>CM074199.1:20664800-22051581 GCA_037179385.1 Holothuria scabra
AAACATAAAACGGTGTGGGCTTTGAAATTGACATTTTTGGAAACAATGTTAAGAAATTACAGCATGATGTTCCAACAAAACACCAAAATACCCATCTGTAAAAGCTCAAAAAAGGGCCTTTGGGAAATGTCTTGAGATGCACGCCGATGGCGTCCCTTTACATCAACCCCTGTTATAAAGTCTGGGCCCCAAAACAACTCGTGTCCATGACCCCCGTGTCCAGCGGGATGACTGAGAAGCGTGGGATGTATCGAGGTTCCAACTTATGAACTAAATACTCGAAATCAGAAGTTCGAACAGACCACTCCGCCAATTCATGGTAACAATTATAGCACTGACTTTTTTAGGATATTTTAAAATTTGACTTAGATAAACTTTGGTTTAAGCAAAAACTATTGCGCTTATTTACGATAGACACCCTTTATAAAGAAAAAATCCAAAGGGGAGGGGAGATCCCTCCCTTTAGACCCTTCCAAGACCGGGGAGCAGGCCCTGAAGTTGCCACTCTCTCCAAAACAGTAATTCTGCCTACGTCAACGTATGTAGTATATTTCCTATCATATGGCAATATGTGCCCCAGTCATTAGATTTGGTGGAGCCCTGCAGTGAGATGTTATTTTGACAAAGCAAGCAACAGTGGCGTAGGTAGAAATTCATAACGGGGGGGGGGGGGGCAGGGCACATTTTGAGGGGGTCAAATCCAAGGTGTAACAATAGGCGTATGGGAGCATTTCATTTTGGGGGCAGAAGATCTTTTGACCGGAAAAAGTAATTCTGCCCAAAGACTATTTAAGCGGAGCGCTACCATTAGTTGAGGTGGAGCGAACAGAAAATTTTGAAAATCGGACCATTCAGAGAGCCAGAAATGGCACTTCCCAGACTTTTTAGGAGGATCCAAGCAGGTAGTATTTTGAGCTTTCCATTGCAATAAAATATTCGCTTGAAATAAATTAGCAAACTTCAAAGTGATCAGAAGCTGCTGGGAAGATTTTTTTTGCACAAAAAATTTAATTCTGCCGAAAGACTGTCTAAGCGGAGCGCCACAATCACTGGGCGCGGAGCAAACATAAAATTTTGAAAAATCGAATACCTCAAATGGCCGGAAATGGCATTTCCCAGGTTTGTTATTATAACTGAGGCAGTTTTCATTTCGAGCTTTATTTTACAATGAAAAATATCAGCAACTTTCTAAGTGATCAAAAATTACCTGATAAAATGTACCACTACCACTGGATGAATGGTTTTGTATCTATTCCGGGGAAAACTATCCTACGCCGATTAAAAAATGCTAATATGAACTCTATTGCGACTCTTAAATAAATTAAAGAGGATAAACCGATGAAATTGCCTATGTGACTGCCCGAACTCGTGACTGTAGGTCTAAATGATTTTATTTCTAACACCTTTGAAAATGTCATGAACGCTACGAGGTAGGATTAAATAAATTTTTAGGCACTCTTATGGGACGACATTTTCACACTGTATCAATGACACTATGTAATTGAAAAACAACCTACATGATTTTCAATACCCTTGCCCGAATTTCGACTAGGGGGTAGGATATGGCAAATAAATTGGTACTGTGAGTCTTGCAACTAGTGATCACGTTCTCGTCAGTCCGTATCAATAATTTGGCAACTGAAAACATTCAAGAACCTTTTTTATCTTTGCCGGAATATGTTACCATCTTGAAGACTAGAGTATGAGGTGGGCCGAGGAAAGTTTTTTTCAGAAGCTGCCCGAATGTATCGTAAATCTTTTTTTTTTTTTAAATTACCATCTAAATTTTACTCTGAAAATAGCAGTTTTTGTTTTTCGGTCGAAGTTTTGAAAGAATACAGATAATCGGCCATCAATTGATAATGTATCTATATGTTACGGAGTTTCTACAATCCCGACAAAACAACTGAAACAAAAACGTTGGTAAGGTGACAAAATTCACTCCCGATTTCTCAGACTTCCCTTGAAACCCCCTCTCCCCCTTTCAATGTTGTTTCCTAGCTGATAGTTACAAGGTTGTAGCCAACATTGAAAAGGGGGGGGGGGGAGCGGGGAAGGCGATTCGTTTCATTTACTTTTGTCGGGGAGTGTAGATTCAAACTGGTGATATGTTTACTTAGAACCATTGTTAATTTTTCATATTTTGGAGGAACATTGTATAGAAGACCATTACCCACCAGAAAAGAGTGTCTTTTCTAGGGAAATTTTATATTTCTTTCAAGACTGCCAGTCAGATTTGTACCTTCAGCTTCAGGGGCCCAAATTCACTAACCAGCACTACTAAATAAAGTAGCGAATCTAAACATTATACGTGTTTCGATACATACTGACCATCAACTCGGTCATACAGACGGGGGGAGGGCGGATGTCTGGGGTGTAGTCCCATCCTTGGGGATGGGCGATGTATCTTTTTCAAGCACGAGTTTCCGCGTAAATGTTCTTCTAAGGTCATTGTACAAACACTGTGCAGCTTCCAATAGAATCTGTCGTGCGCCCTCTATTAGTATTCCATTTGGGGCTGCGTGAGAAAAAATCCACATACCGGACACAGGGGCAGGGGATCAGTCAAGGATTTGGTAGAGGTTCATAACAACTCCCCGCCTAGAGGATAATGTACACAGGCGAACTAAGGCAAGGGCCAGAAATTATCTCTCAGTTCGTGAACATTGTTCCCGGTACTTCACGTTTTCAGGAAATAACTCTCATTTGTCTTCAGTTGGTAATTTACTAGAAATAACTGATTGGTTTACCTTGAATATGCAGCAGTACAGTCATAAATTGTCATGAAAGACACTTTGAAGAGAAATGGGAGGAAAATTGTGTTATCCAGCTTTTTCTTCAAAATAAGTTTGGGGAGACTACTCTTTGCCTTTAAATGGCGAGTCAGCACATAGGGACCGACCGTGACAAAATTTTTGCCCCTTCCAAGACCTCGAGATGACCCCTTACCAGGGGAGAGCGTTACTTCCAGTGACGTCATGTACATAGGTCTATACACACACTGAGAATGTGCCCTTCACAGACCCTTAAATATAACGTACCGAAGGGAGACGACTTCCAGGCGGAGAAAAATTTCAGCCTGACGAGGAAATGGGGCAAGAGAGGTTCACTGAGAAATTTGCTCCCTACTTCACTTTATCGAAGATTTTGACAATAGGGGTTAGTTTTATCGAAGGTTCACTAGGTCGAAGGTCCGCTAGGTCGAATTAAGTCCGCACCGCATTCAAGTCTGAGTGATAATTCCATTTGAGAACTTTCGATGATCTAACGAATCTTCGATCTAATAAACCTTCGGATTTCTGAGTCATACCAAAGAAATAAAAATGGAACCTACTGTCATTGTTCGCGATGTTCCGTTTAAGCAGGGAGTTGCAATAGAACTCTCTGGTTAAACGGAACATTGTAGTGGGGATTACAGTGGCCCACAACTAGAAAAGGGGCTCCGCTTAAGTGAACCAGAAGGTGTCAAGGCGTAAAACTATATAACTTAACCTTCGGATCAGTGGTCTGTGATCCCGGCAGTGAACTCTTCTCCAGATACAAAAAATAGTTCCTGCAGACTCTTATATATATCTCGTGATCATTAATACGAGGCAATATTTTGAATTATTTTCAGAACGAAGGATGAATAATGTACAATCTGTACCCTGCCTGTAATACATCGTTGCCTTGAAAGCCTACCCTTCTCTCGGCACGGGGAACTTAATACAAAATAACACTGGCCGTACCAACCGCTTCAAAATATAAAATCTCTAATGACGTCACCAACTCCTTGTGACGTCATTGAGGATGAATTAAATTGTTGCAACAGGCCACAAGGTAATTGGTCCTTCTTCCCTTGTAGATTTATGTTTAAATTTGATATAGTGCCTTGAACGAGGGACTTATGTTATCTAAATATGACATGACTGAAAATAAATTGAATTAAAATAAAAATTATCTTATGGAGGGTATGTTTAGCTGAGATTGTATTGGAATCAAGCCTCGACGTCAGTAGCGTGGTCCATTGGGATTAACGTTTGGTTTGTGCCCTTCGGCTCTTTGCCAAAGACTGGGTCCTTTTGGCTCTTTGTCAAAGAGTGACTACGAGAACTTTTAGAAAGACTGATGTGATCCATTGCAAGTTTCTTTTTTTCTATAAAAGCGATAACAAAAAAGGGGCGGGGACACAAAGTAGCCAAATTACCGGAGTTTGCAGTTATAAAAGCGACAACTTTCTAGCCAATACAAAACTCCATGTTCGATAATAGTAAGGTTAACCCTTGCGTCCTTGGAATAGGAAACCACGTGGGAGCACTCATCCCTTCACCACCATCACTACAAAAACTAGCCACTGGTCCAAAGAATTTCGTCATGGCCTTTAAATGGAGAGCAAATGATAGCTAACCGAAATTTGTTTAAGTTTATTTGCTTGCTAAAATTGTATATGCACAGTGATTACATAGGCCTAGATCCTGTTGACAGAATGTGGGCCACACCAGTCTACTTATCGTTTCCACATGTTGACCCGCACCTAGTCATTAACTGACCTTTCTCGCCTCAGACAGAATTTTCAGTGCTTTAAAATTAGTCAACCGTTTCATAATTATCAGCCTACTAGTCTGGCAGCTAGTATATACACAAAAACTTGGTATTTACGAAACCTGCACGTGTTTCTCTCTCACTCAACCCTTAATTTAACCCACTGTTGGGTCGACCTTTTCACCTAAGCGTAATGCGGAAATATGTGCTTTTAAAAGGATTTTATTAATTGCCATTCAAAACTATTGTCCACAAAAGATAATGATAATACCATTTGAATATCCAAAACCTCCAGCCGCTTAACGATTTGTTTGAGAAGTAGTAATTAATTTTGAAAAGCATCAATTATAGGCTTACGTTTATGAGATACTTAATAAAAGCTGGACCTACACTTTTGAAAATGCCTCTAAAATTACAGTAACAAAAACAAAGAAATACATGTGAATCCTGCTTCAGATGCAGACGGTATTGTTTTGAATCTCTTTTTTTTATTGTCATTTTACAGGCGTTTTTATGGTGTATAGGTACCATATCTTTGTCATACTGAACCGCCAGAACCACAACACATTATGGAAGTATCGGATACTGTTTTGGCTATGTGAATGGTTTCATTAGTTACTATTTAGACGTATTACAGTTTGGTAGTTAATTAGACGGGGTTTAACAACACATCAACACGAATGTGTTATATAGTGTCACCAAGTTAGACAAAGTTACAGTGTTGTGGTAAAATTACCTGAAAAGAAAAAACGAAGGGTCAATTTCCACTGGACGTATTACGGGTTAGGTTAGGTTGGATGGACTTTAACGGCCAGTTTCGAATTGATTCAAGTCGGACCGGCGGTGGTCTTGCCTTTTTCCAATTGTGGCTCACTTGTTTGTTTCCCAACCCCATTGCTTATGCTTTGCACCAAGCACAATGGCCAGTGGGCTACACCTGGAAAAAGGCCGTGGCTGGCTCGACTTGAACCAATAGGTTGGAAACTGGGCCGTAAAACGTAAAACTGACTTAGTAACCAAACACAATGGCAGTAGGTTTCGTTTATAAAGTTTTCGATATGACCCGGCCACGGCTCGAATTCCCGCTCCGACTGCAATTCTGATGCTAACCACTTGTCCATGCAGTTGGTCCAGAGACGTATTACAAAATAATACGTTCCTTTCAAACCTCCATTTTAAGAGCTTTATGTGTACCTTTAAGTCTTAAATTTTTAAAAATGTGTTAAAGAACATGGAAAATGAATTCAAATAGTCCAACTGTAGTCATTTTCATGGGATATTCCTGAACTGAGATGTAAAATGTTGAAGTTTATTCACTCAACTTTAAACGGTGTGGTACCGTACATTGCTCAATAATTTATGATGTCATTGTTGTACTACCCAAATTAAAATTTTTGTATTTCTTAATTTTTCTGGAAGTTATTGCAATTTGTACCAACATGTAATACGGTACTTACTCTTGTGGGGTGATATAATTGGGAAGCGTCCAAGGTCATAAAAACATTTTTTATATCAAAGGGAAATAAAGCAGGCAATGCTTTGAGATGTTCAACAAGAAGGTCACAAATTATTGCGCAATGTAATATTTTGAATGGATTCCAACATTTAATTTCCAAATAATAGAAAGAGCTACGACAATCGGAGTTGGGACGGATAAAATTCATTTTACAATCTCTAAAATATATATTTTTAAAATTCTAGACTTGAGGGGTATACAGAGGGCGCACTTTTCCTCTCCGTTTTAGAACAGGTTCCCTGCGTTGTCGCCCAATGCTAGGGCGAATTAGGAAATCAATTGGGGAATCAAAAAAGCATTAAAAACCAAGAAAATTGCAGCATTTCCCATAAAAAATTGACCATTTTGCAGGGTTATTTCTGATTCAGTCATGCATAAACATGGATGGACGGATGGACTCAATATGCAAATCTTGTGATGTAGAGAGGGACAGGCCATATATGGGTTATGTTTTCCTTTGTTTTCGCAATCTTCATTCCAACCCTGAGGACTGTTGTAACATTAGTCACGCCCTGCAGATTTTATTTGGGGATTTAAATTGTGTCCTTAAAATCTTCATTATCAATAACCAACTATGTGATGCGTAATTAGGGCCTAAAAGAAGATTAATATCGCATTAACAAAAGAAATGTGAACACTGTGCATCACCCTACATCATGTTTTTTGCATAAACAAGAAGTTGCTACCGAAACGTTCAAAGTATATCTCGACAACCAAGGAAAATAATGACTTAATTCCAGCAGATTTTTAATCAGAAAGTTATTTTACTTCTTAAAAGGCTCGTACTCTCACCCCAAACCACAATTTTTTGTAGTAGTCCACAAATATTCTCGCTTAGCTCTTTGATTGGCAGTTTAGTTCAAACAATGTAGAGAACCGAAGCTAATATCACACAGCATGAAATGTTACTGCTAGTGTTTTGATTATAGGCCTACACATTGAGCTTTTTTATAATCACACTGAGGCAATAAACTGAGATGATGAGTATGAATTTTAGACAATTGTGGGAGGGGCTTAAGTAAGCAGGTTAGGAGAATTGGTACTGTTTGGTTTGAGAGAATTGGGCCTTTAGCTGCTAAGCAAAGTCAAGGCTTTTGGTGACATGTGGCACCTAGCTTGAACATCAAAATTTGAATTGAAAATTCAGACATGGCTTTGCGCAATTAAATAGGTTTGTGACTTCACAAGGGATATGTCTTGTGTTATGGGAAAAGGTGTGGAGATTCCACAGTTTTGAGAACTGCAACTCGGTCTTGGATGAAGAGAATTAAAGCTTAGTTAGAATCTTTCTGTTTCTACACTTTTGAGGCATTTTCAGCCAACTCCCCCTGTCGATTTGATCTTGTTGTCATCTGATTGGCCAAAAAAAAAAAAAAATGCTAAAATTTGGGTAAAGACTCTTAAAAGAAGGGTTTAAAGTTACATCAAGTTTGGATATGTTAGACGGGTACTTATTCAAAGCATTTCAGTGAAATTTGCATCGATGTCTAATGCGTGATTCTCAAAATATGAGCAGGTAAAGTTGTCACATTTTCAACAAAAAGTGAACTTGAAGCAAGCACATATGACATCATATCCTCACATTAATGGGAAGATTTTTTTTTCTTTAAACTTTAGAGTTAATTTTCTCCTCATCAATCCCATATTATCAGAATGCGTTTGCATAAGTAGATGAGAACTTTAAAATTTTTACGTTCGCTACAGGAGGGGAGGTCCTATTCCAAGGTCAACACAACAGACTGAAAAACAAAGGGAAAAAGCATTCATTGTCAATATGAGGAAGTGATACAACTTTTGCTGCCCTGAAGATCATTTTATAACACAAATTTATGGATTCAGTCATTTACTGACACAAATTTATGAATTCAGTCATTTAGGCTACTGGCATCTTGAGAAATACATGTCCGATTTGAAATGGAACTTTCATTAAACTATGTAGATTTAGTTCCTCTTTCACATGTGAAAATTAAAGTTTTGTATAAGCTTCCCCTTTAACCCCTCTATGTCCCCCTGAAAGACTCTGGTCTTTTTTGGACTTAAAGGTAAAGAGCAGTCCCCCAAACTTATTTTGAAGAAAAAGCTAAATAACACAATTTTCATCTTGTTCCTCTTCAGAGTATGTTTCATTACATTTTATGACTTTAGTTTTGAATATTCAAGGTAAACCAAGCAGTTATTTCTTTTAAATTTCACATCTGAAGAGAAAAAAACATTGTTACATGACTCCCAACAGCCAATCATGAAACTGGACAGTCTACTACACTTCTTTAATTTGAGATGACTGCGCCTGCCCTTTAATGAGACGTTAAAATCAGGGGAGCTTGTCAATAATGTTACAGTTCAATAACAGGTTACACGTTTGAGGTGTAGCACATGCAGGCTGCGTAACACACTTCCACGGAGGCTGCATTTTTATCTGCCTGAAAGTGAAGCTGAGACGCCTATTTTCGTCCGGTTATGCATTAAAATTTCTAGATTTGTTCTTAGTGTTATATGCACGAGGTGCATCACAACAAGGGAACACCGAACATTTATGCCAGTGTGCTGAGCTGGCTTATAGCTCTGTTTCGTGTGTCCCGCCGCGTGCCCCGTGGTTCCATGCTGCAACGAATAACCGCACACGCTTATTATTATGCAACTGTCCGGGCACTTCCAGTTCAGCTCACAAGATAATGAAATGTTTTTTTTTTTTTCACTGTTGAACAGATTTGCTATAGCCCATGTATGTCTTCGAACTGTCAAACTGTATCTGAACTCCCCGTTGCCGTCCTAAGTTCCTTTGTCTCTCTCTCCTCCTATCGAACTTCACATCGAACTCGTGCCCGCTAGTTGAACCTGCTCTCTGGGTTTTATTTGGTCAATCAATCGCACTACAGTTCCCTGGGCTTCCGATAAACAACCAATCAGGATTCCCGTAAAGAATAGAAATCGTTGTTGTGTATGTACAGCGCGCATGCAGTCGAAGGTGATTCAGTTCACATAGCAACTTTATTTCCTGGAATTGTTCAAGGGGCTTGTTTTCACTCGAGGGGTTCACTTGAATTGGAAAAGACGCGGCGTTAGTCATTCCGCAGCGTGAAATAATACGGGTCAAAAAGGCAGCGTTGAGCTGAGTCTGAAAAAAGATCGGGTGGGTATGAATTATATCACGAACCAAGCGATGTATGCATGTACGAGATTATACATATTGTAATTGGAGACAGGCTTCTGTGCATTATGCAATGAACGAAGGAAATCGCAAAAGTGTGTGAAGGGCAAGTGTTTCATTGTCTAATGTTTTGATGTAATGGATATTTGTATTAAAGTAACTGCAGCCAAGTTGAACCTTGAAGTAGTATAAAATGTACAATAAACTTTTCACCTCGTTTAATGATTCACAAATGACTCGAATTGGAGAAGGAAGCACTCGTGCTTGGACTTTGAAAATGTTTTTCAGTTTTGTTTGTTTTCTTTTATGTAGTCTTATATCCTGTATCTTTCAACTTAACTTGGCCTCAATTTGTAAGCAGCTTCATGGATGCATTTTCACGGACGATTCTATCATTGACTTAGACATGATTTTCCCGAGAACAGCATTAGGTCGTATGGTCTTTCAAAACTTGTGGAGAGGGAGAAATTTTGCCACGGTGTCCCTAGCTGTGCGTGGGGGCCGGGGGCATGTTATTTCGAAGGCGGCATGCTATTTAAGCTGTAATGTTTTTAGGTCACAGACAGCGAGACTGAAATTTCTACAAGACCGAAGGTCGCGACGAGACCGAAATGTAATAGGGGTCATGTGACCGAAAATCAAAGGCTGTTCACGAGACCGAGAATGAGGGACCACGAGACGGAAAATAAGGGAGGGTTCGCGGGACCTGCATACCCTATAGGCCTATACGTTTTGGTTTCTCGGACCCTGTCTCGTGTATATTGTATGTTATTGTGTTATAAGAATTAAGAGAAGAATTGGTTTATTTTGGATCTTTATTAACTGGTGTATAAACCGCGTGGTCAGGGGCCGCATAAATTGACTCGTTATTTTGGGAAAGTTCTTCCCAATTTGTGAAGGCATTAAATTTGTCATCGTGGGAAGGTATTGAGCCAAAAATGGTATTTCATGATTTATTTTCACTCGGTAAAGTTATCATTTCCAAGTTAAACTGATTTCTTTACCTTAATTGGGACAATTTAGAGATGGTCATACGAACCCGCAGTCTGGTTTTCGGTAGAGTAGGCTAAACCAATTGCGGAAAAAACACACTGTTGCAATTTAAACATACGATAAGTTTCCCAAAGCATGGAAGTACCTTGACTCCGAGGCACTAGCATACTTCCATGGTCAAAGATAGGCCTATCACCCATTTCGGACGGATTAAAGGCAGTCATTCGTCACCCCAAACTACAGTTTCAGTATACATATATCAAAACTCTCAATTGGTACAGCTCTTTGATTGGCATCACATTCAAACAATGCATCATAGCTAAATTACACAGCATGGGCACTGAGAGTGTCTTGATTACACATTATGGACTTGTATGGCCACTGGGACAAGCCATGAAGCAATAAACTAGGATTGTGTCTGGATAAAGATGAGTTTTAGATAAATGTGGGAGGGGCTAGAAGTAAGTAGTTTGGGAGAATTGGAACTGTTTGGGATGATGAAAATATGCCTTTAAAGGTAGATAGGCAATGGTTCTCAACTCCCATGAAGCTAAAACCTAGTTTACCTGCTTAGTAGGTTGTAGGGCATATTCCTCGTTCAGTTTTTAAAGCCGAGGAACTGAGAAAACGAGAAGACAAGAGCATGTTTTGCGGAATATTTGGTAGACCTATTAAGGAGCTTTATGGTTCTTACACTCACACAACTCCGTGGGTGCCGCTATGTTGAACCAGAACATAAGGAAAGGTTATTAAAGCTCTCACCTCGACTTCTAACCCGCTGTTCTGAGTAACACAGCTGTGCTGCATAGCAGCTGGTATAGTGTGTAACAGTTCCAAGTATTAATTGGTCTTAATATTAAAAGAGTGCTCCTTAATCATTTTAAGTATTTAACAGAACTAGAATTCGAATTAGGCGATCTGTATCAGTCTGTTTAAACCCAGAAGAGCTTGCATATTTGAATAAGAAAAGAAGAAAATGAAAGGTAGTTTCCAGGAAATCAAACCTCACTTAAAAGAGCAAATAGGCCTGCTGCCTTTAGGTTACGTCATCTATAAAGTGAGACTGAATTAATTGTTAATGACAAAAGAAGTACCGTAGTTGCTATTGCAGGCCGGCAACTGTACACAATTTAACACTCAGTCAACAGGTCAACATTGAATTGAGCCTACCTACATGGGTTTGATAATATTAGCCCCCTGCGGTATCCGGAGAGAAAGTCGAATGAATTTGGAAGACTACATCAAAGGTATTATTTTTAATAAGCTAGTTCGGTAATTCGTTGCCGCATGGAATTGTGGGGCTCACGGTGGGATATACAAACCGAGCTAGGCACGTATCGTATGGTGTTCCGTTGTTTTCGTCGGTAGCCTACTACGTGCAAAACAGGGATCTCAGTCATATTTCATGGCAGATTAAAACGCAAATTTTTACACCAAAAAGACAGTTTAGACAGAATTCAATGCACTACACCACACCTGAGACTCCCCCCCCCCCTCCACACTTGAGATCCTCCTCAACTTTTGATTTATAAGGGCGTATAACGTCTGAAGTTGAAAACACGTAAAACGATGCGCACTGTCTAACAAAAATTTCCTTACTGGGTAACGATAGCCGTAATCCTTACCTAATCCCTAACCCGAACAAAAAATGCAATCGATACAATAGAATTGCAACAGCCAATCACGAAACACCTTGTTAAATAGTGCGCATCAACCCAAAACGCCCGGGATCCTAGATGACGTCTTGGATTAATCTACCTATCTTAATTGACTTTGCCTGCGTAGCAGACTGTCAGCGACCCATCCATGAGGATTTAACAGAAAAAGGTCGGGTGGCCAAGTTGGAACCTACAATACTGTTAGTACATTAATCCTTATGTATCTCTTTGATAATTTACTTTTTGTTCTGTAAATCTATACACCAATTTTTAAATGTGTCCGCGGGTGTCAAAATTAAGGCTTTTGAGGGCGATGGGGTAAAAACATCTCCTTACACAACACCCTTGGCGATCAAAACAAGTGGTTAGACGGAGTTTTACGGCCCAGCTTCTAACCAATTGGTTACAGTCGAACCGGCTACGGCCTTTTTTCCATTTGTGGCGGCACTGGCTTATTTTCCCTACTCCATCTGTCCATTGCTTATGCTGAGCACCGACCTAGCTCAAAGACAGTCAGCAGGTTCGTTGTGAAGAACACCTAATTAGAGATCGTTTCCAAAGGTACTTGATGCAGAAATGTGTGGAGTTGGGTGTAGAGTTGCCTGCGTAGGCCCTCTGTGGCTGTAGCCCTTTGAGGCTGTCGTCCCTCAGTTGGTTTTTCGTAGCGATGAGCTGAACAAAAAGATTCGTACGTTCCGCGGGCTAGGTGAAGAGTGGAATTCCCCACAGGTATCCGAGCCTGGGGAATACGGCCACCCAATGTATGCTATGGTTCTATCTCTTACTCCGTCTCATGGGCGTCCCCAGAAATTTTTACAAGGGGGGGGGGAGGTCATTCATGGATGATTGAATTGTGTGCACTATCTAAGCAGAGCGCCACCTTAGGTTGGCGCGGAACGTACAAGAAAATTTTGGGCCTTACAAACCCTCCAGATGGCCGGAAACGACACTTGGCGAGTGTTATAAGCTGCATGTGCCCAGCCCTGAAACAGGGATTCCATTGTCTGTAATTTTTAGATATTTAGAATGTGCTCCCCTTGCCCCCCCCCCCCCTTCCGGACGCCCATGGCGCGTCCTGCTCAAGAAGTGCGTCTACACAACACAAGAAGTATTGAGCAACAGCCGGTAATGTTATCTTGAGCAGGGCTTTTCTTTTTTTTTGGGGGGGGGAGAGGGGGAGGGGGAACAAGAACAAATTTACAGTTAAGCACCTATTCGAAAATAACATTGTTCTTCTTCAAAGTATGATCGATTTGAGACTGACATTCGGGATAGAGGTCGTGGTTATGTCGATATTCAGGGTTTTATAATGCTATGCCAAGTGCTTCAATGCAACCCGGCATAATTCGGGCTCAGCATATACATTCTCCAAACTTGATCATCAAGAGCTCTTAGCTGCAATTCATAAACTACATGTCTCTTTTTTACAAAATTTGTCACTATTTCCTCAAGCCTTCCGATGAAAGCGAATACCTAATCTCTAGCTGCGCTTACAAACATAAACTATGACGTCCCAAACACGCTGTACAGATTGCAAAAAACACATACATTCAAACTCGTAACGCTTTGTCTGTAGAGGTAGACGGGGAGAAAAGGAAAAAGTGGTAAAGTCAGCAATGGCCAAGTATCTTGCCACAGTGAATGGGACACATGTTTTTTCTCAGGACGAATGAGGGAAGAACCAACTTCTTAAAAAGGCCGCAAACTTAATTTAAAAAAAACCTCTTTTGCAATCTTACACCGGATTATCAAAGAACGGGGCAAATATCCCCGGTCCGTATAACTCTAACCTTAATTGTAACCCTAAACTTCATTTTGGAACATTTAATTTTTTGGAAAAACCGATTTCAGTATCCTCATTCGTCCTGGTAAAAAAAAACAGACAAATACGAAGACTGGACGTTATAGAAGCTCCAATGTTTTTCAAGTTCTGTTCGCCCCCCCTTCATAAGCCTTTGGGACAGTTTTCCTCTTGGAGGGGATCAAAGCCGTTTCACTGTCCAGGCTTGTTATTTGGGGCCTGCAGGGGGGGGGGGGACGTCACTTTTGAACATTTTGGAACATTTGAGGATAATTAGGTTCAAATCGGTTCAATAAATGAGGATATTTTAGAACAATACCCTCAAAATTTTGACACTTTTACAGAACCTACACTATAAATCAATATCTGTAAATTAACAGAAATGGGAAGAACTCAATCGTTTCCTGCTGTTTTAACAGGGTAACCGTAGCTTAAAGTCTGAGCTAATTGGAAAAATATTATTTTAAGTTTTCAATTTGTTCAGCTAATTGTTTTGCAAAAATATTCTCTAAAATATTGTATCGCATTTTTTTTTTGTGGAAAAAGGAAATTGAAGAAAATCAAATCATTGAAATAATACCGACGGAACCATTACAAATCGGTTTTAAGCTATCGGCGGGATCAGACCGCGGTATGAAATTGTCCGAATGTACTACAAGTAAGAAAAGAAACAAGTATTCAATTAGAAACATGCTTTCGACGTGTTAGACGGTAATAAAAGTTGTATGCAAGACTATTTTTTCAATTACGACAAATTTTCAGAACATATATTCGACCCTGACAAAGTTCTTTCCAGAAACCCACTTTTTAAAAATCTTTGTCTGCATGGACTGCAGTACGAAATCACTTCCCAAAATCATTTTGATGATGATATTATCTTTAAGTTTGCACCCTCCCTGGTAACATTCCTACATAGGACCCTTATATAGGACCTATTTCTTGGCCCTCAAGGGCCCCATATGATTCTGCACACTGGTTTAATAAGTAGCTCATATGGGCTAGCCCGCTTGACCCATTTAGGGTGGCGGTTCTTGGGTCCATGTATGCAACTTATATGTGGCGAAAATATTGGTCGAACTGAACCCGCTACAATATCCCCCATGTAGGTGTGGTCCCCATATGGGGCCAAATGTGGGTTTACCCAGGTAGCATACCTACATGTGCCCCATGGGTAAACCCATATGGGTTTACCCATGGGGCACATGTAGGTTTGCTTCCTGAGCCTTTTTACAAACACATGGAACATGGAATTCCCACATGTAGTACTTCAACAGCAAAGAACTAAACACAGTTGCTACAGTCATATGTATACCACAAGAGAAGTCAAATTTAAGTTTCAATACCTGAATACCGTTGGAATCTGTCGTGTGCACTTATTACCCAGTGCTTCCACTCTACCCTTAAGTTTCCGAAATTCGGGAAATTTGGGTACTCGTCGGGATTTTTTTCGGGAAGAGGAAAAAATTCGGAGTTAAATACTTTGCCTGTTTACTTAAAATTTAGTTTGCAATCGATCATTCTTTGCGAACACAAAGGCGCACAGACATCAGGCCTAAGGTACTATATTAAACCGTAAAATTTAAAGTATCGGAGTTTAAATCTAAAAGAGTGGAATTAGCGACCAATCGGACGTTCGATTGGTCACGAATTCCATTCTTTTAGATTTATTTTAACTCTATTAGACTAATTTTAAATCTATTGATATAAGAAAGGAGATGAAATAAACGTTTTTGAAACATAGGAAAAAAAGTATTTCTTGTAAAATTACATTTCACTTCTGCACAATAACGTCGGGGAAAAACAAATATACAGGCCTATTGTCCAGTTCTAGGCACTTTAAAAAAAAAGTATGTAACTTGATGAACATTTATGTTGTATTTTAAAAGTGGTAAACGTTTGTACTTTGTTATAAACTAACTAGTATTACATTAAAATACCACATTATTTCGTTGAAAGAACAAACGTTGGTTAAATAACACGATGCTTTTGTTTTACACACACAAAAAAGCGTCAGCTTAAATACAAAAGTGTCTATTATTTTGCCAATATTTTGAACAGTGTAGAAGTAAGGGGGTCTTCGATCTTGAATTGAAGGGGTAGGCCTATTTACTTTGCCCCACCACCCCAGACAATTCTAGATTTAGTCGCGCCGAAAGATGTGGCACTGTTTATCGTCATGTGTGGAAATTTGCCCGACTCGCTGAACAACGATAGGTGAAGATAAAACGATTTGCAAGTGCACGTTGGCACGAGGCAATGAACTGAAAAACAAAGCATTCATTTCAGTGTGACCGAGTTGAGCAAAGTCTAAAATAGTAAATATTTTTTCTTCACTGTCATTGTATACTTTAAAAACAATTTACATTTAAATTGTCGCTGCTTCAATGTCACATTGGCTTGGCCTACAAAATTAGTGGCTGAACTCTTCCTGAACTCAACGCGTACCTGGAACGATTTAGTATATCTTCATTGTCTGCACAGGTAAGTAAGGCCTGAACTCTCTTTGGGACTGACAACTTAAGGCTAGACAATAATGTAGACTATTCGGCAGCTCTTCGAAAGTGGAGCATGGCCCTGGACCCCTGGACCGTTTTTTTTTTTTTGGGGGGGGGGCGGTATACTTAACTGCAATACTTAGCTTCAGGGCGTAGGTCCTGCTTTTCTGGTGGGGGAAAACGATATGTTTCATTGGTGTGGCGATTGTCCCCTGTTCCTCAGGATCGATTCACCTGCTAAGATTTTAAGGGGCAGGCTTGGAGGCAAGACCTTGATCAACACTGCTAGAGGCGCTAACTGCATAGCCTTCAAATGAATAAGAAACAGATAGGAGGTCTAAGGCTGGACTTGAGAAATTTTCTCACCACTTTAATCCATTAAAAAACCGTTTTTAAATGTTTATCAGTTAGATTGTTTGAATCAACGTGCAGTCTTTCTTTAGGGTTTAAGCCCATAATACCAGGAAAGCAAGGGGGGGGGGGGCAAACCAGGCTCAGGGACGCTTAGCTTCGGTAAAGTATGATATGAACGAAGAAAAAAAGAGAAGTGCCTGGTTAGGGTCATGGTTCTCGAAAAAGGCCAGATATATATCCCGGAGAGGTCAGTAGTCCCTAACGTCGTCCCCGACTGTTGCAGTCTTTAAATTTATTGACATTTCAACTCGCAGAAAGGCAAAATGAAGTTTTTATCAAATGATGCGCTGGTACGGTTACAGAATTTTGTAAATAATACCTCATTGGGGACCGATCTGGCCGCACAAAACAAAGGCAATCGATTTTTACCGCACTCAATCGACATTGTGTTCGCTCAGTTCCGGGACCGCGGAGGGGGGTATAGGGGGACTTTAGCCCCCGCACTTTTTTGCTGTAGGCATTTTGGGCCGCCTTAAACTGCATTTATTTTATTGGACGTATTGGGCCGCTTCGATGATTAGCCCCCGCACTGCAAAATTGGCTCCGCGGCCTCTGCAGTTTTGAACCTGTACATACATCCTACATATATAGTACCGTACCACTTCACGCTTGTCATTGTTGAGCCCGCAATCACGGACTTGAAATATTAATTTCATTAAGGGTTAAAGTATTTTCCTAATAGCGTTATTTCCACTATTTTACAGCAAAACTGCGAAAAGTCACTGACTCCCAAGTCTTAATTAACTTGATTGCGGTTCATTACCGATTATTGTTTGTACGGCGTTCTATTGTACGTCATACCACCATCAGTGCTATTGAAGATGATGTACAAGCCTGTGTTGTCATTACAAAGGCTTCGACATTAATAATTGCTAACGTGTATTATATCAAGCCCCTTTGTGTATTTACACAATATTCCTCAATTTCATTATGTTTTCGCCGGTTGCACTCAGCTATTGCATGATATTGTAGGTCAAATCAACGAATAAGCCCCGCCCACTTTTGCACAAAACTATGACAGTGAACTTGAATTCACCTTTCTGTGGTGAGTTTGAGACTGACGAATGATAACACAGGTGCGTCAACAAACAACGGTAGGTTCAACAGTTCACGTGGCACAGAGAGGATAGCAACGGCCAGTAGAACTTTAAAGTGCCTTTATTATTAGGTTTAGCTGTACAAATTTAAATAAGCCGGTAAACCGGCTGAAGAGAGGCCTATGCATGAACTGAGGCGTCTATTCGTGCAGTCTGCCCCACACCGGCTTCTGAATAATTAGGTAACCTTTAATTTGTGAAAGGCCACACCGGCTGCTGGTTTTCTCACTCACTGCATGCGAAGATCGCTGGACATTTCACTAAAACGTAGGTCTGGGTCCTATGGTCAAGACTTTGTAAAATGAGCATAATCTGTTCTTTTCAGCTCGTCTAGACAGACTGGTGATGGTCAGACCGGTGATGGTCTAAAGATCAAACGGTTGGCTAATGGTCAGGAGTAGTCGGGAATGCTATATAAAACTAGCCCTCAGCATCAGTGATCCTTCTGAAGTAATGTTGTAATAGTCTTTTGGCTCTTTGGCAGGGCGTTTGGGGGAAAAGTAGTTTCTACCCTACGGTACCCCACAGCTCCCTCATTGGGAGTATTTCACAGCCCAAATTTTCCCCCAGTGATGACAACCCTCACCCCCGGAACATAGTCAACTGAGTAAGATGATTTCGAGAGCAGTAATGGTACGCGTGCGCAATGGCTAGATAAGACTTAATAGCGTGACGATAAAAACAATGAAGCTAATAGTAGCTCCATAATAAAATTAACTGAATTGGTTAATTGATTACTGCAGCCTGAGCTCCCGAAGCTTAAACAAACCTAACAATTGCAGCAATATCTCTTGAAAAAGTCTTTTTGTTGTAACGCTTTCTAAAGGCTTCATTTGTAAAATACTTTTCAATAAAGTTGCATAGCCTATGCTTGATTATCCCGTGGACCGGTTCTGTTTCCTCAGCTCCCGAGCATTACATTAGACCAAGTGGGACGGAAGGAAAAAATACTGGGTGGGGGGGGGGGGGGGCGGGGGAGCTGAGTGCCAGCAAGATTATGAAAGCCGATCGGCACATTCAGTTGGCGCGGGCTGAGAACGAGAAAATGTTTGGTGGCTGAAAACGGCACTTCCCAAGTGTTCTAAGCTGTTTGTACCCACTTCTTGAAGTCGCACCATGCCAATTTTGGGGATGGGGAGGGTGGTAGGGTTGGTTGGCGGGTGGATTGAACATTACTTTTTATACACATTTTTCCCCTGGGAAGATGGGCTCCCCAAGCCCATTTCCCCGGTTCCGCCATCACTGCAGTAGACCCTTTCCAAATTATGGGTATGGATCTTTGGTACATGTGCAGGGCGTGAAGCCTAGATGCAGAAAGTTGCAAAATTTTGCACTTGGTCGTAATTGAGAATTAAGGTTTAGTTACTGGTGATCTATCTGGGTAAATTCATAATTTTTCTACCTTCATATCAAGCACTTTTATTGGAGAATATTTCTATGTGGGGATGGTATGTATGTGCACCCTCGTGTTCTCTGTAACCACACGCCTGCTGTGTAGCCCTAGAACTTAGAAGCTTTCTGGTCACACTCATTAAACCATTATTGACAAAAAGTGACGCATTTACCAAGCTCTATCTGATTGAAATTACGATTTAGAAAACGATCACTTAGCCGGGACAGACGTTGCTATGAAAATAGACCAGGTGCGGCGGAACAGGAAAAATGGGGGTTGAGGTGGGGGTGGGGAGGGATGCCAAATTTACAACCGCAGTTTTATGTCTCATTTTGGTAACAAGAAATGTTTTATCAGTCAGAGTCGCCTCACAAATCCAAAGGTTTACGAGAACGAATACGGTGTCCGTGGGATCGCAAATTTAAATGTGAAAGGATTCACGACCCCGAAAGTCAGAAAAGATTCATTCGCGGAACCGAAAATGTGAAAGGGTTCAACAGACCGAAAGTGATAAAAGGCCCGCGAAACCGAAGATGATATACATGTCAGCGGGTTCTTTACTCGCGAAACTTTTCTCTTTCTCATTTTCGGTTTCGCGCGAGACACCTTTTCAATCCGATCTCACGAACCTTCGCTCTGGGCAAACCTTTTTTGATTTTCGATCTCGCAAACCTTTTGTTTTGTGAGCCCATCCGGTCTTGCGGATCTTCGGTCTCGTGGACCTTCGGTTTCGTGGGCTGTAGCCATTTGTCATTTTGGTATATCTACTGACGCCTATATCAGACTAAATATTGGGCAACTAAATTTTCACACTGCTACAAAAATAGAAGAAATTCAAACATGGGGGAAATGTTGAGTCAGTGAACACCTCTTTCAGTCTTTAAAAATGGTGTGAGATAGCAGGCTATGCAATAAGATGAAAAATGATGTGATGTTTTTCAACATTTGAAAGTCTACTGTTTCAGCAAAAAATAATTTTTGTCTGTCTCATTTTTATGATATAGATATGTATATTTCAATGAAATTCCTAAATTGACAAACTTCCGTCTACGATCTTCTCAACCAGTCAACTTATCTGCAAAACTTCGCAGATCCTAGTGCACTGAATATCCTTTCTCCCTCTTACTGCTTCAAAGGGAAACGAGTTGCCCCACAAACTTATTTTGAAACAACTTGAACAGCTAGATCCCACAGATTTCTCCTTTTTTCATGTCAAAGTATATTTTTCAAGATTTTCAGGACCCACACATTACATATCAAGGTTAACCAGTGAGTTTCTGTCCCGAATTTTATACTTTAGTGAAAAACTATTTTGTCATAGGCCTAACTCCCAAGCAGGCGCGTAGCCAGGATTTTGTCATGGGTGGGGGTGGTGTCAATGGGGAGGGGGTTGGGGACACGAAATGAGGGAAAAGTCTAAGGATAGAGAGAAAAAAGGGCTAGTTTTAGGTGTTTTTTGCATTATAAGGTTGGGTCATGGGGGAGGGGGTTCTGATCCCCCATCCTCCGTGGCTAAGCCACTGCTCCCAAGAATCAACCCTGAAACAAAACAGACTCCCATCCAAAATGTGGTGGCTGTATTTTCCCTTCAACTTACACTTTACCACAAACTGAAACATCATCATCATAAAAATCATCATAACAATGTTTAATTAATTCAACGAAAATATACTAAACTGAAATCAAAATTTTTTGCAATGTGATAATATACAGTGGTTAGTACTTTTTTTTTTCATTTCTTAACTTGGATTCTTCGATTAGCAATTTCATGAACGTTGTTTTGCAAGTTTGACCCTCTTTTCCTGATGTCTCTTTGCAATGAATATTCAGTCGCATTTTCCAAGAAATTTCCTGTTTGTTAATTACAAATACTATTCTGACAATTACAAGTCTGTAAATGTCCGATACATGTTTACGCCTCTGTGGTAATAATATTGACTACAGTGTACTGGCAACGGATGGACGACGATTAAGCTAGTGACCTGATGGCCTTAGCTAAGATAAAATATTCTCCGTCTGCACTGCCTGATTGAGATTTATTCAGTACATGACCTTATTAGCTTGTAGAGGTATAGACTTTTCACTGACCTCCGAATTATCAAGTATAAATTTTAACTTTTAAGTTGCCACGTTGAACTGTTATATATATACCCGCACAACCTGACAGCCGGAATCGCTGCCGTCTGGAATATATTGGGATACTTAAACCAGGGAGCTGCCACTAGAGTGGCAACTCCTTGCCTAAACCATAGAGCTATTAGCCATTTGTCGGTTTACGTCAGTAAAAAAAGGAAATTGTAACTTGGAAGAGTATCGGTACACTCTAAAAACACCCTGGTGGAATTTCACCAGGTGCATTGTTCATATGCCACCTAACACATCCTGGTGAAATTTCCACCATTTCCTGGTAAAGTATTAACCAGAACATGGTAGAAAATGCCATGTCTACCATATCTTGGTGAATATTTAACCAGGAAATGGTGAAAATTTCACTAGGATGTGTTAGGTGGCATATGAACAGGGTACCTGGTGAAATTCCACCAGAATGTTTTTAGAGTGTAGTGACCGCTTCCGTATAGAATATTTCACCCGTCAGTTCAGTGACATTTTAACTAAGATCGAGCTAATTATCACGCTGAGAAGAGTGGGATATTTCACCCCCACGTCAGTTGAAGCTAAGTTCAAGCTATGACCACTCCGAGAACTGGAGAAGGGCAGTATTTTTAATCTATTTTCACCCGATAAAGGATGATCCTTTTTTCACTCGTTCAAGGAGTGAATTTATTTTTTTTACGTGAAGAAACTTAATATAAAGATAGTGGTGGCAACAAGGAGCACGGATCACGGCCTTTGCCCCAGATTTCTGCAGATTCCATACGACTGAACCAAATATATTGTACCTATCCTGAGACTAAATATTTCACTGAGAGACATGCTCATACCTCACAACCTTCGGATGCATTGACCCTTGGACTAGTCCAATCAAGGTTTGCCCTATGGGCTCTAACAGGGTTTCTTAGCAGGCCACGGACCCTACCAAAATACGAATGGCCAGACTAATTTTTTTCACCCAGAGAATAGAGATATGTTCAATCGTCCCAACTTCCGGGAGGGTCTCTTACCCGAAAAAAAAAACTATAGTCGAATGCTCTTTGTGAATTACCGTACGGTACCTTACGATCCGCAGATTTACACATGCAGTTATCTGATTTGAAGGCATATTTCCAGAGAAAAAATTCATTGAATTCAAAAAAGGGTAGGGAAATTTCCCTCTGAGGACGTAAAACCGGGCATCTCAATAGCCTGTAACGTTCACAAGATATAAAGAACTGAAATTTTTCTTCAAATAAATTGCATTGTAGGGATGTCATGGCATCGCATTCAACATCTTTATGATACTGACGTTGCTGCTAGGGATGTTTACATAAGCAATATTGTTCGATTATGTTTTACAAGGTTATGGTGGATCTATGGGAAAAGACCTTAAGAGGATTCCAACAAATTTCAAGGACTAACATGAAATTCAATTATAAAAAACAAGAGGGATCTGAAGGAATTTGTCCACTATACATAACTTCCTGTTACCTTATTGAAAAGTGGGGGTTATTTTTGATCAAAAATGAGCAATCTGATGATATCTTGAGTGAGGTATAAGGTATTCATACATGGTTTGGAATACATGGTCTGGAATATTCTCTTTTTCTTTCACATGATAACCTCGTTAAAAGCCATTAGAATATGTCTTTAAAGTTAACTCTCCGTAAGTTCTGCTCTTTTACGAGCCCCGGAGGGGACGTCCCCTAAAATTGTTTCTTTTACACAAAATGTTGTTTCTTTTATTCGAACTTATTGTTTCGTATTAACGTTCCGGTTTATGAGGAGCAGCATTCATTTCGACTATAAGAACTTTGAATTCTCCATACCAAATATATTTATTTCATGGAACTACGCGCGGTTTCGCTTGAAAGCTCTCGACAAATTGCTGCAGTGCAGTTAAGTATTCCACTATATACACGATATATGTATTCCTCATGGCCATACCGTATGAAAATACTCATGTCACCACGCAACAGTATGTGGAACAGGTTTATCTCGCGGTGGTATGTTGGGCTGCCCTGTTACCGAGTTGCCAAGGGCGGCGATTTGTATCACATATTGTGGGGCGGGGTGGGCGGGTGGGGGATTTCGCGGACGACAGTTGGGTTACCAGGAACTCTGATATGGGAGAGGGGCACCGTCAAAAGTTTTTCTTTGTATTCAGTATAGTCACAGTATATGTGGTATGGATGGTCTAGTGTGTCCATGCGGTCGAAGCGTCTTATGATGTGCACCTAAGCGCGAAGCGCGCGAAATTGTTTCTCTTGTTAGAATTTTCACCTCCTTCTGCAATACAGCATGAAGCTTTGAGCAAGACATTGAATGGCAGAGTCAGTCTTTACATATCGTTACTATAAAGCTTTTTTAACGATTTTTTTCATGATGTTATTCTTAAATGTATTTGTGGTATACGAGTACGAGTAAAAATAAAAAAATATCCCACTCATCACGTTAAGGATGTTTGCCTAGAACTCAATGAGGCTGCTACATGAAACCCCACTTGGGGATTCGGGGAACTACGGTAACTTTTGGCATTTCCCTTTCCTTGACTGAAAAAGTTTACTGCTAACTGTTAATGCTGAAAAAATGTGTAGTTGATGCAACTTCGTCTGTGAGTCCTCAGCCTAAGGAATACCGAAATATTGAAAGAAATTTACTTGTCATATAATGATAGGGACCAGCAAAGGGGAAAGGACAAGGAAGCAGCTCTATCCAATGAATGATCCAGCCGCCCGAAGCTGTGCCACAAGTGACGCTTTTAAAGAAACAATGTCGGAAATGCAACTGTTTGGACGAGCGAAGCGCGTCGAAAATTTGGGGGTTTTCCTCGAGAAATATACTGAAAATATTTGGATTCTGTTAAAAAAATCGAAGAACTTTCCCAGTTTCCATACTACACAATTCCAGATTTCCCTACTCAATTATTCCTTGATCCTTCCAAACCTGAGTGTCTTGAGCTTTTCCTTGTGCAGATTCAAACCCTATTGCAGTGGCCCAAAAATTTCCAGACGGACATGCAAATGATAGTAATTAGCGAACTTTCTGTTCATGTTAAAATGTCAGCTATCCAAGCGTGCACCTATCCGCTTTGATGATAATCGATCATTAACGATCATTCAGCAATTAAGAAGATTGCTTTCCCCTGAAAATATACGGGATACTTGGGATAAAAAACCAAGGTTTCGGATGTCTGGAAGGGGGACAGCCCCGTTTTACTAACCTGAACTTAGGCTATATGATTAAGACTCTTAATATTTTCTACACAATGACAATCCGATGGTGTGTCTGAATAAAGAATCTTCCAAACAGCAGAAAGAGAGAACTATTATCGATTTCATATGGTGTTTTGGTAGAATAACGCCCTCAGAAACTTCTAATAGTAATAGGCTGTTTGCGAAACCTATACCCTCATTCGACCAACAAGTCTGAAACTCGCGTTAAACAATCTAACTGTGCAGAAAAGCGCCATGCTCCCTCAAAAAATATTGGGGGACATGTTCCCCGCCCCCCATGATCGCCGCCAGTGGGAGTCGCCCTTATAGTCTCCCTGACTAAAACTGACGAAAGGTGGGACTGAAGCAAATGAGTCGATCCGGGAGGCGGGGGAGGGGGAACTTCCCCACCAATGAAAATATTCAGGGACAAACATATCATTTTGCCCTCCCCCGTGACCCAACCTTGCAATTCAAAAAACACTTAAAATAGTGGGGTTTTTTTCTCTCTATCCTTAGACTTTTCCCTCATGTTGTGCCCGAAACCCCCCATGACACCGACCCCCTTGCCCCTCAATGACACAATCCTGGCTACGCGCCTGCCCTCCCCAAATAATTCACGCAGATTTGAAAAGAAATTTTTAGAACATTGTGGTATACAGCTGACTTGAGGGCTCCGAAAAACGTCAATTTGAGCCTATTACAGTTAAGATAATGAATATCAGTGCATTAATACGCCATATTTTTATGTTTATTTGTGTATATGTTCGTCAAGGTAGTGTGCATGCACGTTGTTTGTGTGTGTTTGCGCGTGCGCTCGTGTTCGTGTGACCTGTGTTTTGGTCGCATAAGGGTGAGTAATCAGGGGCCATGCTTTTTGGCACACAAAAATGATAGGTTGCAGCCCGCGAAATCGAAGTTTTACGAAAAAAAATGTAATAGGGTTCACGAGACTAACGGTTCGCGAGACCGAAAAGAAAATAGGGTCCGCGAGACCGAAAATGCGAAAAGTTTCGCGAGACCGATAATTAAAAACCCGCTGACATCTATTTATTTTTCGGTCTTGCGAATCTATTCTCATTTTCGGTCTTGCAGAACTTTTTTCATTTATATTTTCGGTCACGCTGACCTTCCGGTGGTTTCGTAAACCTTCGGTCTCGTGGGTGGGTCGGATTTCCTCGCCCCTTCTGGTCAGCAAAATGATGAAAACTTCAGTCGTTCAAAAATCGATTCAAGGGTATGTTCATTCTTTTATACAGACAGAGCAAAAATCATGTTCATAGTCTTTGCCAGCCACCAACCACGCATAATTTACATCATTTAAGTAGTCATCTTAAAAACCCCTTTCGATCCGAAAAGTCTTTCCATATTGCTAATACTGGAATCGCGGTAACGATACGCCGTCTGTGGTTGTATGAGTATACGTGCATAAGAACAGATACGTGCAGAAGAACACAGTTGTGATTTTAAATTGTATTCCATAAAGAAGGATAAGGTCACAAAATTCCGGCTATTCGCGGAAAACAACGTATGGTAGATGAGCTCGTGAAATAAACCCACAGCCTGTACGTACCGTTCTGTACTGTCAACGAAAGCATTGAGTTCATTGACTCCAGAACCATACGTGCGGATGTTATATGAATGTAATGGTAATTAACCTTCAATTTAATGAAATAATACCACCAGGCACTCCGACGGATTTTCCATGTAACCACGCTACAGTGACGTCTTGAAGTGACGCACGAGTGTCCCGACATTCACAATTTTCTATGGTGTTTTGTACAAAATAACTCCACAACACAATGAGGGGAAAACAGTTCGAAAACAACTTTCCTTTGTATGGTTGCTCATGCAGAATTGCAGTAAGACGACAAGTGGATCGATTGTACCGAGTGGAGTGTGCAATGATTGTTACGTGGGCCACAACGTGAATCCCCCGGGCATGGAACTGAGGGGCCTCAGGGAGGGGGAAATGGAGATTTTTGACATCGAAACTGGCTAAAACCAAACACATCTCCATAAAAAATTATGAAGGTTATTAGAAGATGGTCTTGAAATGCAACCCTCGTACACAATATATACAAAACAGTTATTTTGGAATCAAAACGCCCAAGTACAACATTTCCGCGGGCTCAGCGTATATAATCATCGAAACAGATGTCTCGTTTTATTACTTTATGTTCACACCTGTCGGCAGACTGATTCAAAAAGGTCTTTAACCCATTATTTCCGTACCACTTCGAGAGCGATATATAGGCCCTATAACAGTCGAAGCTGCTAGTGACAGTCAGAAGAGCGCAAACCGTACCGTATAACTAGTTTGAAATTGTTTCTTCCCAAAGGGCCACCAACTGAACATGTTCATGTGTTCAGTCTCTAGTGTGAAACGTCCCGGCAGACTATATTAATGTTTTTTTTACAAATCCAAACAGCCAAATTTGCATGTAAGGACGCTGTCTTATGCTTTAAGAAGTTGCAACTTCCAGTATATACAGACCATGCACAGAAGCCGAATATGATTTCATCTAAGTTCTTTTTTCATACTCGCATGAATTGTTAGTCCTATGCATTTCGAAGATAGTTGGGCTCACGTACAAAACCACAAACATGTCCCTTCAGTGCCACGGTAACAAAAAGTGTGAATGCATGTAAAACATGATGCAACACTCGATTACAGTTAATATCTTAGGTATACGTCGCAAAACAGTTGACATTTTGCACGTATACTCTTCAGTTAATGTTTATAACATGATTAACGCTTCCTCGAAAAGAAAGCACCTTACTTGGAACGGGATGTCAAGAATGACGATAACGTCATACGCATGCGCGGTGAAGTGTCTGCTTTTATTTTAATAAAGCAAGTTTGACGCACTGTTATCCATCGATGGATTCTCAGTGTTGGGAGTAAACAGTCTTGTACATCAATATAAAAAGTATTGCTCGCTAATGTAAATGCAATGCAGTGAATTTTGCACTTATCTCCCGGATGTGATCATGCTTATGTGACCGCCAAAATGACTTACCTATCCACAGCATGTCATTGTGCGATAATTAGGTTTCGGAGGAAGACGTTTTGACAACATACCGGTAACACAAAACAACCTGCCCAGGGATAGCCTGCGTAGCACCTCTGTCAGTGGCGCAGATGGGGAGGGTCATACCCCCTCCCCTTGACCCAATCTTGCAATGCAAAAACCACCTAAAATAACGGGTTTTTTCTCTCAATCCTTAGACATTTCCCTCATGTCGAGCCCCTGAACCTCCCCTTGACATCAACCCCCTCCCAGCCCCCTTTTGTTTTTTCGTAGCGATGAGCTGAACGAAAAGACTTCGTCCGCTCCGCGGGCAAGCCGCACCATGGTGTTCATTATTGGAGAAGCATGAGCCTAGTGAGGAGTGCATGGTTGCATCAGAATGTCTTAGTTCACTTACCTCAAGCTGAACCTAATAACAGTAACAACGTCACGCAGCAGGATTTTACTTCGATATAAAAGAAAACATACACTTCGTTGACTCGACTGCGTCCAGAATGCACCGCGACTGAAAGGCAGTCGTGGACGATATACGCTAAATTTTGTTCCCAACCAGGGGTGGCGCCAGCGGGGGGGGGGGGGGGGCGGGGGGCCATGGCCCCCCGTCGGGGAACACTCCCCCCCCCCCCGTTGGGGAAGGTCGGCGATTTCGTCGGGGAGGCCTAAAAGTAATAAAGTTAATTAATTAATCATTCAATTAATTACTTAGTTAAATAATTTAAATTAATTTTAATTAATTAATTAAAAAACCTAAAGGACTGAAGTAACCAGGTGGGTGATCTTGAACACTTTTTTCTTGTTTTGAAATGCTATTGCAAAGCATATTGGGAATCGAATTTCGATCACTTATTCTTAGCTCTGTTATACCTCATTCCATGTACCGTAATTGTCCTGTCTCATCCCCCGTCGGGGAAGGGCGGCATTTTTTGCGGAAGGCCTAAAAATTAAGAACGTAAAGGACTGAAGTTACTGGATTTTTTTCGTTTCTAACCCTATTTTTAATGTATCGAAGTTAAGCGCAGTACACACTACAGCGATATCGGATCGGATTACTATCCGATTTTTGTCATTTTTAGTTAAAATCTCCTCCATCCGTTTTCGGAAAGAACCAAAAATTTGCCATCCTGTGTAAATATACGATCGGTATGAGAGGAATACGGAAGTCAAATATATACTACTTATTTCATGACGTCACATTGTCAAATAGCTTTTATCGAACTACGCGTATCCAGTAAAGGTTGTCTGTGGATGTGGCGTCACGGAATAATTGGTATAAGTTACTTAGAATTTCATAGTCTACACTGGTTGGCAAATTTTTGTTTCTTTCCGACCAAAGATGAAGGAGATATTAATTAACCCTCACAAAAATCGGAGCGAAATCCGATCCGATATCGTTGTAGTGTGACCTGGCCTTTAATCGGTTTTAATCATTTCTTATACTAGCTCTGTAATCCCTCCTCCTATCTTCAGTCCGTGCGCGCAAGGTCATGTCCCCGTTGGGGAAGACTTCCCTCCCCCTGTTGTTGAGAGAAAATCCAATTTCATCGGGGATCTTTCATATACAGGCCCACGATAAAAAAATGTGGGCCTGATAACTTCAGTCACCCCGGCGATCTTCTTGATTTTGCTTACTAGAAGACCACATTCTTCAAGGAAACTGACAATTCCAAATTTTCCTTAGAAAAACGGACAAGTGGTTTTTCATGTGCAGGCATAACCCAATGGTCTTTTTCGAAAGTCCTCCCGACCCTCTGGCAAAGGTCCGTTCGACATGCATTGCCCAATGGTCTGCCATATGGCCTGTCCCGACAGCCGAATTCTAGAAACGGTAACGAAAATCGGCTAGGCCATTTTGGGCTACACATAATGATAAACAGTGGCTTGAATATGTCTCCCCTTAAGTCTGACTGAAAATTCATTTGAAGCCACCTTCTAACGTGACATTTTTTCAAATACGTTGGAAGTAAGATCATTTTGTCTGGAGTTCGGGCAGTCACGAAGAAAATTTCATCTTTTTAGTGGAGATTGCAATTGAATATAACAAAGATTCCTGGTAGAGTAAAAAAAAAAACAGTATGTTTTTGCATAGTTTCCCCCGAAAAGAGACAAGTCCATTACATCTAATTGTAGTAGTACCTTTCATTTTATCTGGTAGTTTTCTGATCACTTACCAAGTTTATTTTTCTACTAAAGTGAAATTTCTATTTCAAAGGAAAGTTCAAAATAACGACTGCTCAATGTGGGGAATGCCATTTTCGGGTGTCTGTGGTGTTGGTTTTTTAAAAGATTTTCTTTACGTTCCGAGCCAACTGATGGGTGACGCTCCGCTTAGATAGTGTTTTGGTCGAAAAAATTACTTAACAGAACAATGCATGCTTGCATATTATTCTTCCTTTTGGGGCAGTATTACAAAGTGAAAATTTTATTGCAAAAGAAAGCTCAAAATAATTACTATATCGGTTCTTTGTTTCTAGTTACCAGCCCGGCCGCGGAAATGCCTTTTCCTGCTTTCTGGAGGTTCTTAATTTTTCAAAAATATCTGTGGGTTCCACTTGTAGTTTTTCGGGCAATATTATATTTTTCGGACAAAAGAAAAACAAAACAATTCTGTCACCTTCCAAACTGAAACACTCCCGTCGGCCTATGTCAGAACTTCAAATATATGGGAGGCCAAACTTTTTCCACGGGCACATTTTTCAATATGGTCCGAGGGCATTAATCTACCTGATGATATTCAGTAACCCCAACAAAGCTGTACAAAACTACAGATTACCCCCTACTTGATTTTTCTTATAAGAAGGTCAAATGCTTCTATAAAAATACCCAAATCTGTCGTAATGTAAGTTTCATATTGTTAAAAGTGGCAAAATTTTCCAATTTTGATGGATACTCAGTACAACAAATAACCAGACAACTCTCCCCGACATTACCTAATTTTGCTCTTGAAAGGCATATCACTTAATAAGGAACCCAATTTTTTTTTTATTATAACCTTACCAAAAGCCGAATTTTCTTGTATTAAATTCCAAAATATCTGCAATAAAATAGGCTCTTAATTTTCAAATCTTGGTTAAAAAAGGATAAAAACTTTTCGGGCAAACTTTAAGTCTCGTCTTGAGACCTTATTACGTAGGACAAGAACGATTAAATGCATAACCCCAACAGAATTTCAGCTGTCGCGTGTAAAACGTTTTTGAATTTGTTCATATCAAGGATAGATTCTTCAATAAATACCCCCAATTTTTAATTGTCATTACAAAAGCCAAATTTCTTTCAAAAAATAAACTTCAGGTTTTTAAGTGGTCGTTTTAAAAAAAAAGGCCAAAAATTTCGGCGCGCTGCACGAGCTTCAAATTCTGTCAAGTTACGTCCCACCGGGACTAACCCATCGCCTTTGTCGGGGCCTTGAACTGCTGGCCCCCCTGTCGGGGAGCTTGGCCCCCTGTCGGGCAAATCCTGGCGACACCCCTGTTCCCAACCCGACTGCGAATAGATTTTTCGCCTGTGTGACGCCTCTGTGGCTGCCGTAATATTTTCAGAAAGAGTTAAACTTGAATGGGAAACAATACCATATTCCTGCAATACGTGCAGTGAGTTTGACTATCCTTGCATTATTTCGAGAATGCTTCAAGTTTCTTACAAAATCTGCTGATTTGAACCACTTGAGCAAGTCCAAACTTTCACACATAAAACCATAGCAGACAGCCATCTTGCTTCACCTACATACTCATACGTATGGTAGCGACAACGTACCGTGCAGTAGGCTCTGTCCATGCATAGGAAGTCCGTGGTGGAAACCTGTAGCTGATCAACTTCAAGCCACTGTCGAGTTTGCATAGAAGGTGGGGCAAACCACACGACCCGACTGCAATCCTATACAATTAAAGGTCGGTCTGAAGCTGCACACACTTGCAGGGGAGGGATTCAGTTCAATTCAATTTATTAATCAGTCAATGCTATAAAAAGACATCGAAAATCAATGATTTTCGATGTCTTTTTATAGCGTTGACTGATTAATAAATTGATATTGAATTGATTTGATCTCTGAAAGTGCGGACAAATTCGGACAGACTTCCAAACGGCGCCGTAGGCACAGCGGGAGCGCGAAGCGCTACCCCCTAACGACGTGGGGTCCAGAGGTCCGCCTCAGTAGGGCCCCTGGTGGGGTTCCAGGGGAAAAGCCCCAGGAAGCTCCTGGGTATTTACGAAATTGTAGGCATCAAAATGATGCATTTTATCTTCAGCTTTAAAATTACATAAGATGGGCACTTAACAAATCACAAATATCACAATTTGACTTTTTTCAATTATATCCTTACTCCGTATGATTAAAGTCGACCGGAATCGATAATGCAGAGGGTGCGGGAAGGGAAAATGGATTTCTTAAAATTGAGGTTCTTCGGGGGCTCCCTCCTTGGTGCCCCAGATCGTCTTCTCAGAAAGCTAGGAGGCTTTTCATGGGATGTGAATTCAGCCCTTGTCTATGATGGGGCGTGCGTACTACCGAAAAATTTAACGTTTGAGACATCTCAGTAATGAAACTGATTGAAAACTAGAGAAAGGATGGGCCACTTTTAACTTTAGCTGAATAACGGTGGCACCCTAAAGACATTCTTACTGACGCACAAATATACTCTGGTTTCCTATATAGTCTTTCTCAGGTGACTTTCACAGAGCCGTTACCTGTAAAGGGGCGCTTGGAGCGCGCCGAAAAATGATTTTTTTTTTCATCTCAGTAGTGAAATTGAAATAAAATTAGACAAAGAGTGGTCCCTTTTCACTACAGCTGAATACGGGTGACCCCTGAGGATATTTGTAATAAGCAAAAACGTACCGTTGGTTTCCCATAGAGTCCTTTTCATGAGATTTTTTAAAGAGTCCTTATCTGTGATGGGTCGCGCAGAACACGCAAAAAATGGACTTTTGAGACATCTCACTGAAGGAAATAATGGAATTTAGAGAAGGGTTGGCCCCTCTTTATTTCAGTCGAAAAAGAGTGAAGCGCCAGATTTGGGTCAAATATCAACGTCCTTTCAGAAAGCTTGGGGGCACTTGGTCAGAGAAGGGGACCAGAAGAGGACCGCCTCCCTGCCCCCCTCTCACTTACGCTAGAGCTTCAGCTGTGTACGGCCCGGGCACTGGTGATAAGTTTCAGTGACAATGGAAGAGGAGTTCTATAAGAAGTAACCCCGAATCCTGAAACATTTAAAACGGTCGAGCGCGAAGCGTGTCGAAAAAACAGCGTTGAGACATTTATTGGAAGAATATTGTTTTTATTTAGTTTTCAATGCAGTATATGACCTGTTAAAACATTATACGACTTAATTAAGTATCACTCGCGTAGCTCTCTCAGTTCCAGTTTGTATTTCTGTAGCAAAAGCAACCAGACTAAGACGTAAAAAACTAAGTTCTGGAAAAAGTGGGGGAGGGGGCAAGTGATCCCCGCGCCCCCTGTAATACCGACTAAGATTGCTTCCATCATCTAACCCACGACAATCATAAGCACGGTACCGGGAGCAGGCTGCCTGCAGCAGCCGGGTGCCGTGGAGGGCGGGTAAATGACTGACGTACAATGACTTTACAACATATCCGTTTGGGAAAGCTAAAAAATGAGAATGCCTTGCAGATAGGGAATTTTAAAGTTTTATACATCTTTTGACGGAAGATGTTGGTTAATCCCGCCCTTTAGATGAAAAATACGTTAAAATAAGTGAACATTCAGATATTACCAGACAAAATTAAAAATTGCACAACGAGACTTTACAACAGTTTTGAAGCAAAATGTAGACCCGTTTCTCATGTAATTGTTACGTTTGTACCCCATGCTTCATAGACATAGGGAAATAGGCCTATGGCATATTTTACACTACCAGCCCACATTTAGGGGCCCAACCATGGAGGGCCTTGCTCGGGTTTGTGACGCCCACAATCCGCCAGTCATTGGATGAGAAATAACGAGCTTATGGGCGCATTTTATAGGTGGTAGTAGGGGACAAGCTACTCGCCACGCATGACCTCCAAAGACCACCTGGACCATACCCAGGATCGCAATGAATACAGAGATATGAAAATCGTTCTCTGTGGTTTAAGTAGGGCCGCATTGACATCTTTGCCATGCATCTATTGGTGGAACAGTTTACAGCTGGAGCATATCAAAGGATGACGTCATGTGCACGGCCTCTATACGTCTGTACGTGGGAAACATTATTTGTCGATGTCACCCCTTAAAGAGGTAATGCAGTCTCACCCAACTTGAATGGGTACAGTAGACTGTCGTGTCTTATGACTGGCTCTTGAGGATCATGTGACAATGGTATTTCTCCTCAATGTGAAATTTACAAGGAGTAACTGCTTGATGTATCTTGAAAATGTCCTAAAATATTGTGAAAGATACTTTGAAGCAGAATGAAGGGAACTGACATTTAGATGTTGCTTTAAACTATCAAAATAAGTCAGGAGAGACTGACCTTGCCCTTTAAATACTTCAAAAGCAGACGACTTGAATGCAAATTTTAGAACCATGCTTTGATAAAATTCCCCAACACGTATAGATATCTGCCTATAAGCTACTAAGAAAATAATTAATGAATGTTACCTCCCCCGTTCCTGAAAAGGTTAAATAACATTTTATCTTATAAAATGATTAGGAAGATCTTTTCTATATGCTTTGGTCTCCGCCGAAATGATTCGAGCTCTGACAAATCTGAATGAGTCATAAGCCAAAAACTGATGGTGAGTCAAGCTGAGGCCGTCTACAAGTACATAGCTCTCTAAAATCTGTCCTCGTCACCTATACGACACGACACCCAGCCTGACCCATCGATTCGGCACATCGAACTACGGAGAGCGCACATTCTCCGACGGGGTTCCCCGAGGGATTCTACTCCTTGGCGCTGTATGAGTTGGTCACTTCTGAGAGATGTGTCTCCCTAAAAATCGAAAACGCATGATGGTTTTCAGATGAGTTCAATCGAACGGCAAAAGTTCATCGTCTGAACAAGTTTTGAACAACACAATGAAATACCGGTATGGGCAGTTGTTTTTCATGTTGTTCACTAGCTAGTTTTACCTTGAATATGTGCGGTGAACTTGTGGTTTAGGTTCAATTGCACAATTCATGAATATTCATAATTTAACAACAACCAGACGTGACTGATGTCATCTTTAACTAAAATTTGAAGACAATGACTGCGTGGTTGTGAGTCAGACACATTAAGTCATGGAGTGTAGCCAGGATTGTTTCATGGGAGGGTCTCTTGGAGATTGACTTGGGGTCTAAACGGAGAGTTCTCCTCCCTTCTGGAGTACAACGTCTATTTATAGGCCTCCAGATGCGAATTGGCTCAATATTTGTGCCCCAACTGATCTTTATAAAGTTTGCAATGATCACTGATGTTCCCTCCCAAACTTGTCACTCTGGCGTAGACATAAAAGGCAGTTCCCCAGGTGTGGCTATCTACATTTAAACTATGGATAATGTCGCAAATTCCATACGCGTGGTATTGTTAGTTAGTTGGATGGAGTTTTATGACCCATTTTCCAACCTAGTCGAGCTAGAAACGGCCCTTTTCCGACAGTTGTGGCTCACTGGCTTGCTTTGCCTGCTTCATTGCTTATGCTCAGCACCAAGCACAATGGCGGCGGGTTCCATTTTTAAAGTCTTCGGTATGATCCGGCAGCCGGGACTCGAACTTCAGACCTACTGACTGCTAGTATTGAGGGATACAAAAGCCGGGAGCAACAGCACCAGTGGCGGCATCAGAATGTCAAAATTAGTGGGGACAAACTAGGGATAAACTATGCGCCAAAGAAAATGTTGGGTGGAAAACACTTTCGCAAGCGAGGCACGCCCCTGCAGGGGGTCCAAGGACAAAGTCCGGGCGGGGTCCAGTGGGCCAAGCTCAAAGACGCTGTGAGGTTCTACTACACCTCTAGGTGAAAAATGTAGTCTCGGGAGATGTATATTATGTATTTTTTGGTTTACCCAACTCCTGAATAACCAAAGAGGGGCAACAGTGGGAAGGGAAAATTTGCGGGGACAAATGCCCCTTTAAAACCCCGTAGTGTCGCGACTGAACAGCGCCATATCTTTAACGTTATTACTTAACCTTATTGCTCAGTTTTTATATCCCACAATGCCATACAAATGAAATAAGCGATTTGGTCTGTATATTGAAAACTATTTAATGCCAGGGCATGTCTGGCTCCCTTATTTACACTTGACAATCTGGTTGCTAAAAGGCCCTCTATGACCCAAAAGATTTCTTGAACTTCAGAGCAAGAGAGTGGGAGGGGGCTCGCCAGATGAGTATAGCTTCCCAATTCACCTACGTAGATTTTCTGTATGAAGTGTCACGTTAGATGCTGGAACCGCATAGCCTGCGTAGCGCCTGGGTGGCTCCCCCTCCCTCGGTCCCTAGTACTGGATTTTGGTTTTCGTATCGAAGAACTGACCGGAAAAGGAAACTGTTTTCGTAGGGAGGGGGGGGGGGTGGTTTTACCCTATAAATTCTACACTTCTGGGACGTGAGGAGCTGGAAGGGTAGACCATTTCCGACCATTTCCTCATTTGCTATACCATCGTATTGCAGTGACCCAATCACCATGGACAGGTGTAACCAGTTATTGTAAGGGGGAAAACACTGGGTGTCTCTTATCAAACATGAAGAAAAAAAAAACATTTCATAGCAACCCCGGTTCTGTCGATAAATGGTTCCAGGCTTCTGGTTCAGTGCCAAAATGATGTACTTGCCTGCCACGTGATCCCAATCGTTCATCTCACAAGTCTTGCATGGTGAAATATATGCATTGTGTATGGCCTAGTCATAGGACAGACGTGACAACTTACTCGGTTTCAAAGAAACTTTGCCATCAGCCGATCATGCACCTTCGTGAATAGGATTAAACACTCGCATTGCGTTTAGTTCAGAGAGCTAAACCGTTACGCATCCGAGAAGAATAGTGCAACGATAGTACAATACAGTTATATCTTCACAACTCAAAAAATCCTTTTCAGCGCAATACAGCCAGAAAAAGCCCGCACATTCATTCATCGTCTAACTTAGAGAATCGATTTAAACGTTTCCTGGAAGTTTCCGTATCCTAATTCGCAATTTACAGCGGCTGGAACGAACGTACTTACGAACTTGGCACTACACCAAGTCAATCCATTGTTTACATGGAGTTAATCGAAAATACCTACACCACATTAGCGAAGATTATAGGTACAAAAGTTTTATGTCAGCGTAATTTATCTTTTACAAAGCTGTATTTAACACCCGCAATTAATTACCGTTGTTGTCATTGGCAAGTCTGGGCTAAATGGTACTGAAATTATGGGATGGTGTATTTATCAAAAATGATATTTGTGAATTCAAAGGGGGAGAATGCTAAACTGTAGTACTTGCTCATTTCGCTTCCTACTTCGAAGGAACTGTGGCAGACCTTTCACCTTTATCCTTTTCCAAAGGATATAAACTCTTGAAAACATGACATCCTGTGTAACAGAGTGTTTTGAATGAATAATTTTTCATGTGTTTCTCTCCATTCGACGGTTAAATCATCTGATATTTTCCATGGAGATGTTACGGATGCTTTTCAGCCAAACCGCAGCAGGTTTATTTTTCACGTAGCTCACGTCGAGCACAGCAATAACAGCGTGGAAGCATTCTTTATGAATAATCAACAGATTACACACTTTCCGCGAAACTGACGAGCCCGCGAGTGCCACCCAATGAGAATACAATACTCAGGGTCATCAGATAAGAAGCCACACCTCCATTCTCATGTCAACAAACCTTCAAATGCGTAGGCGTGCAGCGAGCTACCGGCATGTGCAAGCATTGATATGAGCCGGCAGAATCAAAACAAGTTGAGAAAAGGTTACAGGCAGGGAGTACGACCGAAAATCAAAATCTACATTATTGAATGGATTGCAACATAACTTTCAAGACACAACTTAAGATTGGAAATTATTTTCATTAGACTACAAGTTTAAGAAGATGCACGAGTCACAATTTTCAACTGGACACGCGTTTATCGGGAAACAGGTTGGTGCCCCGTGGCAGGACGGTATCTTTTACCCTGGAGTAATAAGATCTGTTTCAACTACCAATACAGGGGGAAACATGTACACCGTCGAGTTTGAAGATAGGTACATCAAGGACTATACAGAGAGGCAAATTATTGGACCCGGATTTCAGAACATAAGTGACATTCACTTAAAATTTAACCAAAAAGTGTTTATCACACACGGGGGTGTCGAGGTGTGTGGTTTCGTTCAAAAGCACCGGAAACAAACGAACGAAGTATTCATAAAGTTAGACGACCGAGAAGAAACTTTGGTTCGGAAAAAGCTCGAAGAAGTGCGATTACTTTCATCCCCAAAGAAGGCCGATTACCCAAGTGCAAATTTCACTGGCTGGAATACTTCATCTTCAGGAATGGAATCTAAAAAAAGGACCGTCACAGATGGAGTTGACGTACCGAAGTAAGTTGACCGGCCTCTAAGGCCTACCCTAGGCCTATAGGCACTAAGTTAAAGCTTCTTATAGGGGCTATGTCAGTTTCACAAATTTTTGTCTGTCGCATGTCGTTTGGCTGTTCTTTTCTTGCCCATTGAAAACTGAATAAAAAGTACCGTATGCCTTGTCCATGAATCCTACAACTTGAAACTAGTACGAGTCAATGAAACAGTGTATTGTAACTTGAATAGGCCTAGGGCTCGGCTTAATGAAACTCAAGGCTGCTAAACTTACGTGCACCTAGGCTAGGCCTAGCCGTAATGAACTACATAGGACTTCCTTGAACACAATTCAAATTATAGACGCCGATTGCTTAAAATTTCATAAAAAACAAAACGTTGAAAATCGGCCTATAGGCCTAGGCCTAGGCCCTAAGCTAAGTCTAAAGTCAGTTCGCGCTACAACTTTCGACCTAATGTTTATGAAAGACCGTACTTGCTTAAGATAAACGGTTTGTACAAGCAAAGGCTGCCATATTTTGATAAACTTTATTTGACCCAGATCATATGGATGTTATCACTGAAGCCGTTTAATTATTATCGAGTCCCAATCGTGTGTTTAAAAGACAAGATACCCGAAACCCAAAGTATTCTCATGTCCTATAACATGTTCTAATTTCATGACATCAATTCAATAGAATTAAGAAGTGTTCCATTGTTATTAAGTTAGAGTTTACGTTACACAAAACCGGTCAATGAGAAAACAGCCATCACCATTGATTATCCGAAAGGGATTTTTTGAATGTTTTCAACTTTCCAAGGCTTTAACTGGACAATTTGCTTACCCTGTTTAGGACACCTACACTCCCCACAAGGACATGTTAGTGGTTTCATTGGGACAATATGACCCTGCTACAACAAAGAAATTGAAAACCTTAGCGTATTTAAACAGGCAAGCAGGCTGTTACATCTTTACTTCAATGTGGTGTACACACGTGCCTTGTCCATATAAACATTATCAGGTCATGCTGTATTATAACACCGGTAAACCTTGTTTACAATGCAGCTATAGCTAGCAATATGACGACTGCGATTGGCACATGGCCAACAGGCGTCCCTAGATTGGCATTCGAATCAAAACACTACAGGCCCTGGCGATTTCGGTACATTTAAAATAGGGAAGCATGTGGTGAGAGATTTTAACCAGGCATCATTGACGAAACCGCTACAGTTCAGACACCGAGGAAAATACTTGGTAAAATACCCGGGGGTGTCCTTGATAGGAAATTACTGCGGGCCTAACCGGGCACTTTATATCCAGGGACATGCGACAAAAACAACTGTGTATTGCTTATCGCTCTTGGTATTAATTATAAAGGCTAAGATAAAAAAAAGTGGAGGATTAATTGAAGGACAGGACGAGGATGTTGGTTATGGTTGAAGTGAATGTTGTCGACAGTTTGTGTCTTGAAGGGCTGGGAGAAGTAATTGCAATGAAAATATTCTAGAAAATTCATGTTTAGCATTAAGACCTGGGGAAGTGTTTTTTTTTTCACACAGCTATCATTAATGATTTGATTCCTGCTAATATTGATTCATTGTATTTTCAATTGTTAAGTGGAAAGTTTTCCTACCATTTTTGCTACAATTTTCCAGCTTTTTTTAGGTTTTTCAGGGCTGCAACAGGAGTTGTCAACTCTGACCATGGAAGTACTATCTCGAGGTAGTTCTCCCATGCTCTTACAACTCCTGATTGCTCATCCTTCCCCATCAGTGATCCTATATATGGGACCTGTTTAAATTATTGCAGTATTGCAAGATGCTGAATGGTCCCATGATCTGGACAACACACACTGTGCAAATGCTGGGTGCTCCTTCCAAGGAATATTCTAGAGTGAATGTGCGCAGATGCGCGGATACGCGCAGTGAAAGATTGTAAAATGGGTATACCATTACAGCACATAAATTTTGTTTGCGAACAAGTCATCCATGCCTTAAACACATATGCACATCATATCTCAAGCGGATGTTTCACATGGATCTCACATCCGCACATCTGGATGCTAACTTGTGTTCAAGAGTGGCCCATAATTGTACCAAAAAATTAAATGTTGATTCTTGTGTTTTTGTAAATGTGTACCATATTGGAAGAGCAAGGCCAGCATCAGGGTATTGTGATGAGGGAACAGGGGCAAAGCATGAGTTGATTGTCCCTTTTCTTCTTTTTCCATTTTTTTCTTTCTCTTTATGTTTAAACTTTCTTGTGAAACTGAACACCGCTCCCAAGCAGCCCCTGATGTCACCCTTTGGAAGGCACATTGTATCAGCTAAGTCATAAGTTTGAAAATAAAATTATGGTTCTATCTTTCAGTGCCAAAACACTCAAAATTGCCAAAGAGGAAGAGCCTGCCATGAATGAGGTAATGGCAGCTATGATTCTGACCAGCTTACAATCTGCAAGTCCCTCATTTCAACAGTGCCAACCAATGGACTGTGCAGGTAAGCCAATGCAGTACCTAGTGCAAGACAAACTGAGACAGAGGTTATTTCAAACTTTGAAATTAAATTTAGTTATGGCTGCTTCTTTGTTTAAACTTCTAACTTTGTAAGCAATTTGGGGTCCAATTGGACCCAATTTAGGATGGCAGGCTTATTGGTTCCAATAAAGCTCCCAACCCAGAAGTGTGTTAAGTGTAGGAATGGAATTTCATGAGCATTTATTGCTTTTAAAACAATAGGAGATAATTTTGAACATGAAATGTTGAAATGCTCCTCTTGGTTTTGTACTGAGAATTAAGTTTATACAAAACAATTTGAATTCTTAGGTCTATTTCATGAATTTTGAGAACAGCATGTTACAATACAGTATTTTTCATATTGGTGTATGAGGAGTGATCGCTTTAGGGTTTTACCTTGGATATCTGCAATATAAAATTCCCCAAATATTTTTTACTGTATATAAAAGGCATACAAAAGGCACAGTTACTGTTTTGAATAGAAATAAGAAGAAATTAACGAGAATTGTAGCCTTCACATTAAGTTTGGAACAGCTGTTCTCACCCTTTAATTATGTGCTACCTAGTTAGCTCTCTCAGTTTTCCAAGAATCAAGTGCATGCAGAGAAAGAACCCACAGCTACTCACTGACTTAAAAATTGCCAGCATTAAAGGGCAAGTAAGAAAATCAGACCAGACACAATGGGGTTCTGCCTGGGTATTTACTCAATTGGGCAGAATTCAAAGAAAAATCAATCATTTTTTCTTTGGTTGACCCTGTCCCCACTAAATATGTTCTAAAGGGTATGCTATAACTGTTCTCATGGTATTGACCCATGATTCATTGGCATTGTTTACTGGGGTATTGTGGTCAACCACAAGACTGCAAATAGATTTTACAATTATTGTAGTGGATTGCAGACTGCTAGGAAGAAAGCCCATACTGCCAAGTGGGTACCTAGGTGATTATTGTCCATGGTGGTGGATAGCCTTCCAAAAATCATTCACTCTTTAGTAAATGTTGATCTCTGTTTATCGACTGTGCCCTGGGGAATAAGATTGGATTAATAGTGTGTGGCTTAAAATGATTTAAGTGATTGTATTTAAATAGTTGCTCCAGCTCAGTTGCAGAGGATCTATGTTTTAATATATCTTGAATGGTGCTTAGAAACTGTTGTTGACTACTTTGTTGTTGCTAAGGGTCTCCACAGGGCGTAATGTAAATATGAGTTTATTTTCTTGGAACTGATGTTCTTCGCAAATGAATGAAGACAAACTGTCAAGTGGCTATTGTTGTGGTTAGGTTGTTTTTTTGGTAGCATCTAGGAATATGATTTTTTACCTGGGGAGGGGGAGCAGAGTCCTTGAGGGAAAATGTCAAGAGGCAGGGAGGCTCTTTCTCAGAAAATTAATTGGGCATCGTGAGGAAAATTTGGACAATTGGGGACAATTGAGTGTCTATTTTCTTCACCTAAAAATATATCAAGAATGGTAGACAAGTCTTTATCCCTTTGTGAGAAATGTTTGTTTTCTTTCTTTATGGCAGAGAGACTAAATTTCTTCAAACTTAGGTCAGCAAGATTTAAGACCGCTACATTCTGAAAGCCCCCTCCACCCCTGATTGGTAAAAATGCCCTTTAAAAAGAGGCCAAGGGTAGCAGCTACTGTACCTTGGATGGTCATGGAAGGGCTGGGAACTTAAGCTCTTATTTAAAGGTCCTCTTGGTGACTGTATTTTACCTAGATTTCTTTTGTTGCTTAAACCATCAATTCCAATCCTTGAACTACATTTTTGGTAGTAGTCTACAGAAATTCTCAATCAACATAGCTCATTGATTGACAGCAAATTAAAAAAAATAGCAGAGTACTTATAGCTCATATTCATGTAATGTAATGAGAGTTTTGCGATTACACATTTGGTCTTGTATACTCACTCTGAAGCAATAAAATGAGATTGTGTCAGGATGAGAATTATGTTTTATGGACAGTTGTGGGAGGGGTGCTTCAGTAAGCTAGGTAGGAGAAATGAAACTGGGGTAAGAAGATTTGCACTAGTCAGCAAAAGTATTTAGCTTTAATAAATACCTAAGCACTCTTCTCACTCAAAATTTTTGTAAGATTCCTAAGAATCAGATATTTTGCAAGTTGTATCAATTTAAGATTTTGTGTCTACTTTCAGGCCCCTCCAGTCCAGATGTAGCATCTCATTCCTCAGATTCTGGGTCATTTTATGGGAATGTCTCCCCTTCACCATCAACAAGTAGTGGTCATTTTAGTTGGGATTTTAATTCTAGGGGAACCCCTTCCCCTGGACTCTCATTGAGTAAGTATATCACTGTTTGCATTAGTAGTAAATATTGGAAATCATATTTTTTTTAAAAAAATAACACCGGGGTATTTTAAAAGACAAAGTCAATCATAAGCAGAAATTATTGAAGTATGCAAAAGCACTCTCATATAAGCCTATTGGAATCTAGCTAAAATGGAACTGGTTACATGTGGAGCTACGGTAAACAAATTTTGCACAAAAATCAAAGAATTAAAGGTAAATATTTGAAATCAGATCTCATGTGATTCAACTTCTTAGTTGCTGGAACAATTCTAAGAGCTTTTCTTTAAACAGATACTATTAACCGTTACAATTCTGTGATAAATGTATCCAGTTGTATGGGTCTCATACTTTCCTGTGCAATTTAAAACCATAAGCCTGCCCCAGCTGTACAAATAAACAAATTGCTGGTCGACCTGAACTGCATGATTATTCAATAGTTGAAGGTGACTTGTATTTGTTGGTAAATTAGGATATGGATATAGAGTTCCCTGAAGGTGTAGACCTGGCCTTCAGCAAATTTTATATCTGTACCTAGTGTATTTCAACATGTAGGTAATTGAGAAGGGGGAATAGATTATCTACCCCACCTCCCATTGATCTCCCTCCCCCTCCCCCCCTCCCCATTTGATTTGTTAACTCCTCTAAATTATGTGACAATGTTTTCATAACTTATTTGTGCAGGATAACTTCTTGGTTCACCTCCAATATAGGCCTATTCAATGTATTTATGCTGAAACATAATTGAAAAATACTTTTGAGTCAAATGTATATTTATACAATTTTTTCTTAAATAAAACATGGGGCATCTGCTAGCTCTTTTCAGGTAAACTACCAGTGAGGCACTGTGCGGTTGACTTTACAAAGTTTACATGTAGCCTACTGTGCCAGTATGAAGTTTTTATGTTGTTGCACAAATTGTTTTCGGTACAATTTTCTGAAATCTGCATCATGAATTTCCAGTGCCCTGTTATATATCATAACTGCTATATATCATAACTTCTGAGGATCCTTTTATTGAGAAGAACTTGTCCATACTTTTTTATTTTAAGTTTGAAGTTGATGAAGAGAACATTGCAGTATTGTCTTATCCTGGTTCAATGCCCAATGGATGTGCTTTCTTAAAGTCTTTCTTTGACCATGTTTTGCTAGGTATGAATTTATTATTTGCTAAAGGTCTATTTGTAGTATAGTAAGGAAGACATGCAATGTTGATATTGAAAATGAAGAACAATTGAATCTAGTTAAAATTTGACCAGTCAGTTTTTAGTTGTCTAAAATTTGTTATAAGTAGGGGTGTTTTGTTCAAATGGGCATGCATGACAATAAACACTGTTTCTGAGATTATTCCAATCTATCAACAATTTTTCACACCAGGTGATGTTGAAAATTCATCATCTGGCCAGCAGCAGACTGTTTTCAACTACATGCCACAAGGTACGCCTGTTGAAAGTATGCCTGGTGCCCTCTTGTTCAGCTCATCCGTGGATGAAGGGATAGATATGGGAGAAGGTCACTCTTCAGTTTTTTGGGACGATGCAAAAAGTCCAAAGAAGTTAAAGGTAGGCTTAAAAATTCAGTCTTGACTTAACGCTCATCTCATAATGATCTGTATTTTCAAAAGGATACGGTGAAAAGTGAAAAAAATTGTGCAGCATATAAATTGACCTAATTGCATATATAGAGATACAGTAGGCCCACAGTGCAGAAACACCTCTGGTGAAGATCAGTATTGTTCCCATTCAATTGGTTACATTGAGATAGACCTAAATCCAAACCACACATACTGCCTTAACTTGTCCCAGACTCAAGTGAATACAATTTTAGGAAAATTAGAACTTTTCTTTTCACTTTTTACCCCTAACCCGTTTTCTTCCTGCCCCCCCCTTTCTTGGGCAACAAATCCCCCCATCCAAAATTACACTTTTTTCAGTCATTTGTGATTCTATTTCTGAGTGAGTTGAACAATGTGGGCTACATACTTCCCTGCATGGTACCCCATGTTCAACCATAGAAGTACTCCTGTCCTTACTTTCTCAACCATCAATATAACTTTTCCCAATTCTCTGCCTTTCTCAGTGGGGAAAGACTTTTGCTGACTTTAAGATGACATTTTTTTCACAATAAAATACTTCAAAAAAATTTCACAAATATCCACATCCTGTCTGTAAGTTGGAATTTTATACCATGGGGCTAACAGGGATGAATGCTCCATTTTTACACTGACCTGTAAAGGCTATTACTGTCAGTATGCTACTATTAACTGGTGGTAAGTACCTCCATGGAGCTTACATCATTTTGGAAGGGCATTACTGTAGCTCCATGGTACTTCTATGCAATAACTGTACAGTAGCTGCACCATGGCAAGGATTCAGAATATGGCAGCTTGATTTCTTACAGGTTGAGGTGATGACCTTATGACCTTTACAGCAACAGCAGTCAGTGCTGTTATGGGTGTGTTAGAGTATTGTCACAAAGACAAATCAAATCAAAATGATTAAAGTCAGGTTCTCTTGAAACTGGAGCAGGCTGAGAGACATTCTTCCATGTTCAAGGAATTGATCTACTGGATAGGGACTTGACAGACCTTTAAAGGGCAAGAGCAGTTGTCCCAAACTTACTCTGAAGCAACAGCTAATTTGGGACTTACTTTGAAGCAACAGCGGAATATCACAATTTTCTTCTCTTTTCTCTGCAAAATATTTTTCATAAAATTTTAGGAAGCAGTGCCTTCCAGTAAATTTCGCACTTGAGAAGAAAACATATTCTCACATGACCCTGAAGAGCCAATCATGAATAGGACAGTGTACTCCACTATTTCAAGTTGGAGAGACTGCTCTTTCCCTTTAAAGGCAGACACTCTTCAGTTTTCACCCCAAAGTAAAATTTTAATAGGGGTTATAGCAAAATTCTCAATTGGTAATGTGCTTTGATTGACACAAAGGTTAAAAAATGCAGAGTAACTTCTATTACATAACATGCACAGAAAGTTATTTGATTAAACTAGTTCCTTAAAAATAAAATTAAACAAGCTGAGTGGGATGAGGAGTTTTAAGACAGTTGAGGGGGGGGGGCTAAAATAAAACTGGTTGAGAAAATTGGAATTGTAGGAATAAGGAGAATGCCCTTATATGAAGAACTTGCGAACCAGAATTGTTGTCAACATTTTAATTTTCAGGAGATTGCGGAAATTATAATGTACAGTAGAGTTTCAGACAGCTGTGGGATGGGCTGGAAGAGAGTACAGCAGGTTGGGAGAATTGGAATTGTAGGAGAGAGAGAATTTGCCTTTTAACCCTTTACCGTTGTTTGGGTCCTTTCTGACCCATGCGGAGAGCTCGGCTGTCACCCATCTTTACTGTTTCACGCGGAGCTCGAAACTGCGAGTAGCTACCCGAAAACTGGGCCATAACAACGAGAGAGACAATAGTGTAAGGTCACGGGGTCAATGGCCTACGGAAGCCGATGCGGGGCGGGCTACGTCCGCTTTTCCGCCCACTCCCGAGGCGCGCAAATATGCCCCGATCGGAGCACAACGGTAAAGGGTTAAGAAGAACTTGCAAACCTGAATCGTTGCTACAACCTCTTTCTTTCTTTATAGTCTGTTGCTAGGGATTTAGGGTTAAAGTTTATTTAGCACCCCAAGAGTGATCACTACTGATTAAACAACAGAAATGATACATTTCATATCTAAAGAAACTGTCACAAAATGAGTTTGTAGCTTGAAATCTTTTATATCAACTGGCTAGAAAAGGTCTATCTGCATCACTCTTGATTTTATCAGAACCAATATTATATTTACAAAAGGGACTAGGTTACTTTTTTATTGCATCAGTTTCATTATCCTTAAATACAGGATAGAACTGAAGATAACAATTTTATGTGAATGTTTAAAGGCCCAGTTCTCTCACCCCAAACAGTACCAATTCTCCTAAACGTCTTACTTAAGCCCCTCCCACAGTTGTCTGAAATTCATGCTCATCCAGATAAAATCTCAGTTTATTGCTTCAGGGTGAGTAAAGAAAAACTCAATTTATATAATCAAAACACTCTCAGTACCATTCATGCTGTGTTTTACAAGCTTTGGTACTCTTCATTGTTTGAATTAGCTGTCAGTCAAAGAGCTGAGCCAATTGAGAATTTCGGTACCCCCGTACCAAAATTGTAGTTTGCGGTGAGAGGTTTGGCCCTTTAGATGGTGACATAGAATGCCCCTATGATTCATGTTCCAGCATAAATCTTGCATTGTGTCATTGATTAAATTCTAAAGGCAAATATTATCACCTTTCTTGGTACTTAAATCAAACAGCTAAATGTAGGTTATTTCTCACACCTAATTAAAGGGAATTGCCTGCCCCCCTAGTGTTAATGTCAACCATTTGCTCTCAATTCCCCATTTTTCCCCTTATGAGTATCTTTCATGTGTTCATTCAGGACATAGGTATTCATTATGCAAATGAGTTTATTCAGGTGAAATGTTGTGATGTGATCATACAAAGCCATTCATAAATTGGGATACCTGGGTAAAACTGAATCAAGACTGGGCTGATGTCATTTACCCTTTAAAGCAAAAACTTTTACACCGTGGTGATCCAAACCTTTCTCCCCGATTTTATCAGTCATGAAATGTCTGGTTCGAGTTAAAAAAAAGTCTCCCTTCTGAACTTGACTGTTTTCACAAAAGATTACATTTCAAAATTTGTCTATAGATACAGGAAATTTACCCCCAAGCTCTAGAGAATGAAACATGTTTATGGGCTTAATTTGGAAATTTGCCAAACCCCTGGCAATTTTGGCTTTGCATCGTAAGGTTGGGATATAGGGTTTATTTGGTTGCAGGATGGAAACGCTCCCGATTGGATGTATTACACAAATCTGGGAAGGGGGAAGTTAACCATGGGGGTGGTCAAAGAGAAGGGAAAATTTTCAGGAATTGCTTTGGCATTTTGGTTTTCATATATGGAAATATCTCTTTCAGCACTTAGTGGCAGAAGTTTGCATCCAAGTTACCAATTTCTCAGAGTGAATATAACTACCAAATACTAGAATTTGTGGTTATACTGATTTGTGATTTTAGTTAGGACTATACCAGATATCAAGAAAAGTTGAGTCATGACCATAAACAGGGGAGGGGGAAAAACTGGTATAAAAACTTCAAGTATCTACGAAAAATTTATAGATTATGCAAATGCTGTTCCTTAGGTGCAAGTTGTCTAATACTGTATGAAACATTTGCAAACATTAGCAGGCATAATACCAGGGATTCCACCAAAAACTCAAAAGACAGGTTGAATGCTGCAAAACCCCAAGTTCAGATTGACCATGCCCTTGGCCATAGTAACAGATGCATTAAGGGGAAAAAAGCTAGCTTCAAGGCCCCTTAAGTGTTCAATCTGAAGGGTTTTAAAGGCTCTTTTTGTAAGTTTAACTAAACATTACTGCATCTCTTCTTAAATAAAAAAAAAAAAAAACTGAGATACTGGCATTTGTTTTATTTTTATGGAAAAGAGGGGAAGGGGTTTTACAGTCCTTCTGGAACGGGAGGGGACAAACCCCCTTACATCCTTGATGGAAACATTGAAGACAATTGGGAGGGAGCAGGTGGATGTTGCATTTGTGTTTAGTTAAATTGGAAGATGGTAAAGTTTACCAGGGACCTTCCTGAGATGTACAGGACATGTTAATATCCTGGTTCTCTCTTGTTCAGAATAAATATTTTATAATACTGTACCCTGGAAAAATGATCCAGTCTTGTTATAGAAACATACCGTAAAATATCTCAGGTATCTTGGGATTTGTAGGAAGTTTGGTATCCGGGTTGAAAGTGGTATAAAAGAAATACAGCTTTCCCAGGTATTTAAACGAACCCTCAGCACAGGTTACAGCAACAGTTGCTGAACAGATTTCTTGAAGCAAACTTATTTTTGAAGGAAGGTTACTGAAAAGAAAATGTCTCTGCCCCTGTTTTCAACAAAATATTTCAGTACTTCAGTGACAGTCTGAAATGAAGCCTAGTGCAGGAAAATGATGATTATTCTGGAACATTTGTGATGCTTTCCTAAATATTGTGGGAAAAGATTTCAGGATTATATTACAGGGTCTGGATTCCCAGTCCATGCAGCTTCTGGGACGGATACTGTAATTGAGGTAACCTATTGTAAAGCAATTTCCATGTGTTTCCTGTTTTTGTGGTAAGGAAGAGGCGTTCTGTTGACCTTCAAATATATATAGAGCCCAACTTTCATTTTGAAATGTTTACTCAATCAAAAACAGCAAAGTAGTCCATACTTCAAGAGACACATTGGACTTTTTGGAAAATTTTTCAGATTGTTCCAATCCTGTAGTTTTTTCACGTACTGTGACAATTGATATAACGTTCCCATATCCTTCATACAAATAAATGTTCCCTGAGTGAGTTGTAATGTTAAAATTTTGTTTGGTTTTTTTAAAAATTCATGACCAGAATTCTTTCAAATTATGTACAAATTACCATTACAACCCAGGATAAAATTTGAATTTTTAAATTTTTCTTTTGGATGTGAAAATCAGTTATGCGAATAGTAAGAGTTGTCATGTGACTGAAATGCCCTCCAACACCTCCATTAAGTTATTGATATCTACTCAATATGCAATAAAGGCAAGTGGTGATTATTCTTTGGAGATTTCAGAAATTGACATAACAGAGGTTTCAACACCTTTAAATTGGATCTACTGTGCTGCCAGAAAACTGCTATAGGCAGTCTGCTATTTAGTGAACAGTAATATGTTAAGCTGGTCATCTTAGCCCTCTAGTCTGTCCTGTTCTGCATATCTTTAGCAGGCTATTCTGTCTTCCAAAAGAATTTGACTCCAGTCTTTTCTATCTGAGTTTACCATGCAACCCAATAGCTAAAGACCTTTGTCTGCATAAAGCCCCTGGGAATTGTTAGCCCACCTCAGCTGAGGTCGTGTAGAGTTCAGCCAAATTTATCATCCACTCCAAATCAAGCAGAATTATTTGTCAAATGCGTGGGTGTGCAATGCTAAAAAAAAAAAAAAAAACATGTGGAGGAACTGAGCTGCAGAATGTGGAAGGGGGTAGAAGGAAAGAATGTCTCTGCTGGATTGGCAATGTTCCAAAAGGATTGAGGAGAAAGAAAAAACATTGGATTATGTGGAACGTAAGAATAGTTACAGTACAGTATTAAACAACTGCTCATGAAGAGCGGCTAAGTGGGAGTAGATTGGTTGTGTGCGATTGGTCAGTACTTGAGGGATCTATTTCTCATGAAGTGTTGGAATTATTGAGATCTGGAGGTGTGTGCCAGGGTTTGAGCTTGGTTGGATATTTCATCAGATTGGGTTATGGGTGTTGGATGTTATTAAATCAGTGAGGAAATTGAAATATTTATGAAAGAACTCCACACATACTCACCTTCACAGCATGAGAAAAGTAAGGTGGTTATGAACAGGGAGATGATATGTACAGTTGGGAGACACAACTTTTTAAGGTACTGTATGTTACAGGCAAGCAAGGAGAAAAGAGAAGTGATCAGTAGGAAATTTGAATAAAATACACGATGGGAACTAAAAATGTCTCTCTCTTTGTGAATCATATATGCCCAGTAGATGAGTGGCAATTGTAAAAAGCCCATCCATTTGTTTGATAAAGGGATGCAACTTAACCAAATCTTGAAATAGGATTTATTTATTTTGTTGTATTATGTTCATTATAAGTTACTGTTAAAGGCCCAATTCTCTCACCCCAAACAGTACCAATTCTCCTTACCTTCTTACTGAAGCCCCTCCCACAATTGTCTGATATTCATCCTCATCCAGACACAATCTCAGTTTATTGCTTCAGGGTGAGTATGGAAAAACTCAATTTATGTAATCAAAACACTCCCAGTACTGTTCATGCTATGTAATATAAGCTTTGGCACTCTGCATTGTTTGAATTAGCTGTCAATCAAAGAGCTGAGCTAATTGAGAATTTCGGTACCCAGGTACCAAAATTGTAGTTTGGGGTGAGAGGTTTGGCCCTTTAAGAGGGGGTGTAACAGCATGCAATACCAACACAAACAATATCATTTAGAGAAAAAGGTGACGTTCAAAAACAGTTTGAAATACTGTTGATTGAAGTTCGTTTTGTTTCAAATACAGTCCAAATCTGTTTTCAGACCTCCCTTAAGGTTCACAGGCATTTCCTTCTTATTTCTCATCAAAGTAACTTCCATCATATTTTGCAACTTTAATAGTGCATATTCAAGGTGAACCAAATGGTTACCAAATGGTTATTTCTAGTAAATTTCACATTTGACAAGAGAAAAATTGTAGTCACATGACTCTCAACCAGCAGCCAATCATGAAACAGTCCACTACACTATTGTACTTCAACTTGGGATGACTGGTCTTGCCGGCCTTTAAGTCCTGCCCTTAATAACAAGCAGAGAACATGTACAACAACCCTCAGCTAAAAGCCTGACAGGCTGCATCATGCATATATGCCATATACTGCCATTATCTAAGCCTTTCATTGCCCTATGTAATATTTTTTGATGAATGGAGACTAAATTTTGCATCCTTTCATTTGGTAGTGGAAGTTGTGGGGGACGATTACCCCACATAATACAGTGGCAACATACAGTATCAAACCTTACACACTTTTACTTAACGATCTTATCTCTTTTACTGCAGACTTTATCCAAAACGTTGTACAAATGCACATGGCAGAAGTGTTCGAAGACGCTGTGTACAGTACAGGGTATTGAGAGGCACATAAGAACAGTGCATCTTGGGTAAGGAAAAGCTTTTGTGACTACATTGTGTTTCAGCTTGTTTAGAAAAAATATCTTTTGCAGTCATGTGATTGTATCCATTGCTGCATGTTTTGCTTGTGTCTATTTTTCAATTTTGTTCACAAATCTCTTCAAAAAATCAAATGAGTTAGCATAGATTGCAGTGCAGCATTGGCTGTACAGTACTGTATATTTGATACGTACAACCAGGTGTGTAGCCAGGATTGTGTCATGGCCGGGGGGGGGGGGGGGTTTGGGGGATATGACAAGAGGGAAAAGTCTAAGGATAGTGAGAAAAAACTGCTATTTTGAGTGTTCTTTGTTTTTTGCATTGCAAGGTTGGGTACTTAGTAAGTTACATCATCAGGTAGCTCTGTAGATGAGGTTTTACAGCTCAGTTTAAAACTTGATTTAATGAAAGTTGGGCTTGCCACATGGTTTTTTATTCATTTTTGGCTCACTGGCTAGTTTTCCCTACTTCTATTGCTTATTCTGAGCATGACCCATAATAGCAGTAAGTTTTATTTTGAAAGTCTTCAGTATGACCATGGAGCTAACACGGATGGAATGACCCAGCCAGGAGCGGAACTCAAGGCCTCCTGGCTGCAAGTCAGATGCTATATCTACTTGAGCATGCAGTCTGTGTACATAAAAAATTAAAATGTTTGTAGACAGAGGTTAGAGAAAGACCAGTGACCCTAATTTAATATTGTTTTCTCAGTAATTGCTTGTTTTTGTCGTGTGACAATTATTTTCGTGATAAATTTTTAATTCATGTCTACTGAAATCATTTTTAATTTTCAATATAATTGGGAAATATTTGTTAATTTTAAATATATTTAGAGGCTAACTATGAAAAGAAGATTGTTGGCAAAGACAAAGTGTAGCAAGAGTGTATAGGCCTACATACAAATATTTTCAATCCAAAAATTTTCATGGCCATAAATTTTGGCCATATGTATCTCAGAAACACTTGCATAGTTTTTGTCAATGTCTGTTCCCCTTTTTGCTATGCAGAAGATGAGGAAATGATAGGAACCCTAAGCCAAGGAAGGGGTCAAGGCCCATCCATGCCCAGGGGGAGCAATTTCAATGTTCATGTGGGTTAAACACACATGCGGTTTTATTTAACATGGTAAAGATATCTTATTGTGACTGATTGTTCTGAGATTTGTTTTCTCAAAGAAAGGCTCGTAGAACCAATACTTTCCTGTTTATTAACGTTTTGGAGCGGAAATAGCCATAGGCTGCTTTATTTGCTTGAAGACAATTTAGATAGAAGTAGGTTCAAAGGTTGTTTACTTTCCAGAGCAATATGGTGACAAGGATACATAAAATTGTTATTGTTTTGGTGCTGCCAGATCCCTGAAGTTTGGCAACCTTTTTTTGCCCTTCCATTTTGCCAATAGACAGGAGGTCTGAGGTGTGAATTTGAAGTGTTTAATTCAGAAATTAATGCAGCAATCAGAGTTTGTTTTCACAGTTTTCACTACTTTTAATGTGTACCATGCACATTTGTACAGTTTTCACTACTTTAAATGTGTACCATGCACATTTGTACATTGACTTAAAACTATATAACGATCATTGATCACAGGCTAACATCATGGTTGGTTACAGTGAGATAGTGGAGGCTGGTTAGTCTCCCATCTGTGTGGATTTTTTGACCCGACAAATATTCAGAAATTTTCATGCAACAGTAATTAACATAAAATTGACATATCTTCTAACCCGAATGAGCTCTTTAATGTTTCTACAGTCTGAAAAACAATGAGTTTCGAAAGAAAAAAAAATGGGTGCCGGAACAAAGGATTAATATTCTCTGTAAACCCCTGATTGCCCCTTTAATTTGAATGTTTAACAAAGTGAAATTCCCAATGTTATTTATTATCACTTGGAACACCCTGCCTCTGACTTTCTTCTTTGAGGCTAGTCTATTATCCTGCTACTGTTTTCTGCTACAGTATTAGTAATAGGCAAAACAAATTGACTGTATGTTGAGCCTTCAAGGGCCTATCCTCTCACTGAAAACTGTAATTTTTGTAGTGAGTCCAAGGAATAATGTAGTGTTCAAATTTTGCATAGCAAACTTTGCTGTTTCAGGGCTCTTCGATCACAAAATCACTAACAACCCATACATTTAATGTATTGATATTCTCAATTGGCACAGCTCTTTAATAGACAGCTAGTTAAAAAAATGCATGCAGAATACTGAAGCTCATATTACACAGCATGTACCATCATACTGTGTATAATAATAATAATAATAATAATAATAATAATAATAATAATAATAATAATAATAATAATAATAATAATAACAATAATAATAATAATAATAATAATAATAATAATAATAATAATAATAATAATAATAATAATAATAATAACAATAACAATAACAATAACAATAACAATAACAATAACAATAACAACAACAACAACAACAATGACAATAATAATAATAATAATAACAACAACAATAACAATAACAACAACAACAATAACAATAATAATAACAATAATAATAATACATTGAACTTGTATAGCACCAAATCAGGAACAAAAGTGTAGCTACTCTAGGCTACATTAGGCTCTTGTATACTCACCTTACTACATGCCCTCAAGTATGAGCATTGGTACTCTGCATTTTCTGAATTAACTATGAATCAAAGAGCTGATGGGCCACTTGTGAATTTCTGTAGACTACTACAAAAAAATTGTAGTTTGGGATGGGAGGATTAGTCCTTTAAGTAAGAAGGTTTGGAGAAATGGAACAGCTGTTTGGGGTGAGGATTAGGCCCGTGAGAAAATTTTGAAGTTTGTCTAGAAGTGAAGTAGTCATTTTCATTACTCATCAATTGATGTGATTCTCATTGTAGAAAAAAAGAAAATGATTTCAGTGACCATGAAGAGGAGTTCTACTATACAGAGGTTGAGTCTACGATGGAGACCTTCTCAGACACGTTTTCAAACATGATGGCTTCTTCACCACCCCCGTTTCATCAAGACAGTAATGGTAACATCGTCTCATCTCCTGGTCACTACTTTTCTACGTCTCAGGTTTCTACATCTCAGGGAGTGTTCTACAGCAACCAGCATAAACAACACTTTGAACTCAATCCTGTAAGTTTTATTCTCATGAAATCATCTCATAAATTGTTTTTCTCAAGCTGGGTTACAAGGACCGCTTCTTTTTTTCTTTTTACGAAGAAGACTTGATTGCCTCTAATAAATTTGGAGTTAAGGGGTATGATAGTTTGTACCTGGCACTATTAAGCTGTGAAGCCAGGAATAGAAGTACCATATGGTAATATATGATCTTGCAAAGTCGGAATAAAATGTTGTATACTCTTTGTGGCATTTATGGCTCCATTGTAACTTGAAAATTTGCCAAAACTGCGTCATTTGATTGTTTCCGAGAAAATGTGTTACGATTTTGCAGTATGAAAAAATGGGAATGCTGGATAAAACAAGCAAGCTGAATGCATGATTTTGAGAACACAAGATTCAAAGGCATATGTTCATCACGTCCAGGCAGACCCTAACCTACTTACTTCTTTCCCCATCCTGTGGCTGTCTAAAACCCATCCTTTTCCAGATGCAATCCTAGTTACTTGATTCAGAGCATACCCTGATGAGCTCATACAATTAAGGCTCTAATGTGTAATTAGAACACATTGAGTGCATGGTGTTTAATATGAGCTGCTCAGCAGTTTTGAATTTGATGTCAGTCAAAGAGCTGTGCTAGTGAATGGGTAATATTGGTATACTCCAGGAAAAAATTCTAGATATGGAAGATAAATGGCTGCCATTACTTAGCCTAAATATTACTTCACCCTGCAGTCTGCCAGTCACTGAGTTAGACCTCTTCCTAAGGAAGATCTTTGTTAAAGAGCAACATTAAATTTGCTCTAGCTCGTGCACCAAATAAGTAAGTAGAAAGATTTTCTCCTGTGAAATCATGCTTTTTAGTCGAATCAAAAGAAATACTTTGTCTTCTAGGGTGGCAGATGAAAGTAATAAATTTAGTTTGCAGAGAAATAACTGTGATGGGTAATTTGCTTTATTTAGGGGGATTAAATGTGCTTTACTTATTCACTTTACAGTACCTTTTATTCTCCCCTACAGGTTTACCCCGTATCTCATTCAACTGTACATACAAGCCCATGCAAGACCATTCCAAATTACAAACAACCAATCAGTAATACTAAGGTAAAGTCAGATTGAATGTTTTTTATGTTTTCATTTACATCGCAAACCTGGATCTTTCTTAGAGTGAAAATCAAACAAATTTTTTTAAAATTGAACCTACTACCATGGGTACCTACTATTGGCTGTGTTCTGACAGTCGTAATTAACCCTTTGGCTGCTGAAGGGGTCCATTCTGCCATACTGAGCTGTACACTATGTTACTTATACACAGTATGTATGTACGGGTTGTGCGAATATTAAGGTTTTTGTAAGGAAGCTGCTCTGTTTGCTTCAGCTATACTAGCCCAAGAGGGTACACATGCAAAAATTTCCCTCTCTTCAAGCGAAGGGGTTAAGAGCTCAAAAAGGTTATTTATATATCATCGAAACCTCAATGCATTTTTGCATTCTGGTTTTTCCAGGGAATGGAGTATCAATTGTGCTCTTCTTAAAATTAACAGCAAAACTTATTTGATTTTTCCTAGTTTTTATCCGTCTCCATGCATACCTGCAAATTTCCCTGTTCTCTGTAAATTGTAAATTTTAAGGTACAAAGGTGAGTAATAAGTGGGGCAATGGTCATTTGTCATGATAATGTCTTCAGCTGTTATTTTCTATGAACAACTGACCTCAGGCACACTGTGCATGAGCAATAACCAACTGATTGGCCTAGTGGTTACAGCATCTGTTTTTCGACTGGGTGTTTGCCAGGTTCAAATCCTAGTCGAGTCATACCAAAGACTTTAAAAATGGGACCTGTTGCCTTCTTGATTGGTGCTCAGCACAAGAGATTGGAGCAGGGTAATAATACATATCAAGTGTTAAAATTGTGAGGGCCAAAATGGCAGCCAGATTAGTAGCGTATGGTCCCCAGGGACCTGAGACGGAGTTTTGGATTGAAGAGATTGTGAATGATTTATGTATAGTGCTTTGAACGCTATGGATATGTGCACTCTCTAAATCCAAGGCATTATTATTATTATTAATAATGGGAATAAATTGCTAAACAATTCAAAATGCAGGGAAAAAGTATTCAAGGGGGTAACACAAGTAACACTGGCCCATAAGTGAGTAGTGGATGGAATTCTGCATTTTCTTTTTTTATTTGCAAACAGCACTTTAATACCGCTGACATACAGAGGATTCAAATCACTCAGCAGTCAGGACCTCAGTCAACATCGCCCTCAAAAGCACAGCTTCAGATCGCAGGATTGACATGCAACACCAAGATTCATGCGGAGGGTCGCAAATGTCGCAAAGTGTACGGTATGGAGAACAAGAGCTTGTGGTGTACGCAGTGCAAATGGAAAAAAGCTTGTGTGAGGTTTGTTTAAATGTGGGATCTGGAGGAACAGCTTGTGTGGACAAAAAGACAGCTTTTTGGAGCAGAAATTTTCAAGAAAGGGAAGGGGATATCAAAGTTGGGCAAGGGGTGGGACAAAGGATTGGACAACGGATGGGGGCAAGGAGCAGACTTGGGTCTAAGTATGTTAACTTTTTACCATGGGCATGACAATAGACATCACAGAAGCAATAAAATAAAAATGTAAATTGAAATAAAGGTTATTTTGGGGGAAAATTAAACTGTTGGTCTGGGGGAATAGATGTTTTGTAGGATAATTTAAACTATTCAAAGAAATATGCTCTGTGCTTCTTTTCCAAGGCTTCTGGGCAAAGTGGTGAGAAAAAGTGAAAAGTGGACAAATCTGTCTTTCACCTAATGTTTCATTTTAGAGTTACATCAATGATTATCTAAGTGGGGAGAAGGTAGGTGGGTGGAGGGCTTATTTGAAAGAATGTCATAGGTTGTTGAAGTGAGAGAAATGTATTTCTTAGGTTATGAATTTGACTGGGCATTAGATGACTATCTGCAGCAAAGGTTAGGGAAAATTTCCAAACAGAAATGCACTTGAAGACAGAGGTATTCCATATTTAAGCATACTGCCCCTGAGTGAAAACACGCATATGAGAATTTAAGAGAGAAGATGTAAAAAAAGCTGTGAATTGTAGAAATGTTTTATATTTTGTAAAATTTACTATCATAGAATATTAAGAATATTTTTCCCTCTTTTTTTCGCACAATCAATGCAAAATGTGTTTTTTTTTTTCAACTTTGTGGAAGTAAAATCTTTTTCTTGTATTCTTAAATTTACACATTTACTATTCCTTCTTGGATTTTAAATTCATAAGGAGGGCATTTTGTGACTTGACATGTACAGTAAAATGGTTACAGCAAGTGAGAAGGAAATATTTGCACTGTTTAAATTTGTTGGGGGTTGATTCGGAGATGAAAATGTAAAATAAAAAAAAAAGCAAAAAAGCAGAAGGAGGTGAAGCTGTAGCAGCGGTTTTTGGTTGGAGATCAGAGCTTTTGTAAATCATTTTTGGTGGTCAAAGATTATTTTCTGGAGAATTGCTTTTTAGTTGTTGGAAAGTATAGAGGACATGTTATTGGTCATTTGTGATTGTTGAAAAAGCAAGCAGCTCAGTGTACATATTTGTTGCCAATTTTGGAGTCAGCTGATACGGCAGCTTTGAAGGGCCTTAATTTGTTTGATGGATGGAATTATTAAGTTGGAGGTGTTGTGCAAGTAGTATATGCCACTTAGTACACAGCTCATAGCAATGCAAGCAATGCAAATATTATTATACTGTACTGAACTGTCCTTATTTTTTTCCTTGGGTCTGTAGAACATTTTTGTGGATTGTGATTTTGAAAAGTTTGCAGAAGAGAAGTTTTGTAAATGATTGGGACCTGTTTATGTAATGAATCACAAGTAATGCTTGTACCAGCAACTTGAAATGGTATTACAGAAATAATGTGGCTTTGGGTATAAGGGGGTATCCAGTGAATATGAGTTTATTTACAAAGTAATGGAACAGCTCCATGGGTTATAAACATGTTTGAATATTCATAAATAACCTGAAGTCTATTCATTAGTTGTATATTCCACTGCGCCAAATTTAAGTTAATACTGCAGTTGGGAACTATATATACCTGCCTATTAGGTTTAAAACATTTTGAAAAGTCAGATAGCCATAAGTGCCAGGTGCATACTGTAGAGGTGTAACCAAGTCGCTCTGTTTTGTGGCAAGTTTAGTCAGTTTATACACTCATTTTAGCAGCATTTTAGCAAAGTCAAGTCATGACTCAAATCACTGTGTTATATCGGTGGTGGGAAACTGGCTAGACACTTTCAAGAAGTGCATTTTTGCAGGTTAAAACTCAGTTGAAAACTATATGCTCTGATAACCAATATGGCTTATTTGCAAAAACAGCCTTTGAGCTCGTAGCATTAAGTTTGGACGATCAGGCCATTGTTTTGCAGGATTTGAAACATGGTCTGTGAAAAACATACGGTTTTTCGCCAACCTTCTCTCAAGAAAGAACAAAGGTCCTTGTAAATATTAGCCTGTAACATATTGTATTGTACTAGTGTCAACCAAGTCACATATTAGCTTTTGCCCTGTAGGTAAACAAGGGAGCTTTCACGTTTTCAAGGGACCTGGGAGACATGGCATTGTCACACTTCAAAATAGTTTTACTTTTTCAGTTTATCTTGTTTGAACAAGTTTACTTAAGGAAATTTCTTTTAGTTTTTCTTTCAACTAAATGAATTTTCTCTGTTTGTGAAAGATGGGATAGGACCACTCCTGTTAATGTAACTATTTATAACGATTTTTTAAATGTTAACCAGTTGATAGCATTAGGGAAATGGAAAGATTCACTTTAACCTCGTTTTCATTTTCTTTGTGGATTGGTCCAGTTCAAGTTATGGATTGGTCCAGTCTAATTCCAACAAATTTATTCAATTTTTCAACATTTCATATCTTGTAAATTTAATTTTCATTTTAGTGAAAAACTTGAGGAAAAATGTCACAACTTGGTCTTCTTATTTTTCAAGTGACTTTAAAATAGAATAAATGCAACTCACTCACTAATATTAGCAGTTGTTTTTTTTTTTTTTTTTTATTTTACTTTCTGGCAGATTTGTGTTTTGGGTTGTTTCTAACAGCATACTTGTTAATCAGAAATTCTCTTTCAAGTTCGGGTAAAACCCTTTAGATTTTCCAGCATTCTCTAGAATACATTCAGGATATGATACGGAATCACAGCTTCATGCTTTTCCTGTTGATTAGGGATAAATTTTTTATTCAGTCAATTCAAACCTTCATATCAGATATGGAATATGTACTTTTCTGGTTTTACGATTGCAGCTCATACCGGTGCAGGATAAACACGTCTGCCAGGCAGGCAATCAAATATCATGGTTTTGATGTAAAACCTGTGAGATCATGAATATGTGTAACATTTATGAAGATCAGGTGTTATATATTTGTAAGGACTATTTTGTGTTATGGCTAATTGTTAAACAATTTTCTCTTTTTGAACAGAAAAACTGTCTTGATTAATAATATGTCTAACATTTATGAAGATCAGTGGTTACAATTTATTTGCAAGAAATATTGTGTGTTACAGCTATTTGTCAAACATTTTCTCTTTTTAAATTGAAGAGTTTTTAAATGAATTACTAATATGATCTAGCCTTTAAGGTCATTTCAACATTTAAAGATTCTTTTTGAGGAACTGGATCACTTTTTCCACAAATTAAGTACCTTTCCTGAAATAGAGTCCCAAATTTCCTGACATTTTCTTATCATTTGTGAAATTTTTTAAGGAAGTTTACTACAAGTTTCTACCAGTCCTTTTCTCATTCAAAAATTAAGAAGCAAAGATACCACAGAGAACTACAGAACCATGTAGACTGGGAGGGAAGATGGACTCAGTTCCCAGACCAGACAAAAAATTTTGTTGGACAGAAATATGCACCCCTGGATTCAAGGCCCATTTTTGTTCATACCATACGATTTGTCTAAACTTTGTAGTGAATTACCTCAACTTTTTGCACCATATTTTATCCAAAGTGCTCCATATATTCAAAAAATTTAAAGGAGAGGGAACCCATTCCCCTTTAAAGACAGTCCAAATACACCCAGAACTGAAGCATTGGACAACTTCCGATGTGCATGGAAGTACAACTTTACCTGCTACGCGTATGTTGTTAACCCACCTGGTCCAATCTTTTTCCTTTTATAGTTTTTTGTTAAGAGTATATATTGTGAGACTTAAATTTTTCAACTTTTTGCGAGCAAACTTTGTTTAGAAGTCTGGCATTCTTAGCTTCTCCTTGCTGCTGTATTCTCAGATTTAAAATATTTCTTCCCTGGTTTGCACATCCTAGATTGTTAAAGAATTCAAAATTTCATGAGCTTTGTAGATTCCAGCAAACCATAGTAACTTAGGAATCTTTGAACTATTAGAGATCTTTTGGGGTTTGTTTTTGCATACATTTCTTAGTTTTGTACATATTTTTTAGGCAACATGTTGTTGAAAAAATTTCCAAACCTTTTATCACAGAGAACAGTAATGTTTTATAGTCTTGGTATGAATTTCATCTTTTTAAGTTTCCTAAAGTGCAGAAAATTTCTCCAAACACTTTTTCAGTCCTCTGTCAGCGTTTTGGCAAGTCAAAATTATTTCATAGTAATTTGTACATTTGTATCATATTCTTACAATTTTTCGAGCTTTTTCATCTTTTTCGTTGATGTAACCAGTTAGAAACTGGACAAGTTTTCGACGAAACGGAAAATGATGTTGTCAAAATCAACAAAAATATATTGTTCTATATCGAAAGATAAAACTTTCTCTCTTCTTGTTGTTCTTTTTGCCTTGTTTCTATTCATGCCTTTGCCCGCCCATCGACCCTGCCCTTGCGTGCCCATCGACCCTGTCTTTGTCCACCCATTGACCCTGCCTTTGCTCGCCCATTGACCCTGTCTTTGCCCGCCCATCGGCCCATCCCCTTTCTCTCCTTAATCCATCTCCATGGAGCAGGGCTGGAATTAATCGAAGGCCACAAAGGAGTAGGGAAAACAAGCCAGTGAGCCACAACTGGCAAAAAGCCGTGGTCGCCTCGACTTGAACCAATAGGTTGGAAACTGAGCTGTAAAAATCCGTCTACCAAAAATCTAACCCACGAGATGTGTAGCAGTAATGTAACCTAAAGTAACGGGGTTACTTTCTAGTGGGATGGAATTTAACCAAGAAAGGCGATAAAATATAGAAAAAGAGTCCTGACCTGTAATGGGAAGATATCACCGCCTCAGTCCATATTCCCAACTACGTTTCTGCAGGGGGCCGCCCCCTATATTCGCAAGAAAATGTGAAAAGAGAAAGGAAAATGAGAATAGGAGCACTCAGCTCAGGATGCTTTGTCCTACTATCAAGGTGCCATGGCGTCGCCCTGGATGTCAGTGTTACGTAACGATACATTTCGAACATGAATAACTTCGAAGGTGCAATCAGCATTTTCAAACCCATCTCGCTATATCCCCGATATTGTAATATTACTGCGAGTTATTGTCATGCGGTGTTAGGCCTACACCTCATTGTTTCTCTCATAGGGTAGGTAGCACTAGCGTAGCCAGCGGGGGGGGGGGGGGGGGGGGGGAAGGGGGCAGAGTGCCTATGGTTTACCTGTTTTTTGCTCTCAAGGGACAATGTCCCTAATAAGAACCCCAAATTTTCGGCGCGCTACGCGCGCTGTAGATTCACCCCAGTTTTTTCGATACTTCCATTCCACATATCTAGGGAGTGTAAGTCCTGCCAATTTACCAGGTAACGGGTAGGCAGCGTAGAGGTCGTAAATTTCATCTCATATCACGAAGCCTAGTTGCTGTTCTCTTTTATGTGTCTGCGATAGGTCAGTTGGTGAGCGACTCAGGGAGCATAGTTTGGCTATTTTATCGGGTATTCCAGGTGGTTTCGACACAATGTATGTTATCCCCGATAAGGTCTACAACCCCTACAGTTCTATTTTTTCTTTTTGTTCTTAATGATTACATAGGCTATGTTATTTTTTGTAAGGCTACCAAAATTTCCGCGCGCTTCGGGCGCTTTGCAATTTCACGATTCAGACCCAAAAGAACACTATCAGTGCGCAACTCGGCTTTTAAAATATTAAGTGATATTGTTCAAAATGTTCTCCAGGCTGCAATGACATGGGATAGTTAGGGTCCTTCATATCCCCTTCTCCCCACCCCCTGTCGGCTGTTGTGGTCGCCCGAGCCATATATATGGCTCTGGTGGTTGCTGGCATGGCCCGCCCCCTGTCGGGAATAATCTGTCGCCTTCCCATGGTCGGTTTAGTTATTTTGGCTTTCAAAAGAGTTATTTCTGCGATAAAACCCAAAATGTTCGGTACGCTTTGCACACTCTTCCTCAGTTCCGTTACCTAGAGCTAATAAAGTACAAACCCTTCCTATCTTTTCAACTAAATTAATAAGTAGAATAAATGGATTAATGTACATGTCGGGAATTTCATCTCATTTCGCTAAACTTAGTTAATCTCTTGTGTCAGTCGTGCGGTACCAACTCGAAAAAGGAAGTACAATATAAGTTGTGCCCGATAGGGCCCAAATGCCGGCTGGGGACAATTGACCTATATAAGCTTTAAATAAGTACAAATTCTTTTTATAGTTCGCACTTACTCCCGCCCAGACCTAAACGCAATTCCCTGGGCCCCGTTGACTCGTACAGTAACCCTTTTACAGCCACACACTAACTCTCGAGGGAATAAGGAAAACATTAGCCGTGTTCCCATTTGATCCAGGGAGGTGGATCTTGATCTACCGAGGTGGATCAACATCAGTTACCTTGATCGAGATCCGCGTTCCCATTTGAGTGAGCGCGGTAGATCAAACGTGTTTTATGAACACATTGCGCAAGCGCGAAAAGGTCACCAGTGTTTACAAGTCGGCCTGCCATGCATTTCGTATCGATGTATCACAAAAACATACATGAGTGTAACCGGAGATCCAGGGTCACTTGATCTACCGATGTGTTCCCATTACAAACTTTGATCCAGCGCGGTGGATCTGATCTACCCCGAACGGTCGATCAAAATCGGTGGATCTTGATCTTGAGTGAGTGTTGTTGATCTGCGTTCCCATTAGTGTTTGATCCACCTCGGTAGATCAAGATCCACCTCCCTGGATCAAATGGGAACACGGCTATTGATACAAGATTGAAAATGTCAAAAAATTCCAGCTTAGGTGTTCACCAGATCGCTCAATTTAAATGTAAAATTGCAAAATCTCCTTGGAGAAGGAAGGGGGAGAACCACGCACTCTCCCCGTTCCTTCGCTCGGCTCCTCACTTGCGCGGTTCGCTCCCTCAAGAAAATGCCACACCCCAGTGGCGGTGATGAAAAATGAAAAAGTGGGGGCTAAAGGTATGTTCAGCCACTTAATATTTGTCAAGTGCTCCAATTATAAGAAGCGGGGAGAATTTCGAAGTGGGGCTGAACATATTCTTGCTTAGAACACTCGGAAAGTGCCGTTTCCGGCCATCTGAGGGGTTTGTAAAGCCAAAAATTTCCTGGTACGCTCCGTGCCAATCGATGGTAGAGCTCCGCTTAGAAACATGTATAAACATGTTTCATAGACTGATTTTTTTTTTTTTTTGCATTAAATGAGAAATTTCAAAAATGAGATCCATATTTCCAGGCTGGGAACATGCAGCATAAAACACTCGGGAAGTGCCGTTTCCTGCCATCTGAGGGGTTTCTAAAACCCAAAATTTTCTTGTTCGCTCCGCGCCAACCGATGGTGGCGCTCTGCTTAGATAGTCCTGTCGGTCAAGATTGGGGACGATGAGTCGACTTTGCCCCCCCCCCCCCACAAGAAAATCCTGGCTACGCCCCTGGTAGGTAGCCATAAACTATAACACCCATAGTAGGGCAGTTAGTTAAATTGAGGTTTTCCGCTCAGTTTCAAACTTATTGGTTTAAGTCGGCCCGGGCCATTGCCTTTTTTTTCTAGTTTTGGTTCACTGGCTCGTTCAGCAAAACCATTTCCATAACGCAATTTAGCACCCAGCAATTACGCCCTCGAAAAATATCCCCAGCAAACTTTTTCGCCCCTTCCAGGGTATCCTTTATGTTATTTTATTGTCTGTATCGACTTTCTCCGATGAGGTAAAAAGGATCAAATGAGCTAAACCCGAAACTTGTCTTTCAATTTTGTTTCAGACATCAGGGCTTTAGACCACAAGAAGGGTTTTGCGGGTCATTTGGGGTTCACGTAAAACAGAAGCTTTGAACTGAAATAATGGCGATGTTTAAAAATGTCATGGTTTATTAGGGCGTAGACTTGCAAAAGTTCTAGAGGATCAACACTGAGCGGGATGGTTGTATTAACGGTTTGAAAATCCCAGGGGAACAGTGGCGGATCCCTGCCCCCAGTTCATGGGCGTCCGGAAGGGGGACAAGAGGGGCACTTCCCCCCCCCCCCTGGAAAATCAAACTTGTGAAAAAATTAATAAAAATTTGAAATAAAATATTAAAAATAAATCATCAAAATATCTTCACTCACAGCGTCAGTTTCTACCCGTGAAATATGCGGACATTTGACCAGGAATAGCAAAAGAGAAGGTGGTATGCTGAATAGTGAAATCGTTATTTGGGGATTATCATTCGTGACATCTATTGGAAATTCCTAATTGTAAAATCTATGCCAAAATTGTACTAATTGCCAGGTATGTAATGTACATATGGCATCCGACTATTGATGAATGCGTTGGTCTTGGTTTGGTCCCGTGTTGATCTCAAGTGGCGACGCGCGGATGTAACTGGGATATACAAGTGAATATGGGGGGGTTATGATTCATAATTGGGTAACGGATATAGGCCTGTATAGGCTGTTTGACAGTCGTAAGTTTTATCGTGCATAGGCGTGCGAGGCCGTGACCGAGAGGCAGATTTCCCTTCAACAATTTTTTACACTGAAAATTCTAAAAATCTAAAAATTACAGACATGAAATTCCTATTTCAGGGCTGGGTACATGCAGCTTATAACACTCGCCAAGTGTCGTTTCCGGCCATCTGGAGGGTTTGTGAGGCCCAAAATTTTCTTGCACGCTCCGCGCCAACCTATGGTGGCGCTCTGCTTGGATAGTGTACACAATTCAATCATCCACGAATGACCTTGCCCCCCCCCTTGAAAAATTTCTGCGGACGCCCATGCCCCAGCTGGTTATGGGCCAGGGGCGTAGATGAAGGCAAAAAATCAAATATTCGGAACCTCAGATCGTGTCCGTGACGGGACTCGTCTATAAGCAATCCACCCGCACAAAACGCACATCCGCTTTACACACGCATACAAACATGTTGACACGCATATACACAAAACCTAGATATATGTCGCATTACATGCAGTGTTAGTGCTTTAAAATAAGCTCAAATTGACGTTTTCTAGAAGCCATAAAGTCATCTGTACACCACAATATTACATTTTGTTTACTCTACCCTTTTTTTTTTAATTTGCCTGATTGTAGGGTGGAGAAGAAAAACGTGTTCCCCAATGTTTTCATTCATGGGGCGATTTCCCCCTGCCCCCAGGATTGACGCCCCTGCTATGGTCGAGAATACCATCCCGAAGAACCGACCGCTGGCATGATTTACATAAACAGCAAAGAGAATTTTGTCTGAGCCTAGGGACCGATCAGGGATTCGTACCCTTACCTGTTTTTCTTTTCTCTTAATATTAGTCAGGACTGAAGGTCTGTGAATCAGTTTTTTTTTCTCGGAAGCCTAAAAATAATGAAGGAAACTGAGTGTCGCCCTTCTTGTTTTCAGGTTTATCAGTTTCAAGTTAAGCATCCGGTTGCAGTATCCGACTTTCAGGATGGAGATCTGGAGTTTGACTCCTGGCCGGCCATTCCCGATACGGACTGGAACCTACTGCCATTTTGCTTGGTTTTCAGCATAAGCAATAGCGTTGGAAAACAAACCAGTGAACCACAACTGGAAAAGGGTCGTTCCCGGCTCGACTTCAACCAATTGGAGACTGGGCCGTAAATCTCAATCTAATTAACTTTTTCAAGTTTCAAATGCCTCCGAATCTAGTTGCTAAAAAGGTTTTCAAAGCGAACAGTTGTTTTTTCATGCAAAAGGGAAAACCCCGTCTTTGCAATTCACTTTTAGTACTAGTAGAAATGATAATATAAAAACACCACTCCCTCACGTGGCTCATAGATAAATGACATAATGTAGATTTGCAAAAAAGGGGAATTTCTTCTTGCGTAGATTTTTCAATAATTCCACGTGCAAAGAACGGATACATCCGTCGAACGATAAGCGCAAACAGCAGACGTTAAAAGTTGTTTCTTCATTCGAGTACTTCCATGATTCGTCATTGGTAAGTCTATTATGTACAGACCATGGAAGTACTACCTCCGAGGTAGTACTTCCACGCACAGACATATCAGCAAAGAGTAAAATCTTTGCTATAATAGATCTTCTTCCCTATTAATCAAATGTATGGACTACCCCTCACACTAAGTATGTCAGCATATAATTGGTTGACTAAATATGAGGGGGAACTTGCTGAGGGGCGAAAGAGGTTCCGTCCCCCAATCTATTGGGGGTAAGACCCCCTGACAGCGACGGCGTTACGAGGGCATTAGGGTGCATTTTGCTCCTCAGACTTTTTACCCCCGACCCAAATTAGGCCAGGTCAACCGAAACAGTTTATATGCTTCTTCTGAGACTTATTCTTTTCACCCAGAGACGTAATAAAACCTCAAATCCTTCGGGGCTCCACCCTTGACCTCCACCAGGACTTAACCCATTGACCCCGCCAGAAACCCCAATGTGGGCTCCTTGACCCCACCCGCGCGTGATCGAGTTTCGCTTGATTTCGAACGAAGTTTTGTGCCCCCGATATTTTCCTTTACCCTTAGTTGACATTTTGACATTCTGGAGCCGGATCAAATTACCATTGACAAAAGTAGGACGTGAACCAAAGCTCCATTTATAATGCTTTTCAACTGCTGGTTGACAAATGGCCTAGCTATAGACGAATCCGATCAGCGCTTGTGTTTAGTGACTGTAGGCAGCCATCAGTGGGGTCCATCAGCCTTAAATCTTCGTTTATTATTGTTGAATTTCAAACGCTCATATTTAGTGAAATTGAAGGAATTATGATACAATTTAGTGCGCAACCATCCATGATACAGATAAGCAAGGAAACTGAAAGATTAAGGATGATTGACCCCAGTTATGGACGACTGAAATCAGTTTTGCGGTTTGCAGTGATCTCGCGATTACACGCAGATTGTATACGATAGCATCCACATTTTATTGTGACAAAATGAACGCGAACCTCATCAAATTTGTTGCCAAGCAGTTGTGACGTCATTTGTCTGAAAACACCGCTGTTAACATGAATTAGTCTATTGGAACTTTCATTTTCTTACAGGATTATAATCATTATCAGGAATCGTAACCGAATTCATACTTCAAAATCGTAATCAATTTTTTGTAACAGTTGCAAATCGTAAAAGTAGGACTAAAGTTTCTTCCTTCGGGGAAAAAAGTAGGACTATCGTTTGCGCTGGCAAAGTGAATTGTTCAGGAGTTATAGCTGCTTAATTTGCGATGGCATTGGATTGGAATTTATCAAAAAAGACAAGAGGGTAAAAATGATGGAACAACAGCTTTCTTATTTGACCTCTAAGTAATAGATCTTAGACGTGTGCTTAATTCACCACCCTAAAGATCCTTTTTACTTCTAGCGCCTCCCACAACGGTCGTTAACTCTTCCGTGTATAGGCACAATCCTAGTGCGTAGCTTTACGTCGGGCATAACCTGGTGAGCATACAGGGCCCTGTGCCCTAATGTAAAGTGAGATCGCGCCCAGTGTGTTCTATATAATATGAGTTACTCTGCATTTTTGAAGGTGTTATCAATTGAAGAACTGTGTCAATTGAAGATTTCCAGTCAATAGCTCATGGGACAATTTGGAGGAGACGGGGGGCAGCTCCAGTGGAGGCGCCAGAAATGTCATATTGGCAGGGGGAACTAAGGGCAAAGGAAAATGTTGGTGGAAAACATTTTAGGGAGCAGAAAAAACCTGAGTTGCAAGGCGCTGTGGATGAGGGTCCAAGGAGTGAAGCTCCAGGAAGCTCTAGGTTTTAAAATATCTCTGGATGAAATACTACGTCTCAGGAGAGACCTTAATGCTCACTGACCTAACTGAGGACAAATGGGGGTAAGGACAAAATCTGAGGGGCAATTCCCCCCTCCCCTCGCCATTGGGTAGGTCGCCAGCATGAGCGAAAAAAAAAACAAGAAAATGGTAGGTGTACATATTTTCAGAGGACGCAGGGGCTGCAGTTTCCTTGTACTGGGTGGCGCCAGATTGATCGGAGTTAGTCCTTGTGATGACATTACAATATAAACGTGATGTTTTACTTCATTTTAGCTGACGTCGTAATTGTTTACATTCAATGTAATCGTCACAAGCATGAATTCTTTCCCCTCTGGTTTCCTTTCCGATCTTACAAACTTAAAAAAGGTTTAACAGCTGACAAGTCACATGGTAATAACACTACTATTTCCTTTCTTTATTTCTGCCACCATAGAGTGAACAGATTAATCATGTGCACATGAATGGATGCTTCGTCCGGTCTTCATCTCTTTGTAACGGGATGCTGGATGTTATAGCAGAGATTTGTGAGGACTCCTGGTCATAGTTGGTGCATGGAAGTACTACCTCGGAGGTAGTACTTCCATGGTTGGTGCTATCGTCTTATGTTTGTTAAGGTCAAACCTAGGCAAGGAACTGACTCGCACGACTAAGTGACTTATAGGTGGCGGAGTTTTATCAGGGGGCTAAGTGTGTAAAAATTTATTAGGTCAAAGGACACTTGAAAAAATGATTCGTCCCCTGCCCCTCTCCTTGGCTACAAACCGGTGATTTTTAGTGCGTAGCCAGGATTTCATCTTAGGGGGATAGATAAAATGATGACTGATCATCGTCCTGGAGTAGGTCTAAGGAAAGGGAGCGCCCACTCCTCTTTGGAAAGTTTGGGCTTACTGATGGCGGGCCAGATGCAAAATGGCGCTAATTTGATGTTGGGACAATACCATTTACCCGCTTTTCCCTTCTTTCTTCCTTCCCGTTTCTTTTTTCTTTCTAAGTTTTCTTCTTGTTCTTCTTTTCTTCTCATTAGGGAAGGGACCACCCAATCCCCCTGGCTAAGCTGTCGGGTTACCTTATACACCAACTCCTTCGTATAGTTGTCCAATGTCCCCGTTCCACAGTTTATACTACAGGCTGAAACTGGTAAAGATAAGCTTTATGTAATTCATCCATAATAGGAGAACCTTACCAAGGTACTCTTTTAAATAAAAAGAAAAAATGAACGTTCTTCTTTTCGAATATTTTATTGTCAAATTTATATATTTTTGAAAGTGTGTAGAAAACAATCCAATGTCTGATGCAGCAGGCATTATTTACAATGAATACAGTATATGTCAGTTACAGTTGAATAAATTTTTTAAATGTTCATAGTGATAGCCGATCAATACTTGCTTCCATAATTATCCGCCTCGTGACCAAACAGAATTTATCTTTTTCTGCGTCAGGCACATCCTAAAATCTAACCGCCGATATGCGAAGGACAGGCGACATTATTGTCGGAAAAATATTGAGTAGTTTTCACATGTGGTTGTCATCGAGACCGTAGCAACTGCAGTTGTCCGAACTTTAGAAGCACAATATCAGTTTATTTTCAGATTTTTCACAATAATTCTGGTCCACAATCGTACATCGAGAATATAAATCAGCATAAAATCATCTGATCCGTCCTCAAGTGGTAAGTTCTACTCGGGAACCAATCAGAATGCAGTATGTTAACGTTGTAATTGGTCACCGTGTGGAGAAGGCTTTTTTACATCTTAATTTTGGATTTTATTACTTGAAATGTATAAAGAAATTCCCATTCAACAGCTATATAGAAAACAGTAATTAGAGGGGTTTTCCACATTTTGAAAGACCTCTTCAAAGCCTGTATATTCTTGTAAACACTGAGCTTAGACATGGAGCTACCAACAAAGACGTATTGATACTCCATGGTTTTGAAAGGCAAATAGAGGTGCTACAACAAAAGTTTGATTTTCTCTTCCTAAATCTGATTATCACATAAGGGGCGCTTTTTTTTGTAAAAAGGCTGTGACCTGGTGACGCTTAAGTCAGGACTCTGACACCAGGGAGGTGTGGTTAGACACCTCCGTTAGTAAACCTTTCCTGCTGACACCATAATATACCTTATTCATATGACCTCACAGTTCAAAAAGTGTTCTTCCCCTGTTTGAGTTACTGGAAAACCAATAATACTTTTAACCTTTGACCTCAAGAATGTTACGGTAACTCTGAAGTGGAAAGAGATGGTGAGTGGGGGAGGGGGGGGGGGGCTAACCACCAAAGTGGCTTAATATGTTCAACAATATGATAGCACAGTTCCTTGCCTAATCCTGTGTTGCAATGTTCACCGTTCATGCATGCAGATCATATCAACTGTAAATACTACATAGGCTATTAGATAATTCAAAGTGATATTCATGTTCTCCACCGACAGGCAAAATTTTAGCATTTTGTTCCTCCGCAGTCATTTCTTCACTGGCGACTACTAATCCTTTTCAGTTTGTCTCCACTCGAGTTTTGAAAGTCTAACTAGTCATCCATTCCATAGCAGCTTCGAACGAATTCGAAGGCGTCCGCATCTGGCCCAGAGCTGTGGAGGGGAGAGGAGCGATTCCAATTTTGAGCAAAAACAGAAGTTAAAATGAAACAGGCATATAAAACTGAAAAAGGGGATCTGCTAGCCACCCCCTGCAGCGTGCTCACAACCAATGGGGAAGTCATTTCAAAATGTTCATGTCGGGACATTGGTTCCTTACTCTCCGGCAAGTTTCATGCCATGCCTTAAAAATCAGAAAAATGCAGGATAAATACTTTTTCCCATTTGCGAAAAGTTTTCATGAGTGCAAAGGCTTCTAGTGAAAATGTTATGGTTCGTTCTTTTAGTCCCCAAACTCATTGTCGCCGAATTCAGCTTACTTCATACTATTGGCCCCATTGTCATTAGGATTCCGTCTCATTAGCACCCCGTCTGATTAGAACCACTTCTCATACATTAGAACCCCGTCTCATTGGTCCCCGACCCCAACTCATCAGGATGTCGGTTCGGGATTACAGTTATTGGTTAGGGTTAGGGGTTAGAGTTATATAGTTAAGGGATAAGTTTGGTCACGAGCCACTGACAACACGAGGGCACAATGAGATGGGGACTTCCAACATTATCCAGAATTTTTTAGGAAATGGGCTTTTGAAAGAAAAATGGTTCCACGAAATTACGCATAGCTGGTTGCAAAAAGTAAGCAATATGTGTGTGCAGGTCTTCTAAACGTCTCTTCATGGTCCCTTTACTAGGCTGGTGGTCAACTAGGCCATGGCTTGGAGCTTGGAGCTACAAAGAGTGATTCGATAAACTAACACACCATTATTTACAAATATTAACAGGCGCTACGTAGGCAAGGTAGCCTACCGTGGTAGTCGCAGTGGAAGATCGGCAGTGATTTCTACTTCACTCAAATTATCTAACCCTAACATGGCCGTATAAACGACTGGATGAATGACGGACCGACGAATTTTTCGCTTAGCTCATCGCTACTAAAAACCAACTGAGGGGCGGCAGCCTATTAGGGGAGGTAGCCACAGAGGGGCTACGCAGGCTAGGTGCCCTACAATGGTAGTCGCTGTGGAAGATCGTTAGGGACTTCGATTTTACTCAAAAATTATCTAACCCTTACCCCTTAACACCAAATCTTCTAACCCCACCCCTATACACTTCATGGTAACTTCTGAAGTCCGAATGACTCAGTTGCAGACGCGGTGGATGACGTTATTCCTCGAAATATTACGACTGCGGGAAAGGGAAGAAGTGAAATACTTGAAAGGTAGGCGCGGTATTCTGCAGTTGTTTGGTCTCGCACTACACTGGGACAGGTACAACGTGACCAGGGATCTGAGAGCTCCGTAGGTGACTTACCACAAAGATACACCGGTCTCTTCGTCACATATCATAAAAGATACGTCAAAACACGACCGCATAATCGAACAGTAAAATTCTCCTGGTTGACAACCTGTTCCTGAATGGAAGCAAACGAAGAGTTCGAGTAAGAGACCAGAGCCCGGATTTGAAAAAATTACTTTCGAACAAAAACCAAGTCTCACTTACGCAACATGAATGTATCTTTCTTGCCACGAAAGATCGGTATTTACGAAGACAAAAGTTCTTAAGTATTTAGCGTAACTTTACGCAAAGCTGCAAAGTTGTCGTTAAAGAGAAAATGCATTACATTAACTTGAAATAGTGAAGGAGACTCTCCTTTTCATGATTGGCTCTTGACAGTCATGTGACATTTTCTCCGAGATCACTCTTTAGTAGCCATAAATATGAATGATAACAGACAATGTGATTGGTTCAAATGTCACAGCCGTTACAACCACTCACACGAGCTCTGCATCAATAAGCGCGTTCTGTAAATCATTTTGGTGGCTACGCACCTGGCACATCGTTCAAATCGTTGGGATATACGAAACAATCCCGCACCTAAAGACATATTCCAAAATTTGAGTTTACATTATATTTCGTGAAATCATTCTATTTTAATTCATGTATAACAATAGGAGGGATTTCAAGAGTAGTTTGTGTGGTGGAATGTGTCTAAATTGTCTTTTTGGTGTACACATTTGCATTTTAATCTACCATGAAGTAGGACTGAGACCCTTGTTTTCGTTCGAGTTGACTTATATCTGTACATAGTGTACTAGTACTGACGAAAACAAGGGAACGCCGTTCACTATGTGCTGAGCTTGGTTTGTGTATCCCACGCTGTATCCCACAATTCCATGCGGCAACGAATTACCGAACTCGCTTACTGTTGTTACTAAGCGTATCATTGCGAACTACGTGTAAGTTGCTTTTTCGAGTCTGGAATTGCCAACATAGGTTATCATATGATTTGTATCAAACAATTGCCGGTACGAGTGAACCTATGGAGAGTCTTCTAACATTTTTGTGATGACACATCAACAGACAGTGTTTATTGAACACGCGTAAAATCGGATTGGTTTTCGAATAGACATCGTTTTGTTGAATTGTTAAAGCTACATATTGCAGGGGGTACAGTTTAGTTTGAGGCAAATCAAAATAAGTCATTAATTAGTAATCGATAAAGCTCAATTTTACTTCAAAAAGCTCGAAAGAAAAATTGTTTGTCCGATTTAGAAAAATATGGATCGAATGTTGGCTGATCGGATGTGTGACTTCCCCGCGGAGTGGACTCTTTTTTCTCACCTCCTCATCTTTCAGGGATATGACTGAACAATGAAAATGCCGTAAAGCTCGCTACGCAGGTAAATGTCTGACTGATAACCGCTGAGTGTGAATTAAGCAGTTCGTATTTTGACTTATGATAAAACTTGGGAAAAAATTTTTAGTGAATCCCAGAAACCACAGTAAGCTCAGTGCCTCTATAATGCCAAATTTCGCCGGCCGATCGTGATGGTAGATCTGCCCAAAGAGTTGTCATCTGTGGCAACTGTCTGATCTACCGAAATGTAGCCTGCGAAGCGACTTTCCCAAGTTTTTACTGCAACCGACAATAAGCCCACAAAGTGAGCATTGCAGCTCTTTCTACTGTTTGACATGCTGTGACGTCACTTCTTGAAAAAGCAACATAAACACTCCCGTACATCAAAGGCGGTATGGGGTGTATCTAATATCTGAGTTTGTTACATGATCTGTGACCTCAAATGAGCTATGCTTTCATTGTCTGATTGTGTTCACACTGCGTGAAAAGCAATTAACACATGCTGACTGACCTGTTAGCTAACCCCAAATGTTAAGTAACTTTTTGTGTATTGAAACACATCTTTTACTGTCAATCAATAAATCAGATATGAAACTTGACCTGCATGTAGTGAGCTTCTTTTCCTGGCTAAAGCGATAGGAGTTAATCAGACAGAGAGGAAAAATGTAACAAAAAGTAAGAGGGAACGTTTCATCATGGAGAGCTTATACACATTTGTAATACATACTTACCACAATTTTCCTCATCTGTGCGATCACCACAATCGTCGAAATTATTACACACGGATTTACTGTGTACGCATCTCGAGTTATTACAAGTGATATAGTCATCGGGGCACTCTGGAGGTGAAAAAAAGAGATAAAGCAAGAATGATCGATTAAAACCAATTTTTTTCGCAGCCATTTGTCCAAACTTGATGAAAGGTCCTTTGGCCAGAGGGTGAATACCACAACGTTTCCTTCTTTTTCTCTCCTTTCGACGTGAAGAAAGAACGAAAAGAAAAAAGAAAAAAAGAGAAAAAAGAGAAAAGAAAAGAAAAAAGAAAGAGAAAAGACAAGAAACAGAAAAGAAAAAAAGAGAAAAGAAAAGAAAAAGCAAAGAAAGAAAGAAAGAAAGAAAGAAAGAAAGAAAGAAAGAAAGAAAGAAAGAAAGAAAGAAAGAAAGAAAGAAAGAAAGAAAGAAAGAAAGAAAGAAAGAAAGAAAGAAAGAAAGAAAGAAAGAAAGAAAGAAAGAAAGAAAGAAAGAAAGAAAGAAAGAAAGAAAGAAAGAAAGAAAGAAAGAAAGAAAGAAAGAAAGAAAGAAAGAAAGAAAGAAAGAAAGAAAGAAAGAAAGAAAGAAAGAAAGAAAGAAAGAAAGAAAGAAAGAAAGAAAGAAAGAAAGAAAGAAAGAAAGAAAGAAAGAAAGAAAGAAAGAAAGAAAGAAAGAAAGAAAGAAAGAAAGAAAGAAAGAAAGAAAGGGTTACTGGGTCAGTTTCTTATTGCTTTTATTTCCCTACAGCACTTTCCCTGTATCGAATGACGGCGTCATCACAGTTACTTTGCAGTCAAATCAGGTCTGATCATTGAACGCAAGAGCAGTGTAATTTTGTAACCTCAGAGGTTGTACACAGACTAGGAACCTAACGTACTAGTTAAAGAGAGTCATATGTCGGCCCAAACAACAATTTTACCCGGGGTATACCATCATTTCCAATGGGTAAAGCTTTTTGATTGGCACCAAATTAAACCAGAAATTTCAAGGGCGTAATAATAATAAGGGCGCAACATAAGCAAAACTGTTAAACGCAGACTTCAAACTTTGTAGGGGGCGAAAAATTGAAAATTTGAACCAATTACACAGTTTTTGGAGTTTAACCTCTGGTTATCTCAAATGACCTTTCACCCATGCACAAGCGTTCTTCTTCTCCACATGAAAAATTTACACACCAAATATGGAAAGTGTGCGTCATTCTTTTCTTGAAATATCATGTTTAGAAGCCATCTTTTAAGATTTGCGCAATTTAACAGTCAGTGACATCACATGACCTTTGATCTCCAGCAAAAATAGGTTTCTCTGTGGCAAATCTACATATTCTTAACTTTAGATATTGTGTTTACAAGCCATTTGGGGGTATTCACAATTTTACCCCTGGTGACCTCAAATGACCCCTTTCCTCCACCAAAAACAATAAGGCTCTTCCTCCCAATATGACAAATCTATATATTCCAAATATAAAAGGTGATCGTTATTGCTTTCTTGAGATACCCTCTCCCATTTCTTCTGCCGCGTCTAACCTGTAAAGAGTGTTTTCGCGTTACAATTGGTAAGCCTCGCCCACTGTCGGGCAAAAATCAACAAGTTTTCATTGCAACAGTTAAACGTTCGTCGTCAGCTTCTCAGCCAGCTACACTAGGTTTTGCGAGCCAAAAGGGGATGAGCTTGTGACGTCAGTGAAAGCACTCTACAGCCTTATGCTGTGTAATGTCGCAAAGGAGAAATAGTCTTTTCCGAAGAAAATCGGACTATCAAATCACTCCACAATTTTATAGTACTGTATTGGCTGAAGGCATAGTGCAGAACCAATGATTTTGGAACACAGTATACTGCAGGCCAAGCCAACTCACGATGACGCCATCACTTTATTCTCGCCAGATTGTCCCAGGGATTTAACCGACTGTTTGTACATAAAAGACTTAAACCGCGCACGGCCTTGACATTTTTAGTGTCTTGTAATTACACCCGAGAAAGTTGATCTGCCATATTATGCATTATCATCAACCGTTGCTACGACTCTTCGTCGGGATATCAAAGTCTTTCCCAGGACGGTCATAAAAACTGAATTCAGCATAATTATGATGCTAAACAGTTTTGAATACGTTTTTTAAATTCATAAACAATACCGGTACTACTAATCAACCTAATCAGCATTTCCGTAACACCGCTAGTACATTATATACGTTAAGTAACCCGCAGACTAAGCTGTATCATTTACGTACGGACACTAAGGGTGTGTACCGGTTGAATGGATATTCCACAAGACATTTCTACTAAATAAAATAGCTGGGGCATAACCGATCATTATGCATTAATAAACCGTTCAGTTAAAGCCCACGCACACAATGTTTCCTGGGTTCATTGCGTTCCCAAGGTTCAGTGTTCCCGAATCTTGGGTTCATCCGCATGGGAGCATCGAACCCCGGGAATAACGAACCTCGGAATCATCACCAAATCATCGAGATATACGAAAACGGGGAACATTGAACCTTGGGAACATTAAACGCCGGTAACATTGGGTAGACTACACAACATGTTTTGTTTTTCTTTATTTTTCATCCTTTTTTATAGAACTATGGTATTGAATATATCAGATGTATGTTGCGTAAACTGATTGGTGGTAAACTATAAATAAAAACAAAACATAGGCCAACAATGTAGATCCATGTCATCCCGCCTGCTTGCTTCAAGTTAAAAAATGCCACATTCAATAATGCTAGTATCTGGAGAACCGAACATGGAAATGAATACAAGTTCAAGAAATGCTTAGAATATGTTCCTCTTTAACAAATCAGAAATAATTTTGGGTTCGTTATTATTCCTTAAACGTCTTCTGTCGATACCGAAGAGACATGACCCAACTAGACAGACGTTCCGATATTTATTGCCGATAGCGAGAAACGGTCCGTGACATTGAAGACAGTGAATGATATATAACAGGTTTCTCACCGCCGTAACAGTCTTCCTCATCGTCGGCCGAAACTGGACAGTCCACTTCACCGTCACATCGCCACGTAAGTGGTACGCATACACCATATCTGCACCGAAAGTGAGTAGAAAGGTCACACTCTGTTGGCAAAAAAATGAAAGAAATTATCGTCCATCGGCATGGGCGTCCGCAGGTATGGGCCGGGGGGCACTTGCCCCATGGAAAATAAAAAAAATTGAAAAAACGTATAAAAAGCAAAGCAAAAACCCGAACAAAACGTGTTTTCCAAGTTTCTATGCGAAAAATAGGCTTTAGAAATGCCATTTCCGGCGATCTAGGAGGCATTTTGGGCCGTCATTTTCGCATGCTTTGTGTCAATTCATGGTCACTTGGAGGTTTTGCCCCTCCCTAGAAATTTTGCCCCCCCCCCTGACTTTTTTCTGCGGACGCTCATGTCCATCGGATAGATTCTACAGAGTCTGCTCTGATTATATTTACGAAATAGAATTTCATTCCTTTATGAAACAGACCTGTCATCACTGCTTATGATATTGTCAAGAAAGTTTTTACTGAAATTCTGTTACAGTGGACCTAAGGTCTAGGATTTTAACAATATATTTTAGAGGTTGCAAAATGAATCTTATACTCATCCAACACGCATTGCCAAAGCTTGTTCTGTTGTTGAAATATTAAAGGTTGAAATTTATTCACTTAAAACGAAATAGTATATTGCGCAATAATTTGACTTTCTTGTTGTACAACTGTCATGAACTGCTTTGATTTCCTTTGAAATTAAAAATGTTTTTATGACCTTGAACACTTCCTGTTTGCTTCCATTATATGTTGTGCAGAAAGGGCACAGTTGCATCACCCCAAACTGCTTTTACATATTGGTACAAGATGCAGTAACTTTCAGAAAAAAAAACAAAGAATACAAAGGCTTTAATTTGAGTAGTAGAACGAGATCAGAAATTATTGGGCAATGTACCCATTTTAATTAAGAGAATAAACTTCACCATCTTCTATTTCAGCTCAGGGAAGTCTAGAGATGACAGTTAGACTGTTTACATTCATTTTCCATGGTCTGTAATATATATTTTTGAAATTTTAGACCTGCGGTACACTTTAAAACGTTAAATGTTCTCGTTCACGTACTACCCCCTTATGCTGCTAATTTTCTTCAATATTTAAACAGAACCTCTTCACAGTTTCAAAAATTATGAAGGCCCAATACTCTCACCCAAACTTCAATTTTTATAGTACACGACAGAAATCCTCAATTTGCGAAGCTCTTGATTGGTAGCAAGTTTAAAATTGCTGAGTACTAAAGCTCATATCACTGCAGCATGTACTACTGTATTGAGAGAGTTTGTTACACACTGAGGTCTTGCATACTCGCCCTGAAGCAATAAACTGAGGTTTTGTCTGAATGCGGATGAATTGTAGAGAGCTGCGAGAGGGACTTTAGTAAGTAGGTTACAAAAATTGGAGTTGTTTGGGTGAGATGATTAGGCCTTTTAAGCGACTCATTGAGTTGGTTCATTAAATTCAACAAATATTTCCAAAGTTTTCTTCACATATCAATTACAAATGGTCAAAATAAGACAATCCCCACATCCAACATACAAAGAAATGTTTTATGAGTTAACGGCTCAATTCGGTTAACTGGACTTAACGGCTCAATTCGGTTTTCAAAAATTCGTGACCAGACACTTTTTCAAATCATGCACAAAACCTTTACAAGTCAGGACACCACAAAATTCGAAATTTGACTTTTTTCGTAACTATTGGATGTAACTTAACTTGACTAATTATGTTAATAATAAACATTTTCAAATGGTAGTACCCTTAAACACTTTTATCAAGTTATCGATATCAACTCAATGAGCCCCTTGTGTAAAGCTTATATATGGCACAGAGAGAGAACGGGGCTAGAAGCCTGGGAGGGAAGTCATAGTATCTTGCACCATTTTCATGTACACATCCACCCACACACCCTCAATTACTCGGAATCTGATCATTATTCTGCCCCTGTCGGTTGGGGGTTATAGATTATGCTCACGGTAACACCCGGCTGTCGTAAGAGGGATAACTCGCTTTGAACTGTATTTGAAACGGACTTATAACCGTATTCGGGTAGATGTGCACTGTTTTATAAGGAATTTCGTGATTTGCACGTTTTCAATGAAAACATTCAATCGATACAATACAATGATTGTATCGATAAAATTCTTTGTCAGGGTTAGGGATTAGCTCAGTCGTCAGCCAGTTAGTAATAAATGTCTTGCTGAACAGTGTGCAAACTCCATGTATTTTATCTATGTAGTTGACACTATATAGCGCATTCGTGTTGATGTGTCGTTAAGTCTCATCTATTTAATCATTATTCCGAAGGGTCATTACTCCGAACATAATTTTCGGATCATTGCTCCGAAAGATTATCATTCGAAGGGTCATTATCCCGGATAAAAAGATCAGACCGTTCATGCGAAAGGTGTTGCGAATTAAGAACAAGGTTTGCTGTTTCGAAGGATCGTTATTTGGGATTGAGAACAAGGTTCGTTACTACCGAACGGTCGCTTGTCCGAAGCAAGAATATGGATCTTTATTATGTTACAATAACCTTCTTTGTCCTTTCAGAATAAGAACCTTCGGAAGAACAACCCTTACCTTTTATTCGGTAAAACGGCCCTTCCTCTTTCTGATCCTAGTGTATCGGTATATAATAACCCTTTCCCTCCATTCGGAATAACGAACCTTTGGAATAATGACCTTTATCCTCAATTCGGATTAATGACCCTTCGGGGTAAGGACCCTTTGGAATAAAGAACGACAATCATATTTTTCGTTATTTCAAAGGTTCGCTTCTCCGAATGGTCGTCAACCCGAGTACAGGATAAGGCTCGTTATTCCGAAGGTTGTGTCAGACATGTAAGGAACTTGAAAATCCCGAAAAATTAAAATAGTTTACACAATTACCACACATGTCTTCATGCTCATCTGAATAGTCGTAACAGTCTACTACTCCATTGCAGACTTGCTCTAGGGTGACATTTTCCTTAGATGTCTCACATTCAAAGTACTCTACAAAAGAAAAGGGTCAAAGGTCATCTTTTACTTACGTTCAATGTATTCACATATAAATGTATCTTTCTAGTTGGTTGAAACAGGGAGTTGAAACAGCAATTATAAGAAGACACGTAGGTAGACTGCACTGAGATGCGATGCACTCTAAAAACACCGGGGTTAAATTTAACCAGGATCGGTGTTCTATTTACTCCAACATAATCCTGGTTACATTTTAACGCAACTCCTGGTAAAACTGACTCAAATCCTAGTTATGTTAACCAGGATTTTTGTTATTTTAACCAGTAGTTGTGTTAGTTTAACCAGTAGTTGTGTTAAAAGTTAACCAGGATTGTGTTGGAGTAAATAGAACACCGATCCTGGTTAAATTTAACCCCGGGGTTTTTAGAGTGTGCTACGCAGGCACGTAGCACCTATAACGGGGGCAACGGGAAGGAACGTGCCCTCCCCAATTTACCAGGGTTTGCATTACAAGATAAGAACATATTACCCAGAAAATGTGTCACCCCTTCTTTCCAGAAAAATTTGCAGCATTTAAAAAAATTCCAACGTGGAGAGCAGGGTGTCACCTCACCATACACCCCAGGCCGACTAAATTCTTACAGGGTTGTCTTCCCAAATTGATACTCTGGCAAAAAATTAATGCTATTTAAAGAGTTACCCAATATGACCGTTTTTTTTTAAGATTAAAAAGCACTCTCTATCAATTACATACAAAAATATGTTTTTTTTTGTTGTTTAATTTTGAAGCATTTAACAACATCTTGACCAAAACACATGGTATTCGGTTTAATTATATTTCATTTAAAGGGCAATATGGTAAGAGAAAGGTTAAGTTTGAGCTAGTAGCCTACGCTTTTAAAAATGCGGGCCCCGACTAATAAATGATTCTTTATATCGACTTCATGGAAAATTTTAGGCTTTCCTATTTTATGCATTAAAATGCGCTGCTACTCTTTGACATTACACATACTTTTCGCAAAGTCCCCTCGTCCTTCGGCGGAAGGGAGAAGGGGGGGGGGGAATCCAACTTTGCAACCGAAGGAGTTCTCCTCTTTTTATAGAGAGAGTAGTGCGTTTAAAAGGGTAAAAACTTGAGTGCTCAACCTCTCCACTCCCAAAAGTACGTTTATATCAGGTGCAAGTATACCTAACTGGGATTTTGTCATGGAAGAGGTTTTTGAGTGTAACTTGGGGGAAGGGATTTAAGGGGAGATGGACCCTTTGAAGAAACAGATCGGTCCTTTGAGACCTCAAATCCAGATGCAAAATGGTGCAAACTTTGGGTCTTAAACGTAATGCCGTTTGAAGAAATCTGTTTTTTTTTTTTACAATTTTGTCATTGGGGGCGTTCAACCCCCTTAAATTCATTCCTTGGGTACGAGCCTGATCAGAGGTCTTTATTGCGTGATTTCCTTCTAAACTGGTTGTTAAGAACAGGATACATGTGATGGTGAGATACAAAACTGTGGAATACGGTCTCCCGCCATAATTTATGACGATAACAAATTGAAAACATGATATGTTCATCGCATTTGTGCTAAAGACCATTGTCAATCGAGCTTTAATCATTCGTGGCGTGCGCAGGAATTTGGAGGGGGGGGGGTAGAGAGGGGGGATAGACACAAGGTGATGCCTCTTTATAACCAATGTAAAGCTGATCATACTAATAAATAAAATGATTTACCTTTTTTGTAGAAAGTTGCTTTTTTTCAAGTGGGGAAGAATTCAGCGAGAGTTTTAAGTAGAAGAATTTCGTGTTATGGCTAAGGCACAGGAGAGGGTTATCCCCCCTTTTTAGAAAAATTTTGTTTTCAGAAAGAAGAAAGAAGATCTGAAATGAAAATGGTGCTACATTATTTTGAATCATTTTGAAATGTATTCAAACACCGCATTACAACTAGGTCAGTCTGCTTCCGGTTTCATCCGACCAGCTGATTTCCCCTGGCTACTTACAGAGGTGGGGAATAACGCCTCCCGCATTGCGCAAACATACTGGGTAGGGGCAAAGGGGACGAAACCGCATGGATTTTCACCTCTCAGAGTTTTTTTTAAATTCGCCATTGACTCAATAAATTTTAACACATCTGCACATCTGGCCCTTTGAACACTCTAAAATCTCTTCAGCACAAAGTCTCGAGTACTTGCCAGCTTGCTGCAGGGATATTTTTTACTTTAGAAAGTGAAAGGATTTTTCAAGTGAGAAGTAAGGTAGACTACTCATGATACAATTGCCTCTCGTTGTTTTACAAGTTACTCGTTGTCATGTAATGTAAAGTACTGTTGTTCGCAGGTATTTTTAGTGTGGTTCATATACAGGGGAGAGCAAGCTAAGTTCAATCTGCCATTCAATACGCCTGAAAAAAACAAACTATTGCCCATATTAGCTGATACCAGTAAATTTCTGGCGATAGATGATTTCAACTTTTATTTTCTATATATGTTCGTGCAACCATAAAAGCATGTTTTTGGGTTTGTGTTCAAAGTTCGATTCAGTGTATAAACTTACGCAAGCCTCGGAACAGGGGATAGAATTTCGGCTGGTACTGTGTAATTCCATTCTACCCTTACATTATCTTGTTTTGAGTATATGATTAAGGGCAGACCTATTTATAACTGTACAGTAACATGAAGTGGTGACACCGTATTTGCTTGGGGTTGGGGCGCCACGAAAGGTTAGACACTCCTCAGATAGAAAATCTGGAATTTTGTACGTGTAATGATAGTACTTGTTGGGCGTATTTACAGAAGTTCACGATAATTTCTGCTTGTCCGATTCAGGAAGTCATCCGGTGTGCTCGAATCAGCTGTTGTGCAGTGCGGTGCAGAGCATGCATGGATACCCCCAGCCTTTGGAAAAATGGCGAAAGACTGGGGATACACTCACGTCCCTCAGATGGAGACTAAAATGGCGTGCCCGGAAGGATGATTAGGGCGCGATTACTACAAACCGTCTTGTCATCCCCTGCAGGTAGGTATTCGGTAAAAGGAGAAGGTGAATCTCACCGGTGTTCATCACCTTTACTATAATGTAGATTCTTCAAGTTAGTCGATAAGATTATAGATAGTTCTCACTGACGTGTATGGCAAGCCAAATGCCCAATAATTCGATAAACTTGGTTTATCAACCGATAAACCTGGTTTATCGAACGATAAACCAGGTTTATCGACTGATAAGCCAATTTTTTTTGATAAACCTGGTTTATCGGTCCATAAACCAGGTTTATCGATTTTCTCACAAAAAGGTCGATAAACTTGGTTTATCAAGTTGATAAACCTGGTTTATCAATTCGATAAACCCGGTTTTTCGATTTATTGAACGTTTGGCGTCGATAAACCTGGTTTATCGGCTGATAAACCTGGTTTTTCGATTTGATAAACCAAGTTTATCTCTTTACTGATGATAAACTTGGTTTATCGAGTTGATTAACACCTGGTTTATCAAATTGATAAACCCGGTTTATCAATTTGACAAACCAAAATTATCAAAACTTGGTTTATCAGTTGATAAACCTGGTTTATAAAAGCCAGATGTCCAGCAATTCGATAAACCAGGTTTATCAATTCGAAAAACCTGGTTTATCGGTCGAAAAACCAAGTTTATCGACCGATTAACCAGGTTTATCGAACTTTTGGGCATTTAGCGTCGAAAAACCTTGTTTATCAACTGATAAGCCAAGTTTTTCATACCGATTTTATATCCCGACGCCGGTATATTGTTTCCACGGAGTTACTTGGGGCATTAATCACAGATAAACAGGTATATGTATAGCGTCAGAGCACGTACGGTCGTTCGTAGGTCTAGGTCAGTACTTCAGTAGAGCATACTTTCAGTTTCACATTTATTGTCATCCAGTAGATAGACGTCCCGCCCGCGTGCGGGAATCATAATGGCCATGGAAGAAGGCGGAGAAGTTTTAGTATATGAATATACTGTATATCACTACGATTTTTGACTGGATACTGGCCTAGCTACGCCAGATCGAATGGGGAGGGGGAGGCGGGGTTACATTTCCCCAACGCTTTTTGAATAGCCCAGGTCCTGTACGTAGTGGCCCATTGAAAGCCAATAAGAATTCACATGTAGTGCTAAGGTAGGGTCTAAACTCCAACGACAGATGCCCACCGTAGGACTCTTATTAGTAAATATTACTGTCTTGGGAGGCTAGGCCGATGTGCATTCGACTTACCTTTGAAAGGATCGAAGTAAATTTGACACCCTTTACAGGAATGATGAAACAGTTGGCAGCGAAGAACGATCGTCACGATTTGGCAAAGGGGCCTTTACAGCCGTTACAAAAAGCCCGATTATCAATAGAAATTAAGACAGGTCTGAAGTTTTGTCTCAAATTGACCGCCATGATCCATCCGAGCCCTCTATATGACTTGCTGTGTCGATGTCGACGTCTACTGTATAGTAACTAGTAGTACACAATTGCCGAGGGCGGGCGGCTAGGGTATGTTATTAAGGTTCCTATCCGAATCTTTCTTCAAGTTATTTTTAAGTCTCTCAGTCTTTCGTACGTGCTGATATGTATGACATGGCATTCATGCTTTACGCGTATACGAAGCCTTTTGTCCACAACTGAAGGGCAATAAACCGAGTTCATGGCTCGATAAACCGAGTTTTCTGTGTCTCTCGTTTCAAAATCGATAAACCAGGTTTATCGGTCGATAAACCAGGTTTATCGACGCCAAATACCCATCAATTCGATAAACTTGGTTAATCGGTCGAGAAACTTGGTTTATCGGTTGATAAACCAGGTTTATCAGACGATAAACCAAGTTTATCGAATTATTGGGCATTTGGCGTCGATAAACCTGGTTTTTCAAGTGATAAACTTGGTTTATCAACCGATAAACCTGGTTTTTCGATTTGATAAGCCAGGTTTATCACTTCTTTGGTGAAAAACTTGGCTTATCGAATTGATAAACCTGGTTTATCAAAACACTTGGCTTATCGGTTGATAAACCAGGTTTATCGACGCTAAATGCCTCAAAATTCGATAAACTCGGTTTTCGACCGATAAACCTGGTTTATCAGTCGATAAACCTGGTTTATCGTCTGATAAACTCGGTTTATCGGTCGAAAAACCTGTTTTTCGGTCGAAAAACTTGGCTTATCGGTCGATAAACCAGGTTTATCGGTCAATAAACCTGGTTTATCGTCTGATAAACCTGGTTTTTCGGTCGATAAACCAAGTTTATCGAATTATTGGGCATTTGGCTTGCCATAGACGTGACAAATACGCGTTAGCAACTGCCATGTTTGAGGACAAGCCTGTACATACATACCGGGGTTGCCCTAAAACATGGCTGGTATACTCCGCGTGGAAAACGTCTTTGACGTCACTTGAGAACTATCTATAGACGAATCCGGACGGCAAGTGATGGTCTGATTTCAGTCGGCCATTTCTGGGGTCAATCACCTTTTAATCTTTCGATTTCCTTGCTTACGTCCATTATGGATTGTTGTACACTACATTGTATCTTAATTCCTTCAGTTTCACTGAATATGAAGGTTTGAAACTCATGTAGCAGATATATAAAGGCGATTCAAGGCTGATGGACCCCACTAATGGCTGCGCGCAGTCACTAAAACAAGCGATAATCGGACTCGTCTATAGACCGGTTCGAAGTTTCTTCACAGAACAGTATAGTCAATGACCTTAAATATCGCGCACCCCTAGAAATAGGATACCACACAAATTTCACTATATCGCAGAAGCAACACAAAAGCCTAGCCATTTGATGGTTAAATATTAAAAAGGTGACATTTTTTCATCAAAATAAATCCATTTTGAGTTCAATTTTGCTTTAAGGTCGTTCAGGATTTGGAAAATGTTACCTCAGTTTCTACTACGATATTTTTTTTGAAAAGCTGTAGAAGCAGTGTCACAAATCTGTTGTTTTCTTAGTCATGCGATCTTATCGCGACCGGAAACTTTGATGGTCTGTTTATTAACATGTTGCGCATGTTTATATGTATCAGTTTTGCGAATCAGAGTGATGTAAAGTCTTTTTTTAGTTATTATAGCAAAGGGTCAAAAACATTTGTCTTGAAATTTGAGGTAGTGTTACCGGGTGCAAACGGCATGCTGTACATTCCAATCATTTATCCTTTACTTAGGACATCTATAATAATACTGATGTTGCTAAATTATTTCTTGGGCATTAACGATGTTTAATACTTTTTTCTCTGTTACTTGGTGCTTTTTTGGGGGTATAAACGAAGAAAAATTTCAGCAGGCCTGTAGTCTAAAATGAATGGAAAACAGTTATCAACTTCGTCAACAAAAACCCATTTTTAATCAGTTTTAACCCATTTAAAGACTGAGAAATTACCAAAACACAATTTTTGGCAACAACTCACCAATGTAGTATCTGATTTTACTCCCACAAAGGACGCCATCAGTAAAATTTAGGGTGCGCGAAACTTACGGACATAAAACAGCATGAAGTTGTGACAAAAGAGCCCAACTTCAATCAACCGTTACTTTCTTAATTTCTATCTAACTAAAGCATGTTTCATATCAAAATAAAGCAAACGAATGATAGTTTGGCCTGGTTATAAGTTTTGTGACTCAAAGGGTGAGTTGACAATGATTTTTTTTTTCAAAATAGTGCCGGAATGCGCGAAACTTTCATATAACCATGCTACTGCTCAATAGGAAAAAGGTAAAAGGGTAACACTTTTACATGCGTTTACAGCTGACGGCGGAATGTAAACACATATAAAACAGTGTGCTACGCGCAGCCTGCGCAGCGCTCAGATGTTTTGTTACCAGTCGACCTGAACAGAGAGATTTCGAACGCAAGCGCAGATATTAACTTCGAACTCGTCCATAGACCTTATCGTAGAAATCCTAAGCTTAGGAGACCGCGTGTTTGGGCTAACGGTAGAGCATTCGCCTGTCACGCGGAAGGTCTGGGTTCGATTCCCAGGTCGAGTCATACCAAAGACTCTAAAAATGGAACCTACTGTCGTTTGGCGTGATGCTCCGCATACGCAATGTAGAAGGAAAAACAAGCCAGTGAGCCACAACAACAACAACAACAACAACAAAAAAAAAAGGCCGTGGCCGTCTCGACTTGAACCAATAGATTGGAAACCGGGCCGTTAAACTCTAACTAACTAACATAAGCTTAGGATTTCTCTAGACCTTATGCATATGATGTCATAAAGCAAATACTCAGAGAAATCCTAAAGCTTAGGATTTCTATGCAATAGTAAAGTCATAAAATGTAATGAAAGATACTTTGAAGAGAAATAAGATGAAAATTGTGTTATTTTGCTTTTTCTTTAAGATAAGTCTGGGGGGGGGGGACTGCTCTTTACCTTTAAGTTCACTGCACCATGCAGAACCCCACTACTGGCCGCCTTCACTGGCTTTCTGGATTTGTCTGAAGCGTATTGAATAGAACTATTGCTGTGGGAGAAGGGGTACGAGGAAGGATTCTGTGTCACCAGAAATACTTACCACAATTGTTTTCATCGGTACCATCCCCGCAGTCATCCTCTAAGTTACACAGATCGGACTTCATTCGACATATTCCATTTGGACACCGGAACTGATTTTCAGTGCATTCTGGGAATTAAACGACGGAGAAGTTTTGATCGCTGACACTGATTTGTCTTTTTTTTTATTCTTTTTCAGTGAGACAGAAAACTGGCCCGTTCCATTTGTTAGTGGAAAGTGAAAAACCTGCTCTGGTTCTCCAGAATCTATATTAAACGCCAATGAGCGACATTCCCGTCCCTGATTTGTAATAAATTATTAGCAGTACGATTCTTTGGAGGCATACCGTATTGCTGCAGTAACTACAAATGTTCAAATAGCTAATGAATTATTTGCTCACTGGAGTAAAGTTTTTTAAGAATTTTCTTGTTGGATGAGTATTTTGGGAGGGGTGAACAGCAAAGTACCGTCTAGTAATTCAAAAGAGGGGAAAAACACGCATAAAGGTGTTTTCTTCTGGCTAACTTAAGAAAAAAATTCTATAAGTCATACCACATTCGGTTTCGTCACTAGCATCGTCACAATCTACCACACCGTCACATCGTCTTTCAATAGCGATTGTGCTATTACCGTCTAAACATTCATATTCATCGTCAGCTGATCAGAAGGAAAGCAAGAACAAAAATTTACAGAATTTCTTAATAAGAATAAAACAGTTTGGTCCTGGACTGTTTTCGGTCAAGGAGATTTAGGTGTCGCAGTTTCAAAAACTCCAAAGATTATATTGTTCCAAAGATCAAGAACGCGGGATTGTGAGATAGGAATTTGGTGCGCATAGATTTTTGCCACAGTTAATACTATTGACAAAAACGACGAGCTGGCTTCCCACAAGCCTATCCCACAATCCTTTGTAACTGTTATTTGGCAAAGGGTTTGTGTACACGGTCGTAACTAATCACATGTGACTCAATTTTGCGAAAGTAAATCGGGATAATAATGCATTTCCTACTTGTTAGACGCACCTTCTGACTCCTTGGACGTTGGTGAGTCAAAGGTGAGTCATGTACGTACGAGTCGTGACGCGGGGTGTGTCAACGTTCTTCAAATGTTGTTAAAGCAACCTTACATGTGTGTCATTTTCTACACAAAACTTGCCTACAAAACTCAGCCTATGAAATGTTGGGACAAGTATGTGAGAAAGGGTTGCGTCAATACACAAAACTGTTTGTCCCTTCTAACGAACATTGACAGACATGCCCGGTGTCAGAGGGTGCGCCTTAAAATTAAAAGCGACTTTTCGGTTCAGGGCGGTACAGAAACAGGACGGTGAATTAAGCGCATAATATTTGCGGTGACCGTCAACATACCAATCGGAAAGCGATGATGTCACTCGAAAAACTCAGGATTAGCATCATATCAATGATAAGAAAGGCTGTTTATCCTAGTCTACAAACAATTTGCATTTAGAGGTCTTCGAATTTAGAGACCCCACTATAGGATTTCAAGCTAGATGAATGGAGTTGGGAAAACAGTCAGTGAGCCACAACTGGAAAAACAAAATGCCGAGGCCAGATTAGACTTAAACCAATAGATTAGAAACTAAGCCGTGAAAACCTCATCTAACTCACAAATTACTGCATTTCCCCTTAAAGGGGGTAAAGAAAAGACATAAAAATAGTACCCAGTAGACTTTTTTCACATCAAGAAATTATAATTAACCATTCTTTTTAGCAATTGTTTTGTAACACACCGGTATGTCTCACCATTACATGCAACTTACTACTTGGGGCTGTGTCATCGAGGACGGTCTGTATGTAATCTAGCATGGAGGTCATGTTGGTGTAGAAGCCGATTTCTCCGCATTTTGTACCGTAGCTGACAACTCCAACGACGTACCAACTTTTAGAATTGTTTTCAAAGCAAATCAAAGGTCCACCGCTATCTCCCTGAAAAAATAGACCTTTGGTAGATGGATTAGAAAGCAACATCCGGTTTCTACGTCAGCAACAAATGCGTAGTTAAGAGGGAAGGTTGAAAACCCCATGGTCAAAGTTTGAAAAGAGAAATGACAAAATTGGAAAAGGGGTAATTACAACACTTACGTTTGAAGCACAAATTTTGCTTTATTTTGCAACAGAAGACCTCCAAATCCGACTTTCCTCCATAAGCGGGGGTGGGGAACATGACCTCCCCTTAGAACCCTCCCCAAGTCACACTCGAAAAACCCTCCCTGGAAACGCACTAGGTCGGCAAACCATTTATATTTTCAGTCCATACTCCACGTAAACCATTTGCAATGAGAGAGATGTCCTAATCTTAACGGAACATGAAGGACACAAAGCCAATGGTACAGGCCAAGTCAAACAAGCTTATTACGGGACTGCTGGATGCAGGAATTCAGCTCACTTCATTCTATTTTCTCACAAATGTTCGTCCAACCATACCCCCTTATAAAGCCTTGACTCTGCCCTGGTCGTGACGCGGAAAAACTAGTTCATTAAAGGTAAAGAGCAGTCCCCCAAAGTTATTTTGAAGAAACAGCTAAATAGCACAATTTTCATCTTCTTTCTCTTCAAAGTATCATTCATTACATTTAATGATTAAACTATTGCATATTCAAGGTAAACCAAGCAGTTATTTCCAGTAAATTTCAAATTTGAAGAAAAAAATGTTGTCACATGACTCCCAACAGCCAATCATGAAACTGGACAGTCTACTACACTATTTCAATTTGGGATGACTGCTCCCGCCCTTTAAGTGAACTAATACAAAAGACCTTATCAAGGTTAGTTTAACGTGTCACGGAATAGGTGCGCCATCTGATAGAAGAAAGCGCACATCATTGAACTTGTAAACACAGAGAGCAAATTTGCGTCTGCGCGAAAATTGCCACAGACTTTTTGCATCGATGACGCGTTGACGTCATTTTGGAGGAATAACAATGAAACATAGCCGCACCACTGATTTTGGGGTAGCACATATAGACAGATCCGAGCAGCTACAGAGGGTGGCCATAAGTGGGTCCATCTGACATCGTCTCAACGTTATTACCTACATACAATTCTAAACCCACATGGCATATTCAATGAAACCAAGGGAATCGAGCATTTTAGAGTACAACCATCCAAGTTACAGGTTAGCAATGAATTTGGCAGATTAGAGCTGATGGACCTCAGTTATGTCGAATAAAATAAGACCATCACTTGACTATTCAGATTCATCTATACAGAGCAGCGCCCTGTCCAGTACAATTCGTTCGTATCGAAGAATTACCCGTATCCGATTAGTTGACTAATCAACTGCTTGCATTTTGGATTTTTTTTTGTTGGTATTTTTGCAAAGATGGGGTAACTATTGCATTGTGATTTTAAATGTATAAGGTCTGCTATGCGTGTGTACACACGTTATGTCGTATGTGAAGTGCGCTTTATTTTTACCTTCCAAAATGACGTCATGCGAGGTCAATGTACAAGGCTCATTCGCCATTGAAATTGTGCAGATTCCTGTCGAAATTCCTTAAAGGCCCGATCCTTTCACCAAACAGTTCCAATTCTCATCCAATCCATCCTCATCCAGACGCAATCTCAGCTTATTGCTTCAGTGCGAGTATACAAGACCCTAATTCGTAATCAAAACTGTTTCAGTACAGTAGGTGCTGTATAATATGAGCTTCGGTTCTCTGCATTTTTTACTAGCCCTCAATCATAGAGCTGAACCAACTGAGAATTTCTGTGGACAACTACAAAAATTGTAGTTTGAGGTGAGAGGATTTTCCCTTTAACTCGAGATTAATGGTAGGCATATAGTTAAATGAAGTTAAACGACACACCGCAACACGAGTGTGTTGTGTAGTGTCGACTAGATAAAAATGTTAAAGTTAAACACGGTCCCGAATACGGCACAAGCTCAAGTTCGATTCCACAAACATTTCAAGTACGGTGCAAGTCCTTCCCTTTGTCGCCTCTACCTCTACGACAGGTGGAAAATACCGCGGACATATTCTACAGCAGCCCGCGGGACGGACGAAGTCTTTTCGTTCAGCTCATCACTACGAAAAATCAACTGAGAGACGGCACCCTAAAGGGGGCTGCAGCCACAGAGGTGCTACGCAGGCTAATTCTATAGCCTCCCCGGTCCACTTCACAGGTTAATGGTACAATGTAATATCCAACCTGCCGGCAAAGCTCTTGCATACGGCGGGTGTTTCGGAAAATTGCAAGCAAGAAGATTTATATTTATCTCTCAAAGACTGCTAGTCTCATGTACATCAACATCAGACGGGAATTTTCATCCAACAAGCGCTGCTTAGTTTTGATCATGTGTGTCAAACCTGTCAGGCCAGACATCTGTACTAATTTTTTAAGTAGAAAAACGGGTTTGCAATTATGAATCAAAGGACATTTGATAAAGTCATTGAACGACTGAATCACCTTCGCAAGTAGGATTTCAACCAAAATCAAACAGCCTAGTTAAGAGTCTGTTCCGTGACTAAAATAGACTATGTTATATTGAGGGTATATTATTAGTCACCTGAGGATAATCTTTACTTTCCGAGGCTGCATGGTGAATACAGTACACGTTTGTGTTATACGTCGCTTGCCTTTACCAAAGAGTTGTTAGCTTTTACCATGAATTACGCTCGTAGAAACAATGTAATGCGTCACCCAAAACGAGTGAGTCACCATTTGCGTCAGAGAAGTCTATGTAGGCGTAAAGTTAAAGATCTTATTTTCGATTTCCGGCGACACCCTTCAACTCTACTTTGAATATACGTGTTTTCAATCTGCGTAAGTCTTCATCAAACGAAAGGATCTCGCTGATTGAATGTTTTAAAAGAGGGCGCTATTCCACTTTTTATTAGATTGAGCATAACGTGCCGTGTGAAACCAAAATTGCCAAGTCCAGTAAATTCTTTTTCACGAATTTATGCCCAGTGACATATTATTAAGGCACTGCTTCAAGTGAAAGTCTTTTAGGACAAAATTGCACATTGAATCAGCATGGTGGGGTAAATAGAATGTTACATAACAAGATTAGGTCACATACGTTTTACTTGCAAATAAAATCAGAAAATTATCATTCGTTCACAGAGCCTGAAGACGAGACTGGATACGCATGCACACTCCCTCACAAGATAGTGGACAAACTTTTCTCCTTTGATTAGGCTGTGTATTCATGAGTATTGTGTGTGCCATACACCAAATGTACTAGCATTCTACGGGCCGAATCGTACGAACCAGTACGGAAGCCGTGCGGTCTACAGGTGTTCGAAAGCCTGCCCAACGCCAGTAACTGAAAGAGAAACATGTGCTTCTTCCATCTTAACCCTCTGACGGTTTGGTCGAAAAAAATCCGTACGACTCCGTACGACTTGGAGGTTGTAAGGGCACCCGAGTTGTACAAATCCGTATTACTCATGGGAGCCGGCAATTCTTAAATTAAGAAAAGATCCATCTCGGCGAAAGAGGGTACAGACTACTTTCAAATACGTGCACATTATCCCATGTAAATACAAATGGTGATTGTTTATCTAACCTTGCAAGGACCATAAAAGTCCCTGGTCCACACTCCGGCGCAAAGCTTCTTTTCAGTGAATATCGACAGCATCCTCCGGGAGACATTCGCAGCATAACGTTCACATTCCCTCCTTGATAAAAGAGGCACATCACTGTACTGCAACATCGGAGATACCTGGTTTTCTGAAAAAAAAAAAACAGGAGGGGGAAGGGGTTGGAGTAAAAATTGTACTCTTTTTTTTAGGCAATCAATTTTCATATAATATTCATCCCATAGGTCAATTTAAACCAGTTTGCAATATTTTTACCATTAAAATCAAATTTCGGGTGCGATAGTGTCATTACGTAATCATTCAAGGGACAATGCGAGGAATTTTAAGGGTGATGACCTTCCTCACAAAAAAATAAAAAATAAATGAGTCACTTTTCTAAAACTGAGTCATTTTATCCCCATAGTGACTCACTTTATATGAAGACACCATGGGATAAATTGACTCAGTTTTAAGGTAGTGACTCATTTTTATGTGCTGATTTGGGGGATAAGGTTGGGGGTCAGGACGTCGCTATTAAACAACAACTAAGGTTGCCTCAGCCATGTCTCAACAGGGTTATGTGCCTAGGTACTATGAAAAGAGAACAAGACATCATCCTCTAGTGGGGGAAAAATTGAGGGAAAGAGGAAATAACTGCATCCCGAGTAGTACTCAATACTCAACTCCCCAAAATGATACAAATCTGATGGTATGCTCCTGTGTAGACAAAACTTACGCACAGTTATCTACTTCAGTAACCAAAAATCAAGCCATTGATTAATAAAATCAGAAGTTACGTGGGCCTGATGCGCTTTCGTATGTTAACCTCCCGATTCCATAGACCAACACTCAAATGTAAAACATAAATTAGTAGCTTAGATTAGTTGAAAAACGTATACAAATGTAAAAACGTAAAATACCCAAACTTGTTCTGAAATGCTTGCCCCAGCCTGCGACGTAACATTTGGCTCCCGGTTGAATGACATCTGATACGATTTGGACGCAGGCCGTCTGAATGGTAGGTCCCATGCTGAATGGTTCATCTAACTTCAACATCATAAAATCATTATTGTCGATACTACGCTCGGTTGCGTAGCCCGGGTGCATATATATTTTGCGTACTTTCCTCTGGTATTCCTTGTTGGGTTCTGGATCATCCTCCATCCCGTCTGTTAGGCTAGCGGCGGTTACGGTGATGTTACCAACTTCTGCTATTTTACGGAAACGTTTGCTGTAACTAAAAAGTCGTGAAAACTGGTTTCTTAGTTGATATTAGATGAAGTACATGTAGTAAATAAAGTACACGATTGGTATTAAGACTAGCAATATATTCATTTACGATGACGTCACTGGTTGGCATGGAGCATGCACAGGAATATAAAATGCAGATGAGGTTTTGCAGGTGAAACAATTACAATGTTAATGAAGATGAACAAGAACCCTCATTTCGTTGTGAAGAAAACGTAAGCGCATTCAATCAACCCTGATGTCTTGTCATGCAGCGGTGACGTCACTTGTTTGTAAACCACAGAAATCCTAGACTGAAGCTTAGGATTTCTCTAAATCCTAAGCTGAAGCTTAGGATTTCTGTGTTGTAAACACGAATGAGTCTATAAGTTTCTTTATCCTGCTCCGGGTGTTATGCACAGAAGTCACTGCGCGCGTCATTTTATTTTGCCATCCAGGCGTCCAATGTACAGCAGTCGTTACTAAGGTGCTGTCGTGCGCCCTTCTCGGCAACACATCTACTGCGCATGATTAGTGAAATCCAGTATGCCAAATTGAAACGCACTGACGTTACGTGCACGACCTCTGTTCGTGATTTATGTTATTTTACAAAGAATTTTCATTAGTAATCATAAGAGTCAGATCGGATTCTGGTATTTAACAGTCGAGTTAGTCTTGGTCAAGACCCTGATACCAGTTAGTACAGCATTTGCGACTCTCTTCTGAGTACGCCCTCTATTACCTTCAGGAATTGCCAGCTCTGTATTAGATTCTTGGAGATTCTGGCAAGGCAGCTTTAACTTTCCCTTTGATTTCTGTGCATTTTCCCTGCAAAAGTGCAGCAGAATCTCCCTGCAAAAAGTCAACTTTAAAGCCCGCCCTCTATTTGAATCTTGCCGGAGAAAAGGTGTCATAACGTCTTGACCAAGACTACAGGCGAGTTCGAAGACGCAACTAAAATTTGAGACAAGGTACCAATAAGCCAGATCACAGTTATGGTTTTGTTTTAAAGGTCTAAGGTCATAAGGATGTGTTCTCTTCCAATGAACCAATGCTGCTTTTAGCAAAGCATTGTGCACCGCGCACAAACTTATGCAGAGTCGCCTAAGGTCATGGGTTATAGGGGTACAGAGGTCGTGCACCGTTGTGCGTCTCTCTATTTTGCCGTCCGATAGACCTTATGCATTGTAGTTACCACTAGCGTCATTTTGGAAATTACAATTTACGGTAGCGGCACCAGACTTCGGTGTAGGACGTAAATAGATCGGTAGACAGCTCGCAGTAGAATTCGGCCTACGCGTGGGGAAACTTACTTGCATATCCACTTGTTAGACCAAATATTTGTCTGTATTTTTTGAAGTTGGTTTGCTATTCCTCAAAAGGAGGGCGTACTTATAATACTGTAACATCGTATGCATAAGATCCTTTGTACAAGAATTGTAAAAAAGATGCTGTCGTGAGAAGTGGCAAAACACGTACTGCGCATAAACGGGACGTTCAAATTAAAAGGTGCCTACGTCACGTGCGCGACTACTATACACGAATCTGAACAGTCGAGTGATGTTCTGATTTTAATAGTGGGACATAACTGGGGTCCATTACCTTGTCTTTTAATTTCCTTGCTTACCTGATGGTTGTACAGTGACTTGTATCTTGATTCCCGGCTCAATTTTACTTGATATGAGGGTTTGAAATTCATGTAGACAATAAAGGAAGATGATTTAAGGCTGATGGACCCCACTAATGGCTGCCTAAAGTCACTAAACTCAAGCGCTGATCAGATTCGTCTATAGAACGAAATTATGGCACATGCGAAGAAACAACTCTAAGCTGGCTTACTTAAAGGACGAAGGGCAACCATGTTTGAGATGCCAACTTCGGTCACACCTAGAAATGTTTGTCTAACCACGGTCGATTTCAGCTCAGAGAGATGAATTTGCGCACATTGCATCAACATCCGACAGTGATCAAGAAGCAACTGCTTCTGGTCGGTAAAGTGTTTATCCTTCTGCTATGGACTAGATACGACGCAACGCGTTGTGACGAGATTTATTGCAAGCAGTCACGCAACGTATTCTCATGCGACAGAACCCGTTCGGTCGGAAAGACCCAAAACGTGCAAATGACAACAATGGCGGAATTTTGAAGTGATGATTGTGAAGAAATGCGGAGAACATATCCTTGTCTCCTCGATATATCAAATTACGAGGAGTAAACGACAAAATTTTACCGAGGTCACCTCTTCGATAAGCGAATAGGTGTTTATTGTGGACATTTGCTCTTAAAACTAGTTAGCACGAGGTGGTCGTCAGTCGTTCACCTCGACGCGACAGTCTCGTCGCAGTAAGTCGCTTCGCACAGTGTGAAAGGGGCTTAAGGCCACCGTGTTCCATGGAGAACAAATTGAACACATGTGAATGCAAGGTCATTTGGTAAAGCAATGAGCCTCGAAGTGGTGCGTGACGCAGTGATCTCCAGAGCTAGGCTACTGAATATGTCTTTCAGGATTCGCTGCATTGACGTAACGACGACGTCACTTTGAAGGAAAACAAAACAAGTGTTCGCACGCGAAATTTTCTCGTTGGTTGGTGAAGGTAAAATCAACTTTTCATTTTTTTTTTAAATTTTTATCAAAATCAAGACTGGGGTTAAGGTTACGCAAGTCAGGGATATTGGACATGTTCTTTCAGAAATTCGGTGTCAGAATTCCAAAAGTGTCGAAAACTGATGTTTTGGAATTTGGTATTTTATCAATATTCAAGAAGCTGATTCGTCCAATACCATGAAGCACCATCCATACTTTGCGAATCTGTGCGACGCAACTCCTTATAACGGAATTATTCAGACTCGTTGCATGTGTGGAAGTCTTTGCAACTAGTCGAAAGAACTAACAACTTTGCCGGACTTCTGGAATGAAGCCCGTGACGATCAGTTAATCGAAGTGTGGAGAACGTATCCTTGTCTCTTCGACATAACAGGTAAGGAGTATATTAAACGTCAGAATTTCGGGGAATCACTTCTTGGAAATGCTACTAGTTGCATAGTGTGGACACCGCTCTCTTCAAATTGGGTAGCACGAGCTAGTCGACAGTCGCTCACCGCGACAAGACATTCTAGTCACAGTAAGTCGCGTCGCAGTAGTGTGGACGAAACTTAAATTTCACTATCCTACGAAAAATCGCTGGCCGCTCGCAGTAGACTTAATCTCTCGCAATTAGCAGACTTATGCGCTTAACCGATTTGCTGACAAATCGGCAGTCTCCATTTGGTGGTGTAACTTGAAATGAAACATGTTTCTTCCAAAACGAGGGAACGTTTTTTGTTCTGTGACGTGAAATGTATAAAGGCTCTACTTACAGGCAGTGTGCGGCTGTCACTACCCAGTCAGCATCGATGAGAACGCCTGAACAGGGTGGAAGTTGCTCGAACTGAATGCGAACATGCCACGGCCACTGACCCAACGCCGCATCTTTTCCATTCACGACCCTTCTATAACGGGAGTAATCATGATGAAGAGGGCGCTGTCCACATTCTTTTACAAGAAAGTGTTTCGGACGATACGACTGAAGTGTGCTGTAACCTGAAATAAATGAAATCGTATTTCATAGCCAGAAAATTGCAATGAAACTATTGGTTGGTTGTCATATTTACGCAAGCGAAGGTCAAAGGTCACAGTCTTACCCGCGGAAGGATTACATGATCGGGATGTCCCCAGATACAAAATCGTCACTACCGCCTGAAGAAAGACACCGTGGTGCATTCTGAAAGATAATATGACAAATATATGAAATACCACAACCGGGAGCTGCGAAGAGGATAAAAAACTGTTAAACTACATTTAAAAAGATTTTATAAAAGGAAAAATTAGCCCACACTGCTAATAGTGCATTTCCTCCTCATGGAGAAAAATGGTCACCAATGCAAAACGAAGTTCTATTACACTTAACAAGATCTCTCAAAGGGAAAACTTAGTACCATGGTGTAGGAAGTGCCATTCCTCCTAATGCCGAGACAAGGTCCTGCATGGCAGGAATAATGCCACGCAAGAAACAAGTATAATACCACGCAAGAAAAAACAGGACTCTACGCATGGCAGACCCGGTCTGTTGCTCTGAGGAGAAACCTATGATTGTACGCATGACAAACGTACACTCTCAAAACAGTTGCGCACACTTAGCACATGCTCAATTGCTGGAGCAGAAAACTGCTAAAAGTTGGGCAAACATCACGAGTTTGCCTTATTATCCCATAAATTTTGCCTCGTGAATTTAAAGAAGTTTGCTGAAAAATGTTGCGGGTATTCTCCCAACATTGAGTAATTTTTGCCTAACTGCCCTGAGAGTGTACGAATTTAAGCATTACTAAGGTATGATGCCACGCATTACGGTGGTATGATCATGGAGGTGTTACTAATAACACCTCCCTGGTATGATACCAGTCATAACTCTGGACACATGGCGCCACTCAGAACTGCCATATGATGATTCGCATGATAGACTTTTACTGCATGGGTCTGACGGCATGCGCAGTAGATGTGTTACCGAAGTACGTGCGCACGACAGCACCTTAGTAAAAATGGAGGCCTGGCAAAATAGAAAGACGCGCAACGCAATGACTTAGGTGCATAACCTCTTAAGAGTGGTTTTTTACTGACGAAACAAGCCCCGCCCTTTTTGACGGGCAAACACTAGTTTTAGTACGCTCGCTAGTGTAGCTAGCTGAGAAGAAGCTGACGACCCATGTGTGACTGTTACACTAAAACACTTGATTTTTACCCGGTAGTGGGCGTGGCTTACCTATTTTGATGTCATGTGGAAGGACATCAGCATTATTAAGCCACGCCCTCAGCAGGGCAAAAATCAAACAGTTTAGTGCAACACTCACACGTGTGTCGTCAGTCGCTTCTCAGCAAGAGCTTCCCTAGTTTTTGCCCTCAAAAGGGGCGGGGCTTTTGGGCGTCAGTAACAGTACTCTATACCGGAAATGAGATCATTAGTGTATCATAGTATTTGAAAAGAAGGAAAATCACTCGGCCTACTTACAATTAAAATCATCGGCTAGGCTTGGTGATGGCCTATCAACACGTATGTGGTCTTGCAAAACTGTATATTTAGGCCCACCAAGGAATATTCTTTTTACCAATTTAATGACAAGCTACCTACAATAGTATGGTAGATATATTCCATATAGATTTAAGTGTCGCCTAGAGTATGTCCACGGTGTTCTGCAGCATGTCGTAAGAGGCTTGAACGGTATTTGCTCTCGTCCTTTTGGCTAAGATCATGTGTAGTATTCGTTTTTTCATCCAGTCTAGAATGGAGCCATACATGACAGACCAGTAATGTAAGTGGTCTGAGAGCCGTGAGGTTGGTCAAGTGTTGTTCGTCAGCGGACGTACAGGGCTTATGCACCTACGTCATTGCCTTGCGCATCTCTCTGTTTTTCCATGCAGGCGTCCGTTTTACAACAATTGTTACTAAGGTGCTATTATGCGAGCGTTTCGGTAACACCACGACTACCTTTGATCTTTTCCATCCATTGGAACGCGCTGACGCCACGTGCATAATCCCTATAGCTTCTTTGGGAAGCAGTTTAAAGTTTGATTTCGCCGAACGGCCCTTTGCCAGAGGGTCGGGAGGACTTTAGAAAAAGTATTTGCACAGAATTTGTAAGCAAACTTAACCTCACCTTTTTATCTAGATGGCACTAGGCCTTTTTTAACACATTTATATTGGTTTGCCATATAAATTCAATCTAACTAACGAATAAAACCCATTTTTGTGTTAAAGAACAGGTCGAAGCGGAACTTTAAACGTGTAGGAAGGGGGTCGCTACCGCGCGCGGCAACATCTCATTAGAAGTAAGGGTAAGTAAAAAGTATGTTATTTCCTAATAAATAATGGTACAACCCCTTAATTACAAACAGAAAAGATACGAGATAACATCCCAGTATAACAAGGATTGGAATCCAGTGACTAGAATGTAACAATCTTACCTTGCGTTTCGTTGTGACAGTACAGTTTTAAGATGATTCCCATTCACAAGTAGCGAAATCGGTTCATACTAAAATGTATATCCATGTATATTCCGCAGTTAATATCCAAAATATTGTCCTGCATTTAGACTTGTTCCGTGTACAGCATGTTATTCAATGTAGCTTTCAAAGCTATTCGTGCTTCCCAAAAGTTTGTTCTGAATCGAGGAGACTTAAACGTGACAAAGGGAGCGAAACTGTTCCACCTTGCATTCACGCGCCACCTACAACGCCGGTCGGAATCTTGTTTTCTCAGTTCCTCAGTTTCCAAAACCATGACTGAACTAGGAATAAATGCCATAAAGCCTGGTACGTAGGTAACGCGCCACCCAGTAATAACTCCTGAATATGATGAAACCAGATTGCATTACTGTCGTTTAGATGTTGATACTTGATGGTGTAATATCCTGGCAAGATTAAATGACTTCATGGTTCCTTGAGATACCACCCAGAGTGTGACCCATGGGAAAATCAGGGGCCATGGGATGGGAGTGAGCTCCAAAACAGGGGTAGGCCTACTTACCATTTGACCCTTATACTCGCCATTAATGGCTCCTATATTTCACCCGTTTACTCTGCTGCTAAAAACATCCCAGGTATTCGATCTAGTGGTAAAACATCTCCTCAACACTCGGGAGTCCTGCCTGGTTTGATTCCCAGGTCGAGTCATACCAAAGACTTTAAAAATAGAACCTGCCGTTGCGCGTGCTGCTCCGCATAGACCCAATGCAGGTAAAACAATGTAGCAACCTGGCAATCTGGCAAAAATGTCAGAAAGTTAAGAGGGCGCAACCAGACTAAACTTTACAAAACTATCACAAACTCATATATTTACATTTATATTTGTTTGAGTGAGTCCCCCTAACAAATCGATTTCCTTTGTCAGATTCTCCTTTTGTATTTCCCATGACAAAGTTTTGTAACAGACCTTTCACATCAGCAAGCCCGTATCCCGGAAGCCCTAGGGGATGGGGAAACGTGATTCGCAAAATTTTCCAGTAAAAGGACTTCGTAAAAATAAATATTTCCCCAATAATTTGATCTCAACTAAACAGCTAAACCTTCGACATTAATCCTGTCCAAATTCGAAAACCTCACTTAGGATGATTGAAAAGGGCAGCAATTTCTTGAAGGGGAATTTCTCGAAGGGAGGGAGAATAGCTTACGCTTACGATTGTGTTCTTCCCCCTAAATATGTTATGGTCTGGATTCGGGCCTGCACATCAATTTTGCATACGCTGTAAAACACCTGGTTCAATTTGACTCAAAACTTTTGTCAAAAGGAAACGGTCAAGTCAGTAATTAGCCAACATGGGACATTATTTGGCCCAAATCGAGTTAAACATGTACTCAAAATATTATTTCAGTTTCCTATTGGCCTAAGTGCTTTTAGATTTTCAAACATTCTTGATTAAATTTTATGGTAAAGATTGATTAAACACAATGTCTGGTAAAAACCAACCTTTTCCAAATTAAATGGAATCGTACTTCTTGGTTATTTTTAATTAGAACATGGGTTAATCTGAACAAAATTTTAAAGTTGAGTTAATTTGAAAAGGGGACATAATTCCGGGATCTGTGGAAAATCTGCTGTAGATTTCAGGTTATTGCAAAGCCATTGAAACATGTACTTGAAGGCTGGATGGATGGGGGAAAGAGTTTCATTACGACTTAATTAGACCGCCTGGTGTTTCTACTCAGATTCGGGCACGGTCCATTTGAAACTCAATCAAATGGGTAGGTTTTGGTCAGGCCCATACGTTCAGAATTAAAACCACTTGATATACGACTCTGTAAAGTGACATGAATTCTGCACGTTTCCATCCCAAATTACATAGGCATAGTAAGGGGATGGGGGAAACGCCCTGTCCAAAATGTGAAAGGCTCTAGTACGCTTCTGCCCTCCCAATGCAAGGGCGGAAACCCTTATTCGATTTGCAGCAATTATCCCATTATCTGACACAAAATTACATCTATATTGATCCTCATGAAAACTGTTCCAAAAGTTTTCCTCTCATGCAAGACCGCTATCCGAAACAACTATCATCTCCATCCCCGATCGAGACAAGCTTCTATTGTTGTGCGTCAAAATGAGTCGATGCTATTAATACTGGAAGCTTTCTCGTAAAAGTCTAAAACAATGTCTTTAAATATTGAAAGCATGATCTTGGTAATGCAACAGTTACATTTTTAGACTATGGAGGTTTAATACTATAAACGAAAAGTTTTCAAGAAGTTTATCAACTTAGGGAAAGTTCTGCATCATCATTACATCTGCTTGCCTGGACGTATGAGAAAGGTTCAGGAATCAAAGGTTATGTTCGCTCTGCAAGTTTTGGGGGTCCCGCGGGTTTTCTTCCTGGACCACACCGGGCTTTGCGTACTGGAACCCAATCCACAGAAGCTCTCTCTCTCTCTCTTCGCGTTCTGTTTCGCTCTGCTCACGGAAATGTTTCCCCAACATTTCCATTTGCCCCTAGTTTGCCCCTCCCATTTTGACATTCTGGCGTCGCACTATCTGCACTTTAGACAGAACCTTTGTTTATGTTTTTTTAGGTGCGGAAAGGTATCCCCCACGACTTAGGAATATACTTCCATGGCTTTTAGATCTTTTGCTTACCCATACCCCCGCGGACACTGTCCGCTCTTATAAAAACCTTGCTCGTACTGAATGCCATCTTAGACTGCTACAATTTTCAAAAATGTTCAGAATGATTGGTACCGGTAAGTCAAATGAGAGGGCTATAGGCCAGGGAATCAGAACTTTTAAAAAGGAAGAAATGTTTTGAATCTTCCATGCGTCGGTAGTCAATATTTCGGCAATCCAAACGCCGTTAATCAGTTAATCACAAGACGGTGAACTCAGAAACAGGAGCAACAAAAATGTAACATCAGTTCTCAGGGGCAGATCCGGCGGGGGGGGGGGGGGGACTTTGACAGCTTCAGGCCTCCCCTTTTTGCCACACCATCAATAAAACGTACGGGAAAATAGCAGTGCAACTCCCTCACACCGATGTTTTTCTTAGGTCAGCCCCCCCCCTTTGGAATGTCTGCATCCGCGCCTATGGTTCTATCTTCCATGCCTTCAGACCTACCCCCCTTGCGAGCGCCATGATGTTTCGAAAGGGGGAACCCCCTCCCTAAATTTTAAAGTGCACAACGGTTCCGCCCACATTTACCGTTGTCGACCTATATTAGTTCTCGGTTGGGAATGCATGTTTGAACATGAGATTACCACACGTGTAGTAGCTCCATGGTTAAAATGAGCCCCATAAACTCAAAGAAAAGAGCCGGAAACAACTGCCTTATATATTTCAAAAGGATGTAAACGTATAGATCTTTGTCATAAATTTCGGAAGAAGACAAGTAGCAAGTTTGGGGTACAACTAAAGGCAATCACTCTTCCCAATAAGGTTGAACTACAACCTGTATAAAATAAATTATGTACTTTATTTTTTTCTTTTTGAGTACTTCAATAAATCATATATTGGCCCCAGAAAACGAACAGCAAAGCAGGTCGTGTTTGACTACACTGTCCACTGTGGGTTTTGGAAACTACGGTACCTCATTACGCAGATGTATTACAAATGACAGCTATCTGCTCAGGCTAGCGATGTATGAAGATGAAAGTTAGTAGAAATATGTTTACAAAAATTTTTCGTCTCCTTTACACAAACCTCCTCGCTATAAAGTTAACTGTTTATTCAAAGGAGAAAAGTTTCGAGAATCTTTTCAGTTTTATTTACAGAACAGACGAAAGGTCAAAAGGGGGCGTGTTTCCCACCGGCAGGGAATTTTAAGAAATACATTTTTTAGTGTTGTAAAGGTGAAGAGGGATTAAAAGGAGAAAACAGAGTGAGCAAATAAAAGAAAAAAGCTGTCTCAACCAAGACACCCAAAGGAGTCGTTTGAACTATTTCATCTTATTTGAGCCTGATCTTGAACTTTGGGATTAGCTTGCCAATGCACTGGAGGCACAACCGTCATCGTATGTTGCAAGGAACTTGTCATAACATACCAAGGACATTTATTGCAAGGAATGTAAGAATGAATCGATCGACGGAAAATCAAAACGTTTGACATTGAGAGAACTCCTGGGACGAAAAGTCCGACTCGTCAGTAACAAGTCTATGTTTTGGGGAGTTCAGTTGGTGGAAATCGGATTGGGGTGAGAAGGTAGGTCGATGAGGGGGAGGAGGATGGAATTAGGGTCCCTACCCTCTCGAAAAGTATTGAATACTTCGTCGAGGTCCTTAGATACAATTTGGAGTGGCATATTGTGCAACATTTATGGAACATATTCTCTTTATTTGTTACAAAGGGACAAAGCAAGCGTTTCCCGCTCTTGAAAGATGAGAGAAGTTGAGGAAAAATGTGCACTGTTATTTTGGCCATTTTTCTGTAGGTATATGACATGACTTCTAATGTGACATTCACCTTTATGTAGGAATAAGGATAATTTTTTATGAACCCTTTACACTTCCCAGTCTAAAACATCGAAACATGCAGATTTTTTTTTTGTATCGCTTAGAAACGCCGAATGGATCAATATCGTTATTAAACTCTAAAATATACTTTGATCCCATTGCGTGCTTCGACGCCTCTAAGGATATCTTGCCATTGTATAAAGCGATTTGTTGTCATAAAAATGCACTCATTCTGTGGATCATTACATGCGTTTTCCAATATCCCACACATGCGGGCGAAGCCAGGGATAGCTTGTAGCTTGAGAGAAAGAATTATAGATCCCTCAGTTGGGAGAGCTAAGGGGATGGTTCCTGGGTTGAACGCCCCATAACGTAACCTTGGAAAGAAAAAAATAGCAGGGAATGGTGACACAGTGATCCCTATAAACTTTATAACGTAAGGGTATACACATATTGCATCATTTCGCATGTGGAGACCAATAAAACCCCATCTTTTTCCAAAGGGGGCATCTCCCCCATTAAACTTCTCCTTACATCACAGTCCCAAAAATTCTCCCTATGACACAATCCTGGCTACGCTACCGGTGTCCCCAATTTGCCTTTACGTTTCTCCCCAGTGAGACCAGTGGCGGATCCAGAGGGGGGATGGGGGTATGCATACCCCCCACCGGGAGGGTAAAAATTGTGCAGATAGCCGGACTAACTGTAGCCTTGACCTAATTACTTTTTAAAAACACAGTGATAGTTGTTAGATTAGTGATTACCGTATTTTGTGTCATATTCAAAAAAAAAAATGAAAAATGTACATTATAATGTATCTATCTTTAGCATCATTTGGTAAGTTCCCGTTTTGTTTAGACATTGCGCAATGACAAATGTTAAATCTAGCGTTTCCGCTAACGGCCGTTGGTAACGCTGTTTGTGACATCGCATGTGTGTCTTTGTCAATACGTGGGACTACGACTACTGTCTGATAATGGGCCAATCGTTAATACGAAGGATTGTACGGGGATGTTGCAGAGTGTGTAGACGATACGAGTTGAGATATGAATAAATAGATGAAAAGAAAATTTAGTTCTGATTCAATTAAGATGATTGGCAATTTTATTCCGCTCGATTAACAGCCGGCAAAGAAGAGAGGATTTTTAAAATTTTCCTATGTACAGATTGACTCGTGTGCTCGTCGTCTGAGGTCTGCTGCACCAGTGTGTGAGTGTGACCAAAACTTCCGAGCTGGGAGCTTTCATGTCTCGTGGAGGTCGGAACACATGCAGTCCCCTGATTGGTTATAAGTTGTGACGCACCAAATCAAATAAATATTAAGAAATGTACTGATCTAAAAATGATCGATGAGGAGGCCGTAGAGAGTGAAATTGGCCACACCTTGAAAATATGGGATACAGCTATGGCAAGCTAAATGTTCAATAATTCGATAAACTGAGTTTTTCGCCGATAAACTCGGTTTTTCGATCGAAAAACCGAGTTTATCGCGAAAAACTCTGTTTATCGACCGAAAAACACAGTTTTTCGATAAACTCTGTTTATCGAGCGAAAAACACAGTTTTTCGATAAACACGGTTTTTCGATAAACTCTGTTTATCGACCGAAAAACTCTGTTTATCGACCGAAAAACACTGTTTTTCGATAAACTCTGTTTATCGAGCGAAAAACACAGTTTTTCGATAAACACGGTTTTTCGATAAACTCTGTTTATCGAGCGAAAAACTCTGTTTTTCGAAAAACTCTGTTTATCGACCGAAAAACACTGTTTTTCGAAAAACTCTGTTTATCGAGCGAAAAACACAGTTTTTCGATAAACACGGTTTTTCGATAAACTCTGTTTATCGACCGAAAAACTCTGTTTTTCGAAACACTCTGTTTATCGACCGAAAACACTGTTTTTCGAAAAACTCTGTTTATCGACCGAAAAACTGAGTTTTTCGATAAACACGGTTTTCGATAAACTCTGTTTATCGACCGAAAAACACAGTTTTTCGAAAAACTCTGTTTATCGATCGAAAAACACAGTTTTTCGATAAACTCTGTTTATCAACCACATCTTTGAAAAACTCAGTTTATCAATCACGTGTTTCCCGCCAATATTTGGAACGCAAAAAGGGCAAATATTGTCGAAAACATCGGTTTCGTGATTTGTATCTATGATTGCTAAAGTAGGACCGCCAGCCTTTTCAGTTGTGACGATGGGTTTTAAAGTAGTAGCAACGTGGCAGCGGAAAGTATCCGTTTATTACCGTATTACCGCCTGCCCAGGGGCGTGCCAAGGATCGGGGAGTGGGAGTGCTGGAGATTTTTCCCGACTAATAGGGCTGAACTCTAGACAGGAATGACACGAATGGCTTTGTCAAGAAAGATCAGCTCATAAGCAGCGGCGTAGCCAGGACTTCTCTCCGGGACGGTGGCATACAGTACGTTATGTGATCACTGGCCCGAGGAGGGGTGTAAGGGAAAGGGATACCCCCTTTGAAAATTTTTTGACAAATTAGGTGTCCTTGTAAGCAATCTGGGGCTACATATGCTACCTTTTGAAGTAAAATTTGCGATCGAAATTTTACGTATTTTAATTACTAAAAGAAAATAAGACATCAGCGAGGGGGGACATGGCCTGGTGGCCCCCAAATGCGCTAATGCTCATAACCCTCGTTTGAAGGTAATCTTTAGCAAAAACAAAGTACACCATGAAAGTTTTAAAAATAACAGGTGGGCAAATGAAGCATAAAACGAAAAAAGAAACTAATCTGGAAACGCATTTTAACGCGTGGCACTCCGGTCAAGTTTACCTCAGAGTAACCGTTTTCCTTTGTCTGCTACAACAGTAAGGTTGACTTCGGCATGGAAGTAGCACTCCTGTTCAACTTCGACTTCTTTGTACATACCAAATTCTTTAATATTTGGAGTGAAGTCGGGGGGGGGGGGGGATTTAGGGTCGTCGCAGTTTAGTAAGGTGAGTGTTAAGTAAGGTGGCAGTGTACAGCTGTCGTCAACCCAAAAGCAACTCATCTTTTAATGAATTGGCCACTAAAGAAGCCTTTGCAAATCAGGCGACGGCCCAATGTGCTCGCCCTTTGTGTGACTAATAAACAGTAGATAACATTTTGAATATAGGCTACCCACCTCGGCAATGTGTTTGCGGGTATGGTTGCAAGTGTACCTTATTCAAAAATTAAAACAATATATATTTTAGAGACTTGAAAATAAATCGCATTGACACAACTCTCATCTTCATAGCTTATTCCATTGCTAACATAAGTAGGTTTTCCAGGGGCGTAGCCAGGATTTCAAAAGTTGCAGGCACGAAAACAATTATGAAATATTTGTACGGGCTCACGGAACGGAATAGATATTGGGGGGTGGGGGTCTGAGTGCCAGGAAGCTAAGCGGAGCTCCGCCATCGGTTGGCGCGCAGCGCAGAAGAAAACTTTTGTCGTTACAAGCCCTCCAGATGGCTGCATGTACCCAGCCTTGAAATATGGATCTCTTTTCTGCACTTGGCAAATATGCGGGGGGGGTTGTCTGAAGATAGCTTTAGCCTACTCACTTTTCTCATTGGGGTTCTGAGCCCCAAACCTCAGGTTTCGTCATCACTGTATATGTATGCACAGTGCAACCCCGCTTTCAAGGACACTCATCTAGGAGGCCACCTTGTAAAGTCCCCCAAACAAAAACGTAATGTTAAGTTGATTCACTTATCAGGACAACCCCGCTTAATTGGCAGAACACTTTATCAGGCCCCTTGGGTGTCCTTTAAAGCGGGGTTCTGTATGTCACTATATCAATGCGGTGTCTTAATCAGTCACATGGTGAAGCACGATGGATCCCCCTCCCTTAGACCCCTCTCACTGATGCCAATTTTATTCTTTAGTTCCTAAAAATACGTAAATATTTTAACACAAATTATACTTCAAAATGTATAATAAATAGCACCAGATAGGACACCTTATTTTTCAGCTTAGGGTTGCTGGATCTTTAACGAGAGCTACAGTGGCGTACACAGGGGAATGGGCCATGTTCCCCCTCACGGATGCCAATTTTTTCTGTAGTTCCTAACAATACGTAAATATTTTAACACAATATTTACTTCAAACTGTACCATATGTAGCACCAGATTGCATACAAGGACACCTAATTTTTCCAATCTTTTCTAGGGAGGGGGAAGCCCCTCTCCTTTGACCCCTCCCGGACCAGCCATCAGGCAACATACTGCATGGCCCCCTCCCTTCAGAGAAATCCTGGGTATGGCACTGCTTGCCATAGTATGTATGGCGCATGGAACTGTTATCGTGCAGACACTTTTAGCTGACGGTAAAACATGAAACAGAGTGTCCATGGACGCAGAACAAACTGGGCAGATGGTAATAATAATCCGCTGCCAGAGGGTTACTACTTCAAACCCCATCTTCACTACCAAAAAGCTGCCGTTACTACTTAGAAGGCATAGATACAAATCACCCCGTAACCGCTGTCGACAATATTTGCCCTTTTGCGTTCCATACACACTGACCGGAAGCACGTAATTGATAAACGTAGTTTATCAAACACGTGATTGATAAACTGAGTTTATCGTAAGACCGTGTTTATCGAAAAACTGTGTTTTTCGGTCGATAAGCAGAGTTTTTCGAAAAACTGTGTTTTTCGGTCGATAAACAGAGTTTTCGAAAAACAGAGTTTTTCGCTCGATAAACTGAGTTTATCGAAAAACCGTGTTTATCGAAAAACTGTGTTTTTCGCTCGATAAACACTGTTTATCGAAAAACTCTGTTTTTCGGTCGATAAACAGAGTTTTTCGAAAAACAGAGTTTTTCGCTCGATAAACTGAGTTTATCGAAAAACCGTGTTTATCGAAAAACTGTGTTTTCGCTCGATAAACACTGTTTATCGAAAAACTGTGTTTTTCGGTCGATAAACAGAGTTTTTCGAAAAACAGAGTTTTTCGCTCGATAAACTGAGTTTATCGAAAAACCGTGTTTATCGAAAAACTGTGTTTTTCGCTCGATAAACACTGTTTATCGAAAAACTCTGTTTTTCGGTCGATAAACAGAGTTTTTCGAAAAACAGAGTTTTTCGCTCGATAAACTGAGTTTATCGAAAAACCGTGTTTATCGAAAAACTGTGTTTTTCGCCTGATAAACAAAGTTTATCGAAAAACTGTGTTTTTCGGTCGATAAACAGAGTTTTTCGCGATAAACTCAGTTTTTCGATCGAAAAACCGAGTTTATCGGCGAAAAACTCAGTTTATCGAATTATTACACATTTAGCTTGCCATATACAGCATACAAGTGGAACTAGAGCGAGGTGGTTTGTCACGTTCATCGGTAACACGTGACGGGAAAAGAAGGGCCCTGGGAATCTAGGACAAAAAGAAGGGAGATTTTCTCTTAAACAACAAGATGGCATTCCTGTTAAAGGTCATGGAGGGTGCACCATACTACAAGACACTGCGTACAGTTTACACATGACATAGCCTAAAACCGTGTAACGGTAATAAGTACACCCGGTATTAAATTCACATTTACCGTATAGTCCGTTGAAATAATGATTACCCACACTTTCAAGACCATGTTTGGAAAGCTTGGGAGTTCCACAGTGGCTCAAAATATCTAAACATTTAGCACCATGTTGCATCTCGACCCCCTTTTCTTAGACACCCAGGCGGGCAGAGGGCTATGAAAATGAAGAATTCGGAAATTTGCCAATTGTGAGACCAGTCTACTCTGTGGTTTTGACAACTCATGAAATTACGAAATTCCCCATCAATTTTCTCTAATAAATGCTCCATATCCGTCATTATTTGATTCAAAAAAGCAAAATTTTCCGCTCGCTTCGCGGGCCGCAAATTGCAATTCCTTAGCAGAAGTACTCGCTCATACATTTACTTTGGTGAACTTTTCCGAACTCTGGAAGTGACTAAATCGGAAATTTGCTACACTTGTGACACCAGATCACCAAGTGACACCGTCAACTACAGGCTACAAAGTGCTATTTTCATAAATTTTGTTTCATACAATTCCATACCTTATCCAATATAAGCTCAAAAAATTTCGTCGGAGAGCCTCATTACGTCGGTGTTGGATAACATTATGTAGCAACAACGATCTTTGGTCGCTGTCCAACCTCTGATTTGCCGATAGAAAATGCAAATTCTTCGATAATCCCCCAGCTGTTCAAATTTCCTTGCAGGAAACCCAGCATTCAAACTTTTCTGCAATACAAGCTCCATATTTTCAAATATTTGGAAAGTGCGAAAATTTCAGCGCGCTCCGTGTGCTGCAAATTACACCATTAGTAGAATGATAATCACACTTAAAAAGATGGTAAAATTTGGATGCTTGCCTACCACCCCCACTTCCCATTTCCTGAATTCTAAAAGGCATCAGAGACTAAACAACAGCCATACATATGATGGCGCTTCACCAGTGTACTTTTGATTTCCCATCCACATGCAGAACCCCCCCCCCCCCCCCCCAAACTGCAAATTCCTGGATCCGCCGCTGAGTGAGACGGATGCCTCTTGCAACTAACAGACTAACAAATATAAACCTCAATCGATTCGGTACAAACTTTCATCTCAACTCAAAAACAAAACAGCTCAAGCAAAAAAGAAAAAATAAACAGCATGACAACTATACTTCAAAATTGCTCAGAGGCAGGATTATGAAACCGTTCCGAGTCCATTTCTCAAGAATTATTTTTTCAGGAAGATTTTGTCACGAATTTCATGTAGGGCTATATGATGATGGTGAAGCTGCATGGTTAAGAGGTTTATGAGGGGAATAATCCAGATACCCTTCCTTTCTTTGTAGTCAGGTAGTGGGATCTAGTGCTTCCCGGAAGTCATAATTCACCGTGGAGAATAGAAAATAAATATGTTTTATATGTTTTGCAACTTGAAGTGTAACCTGTCACATGACGAGGGTCCAAGAAACGGTGTTAGCGTTGGTCACGGTAGAGCACTAGATACTAGACAGCTGATTTGTCAATCAGCCGAATACGCGAACAGTCTACACATGCAGAGTGAATTCTTATGCGTGAGGCCACGTGTTCCATTGTTTTGCCCCCACGGATGACGTCAGTGAGTGGTCAATGCACAACTATGCGCGTATGATGTAACTGGTGCTAAATTAGATCCACATACAGATACGAATACATCATATGGACGCAGTAAGGAAATATTCCTAGTATAGTTACTGCGATAACAGTTCTGGCTTCTGACTTTAGTCGTACCCCCTTGATTATAATAATTGATTATCGTTTTTTAGGACTACACAATGGCAAATTACAATCGATCATGCTCAAAGACATGCTTGAAAAATCCTGTCCCGCAACTGGCAAGTCGACTCCAAGACCAAAAACCCTAACGGCAAATTTCATGGGATGCCAAAATTATGTCTGTCCCCAATGGCTTGATAATAACAAGTGCAATGTAGTTATTCAAATTTTCATTATCTATATCCCATTTTAACAGAGTAATTTTTCTTGAGAATAACTCCTTTAGCAGTTTTTTTCCTTCACTTTTTATACATCAACATCCCCTTTAAGTTTTCTATGAAGATATATAATTAATTGGCCCAATCTTTTATTGTTTCGTGCATGAAATACGACCCCAATTTCTTTCACTACCTTAACCAATAAAAATACATAAATTCAACTTACATGTTTTTCCTTGGCGCAGTTCGTTGTCACGGGCGCTCAGCTCCGAAATCACTCCACAAAAAGCACAAAATACAAGCACTGCCATAGAGACACAAAAGGTTGCCACTGAGCACATAACTCCTTGGGTTGAAGCCACCCCCCCCCCCCCCATGTAGAGCACATCACAGCTGCTTTACAATTTAGCCACAAAACCCAATATTAAAGGTGTCGGACTAGTTATCCACGGGTTTTTGGTTCGAAACCCACCTATTTTATTACCGGTACGTTGTGTCATTGAGCAGGATACTTCCAGGTTGCTTCTCTCCACCCAGGGGTTAAATGGTACCTGTGAGTTAGCGTGTATAGTGATGCACTGCATGTGGTTCCCTTTAAGGACGGTCACCCAGGGGACACGAAAAACATGGAAGAGGTGGCATCAGTATACCAGATTTGAGATACAAGTGATGTGCACCATATAGTGTGGGTTTGCCAAGTTACCAATGACCGTGCATGGTTACCAACAGCTATCTGGGGGTAACGAAGGGCTTTGAGATGGTTCATGTAAGACGCTATATAAATCCAAACCATCATGGTCATTAGGACGGCGAGCACACAGCATTCGTACATACTCTCCCGGGTCAAATAGTTACAATGAAATGTAATGAAAAATCATGGAGTTACTCCCTTGCCCAAGTATCAGCTCCATGGACGAACAAACAGCTCCCAGCGTAACACGATTCAATCGGAATACAGACTTCGTTCTACCCTTCTCCTTAATTTTGTAGGACCAAAAGCAGGCTTTACACTTTAAGAAGAATTAGTTATGTACTATTATTCTTCTACTAAAGAGATGACCCATGTTTAACCAGGGAGCTGTTAAGGCTCCCTGGTCTAACATTGTTTTAACCACGTCCAGAAGATATCGAGCTAATCCGCGCACAGTAAAGCGGCTTAGGCAAATTCAGGTATGCAACACAATGACACATTTTTTCCAAAACATCGGAAGGGTTGCGTTATTGTGCAATCATACAACGTTCGTAACAGCTGTTCTGTGACATACACAATTTGCTTGCAATCTTTCTTGTAGCATGTCAAATACAAAGCCAGCCGGGTATTTGAAAAGTGTAGTATTAATTGAAAATGACACAGTTTCCAAATTTTGGATTTTTTATGGAAAAATAAAGATCTGGGGCTTTGGAAAAAATTGTGAAATTGTGCGTCTTAGTTGAATAATGTTCAGGTAGTAAAAACACCTGACTTATAAGATACACTATAGTAACCAGGAATGTACCTGGACGTAGCCTGCTATAAGTAGGCTATTTATTAGCTACAAGTATAATTCTAGTATAGACACCGCCAACATATTGAATATGCGGACGAACTGTAAATGCAATTCAATACAGGGAGTGGCATCTACAGAGTCTGCTTCGCAGGCTATCTGTACCGGACGAGGATATGCCATCCTTCCCCGCAATGGACAGATAAGCGAGTATATTAGCAAAACCTTATAGGTAAGTATTCATCACCCGGACAGTTCCAATTCTCTAAAACTTTTAGTAATTTTAGCCCCTCAATAGGCTGTGTAAAACTCATTCCTTTCTAGACACAATCCAACATATTGCTTCATCAGGGCAAACCCTAATAAACGTATACAAGGCCCTATTGTGTAACCAGAACACTCTCTTTGCATGCTGTGTAATAACCTTTGAGCTACCCTGAATTTTAAATTTACTGTCACTCAAAGAGCTATGTCAATTGAAAATTTTGGTATACCCCTGAATTTTGGTATACCCCTGGTTAAAATTGTGGTTTTGGGACGAATGACTGCATAGTTTACATCAAAGGTGATTTTGAAGAAAAGTTTAAAAATAAATTCAGACTTAGTCAAACTCCATCAATAACTCAGAAAAAAAAATATTTACTGAAACGTCATGTTAAGACTCTTTTAGAGTTTATTCTTCAATTGCCTACATTTAGTACAGTGACTAATGTAAAGTCTTAGTCCAGCAATGATAATTATTATACATAATATAGACGAATCCAACCTGCGCTTGTTTTTAGTGACTGTAGGCAGCCATTAGGGGGTCCATCAGTTTTAAATCGTCTTTATTTATTGTCTAAATGTAATTTCGAACCCTCATATACAGTGAAATTGAGGAAATCATGACACAGTTTTAGTGTACAAACCATCTATGGTACAGGTAAGCAAGAAAATTGAAAGATTAAAAGGTGATAAACCCCAGTTACTTATGGCCGACTTAACTTGCTGACCGGATTCGTCTATAGGTACTTCATGGAAGACCATTAGAGTCAAAATGATACTTCCGTTTTTATTTACATGCAAGGAGTCAAGTTGAAACAAAACAGTGTTTATTGAAAATAATAAACCACCTGCTATCGATTAAGGTTATCTTCAGACACCTGCCAAAGTGTTTATATCAGTACGTCACTTTTTTGACGTCACTGCTGACGTCACCTTACATGAGATTCATTCAATTGTTTTATTTACAAAACATTTGTATTATTGCATAGTGACCAGCACTTGAAACAAATAATATCCCTAAAATTAAGTAAAGGCAAGTTCTCAACGCTTAGTTACTTTCCTGATATTACGATTACCAAACGTCGCGACCGGCTCGACTTGAACCAATTGGTTGGAAACTGGGCCTTAAAACTCCATCTAACTAACTTACTAACAAACTGTCGTGATTGTAACACAGTTCATTATTAGAATTTTACCTCATGGTAAAAAAGCTTAGCCAATGCCCTTAAAGCGGCAAACAGGGTTTGTTTTTCACAATTTTAATTCTGCACCACATTTGCACATTGACTTAAAACTAGCAAAAATTGATCCGAGATCACTGTCTAAACTTCAACATGAGAAAATGATACACAATGCTGAATTGAACGGCCAATCAAAGCCGTATGTCGATGAAATGTGAACCAAACAGTAACTGATCTCTGAAACTTGTGGCTCTTCTGATTCGAAACACCCTCCCTACAAGTGCCACATACATGAAATGGCTTCCGTGTAGTACTCGGTATATTTATACTAAAATATTCCGCATTGATTTTGCGTGTACATAAATGTGCCTACCGACACATGCTCGCATATAGGCAGTGCAGTTCAAGTCAGCCTAGAAAATTCCTTTATTCTAATAGGAGTGTGTAACTCAGACAGAACAGCGAATGGGTAGCCAATAGGGGAGTACCTCGTATTGCCGAGTTTGTTGACCATAGTCCAAATATGTTACGAACAGTCCAAAAATGTTACACATCTCAGAACGTAGAAGCGACTTGGCATACGTCGTGATGGGATACACTGCAGTAAATGCTGTCCAGTCCTGCGTCTTTGTGGACTATTTTTACCGGAAAAATATTCAGAATTTTTCATTCAGCAGTAAGTAGCACAAAATTAACAATTCTTCTAACACGAAAGACCTCTTCAATGTTTTTATATTCTGGTAAAGATCCGGCTCAGACGGGGAAACGAGACACTGGCGCGAAGCGCTATTTCAATCAGGACATACTGGAAATTATAGAAGTTCTCAAAGTACTTTACTGGCTTGTCCTTAGAACCTATAATGTAAAATCATTAAGCTGAATACTTCACACATGCAAGGAAGAAAGTGCCTTATCACACTCATATTTGGTTCACTAATTCGATAGAACGTTGGCAAAGGCTCGGCGTCCTTTCCCCGCAAGGTCATCAGTGGCAGGAAGGCTGTTTCGAAATTTTCCTTTCCTTTATTTCACTTCTATTAAACTCCGAGAATGTCCGCTTATATGGTTATGGATGTATGTTCCATAAAACTTTACGGTTTCGTTTTTCAGCTGCAAGCCAACTTCAAATCGGAGCTGCGAAATCACGACTACAGTAGCGGATTGCGACTTCGAAAATGTAGATGGACGACATATTGAATAATATGATTCCAAAAATCAGAGTCGAGTTTTCAAACTATTCTGGCATCTCCGTTTCTTGAAAATCTAGAGTTTGATCTCTGGATTGAAAACGAATTCGCCGACACTCTTGTTGTATCCGTGTTAGTACTCAGTTGCCTCTCAAACTGCGTATGCATGTAGGCTTCGAGGCCAGGTGTGTCTGGTGGCCAGCTCAAGGCATTTGCAACCTTATCGGAGTTCCCTGACCATAACGAATTTTCTTCGTAGAAATATCGCCCTCTATTCTGATGGATAGACCTTTCTTGCACTTTGTAAGACTGCCCACGAATGTTCAGCTCCACATCTAGCCAAGGCATGCAAGATTTGTAAGCCGTCCGAACGTCACTGACTCGAACACAGAATAATATGAATACAGCCACACCTGGCGAAAGAAGATGAGAGAAATTGTCGTATTATTGTCTTTCGGAATGGGTGGGGGCATGTGAAGGGGGCTCTATCGTCATTAGTTGCCTAATGTGTTGCCACATTTATCACAGAATTGTAATGGAATTCTCATTGACGTTTAATGAACAAGGTTCAAGTTCTATGAAATTGAAATTGAATTGAGGTTTTCTCCAGGAATGTGGTTGCCGACATGCGTACCACGAATAGCTTTTTCAATGTCCCTCAACTATATCTGGCGAAGAGCCAGGGGCGAAAACAAACTGAAATACACCCGAAGGAGTTCTGCTATTTGAATGAGGTACCACCCCAAAAGAAAACAAGAGTAGCATTTGTTCTTTTCAACCACGCGTTGCAGATTCTTGGTACAAAGGTCGAGAATGAAACTTGCACGATGTATAGAGGGCTTCCACTGACGTCACAAACCGTGACCCTTTTGACGGCAATAACTAGTGTAGTGTTCTAGCTAAAAAAAACTTGATTTTCTCCCAGCAGTGTGCGTGAATTGCCAGTTGTGACGTCATGTGAAAACACTCTATATAAACGATAAATACGTAAGCATAACTTCTGTTTCAATCAACGAAATATTTAACAGCGGTGTATACCAATCTATTTTTCTATCCTAAAAGAATTATATTTTACTTAAATTGTTGCTTCCAATTAAAGAAGTATATATTTTTTTTATTTATTACAAGCAAAGTTAATGTTATTACCTTGTAAAGAATTGACGATGCAGAACAGCAACTGAACCACAAAAGATGGCTTCGCGAAAGCAATAAAGCCGAGAGACCACGAGAGCCCCATCAACACAGACATACACATCGCATTCTGCAGTCTTGAAATCAGCTGTTCTTTTCTTGACTGTGTTATTGCTTTTCCTGCTACGTCAGTGAAGACGAGACGGCAGACGACCATCGAAAAGATGACGAAATTATGAAGCATTATTAAAGCAATTGGAAGCAGAAGAGAGATGTAAAGAAGTTTACCATGTTTCGGGAAACAGCTGTAAGAATAAAGATGAAAAACGGGAGTTGAGAAGCTAGAAATAAGGGTAATTTTGTGACGGCATTTTAAATCGTGCAGTGAAGGGTCTTAACTATATTTGACTTCAAATTATAATGGCTGTTTTCATATTATACCCAAGTTCACATTATTTCTAAACTGAAATTATATTTCGAAATATAAAAATACAGAATGCGTTTGTTGTTTCACCCGAAGGCGTTACTTTGTCGGCTCGCCACCAAAGTTGGTGGCAAGGCCTAGTCATATGGTGGGTTAGTTAGCTAGATGGGGTTTTACGGTCCATTTTCTAACAGGTTGATTTAAGTTGGCCTGGCCAAAGCCCTTATTTCCAGTTATGGATCCCTGGATGATTTCCCCTACTCCATAGCTGAGCACCAGACCCCAGTCACAATGACAGCTATTTCCATTTTCAAAGTCTTCGGAATGACCATGCCAGGTATCGAACTCCAGACCTCCTGGTCAAGTGGTCCAGGGGGTAAATTTGAGGTAACGGTGTGAAGGATACCATTTCATACATCTTTTAAATTGTTATAACGTGACGAAAACTTACTATTCTTCGTTTTCATAATCTTCAAAAGAAGCCCAAACCGAAGCTATGATGATAACCAGTGGAATACCTGTAAAAGAGAATAAATAAATGTTGTGATAAATTGTTTTTTTTCTACTGGTGCCTGCTCATGAAAGTTTTAATTGTCTGATATAAGGAGAGGTGAATACAGTGTTTTAACTTGAAGTCAAATTATAAGTTACGCTCACTGCCGGGCACAAACCAACAGTGTTTTAGTTCAACCATTACATAGGATGATAGATTATGAATCCAAACACATCCTGAGGCTTAGCGGTACTTTTTGACCCAGAGATATGCGAGAACCTAAGAGATTTTGGGGGGCTTTTCCCCTGGAACCCCCACCCGCATGGACGAGCGTTTTGTGCGTTTGCCCCCAACAGCTTCTCGAGCCCTACATATGCCGACACTTTTAAAATCCTGGTGCCACCACTACCCTAGCCTGCTATGAGCAGGCTGTTGTTCAGTTTTATCAGCTACAAGAGCTAAAAAAAGTCATTACCACTAACATGCATTAAACGAAAGTATGTATTAAGATTTCTGAAACCACGCCATCTACAAGTGCTGTGCATGCTATCGCAGTCCTTAGCCATGAAAACAATGGTTTTGTGACTGGGCCATCCATTTAATTCTTCATAATGTATTAGGTTATGGATTAAAATAATTATCTGAGACATCATGACAGATATATGTTTCGGGGAGAGAAAAATGAGAGAGTTGTTAATATTGCTTACATCAAAATTAATTTGAGGGTAATGCATTTTAACCGAAAGAGGGTGAAGTATGCGACATTACTTTTTCAGCCGAGGCACGTCTTTAAGAGGCTACGAACTACCCTGACTTCAAAGGCTATTACCTCCATCGCAAAACGTACCATGCAATTGGACGGGGGCGTATTTAGGGCTGTATCCACTTCCCATTTGATCAGAATATTTGTTGTTTCCATGGGAATGTAAACAATGTTTAGATGAAAACGCATCAAAATTTTGGAAAGAGAAAGGCTTTACCCATAGTCGGAAGTAAAGGTAAGCAACTTGACTACAACACTATTTGTCCCGTCATCTGCATGTCACAGTACGTTAAAACAGAATTACACTATAAAAAACGTGTTTAGCAATTAAATACTTATTCTGTCCACACTTTGTAAACATGTTTAAATTCTAAATATGTTTAGTAATTAAGCACTAAATGTTTAGTAGTTAAACATATCCAAAAGCGAAATGCTTAGGAATTAGACACCGTGTGTTTAGCATCTAAAACGTGCAAAGTTTGGCAAAAAGTGTTAAGAAAAAACGTTTAATACCTAAACACTTTTTTATAGTTTAGTGTTACATGTCAAATCTCTTTCACCTACCCCAACCAAATATGGATGCCTTGAGTATGAAGTGTCTAACATCTCTTTGAAATATCTTCACAAGGAACATATACATGTTATGTGCTTCCACTGCCATCCAAAACATGGTGGTCAGTAGGAAATAGTGCAACAAAATGGCGACGCCCTTGCATATGACATCAATTTCCGCAGAGTCTATCCCTCCCAGAAAGATGACATACAGTAGCAAAAGGGAGACGCAATGGTTAATGAGAATTTGACGATGTCGACTGTTGCGTAGTGTCCTGAAAAAAAAAAAAAACGACTGAAAATATTACTAAAATATTCTTAATAGAACTTCTTTTCTTGGATATGCATTTCATAGATACATTATTTGGGTCAGACGGTTTAAAGTTGATTGAAATAACAACAACGTAACTTTCGAATTATTTAAAGAGTCATTCATGATTTAGCAAATCAGGGTCCTTCAGTGGACGTAACAGCTTCTTCGGGAAGCAGTTTAAAGTTTTGGTCTCGTCGAACGGCTTTCGCAAGAGGGTCAGGAGGACTTTGGTAAATTAGGGTTCACCCTTTAGATGGACTACGTTATTCTCTAATCTTTGTGGCAAATGAATAAGTGAGTTTCGTTATTCGATTTGGAGGCTATGAACAAATTGTCGAGATAAACAAAACGTGCCCGCACCTACAACACGTGTTTCCAAATTTGATATTACTTGAAATTTCCGTTTAATCCCTCTTTCTCCAGTCCTTAATCCATCCATAACATATGGGATCATAAGTACCTTTTTGGTGTAAAAAATACATTTTAATCTGCTATAAAGTAAGGTTTAGACGCCTACAGTTAGGCTACAGTTAGGTCTCAGTTAGGCTAAGTACTTAGATTTATATTAAAGGACAAATCTTTTCACCAGACTGTTCCAATTCTCCTAATCTACTTACTTTGGCCCCTCCCACAACTGTCTGGAACTCAGTCTCATCCCGAAACAATTTCAGTTTATTGCTTCAGGGTGAGTATACACTAGATCCAGATGTGTTATGAAAACACTCCCAATACAGTAAATACTGTGTAAAATAAGCTACAGTACTCTGCACTTTTGAATTTGCTGCCAATCAAAAAGAGCGCCAATTGAGAATTTCTGTAGACAGCAAAAAGAGGAAAAACTGTAGTTTGGGATGAGAATTGGCTGCCTTCCAGTTAAATGTGACAAGGCAACATAATACAATATGTGTTGGACTCGGACGTGTTTACCAATGTGTATCCCACAATTCCCTTCGGCGACTAACTCGCTTTCTCCATTTTCGATAAATGATCAAGATGTTGACATCTTACCTGAAAGCAATGAAAGTTATGATGGTGGCTGAGAGGCCTGCTATTGAGAGGGCGCACCCAATCCGACTCAGCAGGTCTAAGGCGAAGTGACGTACACTACCTCCTGTAAAATCCTGCGGATGTAATAAAAGAAAACAGTGTGTATTAGCAGCTTTGTTTTTTATGAAGTCCTTAGTACTTGCCGGAATATTTGAAAGTGTTCATTCCTTTAAGCTTTTTCATTAAATGCTTACATATAAGGGTGAAGGGGGAAATGTTTGCAAACACAATTTGTTTATAATTCAAATGCAAAAAGTCAAGCGTATATGTAAATCTTCAAAATATCAGAAAATAAAATGAAAACTGTGGGCACGCTTTTTTATATTAAATGGTCAATAAAAAGTTGCAATCAATTGAATTCAAACATGTTAGATGTACCAATCAGTGACAGCTCTACGGGGGGAGGAGGCATTTCCCCCAGATTTGTCCTTGTCCCCACTTGCCCCCTCCCTTCAAGTTAGATCAGTTAAGAGATGAGTTGGGTTAACCGAAAAAAGTCAATAATATACCTCTCCAGAGATTTTTCATCCAGAGATATGCTAAACCCTCTTTCGGGGATTATCCCTCACCCTCACCCTCACCCTCACCCCCAAGAAGGGGTGCTTTTGGCTCGGTTTCGCACTGCGCTCGAACAGTTTCGTCCCTAACATTATAGTTTCCCCCTCCCCCCCCCCCTTAAAAAATTGACATTCTGGCGCTGCCACTGGTACACCGACTAATCTGATTATTCACTTTTATTATTCACTATTAGGAATTAATAAAGCCTTCGATGCATTACTCCCGTTTTTAAGACTGGAGTAATGTTTTATCCTTTTCGCATAGATGACAGTTCTTAGACTTTACATTATATAAGTATATATATTATTGAACCATCATAACAATTATCGTCTCATAAAATGTGATCAACTTTGAAAAAATATTGTGTAAATATTGTGTATCACATGGACACATGACCTTTTAGTCGTGTTTTGCTCGTATATGCCAGTTTGGCAATTCTGTTTGGGGGTTATGCATAAGCGCATAATGCAAATCGTTGGGATGAACAAAACGTTTTCGCACCCACAACACGTATTCCAAAACTTAGAATTTCCTTGAAAATTTCATGGAATAATTCTTTAGGCCATTATACCAATTCTTCCATCTACCTCATATAGCCTAAGGAAGGATATTAAGTGTGATTTGACGCGGTGTACTACATCTAAGTTGCTTTTTTGTGTAAAAATTTGCATCTTAATCTGCTGTAAAGTAGGACTAATTCCCCGTCTATTTTCGTTCCGTTGAGCTGGACACTATTTAATGTAGGTACTGCACGAAAAAAGGGCCGTAAATCTATATTTAACTAACGAAAACAAAGCAGCACGGTATACTATGTGCTGGATACGATTTGTGTACCCCACTGCACGTTCTGACCCATAATTCCATGCGGCGATGAATTACTGAACTCGCTCATTAGTGCAAATTCCTTCAACAATAAAAGCCACACTTTTGATTATCCCAGCAATCTATAAAAATTGCATCAAGGAAATGTGAATAATTACAGCAATCCTTACCATGAGAACGGCAAAATGAGTTAAATGGTTACTGTGGCAAATAATGTATTCAACAGTTCGTTCAGCCAACCAGCATCCTTCTCCAGACCAACCGCCGCCATTTTCATTCAGGTCAAAATCCCAGAATACACATTCTGCTGGGTAATCTGTCAAATTCTTATTTGGATCCTGCAATTAGAAGGTCATAAAGTTTGTTTCAAACTTTAAGATTCTGTGAATCATGAATCTTACAAGATGAGCAAGAAATTGAAAACAATTAATATTAAGTTCAAAGAGAACACTTATTAATGGATAAATTACTATCTCCACAATAGTGACACACCTATGAATCCCGTCGAGGATGTTCATTTCATCTGCTAATCTCGGCGAGTCTCGTTTATAACACAAAAAATTCAAATTCACTACACTTTGCATTCTTTAGAAATGTAGAAAAATTGATTTTGGAAAAATCTTCTCTCTTTGTCCTTACCAGCGGAAACCATATCTGGATGAAGTTACTGAGATTTTGGATTTTGTTGTCTACTACAGACGCTGATATGACCCCTCCTGTAATGTTTCCCACCAGTGACTCGTCCCGTGAATCTGGACCCTCCGACCGCTCGAACAATATCGGATTTTGATAGTAAATGAAACTGAGGTGTATTTCGGCTTCCGTAGAATCTGTGAATGGATAATGAGAAAAAGACATGAACATATTTCAGGCTAATACGAATACTAAACGCTTTGCCAAGTCTTCCTTGTTATAGACTTGGGCAAGTCTCTCATGAGTGTTCCCTGAGGGGAGCTGACAACCACTACCTCTACAAAACCAGGATTTCAGCACAGTACAGCATACCGTAGTTGCCTTGTTGCCTTTTTCTAATAAGCCCTCTATCTGATTATTACTTGTATCTCTTCTCAACGAGAAGCGATACAATCCTCTCACCCCGAATTACAATTTTTTGTAGTGGTCCACAGAATTCCTCTATTGGTTCAGCTCTTTGATTGGCAGATATTTCAAACAATGCAGAGTACCACAACTTTATAATACACAGCACGAACTGCACTGTGAGTGTTTTGAGTATACGCATTGGGTTTTTCCATATTCACCCGGAAGGAATAAACTGAGATTGTGCCTAGATGAGGATGAATTTTAGAGAATTGTGTGAGGGGCTTAAGTAAGAGGGTTAGAAGAATTGAAACTGTTTGGGTTGAGAGAATTAAGCCTTTAAGGAACAATTGGTAATGTTTATGCTCAAGAAAGAAGACTGCACTCTAAAAATAACAAAGAGTGAAATTTCACTCGCTAGAAGAGTGAAAGTGATGAAGTTCACTCCAAAAGATCAGAAATTCACTCGAAGAAAAGTGAAATCTACTCTAAACGAACGATGTTCCTACAGGAACTCGTTCAAGTGTGAATTTTCACTCTTCTGTGAGTGAATTTTACTCTTCCGTGAATGAACTTCAGTATTCTAAGAGTAAATTAACACTCTAATGGAGTGAATTCACACCTTTCACTCTGTCTATGGAAGAGTGACGAAGTTCGCTCTTGTTTTTAAAGTGTGGTTACTACTTGACCCTTACTTTTATTTGAGGTCACCATCCGGGTTATTTCTTGCAGAGGTAACTTTACAGTTGGCAGGATAATGTCTTCATCCGAGGTAGTTTTTTGCCCTGCATCAAATACTTCGCCGTCGAGGGTATTGATTTCATAGCTGACCGTTTCACATGCGACGGTATGATTTTCGATGGTGGCGGTTTTTACCGCGATGTTTTCCGTTGCTATCTGCAGTTCCCTCCCAGATGAACTCAAAGACGATACCTGATGATCCAAGGCTAGTATTATTCTCTTCGATACACCGTCGGTGTCCTCAGCTGTAGCCATTTCTGTTTCGGCGAGAAACACCATTTCCACCGTATCCATTATCGAACGGGTGATCTGTGGGTAAAAATACGGTATGATATATGACCATTGAGGTCTAATAACACCTCCCTGATATGACGGTATGATTGTTGACAACCCACTGTTAATATGACGCTACAAGTTACGTTTCTATCTGAAGGAAAAAAAAAACGTCACATTTAAATTTCATTACATCCTTTGCTGTTTGCGTTTGATTCGGCCAACCGTTATTCGGCAACAAGTCGGTGTTTTAGGCTGTCGTCATGGTGTCTGCTGCAGACATAAAAGAGCTCGATGCCATCCCATGAGATGTCAACAACAAGCACCACAATACAGTACAAGTCATAATAAGTATTCTACGTACTGACGTAGCATAACTATTTTAAAAGTAAAGGAATGAACATAAGTAGGTGATAGTTATGATGTGGCGTCATTGCTATTAATACTGTGACCCCACCTAGCGATGACACGAGTAGCACCCCATGTCCTCACACCTTGGCCTTGCAATAGTTTATAAATCATTCTGTAAAATGTATAAGGGACCATGGAGTCAGATTATCGATAATAGTTCCCCAATTTAGTGGAAGATATTTAAATCTGTAATATTTTGAATATTCATTTCTCTTTATTGAACCAGCCCCACCCACAGTCGTCGAGACCCTAAACAATGAAATGTGTAAAATATCTTGATTCGAGGAGGACAGCCGGATGATTGTAAGGTTGAAAAGTGTTATGACCAAAAAGTAAATTATTTTCGAAACGATACGATGCCAGTCTGTCATTAGATATGCAGTTCAGTTTAGCTATGTAATTCTGACAGGGTCGATGGATTACTACAGGTGTATTTCCATCAAATCAGTGAATGGCCATACACATGTGGACACGTACTTTTCTTTCGTAGAGCAGTGAAGGGAAAATTCATTCTTAAAAAATTGTTTCAAAATCGTAGTTCGGGTTACAAAAAAGGTTAAAATTATGCGAATTAGTTTTACTGAACTGCCCCAAATCTTTTACAACCAGGTGTCAGAATTTTAAAAAATGGTAAGAAGGTGTTATTGTGGAATTAGGGGTCTGGCCAATTTCCAGAAAGCTGATTGGTCCATGAATGAAATAGTGCTTTTCTATCGTACGAAAAAATCGCCTCTTGTCCTATGTCACAAACTTACTTTGGGTGAGGGCTCTGCTACTGCTACAACTTGTTCAATGATATCTGTGACATATACAATGTCTTCTGCTTCTAATTCCATCGAAGACACGGTGTCGTTAAGAGTCGTCGCTACATCTTCCGCTGTCTCCGTGTTTATTGGATGCTGAAAAAGAGGGAAGGGGGATAAGAAACATTGTAAGAGTAAAATGTTTTAATTTCATAAACAGGGAACTGTAGAATAATAGCTCCAAAACCTATATAGAAAATGCCTCAATAAATAAATAAATAAATAAATAAATAAATAAATAAATAAATAAATAAATAAATAAATAAATAAATAAATAAATAAATAAATAAATAAATAAATAAATAAATAAATAAATAAAAAAATAAAAAAAAAACAGCTTATGGCTTGAGCATGGTCTGACGGTGAGTCGAAGTTAAACCTCATTTTCATAAGGCAGGTGAGTTTTTAATTTCCTCTTTCTTGCCTCTCGCAGCAATTCACATGACTTTTGAAAACGAAAAATTGCATATTCTAGGTATATATGGTATATTTCCTTAACCAAATGTCACCGGGCAACGGGCAAAACAAGTGGTATTTTACCTGCATTTTTTTCTGTACCTCACTTTACCTTATGAGACGATTCTCAGCGCCTCAATAACCCCTCAAAATTGAAGATAATTTAATTTTGTTTCATTAAGGCCAATTATTCGTTCATGACCTCTAAAGAATACCGTCAATCAAGTGCTGGCAGGGCTAGAGTGTGCCTCCATTTCAATTATGTAAGGTATCTCTTAAAGGCCAAATCTTCTCACCCTAGACGGCTTCAATTCTCCTAACCTTACTAACGCCCCTCCAAAACTGTCCAAAAATCCGGAACTTATTTTGAAGAAAATTTAAAACTTTTGGAAGAAATTTGACTTTTCAAGTTTGTTAGGACCATTAAAATATTGAAGAATCTGTCATACATATAAGCGAAATCGAAAAAGTTACATTGGTCACTGAAATTCATTTGGGCTTAGGCATTTTATTCTTTTATTGTAGGCCTACGTACTAACGCTATCAGACGAAAACGAACATGAGCCCGAAAACCATTTACTTTTTTGAACAAAAATACCAAAGTTAAGAGTTTATATTGAAGAATTTTGGAACTGAATGAAAGAAAATTTGGGCTTTTGGTAAGGTGAAATTTAACAATTTGGGGCTCTGCCTTTCAAGAGCAAAATTCAGTAGAATAAAGTGGTTAAAGTTGTCCTGGGTTTTTATTGTATGGAGTATCCACCGAAAATAGAAAATGTACTGCAAATCGCTTGCCATTTTTTAACAAATATTTGTAATTCTGAAGCTGAAGTTGGGGAAATGGTAATTTTATGACAAATTTAGGGACTGGTATTGAAAAATCTGACCTTCTAAAGACAAATACCAAATAGGTTGCCAAGGCGATCTGTAGTTTGTTACTGAATATCATGTAAATATCAAAAGATTAAGGCCCTCAGACGTTTTTGGAAATTTCACGAAAAAGTTGTATTCCGCCTTTTAACCGTTTAAGATATATTTGAAAATCTGGAGCTTACAAGGAACTTTATAGCAGAAAATTGAAAAATTGTATTATCGAAGTCTTTATTGCAGATCAATCTGCAAAGTTTCAGTTTCAGTTTTATTCTCAGTTCATCCTCAATATGAGGTATAAGAGACATAGGTAATTATAAAAGATACATATCACACAGTTTGTAACAAAAAGCATAAGGCATCAAGATAAGGAAAAAGAAAAAAAAAAAAAAGACGTGAAATTACAAACTTAGAAACCTACAAATAACGTCAGATCAGAATAAGACACTAAGGAGTGCAATTCGATAATAGGGAATATATACAACAATATAACTCAGAGAGTAGTTCAGGTTTCAAATCTGATTGGTAAAGTTCATTGATGGGATGTCTTAGAAACTGTGAATTATTTTCCCGCAAAATATACTTAAATTTACTAAGGACTTAATGTTATCTTTTTGGAAAAGCTGTCTCATTATTAAGGCACTGGCATTTCTTCTATAGTAGGGCTTAATATATACATCTCTGTACTGATAATTTTGGGCATTCAAAAATGTAATGAAATTCATCACCTAACTTACCCTGAGAACAAAGGGTACAAATTCTATCATTGAATAAAATATTCTGATATCTTCCAGTTACTGAGGGAATTTTACTATTACTACAACGAAATCTGCATAAGTTTATACGATTAGTAGCTGAGAGGGTAGTGAGGTATTTTTCAAGTTTCAAATCCGTAGTTCATATGGCCAAGATCAAGCTTGAAGTTGGATGAGGTTTCATATTTTGTCGTGCTGTCAAAGATGAAAATTGTTTTACCTTCTTCAGAATGTTTGAAAATCTGGAGCTTAAATGGAAACATTTTTGAATTTTTATAAAGAAAATTTGGAATTTTGAGTTTCCTTCGAAGAATATTTTCTTATAAATAAAATCAAGGAGGTGAACAGGGTGGTGGAGATTGAAGTTTATTCGGCTTTCTTCTTTTATCGTATGAAGGCTTGTCTACGACATCGGATCTTCTCTCCGAGGGAGGGTGGCATGCCCTTGCCTTGCTGGCTCTTCACTTGGCTCCTGGCAAATAGTGGGTCAAACATTATTTTAAGTGATCTCGATTTGTCCCCCCCCCCCAGAGGTGGCGCCCGGGGCAATTTTTCTCCTTGCTCCCTTGCCCCCCCCCCCCCACCTATCAGCTACGCCACTGCTTTAATCCCCCCCCCCCCTCCGTTTGCAATGCTGCCTTCAAAACTGCTAAGAACACAGTCCAAACGGATTTTTCATGATGCCCTAAAATTGTATTCTTGAAAAGTTACAAAATGTCTCCTTCCTTTCCCCTTTCCCTACCCCTTCCCCCTTCTCCACTCACTTCTCTTTCTCCCCTTTCACAACCCCCTTCACCGTGCAAAACGACGTCATGTGTACCTCTTGTATTTCCTGTAGAGTGACGTTGTATCTAAGCATACCACAGTCTCCTCCTGCGGGACTTTCCTTTGACCAGAAAGCTCCTTCGGTTGAATCGAAAATGCAATCTCGAGTAGCGAATGGTGCTCCAGCTGGTGGAGACAATAAAACAAACTGTGACGTGAATCAATGACATTTTACTGTAACCCTTAAGACGTTCGATGAATCCCTTTAATGATATAACCAATTTCCTTCTTGATAAAAATTTGTTTTCCGCAGAAGTTTTGTTAACCTGTGTTTAACTGTTTAATACAAACTCATATTTCTTCAAGTAAATACAGGAAATAATCATTCCAAAGACGAGAGCATTCTTCCCAAATTGAATTAGTATAAAGGCTCTGCAATTACGTCACGGATCCACCATGCTGGAGGACAATCACGCCAAATACGCGTGGCTTTGAGCTGAACGCACTGCACAGTGCGCACTGTTTTATGCGTGGTGTGTACACATTCATCGAGCAAGCGCGCAGTGTGGTCTACTACGTAGTTTCACGTACTCCAACATGGCCGCCGGCGAGTATTGTGACGTCACATGAACTCTCTACTATGTGAATCATGAGAATCTTAGGAAAAGTGTCTTTCAATATTTTTCGCGCCTAATAGAGAAATTTATTCATAACTAATACTTTGTAATACCTTGAATATGCAATATTCAAGTCCTGAAGGTACTTGGAAGAAAGGGAAATGAGAAATTAGCAGTTGTTTTAAAAACAGTTTGGATTGTTCTTGCCTTTTAAATGCCGATTTTTTTATTCTTTTTAAATTAAGACAAGATAAGGCAGTAGCATAGCCAGGATTGTGTCATGGGTGGGAGGGGTTCTAACCCCCAAACCACCCGATTGTTTTACCAATGATGTAAGGTTTAGCTTTTAGTCAAGAACACAGACTTTTGCCCTAGAAAAATAAAAAGAAAAGAAAATATTAAAAACAAGAAAAATTGTGTAGAAAGCCAAGAAATGTGATGATTCTTTTACCTAATGATGTCCTTAAAGGACATATCTGGTCCGTCGAAATGTTAGTGCCTGGATAAGATTGCTTCCAAGTCAAACCGTTCGGGGTTCCTATTGGTGGGCAGGTTGCTGTTAAATAATAAAACATTTGTTGTGTCGTTATTTGACGTTAATGTGCATTATTTTTTTTATTTAAAGGACTAATCCGCCCAACCCAAACTACAATTTTCGAACTAGTTCACAGAAATTCTCAATTGGCACAGCTCTTCGGTTGACAGCTAGTTCAAATCAAAAATTTAATTGTGAAACGCTTTCCAAAGGGATAATTAAATAACAGCTTGGCCCACTGCATGGTCAAGTGGTTAAATCATCCGACTTATAGCCGGAAGGTATGCGCCCATCATGTGAGATTCTTATCGACTCCTAGGCCGGGTTATACCGAAGCATTGAACCTACTGCCATTTTGTTTGGGTATCAGCATAACCAAAGGAGTAGGGGACACTGAGCCACAGTTGGAAAACGGTAGTGGTCGCCCCCACTAAAACCGATTGGCTTGAAACTGGGCCGTAAAACCTTATCTAACTGAATCCTCAAACGGCTAATACCTGAATACGTTTGCCTTTCTTCTGTAATTAAACCTTTTTTCGGCTTCCATATGTTCTTAACCCCCCCCCCCCTTAAAACAGCTGAGCTACCAATAACGACACTCAGTGCTCGATAAAGGTTAGATACATTTCAAATGAGGTAAAAGTATTTCTCTCGTTAAAAATTACTGTTCCTCAATGGGGGGGGGGGGGCTTTTGCGGCCTTAGCCCTCCCTTTTTCGCCACGACAAGAATAAAACTTACGGGAAATTAGCAAAGCAACTCCCTCACACCCCTGCTTTCTCTTAGGTCAGCCCCCTTTTGGGAATGTCTGGATCCGCGCCTGGATACAGGGACGTATCTACGTTTATTTAATGCTAGTGAATTAACACTCTAAAAATGTTGAATTGACTCTATTCACTCTGCAAGAGTGTTTGTTCCTTTTCACTCTGTTACGTGAATAAGTCCTCTCTTTTGCTTCTGGACTAGAGTGCAACAGTAGCGGGAGAAGCGAACTTTTTCGTTCAATGTCAATAGAGGATGGAGGAAGATTATTACTAATGTACCAATCAGGTATTTGGAAATTTTCAGCCAACATGCCCAGTTGGGTCCCAAATGGGCTCGTCCTAGACTACTTGATGGGCCCCAGCTGAGACCAATTCTTGTTTGCCAGTTGGATCCCAGCTGTGCTTCGTCAGTTAATGCTGTGACGCTGTCAAGCCCAACTGGGAACCAACTGGGCTTCAGCTGGTAAAGACTAGCTTTGTTGGGTCCCGTGTGGGAGCACCGGACAAACACGAATGGATCCCAGCAAGTAGCCCAGCAGGAGCTCATTCGGGACCCAACAGGGCATGTTGGCTGGGTTGGCCACACCCATAATTACAATAAAGCAGCTTCTCGACCGAAAATTCCAAAATTGCAGCTTCTCGACCCCTCTTGTAAATCTGAAGTCAAGTGATAAAATATAAGTTAAATACTTCTAATCTTCTTAAACCCTACCCTACTACTCCAACTCTTATATGAAACAAAATGAAAACATGAAGTTTCCAGTGCGTCCGATTTATAAAAAAAATTAGCAACCGGGTGTAGTTCCAACTCGTCTAGTCGGTGAAAAAATGATGAATCACTTACAGAAGTCTTTCCGTAAGGGAATATTTGCAAAGTTTCCTACTAAAGGGAAATACTGCGGCTGTAATACAAACAATTTTTATTCGTTCAATTACCCTGATATATAAAGCATTCATGACTCGCAATAATGAATAAGAATTAATTGGATATTTTATTTCAAGACAGGATTCCCAAAAAGAGACATTCGGTGGTAGACTTAAAAAATAATTTGTTCATCACAGGTTTCAAATTTTCAAAAGAAGTTGTTGCAATGAAAACTATTTTTGAGAAGAAATGCGATTGCTAGATTTTATTTTTGAATAGTCGTAATTAAATTCTTGTAAAAGTTGTTATATTGTCTTTGGTGTGCTGGAGTTATTCAAGTACAATATTTCCCTTTAAGTAATTTCTTTATTCACTACGTTTAGAGGACGATTATACAAACCTTCTTCAACCAAGATATAAAAACTGCAGTTTCCTTCATTGCCACTTGAGTCAGTTGCTATGGTGAACACCTGATAAAGACCAGGAGAGAACACTTCTCCTGATTCGTGGGAGCTATACATGGTGACGTCATTGGCGTTGTCTATAAAGTCAGGTTCCTCCCAAGTTACCACAGTCGAATTCGATTCGTCGGGGTTAAAGGTAGCGGTTTGGTTTCCAGGGCAAAACACTACCGTGGGAGGCTGGTCATCTTTTGATAAAAACGAGAAAACATAGATAAAGGATAACTTGCGCAGCCACAGAGCATCCGAACTTCCATGGCATAAAACATCAGTATGTGGAACCACGAGTGTATAACAAACTAACTACCCGCTGCTGCAGTCGACATTGCGGAGGGTGCGTATCAAGGCAACCGTAGAAAAAAGTAGATAATTGTGGGTGGGATCGAATTTGAATTTTTCATCATTTCATGACAACATTTGGCATGGACATAAGTGTCCAAGTCAGGGACTTCCTCTACATGGACAGAGCATAATGCACGGTAGATTGTCGCTACCGTAGGTGTGAGAAAAAACGCACCAAGATGGCTATCTGCTCAAGACAATTGGCAGATTTTGCAAGAAAGTTGAAATATTTTTGATTCATGGCAAGGTGAGGTCAAAATCACTTAAAGGGCAAGAGCAGTCATCTCAAATTAAAGAAGTGCAGTAGACTGTCCAGTTTCATGATTTGCTGTTGGGAGTCATGTGACAACGTTTTTCTCTTCAAATGTGAAATTTACCAGAAATAACTGCTTGGTTTACCTTGAATATGCAGTATTCATATAAGTTCAAATATATTATGTATTCATATAAAGTCATAAAATGTAATAAAAGATACTTTGAAGAGAAATAAGATGAAAATTCTGTTGTTTAGCTTTTTCTTCAAAATAAGTTTTTTTTTGGGGGGGGGGGGGGTGCTCTTTACCTTTAATGTATTGCAGGAATATGATATTGTTTCCCATTCAAGTTTAACTTTTGTTTGATATGTAACAGAGTCGTCGTCAAATAAGACGATTTATAGCTTCACGGCGGCCATCTTGGTGCGACTTTTTTGTCCCAGTCGGTGGCGACAATCTACAGATAGGACGTACACGTTAAATGCTCTGTCAATGTATAAAAGTCCGCTAGTTTCGCTATCTTTAACCATATATGTAGATTACTGAATGTGTCATGTATTGTAGGTGCAAACACACGTTCATTGCACACCTGTGCTAAGTATGCACCGATGAACGTGGACGGTGTATAGCCTAACATGTATTCCTATTCCATCGTTAAGTGAAGATGTAATGGAGATGTACTTCGTCTTTACTGTACGTTAAATAAACGGCTGAAGTAACTTCAAGGCATTTACAGTAAGAATGCTTTAAGTGGTAGTCTGGAAGAAAGGTTAGGCAAGGTTAGATAGGGATTGAGTTAAGCCTCCACTAAACGTCTGGAGTATCCAGAAACAGTATGTTGTAGCATGGCGCTACCACCTCCGCCTCGGGGGTGGCACAGGCGTACGGGGATTCTTTGTGAGGGGACAAGAGCAATTTTGGCCCAAATAGTGGGGCCATTTATGTTTTGCTAATGTTTTGCCCGAATGGACCAACTCCTTTTGCCCGAATTGGGAGGGCGAGCGTCCCCTGCACCCCCTGCTCGCACGCCTGTGGTAGAAGGTAGCTCAATGGTTATAGGCACTAGGGAGAAATTAGTTTGGAACAGGGCTGTAGTTGAGTCTGGACTCGGACTCGTGATTTCAGAATTAGTAGGACTCGGCCAGAGAGGTTGATTTTTCCCCATTGAGAAAGTACAGGGACGCGAGTACCTGAAAGTTGAAAATTGCGGGACTCGTGACTCGGACTCTGCGGATTCGACTGCAGCACTGGTTTTGAGTGAATAAGTGTTGACTCGGAGATTCGCAATTTTTAGGAAACGATTTTTCTTTCTCCCTTCATCGATAATTTCGACAATTTGAGGCTCCTTAGTTTGCGAACAATAAGCTAGTGTCCATGACAACTTTGCAGTTTCATTTTTTGTAGAATGATCAAGACCACTTTACAAATTGCTTACAAATGTACTGTACAAAAGTGAGTCAATGTTTTCCAGGAGGCAAATTTCGAGAAATCATTTTTTTTTTTATTTTCAAAATACTTTGTAGCATATCAAAACCTTGCTTTAGCACTCTTTCCTATTGCAAGGGGGATTTCCGAAATCCGCATTGGTTGAGGAAATTGTCCTTGATTTAAGCATTCGGCATTAAAAACAGGATGGGAGGCATGTATAAGGGATGTATGCGGACAAAATAGAATGAAACGTTTCCATGGAAAGCGTGACATGCGCTCCCTAGCCACTTCTAAATTGTTAGCCTTATAGTCAAGTAGATTGGTAAAACGAATTTTGTCAAGCTTTTTTCGGGGAAAACGGAAGTGTTTGGTCCACTTTATCTGTATGACTGTCGGAATGAAGAGTATATTGTTCCTCGTTAAGTACGTTTTCTTTATCGTGGGAATCCGGGGCATCATTCAAATAATTGGTCCAAACCACGACAATGAAACAAACTCGAAAACACCTGTATGCAGATGATTAATATGCATACTGAGATGTGACATAATGACAATAAAGTAGTGACAATGACTAAGAGGTCACTCTTTGATAAGGGTCAACGGTCAGAAAGTTTTTTCATGTAAACCCAATCCGAATTGTGTTGCTGATAACTATGTTAATAAAGGAGAGTTTATTTTTGGAGGGGGGTAAAGGGCTTTTAAATGTGTAGGAAAACAGCATAATCAAATAGTAAAGAGTATAATCCTAAAAGTTTAAAGGACCATTTTGGGGTTTTCTTCAGAAGTTGAAGTCATTTGGTTCTAAATGAAAATCGTGGTTAATACCTTAATTTATACTACTGGTGGTAGAGTAGGAATAGCACAAAATTTATTATGCAAACAAGATCCCATGAATGCTACATCAACTTATAAATATAATTTAATACCTATGACGTAAACTTGAAATTCGCATTGGGCCCTGTTTCCAGCACTATCTGTCACTAGGTAGTGTACATCGTAGGTTCCTGGCGAATAGAATTTTGATTTTTCGGCACCACTCTGATGAACTGTATAGTGACCGGAGTTGTCCGATGCCACGGGGTCTGTCCAATTGAGTTGAGCCGTGCCATCACCCGGTTCCAAGATAACTGACTGTGACTCTGGGCAAGTCACTGTGGGTTTCTCGTCATCTGAAGAAGGGAAGCAAGGCAAAACGAAAACAAAAATCATTTAAAGTTTAGAAGGTAATTTCTTCCACTGCACGCTAAATCCGGGAATTGTCCTCAAAACAAATTTGTTCCCTAGGATAGTGTGTCGTGAGTCATTGTAACTTTCCTTACTTTTACACAGGGGCTCTCTTCAAGGAATTATGAAATAGAAGTTTGGTGCTAGTCGTATTTGTCGATGCCATTTTTGCTGAGGAGATGAAGACCAAACCTATACCGTAATCCTTTGTGATTGTTATTGGCCAGTTGGTTGGGCCTATGGATGTACGAAGGATGGTTGAAACAGTGAATTCGAAGTGACAATTGATTGACGTACATATAATTTCCAATCAACTGTAGAGTCTTGCCATATTTGCCTCTGACGGGGGCTGCTTTCAGTTCTGATTTATCTTTGCCGCGAAGTCTCTTCATTCCGTCATGTTCCTCGTGAGATCCGTGGCGGCATATAGCTTAGGTTAGAACTTTACCTTTATCCTAACACTGGCCTCAGTGACATGCGCTGCAATGTAGAAACGCTATAACCAAGTGATATCTGAGTACATAGATGTGGTTTGATTTGGTAGTGGAGTTTTGCTGGTTGGTTTGTTCACTTTGTTGGACTTTAACACTTCCAATCTATTGGCGCCATTGGATTGTTTGAACATAAAGGTGCAACCGCATCTGAAAATGTTGTCGGTATACATTATATACTCCACTCAGATGATGAAAGGATGGGGTTTTGTCTGTCCGACCAATACACCACGTACGCACGTTAAGTGAAAAATAATACGAAAGAGACCCGTGACTATATTTTTCAGTGTCCTATCCTTCTTGTTCAACCCCTAGTATCAAGTCTACCACAACGGCTAACATGATTTGCCGCGTAAGGAAGTCCAGCTACGTAAATGATTGTCTGGTGTCTATTGAATAACAAGTGTTCTTCAAATGTTTTAGTATATAAAATTTTGGGCGATCAGCGAATGTATTTGTTAAGATGAAAATTGATTAAAAGTTTAATCAAATCCAAAAAATTCGATACATGAATTTATTATCACTAATATGAAAAAAGGGTTTTAAAAATTACCTATAACCGTAACAGTGAATGAACAAGTGACAACATTACTAGAGGCATCTCTTGCTTCGTACGTCACATTGGTAGAGCCAATGGGGAAGGAGTTATTTTCCACTTGACTGATCATTACTAACGACGGTATTCCTGAGTTGTCTAACGCAGATGGCTTTACCCACGTGACTTGGGTGAAGCTTCTCGAGGAATTAGTTGGAACACGGAAGTCATTCGGACAGTTCTCGATCCGCGGAAGCTCTTCGTCTGTTCGAGGGTTGAAAAAACAACTACGGATTAAGAGGAGCTAGGAACTCACAGGAAAAGTCGGAGGACTTTGGAATAGGCCACCGACCTCCAAGTTATTCTCTGAACACTTATGTTTCCTCACTAATCACCCACTTGAGACTTGAACTCGTTTTATGAAGTAAGAGGGTTTAGTAGAAGTGCAACCACAGAAAATGTGCCATTTTCTCCAGTGTGTCAGTACTTAGAGACGCTGTATCGAAAAGGGACGTTCCTTTCTGAATGTTTTCCCCCTGAACTGTGTTGGAGGGAGGGGGACGGCAACAGGCTCGTCACTCAAGATAAATTTATTTAATCGAATTTGCAATATACATACTTTTCTACTGACAGATTACATGGAGAGATCGTCTCAAAAATGCCCCATATGGCGAATTTACACATAGGGTGGAAACCCGTTTTCTCTTTAACCTTTCTCTATGTATTTTTTCAGGAGGAATGCGTAGCTCTACGGTGAAGTCCTTATTCATCAATCATCATATAGTATGCAATTACATATTCCACTTTATGTACCTTTAATGCAATCCACTGAAGTAAATCAAGATAATATCCCGAGGGAGTACATGGTCACCAGGCGGGAAGAAGGAGTTACCTCTGACATGACCCGTCGGTGAAAAGTTCCTTCACCACCAATTTTCAAATTTCGTCAGGAAACTACAATGGCTTGGGAAGCCTATGTTCTTGAGCTGGCGGCGTTGGTTTCCCCGAATTTAGCGACAATTATGGTGCTTATTTATGGAATAACGAGGTACACGAAATTTAAATGTCGACATGTTAGACTTGGCCAAGTCCCCCGTGGTTGGTCGTTTTTTGCATGGTGCTTTTCTGATACGGGATTTCTAAGTTGGTGCACTATCGCCTCCTTTAGTGGGGCTAATCAATGAACAGAGGCGAGAGGGGGCAAGAGGGGACAGACAAGAGGGAGAGGAGGCACTTTTGCAAAACATTTTAATTCACTTTTCTTTACCTTTTACATGAATGAAGAAGCGGCAAACCTCAATGGAACCGTGTCGATCTTGTGCTGTATATGTAACCATGGTAACACCAATATTGAAACGATCTCCCGATTCGAAGTTAGAGGTGAGTTTGCCTTCTGAATCTTGAGGCAGTGGTGAAAGAAACCAACTTACTGCTGAACTGTTTAGTCCGGGATCTGTTTTTACAGTCACATTTCCTGGACATTTGTTAACTGTTACGATATTGCGAACTTTTGAAGAACAAAGAATTAAAAAAAATCATAGCACTCATATGTAACACAAATTAAGAAAATATTCTGTGAAATATGACTGGGATTTTTTCTTACTTTCAATGTAGCCTACCGCTCAGATTGTTTAGAGAATTGAATGAGCATGGCTTTGCATTTCTTACTGAAGAATTCAGAAATTCGCACTGAAAAGAAGTGAAGTAGACGACAGTGCAGCCAAGTTAAAACTATATCCAATGTAACTTTGAAAAGATGTCATGCACATGACGTAACGTCACGATGCTGATTAAGTCTCTACAGTCGAGGCATGTGCGTATCATTGCAAAGTCTGCGGACGAATACAGAGAGGGTTTTTTTTTTTTGCACCGTCGGATAGCCCACGTATACAGGGGATGAGCAGGGGGAGGGATGATCTTCAAACATAATTTCGACAGAACTATTTTGTAGCCCACGTATACAAGTTGGATAATTGTAACAGTTTACTTTATGGTTTACCAGATTGTCATTTGAACAAATTACATCGCATTCAGAACTCTGCAGCTAGATTGGTGACACGTACTACACCTTTAGTCCATATAACACCAATTCTTCGTAATCTGCATTGGCTTCCAATAAAGGAACGTATCAATTTCAAAATTCCTCTGAAAACATATAAATGTATCCATAGACTTGCTCCTAGCTACTTGCATGAGCTTATTCAGGAATATACTCCAGTTCGAAGTCTTCGCTCTAGTTTGATATTATACTCCACCGTCTGTCTGTCATCATCTGCCTTTTTCTGGAACAGTCTACCAAGCCATGTTAAAGAAGCACAGTCTTTATCTCAATTTAAGACATTATTGAAGTCACACCTTTTCTCACTATTGTATTCTCTATTTTGGTATATACTTCATATAAGCCTACCTGAAAGTAATATATGGATATGTATGTATATATGTATATATACATGCATAATGTATGCGGCTGAATATTCATTAGTTTGATTGTATTGTATATGTTTATAAATATGCATTTATATATTTATGTATGTATGTATATATATATATATATATATATATATATATATATATATATATATATATATATATATATATATATATATATATAAACAAATAAAACCATAATGGACAATAGGTGCGACCGAGTCAATTTCGGATATTCTACAAAGAACATACCTATACCATCAAACAAGAGCTATTTGAAAAGATTCATCTCTAAAACTGAATCATTTCTAAGGAACGTAAGATGGAGAACTCATTTCTTTCTCAACCCCCAAACCGGAGTAAACAAAAAAGAACATTACATCTGGAAACTAAAGGATCCAAATGTAGAACACTCCGCAAAATGGAAACTCATGAACAAAGCCCGAGCATACTCCACATCCTCTAAAACTTGTAATATCTGTGTGGAAGAAAAGTTCTTCATTATACTCAAACCTTCCTTAGCAACTCTAAATAAAAGAAACGAACTGGTAAGCTCTTGTAGACACAGGAACAAACATCTACTGTGTAATTATTCTAATAGGTAATGTATCTTGGCTCGCTGTACACCGTTCTTGCCTGTTCACAACGAACACGGAACGAACACGTGCTTTAAAACGGACACGTTCAAAAGCAGCGAACACATACGTAGTTAACGTTATTGACATCATTCTACTTCAGGCTTCTGAGGAGTGAGGACCTACTTTATTGGCCCTTACGAAACAGTTCTGTAAAGCTATGTTGTAAGAACTTATTGCAACCTTTTCAATATTACAGCTCCCTTCACAGGGTTGAGCACTTTACCATTGCCTGGTTGACATTATTAATTATTATTATTTTTTACTATTACGGTTATTTAGCTCCAGTTTTCTGTTGAGCACTTTGTAAACCATAATGGACAATAGGTTCGACCGAGTCAATTTCGGATATTCTACAAGGAACATACCTATACCGTCAAACAAGAGCTTTTTGAAAAGATTCATCTCTAAAACTGAATCATTTCTAAGGAACGTAAGATGGAGAACTCATTTCTTTCTCAACCCCCAAACCGGAGTAAACAAAAAAGAACATTACATCTGGAAACTAAAGGATTCAAATGTAGAACACTCCGCAAAATGGAAACTCATGAACAAAGCCCGAGCATACTCCACATCCTCAAAAACTTGTAATATCTGTGTGGAAGAAAAGTTCTTCATTATACTCAAACCTTCCTTAGCAACTCTAAATAAAAGAAACGAACTGATAAGCTCTTGTAGACACAGGAACAAACATCTACTGTGTAATTATTCTAATAGGTAATGTATCTTGGCTCGCTGTACACCGTTCTTGCCTGTTCACAACGAACACGGAACGAACACGTGCTTTAAAACGGACACGTTCAAAAGCAGCGAACATATACGTAGTTAACGTTATTGACATCATTCTACTTCAGGCTTCTGAGGAGTGAGGACCTACTTTATTGGCCCTTACGAAACAGTTCTGTAAAGCTATGTTGTAAGAACTTATTGCAACCTTTTCAATATTACAGCTCCCTTCACAGGGTTGAGCACTTTACCATTGCCTGGTTGACATTATTAATTATTAATTTTTACTATTACGGTTATATATATATATATATATACATATATATACACATAAATATATAAATGCATATTTATAAACATATACAATACAATCAAACTAATGAATATTCAGCCGCATAAATTATGCATGTATATATACATATATACATACATATCCATATATTACTTTCAGGTAGGCTTATATGAAGTATATACCTCTTTTTTCTTCTTTTCAGCGCATAGAGACTTTAGTGTAATTTGCGCTATATAAGAACTGTTTATTATTATTATTAAGGGATGAGCAGGGGAGACGGATCTTCAAACAGAATTTCGACAAAATTAGTTGTAACAGAACCAACTTAATTGACTTCAATTGATGATAAATGTTACACCAGATTTCGTCTGAGGGTACTTCAATATTCAAAAATATCTCAGACGGAAGGGGATCCTCCCGTAGACCAGAACGGCAGCTTCAAGACCTGCACCCAGCCAACATGCCCAGCTGGGCTCCAACTGGGTTTCAGCTGGGCTACTTGCTGGGCCCCAGCTGGGGCCCATCCGTGTTTGTCAGGTGTTCCCACGTGGCGCCCAACTGGGCTAGCCTTTTCCAGCGGAAGCCCAGCTGAAGCCCAGCTAGGCTTCAGTTATTGAAGCGTTGTACAGCTGGGCTTCCGCTGGAAAAGGCTAGCCCAGTTGGGCCCCACGTGGGAACACCTGACAAACACGGATGGGCCCCAGCTGGGGCCCAGCAAGTAGCCCAGCTGAAACCCAGTTGGGGCCCAGCTGGGCATGTTGGCTGGGCAGTTGTCAACTCCCACGACCAAAATCCAGTGATTCGTGTGTATGAAGCCTGCTTCGTTTTTAAAAATGGACCCTCCTGCCATTGTCCCTGGTGCTCAGCACTAGCAATGGAGTAGTGAAAACAAGTCAGTGAGCCACAACGGGAAAAAAGGACGTGGCCGGCTCGAATGAAACCAGTTCGGTAGAAATTCCATTCAACCTAACTAATTTTGTGCATGTAGTGTGTTTCATTGCTATTGACGTCGCGTGACGGCAATGCGTTAGGTATATAGACAAAACCGAACCGAAAAGCACTATATGTAAAATGGAACCTGTCACGTTTTCCCGAAAGTTAAAAAACTAGGTTAATGTTCAAGATGACTGCAGGTTGTTACCTATAGAGCGATAAATATATGTTTTATATGTCATTAAGCTGAATTTTGTAAACAGATTCAGCATCTTACCTATTAAGAAACATAAATTCGGAACGTTTCAGTCATGTGACTGTTAATAAGACAGCTGCCGGACACTACACAAATTTTAGACTTGTCCTTTCCTTACCCCCCCCCCCCTCCCACCCCACACGCTCTTACAGATTAGACCAGTGAAAACATCTGATATCATACTTCCACTATGTATCACTGCAGAAAGACAGTTCCTTTAAGTCAAGTTCAACTTTATAAGTCAAAGTATAGGAAAGTGCGTTTAATGGTTTTGAGGATTCGATCTCGCCCACTTAGGTTGCAAAGCGGAAACCAAGCACTTGTATGACAAACATCTTGGCTGTTTTGTCAGTACACCATTTTGAAGGACGCCATTTTGATTTTCAAGACTGAACGGTTAACCTTGCCATCTGTACACACATGTGGTTTCCGACCAGAGTGAGTTACTGCTTAAAGATCAACAATTAGATAACCGAAACCCTTCCTCCCACACTTTGTACAATTATGTTTCCAGGTCTCGCTATTTGAAAGAGCGGGTGGCTAAAATGTCAAAGCCTCCTCAGCCTTCTCCGTTGAGGGGAAATTTCTCAAAAGTTTCATAGACGGCTTCGCCCGTAAACTAGTACGGAAGTGCACAACAATCAAGTGTGTGACATTTTAATGACGATACAACAGTACGTTGAATTAGCCTTTTTATTTCCTTTTTTCGCTGAATATTCAAAAGGTACGGGTTCTAAAATTATGACAGCGAGCATATTCAAGTTTTCACAATTTTTCCGATTGAAAATAATTACATAAAATCCATGTAATCAAAAAGAACGGCTGACTTCTACCAGAATTCTTCTTACTTACCCCCATCCCGTTGAGAGGTTGGGAGTTCGAGTCCCAGCCGGGACATACCGAAGACTTTAAAAACGGAACCTACTGCCATTGTGCTTGGTGCTCAGCATTAGCAACGGAGCAGGAAAAAGAATCCATTGAGCCACAACTGGAAAAAGGCCGTGGCCGGCTCGACTTGAACCAATAGGTTGGAAACTGGACCGTGAAACTCTCTCTATCTAACTAACTACTTGACCCCACCCCGTATGTCACTCGGGACAAGGGTTCAATTCTTACCCGAAAAACAAAGAATCCTCCAAAACATGAAAAGGGGGAAAAGTACACTGTCAATTAAATGCAAAAAAGTAACGTCACCTGTTCCGTGTTCTTTCTTACTAACCAATTCTTCCTTACATAAATAAACAAACATTTGATACAATTATACTGGAGTGTAATCAGGTAATTAGGTCTACTAAACATCAGCGATCGAACGTCTGGCGTTTGACCAGGGAGTTGTAACTGCCTGGTTTGACATTGCTAGTACTAATCTAAATGTTAACTCTACCATACTATTGTATTCTGGTTTCAAAGTTTAAGTGGCGATCCGCCAAATTGATTAAAAAATGGTTGGTAAGCAGCGGCTCCAGAATGCCAAAATTGGAGGCAAATAAGGGAAAAGGAAATTGCTGTGGTAAAATTTTCTGGACGCAGCGCAAAACCGAGCCTGAAGCTCCCGCTCTGCGGGTGGGGGTTTAGGGGGAAACCCCCGGGAAGCTCTAAGGTTTTACCTTTTAGCATATCTCTTCATGATAAAAAATGAATTCTCAGGAGAGGTATATAATTCATTTCTTCGATTAACCTAATTCCTCACTGACCTAACTTGGGGGGGGGGGGGGATCTGAAGGAAAATTCTCCATCTCGATCCCGCCCCCGGAAGCGCCTCCACTAGACTGGTTGATCAAATCGCTATACTCAACATCCATAACATAAGGCAGCTACACTACCTCCAGTTTTATTTTTAAATGAAAACACACTGTAAAACCAACAGAGCGAACTTAGTCGCTCTTTATTCGAAATAGGGTGAAAGTAGGAATTCACTCCATTATAGTGTTATTTCACTCCAAGAATAGCGAATTTCACTCCAAGAAGGGTGAAAATTCACTCTTTAGCAAAGTACCTGCAAACGAGTGCCTAACGAGTTCCCAGAAATGTAAGTATCTTGGGATCACCTGGAAACCGGTTTCTTGTATATAAATCCAGTACGGTGGCGTCAGGGGGGGGGGGCAGGGGAGAAAGCGCCCCACATATTCGTAAGAAAATTTGAAAAGGGAGGGGAAAAGGGAAAGGAAGAAAAGGAGCTCAACTTGTATATTGCCCCCCCCCCCCTTCAAAATACCCCAGCACCGTCCCTGCATGAAGCGTCTTCCAGCTGAGTGAGGGGCAAATATATCATACACCACCTCATGAATACACATCAAAGTATGATTTTGTAGGAAGAGTTCCTCTCCCCCTCCCCCAAAAAGGGTTCTCCTTGTTGCATATATCTCGTCACCAAAGTGCACTTTATACATTCCTAATGAGGCAGGATACACTTTAAATTTATAAGGCGATTTTTCACCAGGTTCTGTGTTTGTGTGCGACCTACCGTGACTCAATCCTGGTTGATAAGAAACTGTTTAAAAATGTACAATAATAACCAGGTTATCTGGTTAAGCTCACCTATTTATTGTTAAACATGACTTTTTATGGTAGTTTGATGGGATTTTACGACACACAAACACAAATGTGTTATTTAGCGTCTTGACAGGTGCCAAAGAAAAAAAAAAACAGAAATGTGCTGGTTACATACATACCTGTAAACACGCACTCTAAAATCAAAAGAGTTAACTTGGTTATTCTTTGATAGAGTGAAAAGTGTGAATACACTCCAATAAGAGTGAAATTCAATACAGGAAGATTGAAAATCACTACAGGATGAGGTAAAATTCACTCTTCCACGAGTGCCTGCAATGATCCCTCTTTTTTTAAGAGTGATCACTGTGGGCACTCCATCAAGAGTGAAACTCCACTCGTTTAAAGGGAATTCAGTTCACTCTTTTTGGAGTGAATTAAGAGTGATTTAGGAGTGCGGACTGGTGAAGTTTTCTCTCCTGTCAGTGGGCGTGTGTCTCAGAGTGTAATAACCATTTCCTTTCTTCAAAATCCTCCCAATTCTTTGAAGTTTAATTGTTACAAATTACTCAAGCATAATTCGATAACTATGATCCAAAAATGTCTTACCCTCAAAGAAGATTTCTAAATGATGTGGATTTCCTTTTTTCATATCTCGACAAGTGAAGTTACCAGAATCAGTCAGATATGGCGGCGAAAGGGTTAATATTTTCTTAGGAAAAGTGTGATCACCCCGTTCTGGCATCGCGACAGCCCTTCCTTCCTCTTCAATGATGTGGGGAGCCACGAGATCGGGCTCCCTTCCACCTGTCATCAACTGGCACGTGATCTTGACTCTAAGGTCAGGGGCCACAGGAGGGAGGAACACTGTGAGTGACCCGTCGGCTTTCACTTGGCGCGGAAGATCAGTTGGTTCAATGAGAAGTATTCCGCCTATTCCATCTAAAAGGAGAGACAAGGTGAAATATTTTAATTCTGAGATCTTAATAAAGATTGGATGTGGGGGCAAATGAGCCGCTAGGGTCCTATACATTTGGGTTGTCAGAATGAGGATACTGGGTCGGGGGGGGGGGGGGTCGAGGCAGGGATAATGGGGGTGCTTTGTGAGTATCGTTTCTGCATGTTGCCCTAAAATGATGGGGCCAATGTAACTGGTAAAAAAAACATCCTCGAAAAGCAAAACGTGAAATTCAATCCACAGAAAGAGTGTCTTGAGGGACCACTCCTGGTAAGAGAGAATTTCGCTAGGAGTGTAATGAAAATTCACTCCAAACAGAGCTATGTTTCATTCCATTTTTGTGAAATTTCGCTTTTTAAAGAGAATTGTCACTCCATACCGGGTGAAATTTACCCCATTTAAAAGAGGTCCCCCATTACATTTTTTGAAGTGAATTTTACTATCTTTGTTTTAGAGCACAAACATACCAACTACGAAGCACGCAATGAAATTCGGCACTCAGGCTGTCAGACCGGGGACAAAATCGCAGCATAATTGAACACGAACTCCTGCACTCCGCCGGGATTTGCACATTGGCAGTAAAAACCACGTCAGATTGTTAATACAGAACAAGTGTACTGAGTAGGACCATTGGGCAGTAACATGGCGTTTATCTTTTTAAACTCCCATCAGGCCTACTTTTCTGTGAAAAAATGATCTCCTGCGTTCCTATCGCTCAGTTATTTGTATATACTGCTAATATATTATGATAAGGGACAAACTGTAAAAATACGTACGGCAATGAGGGGCATAGTAATCTGACCATTCTCCATTGTGACCACAAACAGTGGTAGGCATCCCTTCCAAGACTGTTTCGCCCGGTTTCACACACTGGAACACTATTTTTGTATTGATCGGAAAGATTTCTTGATCTGTCTCGTTGAGCTCGACCCAGTTCGAGTCTTCTTGTTGAATAAACTGCAGTACACCTTGTAAGTAGGGTGGTCTGGAACAGTTCCTTAGTGTTGCTGTGTCAGCTCCCGTTTGAGGTGCTTAAAAATAAAACAATTTCAAATAATATTCAATCATTTCCATTTTCTGCTGCGGACCATAGGTTCTAAAGTATTTTGGCCCACGCCTTCAATGGTCGTTAGAAAAAGAAAACATCATTTGGACCTTTAAGGAGTTCCCATTCCTCATTGCCTTGCGGTGCCAGAAATGGGACCTTAGAGCTTTCCTCACTGGAGGCAGGCTATTTAGACAACATTTGGGTTAACATCAGACATTGTTGCAAGAAGCACACACTATTAAAAAGCTTGTCATAACGAATGGGAAATGCAGAGCATTATTTCCACTTGTTATCTCACAACTGAATTATCAAATGAAAATCTAAAATATGGCACAAGATCTTTGACTAACTTCCCGATAAATATTATTAGGACCGCTTTCACACTTGAGAGTTGATCTCGAGGGGGATCAGATCCAGATCAGATCCTCCCCTCGAGATCAAAGGTTTTGCTTTCACACTTGATCCCCCGCGGTGAATCAAGCCGCGATTAAGCGATCAACAAACGGGAAGTGACGCAATAAACCCGCTTTATCCTCGTAGTTGTCTGAAAGTGTAAACAACGTAGAGTGCATACACTGTACGTTCATAGGTCATGTTGATCTCTGGTCACCTTGATCCTCCGAGCTTTCACACACGATTTTTTGATCCCCCGCGCGAGATCTGATCTGCCCGGTGGGTGGATCAAAATCTCCGGATCTGATCCTGAATGCGAGAGCTTTCACACTACAAAGTTGATCTCGAGGGGGGATGAGATCCGGATCTGATCCCCTACTTGAGATCAAGTGTGAAAGTGGTCTAGGTTATCTTCGGTTCAGTGCATGTGATGATCGACAAATCCGGAGGTCAATATTAAACTTGTTCCAGCACTTAGTTAATCCTTTTTAAACCGATTGTTAGATAGAATCAAGAGACATTGTATAGTTGTAGAGGTCTTATTTCAAATGAGAAAAAACGGTAATTCTGTGTTCAGAACTGCTGAATATGAGTTTTATCATTTTTTTCGGGTAACAAAATTTCACATAGGCTAGATGCAAGACTAGACGCCCTTTTTTGTACGGTGACCGATCACAAAATCAGACCATAATGACATAATATGTTGATATATTACGGAAGTTATACCATGTAGCCTACAATATCACGTGCACCTTTTGAGTAACGCAGCGTGAAAGCGGCGTAAGACTGCGATTCACACTGTTTCTTAACGACCGCCATTTTTTGACATTTTCTCACATTTATGGGTCTTCCTTCAAGGAAAAATAGAACAATAGGTTACTCATTTGAATGTGTACAGAGAATAAAATGGTACTGATATCCTGAATAAATAAGCCGAAATTAATATTTGCTTAAACTGTTAAAGGGCCAATCAGAGTTTGTGTTTACCAGTTTTCCACAACTTGGTTTAATTCTGCACAATACAGTCATAAATTGACTTAAAGTTAACAAAAATGGTTGGTCATTAGGGTCTAATTTTGTGATCGATCTTTCGAGTGAGAAGAAACGGTAATTCTGTTTAAAGAACTGTTGAATATGAATTCTTTCATTTTGTTCGGGTAACAAAATTTCACATAGGCTAGATGCAAGACTAGACGTCCTCATCCATACGGTCACCGATCACAAAATCAGACCATAATGACAGACCATTTTTTGTTAACTTTAAGTCAATTTATGACTGTACTGAAGAATTAAATCAAGTTGTGGAAAACTGGTCAAAACAAAGTCTGATTGCCCCTTTAACAGTTTAAATCATAAATATTAATTTCGGCTAATTTATCCAGGATATCAGTACTATTTTATCCTGTGTACACATTCAAATGAGTAGCATATTGTTCTATTTTTCCTTGAAAGAAGACCCATAAATGTGAGAAAATGTCAAAAAATGGCGGGCGTTAAGGAACAGTGTGAATCGCACAGTTAACACCGGTTTCACGCTGTTTTTCCTCAAAAGGTGCACGTGATATTGTACATGATATAACCTCTGTAACACATCAACCTCGTTAGATACCATACCATCATTCGCGATATTTTCAACTTATGATTGGGGTTTCCGTGGCAACTAAATTGTGCCCAGTGAGTGCTTCGTATTCCATTTTTCTTACGCGATTTCAGATCTAAATGGGTATGTCATATTTACAACACTCTTTTCGTCCTACGTCCTATGATTATTTCTTATGTTCTTATCGTACATAAAAGTTAATCACAATTTACCACGTTTCGCAGCTCATTGGACCTGGATCTCCCGGTTTACGTTTAATTTAGGTGGGCCGGTTAATCCGATAGCAACATTAATGATAAAAATAGTTATCCTTAAGTAGTTTGGAAAAACCACCATGTACACAATTATTTTCAAATTTATAAAATAACAATTAAAGTTAGCCAATTTGGTCATTCGTTTTAGTGGTTGTGCACATGCGCACATTCTCCTAATCGCCGGGATAAACAAACCAATGCGGCACCCACAACACGTATCCCAAAATTTGAAGGGCCAAACCTCTCACCCCAAACTACAGTTTTGGTACCCGGGTACCGAAATTCTCAATTTGCTCAGCTCTTTGACTGACAGGCTACTTCAAACAATGCAGAGTGCCAAAGCTTATATTACACAGCATGTACGGTACTGAGAGTGTTTTGATTATCTAAATAGAGTTTTTCTATACTCACCCTGAAGCAATAAACTGAGATTGTGTCTGGATGAGGATGAATTTCAGACAAATATGGGAGGGGCTTCAGTAAAAAGGTTAGTAGAATTGTTACTGTTTGGGGTGAGGGAACAGGGTCGTTAAGTTAAATTGAAAATTTGGTGAAATCATTCTTTCTTAATCCATGCATTACATAAGGAGGGATCTCAAGAGAGGTTTTATGCATTGGATTGTGTCTAAATTGTCTTTTGGTGTAAACATTTGCATTATAATATGCCCTAAAGTAGCACTGAGATCCCTACATTCGTTTGACTAATTGGCTAGACACTTAGATAGTGACTTATGAAAGTACTGACGAAAACAAGTGAACGATGTATGCTACGTTCTCTTCTCGGTTTGTATATCCCGCGCTGTGCCCCACAATTCCATGCGGCAACGAATTACCGAAATAACTTATCGGTGGGCATGCCTGTCAGGCCATAACTTAGCAGAAACCAATAAAAATCGTTCGTACCAACAGAGAATACAAAAAACCAGAAAAGTGTCGTGAATTAGAGTCCAGAAACTGAAAGCTTTTTCTGCTTTCTTCTTAAACTTTGTTAATTCCCTTTCTTAATGAAAAGATATTTGAGACTTATTTCAGAATATAAGGCATTTGTACAATCTTATGTTACTGCTTCTGGAAACGGGTTTATATGGGATGTAGCCTAAACGTGGAGAAATATTCTATAGTGACGTGGGTAGAAATTCATAACTGAGGGAACCCAAGGGACAACTGACATTTAACACATAACCTTGAATTTTTTTTAGTGGGGGGGGGGGGTCGGAAGCTTGGGGGCAGACCCCCGTGGCTACGCCACTGATTCACTAGGAGGCTTCGAACCTTATGCTTTTTGTGCATTTTAGAGATGTTATACAATTGAAGTCACTCCTTAAAAACAATGGTTCATTCATCATACCCCGATAGTAATCTAATGATCCATAACAGTCAGGTGACCGTGCATTATCCTGAAATAAATTCATCTTGGGATATTCCAATTTACATAGGGTCGGGGTATTTTAATGTGGTTACTATTTTTCAACGAAACTGTATTTTTTTTTGATCAAAAATGTTATTGTGTGTATGAGAATTAATGGTGTGGCTGGATGGACTCGGCTGCGCCTTCATACATCACTAGCATTGCACCTCCCACCGCGTGAATGATCCTACTCGTATGCACGGTCCATCATTTGTCAACCTTTAAAGGCCCAGTTCTCTCACCCCAAATAGTACCAATTCTCCTAATCTTCTTACTTAAGCCCCTCCCACAATTTTCTGAAATTCATCCTCTTCCAGATACAATATCAATTTATTGCTTCAAGGTGTGTGTAGAAAAATTCAATTTATATAATCAAAACACTCTCAGTACCGTTCATGCTGTGTAATATAAGCTTTGGTACTTCGAATTATTTAAATTAGCTGTCAATTAAAGAGCTGAGCCAATTGAGAATTTCGGTACCCCCGTACCAAAATTGTAGTTTGAGGTGAGAGGTTTGGCCCTTTAAATGTAAACATTTTCAACTGCCGCTTGTGATACACAGCTAATATGTGCATGGTGACCCTACGCTTCTATTATGATGGACTGCCTGATGCATCAGGTACGTTCATGCTTCTACCTTCCACGACCCTGTCAGCTTTTCCTATGTACTGTACTTTTAATTTGATAATTATAAGTCATTTCACATTTTCATTTCCGTGCTTGGCACTCCACGCCTATTTATAACTGCTCCGTTGGACTCGGCATTCATTTCCCAGTGACTGCAAATTGTGTTCTAAATGGCCCTTGTACGAACAAAATATTTCCCAGGTTTTTTAAATCATTTTTTTTTTTATTCCGTCACTTCCATCTCCTGTTGCCATTAACATGATATCCGATCAGCTTGTCGTGGAGATGTTTCAAAGTAAAAGTACGGAAATTAAATGCCATTTTATCCAAGGGTGACTCTCTGTTCCTTCTTGACGGCGTCCATTATACAAACAAAATGGTGCGTGCCTTTCTTCAAATTCTGCATGCTATGTACTACACGAAATGAGAGTGTCCACTGTAATACCGAGTGCCTGTAAAGACCAGTCACTGTTTCAGTAATGTGTGTTAAAATATAGTTGGCTGCATGAGGGCCAGTTTTCGAGTTACAAGGTACGCCATCGTGAGATTTTCCCCCTCCTCACCCCTCATAAAAAATCAAAAGCGGTCATTGACTTCTGCTTAGCTCTACACAAAACTCGGGGAAAACTCATCTTCTCCGACAGTGTAGAGGGGGTCGTGGAACGAGTTTTGAAGTGTGGGGGGGGGGGGCTAGGTACCAAAGCGGTCCAATAAGTTCAACAATATAATAGCAATGAAAGGCGGCCCAAAATACCTACGGCAGAAAAGTGGGGGAGAGGACTGAAGCTCTCCCCGGCCCCGCTGGCCCTGGTATATGAATAAGATGCTCTTAAAAATCAACATCAATCGGATTGGCCCCGAAATGGACGAAGATTACAAAATCAGCCAGTTAAACTGCAACCTATTAAAACCTAAATAAAATATAAACTCCTTGAAATCTAGAAGTTGTGATGCGTGTTCACAGTGTAAGAACAAACGCACATGTGTAGTAGTGAGTGTGTTAAAGGCATATTTTCACCATCCCAAACAGTTTCAATTCTCCCAACCTACTTACTTCTAGCCCCTCCCACATTTATCTAAAACTCATCTTTATCCAGACACAATCCTTGTTTATCGCTTCATGGCTTGTCCCAGTGGCCATACAAGTCCATAATGTGTAATCAAGACACTCTTAGTGCCCATGCTGTGTAATTTAGCTATGATGCATTGTTTGAATGTGATGCCAATCAAAGAGCTATACCAATTGAGAGTTTTGATATATGTATACTGAAACTGTAGTTTAGGGTGACGAATGACTGCCTTTAACATGGATAATGCCTTCAGATCATGATGACGACAGACGCGTTACTATTACGTGCATGATGTCTTGACGCACTCGTCGTGACACCCTGGTCAAAGCCCAGCGGTTTCATAGTGCGCGCGCTCGCGTGTGTGTTGGGGGGGGAGGCGGGGTCAACGACTGCAGTATTGTACAGATTTATACTACAAAGATTTATTGGGATTTTTTTTTTTTTTTTTTTTGGGGGGGGGGGTTAGGTAGGAACTGGTTTATGTAGGGTTCGTGCCAATGTCTTTAACCCGTCCTTTTGTTTTGAAATGACAACAAAGAAAAATGTTACAGCCAAACATGCTTGCTTGGAGGAACAATATATGAACTTGCCTAGTGGATAAAGACTATGACGCAATCCATTGTACATGACTTTCATTTACCATACCGTGGTAAAATGGCACAGCGGAGGACTTAATTTTCGTCCTACGACGAACCAGAGGGTTAATATGACGGACTCGGAAGCGAACAAGCCGTACACAGGCTCTACACTACCCAGCCTAGCGAACTCAGGTCCTCAGTTGCAGGTAAGCTCTTCACATACTTCTCAATGAACTCGAAGTAATTGACAAAGACCGATCATCACTAATTACATGATTCCTATTACTTTCTTGTTTACAAAAATCTCATGTGATACAGGTGCCTAGTCTGTGGACGTGCTTTACTCCTGCACCTATTACCTTGCTGCACGATAGATTATGTACTTCAAAAGTGAAATAGGCTACACATTCAACACCTGCCACGATGGATGACATAGCCTACTAGAAATGCACCTGATCATTCGTCCTTGTAAAAGACAATGACACTAAACTGCTGAAGACTAAACTGATAGCTATACTAATTTATATCAGTGCATCCCAGTTAATAACGGTTAACTGCTGCAACGCAATTTGAAAATCTACACGCACCTGTCGTTTGGCACTAACGTTGTTTGCAACAATACCGGAAGTACGTCATTCTTTACGCACCGGAAGTAATCTGTTCTACAGGATAGTGGGGACTCCTACTGCGACTTTAGAATTTGAAGTATTACAGTGTGTTACTCTAACTATAGTACAGGTGATCTACTTCCCAAGGTCACGTGTGATTACTTCCGATTCATGTCTCTTCACATAAACTTAACGAAGCCTAACTATTACATGGACCTATCAAAATCGATCATGGCGCAGGCATATATGCGCTATATTGGACTCTATTATGGTGACCATGGGATGGTTCCCACAGTTACCACTCGAAACGTAAATCGGTTCATTGAATTGGTTCACGAAATTCCAAAAATTTGTCCAAACCTGTTAATTTTTCATCACATACCAATGGCAACTGTTCATGAGTGATAACTAAACGGTTCCATTTGGTTTTCAAAAATTCTTGACAAGACACTTTTTCAAATTATGCACAAAATCTTTACAAGACAGGATACCACAAAATTCAAAATTTTAACTTCCGCACCTATTAGCATATTCATGTGGAAAAACGCAGACCTTTGTTTATACGATCGAGTGTCATTCTCGCCTTATTATTATTAGACCCAAGTCTACCTCACTTCCGAGCAGGTCCGTGGCCTGTATGGGAGGGAACAAGGGGGATATTGCCCTTCTGAGGTTTCCAAATCTTGAATAAACCACGTGCTAAGTGACAGCAGCGCTGTACGTAACTTATGCTACAGTCACATTACCGCCGATGTCCGAAAAGGCGCCCGGTCGGGCGCCAGCGGGACCCAAAACGGCCAAACATCGGCGACATCGGCAGGTTCCCTGCAGATGATTGGCCGACGAATTTGCCTCACCGGCCGATTTTTAGACCTCGGGCGGCGCCCGGTGAAGGTTTAGCGCGGAGTTAAAATTTTCAGATGAGTTGCCGACGTCGGTGGGACATTGGCGCCGGTGGATACATCGGAAAAAGTATGTATATCGGCGGGAACCCGACCGGACATCGCCCGATGTGAAGGGCCACCGTTAGATGCCCGGTCGGCACCCTGCGGGCGCCCGGGCAGGGCACTGCCGGGGACCGGCAGATGAGTTAAATCGGCCGGGTGCCGGCCGATGTCCCTTCGGACATCTGCCGATGCCCTGCCGGTGTTCGGCAGGTGACCTGCAGACGTCCTAAAGGACACCGGCCAGAGCCCGGCGAAATTGATGGAGAAACCATCGGCCGGTCACCTGGCGGCGCCCGAGCGGCGACCGGAGCAATGTGACCACGTGAAAGATGTCGGTGAGATTTGGTAAAAATCCCTCGGCGCCCGGCCGATGTCAGACATCGGCCGATTTCTACTCATCGGCCGGCGCCCGGGGGTAATGTGACTGAGGCATTAGTGTTTGAACCGCACCTAATGATTTCGTCCAGACAATGACCCTGATTTGGGCTTCACTGGTATTTCTATAGACCATGTGCATTGACGACACACTGACGTCATCCTTGGGGACATAACAATGGATTACGGTTGACAAATAACCTGTCTGCATATAACTGTGTTGGCTTGTTTTGCCTCCAAAAGAGGGCGTACTTTCCGTTCAGTGACATTATATTCACATGGTCTGTAAAGAGATCATGTACAGAAGTCACTGAGTTGAGCATCTTTCTATTTTCCCATCCAGGCTTCCATTGTACAGCAGTTGTTACTAAGGTGCTGTCGTGCGCTTAACTGTAACACATCAGCTGCGCATGATCAGTGCATCCAATTTGACACGCACTCTCGTCACATGCATGAACTTACAACTGGTAAGCCAGGCACTGCCGGACAAAAATCATCAGTGTTTTAGTGCATCAATCAGAAGTGGGTCGTCAGCTGGCTGCTTGCCAGATAGCTACATTAAATTGTCACTACACTAGATTCTGTCCGTCAAAATGGGCGGGGCTTGAGACTTAGGTGAAAGGACTCTATACTGAATCTCTTTTCACCTATGGCCTACATAGCAATATAGACACGTGAATTATACAAGTCCGATGAGAGCAATTAAGTTTCATAATTGAGGGGAGAGAATTGAGCGACTTAAGCAAAGCAATCGGAGATGTAAACAGGAAATTGACCGTCATTTTCTAACTTCAAAGGCAAGAAGACAAATCCTCATTAATTATAAACAGAAAGTTCGTGATTCTATGAACTGTTAGTATCAAATAGCCTCCCGACCGCGGTATTTCATTTTCATATCTATCCTTGATAGGCTAACGTATAGACCTTTTTTCCAAATAGCAATCACATAAAATTTTGGTCTGAGGGTCATGTGTTGTCCTTCAGTATCTTCTTTGGGAAGCAGTTTAATGTTTGTTTTCGCCAAACGACCCTTTGCCAGAGGGTCGGGAGGACTTTGTGAAAAGATTTTTGGTTCGGCCCGGTTTTTTTTCAATGTCATTTTCATTTTGCCGTGTGGCCAAATGCAACGCGCACCAAAATTTTTTCCCACAAGTCTTTGTAATTGCTTTTTGGAAAGGGTCTTTTTCCGCGTTTTGCAGCTGGAAGGTCTGAAGTTCAACTGGTAGGCGAGTCATACCAAAGACTTTAAAAATGGAATCTTTTGCAAAAGCAATGGAGTCACCGTCAGGGAAAACAAGCTAGTGAGACACAACTGAAAAGGGCCCGTGGCTGATCCGACTTATTCCAATTGGTTAGAAACTGGGCCATGAAGCCTCATCTAAGTAACTGAATACTTCGACCACGTTTTAACAAACAGAGTTCTAGTGGAAGCTCCTTGAACTTAGCAGGGAGTTGCAACAGAACGAGGAGATACGGTTTCGTAAAAGGTTACCCACGGTATAATTATGGGAGTGAATCCATCTACAAAGGTGTGAGTAGGGGGGGGGGGGGGGCTCTGGACTTTTCCCCATTTGCGAAACGCGGTCATGGGAGAGGGGTCTAAGGGGATTAGAGAGGGTTATCCCTCTACCTTTTGAAAAAATGTTCAATATTTCATTTTGCCTATAAGCAGTAAATGGTGCTAGTTGACAGATTAACTTCATGTTTTACGAAAAAAGACAAAAAAAAAAAAAAACCAAAGCAATCATGCAATGTGTTCTCCGTAGATACCCCAATTTGTAGTGACCTGGTTATTGCTTCATTTGAACTTTAACTTAAAGGGAAATACTGAGTTTGTTTTTCAAGGAAATTTCATCCTTTTCAAACCAATATTTATTGGCAAAGAGTGACAGACAATTAAAAATAAGGCGGTGTATTAGCCCCCTTTTCAAGAAATAAGTTTTCCTCAGATAGAAATTCAGTTGTTTGTTGCTCAAGAATAATTTGTTCACTTCACCCTAACTTTCAACATTTCAAAAGATGCATCTTCCAAAACTCTTCTTGTGCATAATATTTTGAGGACATGAAGCTATTGCTGGGAATTATTGCTGAGACCGAATGATTTGGTAATGACTGCAGCTATTTACTTTTAATGCTATGTTGAAGCATTTTTAACGAAATATTTCCCTTTAAGAATGGTTGTAAAGCTTTTGGAGGTTAAACAAAAGGATGTTACGGTCACAGTGTCTAGATGGCATGTACACAGGTATTATAACTTGGGCAAACGTTAGCTCTCAAAATGTAATGTCAATTCGTTACCTATGTTATATTGTTTACACCTTTAACATACAAAAAAGTTGGGAAACTTCCTTTCATGTCCATGTTTCAATCATGAAATCAATAATCGCCCTGAGTCATGCTCAGTAATATCCTCGAAACTTACAACTTCATAAAACCCATGTTTTTGGCGGTGTTCACGGTGATAAATACCACGTTATTTTTCATATGTGCCAAGATACTTGCTAAACAAAAACAAAATGCTATATCATAATATCACAGCATTACTGTTGTTTATGTTTCCTGAGGAGACAGAGGTGGGGAGGAGACAGAGGTGGGGGGGTGGGGGCGTCCAGCTGAGGTGGAATCCGGCCTGTATTGTAAAAGCTTTCTTTAAACCAAGTAAATTTCTCTTAAGCGTTAGAAGTGGTCACCATGAATCCCTCAAAATATATCATAATTATGTGTTTAGTAATACTGACGTGATCATTTTAGCTCTTAAGCGGAAGGGAAGCACCAAAAGGTCGCAATCAATCTTTTTTTCTCTACCCGCCCCTACCATTAAATCCCAATATCATTATATTCCCTAAGCTTAATTGTAAGTGTCACATAGGCCTACTTTTTTAATCATCTTGAATTGATATCAAAATAAAATTGACGATCTCATCACACGATTATTTTTCATTTAATTTTGAAAAAGTGGAGGGGCTTTTTTGGTGATGCCCCCTTCCATTAAAGTGAGTGGGACCATTCCCCTGTCCCAGCCATGATCCATGTCCATGCGTTTAGTTATCAAAACAATAGTCCCCCATTCCTCAGGTCCGTTAATGACGTATGAATGTACATTATTGTGAACGGTCCATTCCTGTCCCCGGGCTCACCCTCTCATTGCTCAATACATCCCATTCCCCTTTGGCATAAACTTAGATGGTTCCCACAAGTCCAGTTCCCGTCGAGACATACACGATAGGACAAAAGCTTGGATAAAGGCGTTTCCACGTGGCTGTGTACTTATGTGGCATTGTGAATCATATTGTTGTCGTACGGATAGGAGAGTGCAAGCGTGTAAAATGTAATCAGGTGACATTTATTGCACATCGAAACGACTTAACGGAATCGTTAAGTAATGTTTCTTTTCCTCTTACCGTTGCAAGTGTAAAAAAAAGTTTAAATTACCATTTCCTTAACGGTATAGCAAGAGTGTGTTCTAACGATGTTTCTACGTTGGCAAGTTCACCATTTATTAGCACAAGCCTATAGGCAAATCCGGACAGTCAAGTGATGATCTGATTCGAGTCGGACATAAGTGGGGGTCCATCACCTGCAGTCTTTCGATATCCCTGCTTAGCCTAAATGTATCATGGATGGTTGTACACTATAAAGTAAAATGTTCCTTGATTTCCTCCATTTCACTGACTATAAGGGTTTGGAATTCACTAAAGATATACCTGTTTACCGTGGGTGGCAGGGTCAAACGATATTTGATTGGAGGTTGTGTCTTGAACTTGGCCGGGCGAATAGGCAGGCCTACATGCCTCCTTACCATTGTTTTCCTTCCACTGGTTACATGGATCTTACAGGCGACGCAGGACGGGGGGTGGGGGGTGGGGATGTCCATCCGTCCCGATAATGATCACACTATGTACACGGATTATTACTTGTAACGTCCGTACCAAAAGGGGGACCACAACGACAGTTGTAGTCCAAGAAAGTGATCAACTTTGTCAGTTTGTTTACTTCGCAAATTAAGAACAGGTATGAGACCCAATGTTTTTATAAAACCTTCAAATTCGCAAAAAACTGTGTGTAAATTTGGGCAAACTTTTTACTAAAAAGGCTTAGAGATTCGGAAAAAGAATCCGTCCACAAATGTAACGGTCCCATATGCTTATTACGTGATTTAAGTCACCATTATTGACGAAACTCATGCTGCTTCCGTCTTCCGATGGTTGCTCTAACTCTTTAATACAAAAGCAAAAAGAACAAAATCCTCACCTCCAACGTCCCCTCTTCCGTCAGAAAGTCCGTGGGGGAATCGAAAATTCGGTCCCAGGGAAGGGAAGGAAGCTGGTGGTAGGGACGGTGCGACAGGGTACTTGTACCTCGGTAGCCGGGACGATGATATTTGGGTCCTACTGTAATACCCTGTGAAGGTATGCTGTCGGGTTCTGGTAATATGTCGGGTGGAACTGCCGAGGCTGTGTTGGTAGGTTTGCCGGACGGTACCCTCAGCCACTGGGGAAGGGGCAAGAGGTGACATCATAGGTTGAAAAGACGTTTAAATTTGATCCAATGACTACGCAAGACAAGGGTGTATGTACCTTCATTGATAGTCATGAGACATGCATATGCAAAGGTTAATATTTTTATTTTCATGCATATGTTTAAAGTTCCATTCTCATGCAAACATTCATATGCATTTTGTGATATTTTACCGACGTTCGGGCTTCGATGTTTTCTTAAATCCTCAGTTTGTTCACATCAGCCGATGGGGTTTCTACGATGGCATTCAGTAGAAGCTGGAATACCTAAATCTTTCACTTGTTTATGGTCAAAAACAGCATTTATTCGATGTCAGGCAGTCGTGTCGTGTTACCGCCACTGCGCAGATCTCCCATACATTACGAACTCTAAAATTTGCAATGCTTTAGAGGGAGATGGATAACTTGTGTACTTAAATCCAATGTATCCTAAAATGTATCTTCAATGACACGTGGTCAGAACATCAAACTGCCATACAAAGTTGTTGAATTATCTTTTAACGTTCGGAGACCAAGATGACTCAGTCAAACTGACCACCAAAGCCCACGACGAAAGAAAAACTAATTCAATATATATTGCGAGGGAAATATTAATTAAACTGAAATATGGGCCACCGTAATATCTCATGTTGAAATGCCAGATATTTGTATGGGAAGAGGTACCAACTGTATAAAAATGTATTGGCCAGCAACGAAAGATTTTTATGACAAAGAGAACTGTGGGTAACCTCAAAGTCTGGACCACAGGGGCCTCTTCAGTGCTTTTACGTTACGTCACAATTGGTTAGCCACGCCCACTGCCGGGCAAAGAACAACGGTGTTGTAGTGCAGTTGCATGTGGGTCGTCATCTGCTTCTCAGCAGCTGCTAGCTGCACCAAATGCGTACAATAAGAGATTTTGCCTTTCAAAGGGGACGGGCTTGTGACGTAGGTGAAAGCTTTCTATAGTATAAGCAGATTTTTTGTAGTGCAATTTGGGTTCTATTGTCCAAACATAAATTTAAAAGTATGCATATGAGCCAAGAGCTGAGAGAGGAGGTATAGACTGGGACAGGACTGTTAAGTCCGAACACTCGATTCATGAGTCCGTTTTGATTGGGCTCGGTACTTTCGCGGAATGGGACGTCCTGGAATCGGGGTTTGCCCTTGAATGGGCTATAATTGGTCTCAGACACCAAGCCGATTCCCGCTAAATCCCAAAGTGCTAAAGTGGCACTCTAATAGGCCAGTGTTTTAATTGTTTCTATAGGACTTTTTCCCAGGCTACGGCCCTGGATACATATTTCTTTCTTCGGGCTATATTCATAATTTGCGCACAATTTAACAGAGGTGCTCCTAAAGAACCTCCTTCGTTTAGTAACCCATGAATGGCCTAGCCAGACACATGTCACTCTGTTGCAAGGTAAATGCATAGTTTAAAGTATGGTTCAGAACAGACAGGGCGTGCATGGACCAGGAAAGAGCTCCCTGTACATAATGCATTAATATTTAACACAGATTACTCAATACGGTGTCTGAATTGACTAACCACGTTAGTCACTCATAACTGACGAAATTTCTATTTTATTGGACTAATTTTACACTAATTGACTTATTAGTTATTAGAAAACATTTAGTAAAAGAGCCTGGGAACTCGTCAGACACAGAAGTCCATAGACAAATATTGTTGACTATAAAATGTGATCAACCGATTCAGACACCCGTTTGAAAATTTATGTTTAAAATGAATTTGCTGCACGTTACGCTTCTTTGTCAAGTGACTTCAATTAGAAACAGCCCGACATTCAGGTCACTTGAATCGAGCGGGTTAGCTGGACTCGATTTCAGCCCTGAGCTCCTGAACATCCCCGTGGGTTCGTACCTGTGTAGATAATATGTCTTTGTTAGTTTGTTCAAACTAGTATTTACTTTTGTAACCTTTTAGTGACCTTCTTTTGTAAGAGGTCCAAGAAGGGGTGGCCAAAAAGCTGTCAATTCAATTAACTTGAAAAACATTTGCGGAAACGTTGACGGCTGGTGGCACACACTAAACATGTCTCCCCTGTATGCGAATTCATACGAACGTTATATGTAAGTTGGTCTGGGACTTGGTGTCAGGATGTGTCGAGGAGGGAATCCAAACTAACTTCCGATAATTTTCGTTTAAATTTTCGACGTGACGTAATTAATTAATGCAATTACCTATTGCTCATCCCAGAGGTGCAACTCAGTACAAGACCCCATAACTGAGTTTTGCAGTGGTAAATTATTGTACATGTCCAGTGTGTGGGAAAGATTTGCTTCACTCACAAACCTTCATTATGCTCGCTCCTAAAACATCAATTTTTCCTTGTTCTGTTAAATGTTTTTATGGAATGAAAATGTGTTTTCCAGTAAAATCAGATAATGCACACGTAAGTGATTTGTGAAAAATTGATTGATAATTTGTTGATTTTTTTGTTTGTTTTATCATTTTTGAGTCATCAATGGGAAAGTGTGACAGAATTCACAAAAGTTAGGACAAATGATCAGTGCGTGACCAGAATTCCTCTCAAGGCGCCGTATGGTGTGTGATCGCCGACCTGGAAAAGAGTGTAGGTGAAGGGGAGTCCTTCTCCCTATTTGAAAATTTTGGAAACATTGGGTGTCCTAATTTGCAATCTGCTGACACTAATGCCACCTTGTGAAGACTTGAGAACTGGCGAAACTAGAGGGGGAAGGGGCGATTGTCCCCCTGGCTCTGAAAAATGAAAAATCGGAAATTTCTTTTTATGAAATTTCGAATTCTCTCCAATAAAATCCCCATTTTTGTGATTATTTGTTTTAAAAAAGGTAAAACTTTTCGAGCGCTTCGTGCGCCGTAATTTGCAGTTTCTAATGCAGTAGTATTCGCTCATAAATCAGTTTGGTAAACTTTTCTGAACTCTTGAAGTGACAAAATCATAATGCAGATCATCGAGTGACATCGGCAACTACAATGCTATTTTCATGAATTTTCTTTTATAAAGTTCCAAATATTCCAATGTAAGTTCTTGAATTTTGAAAATCTCGTCCGAGAGCCTCAGTTTGTAGGCCTTAGTTAACATTGGGTAGCAACAACGATCTGTGGTCATCGTGCAATCTCAGGCTTGCTAATAAGAAACAGAGCTCTTCAGTAATTCCCCGAAACCCAGAATCCAAAATTTTCTCCAATACAAGCTCTTCTTTTCAAATATTTGTTTAAGATGGGCAAAAGTTTCAAGCGCGCGGCAAATTATGTCGCCATAGAAATAGTGTTCACACTTTAAAAAGAATTTGGAAAATTTTGGTGCTTGCCCCCTCCCCCTGGAAAAATGTCAAGCTACGCCACTGTTGTGAATTAATATTTATGTCAAAATGTTTTAAGTATTTTTAAGACTAAGAAAAATGTCATCAGTGAGGAAATGTGCCCTCCCCCTCCGGCTGCGTCAGTACTGACCAGTTTTGCGTGTGTGTGCACATGTGTGTGCGCGCTTTATCCTACTTTTAAACCCACAAATGACAGTAAGAAGGGTTTAAATTATGCGAGATTGGACTAAAACATTGTTGATGATACACAAGGGTCCAACAGCAAGTATGAATTAGCCCTTGTCCTAATTTTTTCAAAAAGTGTCCAGTATCAAAAAGGCCCGATAGGCATACCGTATGTTTTCTAAAACGGTGCAATACACGAAAGACTCCTTTTCAGTATACATGCTTTAAGTTTTTTCATGTCTACAGGGGGGGGGGGGATTTGTTGTCAATGTTGGGGGTTGAGGGGCATTGCATTATTTTCAAAACAATGACTGTGAAAATCGGTCAATGGGAAATTTTTCCAAGCCCCAGGGATCGCCCCATGCATGTCTGCAATAGCTGTACTCAAAACGTTGGCTACAAAATGAGTGCTACTTTGATCACTGTGATAGGAGACGTACACTTGCGGGGACGAGGAAGGGGCGAAGATACCATACATTTGACAGTAATTTTCCAATGATATTTGGACGATGAAAACACGTTTTGCCAAGGTGCAAGTAAGTATGAAATGTGATCTGCTCAATGACAAGAATATGTTAATTATATATGAGTTACTTACAACATACAGCAAAGACACAGGCCCAGTAGGTGAGAATTACCGGCGACAATCGGAGATCCATGTCACAAGACGTTTTGTCAGAGAGTTTAAGGAACCGAAGAACGCTCTGCCTGCTTATGGTACCAGTCAAGATTTCCCTTTATAATAACACTCCAAATTGGATGTAATGGCAAACCATGCTCCGGCAAATTTGTATGTGCCACGAGATGGAATAATTGATATGATTTTAAAGAAAAGAAGGTTGATGTGCGTAAAAACTAATAACTAGGTTATTCAAAACGAAAATTCAAAACAAACTTCTCCAATGAGATCAAATCCAAGCCGCAAATCACAGAGATAGTATATGTCCACTTTCTTTGAACGTGAAGTCTAAGCTGATTGTTTAGTCCGGAGAAAACACTGAATGGACAGAAAGAGTCATGTTGTCGTGCCCTTTTGAAGAGTGAAGACTCGTCTCAAGTTTAATCCAAGTTTTGAAGCTCTCGGACACTTCACATCGAATGTAGAAGCTGCGTTCAAAGGATAATATTTGATCAAGTGTGGTTTTGTTATGTTGTTTCACAGAGCATATCCCACTCAGCATGTGAGTACTACTTCAACAAGTCGAGGACTAGGCCTAGCCGCGTAGAAGACTACAAGTGAGCTTTACCAGTCACTGAGACGATCTGTCAGGACATGCGCGTATTTTCAAATCCTCTGTGACGTACTGCATACACTTGATAACTTAAATTCACTTCCGGTTTGTTCTTATTCCGGAACCGGTGCATCCATGGTACAAAAAATAACAAGTGACTGTGGTATGGTAGAAAGGAAATTTTGATGGTAAAAGCTAGCGAACACTTAAAAATTATTCTTTAGATTAGCCGTACAGATAAAATGTTGACAGCGGGTTAGGGTTCACTTGACCAATTCCTTTTAAAGGTGAGACCGTCAGCGAATGACGTCACAGGATGGCCCAGAGACTGAAAATATTGATTTAAGATAATACTGTCTTTGGGAAAATGTAGACAGGATTAATGAAAATAGAAACATTGTTTTGAGTAGTTACTGCAGTGGCAACTAATCCAACCCACTCACTCACTGTTCTGTTTACATGGGTGTTATAGGGAGATGTTCCCCTGAGAAAAAAAGAACAACTGTAAAAGTAGAAAGAAATCAACTGTGTGCAGTCTTACTTTAAACAGGGAATTGTTGTTAACATTGAACACCGACCGGTCCGATGCGCACTGGTTAAGAAGAAATTCCCTAACTGGCTAAAGATGGCGCTAATTCTTAAAGGTAAAGAGCAGCCCCCACCCCCCAAACTTATTTTGAAGAAAATGCTAAATTACACAATTTCCATCTTATTTCTCTTCAAAGTATCTTTCATAACATTTTATGACTTTACTATTGCATATTCAAGGTAAACCAAACAGTTATTTCTGGTTAATTTCACATTTAAAGAGGAAAGCATTGTCACATGACTCCCAACAGCCATTCATGAAACTGGACAGTCTGCTACACTTCTTCAATTTGGGATGACTGCTCCTGCCCTTTAACTTAATCCCTAACAAAGAATACAGACAATACGATGAAATACAATACAATGCAATGCAATCCAATGCAGTGCAATGCAATGACAACAACCAATGAAGAAATTCCTTTTAAGAGTGCATATCAGCTGAATAACACCTGTTTAATATCATGTACTGATTGGGTTACATCCCTTTGTCGCAACAAAAAAGTTTTTTGAGGTGAAAAATTTTATGGAGCAAAATGTTGCAAAATGTTAACCTATTAAAATGTCCAGGGGGTCGCCCAATACCCACCCTACCTTTGGATCAGAAGGGCCTTGTTTATAAAGTGTAATTTCCTGCATTGCAGGGAATTTGGAATTTGCGTGCTATTTTTTAAACCAAGCCTTATCCATGACAGGCGCGTAGCCAGGGTTGTGTCATGGGGGGGGGTTGGTTGGTTGGTATCATGTGGGTTTGGGGGCACGAAATGAGGGAAAAGTCTAAGGATTTGGAGAAAAAACCGCTATTTTAGGTGTTTTTTGCATTGCAAGATTGCACGGGTCACGGAGGAGGAGAGGTTCTACCCCCCCCCTTGTGGCTATGCCGCTGATCCATGATGAGATAAGGTGGTTCTTGGACCCATAAGGGGATGTGCAATCAGTCAGTCCCCCCCCCCCCAACTTAATGGTGTAGTAGTCTGAAGTGTTTTACGATTGGTTCTTGGAAGTCAGGTGGCAATATTTTGCTCATTAAATTTAGCAACGAAAACAACTGGTTTTCCTTGAATGTACAATGTTTAAGTTCTGAAATATCATGAAAGCGGGTGCTTGGAAGCGGAAAAGAAATATGTAGGAACTGACTTTGGTTTCAAAATAAGTTTACTCGGGCGCTTTTCTCTTAAAAATTTGGTTCTTCACGACACTTGAGAACCACCGTAGAAAAGTTCTGCCTCCGACACTGATACTTCATGGTTTGCCTCTTCTATGGCTTTTGGCTAAGATCATGTGTAGTATCCGTTCTTTCCATCCAGTCTAGAATGGAGCCGTCCATGACGGACCAATAATGTAAATGGTCTGAGGGCCGTGAGATTGGTCACGTGATGTCCTTCAGTGGACGTAAAAGCTTTTTCGTGAAGCAGTGAAAGTTTTGATTTCGCCGAACAGCCCTTTGCCAGAGGGGTCGGGAGGACTTTAGAAAAAGGTATTTGTGTATGGAGCCATACATGACAGACCAATGATGTAAACGGTCTGAGTGACGTGATGTTGGTCATGTGTTCCTTCAGTGGACGTATAGCTTCTTTGGGAAGCAGTTAAAAATTTGATTTAGCCGAACGGCTCTTTGTCAGAGCAGGGAGGTGTCTTGTTACACCTCCCTGGCCAGAACGTCGGGAAGGACTTCAAAAAAGTAGTTGTGTTTTGTCAGTTTCCTTTGTGTGGGTGTGTGTGTAATTTTTCCTTTCATTTGTTCAATTATATTATATGTGTTTGATCTGTGTGAATTAATTTGTGATTGACTTTGTATTGGGTGTTTTTAACACCTCCGTGGAAGTATGGAAGAGTGGTAAACTGAAACTGGAGCTGTGGTACATGCCAAAAACCAATAAAACTACTGTCTAGTGTCTACCGTAGATAAATCTTCGGTCTTGTTGCTCTTGAGTAGCCGTATGAATAAATTCCTCTTCTCCAAACCCAAGATTTCTCTTTCGTCAACCAGTTCAACTAAAATTGGCACGCGATCCAGTATTAGTGCCACATAGCAATGTTTTCCTAGATCAAATAAAATGTACTCTACCGAAAAAGGTGATGTCCCAAACTACCCATGTGTTCAACACCCTTGCCATGAGGCAAGAGTCATTTCATAAGGGGCAGATTAACCCTGAGAAATTTTATTCAATTTGCAAACAATCATAAACTGAGCTTTCTCATTACAATTGCCATAATGTTTCGAAATGAAAATGTTTTTACGTTTGAGGTATGGCACCCCAGACCACATTATAAGCGTATGCGTACTACTAGGTCTATTCTTTTATAACTATCAAACCATCTCAATATGGAACTGAGTGAGAAAAAGTAGGTGCGTTCGATTTAGCGGCTCGAGCCGGCTCAACTGGCGCAATCAGCGTTTTATCTTTCGGAAAAGCGATCTTAACGCCATCAAAACGTGACAACTTGAGCCGGCCAAAACGACCAGCCCTCCAAGGTGGTCTAGTTGAGCCGTGTGACGTATTTAACGTCACATGTCATCCAGTCAAGAAACTGGTTGAGCCAGTTGAGCCGGCTCGAGCATCTTAATCGAACGCACCTAATATCTATACAGTTTCATCTATAGACATAGTGATGACGTTGTACTTTTTTATGATCTCCAGTCATGTGAAACGTTAATTCCCGGGGACTTATAATATATATTTAAATCAAAAGTAACTTGCTTATCTATTGCAATTTAATAATGTTTTGCCTTAACATGTTTCCTCCTTAAACTTTCGATTTCGATGAATTTTTCACTAAAATAACAACTCTCCGGAACAGGTGAACTTCTCCTCTAAACACATGGCCTAAATATATTTCAAGATTTTGCGGAAGGGAAGACCAGCCACTTCAGCATAAAGCCTTACTGTTTGCAATTGTTCAGAAATACCTATGATTTTTAACCTGTAGAATGTAAACATTTGTGATTAACACAAGCAAACAACCCAAAACTGCACTTGGTAAAATTAAATAGAAAAGAGACAACATTGCTGAATTTCATTATGAGTTGAAACTTCGACTGATGTAAAAGTCCTATCACAAAAAACCCTAGCCCTAGTTCACTCTGAGAACAGTTGAGCAAAGATGTTCAATGCTGATAAAAGAGCACATGCAACCTTTATTAGCAAATGTGGTTAAATGTATTGAGCATCATTTTGGAAAAATTGGAAGAAATCGTGATGGTTTGTCCAACCTTTAGCAATTTTCTTCCTCGACACAATTTAACATTTGCCATGTTTGCTCAACTATTTAAAAAGAGTGTCCTGGGTTAGTTAGTTAGTCAGTTAGTTAGTTACCTCGACCAACTGCATGCTCAAGTGGTTGGCAGGAGGTTGAGGTTGGGATGTCGAGTCCTGGCCGGGTCATACCGAAGATTTTAAATACGGAACCTACTGCCATTGTGCTTGGTGCGCAGCATAAGCATTGGAAAACAAGCCAGTGTGAGTCATAACTTGATAAAGGCCGTAGCCGGCTGGACTTGGAAACTATAGGCCGTAAAATTCCGTCTAAGTAGTTACTCCGTTAGTTAGTTAGTTGTTAGTTAGTTAGTTAGTTACTTAGTTAGTTAGCTACTTAGTTAGTTAATAAGTTTGTTAATTATAATAAGATGAGAATTTACGCCCAGTTTCTAACCAAAAGGTTTTTGTCCAGCCCACCACGGCCTTTTTCCAGTTACATGTGGCTCATTGGTTTGTTTCCCCACTTCATTGCTAAGGCCCAGTATCAAGTATACAATGGCAGTAGGTTCCATTTTTGAAGTCTTCGGTATGAACTGGCCAGGAGTCGAACTCCAGACGCAAACAACGTAGCTAATTCTTCATTTCTTTTTCTATACGGTAACCGTTTTGCGTGATGTAGTTTGATAGTTTGAACCAACAGCAGCCTTTAGTACAGTAGTATGACGTTCCTGTACAGAATATTTGAATCACATGTAAAATGTTTACAATGTAAAGATAATTTAGCCAGATATTTTTTAACTAGTGACACTCAAATGTGACCTTAGGTTAATACTGTTAGGCTTTAAATGCTGTTTCCGTTTCAATAATGTGCCGTGATGACCTCATAGATTTTCCATAATGCGCTGGATCTCAAGAACAAATTGCATTACTTTGAACGTATGTACTATTGTGATGCAGTTGTTAACTCCTATGTTCAAGTCAATGACTTTTTTCTCCAACAAATCAATTGAAAATATCCTTTTTATATACTTTCAATTTTAAACATTCTTCTTCGTTTGATTACGATTAAATTCTTAATCAGTACTACACGTGTTTACACAAGTGGAGGAATTACAGTTCATTGAGACAGGAAAAGGAAATATTTTGATCGATGGCACATATCTGTGGTTCATAGTTCCAGTTTGTTAACAATCCAGAATGGCAACCGCCGCAATTAAAAATTGCTGTAATGGAATTGTTATGTCTCTACCAGAAGCCGTGGGTGTGACGTGAATCAAAGACTAAGTTAGAGCAGATAAAAGGATCAGGAAAGAACTATAGTAATCAATAAAATGTTAGACATATGGAACAATTCGCTCAACGATAATATTGATAAAGATTTCGGTCACATTCAGATATCATTTTCGGGATGCATGGAAGTACTTACAAAATAGAATATGTAAAATCTCAAAATAAGCATGAAAAGTATGGACAACATTCCCACATTCTAACCATTGAAAATGTGTTTGGCACTTAAACAATTATATTGCCCGCAGTTTAAAAACACGTTTAAATTCTAAACATGTTGAACATCCAATGTGAAGCGATTAAACATGTTCAAAAGCGAAATGTTTAGGAATTTTACACCTGTTTTTTATTTTTCTTCTCCTTTTTTTTAGTACACGAATTTAGTAATGCAAGGGAATGAATTTCAGGCATGCGTGTAACTTGGACTCGATATTATGGGAGGAACAGTTGCGTAGCTACACATTTTTCCAAGGGGGCCAGCGCCTAAATTTTGCGACCTTTTTTTTTGAATCTGAACACCGTTCCTCAAGGGACATAATTTGCAACGAGCTAAGAGCGCGGAAATTATTGCCCTTTTAAACAAATATTTGAAAATATGGAGCCCATATTGGAGAAAATTCTTAATTCTGGGTTTCCTAAAAAAGAAAATGTGAAAATGGGAACATGCTGAAGAGTGTATTTTTTTAGTGGCAAGTCTGAGATTGCACCGCTACCAAAAATCGTGAACGTTGTTGCTACACAATGTTATGTAAGGCCTACAAATTGAGTTCTCCGACGACATTTTAAAAGTCAAGAGCATAAATTGGAGAAAATTTGGAATTTTATGAAGGAAAATTAATGAAAATAGCGCTGTAGTTGACGATGTCACTTAGTAATCTGGTGATTTTTTTAATTTCCAGAGTTCAGAAAAGTTTACCAAACTGATTTATGAGCGACCACTACTGCATTAGGAACTGCAAATTGAGGCTCATTTTTTAATCAAAATGTTACAAAAATAGAGCTTTTATCGGAAAAAACACTGAATTTCAAGACAGGAAGGAGAGGTGGGAAAAGTAGTTGACAGGTGTCACAAATGGCAAATTTCCCAATTTTTCACTTTTCGGAGCAATGGGGAAATCGCCCTCAGTGCCCCCTGTAGTTACGCCACTGGGGAGGAAGTTGTTGAGGGTGATTCGGGGAGGTGTTAAAGGGAGTCCAAGGACGCCCCCCCCCTTTTAGAGAAAAAAATTCTGCTTTTTGAGGTCGTCAGATTCAAACAGGGGAAAAATTTACAACTCTTGATAACTTGTAGTGGTAGGAAAACTCAAGATCTGTACAATGGCGTAGCCATGGGGTGGTTTTGGGGGTTAACACCCCCATGACCCAACCTTGCAATGCAAAAAAACCTAAAAATAGCGGGTTTTCTCTCTATCCTTAGACTTTCCCTCAAACCTTTTAATGAAACTAATTTTAATACCTGTATGTATGGGCACATAGCTTGATGAGGAGATTGTATTTTCACCAATAGGTATACAGTGGTAACATAATTTTGAAGCAATTTTTATTTTTAATTCAATTTCAAAGTATATTTCTTATAATTTGAGTAACACCATCCATTTCCCATGATGCGTTAGTCGTAGCCCAAATAAAAGATTTACTTGGTCCCGACAGGGTCTCCAGAAAATATGGAACAGCCAAAGGGGTGTGGGATGAAAAAAGGTTGAGAACCTAGGACTTAGAGTAATTGTAATGAACAAAAGACCAGAAGAACAACATTTGCGAGGGGTGTGTATGAGATGGAAAAAAGGCAGCAGTAAAGGAAAGGGTGGCACCCTAGAATTTTATTTACTCAACAGGAAGTTAAATTTACCATTTTTTGCATTTTACTGCGTTCCTGTAAAAACTGGAACCTACTGCCATCGTGAGTGAAGCTTCGCTCGCACGACCACTTGAGTAGGGAAAACCCCACAACCGTGAAGAAAGACCACGAGATGAAGATTAATCTAGAAAGTGAGAAGTTGAGGTCTGTAACTCTAAAAAAATACACCACCGTTATCTAATCAGGTAAATCCAGGCACCCCTTTAAGAATATGAAGCCCCCTCGAAGCCCCTCCCCCTGGTATATACTCACCAGGATAGCCTATGTCCTCCACTAAAAGGGCAGGAACAGTCATCCTAAAGTTTTTCTTTTTGAAGTAACAGCTTAGTCTCAAAACTTTCCTCTTAGTAGTTCTCTTAAAGTTTCTTTCACAATATTTTAGGACTTCAATATCGCACATTCAACATAAACCAAGCAGTGACTCCTAATTAATAGAGCAATGAAATAGGGAAAACAAGCCAGTAAGCTACAAGTGGAAGAAAGGCTGCGGCCGTCTCGACTTAAGCAAAGTTGGAAACTGGGCCGTAAAACTCCATCTAACCTAACCTAACCTAACCTCTAACCTAACCTTACCTTACCTAACCTGACCTAACCTAATCTAACCTAACCTCTAACCTAACCTAACCTAATCTAACGTCGTAAATTTAACATTTGAGGAGAAAACATTATGTCACATGACTCTGAAGAGCCAATCATGATACAGGTCAGTGTAATACACTACTTCAAGTTGGGCGACTGGTATTGACCTGTAATTTGTTTGTGCATGTCTGCCAAAGGAGAGGATAGTCACAATTGTAGGAGGGTCTAAAAGTGACAGACCTGGGAGAACGAAAACTGCTTTGAATGAGAAATTCAATGTTTTTCGTTACTATCATTGTGACTGTTTTTACAATAATGTGCTTGTATCAATGTCAGCAAAGGTCCAGTTTCAAAACTACGAGCACATCCAGTATACGCAAAAGAGACAGTACAAATAGGTACTCTTCAAATTTGTAAATGTAAGGTGGTTATTTCAGGAACAGTTTTCTGTTTCTACATAGGTTTATATTGAACTATCTCCCATGAGTTCAAGGGAAGGAACACTGAGTCACTGACTCATTGTACCAATAAAAGCAATTGTTTGACATAATTGGCCTTACTTGTCTTAAGATAAAATAGTGGTGCATGATATATACTTTACGAGTATTCATAACATTGAATTTCCCCTCCGGATCAATTATAACCCTCCCTTCCAAGTTTGATAACCCTTTGCATTTTTTGTTCAATATGGAAGACGTATATATCTGACCAGTCATTCAGAATTGAAGCGAAGCTGACAGGGTCTAGATGGGGGAATCGTTCATATCAAGTGGAATAGCTTTCCAATCTTTGTTTTTCTATGTATTCCAGGTGCACATTTGATGTATATAGCCAAAGACGGCTACTTGGTTCTTCCAGAGTGACATCAGAAGAGGAGGAGAGGTTTTCACGTGGAGTATTTCAGCTATGTCTGTCAGGGAGGGCTGATGACAACCCCTTGTATACGTGTAGACTTGACCTCAGACATGGCAGTTGCTTACCCCTAGCTGTAACGTCACTTTCTGCATGCAGTATGCTAACGCCATGTAATGTGGCGATCTTCATTCATAGTTTTTTTTTTTTAAATAGCTTCGAGTGATGCCAATGTTTAAGGCCTGTATATGAGATTTGCCTATTTTTAGAACAATCTATATGTACGTCAGAAGCAAGTTTTAAAAAATATTGTGGACGGAGGGGTGGTGGTGAACAGGGCCCTACTGAAGCTATATTGGTATCATGAGGGAGATTTGTTTTATAAGGAATGAAGACAAATATAATTGGTTGCCTCCAACCAACTAACAAGTTAAGAGTTTAATTTCCTTAAATCTCAAGACTTCAGAATAAGTGAGGCATAGCCACGTGATGGGAATGTCTAGAGGAAATATATGCAGGAAAGAAGCTGTCAAAGAGATCAGAACATTTATCATGTAGTTCTATTAATAAATACTGTATTTCCTAACATAAATATGTCAGTAAGTTGCTACTAAGATGCCTGTTATAAAGGTCTGTTACATTTTATAATTTGAACTTCGGGTTTACTTCTTTCCTTTTCCATATACGAAGTTACATTTCTTAAAGGAATAGTCCTTTTTAATAGGCATTTTATAGCAGTAATTGTGTAGTTCATGAAGCTCGGCAAACGATAAGGTTCGGGGTCGACCTAGGACAAAGTAAAAAACATACCGACTTAATGCAAGGGCAATCCCTCATTTTTATCTTTGCCTACAATGAAGTTCTTAAATTAAGTAAGGGGTATCTACTTAGAGCTAAAAAGGTTGAACTAAACACCCTCGACATGTATTTGTAATTCATATACCCTTGTAGATTTCTTCCGCAATTATATTTTTTCGTGGTGACTAGCACAGGCTGTTCAGAGAGGGGGTTGTCAGTTACCCTGAAGCCAAACCAGGGGCCGCGGGGTAGTCGTGATAAGTTATGGGCGGAAAGAAGTCATTTTGAATTTGTCTAGCAGTGTAGGAAGGGTTGATTTTCAGCTCTAAACGGAAATTACGTATAATTTGTAACATTCAAATTAAATTTCGAGTGACGTAGGTGTCCTGGAAATGTATGTTGACGGATTACATTTAGAATTTCTTCCATGACTAAAGCTGTTGGAAAGGCCCAACTTGGGCATCGTCATGCTTCATTTGAAGTTGCTATTTTATGTTTAAGAATTTGCCCCAGCAAAAGTATCTATTGCTAGTACAGGCCACAACTGGTCTCGGGCACGGACTTTCACTATATTCGGTACAAAGGTTCAACTCATTCAGTTGTAATTGACGTAGATCTCTGGGTTACAGGAAATGAAAAAACCGACTGCGTGGTCAAGTGGTTAGAGCAGCCGACTGGCAGCCTGGAGCTCTGGAGTTCGACTCATGGCCGGGTCATACGGAAGACGGAAGACATGGAACCTTCTGACATTTTCCTTGATACTCATCATTAGCAATGGAGTAGGGAGCGCAAGCCAGCGAGCCACAACTGGGAAAGGGCAGTGGCCGACCCGACTTAAAACCAATTGGTTGGAAACTGAGCCGTAAAAACCCCATCTAACTAGCTGACTACAGGACATGGACGGTGACTAATTGAAGGTTAAGCAACGATGGACCGTGCGTTAGCAAAGGATAACGCACAATCGGGTCAATGCAAGCTAGCGATGCACGGGGACGCAGCAAAGTGCATCCAGCAGTCCAGCCGAAAGCATTACCCCGGGAGTGCATTATTCAGTTCTAATGCTCAAGTTCAGTTTTTTAACCTCATTAGCTTATAAACAACATGTAATGATTTAAAAGACAAAACAATATTGTTACCTTTTTAAGTAACCAACATTAAACAGCACAACAACCCAGAATAGAATGGAATAGCACAAGATAAGAATACGTTTGTCTATTTATTTGAGTTTATCCCGAGATATCGCACTGTCACCTGACCTTAATGGCCCAACAGAAGCAGAGAATTATTTATTATAATATAAGTGTGAATGAACGAGCATTCATGTCTTCACTTGTGTTAGATGAAGTGTAATAAAGGTTATCGCGGTCCAAGTTACACCGGTTGTATATTCTCCCAGTTCTGCCAAAACAATATTATTAAAATTTCGGATGGAAACCGCGCTTTGTCAAGTTCCGAGATTTTTTATCTGGGCAATTCAGGAACTTCAAGACTTCTTGGTAAATAAACTGTGTAGATGAGTAAGCGACGTCTGTTTAAGTAATCCTCGCCCACGAAAAGCCGCTTGGATTGTCGACAGGGAAAAGGAGGATTATGGGTTCTAGCCGGCCTTAGAGTTTGGTCGATCACATTTGATGGCAATAAGATGCCGTCAAGCATAAATGACTATACTGAGGTAAAATGTTTTTTATCCAAACGAGGGATACAAGAACTTGTTGTGTTACCCCTTTAGGACATGAGGGGCTGGGTATAGTTCCTTTTTAATTTGGAAAAGTGAAACACACGCCATACACCACTTAACATTGTAGTACACGTCGTACAACCAAGGAATTTCCCCAAAATACGATTTTAGTTTTCTCTGATAGTAAAAGAGGGGTTTTCGTTTCAGTGCCTAGCCACAGGGAGGGAAGAGGGATCATCCTCCCCCTCCCATGACCCAGTTGTTATATTGCGCCCGAATCACCTGTTTTGGACAACATATTTCCGATAGGCCGTGCTTCCCTTTGTCTAAGCTGCTTAGCAGGCTGTGCGGCATATTCGAGTCCTTGTTCAGTTACTACTGGAAGCCGAGGAATTGAGAAAACAGTCTGTTCCATGGGGTACCCTTAGGCCTACCATTTTCCTATTACGAAAAACATCTTGTGACGGAGCATGGGCACTTCGCTCATGGGAGCCTATTTTCGTTCGAAGATACAACTGGCGTCATCAGGTTAACCTGATCTGGACAACTCAACTGAATGCACAAACTTTACCTGGAGTACTCCATGACTAGACTGGCATCTTTTATGGTACTATCCATAAAACATGTTAATTTTGTAACATGTATTCATGAAAACGCGTCTGATATTTCTAAAGTGGTTTTGGCACAATATTTCCTCAGATCTTGAGATAACGAAAAACGGTCCAAGTTAACATGTGTTTCTGACGGTAGCACGGTACGTCATGACTAACAGTCTGAAGCGGAAAACACAAAAACTAGTCCACCATCGCATGGGGGAAATGGGAAGCAATATTGGTTTCCGTTTTTGTATTGTTCTGCCAGCTTGAAAATAAGTGATAAAATTTTATGCGCACAAACAACAAAAAAGTTCAATGCCTTGCAATGAAATGCTCCATATAAATAGTATATATTGCTGTGAGAGGAGTGATACTATTCGAAAGTTAATTCTGTTATTCAACCGTACCGGGCAAAATGTGCATTCATTTTAGTTCCCGGTTGTGATATTAATGTTGGACACATGCTTGATGTAGACTTATGGCGAGCAATCTGAACAAAAATATTGCATGTTAAAGGTGTAAATCAGTAGCATGCATAATGGAGGGGACATGGCTACACCTCTGTAGGTAGTAGGAGAAAATTGGATAGTCGAGAAATCACTCGGAAGCAGTCTGACCGAGGCTGACAGTGCAATTTCGACTCCAGGTCGGGTCATACCAATGACTGTAAAAACGGAACATACTGTCATTGTGCTTGGTGCTCAGCAAAAGTATGGAGTAGGGAAAACCTGCAGCCAGTGAACCACAACTGGACAAAATTCCGCTGCCCGCTCGTCTTCAACCAATTGGTCGAAACTGGGCCGTAAAACTCCATCTTAACTGACATAACCTGAGAGAGCATTTTGGAGCGTTTCTCGTTGGCGCTGTTTGCGCTCCTTTTCTTTGAAATGTTCAAATACATGTACGCTATCTTCATATTGGTCTTTATATAGAGGGTACAATTTGCTGGTGTGATCACAGAACATCCTCCATGTCAGTCGGCTCAATTTAATGTCAGACACTTCCCCACAATTTCTGCGCACACCACCGGTAAGTAAACTAAGGAAAAATATGTGAACAATGATCTAGTAACAAAACTATCACATGACTTAATTAAAGAGTGTACCATCATGTATTAGGGATTCAGATTGAGGTGACTACAGTTTCTCTTTAAATTTGTTTCTATTTTTCTCTTTATATAAACCCAGTGTCTATCAGGGCCGGATTCGCGTTGTGTGGGGCCCCCGGCAGTTTCTATAGCGGGCCCCTTTTACAAGTTTAACCTCCTTCCCCCTCACCCACCGACTTTCACAAAATTATTTACTCTCACGGGTTGGTCCCAAGTGGCGTCATCAAGGGGGGGGCAGGGGGCACGTGCCCCCTGAAAAATCGTGTGCCCCCGTGTGCCCCCCCCCAAATGAGATTTGAGATTTTTAAAAAACGATATGCCTTCTTTAGTCAGAATGTGACTATGAAAAGATTTAAGATTGGGCAGTAACTTTCATACTTTTCAACTAAAAATATCGCAAAAACACCTGGAAAATGCCATTTCCGGCTGTCTGAGGGGTTGTGTTTTTCAAAAATTTCTGTACACTTCCAACTTCGCTAACTGAAGGTGGCGCATAGCTCAGGTAACCGTTCAAGCAGGATTATATAGGCGTATATTTTTTCCTTAAGAGGATCACATCTAACTGTTTTCTCTTTCTCTTTCGAGTTCAGCTCTCCTTCTTCTAAATATCAGCCGGATCCGCTCTTGAAAGTTGTTTCACTAGTTATGTTACCAATACATTCTTAATTGAAGTTGCACTGGAAGTTTGTTTTTGAGACCAGTGTAAAGACAACAGAATAACCGTAAGTAACGACCTGAATACCTAACAAACCCCTTAAATCCCATTAGCTTCCGGGGGCTTCGCCCCCTGGACCCAACCAAGACACACATTGAACTGCCCATCAAATTCTTTTCTCAATAGTTCATCTCGCCCTTTTTCAAAATGTCAGCCGGATCTGCTCTTGGTAGTTGAATCACTTTTTTACCAAAAGTCTTACTGGAAATTACCCTTTAGGTATTTTTGAGACCAGTGTTAAGTCAATAGAAGAACACTTAAATAGCGATTTAATTAATAACTCACAAACACGCTAAAACCCAGGATCTTCCGGGGGCTTGGCCCCTGGACCCCCACAGAGACACACATTGAACTGCCCATCAATTCTTTTCTCAACTCGCCCTTTTTCAAAATGTCGGCCGGATCTGCACTTGCTAGTTGAATCACTTTTTTACCAAAACTTCTAACTGGAAGTTACTCTGGAGGTATTTTTGAGACCAGTGTTAAGTCAATAGAAAAACACTTAAACAGCGATTTTAGTGCCTCACAAACACGCTAAAACCCAGGAGCTTCCTGGGGCTTCCCCCCCTGGACCCCCACCGGGGCTTTGCCACTGGACCCCACCAGAGGCCCTAAGGCGGGCCCCTGGACCCCACCCGCTGAGCCTCGCGCTTGGCGCTCGGTGGCCCCTACGGCGCCATGTGTGGAGTTTAGCAGTGCCCCCTGCAATATTGTTGTGCCACCCCAGTGCCCCCCAGAATGAAAAGTCTGGTGACGCCAATGTTGGTATGTAGCATTCAAGTTCAGAAAAACAGCCTTGGCTTGAATCGGTGGCGTTAGGCTAGTACCGGTACTAAAAACTTATTTTATGTCTCCTTGACTTAACAATCAGAGAACGCGGGGAACCGCGGGACCCGCAGGGTGGGGGTCCGAAAAGCGCGGGGCTCCGGCATATGCCGTTCTGCCATGGGGTTAATCCAGCTCTCGTATCCATGAAGTCCCGATTCATTTCTTATTTAAATGCAACACATACAGAAGATTCGACTATCACGTGGGTAAGCCTGTACCTGCAATCTCCCTCATCCAAGTGAGTTGTCATTAAGGAAAACAACTCTCTGCTTGTTCCAATTAAGCTTGAAACCGTCTGGTTGACGGTTGACTTTGTCGTTTTGAGAACCTGGGAGGCCCAGGTTCAAATCCTGGTCGAGTCATACTGCAAAGAATTGACAAACGGGACCTATTCCAATGACCGGGGGCTACGGGGACTTGAGTCCTGCACTTCTTCTGCTGTGGACATTTTGGGGCACCTTAACAGCTGGGAACTGTTGCTTTTATTTTCTTAGACATATTGGGCTTCTTCAAAGATTACACGCCCTCAAAGTTGGAACTGATCATACGGACCATATTAACTGCCTTTTCACTATGTGTTCATCATAATTTGGAGAATCCGCCACAGTGACCGCTGCAATGGTTAGCACAGACCTTTGAGATTTGAAATGGTTTGGGGTTGACAAAATTGTGATAAATCTGTCCAAAGAGCTGAGTGAGGTCTATCGTGGATTAAATGCACTATAAAATCGAAAAGTTGCGTTTTTTGTTTGTTTTATTATTGCCAAATTTTTGCGCTCGGAAATGAAGGTAATGTATACTGAAGTAATGGTTAGTAGAATCGGAATGGCTCGGACGCGACTTAGGAGGACTGACGCACACTCTTAGGATGAAAGATCGACATCCATCCGGAAGACCGGGAATGTAAACAGTGACTACTCTTAGTAAGTGAAAAGTTCACCCTAAGTTATTGAAATTATATTTCCAATAGAACATCTTAAGACAAGTGTCTTTAAGTGAAGAGCAGTCGCCCCAAATGAGCTAGAAGCAACAGCTGAATGTCACAATTTTCTTCTTATTTCTCTCTAGAGTATCTTTCATAACATCTCAGAACTTCAATATTGCATATATAAGGTAAAACAAAAAGGAACGCCTTGTAAACTCCACATTTAAGGAGAAAAATACTGTCACAGGAATTCCAAGAACCAAACATGGAATCGGTGGACAGTGTACTACACTACTTCAAGTCGGCGTGACTGAATTTTCCTTCAAGTTCGGCGCATGAAACATCTCGTCGGGGATTTTTAACGCCCAAATGGTGTATCACTGTTACTTGGTGGCGGTCCTTAATATTTTATGAGTAGAGGCAACCATCAGAGCGTCGCGATATAAAAGACAATGATTTTGGAATATACATGCGGCGGGAGGGGGTAGTAACACTAAGTCCCAGATCGAAGAAACTATGGACAAGTGTACTCTCATTTCGTATAAGGTTAGAAAGATGTAAAAAGATGAAAATTATTTTATTTTAACTATGACGGCATTATCTCACTTTTATCAACTTTGTTTTGTTTCTCTTTTGAGCGTTGGTAACCTCTAAAATGCCGTGCTAGCAAAATTTTGCTGCATCCGATAAGGACGATGCCTAGGGAGCAGGGACGAAATGCTTAGGAAGTTACAAGTTGACGTTAACGAACATTTATACACTTGGCTTCTGACAAAGGCCTTTTCTCTCCTAGAAGCTATTTCGCACCCTTCCCTTTCATTTCAGTGTCTGACCACGAGTCTGTATATATAGAGAAAGCGAACTTTTCGAAGTTCACAATGTCGGCATAATTCAAGGTATGCACTTAAAAGAAAAGAAAAAGTTTAGCACTTATTTGAAAAAATAGTTCATTGTAGAAAGAGAATTTTAGAATTCTTGAAAGACAAGTTGGAAAAATCTGAAAGAATTGTGATACTGAAAGGGTCGGAGGTAGGGGGTCGAATGAAAGAATAAACTGCATTTGTCGGAGCATTCTTGGTGAATAAACCGCCCAGACTCCTAATTTTAGTGGAAAATAGCGGACGAGGCGAAAAAAATTCCTTTGTGGCTTACTTTCTCTAACACTGGACCCGATTTGTACGGCATTGTGCGCATTGTGCGTGTGTTGCTCACACCACCGTGCCTTGTCTCATAAACTTGGTAAATGAAGGACGTGGACATCTCTGTGTTCATGGTTCCTGACGTAAGCATGCGAGGCATGTCTTATTTTATGTGAAGCGCGATGACGCGCATGCATTCTGAACATTGCTTTTCAGACTGGTTAGTTGACCAGGTATGTTGACCTTGAAATTAATAGGAATACGATCCCCCCCCCCCATGAGGAAGGAAAAGTTTGTGGAGTTCTCATGCCACCTGTGCTATCACATTTTGAAATTATGGGATTGTTGAGGAGGAAATAAGCTGTATAGTTTAAAGAAAAACAAAAGATTGGACATTAATGTGGGGATATGATGTCATATATGCTTGCAAGTTCAAGTTCACTTTTTGTTGAAATTGTGACAACTTTACTTGCTCATACCTTGAGAACCACACGTTTGATTCTATTGCAAATTTCACTAAAATGCTTAAAACAAGTACCTCTCCAACATTCCCAATTCTGATTAGTCTTGGTCAAGACGTTATTACACTTTTCCTACCAGAACTCAAATAGAGGGCGGGCTTTAAATTGACTGTTTTGCAGAGAAGTTTGCTTTCAGAAACCTAAAGGCCTGTATAAACGAGCAACATTTGCAAAACATTCCGAAAACATTTCCAAAACATCTACTCTGCAACAAATCCAAAACAAGCTGTTTTCGGTTTGTTGCACAGTGTAGACAGGGTATACAGCATGTTTTGAAAATGTTGAAAAAGAAATATCCTGTCAATTCTTTTCAAAACATTCTCAAAACATTTTCAAAATGTTTTCAAATTGTATTTACTCTGTCTACACTGTGCAACAAACTGAAAACAAGCATGTTTTGGGTTTGTTGCAGGTGAAGTGTTTTGAGAATGTTTTACAAATGTTGCTCGTGTATACAGGCCTTAATACAGAGCTGAGAATTTCTGAAGCAATAGAGGGCGTACTCAAAAAAAGTAGCAGATGTTGTATTATAACTAGTATTAGGGTCTTGGCCAAGACTAAAGTCTGACATGAACTTGAACCTTCTTTTAAACCATTCCCGTTTTTGGAACGTCTTGATCCGCATCTGCTCCCTGTGGTCAATAATTACTGAATAAAACCCATCAGGGGCGTAGTTCTGGTTTTCGGATTGGGTGGGGCAGAAAAATTCCAACAGCCAGAACGATGATATCGATCGTGTTCGTGACCGGACTCGTCTGTAAGCAATCCGCCCAGCCACAGGAACAAGAGCGCACACCCGTACACTTACAAACAAATATGCTTACACACTTACACAGTTGACACACATACACAGTATGCAGTATTATTACCTTAAAATTGGCTCAAATTGACGTTTTAAGGAAGCCATTTCATCTGTGTACCACAATTCTTTAATTGGTTTATTCTGCCTGCTGTATTTTCTAAAATCTGTCTGAATTATTGTGGACAAAGCGATATATTTGTCCCCAATGTTATTTTCACTAGTGGGTCGATTGTCCCCCTGCTCCACTCGGGATCGACGTTCCTAAACCGGACCAATCATTGTATTTCCCGGTGATGATTTTTTTAACATTTGAAGCCCAGTTGTGCTTCATTTGGTAAACGCTATCCCAGTTTGGCTAAGCGAGGGAAGACCTGGTCGACAAACACGAATCGGTCCCAGCTTGGGCACAGCAAGTAGCCCCGCTAGAGCCCAGTTGGGGCCCAACTGGGCATGTTGGCTGGCAATAAAAGTAAGATTATTTTCTTAGATATTGCGAGGTTTTTGTTCAATGGCATTTTATTGTATACGATGCACACCATAGTATGTCCCACAAGCCGCCCTTGTAATTGCTATGTAGAAAAGAGTCTGTTGTCACAATTTGCCAAGTTTGGTTAACCTTGGCCGCCATTATGCCCTCTTTCCTTCTTGAGTAGGCCTGAGTTCCTTTTAGATAAGAGAATGACATTGGTAAAGGTGGCCAAATGAGTGCTCATTTATCTTCCTTCTCAGTTCCTCTACTCTAATTTTCTAACTTGTAGAGGGTGGCTACGTCCATCAGATTTTCTGGAAGAGAGGTTCATATTTGCCTAACCGGCAAAAAAGTTTTGTAACTTCTAATGTTGATGACCTTGGGATTCATTTTCTACAAATGCCTCGTTGTGATGTTCCTCACTCTATCACTTTTTTTTATATACGTCTTCTCTAGTTTGCTCTAGTTTGGTATTCTGAAGTTATGGATATTTGTAGGTACGGGCGTCATAAAAAACAGCGAATGGGTAAAACTTAAATTTTCATTGATCAATCAGGGAAGATCTACTGCTAAATGTTGGTTAACTTTACAAGATTGTAATCAGGAATTTGCCAGGGAGACGAATCATCATGAGAGTACGCAAACTGTCTAAATTGAAGCACTAGTCATAACCTGACGCGAAGCTCTTGCCACACTGCTTTCCAAATCGCCCAAGCTGAAAATGGTACTTTAGAGGCCTTGTGAGTTGTGTATAAATAATTTTCTGTTTTTAAATCTTATGTTCTGGAAATTTCCTAGCGATATCTCAGTTGTAGAAATGATATTATCAGTCTGTAATTGGTGATATTTTCTTCACGTTTTGTGTCAGGGACAACTCCCTGGAGTGATAGTAAAAGTCACGTGTGTCAAGGAAGGAAAACTTTGAGCTCCGCTAGTAAAAAAGAAATTCTAGTAGTACGGAAATTTTAAATGGCTACGAATAGCAAAGTTGTCAGCTCTCTGGTAAGGTATGGCTTGTATTTGTATTGGCGAAAATTCATTGTTTTATGGGGTATATGATTTATATACACGGGCACTATAATTGTAAAACATTTCTTATTTTGTGTAATGATGATGTGCGCCAGCTATCCATATGATGTCTTGTGTATATACTTGTACGTGAATGCGCACACTGATCTGTAATATAGATCAGTGGAATGCGCATCATCAGGGATGCGGATACACCTACATATGCCAGCATGTTCGATTCCAAAAACCCGACTGTACTGACAACATCATACGATCGTCACGGAAAAGTACATAACAGTATAGTACTACATCTGCGCATATCCATATCCATACAGCGATGCACACAGCAGAAACTCGGCCATACGTGTTGTCTGCAGCCGAGGAAGATCGTAAATATTGTGATTTTAGAAACAGAAATTGTCATTATTTGTCAGGTGCCGTTCAACTTCGAGGCCAATGGCAGGCACTGGTGCCAATAGCGTCCCTTTAGGACCTCTTCATCCGGCACTTCGTGGTCAGAAATCTGGCGGGGGTTCGGGAGAAAGTATGCTAAACGCAGCACGACTTGCAGCTGCACGCGTAACAAACAAACTGAAACCAAACTCAATTGTGCCAGAAATGAAGCCAGAACGACCCGCCGCTGCTGCCTATCGACCTTTTCCCGACGCTGGAGGTAAGTTGATTCCTTGGGTCATTTTTAAGCTGGCAATGACGAAGGAAAATTTGTACAGTTTTGAAGAAATCTCACCCATTACAAAAGGAACTGTTGTACAGCTGCTATCCTAACATACAAACAATATGGCCTAAGTCACGCCTAACCTTATCCCCCTTAAACTTAGTTAAGGTGTCGACTATGAATATGATGTATGAATTATGATTATGAATGATGATCCAGACATAGCCTACAACTTACACTGACTGGCCTTTCATTGTGTCACCAGTACTGTGTCAGTCAACTAAGAAGTTGCTTTCCTAGGCCTGGGTTTTTGTGCGAATTTGCTGGCTAATGTGTGTTCTGCGTTCATTTTGTTTAGCGCTGTCAACAAATAATGTAATGGGAACAGAATTATGTAAACAGTCAAGATTAAAATTAAATTGAGTAAATTTAAGTTGCTCTTAAAATTTTTTGTGTAATCATTCTTTTGGGGGAGGTTTTTTATAACTTTTTTCAAATTTCTTTTCTCTCATTTTTCATTACAGGCTGAATTTCAGTTATTATTATAGTTCCATGTTATGTTTTTTTTTCTTCTCTTAATTTCTATGTGAAATTGTTTTGCAATTCATTGTAAGGGTCTTTGTTGTTAAATGGGGATCTTGTCCCAGATCTTGCCGGTTCGTATACATTGGATTATTCCATTATATATAAGGTGTCCATTGTGTGAGCATTAAGTGTGCACACAACAGAAGTCTGCATTGCTGTGGTGCGGTAACGTTGTACCATCAAAGTCAATATGCTATCAATAAGAAGATTAAACGGCATATTTGGACATATTTCATGCACTAAACACTGGTATATTTCTGTTTCCAACAGGTGATATGCAAGAAACCTTCAAGGTGTTCATCAGATCATCGAGCAAGTGTAAAGGATGATAATTGTGTCAGATATACGTAGTCTTTTACAGACAGCCGTTTTATTTCTCACCCATGTAGGTGATGGGCTGTTGGGGTGCTGGAGTGCTATTGACTCATTTTTTTTCCCCGGACCTTCGGGCCTTCTGGAAGCTATAAAAGCTGAAAAAAGTTGACCAATAATGTCCCGAAATAACTTAATAATGGAGACTTGATAACAAACCAATTAAAGATTTTGATAACCAAACAATGGTCTATGTTATGAACACTGCAAAAATCATAAATTGAGATGTAGTTAAACATTGGTTATGTTCTATTTAATTTTTAATAACCAACCAACTGTGTGCCATGATGTTCTATGTAACTGGTTATGTTCTATTTGATTTTTAAATATTTTAATAACCAACCAATGGTCTATGTTATGAACACAGCTAAACACCGCACAAGTTATAAATTCCCGACATTGGTTATATTCTATTAAATTTGTAAAGATTTTAATAACCAACACCGCACAAGTCATAAATTGCAATAAACAAACCAGTGGTCTATGTTATGAACATAGACCATTGGTTGGTTATTAAAATCTTTAAAAATTGAATAGAATATAACCAATGTCGGGAATTTTAACTTCATTGCAATTTATAACATGTGCGGTGTTCACAACCTAGACCATTGTTTGGTTATTAAAATCTTTACAAATTAAATAGAACATAACCAATGTCGGGAATTCTAACTTATCTCAATTTATAGCTTGTGCGGTGTTCATAACATAGACCATTGGTTGGTTATTAAAATCTGTACAAATTAAATAGAACATAACCAATGTCGGGAATTCTAACTTATCTCAATTTATAGCTTGTGCGGTGTTCATAACATAGACAATAGCACACCAACACCCAAGCATGACCAGTGAACACAAAACCACCAGCAACAGCCCATCACCTACATGGTTGAGAAATAAAACGGCTGTCTGTAAAAGACTATGTATGTCTGACACAATTATCATCCTTTACACTTGCTCAATGATCTGATGAACTCCTTGAAGGTTTCTTGCATATCACCTGTTGGAAACAGAAATATACCAGTGTTTATTACATGAAATATGCCGTTTAATCTTCTTATTGATAGCATATTGACTTTGATGGTACAACGTTACCGCACCACCGTAATGCAGACTGCTATTGTGTGCACACTTAATGCGCACACAATGGACACCTTATATATAATGGAATAATCCAATGTATACAAACCGGCAAGATCTGGGACAAGATCCTTAAATGGAAATAAATCAAGCAGACAAAGAAACAATTGTGAAAGCCAGTCATTGCATAGTTCACTGAGCAGAATGCATCTTGTGCACCTAATTAAGAACACTCGGTTCTTTGTGGTTGTCCGATTGTCCGGGACAACTGAAATTTCACATGGGCAACCAAAAGTTGAAGGTTAGTTGTCCGATGGACAACGATTTTTCCGTAGGACTGGAAACAAATACTGCTGACTGACCAACTCATTTGACTTTTTGCATATTCTACCATATTTCAGACTTCAAGTGTTTCTGTTTCTCAAACATCACATCTTTTCATTCCTCAAGACTTTAAGTACATGACCACAATTAGCATTTCAGACAACCAAATTTTACTTGTGGACAGCTAAAATAAGTGAAATGGTTGCCCAAAGGACAACCATAAATTTTTCTGAAAATCGAGGCCTGACACTCCATTGTTGTAAATTGTCTTTATATCTAGGATGCATTTAATAGATTTCATTTTATTGAGCTGCAAACAACTAACAGTATTCTGAGTACAGAATTTACAACAAGCTCAAAAGCATTTTAAAGGTTGTCTAAATTGCATATGTATACCCAAGTAATAGTTGACTGCATGTATTTGGTGCCAACAGCATGTTTTTCAGAGCCTTTGCTGTTCATTATACTTTTTAGACTCAACGCCAGCTAAACGAAGAAAGCGCAGTCGTTGGGGAGGTGATGAAAAAGCGCCAGTCCCGTCCCTCATTCCATCTGGGATATCTGCTGACCAAGAGAAACAGGTTCTTTGTAAGTATTTCTATTCAAATACTTTTATGGGATAAAAAGTACAAGTAAAACTGGATTTCTTCCTTCTTTTTGATCTACTGGACAGGTTCAGATGAACTTGTCTATCTCATTTCTCATTTTAATTTTTATGGTACATAAGTGGTAAGTCATAATAACCATCCATGTCTTATCCCAGTATGCTCTTTTAAAATGGTACCCTTATGTAGAGTAATGAGCTGTCTGTCCACTGTTGAAATACTGTATATTGCTTTTCTATGCAGCAAACATATTATGTTGTCTAGATGTACATGATGCCAGTCTAGACATACCCACACATTGATTAAAGGAAAGCTTGTTGACCGTGCCAGTGGTACCATGCTTATGTCGGGTAGATGTGCACTATTTAACAAGGTGTTTCTTGATTGGTTGTTGCCATTGTATTGTATCCATTGTATTCTTTGTTAGGGTTAGGGATTAGGTTAGGGATTAGGCTATTGTTAGCCAGTAAGGAAATTTCTTGTTAAACAGTGCGCATTGCCCCCTTATGTCTTGTTTGTTGTTCATACATATCATTTGAAGCTGTTTACCTATTTAGCTGTCTTCTTCAGCCTTTTCACTGACTGGATGTTTTAAAATGGATAGACTTAGTATACATATTCCCTAAATTGTCATGTACACTAGATCTTAAAGATGCATGATTGAAGGACTCATTCCTGTTTGCCTTGCCTTTAACCATACCAGTCACCTCATTTAATCACTGTTAACATACTGTAAGTATCAAAGACCTCTTTGTGTAATTTGCCCAAGTTCAGTACTTAACATTACTTTCTTAATGAATTCCTAAAACATAACAAAACTGTTTACCCTATCCTATCAAATTACTTCTTGGCACTTTCTGTGAAGTGTGACTGAGGTTTCCATGCATACAGATGTACATTTTAATCATGCCGTATTTTACAATATTTCTTTCCATGCATATTTAGTGTACAGTATGTCTGTATTGTTTTCTCCTTAAATTCTGTGTATCAAAATGACATTAATTTTTCCTTTTCTTAGGTTCATTTAATTATCCTGGCTTGCGTTTCATATTATATGCTTCCTACAATCATTCCAAAAACTGTGTGCTTACCATTGCAGTGAGCAGTTTTTGTACATTTTCTTTGCTTATGCAATTTTTTCCGTTTTAAAAATATGTCTTTGTTAGTATTTGCTGCATAGTATTCAATGCAATTTTGATTGTTTGGACAGTGTGACAGAACTCTTTAGAGGTAGGGTTAAGGCCAAAAATTAAGTTTCATTTACAGATCTACAGACGATTTGATTGATGTTTAATCCATGTTGCACATGAAGTCTACTGAAAGCAGCAATTGCAGACTTCACTCTATTTGTGATCCAAAGTGAATTTGATGCAAGCAGGGGTTAGGGTTCTTAGCTGGAGGGTTCTGAGTGGTGACTGTACTATAGTACTTTGCCAGTGTTATGTGCACAAACAAGTGCAGGTCATTACTATTTTTGCACATGGACCCATATAGCTCCTGTTACACTGCCAAAAGAGAAGAGGCCATTTAGAAATTTGCTCACAATATTAGTGATAGTTTTGGACTGATCAATACCTTGTTTAATTGCATCACATGACCTGTCTGTATATTCCCATGCCTCTCAATGTTGTTACATTCCAGTAAGAAGGGTTATGTACGGTAGGAGAAAAGTGGTTGTTAATTTAAATGGAAAAACATAAATTTCCTTGTTAATGTGAGGTTATGATGTCATGCTTGTCCCAAGTTCACTTTGGGTTGAAAATGTGACAATTGATACTTTTCCAAATAGCTTTTGCAAAGAATTATGGGATAGAAATGTTGGTGTCTGTTATTTTTTCCTACAGTAAAATGTCATTGACAAAAATTATGCAGACCTAAAACCTATCCCACAATCCTTTGTAATTACCATTTGGAAAAGGGTCAATTGTTCAAGTATCATTCAAAATATCAGATTCAATGCAAATTTACACCAGAATCCTGCCTGGAATGAGTATCCCAGTAGCACATTAGTCTAGATACTTCCTTTAAAAGTAGAAAAGTCATTATTTACATTACTGCATCGTTTATATTACTTGTATAATACTTGTTGTATGTTACAGTAAGTTTGCTTGGTTTTCTATATGAAATTTAGTCAGCTATCTTGAATTTCATTCCTAAAGAATCCCCATTTTGTACTTTTCAGCAGTCAGTTATCTTATTTTCAGTCAAATCAAGTCACAGTAATGACTGTCTAGAAAAGCACAGTGCATGTTTTGGTGGCACTCTGTCTCATTGATAACTTAATTTGCTTCCCAAACAAATCCAACTATATCAAGATTGTCTCCTCTCACAGAGGAGCATTTTTAAAATGGTTTCATGTTTTTAGAAGAAACATATCCATGTGAAGGGTGTGCAGTTTAATCAATTTTTGACAAAGAGTTGTGTTTGTATTTTGTTGGTTTGTGGTACAGTCGGAAAGGAAATGCACATTTTTAATCAAGAGCATAATTGTATTCTTGATGAGAAAATTGTAAAATTTTAATCTGATTATGAAGTTGGACTGTGAAAGCTAGCTCTAGGTGTCATTTGGGAATAATCGTATGTAGCAAATGTTTACATACAGTTTCAAAGTTTGTTTTTTGCAATGTCTGGAAATTTAATAACAGAGCTCCTTCTTCAACAGGGTGCTAATTTCATTCTGTTTAACATTCTTCCAAACAGTTCGTATTTGTCAGTTACAAGCATATGACCAATGTATAGAAATTAGACATTTAACATATTCTTTCCTTCCAATTTATGGTTGGTTTATTATTATCATTCATTTATCAAACATAAAATGTATTTTTTTTTTTTACCTCTTATTTTGGCTTGTGGAGGTTTGCATTTAAATGTGACCCCTGGAGCCGCTTATATCTGTGTCAGTCATTAAACTGATACAGAATCTATGCTAATGTTATAACATTTTACAACCCTTCTCTCTGTTCCTTCTCTAACCAAAATTCTCTCATACAGTGCATCTTAAGATAGAAGACCTCAGTCGCAAACTCAGAAGTGGAGACCTTGGCATACCTCCAAACCCAGAGGATAGGTTTGTTCACAAAAAATATTAACTCATCTATTTTAACTTTTTTCTCCTTGATGTTTAGTACAGCTCAGGTCGAGTGCAAGAAACTACTGTAGTGATGTGGTATCATACTCTTCCACTGAGTTTACACATTTGAATAAAGCAGTTTATATAGAGAGCTATGATCAGTATGATATGCAGTAGCTTGTGAAAACTGCTAATCGTGGATTGTATTCAATTATACAATTATATTTTGCCTGTTTATTGTCCCATAACCTTCATTGTCCCACAACCTTGTTCAAACTTTTCACAGGTTATATGTCAAATGTGAAATTCATTTTTCAATTTACATTTGTCCCTTCATTCTTTGATCTGACAATCCATAAAATATTGAAACGGTACTTATTTTTTCATGTTCAGGTCTATGACTACGGTCATAAAGAAGTTGTCCTCAGAAGGGGTAGTAAAAAAATTATGTAATAGATAGTACAATTTTGGCTGGAAATATTCTCGTGGACCTGGTACAGTTATAACAACTGTAATTTTTAGGGTTGAAAATAGATGGAAATCTGCAAGGTTCAACAGCCTTTCCAAAAACAACCATTTACCAATCTTCTCAGTATTGTAACTGAGCTGCATGACTACAGTATAAAAGTTCCTTTTTTTCCTTTTTTTTAAGAAAAAAAAAAGTGTGAAGCTTTTATGTCAAATGTTTCTTGAACACCAAATCTGACACAAGAACTAGTATGCATTCGATCTGTGGAATTTTTTATAGTGTGAAATGTAGGGTTGGGCGGTACCTTGAAAATATTGGCACCGGTATAGTTAAACAAACAGAACCGGTATTGAGGCAGTACCGGTTCTCAACTCCCGGGTAGGGAAGTAACCTAAGCCATGCATGGCCCCCATGTTATCCTGCACATTAATGCATGTGGGTGTTTGATTGGGTTAATTACCATGCAGGGACCTCTGCTGTAAATGTATGTGTACATCCACACATCCTAACAGTTATTTTTGTCAGCGAATATAATGAGTACCAGTAATTTTTTTCAAGTACCGGTATTTTCTCAAGAACAGGTATTAGTAACACACCAAATATCTTCGGTATTGTCATTACCTGTACTTCTAGTACAGGTATTGACGTCAGTACCGGTATATACCGCCCAACCCTAGTGAAATGTGTAGAAGATTCTGAGCACCTGGTGAAGGCGGGGTGCATCAGCCTTTAGACATCTTAATGATTTAATTGTCTGTATGCAATCCTAAATCCACATGTACAGTGAAATTGAGAGAATCAAAATTTTTTTAGAGCACAATCATTAATGATACAGGTAAGCAAAGAATTTGAAAGATTAGTGTAGGTGGACCCCAGATACGTCAGATTATCATCAGACCATCACTTGACTGTTAGAATTGACTTGAATACAGGCCATTGGATTTCGCAGGAGCACTTGTTGTTAGTTCATCGTGTGGTGGTCCCTTGGTGATGTAATCACAGAACCCAAAAATCACTAATCAAAGTACCACCCATGGAGTTTTTTAGCAAAACCCAAAAGAGGGTTTCTGTTGGTGTCCTTTGCTTTCAAAATCCAATGGTTTGATAATTGGAAATAACTATTTGCCTGAGATTTAACTTGATTAAACTTGTCTCTCACAAGGAAAGGTACCAAGTTAGATCAAGGCAAAGTTTCTGCTCAGCTATTTTTTTTCTTAATTTCATAAACATTATTACAGATGTACTATATGCTTTTCTGTAATTGTTACAGATATAAAGCTGATCAAGACGTGTTTTGATCCAAACAGTTAAAATATTTTGGTTTCCCATGATTTTTTTGTTTTTTTCTTGTGGTACAGACCATGTTACTGTCAGTTTATCCTTCTGTGACATCTCTTCATGTTGCACCATTTTTCTGCTATTCACTACTGCATGTCTTCTATGGACACTGTTGTATTACAGTATGTCTTGATATTATTTAAAAGATGTCAAAGTGAAATGTTTAGCATCAGAATTTTTGCCTTTATGGTATTGTTTCCGTAAAGATATTGTTTCCTGATGATGGTAGCAGCCCGGTTTAAACTGTGGTCTGTGTTAGTTTTAAACCTGTTATCAATATCAGTTTAAACATACCAGCCAACTCTTTCGATGTTATATGCAGAAACTGTTCCACTGTTTAAGTTTGAAAATCCTTAAATATCAGAATGTTGCAATTTTCTGACTTGACATTTGATCAGAAAATTGCAAAGCAACAGCTTGGCAAAGGTGACATCCATCTTTGCTAAAGCCAGAAGTAGTTTAACATTTATATATATATTGTGAACATTTAGAGAGGGAAGGTGGAACATTGCCCCTTGGATGGCTCAACCCATAGAGGTTATATAATGCATGTGTACTCCTCTGCTACAAGTCCCTTTTCTGTAGATGACAGCGTTGGCTAGCATGCTTCAAGAATTCTTTTACGTAGGTCAGCAGGGTTTGGTTTGCTCAGTTTTAATATAAATACTGTAGGAAAGGAAAGCAAAACAGAATAAGTTATTATTTTTTTTTTTTTAACAAAGCAACAAATTCCTCTCCCCAATTCTTCTCCCCAATTCTTTTAGGTGAGGTATAAAAGTGCGGTTCCAGCAAACACTTATCAGGGAATAATTTATCCGGTATCGCATCGCATTTTGCTACACAAAATGGACACATTGCTATACAAAAACAAAATTGTGTAGCAGATTTTCTACATTAAACGTATGGGTTGTTAGTGATTTTGTGATCGAAGAGCCCTGAAACAGCAAAATTGCTATGCAAAATTTGAACACTAAATTATTCCCTGCTTATGGATGTAAAATTTTCTTTTTTTTCTCGTATGTTTGTGTGATGGATGCGTACTCGTTAACTAGTGTGCTTGGTCTTGTCAAGTGACTGTCCACGGCTTTATTGTAAATTTGGAGTGTCCAGCTGTCTGTCCTAATTGATGACATTTTCCATTGTTTTGTTTAACTTGTAGTACCATACCTTGCCATTTTGCTACAGCATCTTGCTGTATTCTGTCTGGTATACAATTGTTCAGTGACGTCACTTCAGTGGAGACACTTTGTAGTGCCACTGGAATTGTGGAGATATTTCCCTGTCAGCATAATATGCCCATGGTGTTACATCATTCCATGTTTTTCTTTGGAAGAAGAACTTTGATCTTAAGCATCACCCAAGAGGGCAAAAAATGAGGCCAATTTGGCGTATTGACACAAATGCAAATTTCATCATGTTTAATTCCTAGCAAAATTACCTGCATGGAATCATGGATACAGCTTCGGAGAATCCTTCATTTCATCGTATAAATTTGCTGCGCATTTGGTAATTCCCTCAATAATAGCATCTTGATTCCTGTACAACAGAAAAAGGTATCCCAAATGAAGACCTGACCACTTGAATTGATGTGCTTCAGTTCAAATAGGCAAGGAATCACAAAGCAGGCTGCATGGGTTGTGTTGTCACTGAGTTACATGTAGGCCTCAGGTCAAAATTGTTGTCTGGAGCTGCCCCAGCCAAGCTTTGCTGCAACAAACCACATAACAATGGCAGAATTAATCTCATTTGTTTGCTATTGTTCAGCTGTTGTTATGTCTGTGGAAACAAAGGATGGATATATCGTGTTTGAGGCGGCTACAGATTTTCTGTAAGGGTGTTCACGCTTACGTCAATGGTTGGAATTGGTTCGCATAGAGCATGCTCAAAAATACATGCATATATAATGTTAGGCGTAACATGTGTTAACGCATTTGCAATTACACGTATGAAAATTAGAGGAACTGGACTCTTACCATTGGTTGTGATGACAGTGTATTGTAAGCACATCTCACCAAATCGTTTGATACCCAGCCATGATGGCATTTGTTTGTAAACACTGATGGAATCTATTTGAAGCATAGACCCTTTCTCAAATATTTAAAAGGATTGTGGGACAGATTTATAGTGTTCATTGTTTTGTACCTTCAGTGAAATGCCTTTGACAAGTACTATTCATAATGAATACTATCCCATAATCCTTTGTGATTGCTGTTCGGAAAAAGTCTATTGTGCCTTACTTAAGTACATTCTGGCTTGTATTTTTGGAGACACCAGTAGTAAATGAGGTGATAGTTTAGGCATGTTCTGGGAAGGGATTGTGGTAGATCAAGGGTTTGTACAGGTTCTGAATATGCTGGAAAGTCAGTAAAATTTGAAATTTGAATTCTCTATTCTGAAAAATCACGGAAAATAAGCAAATTTTTGAAAGGTCCTGGAAAAGTCAGGGAATTTTTTTTGAAGTGGATGCATTGTTCTGAATTTCACTAAATGATTTTGTGGAAAACAGATAGAAATATGGGGTATGACTATTTTTAAGGGCCTGTAAATATCAGTCAAAATCCTTAAAAGTCATAGACTTTGAATAGTTTGAATGTGCATGAACCCTGAGATCATTGGGCAGTTCTTTCGAGTATTAAATATGTTTAAAACAGTACAATATGCCACAAGTTATTGGGTCACATGTAATAATGATCATTATTGCATAGAGGGGGTGTGGTCTCCAAGGGCAAATAACCAGTCACCCTTTCAAATTTTTGTACTAGACCTTACTTGATAGTTATCGGTCCTGAGTATACTAACCGCTCTGATTCAAAGATGTGAGCTTGTGTTTTGGTATTTATTGAAATAGACCATGAATTTTGAGGTGTGTGATTGTGATGCCCGCCAACACTCTTCTGAAATCACCGTTGAGGGGTAAATTTTTTTCACACCTACATGAAGATGGGAGCCCATATAAATGTATTAAAAATTTAGTTAAACAGAACACCTGCATCGTTCCTTAATTTCATGATTATTGCTGTTGGTAGCAAACCTGGAAAATAAAAAACTCAAGGCCTGCAGACATCTTTCTGTGTCATATATAGTACCTCCTTACTTCTGTTGAATTCACTTTAATGTCATTAACACTATTTCTAACTAGAAAAGTCATGAAACTCTGTAGGAAGTGCTTGGTGACAGGGTTCTGTACTTCTGTTGTATTTTTCCATTTTGTCTCCTTGTGTGTGGTCTTTTGAAGTTTTTATGGTTCCTAAATCCTTGGCAGTTTACAATTTTTAGTTTGAAGTCCACATATTTTTGATCTTTTGGTATCAGTCTTTCATACTGAAGCAGTGGAAAATGGCAGTAATTGGAGGAAGTTTGAAGATTGAATCACGGAAGATGTTTGTCCTTTTTGGGGTTTGGTGTTCAGTTTGGTGTTCATTTTACAGTGGTCACTTGTTTGAAAATGTTTTCATAGTTTTGGTGAATTGAATGTTCTCAGAAATTTTGCTTCATTGTCCAACAACCATGCATGTGGCTAGTTTGTAATGGTGATACATATCAATTCTATACCACTTTTATGAGAAGTGATTTTAATTTTGAAAAAATGATACTGTGGTAGAGACAGCATTTTCAAGAAAAAAAAATGAGCAGATGGCTTTTCTTCAATTCAGGGGCTAACTATTTTTGTGGTGCATCAGTATTCATCAATGCCCTTGGCAAACATTGAGAAATTATATTTGTTTGCCATTGAATTCACATAATCTTACAACAATTGTTTTCTTTCCTTTAGTATTGTCAGTCATATTTTCCTGACATTTTGAAATGCTGGACAGTTTAATACAGTGAATATTGCTGTCATCTTTGTACAGAATATGAAAGTCAACAATGCAAATGGTTAATTTCACAAATGAAGATGTATGGTACTCTCTCCTTGTATTATGTTTTCATATTAGGCACATGGTCATTCACATGTCATTCACTGATCTTAATATTTTTAGTGTTTTCACTTTTTTTTTTCCTTGAAACATATAGCGGGTCTACCCCAAGGTTGGATGTTTCCAGGGTTCAATGTTCCCCTTTGTATTATTTTAATAGATGTCAATGATTTCGGGGTTCTTTTTTCCCAAGGTTCAATGTTCCCAGGGTTTAGTGTTCCCAGGAAGGTGTTTGATGTTCCTGGCCTGAGAATGGTAAAGCCTGAGAACATTGACATAGCCCCTCTATCTATGGTGAACATGGACAAAGAGGGTTACTCATATTGTTAGACCTGATTCTTTTGTAGTTCATGACCAAGCTTTAGACTTAATGCTTGTATCTTAAAGAGTATATTCCTAAGTTGTTTAGATGAGTGAAGATGTGTGTCATGCTATTGTGCATATTGTTTGATAAAAATGTCACAAACTGCACAATAGTAATTTATATTAACTTGTGTGCCTAACTACAATTTAGGTTCACTGTGAAGAAAATTATTTTTTTTACATCACTTGTTTCATTATATACTGCATATATGCTTTATTAATCCTTCTACAGCTCTGGTCTGTAAAATACACCTTTTTAGTCTTTCATAATATAACAGTATTAATCACTTGTGATGGAGTGTACTGATGGAGGGGTCCTTCTTTTCGACATGTGTGCTTTTAATGTTTGTTTCTTGTCTGTCAACAGGTCCCCTTCACCCGAGCCCATTTACGATCACAATGGGAAACGTCTCAACACGCGTGAATATCGTACACGTAAGAAGCTGGAAGAGGAGCGTCATATAGCTGTGCAAGAAGCGTTGACGGTGAACCCAGAATATAAACCTCCAGCGGACTATAAGTGCGTACATTTTAGATACTTAGATTAGGTTTTACGGCTCAGTTTGTAATAAGGCTGTGAATGTTTAGCAAAATAACTAAACATTTAACCTAAAAAATTTGGGATTGTTTAGTGATTGAAAGCAATTATTACAGATTTACCTGTTGGTTTGTAGTGATTGACACTGAATGTAATGCAGAAATAATAAAAGTCCTTATCATGCGTTGCATGGTAAATCAAATTATTCTGAAAGTTAAAAGCCTACAAGGTTCAGATATGCCCAGAATGTTCCATTTAACAAAAACCAAGGATCATCAGAGTATACAAATGAATAAAAAACTGTCAAAAACAGGTTTTGTGATTAACCCCTTGTGGCTTTGTATTAAACATTTATTCCACATGAGTTTGTTTAGGGATTAATCTCTACATGTTCACAGCCCTAGTTTATAACCAATTGGTTCAAGTTGGGCTGGCCACCTCATTTACTCCAGTTGTGGTTCACTGACTTGTGTTCCCTACTTCATTGTATGTATTCTAAGAACCAGCAATTGTCCTACAGTACAGTATTTGCTTACTGTACACGATCATAGTGACAATTTGTGTACTTAGTTACACTACCAGTTTACACATGTATATCATGTGATACATGCTGGTATTGTTGTGGTTACCCTATGACCAAGACTGGAAAAAATGTTTATTTCTTTGCATTCAGGTTAAATTTGCCTCAGTTTTTTACCCATTTTCATGTACATGCTGCTGGTCAAAACTTTTAGAAACCCAATACATACAGACATCAACATGCTATAAGGGTTAAAAACATTTTTTGTGGGTGGGGGAAGGGAGACAGCATTATCATGTTTTTGACACCTGTGTGGGATTTGGACAAGAACAAAACATTTTTGAGTTGAACTTTTCTTCAGTTATCAGGATATCCTTTAAGTGTGTAGGCAGACAAGATGCTGGGACTCATTTAGGACAAAATGGCTTCTAGGGGTGGTGACAATACTTTTAGGGGGTCAAATGTGTACAGATGTTTAAAGTCAACACCAACTTGAAACTTTCATGAGGGACTTGAAATTTTTTCCGTACCTCCCTTTCCACACCCCCATCACCCAGGGTAGCAGTTTGTAGGGCTGGAGAACATGTTTATTTCCTGGGAATGGAGTAAACTTTCCCATGGTTGCCTCTAGTCATATTGTACAGAAAAAGGGAAATTTCCCCCCAATTGCCAAAATTTCCCTTCAGATGCCCAAATTCTTTGGAAAAGAGCCCCCCAGTTTTTTTCACCTATGCCAGTGTGACTGCCAGTTTCTGTCTTTGTAGGATCCTTTGTCATATGTTTCCCTTTTATTATTTTTCACTTTCATGAACAAAAATGCAAAATAATTTAAGCAAATTAGACGTGTTTGGCATTTTTAATTAAGTTTTTTTTTTATTTTGGTATTCACCTTTTAAAGTTTGTTTCATTTGTTCTCCATAGACCTCCAGTTCAGAAAGTGAGTGACCGAGTTATGATACCTCAAGATGACCATCCGCACATCAATTTTGTAGGACTACTTATTGGACCTAGGTATGTTAATGCAATTGACAAAATCTTGCCAAGATATCAAAATATAAAAAATATAAAACACTAATAATAATACAAAAAAAAAAGAAAAAGAAAACAAAACAAAGAGGGCATTCCTCGAGTTGTTTGTTTGTGGAACATTTGTTTGTTTGTTTGTTTGACTTTGATTCAACAATTGTTTATTTTTATGCTTTTGATGTTAGAATCATTTAATGACCTTTTTCCGCTCTTGTAGCATTCCTTAGCAAATAATGACACAGTATATTTGCATATTTACTATTAAATGTATTGATGTTTTGGATGCCAGGCCTCGGATTTCAGATTTTCCTGGCGTACTGCCCTTCACACTCCTCGGGAAGTTTAGGAGTGTTGTAAGTGTGCTGTTTGAGAGATAGTTCTCATGTTACGTCATGGGAACTTTTCAGGTGGAGTATTTTAGCCACATTTGAGGGCACCCTCAGTATGTGAGTACAGACTCGCCCTCAGACATTGCAGTTTCGAACCCCTAGTTGTGACATCACTGAGAACTATGTATTAAACTTCACTATGTTCATCTGAGTATCCATTCTTGATCTAGGTGTGCAAAAAGTCACATTCCTCACCATTTTTGTACATGTCTTCAATGTTCTTACATGTGTAGCAGTATTAAATGACTTTCCACTCTTTGTAGCATTTCCATTTTGCAATATGTCAGATTTTTTTTATCTTACAATAGAGTTGTCTTAAAAGACTGACAGTATCCCTGGAAAATGTGTATTTAAATGATTTTGTGAAAGGATAGACTCGTGGGGTTATTAGTGTTGATCATCAAAGTGAATAGTTGAGAATAGAATAATTTATGTCATCAAGTTTCATATGCTGTAGTAGGTTTGCTTCATGCCAAGTATGAATGGTGTTACTCACATAATTGACCCCTTCCCTTGTTCCCTACCTGCCAAGAAAGAAAAAAGTTAACTTAAAGTCCAAACATTGCCAATTACTTGATTTTTTTAAAAATTTCAGTCTAGTTTCATTTGAAGTTCACAGTATATCTGCACAAGCCTGATGTACTCTTGTGCTATATTGATAAAAAAAAGTTAAGGTCTTAGTTTTCAGGAGGGTAGGCAAAGAGGACAGAGCACACAACAAAAAGCTAGACTGTGCATGATCAGAAGCAGGTATCACTTTGTCCTTTTGGTTTTAAGAACTCATCAGCTAATTTAACGTTTGGTCTAGAAACAGGATGGTGCATTGGTTTGATTGGTGATTTCCCTCGTGCATCCGCCTTTCGCGCGGAAGGCCCGGGTTCGCTTCCCAGGTCGAGTCATACCAAAGACTCTAAAAAAGGAACCTACTGCTGTTGTGTGTGATGCTCGGCATAAGCAATGGAGTAGGAAAACAAGCCAGTGAGCCACAACTGGAAAAAAGGCCCTGGCCGGCTCAACTTGAACAAATAGGTTGGAAACTGGGCCGTAAAACTCTAATCCAATCTAACCCTCCTACCATTGTTTCTAAAGGGACACTTTCTAACAGTCAGGACAGAATGCTGTTTGCGCATGTGTTTAACTTACAATCCTGTTGCTCTACTGTCCTGAATCAAAAAGTGGCTATTATAAGTTTCTAACCATTTTTTGTAGGGGCAATACTCTGAAGAAACTGGAGAAGGATACAGGGACCAAGATTATGATTAGAGGTAAAGGGTCAGTGAAAGAAGGGAAAGTAGGACGTAAGGACGGTCAGCCCCTCCCAGGGGAAGATGAACCCCTACATGCCCTGGTAACTGCAAGTAATGCAGAAGCTGTCAAGAAGGCTGTGGACCAGGTACGTAAAGCAGTGTTTGTGTTTGGTTAAGGTTTGCAGAACTAGGACTCAGGATGTCTGAATACGAATGAGATGTTTCAAGGAGTTCAGGACAATGCCCTTTGAGCAACTTAATAGTGGACAATTTGCCCTCTACAACTTTACCTATGTACAATATCCATCTGCAGACCAAGGATGAAATTAACTAGGTGCCATAAGTGCCAGTCTCCTGGTCAGCACAGAGTGTCTCCTGGCTACACCACAAATGAGGGACCAGGGGACACTTTTTTGACAGAAAATGCCCCCTTCATCGACTAACCTTAATTTCATCCTTTCTGAAAACCCTTTTCCCAATAGCAAATAGTGAAAAATTAGAGATTGATGTCATTCCTACACACTCATCAACAAGCCAGTGAGCCACAACTCAAAAAAAAGGCTGCGCCCAACTAAACTCAAATCAATTGGGTAGAAACTGGGCTGTAAAACTCCATCTAACTACTTACTCATGTAGTACACATGAAAACAGCTCCATCTATTTCAGAAGAACCTGTGTGCTAGCTAACCCTTGACCTGTCATTCCTTTTTCATCAGATTTTGGTTTTATTTGTATTTGTCAATGGCATTGTCCTCTAACAAGGGATGCACAGAAAAATCCATCCCACAATTTATGTAGTTGCTCTATGGAAATAGGTCTCTGGTTATCATCTTTCATACAACCACTTAGTAAAATGGCATTATCCAGAGCCTGAATTGTTTGGCAGATGTATGTGGTGGTCATGGGTAGAAAATGTTGAAGTTAGGGGCTTCTTCCTGGAAAATTTGGGCATTCGGAGGAAAACTTTGGCAATGGAAGAAAAATGTTGAGGAGAAATTTTCTCCTTTCCTGGGAAGTGAACATTTACCAACCCTGATCACTGGTGGTGATTGCCATTGTGGGTGGTAGGGTGGTCAGGTGATACTTATTAGAAATTACTTGAAATGTTTGGAAAAGGTACTGCTTATGTTTTTAAATAGCTTCGGTTCATCATTGCACAGTGATGTCAGTAAACTAACAGCCAAGAAATGCACTTGTCATAGCTGTTCACTGCTTGAAAATGCCGTACTAATAGAGATGTACTTCTTACATAAGTTAATACATAAAACATTATCTCCGACGTAAAAGGTTTAAATTTTACCCAAATTTCAGGGAGCAGTAAAATAAGTCTGTAAATAATGGCTCAAAAAAAGAAGGAAAATTTTCATTAAGTATGATAACAGGAAGTAAAGAAGTGTCACATCGAACAGTTTTGGGAAGGAGATTAAAGTGAAAGAATATAGTAAGAGAATAAGTTTTAAGATTTTGTTTTTGTAAAATTCTCTGTAGATTACTCAAACTATCAAAGAAGGGATTGAACAGCCAGAGGGACAGAATGACTTGCGAAGGAAACAGCTGCGAGAACTTGCCAAATTGAATGGTACGCTCAGAGAAGAGGACATGCTGAGGTAAGACAGTTGAAGGTTTTGTAAAACATTAGGGGTTACCCAGAAAGGTGCATTACCTGGGCCCTGTTTCATGAAGAGTTAGGACTCATCTTAAATTTAAGCTGCCATGCAATAATTCTATTGAGCCCCCACCCCCCCCCCCCCCAAACCAACAAAGGGTTGAAGAATATGCCCATAGTCTCTCCCGCTTGTTGAGGAGACTGAGTGGACGGACTTGCACCATGCACCATGACTGAACTGTTTTTGGAACTGGACTTGAACCATATTTGAAACTGTATTTAAACTTTTCTTTCTATCTCGCTGACACTATATATTTATGTTGGTGTGTTGCTGAATCAGAGCTTTTTAACAAACCATTCTGTTGAAATCAAATTTCAGATTTAGCACAAGATTTACCTATTGTTTCTCCTTGGAACATTATTGTGTATGTATTTGACAATATTTATTCGCAGTTTATCAAGGTCCATTGTAATGTTTATAAACTTAGATAGTAAGGACCAATATTTTTCAGTAGGCTCTTCTTGTCTTTAATGTAAGATGTGCATTGTGTTTTAGAAGTCTGCTTGGCTCCTTCGCTTCTATTTATATATGTATATCATTCTTGCATGCAGTAACTCTCTGGCAAAAAACTTTTTGCATGTTGGTAATCCAGGGCTTGAAAAAATCCTATGTGGTGGCTGTCTTGGGCTCCCTAGTACAATTTCTGGGCTTCCAACATCCTTGACAGCCCATAGGGATGCTGGCATACACCAGGGAGCTGTGTGTACAGTACATTTTACTTTGCTATTTAGAAAGGCTAATTTGGGCTCCAACAACAATCTGTCACCAGAAAGTCCTAGGAACTAATGACTAATCCAGACAACAAGTGATGGTCTAATTTTAGTTGGCCATTACGGGGGTCTATCACCTTTTAAATCTTCAGTATGCTAGCTTACCTGTACCATACATGGTTGTACACTAAACTGTATCTTGATTCCCTTAATTTCACTGAATATGAGGGTTTAAAATTCATGTAGACAATGAATGTAGATGATTTAAGGCTGATGGACCCCAATAATGGCTGCCTACAGTCACTAAACACAAGAGCTAATCGGATTCGTCTATAGGCTGCAAAACTATTTTTCAAGCTTTGTAACCCTACCAAGAGAGGGAGCAGGTGCCTAATACCTACATATTCAAGTCAGGCAATAAATGTATTCATAGCTAAATAGTAGGCAAGTTTTGGAGCTCTTAGAGTAGAGCTCTTAGTAACCATGAAGTTAGAGGTTTTGACCATTTTGAAAGGTTCTTCACTTTGCTCTATGAAAATTCTTTTTAGTATTTGTGCTATTAACATTTCACAAAGGTCACCAGAGATTGACAGCCTGCTTTTTCCCTTGGAGAGTCTGCCAAGTGCATCATTCTTTCTAATAGTTTTCACACTTCTTTTCTGGCTCAATTTCCTTCTAGATGTTCAAATTGTGGTGCCACAGACCATCGTACTTGGCAGTGTCCTGAGAAACAGAATGTTACCAGCAATGTCTTGTGTGGAATCTGTGGAGCAGCTGGACACGTTACTGCAGATTGTCGGCAGAAAGCCAACATCGAAAGCCCATTTAGCAACAACCAACCGGCTGGGCAGCAACTTGGCGGTAATTTGGAACGAGCAAAGATGGACTCAGAGGTAAGCAAAGGTCATTTAAAGGCTTTGTGGGAAAGGCAGTTTAAGCAGTGTGGGAGAGCATTCCATTGTAATTGCTATTTGGAAAAGAGTCTGTTGTTGTGCACAATGAACATTTCTCCTAAAATTTATCTAGTGTTAACTGCAAAGTTGTATTAAATATTCAAGGCGTAAGTGGCTTTCTAGATGTAGTTTCTACTTTGGCACCAAAAGACCACACATTTGTAAAGCTTGTTAGCCTTGGACACACTGGACCCTTAGTAAATAAATTCTGTGCTATGTGCATGCATTTGTTTATTTTGTTTATTCTGTTTATTCAGAGTCAACAGTTACTGTTCCTGTATAGTTGAGCTTACTTAGAAGTGTTGCTTTTGTTCCACATAAAAACTGTTTTGGAAACCAATATTTACTAACACAAAATGATATCTTATTTTAAGTAATGCAGTTAAGTGACCTTCTATATGAGTAATAAGTTTCTTGTAGAAAGAAAATTTAAGTACTTGATACTTAGAAAATTATTTTTCACCCAAACTTTCAAAAATGAAAACAATTCACTGTTTGCCACTCTTCTAATGATAATGCTTTTAGGACGGTATCCTTAAGCTTTTAACTGAGACTAAACAGTTAGAGCTATTTGCTTTGCCTCCAAAGGTGATGCATTTTAACCCTTTCGCTGCTGAAAAGGGTCCATCTTACCATACTGAACTATTTATTAGATTACGTGTACACATCATGTATCTACAAGTTTGGCAAATACTAAGTTTTTGTATTGAGACTGCCATATTTGGGTATATACTTTGATGTAAGCCAGCCTCAAACTGAAGTGAATAGACACCAACTAATCCTATTCACTTACGGCTATGCAGCCTTTTTATCTCTCTCCAGTGGTCTGTTCACCTCAGTTTGAGATAGCCTTACATGAAGTATCTCCCCATATTTCGGCCTTCTAAATTTCCGTAAGAGGGTGTATAAATGTAAAAACATCTCCTTTTCAAGCCTGTTGTGTCCAAAACTCATTTACACACCATATGTTTTTATGGAGCTATTCCAACAGGGCAATGGTTTTACAGCAGAACCATACCTTTGCAGCAGTGGTAAATTGTGGCTTCACAGAGAAACCATGCAAAGTGAATTCCCTTACTTGAACAATTTCTTTGCAGAAAATAGTGATTTCAATTTCTATAGTTGTTGCATGATGCATGTTCAGACTGTGAGGTTACAAGATGATTTGTTAGGAAGTCTTTTCATCTAGGCTCAGTTACTTGGTTCACAACAAAACTGAAAGTCCCACTTTTTGCGGTCTATGAATTCTTGTACCTTGATCCCAGTACTGCTCTTCAATAGTAAGTCCTTCAGTGCTCTGCAAGATTTTCTTGTTTTTATGGAATGTTGAAATTTTTGTATCTTTCCATTTCAACTTCAGTACATGTCCTTCATGGCTGAACTTGGTGAAGGTCCTCCTCAAGGCCAGAGTGAAAGGGCTAATAACCAGCAACAACAGCCCCCAGTCAGTGCGCCACCGCCCGTCAACCCCCCATCGCTACTACAGCAGCCACTGAGTCAAACGCAGAATGGAAGTGGTCCACCTTCACTTGCAAGTAGTCAGAATAACCAAGGACCAAACAGCTTGGGGCCCAACAACACCCAAGATGATAGACCACCATTTAGCAGAAGACCTCCATATGACAGAAGTTCCTTTGGTGGTAGAGGGCCTGGTAGTACCCCAGATGACAGAGGGTCATACAACGAAAGCTTTGGCAGTGGTTCATCACAGTTTAGAGACAACTTTCAGAGTGGTTCACAGTATGGTGATAGCCCTAGGCCGTTAAGAGGGCCCCGACCCTTGGTAATTGCTTTTCTTGTATGAATTATGCTCAGCTTCTTCCTTTATATGCTTTGAAGTTCAAGCTGGGATTGCCATTTCTCTGCATGGAAAGTGGCTCCAGTTTGGTGTTTGGTAGTTTATAGTGGGAAATTTTGGAGGGACATAAAAGCTTGTATTTTACTCATCTGAAATTGAAATCATACCTGTTCTCCTTGCAGCCCAAACTAGTGGGGGTGTTTGTTGAGCAAATTTGACAGCACTTGCTTTGTGCATTGCTTGAAGTGTTTATACATTTACCCTCTGTCTCTTTTTTTTACAGATGGGAACACCAAGTCCATATTCATGGAGGAGGGATCGAAATGAAGATAGGGGAAGCCAGTTTGGTGGACCTCCACCTAGACGCTATCCTCCACCCTTCAGTCGCAGGGGACCTGGTGGTGCAGGTGGACCCCCTCCTCGTGGTATGGGTCCTGGAGGCCCAATGCCTCCTAGAGGACCCCCTCCTCCAGGACCTGCAGGTATCCCACCGTTAATGAGTATGCCAACAGGAATGCCACCACCTCCAAGTGGTATGGGCCAACCTAGGCCACCAATACCACCCTTGGGTTACATGGGTGGTCCACCACAGCTAGGAGGACCTGTTGGGCCACCGATGAATGTTCCATGGGGCAATGCCGGTGGCATGCCTCCAGTTCCCCCATCGTCGCAGCAGGGTCCACAGCCTACAGCACCATCCTCACAGACGTCTACCTCAGGGGCACCTGCTGCAGCAACTACAAGCACAGGTAGGTCCTTGATTAATTGTGGTCTCCTTGACATACTAATTGCCACAACTCTATTCCTTTTCCTCATTCATTCAGAGCAGTGAAAGTATGTAATTAATAAAATGAAGTTTTGATCTTGATTACCCCCATTGTTCTTTCCGTTCGCAAGTCAACCATTATTGTTTAGTTGAGGTAGAGGGAGATAAGATTGTTTGAAATGAAAATGTTTATGTTGCTATTTCAATTAGTTTCCAGCAGCCTTGAAAACTCAATAGTCATAAAAGTTTATTCTTAACTTTCTGTTCCAGAAAATGGTGGAATTGTTTTAGAGTAACTTCTTTTTTGGATTGCATGTATAACGCATACTTTTATCTTCAAGTTTTATATGAACTTGATGGCCAATTCTCATAGCAAGGAAATGAAAAACTCATGGAATTATTATTTTGGAAGCCCATAAGTTAATTTTTTTTTTTTTGACTGGTGTCTGACTTTCTTTCATTGTCATCACAAGCTTTTTGCTTGCAAAAAAAGTACTCAAGGGAAGAGTTTAAGGGTGTAAGGTCACATCAAATTTTGATATGTTAGAGGGGTATGTATTCTAAGCATTTTAGTGAAATTTTCATTGAAATCCGATGTGCGGTAATCGAGATATGAGCAAGTAAAGTTGTCATACTTTCACTTTTTCAGCAAAAAGTGACTTGAGGCAAGTACATATGACATCACATCCTCACATTAATGTACAATCTTCTATTTTCATTAAACTTTACAAACAATTTTCTCCTCAATAGTCCCATATTATAAGAATGTAATTGCATAATTGGCATGAGAACTTAACAAATTTGAAGGAGGTCCTTTCCCTATGAACTTCAGGGTCAACAGAGCAGTGTTAAAAACAAAAGGGAAACAAAGCATTCCTTGTCAGTGTGAGGAAACGATATATAACCTCTGCTGCCCTCAAGCTCACTTTGGAGCACAAATCTAGTGACTTCATTTCCTGATATCTGGAGGAATACATGTCCGATTTGAATGAAAGTTTCACTACACTGTGAAGATCTGGTTTCTCTTTCACATATGAAAATAAAATTTTTGCTTTAACTTCCCCTTTAACTTTATTGGTGCCAAAATCCATGCTCTTATCTCTTTTAGCTCAACCAGCACCACCTCCACCATCAATGGTTGCCCAACCACCACCACCCCCTCCATCAAGTGAGTCACAACCGGCTCCACCAGCCCCACCAGGAGGACTTCCCTTCCAGGCTACAAACAGTAAGTAACATGTATTGATAACAAACAATCTATCATTGTTTAAAAGCTGATGAGCATTGGAAATATTAGTCAGACGTATGACTTGAAAACAGGTCTTTGTCTGCCGTGTTGAAATTAACCCTCTTGCTACCGAAAAAGGTCCATCCCACCATTCTTAGCTGTATGTTATACTCAGTATACAGAGGGCTTGATTTTGTGGTTGTCCGATTGTCTGGGACGACTAAAATCTCATACGGACAACCAAATGTTAGAAGGTGGACAACAAATGGACAGCCATTTAAATCTCGGAAGGAATTTAAAAGCATCTTACTTTTATCTGATTGGAGAAGCAAAATTGCTAACTTATCAGCTCTTCAACTTTCTCATCATACAATATTTCAAACTTACAGTGTTTTGTCTCTCCAAGTGTCACATCTTTCTCTTGTTCAAGACCAATAAAACATGAACACAAAAGCTGTTCATAATTGTGCAAAAAATGTTTCAGACCAAATTCCTTTGTGACAACTAAAAATAATGCCGTTATTGTTGAAGGACAACCATCAATTTTTCTGACCCACGGGGCCTAACAGTACTTACGTACTAGTTCTGTGAATGCTTTGTATGCTCTAACATCCCCTTTAAGTAACACATTTTACATAGAATATGTACACAGGTTTTAAATTGTGTTGTGGCTATGAATAAGCCTTTCTGCTTTCACAATTCATATAAAACACTTGGATATGTAAACAGCCATATTAAGCCTTTTGCTTATAGAAGTGTCTGAAATCCTAGTGGTGAATTTATGTGATGGTCACCAACATAGTATCATCAACCTTTACAGATGCTGGTGCTATGACTGTGAGTTCTGGTGGAGTTTCCATGCCCACACAGTCTCCATGGCAACAGATGCAACAGCAGCAACCAGTCTCCATGGCAACCAGCCAGGGGGTCTCAAATGCACCACCAGGTACCTGCATGCTTACCATGTAGAAACTAAGTCACCTTAGCTGATATAATTGAAATGCAAAAATGAAAAATGGCTCTTTGGACATCTCACATGTATTTCTTTGCTGAGCAATGTTCTTCTCCCTAATCTGGTTGTAGCCAGAATTTCAAATTACAGGAGTCCAAATATCTTTGATTCCTGAAGGAACTGCCCCAACCCAATTTTGTTTTGCAATTTTGACATTTCATAAAGTGGAATGATACTTGACTTTTTTCACCCACACCAGCTTGGAAATGAAGGATTTTTATTGAGTATGCTACCTTTAATATTTGTTTAACAACACATGCAGGGGTGGGTGTAGGCTAGGGTTTTAAGGTTGTCTGAACTTTTTTTTACATGCATACTAGTTGGTAGAAATTAGAATAATAATTTACTTCTTTGCTCTCATTACAGCCTCTACCAGTGCACCCTTGTATCCATGGCAAACAGCAGCAGCAGCACTAGAAGCAATGGCTGCTGGACGAAGTCAGCCATCCCTCCCCAAGAGCAGTGCTTCTGCTTCCTCGGCACAAAAGACATCCACTACTACCACTGCTAGTAGTACACCAGCCAGCACAGCGAGTGCCAGTATGGCCCCACCCACCCAACCAGCAGTGCCACAAATGGCGCCCATGATGGGTATGGGTCAGATGCCGCAGTGGTCACAGATGATGTACCCAGGCATGGGGATGGGTATGGGAATGATGCCAGGAATGGGACAAATGGGAATGATGATGCCACCCCAGCCATCCATGGGTGCACCCATGATGCCACCACAACAACAACCCATGGTCAGCCAAGGCCAGCAGCAGCAAACGTCCACTGCAGTACCATTCCAGCCACCACCACCACCTATTGATAGCAACCAAATGGCTTCATTAGTCAGTGCGCCACCCCCACCCCCACCTCCACCTTAAAGTTGGACAGTGTGCCACTAGTGTTGCCAAGGATCCCTTTTCTACACACCAGCTTTTGTAGCCATAAATCTTGGAGATTTTATAAAAGGGGGATGAATATTTCATGGACATACAAGAATTATATGAAAGGAGTAAATAATGGTTTCTTCTCACTGTATTCTACTCTCAGTTACGCAGCCTGAATGTTAACCCTTTACCGTTGTTTGGGTCCTTTTGGACCCATGCGGAGAGCTCGACTGTCACACATCTTTACTGTTTCACGCGGAGCTCGAAACTGCGAGTAGCTACCCGAAAATTCGGCCACAAGAGCGAGAGAGACAATAGTTTAAGGTCACAGGGTCAATGGCCTACGGAAGCCGATGCGGGGCGGCTACATCCGCTTTTCCGCCCAATCCCGAGGCGCGCAAATATGCCCCGATCGGAGCACAACGGTAAAGGGTTAATGGCCCAATGGACAGATTTCATTTGGCAAGAAAATAACATATTAAAGTGACTACAAGTTCATGGAGACGTTGCCCTGACTAAGTGGAATGAAATGAAAGGAATGATAACATGCTTTATGAAGCTGTTACGAATTGAGTTTAATTTATATGTGCAGGGGTTTTTAACATTTTTCTTTTAATGGCCACTTTTTTGAGCACAGTATTTCTTAATCATTTTTTTGTTTCACAGATGGCATGGAGTGTAAGGAAGAAAGAAAAGGGTTTGGAAGGGGAGGAGGGTCAGGTGGGAGGAAAGAAGTGGAATGGGTGGGTTTGTCTTAAAAAACCAGTGGATTGAATGGGTTGGAGTACTCTCTGTGTTGCATTTGTTTTTCTCTCTGATTTTATTAAAAGTTTTATGACTTATAGATGCTATTATATAATTTTTGTGTTTGTTTTTGGTAGCACTATTTTGTTTGTAATTATATGAAAGTGAGTGTTTGGAGCCCAAAAATTATGTTAAAGTTCTTACAGAGGAAGACTCAGAGATAAAACATTCTTGGTCAACAAATAAAATCTTGACTGAGTTATTCAGTCCTGCAAACACAAGTCGTTTGAGTAAATTCACCAAATTTATTGTTATTTAGCACTTTTTAATGTTCACCCAGCTTTCACACTTTGCCATACTTTGGCCCATCTCACTCACTGTTTTATTATGAAATCGTTTTGACCAAGCATGGAGAGGTGGTTTAATGGGCACTGGATGGGTACACCAACCTTACCAAAATCTTTGCATTGAGGTCAGCAGTCATATAAATAATGCTAACAAAACCGTGTTAATATCTCCTTATCCCAACCTCAGTCCCCCCCTCTTCACCGTCTGTCCGCCACACCCAACCGCTTCCATCCTATCTTCTTTCCTAATCTGCTGAATCCCTGCCTATCATACATCTTAATTAGATTATAACATGCACTTAATTATGTGTAGTTAACAATAAAAAAATAAAAAGAGTGTACCTTGTAAGTTGTGTATGCTGTAAGCTTGTGGTGTCAGATAGTCACCAAGTAGTCAAATAGTTTTTTTTGGTTGTTGAATATTTGAATATTGTATGATTTTAAAAGAGATTTGAATAATGAAATTTTGAGCTTAAATTCTTAAAAAACCATGACAAATAGATAACTGTTGTCATGTTTAGAGGAAGATTTCGATTTGAATTCTAAATATTATTATGAATGTTGTTATCTGTAGTTAAAACTAGCATAATGAGAGTGCTAAGCTAAGAAGGTACCTTCTATTTTGTCAACAATTTACATATTTTGTAATATTAAATAGCATTAAAGTTGGCAGTAGGGTAGGAATTGGTTGGGTATTGGTGGAGTTAGAGTTATTTTCAATGGGTGTGGTTCACAATGCAAGAAATCTTTTTGCATAAAATTTTCCTAAGTGTGACCACAGTCAATGGTACCAAATTGAGTATTTTTTCTCACACTGCAAGGTTATACAAACTTGGAATTGCTCTTATGATTTGGTTTTCTCCTCCAGGAATGGGGCCCCAGGACCCTGTTTGAATCTGTTTTTACAGTACATACCGTACGTACTGGTGTCCTAAAATTTTATTTTATGACCATATTGTCTCTTGGGTCCATTTCTTCATAGCCCCACCCCACTTTTCAAGTTTCCCTGGATTCACCAGTTCTGCCCCTCCCTCCCCTCATTTAAATTCTTGTAAATGTGCCAAGGACTTCCTTGAACTTTCCTTTGTCTTTGACTAGTGTCATTCCATAGACTGTTTTGTACTGAGCTATTGACTTGACTGATTGCTCTTTTTTATGAGTCCCAACCCCAAAATGTGGGAAATTGGAGATATTTGGGTTTAGTTGTATTATTACCTGGGTAAATCTCAAATAAAATTTCCATTGAGAAATGATTTATCAATTTGAATATGTCTGTTCTGAACCCACATGTTCATATACAAACTGAGAAGCTAAAGAATAAAATATGGGCTAAAAAAGTGGTGTCCTCTTTTGATTTTTCTTTTTTTTTTGAAGCTAAGTAAATAGTGGTTGTGGAATATGGAATGTATTGGCTTTAGGTTGCTTGCCAGCTGATTTCAACTTAGTGACTTCTTGTTTGAGTGAAGGACCTATCATGCTAAATCCCAAGTTTGATTTCAATAGGACTATTGCATGATACATTAAACATTGGTTTGAATCATCATAGGTCTTTGTGAAACAGGACCCAGAACAAACACAAAGGTTATTTTAGGCTTCAGAGATAAAGAAGAAGGGGAGCTTGGTCCACAGCAGTGGCCACACTACGGTGGGGCAAGATGGGGCATTTGCACCCTAGCCTCCCCCAATTGCGCCTTAAATTAGGTCAATTAGAAGTTGAGTGAACCCCTCACCTCCCCCCCCCCCAAAAAAAAAAAAAAATTTCAATTTTTACATCCACAGATATGCTAGAACCTAAGAGCTTCTAGAGGCTTCTCTCCCTGCACCCCACCCCTGGAACAGGCACTTTCAGTTCCAGGTTTCGTGCTACACCAGAAAATTTTCCCCCAACACTATCCTTTGCCCTTAGTTTACCCCTTCCCCCAGTTTCCCCAATTTTGACATCCTGCTGCCACAACTGGTGTACAGGTAGGGAGAGTTGTGCTCTTCAGCTTACTTCCATTGTTGATTTCTTGCATCAGCAAAAGGAATCCATGCGATGGTGATGTGTGTGTGTGTGTCTGTATGTGTGTGTATGTGATGCTTTTGCTTGTAAACATGGTATCTCAAGAAGGGTAAGTGTGACTAATCTCATATTTGGTGTGTGGGTTGGGGATATTGAGTAGATGATCTCTATTGTTTTTGGTGGAGGTCGAAGGTCATTGGGGGTCACGAGAGGTCAAAAGGTCAAAACCTTGTAAACATGATATCTCAAGAACAGTACACGTGACTGTTCTCATATTTAGTATGTGGGTTGTTCATATTGAGTAGATGATCCCTATCGATTTTTGTGGAAGTAAAAGGTCATTTGGGGTCACGGGAGGTCAAATGGTAAATTCCGTAGAAATTGCTTGTAAACACGGTATCTCAAGAATGGTACACGTGACTGTTCTCATATTTGGGTGTGTGGGTTGGCTATACTGAGCAGATGATCCCTATTGTTTTTGGTGGAGGTTAAAGGTCATTTGGGTTCATGAGAGGTCAAAAGTTCAAAACCTTTTAAACACGATATATCAAGAAAGGTGCAAGTGAATTTGCCAATTTTTGGGTGTGTGGGTTGGTTGTATTAATTAGATATTCTGTATCGATTTTCGTGGAGGTCAAAGGTCATTTGGGGTCATGAGAGGTCAAGAAATCAAAACCTAGTAATCACGGTATCCAAGAAAAATGCACGTGACTAAGCCCATCTTTATCGTGTGGGTTGGCCGTATTGAGATGGTGATCAGAGTTCCAGATGATTTTCGTGAAGGTCGAAGGTCATTTGGGGCCAGCAGTGTCAAAGTCAAACTTGCTTGCATAGTATTACAAGAGGGGTAACTTGTAGGGGCCTCATACTTGACATGTAGATGATGCATGGTGAATAAATGATCCCTATAGTTTTTGGTGGACGTCAAATGCCACTTTGGTTCACAAGGGGTCAAAGTCTCAATATCATATTTACACAAATTTCCCATGGTTGGAGTCTTGGATACTGCAAAATTTCACACATGTGGATGTGATATCATGAGCAGAACCCCGACCCAGTTCTTGTAGGAAGCGTTGATGCCTTGCATGTATACTTTGTGGGTACATTACGGAGCACTGTCACTTTGAAAAACATCACGGAGCACTGTCAATTTGAAAAAAAAAGGATAGGCTTAAATTTCAGTGGCAAGGAATCAAAGCCTTTTGGCTTTCTGGTTTTTAAACGTATAGTGAGTTGAATGTTTCCCTGAGAGGGGAGGGGTTTCCCATACTTGGGCCCAAAGCATTCCGATTGGTCCCAAGGAATCCCCTTATTGATTTTCCCTGTTGCATAGCAGGGGGAATGATGCCCCTTCCATCGGGTTCTGCAGAAAAAATATTTTGTAATGAAACGAATGACATCAAATGTTAAATGTTGCACCAGGTAGTATCTGAAGGTACTTAATTTTCTAAAAAAGACTCTGGGCTGGCAACCATGCCCAGATCTGTTTCATACATCAATGAGGGGGACACTTTTACGAGCGACGGGGGGGGGGGGGGGTAACCAGGAACTCTGATATGGGGGAGGACGGAGGCGACGACGGAGGCGACGACGTAGGGCTTCGTATGTAGTCAGCAGTGACACCATGCGATAACCACTTTGTGAATCACATAATATCTTGCCCGCCATAAATAGCGTAGCGGCGTCATATTGTGGCTCATGGAGTGCCCACTGGCCATCATTTGTACTTGCTGTCAATCAAAAATCTGCGCCAATGGATGATTTCTGTGAACTACTACAAGAATTGCAGTTTAAGATGAGAATTGGCTGCCTTTAAGAGGCAAATCTTCCCTCAGGTGAAGTGAAACGGAGTTGCCTGAGACATTCTGTAGAGCCTATATAGCTAGAGCATTTCTCAGACATGTTCTGTGATACGTGTATTACAATTATACTGTGAAAGTACGGTAGTGGAGGGCCAAATTTATTAAGTAGCGAACTCGTCTAGCAAGCTTAGAACCTCGCTTTAATTGCCTACGAGATTTTTCATTGCCTTCGGCTAAGTGTAATTACAATTTGTTCTTCGGTAGGTGCCTGAAAAATTCTCAACGTATTGACCGAATTTTTACAGAAATGTTCTACATTCAAGGCCCTTACCTCACACGCCTTTGATTCTCAATTGGCACAGCTCTTTGATTGACATGAAATTCAAAAAATGCAGAGTGGCTCATATACAAAGCATGTACGGGGAGTATTCTGATTACACATAAGGACATTGTATAATCACCAGGTAAATCAATAAACTTGGATTGTGCCTGGATGATGATGAGCTTTAGACAGTTGTGGGAGGAGCTTAAGTAAGTGGGTAGGGAAAAAATTGGTCACGGTATACTGTCTGAGGTGACTGATGAAAACTGTCTTAAAGGAAGTTATACACAATTGTTAAACCGTAGTCAACCACATGACCAGTGGGGGACTTGAACAGTATTTGAACGGTAAGACACTATATAACACATTCGTGTTGGTGTGTCGTTAAATCTTAAACTATAACCGCATGACCAGTGGTGGATCAAGGTTTTGCCAGAAGGGGGGGGGGGGGGCATGTCAGTTGTGGCGGAAAGAATATGCTGAGGTTGAACGCCAGCAATACTATGTAAGTGGAGTGTCACCATAGCCGGGTTGGCGCTGAGCTTACAAGAAAATTTTTGACTTAACAAATCCACAAGATGACCGGAACCGGCAATTCCCGAAGGAGAATAACATGAAAAATGGTGCAAATGTTTTTGTTCTTTTAAGTGGAATGAATACTTTAACTAAACAGAAATGCCACATTTTGAGACAAGCACTTACAATTGTTTTTAAGAGTAAAAATAAAAATGTTATACGCCTCAGATATTGGAAGTTTTGTTCAGAATGTCACCAGGGTCAAGAGGGTAAACACTGGCATAGGTACGAACGGGAGCATTTAGAGGGGGAAAGAAGATTCTCTGCCCGAAAAATAAAATAGTACCCAAAAGACTATGTAAGCGAAGCATCACCACCAAGTGGTGCGGAGCGTTGAAAAATGTGAACAACTCACAATCCCCTCAACAGTCAAAAATGGCGTTGCCTGAAAATATAGGCGTACGGGAGCATTTCAGTTTGGGGCAGAACTAGATTTTTTGCTCGGAATTGGAACATTGCGACTCTTGGCTAAATTCAATATATATTGAATTTATGAAATGGTCTATGTGACTACCCGAACTCCCGACTGTAAGTGATTTTACTTTTATTAGTGACACCAGCTTTTAAAAAAAAAATCACGTTACGATGGTGGGTTAAAATGAATTTTCAGGAAGACCTATAGGAAGAAATTCTTGCATTCTGTGTCATTATGTAATTGAAAAACAACCCATAGACCCGATTTTCATGTATGAATAGGATATAGATGGCAAAACTAGTAGAAACTGTAACTAAACGCCCTCCCGCCGATCAGCATGAACAATTTTGGCAATTGAAAACATCACAGAACTTTTTTTAACTTTCTCCAGAGTATTTTACCGGCAAAGATTTTGCAAGACTACAGTATAAAATGGGACTGAGGAAAAAAAAAATTTGCACAAGCTACCTGAATGTGTCGCAAATCCAAGTTATCATTTTTATTTTTTTCAGGAAAGTTTTACTTGAAGAAAGGGTTTTCTTTTTTGAAACGTATTAAAATAACAGCCATGTCAGACATTATGTTGCACAAGATTTTTAAACAAAACAGGCTGAATAGCAGTGTTGTAATGTGAGTATGGGACCATGAGTACGAGTACGGGTACAGGTACCAGGTTGTGAGTACGGGTAGGGGTACGGGTACCAGGTCATGAGTACAGGTATGGGTACGGGTACCTGGTCATGAGTACGGGTACGGGTACGAGTCCCAAGAAAAACTAATCATGAGTATGGGTACGGGTACGGGTACCAGGCCATGAGTACGAGTATGGGTACGGGTACCAGGTCATGAGTACAGGTACGGGTACGGGTACTACAACACTGCTGAATAGTATGTTTCTATCAAGCCCCAGGCTTCCAAAATGTGTCACTTTTTCAATTTACCTCTTTGATTTTTCGTTGATATTGTCAAATAATAATGCTTATTGTCATGCACTTAAATACCTCCCCTCTTGACAATTTACTTTAGGGAGTATACTTTGGGAATTCAAGCAGACAGGTGATGACAGCCAGGCTCCATCATTTGGACGTCTTCACACAATAAAGTTAATGTCCTGTCAGATTCTTGAACATGTGACATTGTTTAATCAAGTCCATCTTTTAGCCTACTTAACCAAGTGAAGAAAATCAGCTCTTTGATCCATCAGAGAGAGGATTTCTCTCTGACTTAGAATACAATCAGCTAACCGTAAAACCGTAAAGTACGAGTCGTCTTTTCCTGGATATTTCCTCACTAAATCGTACCCCCATGCAGCCTTCACAATGTGATTGGTCGAACAACACAATCAATATGTTATACCGGCCCTAGCCATGATACTTTTCTATTTTTCGGGCAAATACTTGAAAGTGTTTGAATATTCGACCATTTCCGAAGTCAAATGATGTGAAAGACTGTGAAGTTAAACTCACGAATAACAATGAGTTTCTCCGCTGCCTGAATGTGTAGCCTGGAATTGTTTGGAATCTTGAATTTTCATGAACATTTTACCGTGAATATGACGTTCCTTTCCCTTTTTCTTTTTTAAGATTTTGGGCTCACCTACAAAATTTTTGAAACTGCTTAAGTGTGGCTGTCCGAATTCCTTCCAAATTCCTGCCCGTATTTTAGATTTTCAAGTGCGCAAATTTGGGGGTGGTCTAAAGACAGCTCGCCGGAAAAGGCATTCCCCAGGACTTGTAAGAAGATGTTAAGCAGTCTTTATTTCACTTTCTTTTTGCAATGAAATCTTTAAATCAACAAAAAGAATTGAAAAGTGTACAATGACCCGAAATTTGCCTAGCAAACTGCAGGGGTTATTTGGTGTGGGGAAGGGGTAAAAAAGTCGATGGATGTAAATGGAGGAGCTGTAACCTTCAGCAAATATGGCACGTCGCATAGGTCTATTTTTATTTTTTAGAATAGGGTCTTATCTTTGTTTTATGAAGTAAAAAAAAAGCACTTCTTTGGAAGGAAGGGGTCCTCCCCCTTCATCCGCGCCTGCCTTGGAACTCCTCCTTAATTAGGATATACTCACCTGATGGTTGGCAGTAGTTTTGTACATTATTGAACTGTTCTAAGACTAGTAGAAACCTATTTTGCATGGAGAATTCTTGGGATTTATTGATGATTAAACTGGGGAATTTTTATGTGGATAACCTTTTCAATGGAACGATTTTTTCCTCGGACGAATGCGGATAAAGTGGGTTTTCCAAAAGTGATGGTTTTCAAAAGTCAGATGAAGGTTATGGTAACACACAAGGTTATGTAGACCAGGGATATTTCACATCTTCTTCCATATTCCGGTGTCAGAATAACAGCAACTACGGGAAACCTAGGAGTGTGGCCTATAGAGGCTTTTCACATGACGTCATAATACTCTCCGGCGGCCATGTTGGAGTACATGTAACTACGTAGTAAACCATACGGGACGCGCTTACTCGTTGAATTTGAACACACCGTGCATATCACAGTGCACACTGTGCAGTGCGTTCGGCACAAGGCCACATGTATTTGGCATGAGTGTCCTCCAACATGGCGGTTTCGTGACGCAATTGCAAAGCCTCTATTTCCAAGAAGATGATTTTATCATCATGGTCTCCGCCCTCTATATAGTAAGTTCCTATGCGCAGGTTTCACCCTCATTCGTCCTGGGGAAAAATATACGGCTTGATATCTGGCTGCCCGGCCTGCGTCGACCTAGGCCAGCTTGGTACATTGTGCATTGAACGCGTTGCCCTGATCGTGCCGCTAATATCCAGCAACATGGGGTCTGAAGCAGAAGAAAAAGCGAAGAAAAAGTCTGAGACTTCGGGCATTGCAACAGCTTATCTTGTGCTTTACAATGTCGTCCTGTGTGCAGGGTAAACCAGTTTGTTTTGGTGACTTCTTCAGTTCTTCATTGGATAATAACAGAGTAACGTTAGATTTGGAGCAAAATCCTAACGTTACATTCTGTTAGACTCTCGCAATTCATAGTAACGTCCCGCCTATCGGCCTAATGTTACTGACAGTGATAGGCCTAGGCCTAGGTGCTGTAGGCTGACAGGACAGGCCTTTATTGGAGTATTCATCTTCTGTTTGGGATCCCTACACCGTTTCCCTATCCAATAAGGTTGAGCAAATTCAATGTAGGGCTGCTAGGTTTGTTTATAGTGACTATTCCCCCCATAGTAGACTGAAATGTTAAATGACCTAGCCTAGCCTAGGGTGGGATAGTCTCAAAAACAGTTGTTCTGCCAGCAGGCTAGCAATTCTTCACAAAGCCAGATTGGGCCTCCTAGCCTTGCCAATCAACAACCTACAACCGGTCTGGCAGCCCTCCAGGCATCACCATTCTAATAGCTGTACAAATATACCAACCAATAAGGACTGCTACAAATTGTTTCTTTCCTAGGACCATCAGAGACTGGAACCTACTCCCCCAGAACATTACAGATCTCGAGGACCCCAAGCAGTTCAAGAGCGTAGCCTCAGACGGGACGACTAACTACATGCGCACATTCAACCCTGCACGTTTGACTCCACCAGGAGTGTTGTGCAGTATTTTTCCAGATCCAGATACATACGTGTCTGTATCTGTCCAATGACGTACAAACACTTTGAGGTTGTCGCGTACGTATCAAGGGTCAGGGGCAGGACGCAATTAAATTATAACATGGGCTTTAGAAGAGAGGGCTTTAATGTCTAAAGAGTCTAATTTTCCTTTAAAAGATTTAAGACTGGGAGCAGAGTGAATATCCAAATCGAGCAGATTCCATTCAGGGACTGTCTTAGGGTAAAGCGAATATCAATAACAGTTCTTGTTGAGATCATGATGTATTTCAGATTTCCAGATTGCCTAGTGTGAAGGTGCGTTTGAGATTGAGCTGGTCGAAGAAAGCTCTTGATATTGCTAGGGGGAGTAACTATAGAATACCCCGCCACAAAAATATGTACCTTGAAAATCATGGATGCGGAGTCGCAGTGAGTTGATTCATACAGTCTATCAGAGCCGTATGTAGAGAGATATACAGCTCTGCAGTCTATTAGGAACCCTACAGTCTATTACCTTGAGAACGACACTTGCACAGGCTAACATACTGTAATGTACTTCCAATAATCGGAAATATTTTTTAAGTCCAACAGGAGTTATTCATAGCCTGTTGTAAATTATTCTCTCAACATCGACTTAGCATCCATCTGGAGCTGGATGCCGAGTCGAAGTCGCAGTGAGAGGGGGGTTATTTATAGCCTGTACATAATGCTTAGCAAATTCACTTGGCATCCATCTGGAGCTGGATGCTGAGTCGAAGTCGCAGTGAGAGGGAGTTATTTATGGTCTGTTACATAATGCTTTCCAAATTCACTTGGCATCCATCTGGAGCTGGATGCCGAGTCGAAGTCGCAGTGAGGTGGAGTGAGGGCGCTCTTCTACACAGTCTATTATCTTGAGAACGACACTTAACATAACATAACATAACATAACAGGTTGAAGGGCAAAGGAGGGCCAAAGCCCCATAAGATGCCCTGAAGTCCAGGCCCAAATCAATTAACTCTTCGAAGATCCAATGCCAGAGTGAGTGTGGATGAACACCGGCGAACTTCGCCTTCTCTTTTCGACTAGTGCTCAGAGGTAACGAGGCAGGCGTGTACTAATAGCTCCCAATCCTGCTCCCGGGACCGCCATTTAACGTCCCCATCCGACGGACGTGAGCGTATCCCCAGTCTTTCGCCACTTTCCCAAAGGCTGGAGGGGGTGGAGGTTATACTTGCTCTGCACCACTGCTCAACAGCTGAACTTGTACACTACCATCCTGTCATTTCAATCATCGGAAATATTTCTTAGTCCAACAGGAGTTATTTATAGCCTGTTACATTATTCTCTTCACATCGACTTAGCATCCATCTGGAGCTGGATGCTGAGTCGAAGTCGCAGTGAGGGGGAATTATTTATAGTCTGTTACATAATGCTTAACAAATTCACTTAGCATCCACCTGGAGCTGGATGCTGAGTCGAAGTCGCAGTGAGGGGGAATTATTTATAGTCTGTTACATAATGCTTACCAAATTCACTTGGCATCCATCTGAAGCTGGATACTGAGTCGAAGTGGCAGTGAGAGGGAGTTATTTATAGCCTGTTACATAATGCTTAGCAAATTCACTTGGCATCCATCTGGAGCTGGATGCTGAGTCGAAGTCGCAGTGAGGGGGAGTTATTTATAGCCTGTACATTATTCTCTCCACATTGACTTAGCATCCATCTGGAGCTGGATGCTGAGTCTAAGTCGCAGTGAGAGGGAGTTATTTATAGCCAGTTACATAATGCTTAGCAAATTCACTTAGCATCCACCTGGAGCTGGATGCTGAGTCGAAGTCCCAGTGAGGGGGAATAATTTCTAGTCTGTTACATTATTCTCTCCACATCGACTTACTGTAGCATCAATCTTGAGCTGGATGTTGAGTCGAAGTCGTCGTTCGGGAGTTACGTACAGGCATGACGTCATGTAGTTGATGACTGCGACTCAGCATCCGGATGCTTAGTGGTATTAGTTAATGAGGACGTCATGTAGTTGATGACTGCGACTCAGCATCCGGATGCTTAGTGGTATTGGTTGATGAGGCGGGGTATTCTATAGTTGTACCTGCTAGGGATAAGACCGTGCGTCTCCTTGTAGATAGTAGTTAAACATGATCTTGTTCTACGATCATGAAGGCTCTCCCATTCCAAATCCGCAAGGATTTTGGAGATGCTTGAATCCCTGCTGTAATCGCCAACCGTAAATCTTGCAGCTCTATTTTGAACTTTTTCCAATTTGTCCCTATCCAATTTATGTATGGTGTCCCAGATGGCAGAGCAGTACTCCAGCTTAGGTCTAACCAAAGACTTGTAGGCTATGGTCTTAGTGTTCCTGCTGCAGAAATAGATGTTTCTTTTCAGCAGACCTAACATTTTATTAGCCTTAGTGGTTATTAATCTGATATGGGTGGACCACTTTAAATCATTGCTGAGTTCCACTCCCAGGTAGGGATGATGTTTAACCTCTTCTAGGACTGTGTCGCCCATCATGTACAGTAGTTTTTGATTCCTTGCCGAAGGCAGGCAAGGAATCTATGCGATGGTGATGTCGTGTGTGTGTATGTGTGTGTGTGTGTGTGTGTGTGTGTGTATGTGTGTGTGTGACGCCTGCTTGTAAACACGATATCTCAAGAAGGGTAACCCCCAGGGATCTCAAACTTGGCATGTAGATTGTCCACATTGAGTAGATGGTCCCTATTTTTTTTGGTAGAGGTCTAATGTCATTTGGGGTCACCAGAGGTCAAAATGTAAATACCTTGGAAATTGCTTGTAAACACGATATCTCCAGAAGGAAAAATGTGAGCAATCTCATACTTACCATGTTGATTGTCCATATTGAGTAGATGGTCCCTATTGTTTTTGATGGAGGTCAAAGGTCATTTGGGGTCACCAGAGGGAAAAAGGTCAAAACCTTGTAAACACTGTATCTCAAGAAGGGTAAATGTGAGGGATCTCATACATAGCAGGTGGATTACCCATATTAAGTAGATGATCCCTATTATTTTTGGTGGAGGTCAAAGGTCATTTGGGGTCATCAGAGACGAAAAGCTCAAAAACTTGTAAACACCATATGTCAAGAAAGGTAACTGCCAGGAATCTCATATTTACTAAGTGGATTGTCCATATTGAGTAGATGACCCCAATTGTTTTTTATTAGATGTCAAAGGTCATTTGGGGTCATCAGAGTTCAAAACATCTAAACCTTGCAAACACTACATCTCAAAAGAGTATATAACTGTTGAAGTTAATGTCCATGAATGGTTAGGGTAAAAGGGTAAGAATAATTTGGCATGGGTAATGTAATAGGCATAGGGTATATAATTTTTTTGGAACAGTTTATTAACTTCACTATGTAAATTCTTTAGTGAGGTAATTTTGAAAATGTATTTGTAAAGTACTGAAGCAAACTCATAGGAAGAAGGTCTAAGGTGCACAAAAAGGCACATCACATGGTACAGTAGTTACTGTACAGTATGTTGATTCTGGCATGAAATTGTGCCCTGTTATTACATTAAGTTCCAAGTATTAATACATGAAAAAGTGTGCAGAGCAAAATATTCAATCTTAAAAGGCAAAATCTGTTCATCAGGCTGGCCTACATGCTTCAATGCTCATGGGTATGCTGATTTGCAGCTCAGCCACAAGTAAATAGATTTTCATGAAACTGATGTGGAACATGTGAGTTTAAACAGTCTGTATAAGGGTCATTTAGGGACATATTCTGAAAATATTAGAAGATGCTTCTATGCACACTAAGTAGATGACTGATGTGGAACTTCATAAGTATAAACTTTGAACAGAGAGTACTCTGTGTGATGCACAAGAATCTCATTTATAACATACTTACATTGCTTTTTCAATAACCTTAAAGAAAACCTGAAGAAAACATTAAATTTAGTGGCAAAAAGTGTTAATACTTGACAAACCTTGTGCCTACTGTCCTCATGAGGACATGTGCATGCAAGTATGCATTAATTGGAAGTGGGAATTGATCAATTAGATATACCAAAGTTAATTAGTTTTACAAAAAAAGAACCTAATTTACACTGATCATTTGGTATCAAATACCCTTCAGCGCACATGAACTATCATTGCCTAATAGAGTGAATCAAATTGTGACTGACCCATTCTTTGCCATTTGGTCACAGTTATCTGGCCCAATTTTTCACAGTTGACTGCCAGTTATCCCCACAGTGTCCTGAAGGATTACCTCATACAAACATACAGCTCAATTGACTTAAGCTTTTTACTGTATAAGTGGTGTTAATTGACTCTTATAAACCCTCTGAAGAAAGCTTATTTTTATCTCAGTACATAACCATGACAGCCCATTGTTTGTATATACTCCTATTTCCTGCCATTCCCTGCAGGCATTCAGTACTCTATTTGTGGTCAAAATGTCAGACCTCCATGAAAGTCACACCTCTGCTAAATCCAGCATAAAATAACTGTCCACATTACCTTGTCTCATCTGACCACAAATAAAAGTTGTTTGCCTAGCCCTTGTCTGGAGATGGAGAAGTTCATGTACACTGATCAAGTTTCTATACTGAAAGTCATCTAAGAAATACTGTAGATTGGCACCCTTCAGAAATTAGTGTCCTTTACATAGAAGCTGGTGGAATTGAACAAATACTGTGTTTGTATAAGGAATTTTGTTGAACACAACTTTAAACATTGGTGTCTGTCTAGATTGGTGTTTCTGCTTTACAGTTTCAATACATGCTCTACAGTGATTATTTGTCACTTAGTTTCATTCTAGAATTTGTTTTAAATTTTTGATAGCAAAAAAAATGTATCAGCATACTACTTGCCTCATCTCTGCATATATCTGGATAACCGCACCAAAAAAGTAACCCCTGTGTGAAGGGTTATGTAGTTATGTAAAATATCATCATCGAGTGGGAGTTCTTGTCTCACATTTCATTTTTATTAATGTCACTATCCCCCCCCCCCCCCCCCCCCCACAAAAAAAAGGTGTACCATTAAGCTTAATGCATAGAACCATTGCTTCAAGATTACCCTTTATGACACTTTTCAAAAGTATTAAGATTTTATTTTGCATTGCTGCTGTCGTTTAAAAGTAGTTCAGGTAATAAGAGCAAGCATAATGTTGTATACTGTGTATCAAACAAGGAAAACTTGTACTGTATGTTATGCTGTACCTACAGTATAAGTAGGCAAAAGGGGAATTCTTGTTAAATTATGGATAAACATGCTCCTTTAAATCAAAATTTTGGGTATTGAGGATAGCTCTCCATATAATGATGTCTCTATGATCCAAAAAGCTGACTGCATTGAGGTTAGTGTTACAACAAGCCCTAATCCTGACAGTCATCCATAAATTGGAACATACAGTAGAGACATCTCAACAGAAAGGTGTAACCTTGGCTATAAGTGATGGTCCTTTTGTATTTGTTTTTTGGTGTAATGCCCTTCACAATGCATATGATATCCTTGAAAATTAACAAAAAATAGGAACTCTAATAATCCAGAAATTAACAAGATTTGTAATTTGCCTTAAATTGTCTGCTTGTAGGAACACCAGATAACAGAGTACAAGTCAAGTGTCCTTTGTTTGATAAACAGTAGATACTATTATGCTAGTTTTGATTACCTGAACTACAGTACTTTCTGAAAAACGAGCCTTACTGAGAGGGCTAAATAAGTGTAAGACACTATCTCCAGACAGGTAGGAAATGGTTAAAGCCATTGAGCTGTACGATTCAATGAGAAAACCTCTCAGGACACTGTGGCAGTCAAATGTGATGAATTAGGTATTAAAGATAACAGTGACCAGCAATTTTCACAGACTCTGGTGGGTCAGTTACAATTTGATTCATTCAATTAGGCAATCTCAGTTCAAGCATGCTCAGGGGTATTTGATCCAAATGATCAGTTATTTAGTTTTTTTTTTATAAAACTAATTACCCGTGGTGTATTTAATTATCTAGTTCCCACTTCCATGTCCTTATGAGGACAGTGGCACAAGGTTTGTCTGTAACTTTTAACAATCTTTGATACTAAATTTAATGTTATCTTCATATTTTCTTCAGGCTAACCCTGTGTTTTCCAGTCTGTGTTCTCACGTTCCCAGTGTTTCGTTGATTGGATAGTGTTACCATAGTAACGAGGCCAAATATTTCACATGCCGATTACAGCAAAATTTAAGAAAATACCTGTCATCAGTGCCATAAATACCTGTGACCTTGCTTGATTAAAACAAACTCGATGTTTAAAACTGCTTAACCCTGCGATTTGAGGTGGATCGAAATTTAAACACCGACCCCGCGTTAACCCATGTTACTCGAGCATGAGGTAACACAGTGTTACCTCGAGCGCGGGATATGTGAGAACACAGTATTTGATCCAATGCTTGTAGGAGAGTGTGTCGATGAGGGCTTGTTTAAACACTAACCTTAATGCAGACTTTTCGAAACATATAGGCATCGGAACATAGAGACTTCAGAATGGAGAGTCCCCATTGACCAAACTTTTGATAAAAATGGTTTTAAAATACCGCTTTATCAAGTAATGAGACAGTTTTCTGGCATATTAAAGCTGTGTGAGAAATTCCTCTTGTATGTGGAGATCAGAGGTTTGATCAATTAGATCAAACTTTGTAGACATAATATTTTTAGGGGGATAACTGTGAGGGATCTCATACCATGGAGGTAGTACTTCCATACTCATACTGTACTAAGCTTAATTTTGAATTGCTCATGTTGGTAAGGTGATCACTATTGTTTTTCAGGGGTCAAAAGGCCATTTTGGGTCATATGAGGTCAAAAAGTTTTAACCTTACTAGTATTATATCTCAATTCAGTAGGATTATTGTATGGGATCTCATGCATGTCATGTTTGTTTCCATGTTTGCTATGATATATCATACGGCAAGGAATCACTAAGCCTGTTGGCTTTCTAGTTAGTAATTGGGATCTTTTTATGAGTGACCCTCATGGTGAAGCACTTTGAGTCATTAAAGGACATCTGCCAAGTTTATTCCCAATTTAGTAAAGAGTCAAGGTCTTCTTGAAGCTGTTTTGAGTCATCGGCAGTACAAATTTCATTGTAGAGAATACAGTTATCTGCAAAAAGTCTTATCCTGGAATGAATTCTATAAGGCAGGTCATTTATATAAGCCAAAAACAACAATGGGCCTAAAACAGTTCCTTGGGGTACACCTGAGGAAACTTTAGCTCTGTTTGAAGAAGTACCCAAGCCCTTCTCATAGCCAAGGCCTGCATGTAAACTAAAGTATTGGCTAATTTACAATAATATTACGAGTGTCACCCATACTGGCTACAAAGTACGTTTTGCCCCTTTGCCCTGAAGTGGAATCATTTCAACCAGAGTAAACTCAGACTTGGAGTACTGTACTGCGAATGCGCACCGCAGAGCTCAAGATGTCATTCCAGGAATTTAAAACGTTATGTTAATGCATATGCAACTTGACGGGCCCATGCACTCGAAGGTCACCCCATCTTACCTAGGCTAGGGCCTAGGGCCTAACACTTTGCTCATTGAACTATATTATTGTTGAATGGTGTTGCCCTCCAACTCAAAGACTAAATGGTTTGCACCATGATTGGACCTGCTGCATTGTAACTGAAGTCTGCCCACAGCCCTTGGGTATGGTTTTTTTTTAAAAGTCCCTGTTGCAATACCCTTGTCCTAACTCAAGATAGGCCTCCCCCTACTTTGCAACAAAGCCACAGAATGGTATATAGTAAGTTATCATGAGCTGATCCCTATTGTGAGTCAATCACTGCCTTAAACACCAGTGCAGCATGTAAGTGTGTTGTAATTGCAGTGTTAGAATAACCTGCAATGCATGTTCTTCAAACAACATCAAAACTAGTGTTTGCACCGGGTACCGGACCGACGTTCTTCCTACCCAGGTAGAAAATTACTACCTGGGTAGCGTTTTTCTATGATTTCTTTTTGAACTTCGCAAAATAACATGGTTATTGAAAAGTAACAATTTTATTAACCCACATCTCATTTGCAATTATTTGAAATGAAGTTGCTTAACTTTGCAAGGTTTACGATCAGGTACCCGGGTACCCGACAGGTAATACGGTTCGGGTATCCGGGTACGAATTTCCTACCCTGTGCAAACACTAACCAAAACCAATTATTTGTCATCATATTTTTGATGATTAAAGCAAAAGTGTTACTCATGGCCAGATTTTCCAGTTAAGCAAAAGTATGAACCAGAAATTTGCAAAAATTACTAAAAATGATGATGATAATGCCTTTTATGAAATTCTAAATAAGAATTCTGTTAGATAGGAGAATATTCCGTATCGTTATTTCAAAAACTCGCCTTAAATGTGGTATTTCATTGGTTTGTATTTGTTGGTTTTATGAAGAGATTGACTCAAGAATACTTCATAGGCTAAGCATTGTTACTTGTATTGTCACCTAGCATACATTTCAGGATTCATTATTTATAGATTACTTTATCCAAACAACACCAAATTATAGCACAAAGAGGAAGACATAGAACAAAATCTTTCTGTCAAGTCTCATCGATTTTCATATTTTTATGGTTATGAAGTTTGTTAAGTGATTGACTCATCATTAGCCCAATATATAATGTGCGTACGTTATGTCAGATTCCCTTTGTTTTTCTTTATTATATAATGTCCTATTTGTCCTTGAAATTTGATATGGTTGAAATGTTTGGTGCCTTTACTAATAGATCATCCATTACTCTACACTATATGTGGGGTATAGCAAACAATGATCATTGTTTAAAGGGCCAAACCTCTCACCCCAAACTACAGTTTTGGTACCCGGGTACCGAAATTCTCAATTGGTTCAGCTCTTTGATTGACAGCTAATCCAAACAATGCAGAGTGCCAAAGCTTATATTACACAGCATGAACAGTACAGAGAGTGTTTTGATTAGTATATAGAGTTTTTCTATACTCACCCTGAAGCAATAAACTGAGATTGTGTCTGGATGAGGATGAATTTCAGAGAATTGTGGGAGGGGCTTGGTTAGGAGAATTGTACTGTTTGGGGTGAGAGAACAGGGTCATCAAAATTATTTAGTAAATTGAATGCAGTGTTAAATTAATGTGTCAAAATGACATCGAGATTAACCATTTAATAGTAAGTAAATCCCAAGAAAAATTCTATTTCTTCAAAAATTCATATCTTCCAAATTGCAAATGTAACTGAGATGCAGTTTTCACTTCCTAAAAGAGAAGTCTATTTCTACAGTTTTAAGTCAATGAATTTTGCCTCCGAAAAATGCCTTCAATTTAGGGCGATAAGGGCCAATGAAGCAAACAGTTTTGCCTAGTATCCTCATACATTTGGCCCATGGTTAGTGTTGAGTTACATGTATGTATGTAATACACCAAATATTATGTTTTTATATTCTCTGAAGGGACCAGACTTTTAAAAGCCTGACTTTTTCTGATTTCTCCATGGTTTTTAAAGGCAAAGAGCAGTCCCCCCAAACTTGCTTTGAAGAAAAAGCTGAATAACAATTTTCCTCTTATTTCTCTTCATTACGTCTCTTTCATTACATTTTATTACTTTACTATTACATATTCAAGGTAAACCAAGCAGTTATTTCTAGTAAATTTCACATTTGAAGAGAAAAAATTTTGTCACATGACTCCCAACAGCCAATCTTGAAACAGGACAGTCTACTACACTATTTCAATTTGGGATGACTGATCTTGCCCTTTAACCATTTGACTTCTGAGTTCATTGAGAAAAAAGGAGGTTGTTGGTCTGCAACACCTAGAAAGACTTCTGGGCCTCAAAGGGTTACATATTACTGCCTTGCACATTTCCAGTTCTCACACACCTCTTTACCGATGCACACATTTTTTTTAAACTGCCAGTAGCTACTGGAAATTACATCTGTTTAAAGTGACACCTTGGAGTGAAGTGTGAAATCATCACTCAGTGTGAGCACAACAGCCATTCTAATGTATTTAATCCTTTGTCTCAAAGTTTATTGCAACAACTAAGCTTCTGTTCTGAATAAAATAATTTACCACCATCAACAAAAGCTTGGATATTACAATATATTTAGTAACTTGTGTTTTGTTTACATCACAAATTTGTAGTCCCAGACTTACATCTATAATTTCATAAGTACAGTACTGTCTTAATGCTTGTATAACTTTCTTTTCAAAGGTGGCTGTCGATTGGGGCAATATCCGTCCGCCATTATGTGCAGACAAAGAGTATTAAAGGATTGTATGATAACATAGAGTTGCCTCTCAAAGTATTCCAAACAGCAGCTGTTTTAGAGGTAAGTGGGTGGCTGCAAGTATCATGAATAAATTAATACATTTTCATTCAAACTTAGTGCTAATCCTCATGCTCATCTCCTATTGGATCAATTGGTCCATGGTCAGGTGGCCATGGATTATCTCACAGTAATCTGTTGGAAAAAATTGTATAAACCCAATCAATTAATACATTACGTTCAGTGGTTCTTCATAAATCTATAGTGGCTAATATTGTGTGAGGTCCTGTTATTTTTTTTTTCTTTTTTTCTGTTTTGCATTGAGGGTGATATCACTACATTTACATTTACAATGTGCACTGCCATTTGGTTTTGCCAGAGGAAGTTTCAAAAGTTCCTTATGAAGGAAGGTTGTCACTTCTCATTAACATGTTTTATTTAATGGGGCAATCAGTATATAACCTTGTTTTCCCCTCAGACTTAATTGCTTACCAGAATGTAGAAACATTGAAGAGGTCTTAATGGTTAGAAGAAAATTTTAATTTTGTATTAATTACTGTTGAAAGAAAATTTCTTAATATTTGTCGAGTAACAAATTCCACATCTTTGCAAGACTGGCCAGCCTCCACTACACTATAACCAATCATGATGTTAGACTGTGATCTCAGATCATATCTTTCTAGTTTTAAGTCAATGTAAAAATGTGGTACAGATTTTTCTTTTAATTTTGAATTTTTTTTTTATTTATTTTTTCTTTTAGCTTTGGGGTGCAATGCAGCATGTTAGTGTAACTTTCTGATGCAGTCGTGGAATAAATCACTTTCAATAGCATTCAGTGTTTGTACATGTATGATACTAGTGTGAACCAGTGCCAGGAGATGTGTAGAGAAATTTATGTTTTTATAGAGGGGGGAAGGAAGGAAGATACCCGTCTCCTGGTTAAAAGAAGGGTTTAAGGTCATATCAAGTTTTGATATGTTAGAGGGTTACTTATTCTGAGCATTTTGGTGAAATTTGCATTGAAATCGGATGTGTGGTTCTCAAGATATGAGCAAGTAAAAGTGTCACATTTTCAACAAAAAGTGAACTTGAGGCAAGCACATATGACATCATATCCCCACATTAATGGACTTAATGGACAGTCTTTTGTTTTTCTTTAAACTTTGCAGCCTATTTTCTCTCCAGCAGTCTCCTATTATCAAAGTGTGATTGCATAAGTGGCATGAAAACTTTTCAAACTTTGCAATCCCTATGAAGAGGTCCTGTTCCTATTGATTACAAGATCAACACAACAGTCTGAAAAACCAAGTGAAACAAAGCATTCCTTGTCAATGTGAGGAAGCGGTATGATCTCTGCTGCCCTCAACCTCATTTTGGAACACAAATCTAGTAACTTTATTTGGTGATATCTAGAGAAATACATGTCTGATTTGAATGAAAATTTCACCACACTGAGTAGATTTAGTTCTTCTTTCACATGTGAAAATGAATTTTCTGCTTAAACTTTCCCTTTATATACCCAGTTGGTAATATTGGTACAAACTGTTATATTGAATTTGCAGTTTATGATGATGTAGTTTAGTATTTGCACATTTACATTTTACAGCAAACAGCACTATGAAAGTAGCATTGAAGAAATGAATATTTGTGCAAGTTAATTGACTTGTATTATCATCAAGGCTGTAGTCACCGCCGCACTGAAGGAGGGAGATGGATCCGGGGGTTACAGACAGCACATCCCAACTTGATTCCCCTTAGAACCAGAAGATCAATCATAACTATATTCCCCAGAAAAAAAAAAAAATCCCTCAATGTTTTCCCCTTTTCAAGAGGTTCCTGTGCGGTTTGTAGAAATGGAAGCACTGAATTTTATGGCTGGTCAAATAGCAGTTTTAGGAGATGGATTTTAAAGTGTACCTTGAGTCAAAAAATTCAAAAATTAAACAGCATGAAAAATCAATGCTTACAGTCCAACTCCCATGTCATAGGATGTTCTTGAGCCAAGATATAAAATACTGAAGTTTATGTACTCAAATTAAAATGATACATTGTGCAACAATTTGTGATGTCATTGTTATACTACTCAAGTTACAAATCTTTGTATCATTTGTTTTTCTATAAGTTACTGCACCATGTAGTGGTATGTGATAGCACACTTACCCCTATGGTGTGATGTAATTAATTAATACCTCTGTGTGCAACATGCCATGCAAACAGGAAGTGTTCAAGGTCGTAAAAACATTTTTAATTGTAAAGAGAAACAAAGCAGGTAATGTTAGTTGTACCACAAAAAAGTCACAAATTATTGTGCAATAGACTAATTCGTTATAAGTGAATAAATTTCAGCATTTTATATCTCCACTCCAGAATGTCCTATGAAGATGGGACTTTGACTTTTAGAATTCATTTATCATGTTGTTTAATATATATTTTGAATTGTATGTCTTGAGGTACACTTGAATACAGATGAAATTTTTACCTTGACAATACATTGGTACAGTAAACATGGTTTTATAGGCCATGTTTTCATTTAGAATTGAAAATTTTATTATTATTGTATTGTATGTATTATTGTGATAGTTGGTTTCAACAAATGAACTAACTTTCCAATCCTGTTCCATTTCAGATATTTCATTGTGCAGTGGGAATTGTCCGATCCTCTGCCTTTCTAACAGGAATGCAAGTCTTTTCCAGGGTATTCATCGTTTGGGGGGTAACACACAGTGTCTTGGAGGTGAGAACTCTCTCTGTTATTAGCTCAACCCACTAACAGTGGGTAGAGCTTATGTTATACTGTATATGGGGTCAAAATGTACAACTAGAAAGTCACAGCTTACAGTATTGAGCAATAGATCACTTTGTTTCAAGTGAATAAGCTTCAAAATTTTATGTCTCAGCTCAGTAATGTCCTGGGAGCTGGACTGATAGCATTCACTTTTCATGCTCTTTAATATATTTTTGAGTGAAATATTTGACTTAAGGTACACTGTTAGAGGATGAACTAGCTATGTAGAGATTTATCCCTGAAACAGTTCAACTGCTAAGTGAACAGTGTTCACATGCTGGTCTGCCCACCTGGAGTTGTCTGAGTATGTGTTAAGTGTACACAATAAATTTATTCAAGATAAATTTAAAAAAAAAACACGGATAACATAAGAAGGGGACACCGGCAGTAGCTTTGCTACTCTGGTTAAATGTCTTTAAATGATATTGCTTGTTCCTTCTGCATAATAATATCCAGCGCTAACTTGGTTTTCTTCTGTATTTACAGTAATCTGGCTCTAATAATATGCATGTTTTTATACTTAGAATTTGTGGCTCAGTGGCAGAAGACAAACCTGTTGAGTTTTACAGGGTTTGGGGGTGGGTTGAGGCAGGAGGAAGGGGTGGGTAGGGGCAGGAGGAAGGGGTGGGTAGGGGCAGGAGGAGGGAGGAAGGGAGAAGGAAAGAAAGCAAGGAGAAATCTTGTAAAAGCTTTTTTGTGGGGGTTGTGAAAGATTTCTCCTTACCTGCTAGTCCTGTTCTTGCTGTAGGACAGTTATTTTGAAAAGGATAAGAGAAAATCGGAAGTACTCTGAATACAGTATAAAATTCCTTGGGTTGGGTGTTTCTAACTTTTTTATGTAATAACCTTCTCCTTTGCACGTTCTCCCAGAATGTGATGAAACAAAAGTTGTTTCAAAGGAAGACTCATTGATTTGCTTTGTGTATTTTCTTATATGAATTTTTAAATGAATTTATTTAGGGTAGAGAAGAAAGGCATCAATATCCACACATGCAGTAAGATCTTCTGCATGAAGTTGCCTGTAATAAATAATGTTTACTTTTCTCCTTGGTTGAACTACAGGTGCAGGATGAACCCAGTGTTGCCCTCTATGTCATCTGCTGGACCATCACTGAGATAATCCGCTATGCCTTTTATACATTTGGTCTACTCAACCAGTTGCCATACATATTGACCTGGTTACGCTACTCACTGTTTATAATTCTTTATCCCTGTGGTGTGATAGTAAGTGACACTTTTATTTTGTAAGTTCTGTTGTGTATTGTTGTTCTGTTGTGAAGGGACATATGACCACATGACTTGTTAAATAGGTCCTGAGTGTTGTTTAAGTTATTGGTAGTTTAAAGTTTTGGGAGTTTTTCCTCAATTCCGGTCAAATATGTTACTGAGATTTTCCTTCAGATGTAGTGTTGAGCAGATAACGGAGATATCGGAACTTGCCGATAACATATAACTCAAAGTTAATATCGGCCAGTACCGATAACAAAAATATTAAAAGTCTTCCCTAATCACAACATGTTTTGTTACCATTGAAAAATTATATAATTTTAACTCTACTGCACCTTAAACTTATTTTGAACTAAGTCTGCATGTTTCTGTTACTTTGTCTCCATGAAAAATTTGCCATGTTTCTGACGAAATGTTTAAAGCAATCACTCACAATGTATTTGATGTAAACCACGCGCCTGCTTAGAACCCTGTTCGTAAGAAGCATATTTCGTTACCTACAGTAACACCTTCAGGGATATACCCAACATGCACAGTGGCTGAGCGATGTAACTGCAAAATTTGAATCAAAAATACCTTGTCAGCAAATTACGTAAGGCATAGACATTTATAAGACCTTTACTCTCTTACACAGCGCTGATCGTTCACTGGTTACGACACTTCATGAGATTGTACATTTTGTCTCAGGCATTGGCCTCTTGAGTAAGCTCTTTCAATGGAACGTTCACGATCGTGAACGTTGAGCATGCTGCTCTGTTGTACACAGACTGTTGGAAATCCCCATTGAGTTACTGTTACTGCATGTGGCAAAATTCACACAGTAAAACTCCTTTGACATTTGTTGCGGGATTCAGAGGAGTTTGACTTGCATAAAAACGGACAACGGGCTTGTATACTGAATTGCTATTGATTGCACATTACGGTGCATGCACTCAGCTATAGATGTACGTAACTGTTGAAAGGACACAGCAAGCACGCACTCAGTGCACGTGTTTGCTATGGACTTCCAAACAGAGAAACATTGGGATTGCAGCAAATATCTTCACAGTAAGCATTGCTACAGTAGTACTGTTGGCCGTACCTACCTTGTGCACTTGTTTATAGACTACGAACTGCGGACTTGCAGTGTAGTAGAGCAAGTTTGTGTACGTTCACTGCAATGAATTTCTCGAATGTTTTATGTTCAAGTGCTTTCAATAGCTCTTTACTTAATGATGAAATGCTCGTAATTGGTTGCCATTATCGGAGACAGCCTTCATTTGTGCCGATAATGCCATTATCAACCAATACCGATAATACTTATCGGTTATCTGCTCAACACTAAAATGCATTTTTTCACTTTTAGCTAATACATTAACACTGCTAAGTAGGTCACAGGGGTGGTTTGTGGCTGCAATAGGATAAGAGATGGTTTATGAATAGTGTTTCACTAGAGTGATCAAGTCATAAAATTTCTTTTAATTACTGAGATTTTACTACAAATGCATATTCCGACTTTTAGCTAGTTAGAAATGATCATAGGCAAGTAGGTCATAATTGACATAGAAAGGGGTGGTCTGTGGTCTGCAGTAGCATAAGCTAAGAGGTGGTGCGTAGTACTTTACTGAAGTGATCAAGTCATAGAATTTCTTCTAATTGCAACTGAGGTGTATGGTTTTTGTTTTTCTTTTCCATCACATCAGATGTTTTACATAATTTGGTAGCAAAGTTACAAATGTACTTAAGAACTTAAAATAGAAAGTTGTCTTAACATCTCTTAGGAGGCTTTTTTCTGTTCTTTTTTTTATTGCCAGTGTGCATATCTCAAATTTTCTTTATCAAAGTTTGTTGAAGAAAAATGTCCTTATCACAAACCCTCATTATATTGGTTTAATGAAGAGTGTTGATTTTATTCCGCAGGGTGAACTCTGGACAACATACAATGCCTTGCCTCATGTCCAGAGGACTGGTCTGTACTCTGTGTCCCTCCCCAATGATTACAACATCTCGTTCGACTTCTATAAAATTCTTATTATATGGATGCTTCTCTACATCCCATGTAAGTATTCAACAATTCATCACTTGCATCAAATCACTTTGAGGTGTGTTATTTTTTGCACAACTAGATGTAGAATGGGAACTGATATTAATGTAGTAAAGTTTAATTAAACAACACACCTTCCCATTCCTTAATTTCATGAGGAATGTGATTTGTAGCACATCTGGAAAGTTTAAAACTCAAGACCTGGATAATATGTTGACTGAATATGCAGGATCAGTCATAGACCTTTTTCTAAATAGCCATTACAAGGATTGTGGGATAGATTTTTGGTACGTGTCATTTTTGTCAGTGTCATGTTACTGTGGCCAGATGTGATAAACCCCAAATCTCAATCCTACAATTCCTTGTAAAAGCTGTTTGGAAAAGACCGATTGCCTTAACCTTTAGTTCCTACGAAAGGACTTGGATATTACCTTTACTTTTTTCTTCTCCTGACAGGGATTCTGTCTTTTTGTTTATAACTCCAGTGAAATTATGATAACAGAGTTTTCGGCCACTTTTTGGTAGAGTGGGATGAAATTGAAAGATGCAGCTGTCAAAGTTGGTATCTGTAGAAATAACTTTCAAATGTGTGACAACTGTAGTCTGACGTTTTATGGGGTTGTGTAGGGATCTGTTGGCTTCAGCTTTGCATAATGGATCTCTACTTCTTCATAATTAGTTAGATGGAGTTCTCAACCAGTTTCCAACAATTGGTTCAAGTCAAGCCAGTCATGGCCTTTTTCCAGTTGTGGCCTACTGGCTTGTTTTCCCTATTCCATTGCTTATGCTGAGCACCAAGCACTATGGCACTAGGTTCTGTTTTTAAAGTCTTCGGTGTGACCCGACTTCAACTCCCAACCTCCCAGCTGCGAGTCCAATGCTCATACCATTTTACCATGCAGTCCTTCATGAGGAAGCTTCTCCATAAGGAAGACAAAGGGTCCAGCTTAGCAATATTGGGTGAATGCTAATTAGGCTCTTTTGTTCTTGTGCACCACAAAGCTGTATATGTGTGTCTAAATCCAATCAGACAATTAGCCAACACTGTTTGCAATTTCATTTGGAGTTTGCTTCTCCTACTTAGGTTTTTTGTAGAAATGTGATTTACAGACTCATGACCAGGGTTGTCACCAGACCATTTTGAGAGCTGGGTAAATTGTGATCACCATCCTGGGTGAGCAGTCTAAGGGGTAAGGAGTGTCCCCCTCCCCTTTGGCAAATTATTGCAGATTTGAGAGTACTTACAAAAAACAAGGAATTATCACTCAATTCTAAAGAAGTGTAAGAATTTTATTCAGTTAGGGTAAGAAATTTGTGCCGGGAGGTGATGCTGAAATTGATGGCTAGCACCAGGCGGAGATTTTCAGAGTTGGGTAGTACCACCTGGTGTGGTGACAACCCTGCTTATGACTGCATTTTCATTTTGTGGTATGTGCTAGTGGGTCACAGCATGGACCTTAGCTTTCTGGATTCAACATCATCTATGTCCAGTATATTGGGCCCATTTTAACATTCTAATGGCCTAACCTACCACAACAAATGTCAACATGAACGTAGCCAGTCATCTCTTAATCATCATCTTAACTCACCTTTTTTTTAATATCTTTCAGTTTTCCCACGCCTTTTTTCACACATGCTACATCAACGAAGAAAAGTCATCGGTGGCCAAGGTGCAAAGAAGACAAATTAGAATTTCATGGAAGTATCATCAAAAAGAATGTGGGCATTTGAGTCCATTTTTTTATGTTAGTATGATTTTGATAAGTAAGCCTTTTTAGTTTGATGTGTAAGTGTGAAAACCATTGTGATATTCCAATGTTTTATATCCAACATTTTAAAAATCAAGAGCTGTCTTTTGATCAATTTTGTTGAAAATTACAAAATCAGTGAAGTTGATGGCCAGCAGAAAGAGAGGACTTTTCTCATACCATCTGCATGTACTTGGTCAAAACTTGGCACAGAAACATATGCAATCTCTCATTTATGTTATTTTAACACTGTTACATCAGAATGGTCAATATTGTCCTGAAGTAGTTTTCATTACAATGTAATACCAGTCAGGTGTTATTGTTAAAAACAACCTTTTAAAATGAGGAAAAGGCCTCTTTGAACTTTGCTCAAAACCAAAATGTCAATTACAAACAGTTTACAGAAAGAGAATCAGAAGTAAATGTTTTGAAGATGTTCATCATGGCATGGTTTGTCATATTTAAAGTTTCCTTATCCAGGTTGGACATCTCTCTTTCAGTACTTTTGTATTTCCTGATTTATTGTTTAAAGTTGTTCACTAATCGTGCTTTCAGTTATTGCAAACTTCATATCTTTATATTGTTACTGAGGCCAGAGGCAGATTGTTTGAAGTGGCCCCACAAAGTTGGGTCACCCATGGTGAGTGGCTCGGTGGGGTGGTCTTTTCTTTCAGCCTCTGATGCAAATTCATCATGAATTAAGTTGATATAGTAAGCAAAGGCAATGCAAATGTGGCTAATTTAATGGTCAGAATGAAAGCATTTTATTTTTAGATTGATTCTCAGCTGTGTCAGTGGGATAACTGATGTGGTGACAATCCTATACCCAGTGGTAGGTCGGCAGTGCAAATCCTAACTGGGTCGAACCAAAGACTTTAAAACGGCACCTACAGCCATTGTGTTTGGTGCTCAGCGTAAGCATAAAGCAAATAAGTAGGGAAAACAAGCCAGAGAGCCACAACTGGAATTAAGGCTGTGGCAAGGTCGACTTAAACCAATTGGTTAGAAACTGGGACGTTAAACTCCATCTGATCTGACCTAAGCTATACCTAGTGGGAGGAAAGCTGAGCAGTAGGCGAGAAAACCCTCGCACCTGTAGGGGATTTGAACTCGTTCATTCGCATAACACATTTGGAATAGTAGTTATCTTTTGTCACACTGTCAGTTGGGCACTATGAAACAAGATTAGCTGATGCACATTTTGTAACTTTGGAGTTAGCACTTTGATTTCCAAATGTATATGCTCATTTGTGATAGATTATATAGAGACTTTTCACATGACGTCATAATACTCTCCGGCGGCCATGTTGGAGTACATGTAACTACGTAGTAAACCATACGGGAGGCGCTTGCTCATTGAATTTGTACACACCGTGCATATCACAGTGCACACTGTGCAGTGCGTTCGGCACAAAGCCATGTGTATTTGGCATGAATGTCCTCCAGCATGGCGGTTCTGTGACGCAATTGCAAAGCCTCTATAGCTTGCCTTGAATTTTTGTGCACTTGATTAGTCTACCAGTAACCTTTTGGTGAGGCATCTTGTGCAAATTTCTTTTGGTCAGCTTTTCAGTCTTGTTATATAGTAAAAATGAAAAAACAGGTCTTGAAGGACAGTTGTTTTACATTGCCTAGTGACCACAAATGTGAGATAAGCCAGTGGCTTATGAATAACAACTTCAGGTTGGATGGTACCCAATTCAACAATTCAGATCAAATTAGTTATATTTTGAAAGCCCATGGGTTAAAACCCACCTTACTTGAATCTAGCCAGGAATGGAAGTGCCAACCTCTCAATTGTTAAGCTTTATGGCTTCAGATGCCACCAACTTTATCCACTCAGCCATAGCACCGAAATTTGAATTAAATATTGTAGGAATTTGCATAGGGTAGAACTACAATCATTTGTAAAACTGTAACAATACATCCATTGAACAAATAATAAGAATAAGAATGAAAACCTATTGCTTATGTATAGACCTTATGCAATTGGTCTCACGTCAGAAATTACACCCTACAGTGGTGGCTAGGGAGTATCAACCGACAGCAACAAATTCAGACAGCCCAGGGTTTCCCTGGCTTAAGAATTGAATGTGGACCTCAACTTTGCAAAGGTCCTGGGGCCCGTTCCACAAAGAGTTACGCACAATCTTAAGTATGATTTACTGTTGACTTAAGTACGGGAAATCAAACTTAAGATTGTGCGTAAGACTTTGTGGAATGGGCCCCTGGTTATTCCCCCTGCTGCTGATTTGTATGAAGGTAGATATAGTCTTCTACATGTACATGCAAAAAGAACATTGTGCTTGCAGTATTCAAAAGCATGTCATGTGATGTTACTGCCTATGGTCTGTCTGTCCGTCAACCCTCATTGTCACTCTAGAGTCTAGATGTAGTGAACATACTTTTCCAGAGTTTTAGAGGTGACTTATTGTCATGATTTGCTTTTAATGTGCTCCAAAAAGTCTTAAAAATGATGCAGTTGCTTTTTTGAAACAGAAACGAGGGTTTTCAAGTTGACTTTTGCGCACAGGGATACTGCGGTGTCCCTGTGTATGACCTTTGCAGGGAGTATTATTGGAAAGGGCTGTGATGTTCAATACCTTATTATAGCCACTGGTCTGTAATAATGTATTTTGTTACGTGTTGTCTGGTTATCATCATCAAATATGTTTGAATATTGTTATAGAACATGCCTTGTGCAATTAGTTATGTCCAAAAGGAGCAATAGAGTCATTCAGTGTTTACTAATAAATGACACTGCAATTGGGCATCAAAAGAGTTGATGAGGTACACTTAAACTGTCCTCGCAATGAAAGGTTCCTTCCAATTGGATTACTTTCTGCGTACAATGGTGTTTGCATTATCACATGCAACATCTAGCATACACGCACGTGTTCTTGCCCATGCTCTATGCCAACCAATGCTAGTCATTGATGTAGGGTGAAGACCCCTTAAAGCATAGCTGTTCTGTGTACAGAAATGTGTGATGTAGTGTAAGTGACAGTTTGACAGACTTCATGAACCCATGGGAGTGCCACCAGGATGAAATGATTAGGAAGGGATGCATTATGAACTCGATCAGTTATCTATTCTGTTTGCAAAATATAAGTGAATTATGAGACCAAGTTTAGTGAAATGACACCAAAAATGTTCTGTTTGGCTCTCCTGGATCAATTAAAACGTTATAATTACGTAAGCTGATTGGTGCTGCAAGCCTGTGATTTTACATTTGATCCAAATTATCCCAATTTTACTTGCTGATCTGAATTTAGAATTTGGCTCATATTTGGATTTTGTGTTTGTGAAGGAGGAGGGGGGCTTCTAGTGTAAATGAAGGGTAAGTCCAGTTCTGAATATCTAGTTTGATCTTATCTGGATCAGAGTTGGATATCCAACATTGAAACAATAGTGGAGGAACAGGAATGGTCAGACAGATAGTAAAACAGTGTCCTAGCATCTTTTAGCTAGCCAAGAATGACACACCAATATAAATGTGTTATATATTGTCAATTGAATGCAATGGTTAAGTTAAAATACAGTTAAAATTTCGTTTCAAATCTTTTATAATATGGTGCAAGTGATTCCCATTAGGTGCCTCTTTCGATAGGTGGGAAATGCCATGGGCATGTGCTGCAGTCCTTTGTCCATATGGGGCATCCCAGCATTAGAAATGATCTCCTAACCAACCTGAACTTCCTTACTCTACATACCCGGAGAGTGGACTGGTCATAGGTCAGTGTGAGAGAAAACAGTCATTTGTTTAGAAGTTTTCAATGTCAAACAGCAGTTATAGGAGATAGATTTTAAAGTGTACCTCAAGTCAAAAAATTCAAAAATATATATTAAACAGCATAAAAAAATCAATTCTAACAGTCCAACTCCCATTTCATAGGATGTTCTTAATCCAAGATATAAAATGTTGATTTGTATTTACTCAAATTAAAATGATACATTGTGCAATAATTTGTGATGTCATTGTTTTACTACTCAAATTATAAATCTGTATTTCTTTGTTTTTCTGAAAGTTACTGCACCTGTGCGACATACTATACAAGCAAACAGGAAGTGTTCAAGGTCATAGATGGGAGTTGGACTGTCATAGATGGGAGTTGGACTGTTATAATTCATTTTTCATGCTGTTTAATATATGTTTTTTGAATTTTTTGACTCATGTACACTTCATGGTCTTGTATGCTTTCCAGGAAATGCCCAAGTAAGCAATGAATTTGGATTGTGTCTACATAAGTTTATGTCAGGTTGTGTGAGGGGCTAGAAATTAACAGGGTGGAAAAACTGAAACTTTCCGGAGTAAGAAGACTTGGTCTCTAATGTAGAAGTTGCTGTTGGGTAAAACTGGGGGCTTTGTTGGTGTTTTATAACATGAAATGATTCTTTGAACTTATGTATATTTAGTTGGTGTTCATTGTCAAATTAGTGAAGGATCTGAAATAAACAATTGTCGAAAGACAAGTGGCAAGTGATGTTGTGTTGAAGATTTCAGTTTGTGGAACTGTGTGTCCACAATTGCTACAAAATTATATGAAATACTACTGAGTAGTATTGCATATAATTTTGTAGGGTACTGTAATGCAGAAATTTGTACAACATAAATTAAGTAAAAATTTGTACAACATAAATTAAGTAAAAATTTGTACAACATAAATTAAGTAAAATGAATGAAATTCATCCCCTTATTACACTTCCAAAGTTACTAGTTAAAAAGTAAGGTCAGTGGCATCAGAAAAAGTCAGTGTCATTGTTCCTGTCTTTGAAATCAGGAGGGACATAGATGGTATTGAGCCCTCAATTTGTGAGGGCCCTCACTTAATTGCCCGTTCTAGAAAAATATATGACAGAATTGTTGGCATACTGTGTTCCACCTGTAGCCACACTTTCAGTTGTTTCTTTCAGTGTGGGGAAAATTTTCCTACTTTGTCAATGAGGTGTGTAGGTAAAAGGACTAACTACACCTGTGGTTATGCAATGGCATAGCAAGACCCTCAGGGGCCCATGGACAAGAGTCAACAAAGGGGTCCCAAAGCCCATTTTGTAAGATCCATCCAACCTGTACAGGAGGTCCAGGTTAAGTGTGGGCTTGCAAACACCAGCTCAAGTTTGGTTAGGCCGGGCACCCTCTAACCTATGGGGCCCTTAACATAGTCCCACGAGCTCTCCTGCTGGCCATGCTGCTGCTCTTTTATAATACCTCATCTGTTGTTACACAAATTCTCAGCAAATGTTTGAATGACACAAAGAGGGTGCTATCTTCTACACTGATGCTCACTGAATTTGTGAGGACTCACTTCTGTTTTCAAACCTTGATTTAGAAATCATAAATTAATGTGATTGATATGGTTAATGATTGTGCAGAGAGTTATGAATAATGAACGTGTTGAAAAAGAAATCTTGTGTTTTTCTGTATTATCTTAAAGCTGCACAGTGTACACAAATCAGTTAAACTCATTCAACTGTGGATAAAATACCATGTTTATCTGAAACTTAGCTGTAGCCTGCTTGGTTCAGTAGACACATGGTGCCCCCCAAAAATTGAAGGAGAATGCTGACTCATTTTTTGCCAGGACATTATTATCAATTTTGAAGCTTATACTTGGTTACATTGACAAGAATTAATGGGAGGGGGGTATATCAACTGTGGTAAATAGAAGCCTTGTTAGTAGGGAACTCTGTGACTCACCTTCTTCAACCTTCTAATTTCTGAAATTCTACATTAACCTATCTTGAACCAATAGGCTGTCCAAGGGTTTATCAGTGCAATTTAAATGGTATGCTATGGTATGCTTATAATTGCAAACCTAATCCTTGCAGAACATGGAATTTATGTAGCAATGATCCACTCTGAACAGCGAGAGCATAAGCGCTCACCTCAATAGGTGGGGTCTGGGGTTGCAACTCTGTAAAGGTTCATAACATAAATGGAAATCCCAAAGGCTGATGCAAGGTGACTATTTTTGTTAAGCTGTTGCTTCAGGATTTCTCTGACAAAGTCCGAAAACAAGTTTTGGTTGAAACTGAACCCTTGGTAATCATGTCTACTCAATCCCCAACTAGCTGCTCTGACCACAACCAAACCAAAAGATGAAAAATGAACTGGATGAATTAGGAGGGTATGATCTAATCTTTATTTGACTCTAATATACTTTTTTCATATATTATTCTACACATATACAACATACACATACAGGAAGTGCTGGTGAACACATTTATACTAGTTTTGTACGTCTGAAATTGAAAACGTCTGGCAGCTTTTATCGAATGAATACTACAAAACATCACATACATGCCAAAAATTAAAGGAAGCATTAGCACAATTGGTTTGAAAATCATTTGCAATCACCCTGAAAAATATGTTAACATGCCTGAACACAAACAATATTGCAGTTTTGGTTCCATAATTATGAAATTTGTAATAGGATTTAAAAAAAAAAAAACATTTGTTTCATTTAATAGATTTGATTTGAGAAACTTAATGCAGTCATTAGTTACCCCAAACTGATAGGAATCCAGTCTACCAAAATTATCAATTGGCACAGCTCTTTGATTAACATCAAATGCACAAAATGCAAAGTAGTTCATATGATGCAACATGCTCTGGGAGTGTTCTAATTATGCATAAGGGCCATTACGCGCACCAGTATATGCCCTGATGCAATTAACTAGGATTGTGTCAGGATAAGGATGTTTTTTAGGTAGCTGTGGGAGGGACTAGAAATAAGTAGTTGTGAGACCTGAAAGTGTCTAGGGTCATGAAAACATGCCTTTAAAAGTTTGACAACTCTTAATATGAATTAATCATTCATTTGCCATTCAGGCTTAACTAATTATTTCTTTGTTTTGGACAATCAAAGCTTATATTTCCTACAAATTTACATCATCTTTTTAAGTACTTTTAATTGTTGACCTTTATTAAGTTTACAACCTTTAGGATCACAACTTCAAGGTTCCTACACCTTATTAAAACAAAAATATTCCAATATGCCTGCCGCTTTTACAAAATTTCCTGACTTGTCCTGGCCTGCCAAGAAAATAAAGCCAGCCCATGGACTTCCTATACATGGACAGAGCATACTACATGGTTGATTGTCGCTACCTTACGTATGAGAAAGAGCGCACCAAGATGGCCATCTGCTATGGTTTTGTGTGAAAGTTTGGACTTGCCCAAGTCAATTCTCAGATTTTGCAAGAAAGTTGAAATATTTTTGAAATATGGCAAGGTATGATAAAAACACTTCACGTATTGCATGAATATCATATTTTTTCTCATTCAAGTTTAACTTTTGTTTAAAATATTACAGAGTCGTCGTCAAATCAGACGATTTATAGCTTGACGGTGGCCATCTTGGTGCCCCTTTTTTAGCCCAGTCGGTGGTGACCATCTGCGGATAGGACATACACATTACATGCTCTGTCCAGGTATATAAGTCTGTGAGCCAGCCATACACATCACTACCTTTTCCTTACTTACCAAACAAAATTACATGAGAACAATACTGCAAGTAGGATGAGCAATTTTGATCATTTGATAGGGGAGAGGCCTAGTATAACCCACCTGTTGTTTCAAACCTCTTTTACAACTATTAAAGTACTGCTTTAGGTGGCATTAAGACATAAAAATATACAAATCAAATAAATACTTTGATTTTTGGAAATGATCACTATTGGAATGGTAACAGTATTTTCAGTTTAGGAATCAACATTTTAACACAGATCTTTTAACAAATTCTTCCTTCAAAAAATAACTTTATTATGGCTGATACATGTGACCAATTTGTTTATGTGCTAACAAATTTTTCACTGTAAGTCATTCAATGTGCCTCATCATGAGAAAAATAAAAAAAAAAAAATAAAATAAAAATAAAAAAAAATATGAAATCTTACCATACATACTGATAAAAAATAAAATTTTTTTTTTCATGTAATGTGAAAGGGATCTGTCAATACAGAGTATGTTGACACTAGCATGCCAAAAGAGTTTTCCACACTGAAAGGGTTTTGTACTATGCATCTGTTATGTCACATCACTCTTTACCTATAAAACACAAGAGGCAGGAGTAGCAGGGTCAATGTGCAGTAGTACCCATGTATTGTTAGTGGCTTTAATAATAACGAGTCAAAGATTTTTTGAAAGATTGGCCAGTCCCACTCATTTACCTATCCAGTTTGAAGATCACTGAACTCACATAACATCATTTTTCTGCTTCCTCTATGAATAGTTTGATTCAGCTGAATCTTCTTTCAACATTGTTTTAAAGATATGTAAATAACTTGGCTTTTTTGTCCAACCTGTCTGATCAACCTGTTTCAAAATGTGATTGCATAGCTTCAAATATGGGTGAACAGCTTGAATTTTAGAGATGAAGGAAGAAGAAATGGGTCCAAAGGAGAACTTTGCATGGCTGAATCAATGTGTCATTCTTTCCCTATACCTGCCTTTTGGAGGAAGGAAATAAAAAACTTATTGTAAATCTGGGGCCTGTCTGCCTTTATGTCTTTTGTACTAGCAGTGCTAGTGTGGAGGGAAAGAGAGAGAGGGGAATTTGCTAAGATTTTTTCCTTTCCCCCTCACCTGCACCCCCAGTAAGGTTAGTTAGTTGGAGTAAGGCTAACTGCAAAATATGAATATACCTCTCCTGGGACTTAATTTTTCATCCACAGGTATGCAAAAACCTCACAGCTTCTGTGGACTCCCCCCCCCCGGACCCCCATCCTCTGGAGTGGGCGCTTTGGACTCGGTTCCCACTGCGCCAAAAAATTTCTCCCCCCCCCCTAACACTTTCCTTTGCCCCTCCCCACCTCCTAATTTTGACATTCTGGCAGCACCACTGGCCCCGTGTCTGCTCATCTGGCAATAACTGATTCCCGAACATAAAAGTATACATACCTAAAAACAGAAAAAAATTGAAATATTTCAACCAACTGGAATGAATACATACAAAATGAACTTCAAATATTTAAATACATAAAATGAGAATCAGATCACTAAAAAATTAGAAAATGAACTTTAATTTAAAATTGCACAGATTTCTACCCATATTAAATAATAAGACTGGAAAGCAAAGAGTACAGATATTTTATTACAGCCCTATCATTTTTGTGACAAACCTGTCACTACACAAAAAAATCTTGCTTATAATTGGAAATAACAAAGATATAAACCGGGGATGCTAAAAACAGCACAAATTATTACAAATGTAAATAACACACACAAAGATATTTTGACAAATTTGGATAGTATTAAAAAGGGGACACAATAAGTAAACGTGATAGAATAAACAAAAATAGTTTGTTGCAATGGTCATGAAGAGAGCCATTAATTAAAAGCTGATATTTTTAAAGGTGAGAGGGGCATCTGATTTAAAATTAACACAGGTAAGCTTTAGCACTGTCTGATACTACCTTCTAAGCAATGGAGTAGGGGAAACAAGCCAGTGGGCCATTAACTGGACAAAAAAAGGCAGTGGCCCGCTCAACTTGAACCAATTGGTTGGAAACGGGGCTGTAAAACTCCATCTAACTGATACTTCCTTCAATGGCAGTTCCTTGTTTCAAATTTTTGTTATACCTTCTAAAACTTTCAATGTCTCTTAAAATTACACAGGAAGTATCTTTGTGCCATTGAACGGGATAAAAGACTCTAAATACTTCATAGTACTGCTTTGTCAGGTCTCTATCACCACAATTAGCTAATGGCGTTATCTAATGCTGCACATGCAGTCCCCAGAAAGATAGTAGAAAGATAGTTTTCAAACAGGAATATCCCATCTAAAAATGCATCAGAATGGTATAAAAAGAGCATATCTATAACAGTTATCAAACCTGCAAATGTGGCATTAAAACATTGTAACATTCATTCCAGTGAGGAATTAGTTCGTCTTTTGCATTGGGGAACAGACAATAGCATCTGAAAACTTCATCCCACTACATAAATCCCTCTTGCAGAAAATGGCATTGGTTGCAGCATCTTACAAAATAAAGTTTTGGTGATGGTACAAAGAGAAATTACTCTTTTTTTCTTTTTTCTTACAAACTTTAAGGAAAATGCATGCCTATCGTTCTAAAATTAACACATCTCAGTCATCTTTGCAGGTCCTAATTTGAAGTTTTTAAGACTGGAAAGAAACACATTGTACAGCATCTGTAAAAAATTAGCACACACTTATTAAACAGACTCTCTATCGGAATGATCACCACCTGTATCCTCACATGTAATGGGGCGTTGTGCACTGTATAACAAGAAATTTCCTTACTGGCTAATGATAGCCCTAATTCCTAACCTAATCCCCAACCCTAATAAAGAATACAAGTCCATACAATACAATGGCAACAGCCAATCAAGCAACACCTTGTTAAACAGTGTGCATCTACCCCATGTAATAGCATACAAGCTAGAGCATTTAGTCCTCAATGTGAAAACACCAAAAAGAGGACAGGTGATTCAGACTTGCTCGAATCATGTTTCACTCAGGGTACTGACCAAAGGGCAAATTATCTTGCACAGACCAGAGACACAACTATACCTACAGAGGGTGACCCTCCCAAATATGTCCATATCATAGCCCTTTCCTTTGCAGCTAACATAATGAACTATTAGCCCACAGACTCTGAGTAAAATAACAACAGTCAATGCTTTAGATAGGGAGGGAGGGGGCTGAGATATTGGGTGGGGCGAGACAGGGGTAAGGGCATTTCCCCTCCGTTTGTTTATGCAACATGCTGCAAGCATTAGTTTAACATTTTTACATTTAAAATTTAAGGCATAAAAGAAATAATTCTACCAGAGTTTTAACAATGCAGCACTTGACGACCATCATTTATTTAAGCATATAACACATAGCAGAGAACTAGACTGGACGGTTTTGTGGAGTGAAGTGGTTCATGCCAGACAGGAAAATTTATACTGTTGTATTGTATGGGGAAAAAAAGTTGCAGTTCCCCTTGATACTATCTACTGGCAAAGTTTTCTCACTTTCTAAATGAGATAAGCATATCCACCTGAAATGAATATTTAATCTCACCAAATGAATATTAATATAAGGAAATAACAACAAGGGGAGAGCTGGGTAGGACTCCCTTCCTTGGATTCCATTGACAAAAAACTATCTATCAAGTTATGACAGTTGACATATTATCACTGTTTCACGTGCAGTTAAATTGTATTAAATTACTGCTCAGGATAAAATTTGTTGGTAGACATTTAACAGTGTCGCTTCAAAACTTCATTATCACAACGGAACTTAAAATATTCCATACAAACCTTTATGTGGTAATTAGAGTTAGGGTATTCCATTCATTACAAATTTGCAGGTTCAACTGCACAAAATAAAACCAACTTCTTTCAAATACTACATTCCAACTGTTTTCATTACAACACAACTACAGGCAAGGGGTCTAGGGTTATAAGTGAAGGGTAACATATTTTACAGTAATGTTCAAAGCCCACCACCACCTTCCAATTAAACTTCTTGGAACAGCTCGAGAATGATGGCCATTGGTATTCTCATCTCATACCCATCAGGGAGGTTGTGTTTTCCCCTCTACTTTCTCCAAGCTTTAATACTCTCCCATGGCAGCCTCATTGAGTTGAGACTGATGATAGCGCCCTCTGTTGGCAAAGTCATCATTGTCTTCAGTTAGTTGTTCAGTGGTGTAGTTTGGTGCCACATTTTGAGAGTTGACCACCATCTGAGACTTGGGTGGTGGACCCCTGAAAAGGAATAAAATTGCAAGGAGGTTGGCTAGTTTGTGAGTTACATGAGATTTTATGGTTCAGTTTCTAACCAAATTTTTGTAAAAAATGCAAATGATAGCAACAATTACATACCAATCAGTGAATGCCACAACAAATCTGGTTCCCAGCTCAACGAAACAAGACACTTATGAGTCATTTGGCAGTGAAAAGAACAACCATATACAAAGATCAGAGAGGATAGGAAAGTGCAGAGTAATGAGGGAGTAGTAACATTGTCAGAAGGGGCTATTGGGCCACAACCCCCACCCCCTCACTGACACCAATTTCTTTCAGTTCCTTCAACTAGTTGAAGTATTTTAACACAAATTACACTTCAAGCCACAGCATATGTGGCACCAGATTGCATACTATGGCACCAAAGTTTTCCAAAATTTTCAAGCATGAGGGAGCATCCCTCTGCCAAAGCTCCCATCACACATCATGATGCCTAGTTGTGTACCCCATCCCCTTGAGAGAAATCTTGGCTATGCCACTTCATGAGGTCAGATAGAGAAGGGGAAGCTTTAATGAGTACATGGGTCAGTAATCAGATGAAGAGCAGGACAAAGAGGCATTAACATTTATGGAGCAAGATGGTAGTATGGTACATTATACATAAGTGAAATTAACAAAAGGAATTGTAATTTTGAATTTCTACACGCTTTTTGATAGTGAGGAGAGGAAAAAGATCACAGGAGGTTATGACCCCTGACAGTAAGTACCCTCTTCCCCTCTTTGTACCTACCTGCAGGTTACCTGCGCAGCAGGCTGTATGGCATATTCCTTGTTCAGTCATATCCCTAATGCCTGCCAAAGTGAACACCAACAAATTCTTTTGGATATTCATAGAAATATGTGACCTCCAGACTGGTTGAATGTTAGTGAATATTCACACAAAAAGGCAACATCTAGTCCCATGTAGTACCCTATGCCACACACGGAGTTGGTACGTCATTGTGTTACCCACGCCCTGGCAGTACCCACTGCACAGTGGTCATGCAAGACGATAATTATGGGGCATCTCAGGTTTTCAGTTTAGACTTCCGGTTTGTGACCATATGACCAGTGAGGTACAAACACTCACTCAAAAAACAATAGCGTGATTCAGTACAGAGTACATGAATAAATCAAATTATGGTAATGAAGGTTGCATCTTAAACTGGATGCGGTCCTGTTCGCTTTGGCGGGTGGTTGTTTTGGAAACTAAGCAGCTGAGAAAACCTGTCCGCTCCATGGGGTAACCTGCAGGCTGCATAGGGACAACATTTGTTCACAAGTGATGCAGATGTTATACTTCTACATTCCATCACATGGGTCAATGCCATTGCTTCAATGTAAATGTTGTGAAAGGATATAAAATTGGTCACCAAACTTTTTGCAGGCCTTTTCAATGGGATAGTCATTTTTAAGAGGAGTCACGAAATGGTCTTAATTTTGAAATATCAAGTCATGTTTGACATGTGTGAACCTGTAAATGCAGCATGTATGACATGCAGTCTGTGGCAGCACTCTGGGTAGGGGAGGGGAGGGGGAGTGTTCATGAGAACTTTGCCCCACAGATTTTTTCCTTTGCCCTTTCAGTTGCCCTCCCCCCCAAGTTGGGTCAACCAATTGAGTGCCTAATAGACCTCTCCTGAGGCTTCCTTTTTCACCAGATATACAGTACATCCGAAAACCTCCCAGGACTCTACCTGCAGGAAAGCTTGCCCCACATTGGGTTCCCTCTGTATACAAAATTTTTTGCACACAGACCTCAACATTTTCCTTTGCCCCTTGTTTGCCCTCCCCTCCCCTTCAAAATTTTGACATACTGGTACTGCCACTGATGACAGTAACTTAATACATTTGTTCACATTTGGCACCCCCTGAAAAAAAAAATTTTGGTCCCCTGGAAATGTTTTGGCTCCCCTTAAGTGCTTTGTCTGGCTACAAGCCTACCATTCCCAGTTGGAATTTGAGATGGCCATCAAAAACATTTTCTTCCTTTTTATTTTCTGACTCACTTAATCCCAATATTGTTTTAGGAACACCTTCACTCCAGCCTGTTTGGCCTTATTACACTATGTAACAAAGCCAAATCGAAGGAAAGCGTGAATCACAATTTCTGCCAAAAGTAGGACTTCTAACACAGTGATGAAATTTACTGCAGCTGCTACAGCAGAGCGGATTCCATGAAAATTTCCCTACTGCCCACTTAAAGCAGCTCATTGAGTTGGTTCATGAAATTCAACAAATTTTTCCAAAGTTTTCTTCACATATCAATGACAAATGGTCAAACCTAGACAATCCCCATATCCTACATGCAAATAACTGTTTGATGAGTGATAACTTAACCATTCAATTTGTTTTTCACAACCAGAAACTTTTACAAATTACGCACAAAACTGTTATAAGGCAGGACACCACAAAATTCAAAATTTCAATGTTTTCCGTAATTCATGATTATGAAACAACTTCTTTCGCTAACTATAAGCCTTTTCATGTGGTAGTGACCCTTTAACATTCTCATAAGTTATGGATATCAACTCAATGAGCCCCATTAAAGGCACGTGTACATACTTTAAAAATAAAAAAGCCATTTTGCTTTGTGCTCGGCATAAGAAAAGGAGTAGGAAAAACAAGTCAGTGGGCTACAACTGGAAAAGGGGCCTTGGTCTGTTCCACTTAAACCAATTGGTTAAAAGCCGACCTGTAAAACTCGAAACTAACTACCGTATTTACTCTATTAAACGCCCCCTCTCTAATAAACGCCCCCCCCCCCCCAACTTTTTCGTCACATTGCACAAAGTGAAAATTGTTAATTCCAAAGATAATATGGTAAAAGGAAAATGAAATAGTCCTGCCTTGAAGCCACGAAATCTCCTAAAGTCCCATACTGTATCCTGAAGTAAAAGGCATGTTTCTGCAACTAATTTCTGTTGATATCAATCACGCTATCACATACCGCGAACCTATACTGCTTCGTTTGCGGTTCGAAAGTGGTACTGTACATACAGTAGGTATACAAATATTCGCTAGCCTATCCGAACAGCCTAACATAAAAATCCAAATTCAACACAGGAAAACTGTTTAACAGTGAAATGCTATGAACCTGTATGTACTGCTAATGGTGCTACTCACGGTAACTATTAAGCAATTACCGTATGTACGTGCGTATAGCCGGCCGGTCAGTGTAGTATCGTGAGGCCTGGCTGTATACTGTGCACAGCATGCATGCATATGCCGCGGGCACGTAAAAAAGTCACTTCGGTGTGTAACGTTACATATCAAGATGTCGGCGAAAGTTGATCACACTTGCAAAGTTCAGAGTGCTGTTCGTGGCTACCATATTTATAGGGAAGTTTGGTTACCGATCATTGGGGAGGAGCTCACAGCTAATTGTGAAGCTGACAACCAAATGGACAAATACAGTATGCCATATGTAGCAGTTTATCAGAAGTCACATAAATTTGACTCTAATAAACGCCCCCCTTAACGAAAATTTCACGCCCCCGGGGCGTTTAATAGAGTAAATACGGTAACTGTCAGAATATGTTTCCCTTTCAACCTCATACACATTTGTAACAAAAAAAATGATAAAGAGACATGTTGTTGCTTTTTCATATTCTGTCACAGTATTCTATTTTCAGTTAATACAAGCCACTCACCTGATGACCTATGAATAATCATTTTATTGAAATAAATTAACATATCCCTTTAATATAAATAATTTGCATCACAATCACAGACACACAGAATAAATTACTCAAATTGTTGATCCAAATTTTCACATTTAAATGTCAGAAGGTTTTACAAAACACACTATTGATTTAAAATAAAAATAAAAAGCAGTGCTAGTGTTAATCATCAAGCACACTTAATGTCACTCCTTAATATTTCAAACAATTACGCTCTTTTTCCAAACATTGTCCCAGATGCAGAAGTCATTGCATTGGCTAAATTATTCAGGAAATTTTTATGAGCTTTTCAGGGGTTATCAAATGTGAAGTAATAATATCCCTAACAAAAACATGCAGTGTAACTGCGATGACTGTGATGATTGACTGCCTCACTTGCAAATGTCTCAAAGTCACAGATTCCACCAATCACAATGTTTAATATGCTAGCCACACTCTACATGCTTACGTGATCTACACCTGACCGTAAAATCGCCAGCTGAGGTTTAGTACTTTAAAGTTCCATTGTGTCAATTCTGACACACCCAAAGAAAGTCTGCAATATTCCCTAGGCTGGAGTAAGTTTGATCTATCAGGCAGTGACAATCATATGCAGGTAGAAGAACAAGGATTGTCATACATCCAGAGTTCATACACATTCAGCATGACAAAATTCCATCACTTTTCCATTACTTTCAAGGACCTTGACCAAATATTTCCAGTACTTTAAAAAGCAGTCAGACCCTACACTTCCATCTTTTTTTAACAAAAAAAACCGTTTTACTTTTTCCAAGTCCTTCCGATCATCTGGCAAAGGGTTGTTCCGCGAAACGAAACTTTAAACTGCTTCCCGAAGAAGCTATTACGTCCACGGAAAGACAACACTTGACCAACCTCATGACCCTCAGACCATTTACATCATAGGTCTGTCATGCATGGCTCCATTCTAGGCTGGCTGCAAAGAACAGATACTATCACATAATCTCAGCCAAAAGTTGGACCAATCAGTCCAATTTCTTACAATTCCATGACTTTTCCAACACCTTTTGAGATAATGCTCATTTTCCCTGAATTTCCAGACCTGGAAATTTAAATTTCAGTTTTCCCTGACTTTTCAGGATTTCCAAAACCTGCTTTTACCCTGATATCACATAACGCTACCCCTTCACAATGGGGCTATGTCAATGTTCCCAACGTTCGCTGTTCCAGAGGTTCAATGTTCCCACATTTTGGGAGCATCCCCACTTCTGGGAACATCAAACCCCAGGAATAACGAACCTTGTAATAATCGCCAAATCATTGAGATATACTAAAACCGGGAACATTAAACGCTGGGAGCATTGAACCCCGGGTACATCGCGTAGACCCCTTCAAAACTGACTGTACCTTTGTAACTGTCAAGTCTTGACAATGTAAGTTGCCTTAACCAGGATTCCCAAAATTTTGAATAACTGACTAGCATAGACATTTTTAGAACTGTAAAATAGGGAAGTACACAAGACAAGAAATAAAATGACCTTCAGTTACTGTACACTAATCATGACAGCAACAACCAAAAGTGTACAGTGTAAAAAATTACAGTGGATTTACAGAACAACAAAATAAAGAGATAAACAGGAAATACAGAAAAGTTCTGGAAAATTATTACCAAAACTTTTCTGTAATTGTAATGTTTATCTTATTTTTTGTTCTGTCAATTTGCAGCAAGTCGTGAACCATTTTTTACAGTGTACAGTTTTTAAGTTAAATACCACATGGCAATTTTTCCAGACCAAGCATCCAAATTTCAAGGATTTTTGAGATCATAAAAAATTCCAGACTTTTATCCAACATATCAGATTTTTCTTCTGTGAGGACACCCTTGCATTACTGCCTTACTTTGTGGAACTATAGGGTCAAGACAATTGAGTGAGTTTAGTCAAGGTAACAAGTATAGTGAGTGTGTGGCTAGCATTGAAGGTGCACTGTTGAAATGATGCCCTCTGCTTTCCTACCCAACCTGTGATTATTGCTCTTCAAAAGATTGATGCAAAATTCATTTCCTTTTTTAGTTTTAGATCTAAAAGCTGCTTTCATTGCACTTCACTCATCTGAAAATACTACTAACATTTTCTTTATATCAAACATCTTTCCATGAAACATTTAACTGGATAAGATTTCAATAGTAGTCATAGCAATACTTATAACAGCAAACACTGATATAACAGAATTGATTTTGGAAAAACGAAATCTATCAGATGTCCATCACAGAACAGAAAGTGCGCCCTCAACTGAGTTGGGCACATAGCACTGCCACTTCTGCCACCAACACAAATGTAGCAACCTAATTGTTATACCTGTCAAAAATGCCCATGTGTACTTGTGTGTATTAAAAGACTGTCATTGACATACGTAAGGCATGTGTACAAGAGCCATCCACAATTATCTAGCTGAATTCAGTATTACTCAGGTAAGAAGGGGTTGACACATATAGTACACTTTTCCTCCTTCATTTAAAATTGTTTTATCCTTAAATTTTGACAAAATTTACTGCTTGAGATGCAGCCCTTTCATTAAATGTTCCCAACATGACAATACAACTTAATGAATATTCAATGGATGAAAATAAAGCCGAAACCAAATTGTATTATTTAAGTTAATATTAAAAAACTGTCCAAAGCAATGCCTCTTATGTGTGTGTGACCTTAACTGAATAGACAATACAGAATATTTTATTTGGATTTAAATGAGGGAATAAATGAGACAAACCAAATGGATACTGTACAGAAAAAATATATAAAAACAAAATATATGAACTAACTTCATATATTAAGGAATGTAGAGATGATCGAGATGATTGGAAAAGATAATTTTAATATTGTGCCTCCTTTATTGCAAATGGGTAAAAATGTTGAAGCAGGACAAGAACACCAAAATGATTTAATTTAATCATTAAACAATTTTGAATAAAAAGTACTGATAAAATTCATTTGTTCAATTGTAATTTGTAAAGCTACTAAGTTGTTCAATTTTTTGCATTGTCTGCAAACTGCACAGTATTGCACAAGCAAAGGAAGAAACACTGGCACCATGCCCTAAAAAATTTATACCGCCAATCAGACACACTTATTTTCATATCTTCTTCACCATATTTCATAATTTAAAGGGAAATATCAAAATTGCGTTTAAGTATTCAGCATTGCTACAATTGTGATAACTTTACTTCAAAAAAATTCTGAAAGAAATGGAAGAAAATTGCAATGCGTTTTACAAAGGGGTACATTTGCCTTAGATGTGTTTTGAACCTCTCCAGGAGCCTGTCACATAGACCTTCAAACTCCCAGGGACACAGTTATATAGTGATTGTATCTGGAGTCAGTGAGTACCTACTACCTTAACCCTTTACTGTTGTGCTCCGATCGGGGCATATTTGCGTGCCTCGGGAGTGGGCGGAAAAGCGGACGTAGCCCGCCCCGCATCGGCTTCCGTAGGCAATTGACCCTGTGACCTTAAAACTATTGTCTCTCTCTCGTTGTTGTGGCCGAATTTTCGGGTAGCTACTCGCAGTTTCGAGCTCCGCGTGAAACAGTAAAGATGGGTGACAGCTGAGCTCTCCGCATGGGTCCAAAAGAACCCAAACAACGGTAAAGGGTTAAATCAGTCACTGCCTAACAAAAGTACTGTTGGGGGCTCTTTGACCTTTCAATAAACAAATTCTACACAAGAAACTGAAGAAGAAAATGACAACGGTTCAAAATCTGTCAAAAATAAAAATTTAGCACAATTTTTGAAGGAAATTTGTTCAGCCCAGCCTTTATCCTATGTTATGTTAGAAAAATAGATGTAAAAATTGTTAATATACTTCTCTGGTCCAATTTTAATACTAGTCTTCCACAGTTTGATGACTTATTTTACTCTGGAAATATTATTTCATCACATACATTTTGAAATCACTCTTATGGCAATTTTACTCTTATGACAACTCTTATTTGGTTATGTTTGGGTGACCAACTCAAGAGACAATTCTTGAACCAAAAGGCATCAGAAACTTGTGCTTATAAATAGGAGTTTCTTGTTTCTTAAGTATTTGTACATAAAAAACACTCTTACTTGTAGGATTATAGAAAGCAAGGTTATTTGGAACATGGAATAAAATATGAATTGAACATTTCTTTTAAATAAGTATTTTTAGGGTGAAATTTCCATTGAGTGACAGACTCATGCTACAACCATGTTATATCTATGCTCCCTACAACAACATTTACTCTTTAAATTTATTAAAACCTCCTCTCCTTAAATGCTTTCAAAGGTAACTCTTAATCATTCATTTAAAAAAATAATAAAAAAAAGAACAACTGTACAGTTTAAAGTGACCATGTCTTTTTTCTTATTTTAAGTGCAGGAATGCTTATATATATGGTCTCTGTTTAACACATTTTAAATCAAACAAAAGAAAAATAAAATCCAACGGAAGAATACAAAGCTGTCTATGTGACCAACATATACCTCCACCAATTGAAATTCTTTTCATTCAGGAAATCATGGCAATGCCTTCCTGAAGTCATTACAAATGCCAAGAAATGCAGTTCACAAAATTATCTCTTAAAACACACAAACTACTATACACCATTTCTACCTTGTGATATAATATTCAGGGCAATAGCCAGTAGCCCGGGGTGGGGGCAGGAAAAATTTCCCCAAACCCAAGATTTCCAAAATGTACATGCAATACATGCTTAAGTAATGGTGGCGCTCTACATATACAGACCCCTTGAGATTTTGCCCAGCTATGGTAATGATATTAACTGTATATTGAACCATTTGCCACAAGTTTTTTTTTTTTTTTGTATTTTTTTTTATTTGCAAATGATGACTGATTAAAGCATCACAATAAAATTTGAGATGTAAACATTAAATGGATTCTTTAGAAGTTACCAAAACTATAGCCAACGGACAGGCCAGCTCTCCCTGACAGTTTTTGGCCTATTCCCTTCAGGACTTCCACATTGCCAGTCCCTGAAAGCCACATCATCATTCACCCTCTCTCCCTCCACATCCCTTGGCAGCATACCTAGCTATGGACTTAACAGGTTCAGAAGTGGCAGCACTTTAAAGCTATTACATGGGAATTTTCAAATTATGGCAGCCTTGGGGGTCAAAAATCAATGCAGCTTCTCATTTTTCTTTTTTAGCATGTACTCTTTGCAAATGGGTATCTATAAAGCTACACAGGGCATTGAATCAGTGTTTATGCTAAGGTGGAGGTTTGCAGGTCCTAGGTACTAGGTCTGCAATTCCAGAAAAGAAAATACCGATATAAATGAAGGGAAAAGAAGAAAGCAAAAACAAAAAAAAAAAACTGATGTACCTAAATTTGTATTGAACCCACATCTGGGTTCTGCTTTCCCTTTGATATGAAAAAATTTAATGCCAAAATGCCAAAAAGGATTTTATGGCCAAAATATGGCCAAATTAACTCCAATTTACTGCAGTGGGTTGGAGACCTTGTGATAACTTAAACTACATGATCTATCTCAGGGTTGTCCAAATTACAGCCCGCAGTCCGAGGTCGGCAACAACGTTGCTTCCAGCCCGTCAAAAATGGATCCCTACCATCCACTGGTTAACATTTTGTATATGTAGATAATACAGACTTATACCTATGCCAAGTTGCCTGTTGCTGGTTTTGTTTCAATCATGATGAGAGATACTGAAGGACAGTGAACAGTTTGGGTGTCTATATGCGGCCCAGTGCGCACGAGTAAAGCATGCCGCCCCATTTCACGTGGTTCAGCATTGCAAAAGCTTGGGCAATCCCGATCTATCTACTTGAGAAAATAGACCTGAATTTTTCAAATAGTTTACTTACTTAGTTATAAACACAGTTCAAACAATTGTCTCTCCCAATGGGAGCGCTATAAAGTGATCTTCAAACTGAGAAAATATACAATAGTACAATTTAGTTTCAATAACGAGTTGTAATTTACACCTCAAAGCCTCATTTGAATTCAAGGTTAAAACATGCCTAATTTTTTATTTCAGATAAATAATTACAGAATTTCAAGTTCTCTTTTCAGTTTTCCAATAGCATCAAATTCATGAGATGTCATTTACAATTAGTCAAAATTATCAATCAAAATTTCAGACAAAGATATGTGCAGTTTTACACTTCATCAAAAGAAATTACAATCACTGTTAACCCTTTCACAGCCAGTTTCTGTTACTACAACAGCACCCTTCTCAGCCAAGAGGTTGAAAACTACAAGGTAATTTTTCGTATTAGCACATACCTGGCTGTAAACAGAGACTTTTCAGGATACGTAATATTACGTAAGTGGCTGCAAACTGGTTAAGCACACATCCCATGCCAGCATGTTTTTGTTCCACGCCCTGCAATTATTGCCTACACCCATTCCCTGCAATTATTGGCTCACAATGGGAGAAATTTCTTTACTTTAGTAAAATCATAGCACTGTATGAACATTTTGGTCCCCCAAAAATTTTCTCCTCACTTGCTACAGTAACTTGCATTTGCTTTCCCCACCCAACACTATTGACAAACAAACTTTAATTATCCATCCTTTGTTAATGCACGGAACAGCTATTTTGTATTTCTAACCTTCTTCCCCACTGCCCAACTTAAGTTCACCTATCTCATGACAAATGAAAGCAAAAAATTGCCCAAGACAGCCAGCCTTCTGTTAATTCCATAACTATCAGGGAATCACAATGTCAGATAATGTTATTTAAAATTATGATTACTTTCTTGTTAAAATGTCATGTAGCAACAATGAGTTTGCGTGAACAACAGTTCAAACATTTCTCCCTCTGAGGAAAAAAAATGACAGTAACAAGTCACCTCCCAGAGTTTGGGACAGCTCCACCATCTATTTTGACAATATAAAATCAAGTCATGCATACTATGGCCAACTTGTAAATTTAAGGGCAAGGGGCCTCCTTGGAGGGGAGATGTCATTTGATTGGCAAGAGGGGACAGGGCATTTGAACGGAATTTCAGCAAAGAAGATTATGGATTAGAAATAAAATGGTAAAAGCAATGATGCTCACCCCACTGCCATAACCAGGTCTCAAAACAAAGAGTTTCCAAGAAATCTTTACCTTCCCGGAACTAGCACTTCATGTTCAAAAAGAGGATCAACTGTTTCCAAACTGAAAGACAACCTGCACACTGCCTGGGGGATTATAATTCTGATATACTCATCCCCACCTCTCCTGACACCTCCCCACCGACCCCTCCTTGCAGCTATCAGAGTCAATATCCACCCTCCTTGCTATTAGAGTCAATATCCATCTTTGGCCCATTTCCTTTTATCCATACTTCAAGAAGTAAATTTATTTCATTTTATTGGGGCTACTCTTCCTATAGATCACCTTTCATGAACTATGGAACAAGAATGACTGGTCCTTGACCGATTTTTCCGACATAAAATGAAAGATTCATACCATATTTTTAGCACAATCAGTATCTTCCACTTCATATATCTATCTAGTGTCACACTCTGTTAAACACGTGCAACTTGCAGGTCTGTTCTTCTTACAAACCAAAGCTTGACAATGAACAATTTTACCAGCTCTTTTCTTCAATACTGACCCTTATATTTTTTTGTTTTTCTTAGAGCAAAAACACTGGTATACTTTTACATTGTATGTTCTCAATCTTTGCATGTATTACTTAGGAGCTAGCAATACATGTTGGTAGTTCTAGGACATTACTAATTAATTTTGAGCTCTGGGATATGAAATACAAGAAATGGTATCTTTTGTACATGTTAACTATGATTGATTTCTGTGTAGTGAAATGGGAAAGGGTAAACAGCTTCCCACTGGAATGCCTCACCCTCCCCATTCCATGGCAAGTCTGCACAGCAGACCGACAAGTTTTCCTAAATCCAGTGCAATGTGAACAAAATAACCTCAGCTGTGCAGGTTAAACATCCTATTCCTCAATTTCTCCATAAACATACTTTTCTGCATTTGTTTTTATTCTTCTTTGTCCACATGAGGTAAAATTGAAACAAAAATTTCCAGGTTAAGTGACACACATCCATCCAATAAGAAGCGGAGGAGTGGGGAGGAGGTTGGATCATGAAACATAAGAACAACTCAACAAGGAATACGTACTGCAGCTGTAATTGACACTACAACCAAAACTTGTCTCCACTTGATTTATAGCTGAAGACATTGATATTGTCAGAGATTAAAAATTATGCATGGTTTTTTTCCTGGAGAGTATGGAAGTTATTTTTATTTTGTTCACTGGATCTCAAATCTGTATAATTAAAACACCCCACAATCCACCCTACCCCCTAAAAGAACCCCCTATCCCCATAACAAACGAAAACCTGAATCTGTACCTCTCCATTTGTACACCGATAAAATTAATCAAAACAACTTGGAATTCTTCTTTCGAAATAGAAATATCTCTGGAAGGGTACTACATAAAAGCTTTATCTATTATTTGAGAATAAGCTGTGCAGTCTGTGATTTTGTGTACTTTAAGGAAATCCGGTCCCAGAGCTTCAGCCAAATAAATATCCTTGATATTTGCATATCAAAGGGAAATTAGTAAATTACTATGAATGATAAACTGAGCTAGGCCTCTCTCTCTTCCTCCAGAAGTTGCGTGTTAGCCGGGAAGAAGTCATCTCCATTCACCAGTGAATAATGGTGGAATTGTTTCCTCTCTGAATAGTCGGCGTTGTCCGTTGAAATTTTGGTCTGTTCCATCCCCGTAGTGGGGGGAATTGGATTCAGCACCACTCGATTTTTCAGGTGTGGGCCATTTCTGGTAGTGTAAAGGTACAAATGGAATAATATTTTTGCTTTTTTAAAATTTTGATGTTTTTTTCTTTCAAATTTGAAATTTGGTTGAAATGAGTGATTCATGGAAAGAGCTAAAAGATGCCATAAATTTGGTGAATTTGTCTTTACTAAATAGATGAAAATGTGTCATTTTTTAGTCACTTCTACCTACCCATGAACCTTCAGGATGTGTCATGCATACAAACAAATTGTCCTTGACAAAGTATGGAGACTATATGAGAGTTTGTATTGCAAAGAGGAAGTGAATTGAAGAGAGAAAAAATATCAAGAAATAGCCCGACACCACTCCGATGCATAATTACTGGTGAATGGAGATATGAATATTCATGCACAAAAAAAAAAAAAAAAAAAATCCAACCTTTGATGGACAGGCTACAAGTTTGCTGTCACAGGCATAATCCCAATAGCATATTCTCATCAAGCTGCATTAAAATTTCTCTTTACAGTAGTTAAAGGAAATTTTCTTATAAATATGGAAAATCATAAATTTTTTATTTTTTAAGAAAGTCTAAGAAATTATGGGGTGCTTAGGGGTGGAAATGTGGTGACAACTATGGTTCTCGTTGTTACAATGACTTGACATAAAGTTAATTATGATGGGTCGGTATTAAAATTACTAATCTGTGAGTAACTTGTTGGCTCAAGCTTGACCCACATGAATAATGTCCTAGACATTAAAAAAGTTAAATACCAGTTTACATAAAAATACACAGCATCACCCTACAGAGACCAATATCTACACCTTCTGTACTCTACTGTGATCTACTACAAATCAAGAGTTCATGTGGTTTTTATTGAGTATACTTTCAACAAACTGCTTGGCACAAGATTAATAATACTGGTATAAAATCTACTAAATGGGTCACATCTTGCCTGCCTGCATGCCTGCCTGTCTGTGCCTTTCTGTATGTCCATCCTTCTGGCTGTCTGTCTGTACAGTATGTCCCACTACTAGGCTACCTAGGTTCCATTAAAACTTACCCTGGCAGACTAGTTATGTAATCCCTTAAGTGTACAGGTCTGATTTTCATAAAAATTTTGAGGTTGTTTATTGGACAACATGAAAATGAAGGTAGTTGTCCATATTATTTTTTGACTGTCCAAACATGTATCCTACATAAAGCCACATGTTATAGCAAATAAATGCTTGCTCCACTTTGAAATGATCTATTCATTCAAACCAAATTTGAATGATAAATGACAGTCCATACCATTTTCTAGATACTAATTCTTCAGGTGATTTTTATGGCACGTTCCTTGCTGAGATATGAAATATGCAATTACAAATCAGAAACTACTCCCCCTTCAGAGAAGTTGGATGAGAGAGAGAGATTGTTCAATGCAAGTAAACTTTTACCCATCTTGAACAATACAACAAGTTTTGTTACATTTTAACACTACCCTATACAAAGATAGTCTGCCTATTAGAGCAATAAGATGAATAGTTTGTCCCCTTTCTGGGGTACCAAAGGATCTCAAAAACCTGAATTTCACGAATCTGTGAATTTACCACTTTTACACAGTGATGAATGTTGTCTCCAAGGCTTTTGCCTCATTCATTATTTTATGTTTGGCCAAGTATATGTTACAAAGTCATTATAATGCTATGATAAACAGATTTTGGTGAAAATTGAATTCATCACTATACCAAAAACTGCTAGATTTTCACAATCTTCACACCTGCCAACATGTGATATGCATGCCAGATGATGTCAATCCTGATTCCTAAACCCTCATCCTTCCTTAACTTTTTACAGGATAACCATTTACTGCTTTTTTGATGCAGGCAGTAACTGGGTGAAATTGCCTCAATGGGACTCATGCTTTATAGAGCACAACTGTGGGAAAACTGTAGGAATAAACTAAAGGCACACTTTATTTTTCAGATGAACCAATATTATAAATGCATTAAGACAATGAGGCCAGAGTGTGATTATGTTGAAATACCATATCTCAGCTTGTAAACTTTTAGTTTAATCTAGCGATGCCAACAACATTTTTTCCAGTTGTAGGTCACTAGTTCGTTTGCCCAACTCCATGTATTACTAACAGAGCATTGTGTATGACTGTAGTATTTTCCATTTTCAAGTCTTTGGTATGAATACTTGGGCATTCAACAACAGACCTCCCCAGTGCAAGGCAAATGCTCTACCACTAGACCACACCCATGATCAGAGGTCTAAAGAGCCAGGGGACCAAATGCATCATGGGTAAGAAGACAAGCTGCATCAAAGTTTGCTCATGAAATTTCTCCCAGTTGTGATGCATTAAAGACACTTGGATGGCACATATGCTGCAAAAATCTATTAACATTACAAGATTTGATCCCATTATATGTATTTAATATATATATAATATATGGGTCCTTAATCCTGTTTTCAGGAGAATGTGGAGTCTGTACCTCCAGGGTATAGCTGAGATATTTGTCAGGCTTGTGTACAACTAACTACATGGCCATGAGAATAACTCCTTATATCGGTGCGAGTGATGTCAGCCAAAGTAATAAGATGTGGTAAATAAGATGTGTTTGATGTAGGGTTGGGCGGTATACTGGTACTGTTGTCAATACTGGTACTAGTGGTACAGGAAATGAAAATACCTAAGATAATTCGTGTGTTGCTACAGTAATACCGGTTCTTGAAAAAATACTGGTACTGAAAAGAAATAACCAGTACTCATTATCTTCGCAGACAAAAATAACTGTTAGGGTGTGGATGATTAAAATATTTACACAAATATTTAGAGCAGAAGTTCCTGCATGGTAATTAACCCAATCAAACACCCAGATACATAACTGTGCAGGCATCGGGGACATGCGCGGCTTATTAAATTCCTTCCCACGCAACTTCCCTACCTGAGAGTTGAGAACCGGTACTGCCTCATTACCGGTTCAGTGTGTTTTACAATACTGGTACCAATATTTTCACAGTACCGCCAAACCCTAGTTTGATGACCCACAAAATATATGATCTACTTCACCCATCTAATGCTAAGAGGTAGTGAGTGAGGGTGGCCACCCACATAGTGAGGGCGGCCTCCATCTCCATTAATGGTGCTATTTGTTTATGAGGGTCTAGATACCGGTGGGATTACAAGTGTAATAGGAGGTATGTATCAGGGCTCAAAGACCTCCAAACTAGGGAGCTTTGGGGATTACATGCATTACTGCACGATTTCTTTTGAAAATCTGTATGGGACATTTATTGACATGAACATATTACTATTGTTTTATATGTCAGACTGCAAGTGATAATGTTTAATGTCAGTAAACCAAATGAAATGGCACTTCTTATTAAAACTGTATGTTTTAAGCATATCAACAGGGAGAATGCCTTCAATTAATACCATACCACTCTATTAAATGTATCTCCCTCCCCTGTACCCCCCCAAAAATATATATATATCCACCCCACCCCACCCCCACCCCCCCAAAAAAATATATATATATATATCCATTCCACTGTTTCATTCCACTGTGAAAAACAAATTAATTTACCTATCTTCAAATATCAGGAAATGGTTGTGGTTACTGCAACACATGACCGAGACAGAGTTAAGTTGCAAGCTCCCATTTGTACAGGTTCCACGTAATTCTCAGATCAGACACACTCGAGGTTTCATACTGCAGGTTGTCACACTCCAGAAATTGACACACAAATTGAACATAGGGATAAACCTTCAACAAGCCCGTTCAACAATATTTTGACATGTGACATGCCACACCAAGTTGCTCTCAAGGAGAAACTCCACCAGCAGTCATACAACCAGGCTTATGATGCTATCACCATTGTTTGGATGTTTTTACTACCAGAGCTGAATTTGAGCATTTTCTTCCTCCTGTATCCATCTAGTGTCAATTTCAGTGTGATGCATAAGACAAGGACTTAAGTAATTATGAAACCCTAATAAATAACCCCACCCCTATCTGCTTCTGAAAATTTCACACATTTAATCTTTTAGGACCACACAGTTATGTGCTACTCTCACTCAAGACCCCTTTGAACAGTGTAGCAACACTTTTTCAACAACATTATTTCCTATATATATCTTAGTGTTTTCCACTAGCTGTTTTGTCAGGCTGCTGCACCCAGGCATGAGAAGAAAAATGTGCCATCCACACAAAAAGCTGAGCCACTGGACCTGGGGTTATCAATTTTATACTTTTGAACAAGGCAAACAACATTCATTTTAGTGTCAACAATGAGTAATGATCATCAGAATTGTTCCTAGTCATCAAAGCAACTGCTATCATTGCATACGCCATTGATTTAGTTAAAGGGACAATCCTCTCACCCGAAACTACACTTCTAGTATAGGGTAACAGAAACTCTCAATTGGATCAGCTTTTTGATTGACTGCTAATTCAAACAATGCAGAGTATCAAAACTTACATTACACAGCACTAACTTTTTTGATAGTGTTTTGATTATACACATTGAGCTTTCTATATTCACCCTGAAGCAATAAAATGAAATTGTGTCTGGATGAGGGTGAATTCCAGACAATTGTGGGAGGGGCTTAATTAAGAACGTTAGGAGAATTGGCACTGTTTGGGATGAGAAAATTGGGCTTTTAATACGTCTACAAAGAAAAAGCCTGTTCTCTTCAAACCACTCGCCAACATGATGTGTGCGGCTCGGTTACTTGCCTTTTGGTCTACCCCCAGAAAATAAAATGATATTCATCAACGAAGACACCAAATCTGCCTTCACTATCTCTAAAAACACAAAATCAAGACAACAAATCACATGATTTTGTGTTTTCAGAGATAGCTAAGGCACATTTGGTGCCTTCCTTGACCATGTGACACCCGGAATAGCGTTTCACTTTCCGGGGGTAGACCAAACGGCAAGTAACCGAGCCGCACGCGTAATGAAGACAGTGATCTCTATTAACCTTCAATGTTTGTCATTTGGAGCACCTGGACAAAAATTCAGCCAGCAGAGAACACTGCATCTGTAGGGATTTAAACTTAAAATATCTGACAGTGGGTGATACCAGTTTGTGGTGAGGTTGGTGTAACACTATGTTGCAAACTGTGACAGTTTAATAAACATGCAACGAAAAAGAAAAGAAAAATAAAGGCAAAAATCTAAAAGAACAGTGCATAGTGAGCTACAACGGCAGACACATTTGAGAGGAGAGGCAATCTAAAATGAAGCAAACACATTGAACAGGAAAGAACTGCCACCTTCCTTAAAATACACTGTACAATGGGTTTCTACAGATACACAGATTGCTATTTGACACTTAAGGAGAAAAGGGGACTCATCTTAAAAATATAGCCAGCTGAATCGCTAGCCCTGCTCCTCCACAAGAATTTATTTAAAGAGTAGGGCTGTCACATCTTTCAGGTATTCAACCTGCAAAATAGCTGCATGCTCACACCAAGAGTAGGAATAATTTTGAGAAAACTGTAATAACAAGGAAAAATTTGACAGCAGAAGTAGCATGCAAGGGGGAGGGGGATGGGGAAAGGAAAATCATCCTGAATTCATGATTGATTTTGTACTTAATGAGTGATGTAATTTGAAATGTCTACAGTGTTAACAACAGTGACACAGACACAATCTTTGCCTTGACCAATGGTGACAAAAAGTGGATGTTTATAAGACTGAGAAAAATGATGAAAGGCACAATGTCAGAATAACCAAGCTGCAGTTATGTTGGCAGAGGGGTTGTTCCAGCTGCTGTGCATCAATGTCTTTCACACATGCATGTCTTCCAATCCTGTGAGAAGTATGCGAGTTTTTCTTCAGGCATTTCAGCTTTCCTCCAATTCGTAATTTGCCTTGCCACTCAAATCAATTGCCCAGCCAACAAGTTGGTTGCGTGCCGGACTAAAGTGCCTTCAGCAGTATACACTAGCCAAACTTGTTTTAAATACCCAAATTGCGGCTTTCTCAGCAGCAGTAGATGCAATCATGCTTTGATACTGCACACATCACAGCAACAGACCAACTTAATTCTGCTGTTTTAATATATGTAGCAACAAGGAATGCCTGCAGCTCCTGAAGCTTGGCTGAGGAATTGTTGGTTTTGTTTGAGTTTTATGCCTCAACTTTAATCAGCAGTAGCTGCAATCATGCTTTGCTGCTGCACACATGACAACAACAGACCACCTTAATCTGCTGTGTTAATGTATGTCGCAACCACAGACTTCCTATACATTGACAGAGCGTACTTCCCGGTAGATTGTCGCTACCGTACCAGGATTGCCGTCTGCTATGCTTTTGTGTGAAAGTTTGGGCTTGCTAAAGTATATCCCCATATCTTGAAAGAATATCTTGAAAGAAAGTTGAAATAGTTTTGAAATATGGCAAGGTAAGGTTAAAATCACCTTACAGATTGCAGCAATATGATATTGTTTCTCATTCAAGATTAACTTTTGTTTAAAATATTACAGAGTCGTCGTCAAATCAGACTATTTATAGCTTTATGGCGGCCATCTTGGTGCGCCTTTTTTGTCCCAGCTGGTGTCGACCATCTACGGATAGGACGTACACGTTACATGCTGTGTCCATGTATATAAGTCCGTGGTAGCAACAAAGCATAGCTGCAGCTACTGCAGCCTGGCTGAGGAATTGCTTGCTTTGTTTGAGTTTCATACCTCAACTTCTAACGTTCTGAAGTAAAATTAGTGGTGCCAACTAACTTGACCTAAGCAGCTTTGCTATTCTGACATTGTGCCTAAAATAATAGTACACTGTGTAAAAAGATGACCACACATAAGAATCACTTGTCTACAACAGCATACAACAGTGAAAGAACACGTAAAATCATACTAAATTAGCAGTGTAATTGTTACAATAATTCAAGCCCATTCAAACTGTATCACAAGGTGTCTCTTGATTGCACCAGAATCCAGGAACAACCCAGTTTTAAGTCCCATGCTGATTAAACCAAAAACTGAGTTCAAATGTTTACTTCTATACAGTATACCCCCTACAAAATCACTTCTTTTTGACAATGCCTTCAGAAAAAGAGAAAAAAGAAATTTTTAGCTTCACATTTGTTTTTGGATCAAGCCATTCTCCCTACAAATATTTTCATTTTTCTTTCAAAATTTATTTGCACATTCCCCTGCAACTTTTACACCATAACCCTCCCCCCTTCCCTGAAAACTTCTCTGTAATACTATCTACCCTATCACTCCCCTCTATATCCTTTTTACTTCTGCTTCTATCTATCCATCAAATCAAACTTCTAACAAAAACTTTTCCAAATGGAATCACAAACCTTCAGGGAAACCATTTTCTCTTTGGGTACACTACTTTTATAAGTAACGAAAGTTTAAAACTCCAGCTACTTCAGCAGAACAGTAGTCATTTCTTTTGACCACCAAAAATGACACGTACCAAAGCTCCTTTCCGCAATCCTTTTTACTTGCTACTTGAAAGAGGCGTTATAGTCATCAGGAACATTGAGACACCATGTAAAAACAGCCAAGTTGCAGCTCCCTTAGCCAAGCTGCATACATACTTGCTTTAATCTTATCTCACAACATTGTATTACATGCAGAGAGTAGGTGGAAGCGTTATACAACATACACACCACAACAGCAGACAGCTTAGTCCTGCTAATTTAATGAATGTGGCAACAAAGCATGGCTGAGGCAGCTGCAGCCTAGCTGAGGCACATGCAGCCTGCAGTTTTCAGTCTAACAATTACCTGTTAAATAGACAAGAATTTACAAAGCTTACCTGAATGCCGTCTGAAACATTCCTTTCAGCCATCCAAAGAAACTGAAATCTGCGATGCCAGGCTTGACCCCAGGGTTGGCTTGGCCGATGTAGAAATATATAATTAAGTACGCGGTGATAGACACCAGGGCATAGATCCAACGAATGAAGAACATGATGAGTAGACAAATAAAACACTGGGGGAAAAAATAGTAAAATGAGAAGGCTTGACCAGAATGTATCTATCTGAGATGTAAGCCAAAAAGAGGTCAATTTCCAGAAACTTTGTTGGCCAGGAGTGTCAGTAGTCTAAACAGAGGAATTTCCAGTGAGAAAGCTTTCACTCAGCAGGTTGAGTTGCAAAATTGGTTAACCTTTTCTGTTTTTCAAGTATATTCATGCATGGACATTACAACCTACCCTTGGCTAAAAATTTTTGTTTAACCAGAAAGCCAAAAGGCTTAGTGATTCCTTGCTGCTGAAATGTAAGGCCTTTTTTCACATTGACATTGCTTTGCAATGTTTTTCAATTAACAGGGCTCCATAATGCGCCCTCAAAGTACACATGCAAGGCATCGAATCTTCCTACATTGAGATCCCCGTTGCCCGTCGTGAACCCAAATGACATTTGACCTCCACCAAAAACTTCTGGGACCATGTATTCACTATGTGCCATCTACATGACAAGTTACAGGACCCTACAAGTGACCTTTCTTGAAAGACTGTGAAGGAAAGCTTGTCAGGCTTTGAACATGCTGACTCCAATTGAACTTTGACCTTTGGGAAAATCAATAGGGATCATCTGCTAAATATGACCAATCCACACAATAAATGTGAGATTAGTCACGATTACCCTTCTTGAGATACTGTGTTTACAAGCAATTTCTAAGGAATTTACCTTTTGACCTCTCGTGACCCCAAATGACCTTTGACCTCCACGAAAATCGATACGGGTCATCTACTCAATATGACCAACCCACACACCAAATATGAGCATAGTCACATGTACCGTTCTTGAGTTATCGTGTTTACGAAGTTTTCACCTTTTGACCTCTCATGACCCCAAATGACCTTTGACCTCCACGAAAATCGATACGGATCATCTACTCAATATGGCCAATGCACACACCAAATATGAGCATAGTCACATGTACCATTCTCGAGTTATCTTGTTTACGAAGTTTTCACCTTTTGACCTCTGGTGACCCCAAATGACCTTTGATCTCCACCAAAAAGAATAGGGATCATCTACTCAATATGGCCAATGCACACACCAAATATGAGATTAGTCACACTTACCCTTCTTCAGATACCGTGTTTACAAGCAATTTCTAAGGAATTTACCTATTGACCTCTCGTGACCCCAAATGACCTTTGACCTCCACGAAAATCGATACGGATCATCTACCCAATATGACCAACCCACACACCAAATATGAGCACAGTCACATGTACCATTCTCGAGTTATCGTGTTTACGAAGTTTTCACCTTTTGACCTCTGGTGACCCCAAATGACCTTTGATCTCCACCAAAAACAATAGGGATCATCTACTCAATATGGCCAATGCACACACCAAATATGAGATTAGTCACACTTACCCTTCTTCAGATACCGTGTTTACAAGCAATTTCTAAGGAATTTTTCTATTGACCTCTCGTGACCCCAAATGACCTTTGACCTCCACAAAAATCGATACGGATCATCTAGTCAATATGACCAACCCACACACCAAATATGAGCATAGTCACATGTACCGTTCTCGAGTTATCGTGTTTACGAAGTTTTCACCTTTCGACCTCTGGTGACCCCAAATGACCTTTGATCTCCACCAAAAACAATAGGGATCATCTACTCAATATGGCCAATGCACACACCAAATATGAGATTAGTCACACTTACCCTTCTTCAGATACCGTGTTTACAAGCAATTTCTAAGGAATTTACCTATTGACCTCTGGTGACCCCAAATGACCTTTGACCTCCACAAAAATCGATAGGGATCATCTACTCAATATGACCAATGCACACACCAAATATGAGCATAGTCACATGTACCGTTCTCGAGATATCGTGTTTACAAAGTTTTCACCTTTTGACCTCTCGTGACCCCAAATGACCTTTGATCTCCACCAAAAACAATAGGGATCATCTACTCAATATGACCAACCTACACACCAAATACGAGGTTAGTCACACTTACCCTTCTTAAGATATCGTGTTTACAAGCCAAAGCGTCACATACACACACACACACATACACGCACACACACACACACACACACATACACACGACATCACCATCGCATAGATTCCTTGCCTGCCTTCGGCAAGGAATCAACAAAGTGGATTTCCTGAGAATTTTGCTCAAGACTTCCATTTTCCTGAAATCAGCAAATTTCATGAACCCTTACATCGATACTGGTAAAGTCTCAATAACTTGTAGTGAGTAGAGGTTTGTAATTACACTTGGGCAAACTTACTTGTAATTGTCAGAGTGCATTAACACTTGTACTCACATTTTTTAAGGATGCACTCTTTCAAGACCACACTCTTATATATACTGCCTCATCCCAGGATACTGACCATATACAGTGTGGTAATGAATATAGCAATGGGATTTCAGTAATGATTTTTTCACAAGAAACCATCTTATCTATAAAGTGTTGAACATGGGTTTTGTTCAGAAGGGCAATGACCTTTACCTGAATATAAAATATTTTGCTAACCAATCCAGTTTCGAAAAAATAGGGCCAGTAGCACCAAACATAAGCCATTAAACCCCTTAGATACAGGTAACAATGCACAATATGACATGCAGGTTATCTAATAGTTAGTCCTTGGCCTACTCTGCACATTTTGCCTTGAAAGTTTTGATAGCAATATGCATCACATGATACATCATGTGACAAATAACTTTGTGCCCTATGTGATGAACAACATAAACTTCAGAGTTGTGGCAAAATGTGTGCATACTCATTTTCTAGAACACAATGCCAAGGATAATGTAAGCATGGAATTTTTTCAGCGTCACAGGTCAACTTCTCAACCAGAAATGTATACTCCGCTAAACTTTAAACTTACTTACCTGTAATTGTTGGACTACAGACGAATTCCATTAGCGCTTGCTTTTAGTGATTGTAGGCCGCCATTAGTGGGGTCCACCAGCCTAAAATCGTCTTTATTAATTGTTCACATGAATTTCAAACCCTCATATTTAGTGAAATTGGAGAATTCAAGATACAAATAAGTGTACAACAATCCATGACAGAGGTAAGCAGGGAAATCGAAAGATTTAAAGGTGACGGGCCCAAGTTATGGCAGACTGAAATCAGACCATCACTTGCTGTCCGGATTCGTGTATAGTCTGAATAGCAGCTACAAAGGATCGTGGGACATATTTTGGGTATGTATAAATTTTGTTAATGTTATTTCAAAAACGGCCAAAAACAATGCACTGTTCCACAATCCTTTGTAATTGTTTTTTGGAGAAGGGTGGTGTGTAAACTATAGACGAAGTGGCTGTCAAGTAATGGTGAGAAATTGCTAGGGGTCCATCAACTTTTATGTTCATTTTTATTTTGATAAGCAATACCACAGAGGGCAGCCATGATAAGCAGATTATGCTCAGGTTTTGAACTGAATACATCTGTTCATGGTACTGTTAGATGAAACAAATGAGAAATGGACCCCACAAATGGCTGATATCTCCCTTCCCTACATCACTTTGTAACAAGATTTATGTACACCTGGCCTGTCACAGGACAGCTTACACAACCATTACCCATGTAAATAACTATGTCATAAAATTCTATAATAACTTAACTCAGGAAACCCTCACATGATGTGATACTCACCCCAAATAAAGCAATCCACCTGTTAATAAATCTAGAATACCAGGACTGAGGCATTCGATCAATTTCAGGAACAAATGGTCTCGATAAATCTGGAAAAAAAAACAACAAACAAGGTCATCTCAAATTACTATCTTAATAATTGAACAACAAAGTGGTTAAAAGGTAAAGAGCTGTCCCACCAAACTTATTTTGAAGAAATAGCTAGATAACACAATTTTTGTCTTTTTTCTCTTCAAAGTATCTTTCATTATATTTTATGACTTTACTATTGCTTATTAAAGGTAAACCAAACAGTTATTTCTAGTAGAGAAAAAATGTTGTCACATGACTCCCAACAACCAATCATGAAACTGGACAGTCTACTATACTACTTCAATTTGGGATGACTGCCCTTGCCCTTTAAAGCAGCTCATTGGGTTGGTTCATGAAATTAAACAAATTTTTCCAATTTTTTTTTTATGAGTGAGTACTTAACGGTTCAATTCAGTTTTCAAAAATTTGTGACCAGACATTTCTTCAAATTATGCACAAAACTGTTACAACTCAGGACACCACAAAATTCAAAATTTTAACCTTTTATGTAACTATTGGATATGAAACTTGACTCATTATGCTAACTACAAGCATTATAATGTGGTAGTGACCCTTTAGTTAACATTCTCATTTAGTTATGGACATCAACTCAATGAGCCCCTTTGAGCTAAGACTTCAACAATTGGCTTCTTGGGTAAATATCTGACATGCACTGTTCTTCACTTGGAATGCAAATAACTCTCTAGACCTTGTTCGGTTAGATAATTGGAAAAGATTACACATTGCATGCTACTGAATTTGGTTACACTTTTTCAGCCGAAATATAACAATATATAAGCACTTGCAGCTAAGTTATTTCGTGGACTTCGATCACACACCGACATGAACTTGTTATACAGTGTCACGTTGCAACGAAAATAGTGGATTGTTGTGGTAAAACTATTAACAAATGTAAAAGATGGGGCAAAATTCTACCACAAAGTCTAATTGTTGCTACAATCCTCAGCAACTGAAATGATCCCAGGTTAACATTGTTTTATGCAAAGCCCCCCAAACAAGAATTTCTACACCATGAAACTGTAACTGTGCTGTTACAGTAGACAAAATGGAAGAATTCCTCTATTTATAAGTAGTTTTCTCCAGAGGAAAGGCAGAAATAATGTTAATGTGCACTTATTATCGTCTCCAATTTGAAATGATGGAAATTAACCCTCTTCCATACCCCACCCCCTAAAAGAAAACAAATGCCTTCAGAGAACAATGTTCATGATCTTTACACTTCTTTGTTAGTACTTAGATACCTAGGGCTAGCTACAAAAAGGCAATCTGTATAAATGGTATACATAGGGTGATAGGGGGTAGGTGAGGATGTAAATAGGCAAGTATTTTCTGAATGAGATTCTTAAAGATATCACAAGAGACCTTCAATTCTCCTCTGAACATTCATATACCCATACGAACAAACTGAAGGTGGCCTAAAATTGCAGCGATAAAAGGGTTTCACAATCTTCATAAATTTTTGTGATTTTTTTTATATTTCAATGATTTTATGATATTTTTATAATAGGTATAGATGAATCTGAACAGCTAATGAAGTCAGTCATTAGTGGGGTTCATCAGCCTTAAATCATCTTACGTTTATTCATCACATGCAATTTTGAACCCTCATATCCAGTGAAATTGGTGGAATCAAGAAATATTTTAGTGTACAGTCATCCATGATACAGGTAAGCAAAGAATTTGAAAGTTTAAAGCTGATGGACCCCAATTATGGACTACTAAATCAGACCGTCACTTGACTGATCAGACTGGTCTGTACACCAATCCTGAAAGCAAGTGATGGTCTGATTTCAGTCAGCCAAAACTGGGGTCCGTCACCTTTAAATCTTTCCACTTCCTTGCTTACCTATATCATGGATTGTTGTACACTTATTTGTATCTTGAATTCTCCAATTTCACTAAATATGAGGGTTTGAAATTCATGTAAACAATAAATAAAGACGATTTTAGGCTGATGGACCCTACTAATGACGGCCCACAGTTCCTAAAAACAAGCGCTAATCGGATTCATCCATAGATGTAAGACTTTCTAAAGATACCTCTTTCATCATCTAGTAGGGTTTCTTTATCACTGTTGTCTACGGGCCCATGTCCGTAGCCTCCAGACTGGTGGCCCCTTCCTTGGCCCCCGGAATCTGCAAACTGAGAATCCACATTAAAGGCCTTCTGTGCCTTTTTAAGGTCTTCTTTGAATTCAGACAGAGAATCTCTGCGCTCAACTGTTGCACCGTAGCCGTCTTGTCCGTCTTGCCTATTCTTGTCGATAACATGGGTGAGCAGGCTGTCCTGCTCGCTTCGTTTGATCATCTCCTGGGCCTTATCATACCCCATGGCAAGAGCGAAATAAGCGTACGAAGCACCAGCGTAGGTTATCATAAAGGGCATGGTGACGATTGGTCCTAGCTCGTTTACATGTCCAATGAAGATGAAAAGAATGGCGATAAAGCACACAACCAGCTGGGCAATTATGGGCTCCCTGTTTGGACCACGCTGAAAGGATGACAGAAAAAACAAAACAGAAGAAATTTGAAAAGAGAGGAAAAATGAGTCACTTAGTTACATGAGACTTCACAGCTCAGTTTGTAAATAATTGCTTCAAGTTGGGCTGGCCACCGCCCTTTTAACAGTTAAGGCTCATTGGTTTGTTTTCCATATTCCATTGCTTATGCTGACCCACCAAGCACAATGGCAGTAGGCTCCATTTTTAGTCTTGGGTATAACCTGGCCAGGCGTCCAACTCCAGACCTCCCAGCTGCATGTAGGATGCTCTAACCACTTGACCATGCAGCCAATCAGTGTAAAAAGGAGAGCGATAGGATACCGCAGATCTACACACTGGTAATAAATTAGTTCTAAGAAACCTTTCACCCTTAAATGATGCCTTTTCCAAAATACTCCATTTTCCTGGTAGTTTTGCATTCCTTCTAAACTTTTATCCTCCAGAATTACAAACACAATGAGATGGAGTAAAATACAATCAGAGACTACTTTCTTCCACTTATTAGGTATTTTCATCCTGTTAGAACAGCACTATTTAGAGTTAACAAATTTTTCTTTTACCTCTTTTGACATACCTAAATCTCATACTTCAAATTGATTGCACACTACAGTTTTGTAAAGTACCTGCTATCAGCAAAACTTGCCTAGTTTTGGAGTCCATGAGCCTGGATACTTATCCATCATTTGCACAGAGATGCATTGGAGTAAGAGAGACTGTTATATTGGTGGGTGGGGAAGGGGTGGAAACACAGACTTCCTATACATGGACAGAGCATACTGCACGGTAGATTGTCGCTACCGTTGTGTGAGAAAAAGCTCACCAAGATGGCCGTCTGCTATGATTTTGTGTGAAAGTTTGGACTTGCTCAAGAAAATTAACACATTTTGCAAGAAAGTTGAAATATTTTTGAAATATTGCAGAGCAAGGTCAAAATCACTTCCAAATTGCAGGAATTTGATATTTATTTCCCATGCAAGTTTAAGTTTTGTTTAAAATATTACAGAGTCGTCGTCAAATCAGACTATTTATAGGTTCACAGTGGCCATCTTGGTGCGCCTTTTTTGTCCCAGTCGGTGCTGACCATCTACGGATAGGACGTACATGTAACATGCTCTGTCCATGTATATACATCCATGGCAGGAAAGCAAATCTGGACAAAATATTTGCAATGTCCCCTAAGGCACCATGTCAACACAGCCAAGTAGCAGTTCCCTCATCCAAGCTGAAGAAGCTGTAGCACAATGCTTTGTTACTATAGATATCATAACAGTAGAACACTTCATTCCTACTATTTCAACATAGATGAATCCTGTCAGCGCTAGTTTTTTGTTACTGTGGGCAACCATTAGTGAGGTCCATCAACCTTAAATCGTCTTTATTTTCTGTCTACATGAATTTCAAACCCTAATATTCAGTAAAATTGAAGAAATCAAGATATAATTCAGTGTGCAATTATCCATAATACAGGTAAGCAAGGAAATTGAAAGATTAAAAAGTGATAGACCCCAGTTATGGCCGACTGAAATCAGACCATCTTATGCTGTCTGGATTCGTCTATATGTGGCAACAAAGCATGGCTAAGACAACTGCAGCTTAGCTAACAGAGGCAGCCTGCAGTTTTTACTAGGGGCGTAAATCACATGTTATTTTTTGGCCAAATTCTGGTAAAGGTATTAAGTCTTGTCCCCATAGAAATATGACAAATTCCCCTTCCACAAACAAATATGACTAAACCTCCACACTCCCTGGTTTGGGGGTGTATGAGGGAAGGTGCCTACTTCCTACCACCCTTTAAATACCATTAGCACCTAAACTTACTATCTGGCAAAGTAATTAGCATGGTAGTTATCCTACAAACAGAGGGCATCCTTCACCTTAATAGACCCCTGGTTACTAAATCTTGGGCTGAGGCACTGGTCAAATTTTTTTCTGAATTTATGGATATTTATTTCTATCTGAAAGTAATAATCTTTGCTGTTTATTGTTTGAAGAAAAGGAAAAACACTCATACAGTTTCTATAAAAATTACCACCACAAAAGGTAAAAGCCTTATGCAACTCATAAAAATTTTATATTTGTTGTTTCAACTCACTCCATGTCCCAGAAACTTTATGATTGGAATGACATCTTCATCTGCAATTCTTTGCAGAATCCTCGGGGCACCATAGAGGCCACCTAGACAGGACGATAAACTGGAAATGCACAGACCCAGAAGCCACAAAAAGCCCACAAGAGACACCTGTGTAGAAAAGACAAATGTTGTTCATAAAAAACAGAGAAGGCCGTAAATTCGATATGACAAAGTTACTTCTGTCTATTCCATTATCCCATCTAGTATCACATATACTGTCTCTCGGAAAATATACTGGATGAGGTAGGTACTGACTCCTCTGCTATGAGGGATGCAATGTCATCAAATTTTATCAAGAGGAGAGGAGTACTAGCTACAAATAATGAAATGTTTGTTTACAAGATTTAAGAACATATACTGGTGGCTAGAATGACAGTCTTACATAAACCAGCTAAAGCTGTGCTGTACTCTGGAAACCTCCTTGAGAAACTTATTTTCAGCAAAATGATGCTCCAGTGTCTGTGTTGCTTCAAGGCAGAGCTTGAAGGGAAAGTTCCTTGAGTTACACAGACTTGGAAGATGTGGTGCGGGAGAACCGGGAAGGGCAGTGGTGGTGGAGCTTTGGTACAATTCTGCAATATCATGAGTATGTGAATAATACCAGGACAGCAACAGTATAGCGTACAGTTGAGAAAGATACATGTAAAACTTAAGGGCACATGCAGTTGACTAAAAAGGGCTCCGAATGTTTGAAGTCACAGATCATGACCATGAGATCCCTTTACTTTGTAATGATGCCTCTGAAATAACAGACCTTAAGGGCCATGCTGACCTTGATATCCTACTCCAACACTTCTGCTAGGAGTTGTTTAGTCTCCACATTGGGCCTTAAGTTCCCCTCTAACTAGGTATTGTTGTCCTAAAAATACCAACCAATGGTGGGCTTGTCACAAGTCACAAGATGTCTCACCTAAACAGCTTTTTTAACTTTTTTCTGCACAATTATTTAATTATTTTGGATAGGATTTTTGTTGCTGTTATAATTGGAACTATTTTTTGCCCCTTTTCAATATCTTGCTGAGGGCAGTTTAAGCTGCCTCATGGATTAATTGCCTTCCACCCAAGGGTGTTACAATATTAATGCTGCTGCTGTGTATTCTTACACACTTATTCATCGTTAGACACACCCTCTGACCCCTGATGAGTCAAATTTATGTCATGTTCATCCAAGTTCTGATGTAGGTGTGGGACAAAGTTCTCCAAATATTGAATCAAAGCAACCTAACATGTGCAGCACAGGTATGTCATATATATTTTTCAGGAAACTTGTGCTGATCTATGAAAAGTTTGGTAAATTGCTTGATAGGGAGGTGTCTGAAAGCACAAAAAAGTCTGACAATCTAAATAAACACTGGCTGACCTTACCTGGGGGTTAGACAGGGTGACGGCTTTGTTTACTTTGAAATAAATACATACAGCAGTTTTAAAATTAAATGAATTGTTTTTCATTAACAAATGTAGCACATACCACTTCAGCAATGTTGTAATTCTCTTGAAGAGCCTCTCTTGTGCAGGTTGCACCCAATAAAAGTGCAAACAGGAGATAGAGGGCAGTAGACACTCCAAGGGCAGCTAGTGTCCCATTGGGTATGCTCTTTTTGGGGTCCTTTAAATCCCCACTCATGTTGATACCAGCGCAGATACCCGTGGCAGTTGGGAAGAAGACACCAAACACAGTGAAGAAGCTCTCTCCCTGTTGATAGTCAGGGCCAGCATTCGCTTTGAAGTTACCCTGACCAAAGCCAGTAAAATTTCTTTCTGTAAGTTATGAAACAAAGAAACATGGACCAAGCATTATTCATCAGAAAGTAGTTCTTCATTTCCCCAGACAATTCCACTGAAAATAAAAAAGTAAATCTTGAGGATAAATTATGGTAACAAATAATGAAATTATGCTGCGTTCCACTGAGGTTGTGAAGTGGAGAAGTCGTGCATTGCACCAGTTCACTACTTGTGTGAGAACCGTTCCATTGGTAAAAACGGATGGCTATACACTATTAAACAGTAGCAATTATACGTAGACGGTACGTTCGACGTATGCGTAAAATGAGACTGTTCGGCGAACAGGCAAATGGACGATCGAAAATTGCGGCAAAGCCGCCTCAGTGAGTAATATTCAACAGTATCAGTGACCACATTATAATTTCCTTGATCGAATTTACAACTTACACCAACTGAATATCATTTTTGCAGGTTTAGGGGTCAAATACGAAGGTACCTTGATTGTTTATCGCCCTTCGCTATGTCCGCCATTTTGAACTCGAGCTGCTCCAAAAATTCCCAGTTCCCTGCACGACTTCACCACTTCACGAGTTGCAATGGAACGCTTCTCACCGCACGTGTTCACGACTTCACAACCTCAATGGAACGCAGTATAATTCACAAATTATTAACATAATTCTATTATATTTTCCCATTTGTACACGGTACTAAGGCACAAAGGCAATCAATTCCTTGCTCTTTAATAGTGTTTGATATTAATATGCAAATGACTAGATACACTGTATAAACCAAGCAATCATGAATTTACAAGATAACCACCCCAAAATAGAATTATTGTTTAATTTAATTTCTAGGTCACTGTCTGAATACATGTGTCTATCACATCTCTTCTATCTCTCAACAACACAGTATCAAACTGCTGAGATGCAACCCCATCTGTAGGATGACAAGATTAAAATAAATGTCAGCTTAATTCTGTATGCCCAAGACCTGCAGCTTCAGGGGTGAGGAAATGGGCAAAATTCCCACCAAAATTTTCACCACTATCAGTATCTTAAAGCATTAACATCATACTAGATGTTTTCACACATCTTACCCCGGGAAAGTATTTCAACCCCATGGAAATTATCCCACCCCCTGGGTAATAAGACTGGCTACAGGCCAGGTATGCACAGCATGAACTACAATGCATTTATTTGTTACCCATTTTAACCAATCCCTGAGGGCTGGGGGTTGTAGGATACGCCCGTGGTACAGTATTACCTCATTTTGCAAGAAGTGACTAAAGGGTAGGGAGGACTTGAAACTGACCTGAACCCTTTTTGAAACTGATTTTGAACATGAACCACATTTGACCAGACATTTTTTCACCTAGCTGAAACAATACATCACATTCCTGTTGGTATATCATTAAATCCCAACTATGTAGCCAATCCATACTTACCAGGGTCGGTGTGGGAGAAGGAACCCACAGTGAAGTCCAACATTGCGATACCCAGGAAGGCAAGGAGTAGCAACTGGAATTTGATGACCCATTTAACACCAGCAATGTTGATAGCTAAAAGGACAAGAATCATGGCAATACCCACACCACGTACTGCCCAGTTAGACTGCTCGTCCCACTGGAGGGTCTGGGACACAGATTCACCAAAACCGGTACAATAGAGGGCGCATGCAACAGTCTGAAAGAGATGAGAGTGAAGACAGTTAAAACAATGATATTCTTTCAATTGAGTGAAGTTGGAATGAAGATTGGTTCTCTATAAATTACTATGCTCTAGGTAAGAAACAAAACACTTCCGACTGATGCTCAAGTAGTGGCTCAAATTTAATGGAAATTTAGAACTCCATCATTCATTCCAAAAATAGAGTATTGAAAGCCATATTGCATTTTTGAAGGAGAAAGGGTACTAATTATATTCTAGCAACCTTAAATGCCTGTTTGTGCAGGATTTACTGTCTGAACAATGAAATGAAAAAAGACAGGAAACAAAGAATGACTCCAAGCAACTGGGAGATAAACATATGAGAATGGCAACATTTATCCTAGTGCTATTGTTAAACACCAATTGTTTGAAAAGGTACATATTATGTACAGTAGTATGTTGTTCCTTCCTAAATAGAAGATGCATTTCAAATAAAGTTACCACTGCTCAGGTGGTAACGTCATACTCCAGTAACGGCAGAGTCATTTATCTAACTGACAGTTATTTCCAAGTCACTTTTCACTCTTCCTTTTTCCCAATTGCCCATACTGCCTGGTTAGATAAATGACTGTCCCCTTATGACCGCCCATAAAAGAGACATTGGGGCAGTAGATGGTACAGGAAAATGTGGGGCACTGTAAAGAGAAAGTGGGAGGGGGTAAAGAGTGAGAAGGGATAAAATAGAGATAACGTGTGATCTTCTTGGTAAAATAAGTTATCCTAAGTGTAAACTAGACTTTTTCAGATGGTTAATGACAAAGCCAGATCTGAGCTGAAGAGAATTGCACAGAAGGCAAATGATGCTTACTGTTATTCTAGAATGATGCTTACTGTTATTCCAGAATTGCGGATATAGGAGGCGTGGTACTAGAACCATTCTGGGTTGTGGGTATGGTGAGAATATGCAAATAAAATGTATCAAGTGGAACTGTAAGTATTGTTGAGTATGGGGTACTTCCAAAGTTTTTCCCCAATGGAAGGTGTATCATAGTACTGTATGTCAAAATTTCATAAGCAAGTCTCAAGATGATCAAACTTAACATTCTTTCTGCTGTGGGGGCATTTTGCTCTAATCCAATTTTCTAATAAGACGCTACACACCATGTCTCCCATTAAATAAGTAACTTAAGCAGTCAGCATCCCTTGTTCAAATCTTATTGACTAATTTCACCAATGTTACACGTCTAATATTCTGCCACACACTGCCTGAGGGCAATGCTGAAATCCTGTAAATTACAAAGTTAAACACAAAAATTTTTTCCTTCTTCACAATATATCTATTTTGCCTGTTTCCTGTATGTGTGTATTTTAATACATACAAACTGTAAGTCTACAACACAATGCAAAACAAAGACTTAAAGAGCAAGTCACCACAAGCTTATTTTGAAACAACAGCAAAGTCTCACAATTTTCTTCTTACAGTGCTTCTTACTGTGTGACTCTCCTTCCAATCTTTATATCATTTCAAGACTTCTATTGTATATTCAAGGTAAACCAAATTAGCAATTCCCTCCTACATGTCATTTTTTGTGAGAAAAATGCCACATGACTCTCAAGAGACATTCATGAAATAGGATAGACTACTACACTATTTCAAATAGGGGTGCATGTATATTCCCTTTAAATCCAGTAGCTGCTAGCTTATGTCAGATCCTTCATCTTGTCTCCAAGAGGCTTCTTCTGCATCTTAAATTACCAGTTTTATCTAAGCATTATCCCCTGGCATACTTATAAAACTCATGAGAATTATAGCCTAACCAATCAGAAGTCATGGTGTGGATGCCGCTAATACATTAATCCTACCAACACATCAATTAGGCAAGTTATTGAACTACTGTCAAGAGTTAATCACCTTAGAGACTATCTCTAAGATCACAGAGGGGAATTTTTGCATATCAATGTTGTTCTTTTCAAGCTAAGGAGTTGCTGGGAGATGTTAGAGAAAGCTTTCATACACAGAATACTGTGAACTTTTGGCAAAATGGACCCATTATGCAAATGGCTTCATACCAAACATTTAATTGACACACTTTATCATTTTTAAGGATATTTGATTTCTAGTCCTGTACACGTCTCTGATGCACTAGAGCATAGGTTTGTAGTGTTAGAAAAATATCTGGTATGACATATGGATACTGCATGAGCCCCCCCCCCCTTTCATTTTAATCAGAACACCAATCATCCTACAGTAATTCGGGATAGGCACCTTTCAATCATGTCACAGTAACTTTGTAACTGATTTGTTAAATTCATGCCAAATAGCTCCTTAGTATAACATCCAGTAGCCAATGTTTTTATACAAAACATAACATTCTCCCTTCAAGCAGAATTCTAATGATATTTTATTTTTACTACTTTGGGTGAATTCTACTGATACCCTGCTAAGAATATGGTGTTACAGTTTTAGTCTAATATGGATAACAATTCTGGGCAAAAAAATCTGAAAACTAAGTTTGTTATAAAACAAAGCAACCTTACAAGCCTTCTTTTAATCAGAAATAAATCTGCCGAAACAGAAGTACTGAGAAACTAAATGTAGCTATTAAACAGAAAAAGTGTGAAGTTAGGGTTAATGCAGCACTACAGTATTTCTCACAAAAATTAGCTTGGATAATATCAGGTAAAGAAGGGGGGGGGGGGGTAGGGTCAGTTTAACCAAGTTCTTTCATTACTAAAGAACAAACCAGATTTCAATTAATACAAATCAAGTGATTTTTTTAAGCAAACATTGCATTTTAAATGCACCAGCATGACATAAGATGAAAATAGCTGCAACCATTATCAAACCATTTTAGGTTCCGTCACATTCGAAACGTCAGAATTCCATGATAATTCCATGACTTTCAAGGACTTTGACTTATATTACAGGACCTTTAAAAATCAGTCAGATAACATATGTCCACCTTTTTTCCATAAAATAATTTGAAAATACTTGAAAAACAGAGCAATGAGTCCACTTCCTTGTAAAACTTCCTTGTGAAACTGTTCATTTTCCCAGACTTTAAAAGCCTCATCTTCTCACCCCAAACAGTTATAATTCCCCTCACCTACTCACTTAAGCCCCTCCCACAACTGTTTAAAATTCATCCTCATCCAGACACAATTATCCTCAGTTTATTGCTTCAGGGTGAGTACACAAGACCACAATGTGTAATCAAAACACTCTCAGTACAGAACAGGCCTTTCAATATGAGCTATGGTACTTTGCATTGTTTGAACTAGCTGCCAATCAATGAGCTGAGCCAATTGAGACTTTCTGTAAAACCCTACAAAAATTGTGCTTTGGGTTGAGAGGATTGGCTGTTTAAGTGTCCTGGCCTGGAAATTCAAATGTCAACTTTCTTTGACTTTCCATGATTTCCAGGGCATGTATGAACCCTGATTTATTTTCACTAAATGTCCACGCTATGCGACTTGATGCCAACCAACACATTGCAACAAGAAGAGTGGAATGATTTGCAACTAGTTGCAAGCAGACACACAACCCAGTTTCATGAAACTGAAACGTGCAACTGACAACAATGACAGACTTGTGGAATAAAGCCTGTGAAGTTCACTGTATTGAAATGGACAGAACACATTCGTGTCTCTTCAATGAATAAAGAATATGTTAAATGTTAGAATTTTGTGTGAATCGCTTCATGGACCTGCAACTTGTTGCATTATGTGTACACTATGCTCATAAAACTAGTTAGTCGTCAGTCACTCACCACAACAAGACAGTCTTGTTGCAGTAAGTCAGGTTGCATAGTGTGGCTGGGACTTTAGAAAACCCCAACAATAGGTTTCTATCCTCATATTAAACATCACACATGAGAAGAGCAGATGATACATCATTCAGTTTGAATGTTTGAAAGTTTGAGTGAAGAGATTGATTTATGAGCAACAAATTACTGATGATTTATCTGTGAAGCCATAGAACTCATTTGACTAATCTACCATTTTGGGTAAATCAAGAATTGGTTTTGAAAATAATATGCCAGATGTCTTTATATGAAACAAGTGAGCAATGGTTCCCTTAAACTATCATGAGGCCGACAGAGATAATTTGTGATAAACTTACTTGACCAAAGGAATAAAGAATTCCTAGTGTTGCCCCCATGCGTGCCCCCAGTACTTTTGAGAGTAAGAAATAGACTCCTCCACTTTCTATATGACACCTCTCACAGATTCCTATTACAGATAAAGCGGCGATAAATGCTACTAAAACGGTGAGTAACACAATGAGAACAGCCAATCCTATACCAGCATTGCCCTGGAAACAGAAAAAAAACACAAATTAAAAGTTAGGCTTTAATTGATGACTTGAAAGGCTCACTAACCTTACCAAAAAGAGTAAAAAAACTGTCCCTTCTTGTGTTGATTCTTAGTCCCTCCAATTAAAAAAATACTTTTGTACTACCCCCTCTATCTTTCCAGGACTGAGCCAACAGTAGCTTTCCCCAAGTTTTAAGCCTGGGTCACACTGCTGTGACTACCAAAGACCCACCGATGCAGACAATTCGCACAAATTGTTGACACTTCAGTAGTCTTGGCAGTGTGACCCTGACTTAAAATGCACTGACTGCCCGCCACCTATTACAATTACACATTTTCAACCAAGCCAATGGCTCACAACTCAACAGAATTCAAAGAAATCTTAATTGTGGAAGTGTTCCCACCGCCAAGACCCTGAGTTGTGTGGTGGGAGGTCATGGCAGTGTGACCTGAGCATTAATTTCTCAAGGGAAAAATAGCACATAAATGGATGTCATCTTAATTTCTTAATCAGAAACACAACTCATTATGCAAGTCATTGATCAGTTTACAGCTGAATTACTTGAATGGATGTCACTTAAAGGACAGTCATTAATTTATCTCTTAATTTTTATGTTTAGGCAGAAAGTCTAAACATAAAAAGAAATTTGGTTGTAAATGTTGAAGAAAAACAAAAGACTGTCCATTAATGTTGGGATATGATGTCATACGTGCTTCTTTCAGGTTCACTTTTTGTTGAAAATGTGACAACTTTACGTACTCATATCTTGAGAATCACACATCGGATTTCAATGTAAATTTCAACAAAATGATTAGAATAAGTACCCCTCTAACAAACCAAAACTTGTTGTGACCTTAAATCCCTTCTTTTAAGTATAAGGGGTATTTGACATATTTTTACATATCTTCTAAGAGTCACATGCCAGGATTGCTGATTTTATTCCCACCTTTTTTAAAATTCATGATTTAAATCAGTGACTTGAATCAAATAAATAGATATATACCATCTTTTTTACTTGAATGATTTTTTCAATTCAAATCACCAGCTAATCCTAATTTTAATCAACGTGATGCAAATCAAACGACCCTGCAAAATTTCTGGCTCCACTTTCGTTTCCAAAATACAAAGAACTTTTACAAATTACCGTAACTTGGAAAAAATTGTTGATGTTGTTTATGTGCTGTACACCTGTCATAAGGAGGTGACTACAGTAAATCCAGGGACTGGGGAGATGGGGGAGGGGGCAAGGGGGGCTATAGCGGCTATAGCCCCCGCACTTTTTTTGCTGTGGCCATTTTGGGCCGTCTTAAACTGCTTTTTGGGCAGCCTTGAACTGCATTTATTTCATTGGATATATTGGGCCGCTTCGATGATTAGCCCCCGCACTTCAAAATTGGCTCCGTGGCCTCTGAGATCAGAGAAATGAACCATCTTTGAACTGTATTTGAAACCACTTTTCAACTTTACCCTTTTAACTAGTTGACACTATGTAACACAATTGTTTTGATGTGTCGTTCGTTGACTTGAAAACTCATCCAATTTACAAACATGATGTCAGGCATCCAAATTAAACATAGGGGGCAAATTGAAGTTGCATGTAATCAAGAAATTTACTCTCTCATAAATGGTGAAGTGATGGGCAATAGTGACGTAAGCTTGTGACAATGGTTATCCATTAATATTTAGAAGGCTTGATGAATTACTAATTGCATTCATTTGCACAATTCGCCGCTATATCTTTATTTACAGTATGAAAGCTATAATTACATCATTGTGACTCCCAGAACAGTTTGAACAACCCTGGGAAATAAAGGGTGCTTTTGTGTACTTGAAGCCTGTCTGTATTTTGTACTGTATCTTCATGATATGACTTGCTTCTTGAGAAAGGAACACAAACACCCCAGTTGATCAAAGGTGGTGTGGGGTGTAACTAGTATCTGAGTTTGTTACATGATCTGTGCCCTCAAATGAGGTATGCTTTCATTGTGTTCACAATGCATGAAAAGCAATCAACAGATGCTTGGACAGGCCTTTAAGCTAACCCTAAATGTTACATAACTTTTTGTGTGTTTCAATACAGATGTTACTGTCAACAAATTAATCAGATGTGCATGGGTGGAAAAAGTCAGGAAACTTGGACATCTGGAGAGAAATTTTCCTTTTCTGTACATGACAACATGGGGGGAATTGTGGGAAATTTTACTCCCTGGGAAATAATGCTACTCCCTTCCTTGGAAATAAACATTTTTTCCAGCCATGCAGATGTGAAACCTGAATATATCAAGTATTTGCATAGTGAGCTTCATTTCAATTCCTATTACTTAAGCCCCTCCCACAACTGTCTAAAACTCATCCGCACCCAGACACAATCTTTGTTTATTGCTCCAGGGTGAGTATACAAGACCCCAATGTGTATTCAAGCACTCTCAGTAAAGTGCAGTATCTGTTATGTAATATGTGCGGCACAACTCTGCATTTTTTGGACTACGTAGCTTTCAATCAAAGGACTCCAACTGAGCCAATTGAGTATTTCTGTAGACTTCTACAATTTAAGTATAAGTTTGGGGTGAAGAGTTGACTGCCTTTAAGGCACATTTCCACTCTTCAGTGCAAGAAAATTTTTGTTGACAGCAAAATTCTCAAATACTGATATCCATTAACGGGCGATAACAGTTGCTCTAAACTTCTTTTGAATCAGGAACTAAATCTTACAAATTTCCTCCTATTTCTCTTTAAAGTATCTTTCATAACACTTTAGGACTTTCATACTGCATATAAAGATGAATCCGAACAGATTGTGATGGTCTGATTTTAGTCGGCCATTACTGGGGTCCATCACCTTTAATCTTTAAATTTCCTTCCTTACCTGTTCCATGAATGGTTGTACACTGAAGTGTATCTTGATTTTCTCAACTTCATTGAATATGAGAATTTGAAATTCACGTAGACAATTAACGAAGACGATTAAAAGCTGCCTACAGTCACTAAAAACAAGTGCTAATTGGATTTTTCTATAGGTAAGCAATCAGTAAAGTTCTTGTAAATTTCGTATTTGAGGAGAAAAAAGAATGTCAAGTGAATCTCCAAGTGCCAATAATGAAACTATACAGTCTACTTTACTATTTCAACTTGGGGGGACTGCTCCTAGAGTATACCCTTTAAAATCAAATTCAACAGACATACTACATGCATGCACAGAGAGAAGGTTTTGATTTAATACACGATCAGTAACTCGTACCCTTACCAACCTGCAGCCTTGTCAACACAAAATCATTTCATTCACTAGTAACTTGGAGTAAGAGTGCCACTCTTGGTAACCGTAGGTTTTACCAGTTCTGCTAAGACTCAGTTCTATCACAAGGCTGAGACAACACAATACAGTATATTAATTTATATTTCACCTGCTTCAGATCACATGTCTGCACATAAATATTAGCCTAAAATACAAATTATTGATATTTTGCCTTTTTTAATGGCAATCTATTTTAACCTGGCTGGTTGGCCTTTACTTGTATACTTGCCCAACTACTGTACAAGCTTATATTATATTACTGTACAAGCTTAAATTTTATATTGGCAGGGTTGTGAGTTGGCGTATCTAGAAACAGGTGTTTAAGTTATGACACGTGCAATTTTTAGCTCTTTTTAAGGTCTGACACTGTACTGTAGGAATTGAGCAATGAAGATAATGAGTTGGTTTTGCAAGCATCTACACGATAAGACTTCAAAATACAGTTTCTGAGGCAAACAGGTAGAATCTAACATGATGAAACATCCCTTAATACTTTTTGTTACATCCTCCTTCTCTGCCTGATTACCTCTTATCACTTCAGGGAGGAAATGAAGCTCCCTAGACGAAAACTTGATACAATCAGGTTTCACATCTGATTAATTGATTGACAGTAACAGATACATTAAAATTCACAAAAAGTTATGTGAGATATGTGGTAAGCTAATAAGCCAGTCAAGCATACATTGCTTTTCACACAGGGTTAAGTGGACACAATGAAAGCAAAGCTCATTTTTAAAGCATAGCTCATTTGAGGACACAGATCATGTGACAACTTAGACAATAGTTTCACTCCACACCGCCTTTGATCTACTAGGCAGTCTATGTTGCTTTCTCAAGAAGCAATGCCATGGCATGAATGACTGTTTGTAAATTTCTTTAAATTTTGGGTACTGGTGACCTCATTAACAAGGGCACAGTTGCCACCCTTAGCAATATTAGTAATATACAGTATGACAGGACACTTTCACCATAATATGAACACCAAAGCTGTCCAGTGCTTCTGGTTATACATTACTATTTTGAGCTCTCAATTATCCAGTCTGGGGCAAATCTGACACACACAAGATGTACCTACTGTATGAAGTCAGTTAACTGTACTTTTGAGGGCATACTGTAGCTTCTCCCAGAGAGTAGAACTTCTACTGGAGTAACATTTTTGTTTTGCAGCTCCCAGGGTTATAGCAGGAAAGATCTGATTTGAACATACAGTGCCACCATCAGTTGGGGCAGATGGTTCAGACAAATCCTGGCAAAAACATGCTTCCCAGATTGTAGAAAATGGCTCTTTCTGTACACTTTTTTTCAGGATATTATGAGAGAAGTCATATTCTGTTTGGGGGTAACTTTTTGGATGAGCTGAGAATTGCTGGAGAAATTTGACTTAATTCAGATTTTGAGGGTCATAGGGATCCCATTTTAGCATGAGTGTGGGTCTGCAATACCAGTGTGGTTTGCTTCTGTCCCCAAACAACCCATGTAGCTGAAACCCTGGCCATTCCACTCTCCAGAAGGTTAAGGGAATAGAGTTTACCCTTTTGCTATGGAAGGGGGTCAATCACGCCATATCGAGCTATGCATTATATTACATACACAGTAGGCATGTACAGATTCTCTAAAAAAACTAAGTTTTTGTATGGATGCCGCCACATTTGCAGTCTCTATGCCCCAAGAGGATGCATACAGGTGAATCTGTCCTCCTCATGCCTCTTCCATGTCCAAGACAAGTGTACACACCATAGGTTTATAAATGAGCTATTCCAGGACACAGCTGAGTTATGGTTTCATGGCAAAACCATACATACTGTACATAGTAATGGTAAATGACAGCTTCACAGTGAAAACATACCTATCGAAGGGGTTAAAAGAACTGCAACAAAAGTTTGGCAGTATGAAATTTTGGTAAATGTTAGAGGCTTCATATCTGAATGCAATAAAAAAGGATTTGCCAAGTTTGCAAGGACACGCAGTGATCACTCTTCAACAAATACCAGGGATTCCATGCACTAGTAACACAAAATGGGGGGGGTTATTACTGCTCAACCCAAAGTCCTAAGTGATGCTGTCCAAAGCTAAAGATGGGAGTGGATTTAGGGGGACAAAAGCTTTCTTCATTGCCATTCTAAGGTACAATTTGGAAGGTTTTAAAAGCAATTTACTTGTATGTTAAAACATAGCCACAAAAGTGTTTCTTTTTAAGTAAGAAACCAAGATATTGACAATTTTCTACTTTTTATGGAAATGAAAAGGGGGGGAGGGGAATACCAAGCTTCTTCTGGAAAAGAGGGGGTGGGGGTACAAATCTCCCATACCCCAACCCTCCCTCTGGCAAAAAAACTGAATATACTCACCACCATCCAACCAGTTCGTAGAAAAATGACTACACCAAAGATATTTATCATACATGAAGTAAATACACCATCCCATGTTCCAAAGAGGACAGGTTCTCTGATGAAAAAGTTGGCCTTCCACCATGGTTGATGTTGTGTCTGAGCCTGTAAGAAAAAAAAATAATAAATCAGAAAACTGGATTCCTGAACTTCCTGGGGAATCAATTTGCATGACTTTTTCATGACTTTCTTAGGAAAAAATAGAGAGCTAATGATAGGCAAGGAGGCCTAACCTCCAATATAAAACAGGAAACCTAAGGCAAAATTTTAAACCGAAAAACCCTGCCACAAGACCTCAGAAGGAAAACGGGAAAGGATCTAATTGGATGACATCACAGTAACATGAGAAAGTAAGTAACTCTTAGCTACATTCCTGGAAAGAAAGATGCTGAAAAAGCTGAAATTTCTGGTCTCACAAAACCTCTAAAGCAGTGCAGACTTGAGCGGACGAGTAATGGGGCAAGTCTACAAGTCGATCGAGGCAAAGAGGGGGCATGGTGCTTTAACTTCTAGCAGTGCACCAAGCAGTGGTAATATGCACTTTAGATGTAGCAAAAGGAATGCGATAGAAATCAAACGATTTCCAAGGGCCTTCCTTTTAACATTTTACATGAAATGACATAAAAAAATTTTGGATATATTGTCAGTTAAGAACACTTATATGACAAGAGAGATTGGAAACATTTCACTTCTTCATAATCATGAAAAGGTGAAGCCATACTCATACTCAAAAGTGTCATATTCAAGTCACTCAGAATGGCTAGGACACTACTTCATGCAAACTGCCCATAGTTCAAAAACCAAGAGTGGGTGCTGCATTTTTGCAATGTGTTTTCTATAAGTTTTAAGGTTGGACAAGACTACAAACCTTTTTAAAAATATTCCAAAGCTTGCATGATCAATGGGTGAGCCCCAAGCTAAACAAGTAAATTCAATCTTGACAATAATCCAAAAATTTCCCCTTAGCTTGAAATTAACTGTCAACCTAATATACCACGCCTTTATATCCCACTAGTCATTTTAAAGATCGAGTTTGCTCAAGCATCCATGAAATAAATCTTTAACCACTGTCACATATAGAGGGGATAGATAATACTTAATGTCATCAGTAATAACTGCTTTTATGGGTGAGCCCCCCCCCCCCCATCCCTCATTAAACATGTGAGAACCCAATTTTAGCAAAGTTCCTCAAATGACCCTTGGGTAACCCTCTCACCAAATTTCTTATACAACTGATTTCTTGCTAAATGCTATTATGTACAATAATATCACTTTTTTACTTTTTGGTATTATATGAAATAAATTTAAATTGCATCAAACTGATCTAAAAGAGATTCATTGTAATATCACCTCATAGTGCAGTCCCTGCAAATGGGTACATTGAGATGTTTATGTTAATACTATGCACAAAGCAGTTGTGACCTTTTCATGACACTCTCTAGCTCTGTACAGAGGCATATTTCCCCACAAAGCTGACATTCTATCACAGTAGCCCACTAACAAAATTAAATTTTCCTCTTACAGTCTTAAAACAGATTGCCCTGGTACAGATGTTTTGCAACAACTTTCAATCAATCTTGATAAAAGGCATTATTAAAATTGAACAGTGGCTTGTAATGATTGCATCACAGTACTACGTGGTTAAATTTACAGTGTAAGGCCAGTCACTTAAATGCATGAACAACACTGTAAAATACTATACACACAATGTCATCACAGTTTACCAGTATGACTATTGCATGAAATGAAGTGTTGCAAACATGTAAGTGTATAGCTCAGTTCCAAAGGAATGCACAAATTAGATACCGAGAACATTGTGAGATTTAATACCAGTATAAAGTAAAAGTACTGACAGGTTTAGCTAGGAGCAAATTACGCACTTTTACAAGGTCCTGAGGGTTGGCTAATGGAAGTGGTTGGTTGGGCAGCTAAAGCAGTATGCATACTGTAGGATTAAATTTAGATCCAAGTTCATTATGTTAATGAAATAGTTTGGGGTTTGTTAACTGAACTACAGTGAGTGAAGTTATAATACTGTTGCTTCAGGATAGGCAATACAGGCAGTGCAATTGGAAAGTTTCTGCCTTTGTAGCCAGGGTTTCTGTTAGGAGGTAAAGGAGGATTTTTCCAACTCCCTTTCCAGAAGGAGGGTAAAATCTCCCCTTTTCAATTTCGTGCAAAAATTCCAAAAAAGTGTCACTATCTTGATTTAATATTTAATAAGAGGAAACCTTTGCAGCAGCCTAAGCTAGCCTTTAAATCCCTTCAGATCGCCATTTTCTAAGAATCCCCACTGACTTTAACGGGAATGGATTTAACTTTTTTGAAAATGAGTCTCATTTTACCCCAATCAGGGTTAGGAATTCGATGGCAAAAACCTGTTTTTCCCGGTCAGTGGTAAAAAATTTTAAATAGTGCTTTCTACTGGTAATGACCAGGTGAAAATGGTAAAACTTCTCTGACAATCAAAAGGATCCCAATACTACCTAGTTTGGGAATCTACAAACCAATACCTACAATTATATAATCCATTCTTACCCACAGTAAGTCCCTGGCAAGCTTAAAAGTGGCACCGGGTGTCCTCCAACAGAGGTCCCCCGATGACGTGACCATGCAGTCAAGGACCTTGTAATGGGTGGCGATGTAGATTGAAATTTCTTTAACCTAACGCTCGAGATGAATAAATAAGATCAGACAAATTAATATTCATGACTTAATAATTTTCTGTTGTGCTTAAAATTTGAGTCACTTCAAAGGACTTTCTCTGTGCAACTATTTTAGTCCAGTTAAATGGGAAAAAAGAAGTTACAGTACACAGTCCCATGAAGGGACCATTTGTTTACTCTATAACTGTCTTAAAGGAAAATATTGCATTTGTTTTGCAAGAAAAATTCATCCTTTCAAAACTAATATTTACTGACACAGGGTGACAGATTATCAAAAATAAAGTAGTATGGAAGCCTTCTTTTCAAGAAATATTAAAGTTTCCTGCAATTAAAAAGTCAGTTGTTTGTTGCTCAAGAATAATTTGTTCACCTTAACTCTCGACATTTCGAATCATGCAACATCCATGGCTCTTCTAGCCCATGGATTTTGAAGAGATTTAGGTATTGCTGGGGTTTATGATTAAGACTGAATTGTTGAATAGTGTCTAAGCCATTTTCTTTGTTCTCTTTGTTGGCGCATTTTAAATACAATATTTCCCTTGAAGTATTGAACCACACATACACAAACATGTCCCAGCGTGTGCATAAAATACTTAGGTAATAATACAACACTTAGAAGGTTCTTTATATATTACAAAACAAGATGGCAGTTGGATGACTTCTACAGAACAGATGTTAAAATACTGGAGGTTTTAAAGGGCAAGAGCAGTCACCCCAACTTAAAGTGGTGTAGTAGACTGTCCTGTTTCATGATTGGCTGTCAAGAGTCATGGGATATTTTTTCTTCTCAAATGTGAGGGAGTAACTACTTGGCTTACAGTTGCATATATATGCAATATTTAAGGTCATAAAATATTATGGAAGATTCTTTGAAAAGAAACTAGAAGAAAATTGTGTTATTTGACACATTACTTCAATATAAGGTTCGGGGGGGGGGGGCTGTTCATGACCTTTATGTTATGTGCTACTGTAGGACTCCTAGGATGTGTAGACAGCCTCCCGGTTCCTGAGTGTTGCCATTAGAATTGGGGAATTCTCCCTTCCACCTTCCAAAATATTTAGAGAGGGATTTTTAGTTAAAACAAGGAAGTTCTCAGTAAATAAGCCATATTAAAGGCCCAGTTCTCTCATCCCAGACAGTACCAATTCTCCTAACCTTCTTACTGAAGCCTCTCCCACAATTAACTGAAATTCATCCTCATCCAGACACAATCTCAGAATATTGCTCCAGGGTGGATACAGAAAAACTAATTTATATAATGAAAACACTCTCAGTACCGTTCATGCTATGTTATATAAGCTTTGGAACTCTGCATTGTTTGAATTAGCTGTCAACCAAAGAGCTGAGCCAATTGAGAATTTCGGTACCCGGGTACCAAAATTGTTCTTTGGGGTGAGAGGTTTGGCCCTTTAAACAACTTCACTTTTTCCCAACAGGTTATCCCAAAGGTGTTTTGCTCAGCTCTTAAAGTGGCCAGTTTTTATCTCTCGGCTTCATGCTCCTATCATGGCCTTCATCAAGTTCCTCTAGGGTATCATATGAATGTTCTGCATATGTGCTGCTCCCTACTTGTGAAACCAGCAACCAGACCATATTCAATTCTGCACTGATCTTTCAACATTGAAGCACATTAACATCAAGACTCATTTCTCTACTTGTTCCTTGGAATGCAATAAGTTGTTAGAATTTTTTGTCAATTGGCCTAAAGCAGTTAACTTTATTTTTTTTTTCCTGATTTGTTGAAAGTGTGGGTACAATTCTGCTGTCCGATATCAACACTGCCCTTTTATACATGTACATGAAGTACCTGCTCCATGATAGGACAAAATTTTCCCCCTACCCCCTACCCCAGCCCCCCTCATATACACAAAGAAATAGTCCTCTGCAACTTATGAGTTATGACTGACCCAAAACTAACTGACCTTTAATGAAGTATATATATATACTGTACATAAACTACAGTATAATTCTACATAGAGTACATATGTAACCACTAAATTTATATGGTTTGTATAGTTCTGAATTATTTTTTCACCTGGTGATTCTATTTGAATGTATTTTTTGCTGGTACCCATAGTATATACTCTCTACAAATACTCGACATGCATTACCTGTATGCCATGTACTTTAGTTGCCATGGAAACAAAAAATGATTATACTGTACAGTACATGCCAATAAACTGGTACTTTAGGTATACTGTACCACTGATAATATATTAACTATTTGCTCTATAAATGAAGCAAAGAATGGATTTGATTCCATTCTGCATTTAGTCAATGAGGTAAAAGTATCCCAACTTGCAGCCAGGAGGTCTGAACTTCTCCTGGCCAAGTCATACTGAAGACTTCAAAAATGGAACCTACTACCCACCGTACCACATGGTGCTAAGCGTTAGCAATGATGTAGCCAAAACAAGCTAGTAAGCCACAAGTGGGAAGGCCATGAACAGCAAATGGTTTGGAACTAAGCCATAAAACCTCCCCTAACTAACTAGGTTCCATTCCCTTCATGTAATTGGCACTAAGGCTATTTGTGGGGATATAGGCCTACTGAATATGCATAAATGCAAGATCCAATTAAGGAGAGATCAAACTAAAAATGTTAAGTATGGAAAGCACTATAGCAACTGACGTATTTAAAACATCTTAATTCAGATGTGAGATTAAACTCTTTACTAAGATCAAATCTGGACAGGTTTTGTTTTAAACACTTTGGACTAAATGGAACAATTCTCTGACCCAAAAGGCTTTTAAATTTCTCCCAACTATAGTAAGTTGCTTCCAATCATCCCTCTCCTCTCCAACCACACCAAAGTTACACTAGTTTGGCAGAATTACCCAAGGCCACAATCTGATTCACATGATTTTCTAACCCTATTACATATTTCACCCGAGTCCCCATCAAAAGCAAGGTCTGGTTGGGTAATCAAATTTTACTTCCTGCAGAACCCACTCAAGCATGCTCCAAGAAAGGGGAAGATGTAAACAATGGAGGAAAAATACGGATCAAATATGCCACTGCTTCCAGGGTGTGAAAGGCAAACAGTACAGCAACTTTTTATCTGGTTTTTAATGACCTGCATACACTGAAGCAAAATGGTGTGGACAGTAAGTTTTCATAGGCATGGAAATTTTACATGATGCACTAGCCTAAAGGACAAGAGCAGTCACCTCAAAATTAAAGGCCTGATCCTCTCACCCCTAACAGTTAAAATTCTTCTAACCTACAGTACTTACTTAAGCCCCTCCCACAACTGTTTAAAATTCCTCCTCATCTAGACACAACCTCAGTTTATTGCTTCAGGGTGAGTATACAATACCCAAATGTGTAATCAAAACACTCTCAGTACAGGCTGTGTAATATGAGGTATGCTACTTTGCATTGTTTGAACTAGCTGTCAATCAAAGAGCTGAGCCAATTGAGAATTTCTGTTAACCCCTACAAAAATTGTAGTTTGGGATGAGAAGATTGGCCCTTTAAGGCACTTGGAAACATCAGCAAATTCTCATGTGTAGCTCTCTCATACCTTGCAGGTCCTTCACAGGACTTAAAAGGTCAAGAGCAGTCCCCCAAACTTATTTTGTAGCAACAGCTAGATCTCACAGTTTTCTTCTCATTTATCTTCAAAGTGTCTTTCATCATATGACTTATCTTTCATCACTATGACTTAACTATTACATATATTCAAGGTAAACCAAGCAGATACTTCTAAAAAGTTTCACATTTGAGGAGGAAAAAATTTTGTCACATGGCTCTCATCAGCCAATCATGAAACAGGACAGTCTACTTCACTACTTCAAGCTGGAGAGACTGCTCTTGCCCTTTGAACTGCAACAGGTCATGGATTTTATGTAAACATGGGGATTATCAGGTTACCCTTTGCCACAACTACGTCCAGGGCACCCTTGGGCAAGTTCCACTCTTATTTGACCAGTACCTTCAACAAAAAAAAATAAATTTGAGAAAACATTTTTCTTTTTTATACAGTACAGAGTACGCAACAGCCAAGGGCCTGCTAACTGCAAGGTTTCCCCAAGAAACACAACATGCCCACCCCACGTACCTGCCAATAACTACACTTTGCCTGGATACAAGCTGCTTATCTGACAGCAGTGCAGGGTATGAATGTTAGCCAAATGTCATCTAACCTAACCTTAGCCAACTGGAATGATATGAAAGTATAGATTGCCTCTTCCCCAGCATCTATTATCACCTTTCATTCCATCAGAAAGGACCCGATTAGCTCACAAATTGGCTTTGTGTGTGCATATATACAATACCCATACTGTAAATATTACATTCTTGGTACATGAATGTTTTGTAGCCTTTACAGACTTGTTCAGAAAATGTCATGAGATTTAGGTTAATGACCTTCATGGTAGAACAGCATAGTCTTCATGCTATATGCCTTCCTCGTCCCACCATCTTCTATTTGTATAATTTACACAGGTTATACACAGAGGTAAGTAACATTCATACAGTAGATCATGTAGAGTTAGTACAGTATGTGGTACAGTATCTCACGCAAGGTTTTTGCTAAAATGCTGTTCCTAATACATTTGTCCTGTACATGCAATACTGTCAGATGGAACGAGATGTACTGTACAGCCCCCGCTAAATCTAAAAGAAACAAATCACACGTATGTGGGTAGGTTGTAGTGCATGTATTGGTTTTAAGACCAATCAGTAACAGAATTATGGTACTATACTTTAAGCGGCTCATTGAGTTGGTTCATGAGATCAACAAGTTTTTCCAAACCTACTGAGTTTTCCTCACAGACCAGTGACAAATGGTCAATGTTAGACAATCCCTATACCCTACACACAGTAACCGTTTTATGAGCGAGTGCTTAACGGTTCAAGTCAGTTTTCAAAAATTTGTGACCAGACACTTTTTCAAATTATGTGCAAAACCCTTACAAGTCAGGACACAGGAAAATTCAAAATTTTAGCGTTTTCTGTGACTTTTGAACTTGAAACTTGACTTGTTATGCTAACTATAAGCATTGTTATGTGGTAGTGACCATTTGAGACTCTCATTAAGTTATCAATATCAACTCAATGAGTCTCTTCAAAATCAAAGGCAAGATCAATTGGCTTTTCAAGTTTGTACACATTCAAAGTGACAAACTTCTATGACTCCTCCACGACTTTCAAGGGCCTTGACTGACGTTTCCTGGACCTTTAACAACAGTCAGGTACCCTATATTTCCAGTTTTTCCACAACATAATGAACTTAAACTTTTTAAAAATAAGAGCACTACTGTAGTTCTCTTCTTAAATTCCCTGACTGTTCCAGGACCTTTTGAAAATTAACACATTTTTCCTGACTTTCAAGGCATCAGAATTTCAATTTCAGTTTTCCCCAAATTTCCAGGAAACCCTGCTAGTTTAAACACCACCTTCTGTTCTATAAATTGTAGGTTCAAGACCATTGAATAACATGAATATGGGATGGCATGGAATTATGCAAACATTGCTCTTGGAAAATTATTATGAGAATGGCTATGCAGAGTTGCTTGCAGAATTCAACAACCTCCATAATAATGTCTAGGGAGCTATTTGACTGTACCTTACTCTTCACACACTATCATTAGGAAGACAGTTGCTTTAGAATTTTGTTAACCTCATACTGGGCAAATCAGGCATTTGAACAGGGACCCTGGATTAGCATCAAATTACCAAATGCAGCTGGAAGTCATCCAAACATTTAGCAAAAAAAAAAAGGAAATCAATTGTTCTGTGAGCTGGGGCAGGGCTTGATTTTCGTGGTTGTCCGATTGTCCAGGACAACTAAATTTCATATGGACAACCAAAAGTTAAAAGTTGGTTGTCCGATGGACAGCCATTTTTCTCTCACAATGAATTATACAGCAGCTTGCTTTTATCTGATTGAAAAGTATACTGCTGGCTGATCAGCACTTTCAACTTTTTCTATCATGCAATATTTCTGACTTCAAGTGTTTTTTTCCTCTCCAAGATGATATCTTTTTTTTGACACTCGTTAACGATATATATTTACACAAAAACTGTTTTGTCATTGTGCAAAAAATGTTTCGGACAACCAAATTATTTTGTGGACAACCAGCAATACTGACATAGTTGCCCGAAGGACAATCATAAATTCTGCTGAAAATCGAGGCCTGTGGGACAAACAATCATTCTGCTTGCTGGTAAAGGAAGTAAGGGGATTACAGCCCTGGGACAATTTTTGATGAATCACTCTAGGTAAACTTCATTCAAAGGATTTGTCCATCTCATGCTTCCCCTTCCTCTCTCTCCCTCACTAAGCCAGTGTGTGACAACTGAAAAAGAAAAAGCCATGGCCAGTCCGACTTAAACCAATCTGTTAGAAACTGAGTCATAACACCCCATCTAACTAACTCTCCCTCATTGTAAACATGGGCATTGTGCTCACGGCAACATTTTTCAGACATGTAAATTTATAGAGAGGTGTAAGTAGAGTACAGATGAAGTAGAGGTCCATTTCCTGAAACTTTGTTGTGCAGGGAACAAAAGCATGAAATTAGATATCTATTAATTACCTAACTCAACTGAGTTCAATAAGGGTTCACTCAAAGGAAGCAACAATGCTTTTCTAACCAAAAGTTATCATTCCTCAAATATGTACTGTATAGTAGGAGATTTAATGACACGTCAACACGAATGTGTTACACAGTGTCAGTCAGCTCAATAAAAATTTGAAAGTTTAAATTAATTTTCAAGTATGGTTCCAGTTCAAGTTTGGTTTCCCTTTGGTCGCCTATTATGACAGGCAGGAAATACCGTGGGCATATTCTTCAACCCACAGCCCATAAGAGGCACTGTATAGTAGGAAGGTGTGTCCTAATTTTGTAAGGTAATTTGCCAAAATTAAGTATTGACTTCTTACTGTATGAGCCAAAATGGTAATAAAACAAACTCAACACAAATATTCCTATGAACTATAGTATTTACCAACACTAAAATGCAGTTAACCTACATTGTTTTGTCAGGTTAGGCCTGCATGATTGCATGCACACTGTAGACCTGTATTTCCTCCTGGAAACCAAAAATGGAATAAATAACTAATGGTGAAGTTATTTGTAACCATGATACTGTTCTGAAACATAACACTAGTGTTAAAGTAGCCCGCGGGATGGACAAATTTCCTCATCCAGCTCATTGCTACGAAAAAAATCAACGTCCGCCGGCGTTGGACACCAAATGTGTTCAACTGCGTAGAAAACTTACGGAAACTTCATTAACATAACTCGGCGTGGATTGGTTGAAGCAAGACTGTTAATGTTTATTTAACAGACAAACACTTGTACCATTGTACAACAGTACACGGAGTCACAATGATCGATGTTATTCGACACTGGTATTGTGTGGTACGGTGCAAGCCTATACAAACACACACAGTACAGCGGTTAATTAAGAAGAACAACCGATCACACAGCTACGGGAAAAGAAAGTTCGACACTTTTTACCAAAAGATTACTGTTTTTAAATCCACTCTTTGATGAAAGTTGTTATTGTTTGAGAGAAGCTGTCCATGATCAAGACTTCCATCTAAATTAAAAGCTTTTAATGGACGTAATAAGTCTATGTTTTTGTTTGGTTTAAACTTCTTTGTGTTCAACGTAGCATTGCCAAGATAGATGTTGAGCACCGCCTACCTCAGGATCGGAATAGACCAAATATGGTTAGTGATGAATATTACAACAATCAACTTTTAAGCTCATTGAATGGAATTTGTGACCATCGCCGCCAGGCTCTGAGGGGAGGCAGCCTAAACGGGGCTGCAGCCAAAGAGGCACTATGCAGGCTAGTGTTAAAGGGGAAATGTAGCAACCCCAACTTGAATTAGTGCAGAAGACTGTCCTGTTTCATAATTGGCTCTTCAGAGTCACGTGACAATATTCTCAAATGTGAAATTTACTATGAGTGACTGGTTGGTTTACCTCGATTATGCAATATTGAAATTCTAAAATATCAGAAATTACTTTGAAGAAAAATATGAAGGAACTTGTCAAATTTTTATATTAAAATAAGTTTGGGTGACTGCTCCTGCCCTTAAGGCTTCCATAACAGTACAGTATGTAGACTACCAGTGCATAATTTGCACTCAAACCAGATCAGATCATCTGATCTTATCAATAGATTCAATTACAAATGTGCGGCTTGATCCTGATGAAATTACACTTTTATCATACTCTGATTGCCCTTAGTTAATGCACGGGTACTTCAGCCAGATTAAGTGACTTCCAACTGAATAACACTGAATTATTTTTGATCTCAAATCTTGTAACACTATATGCTCCTAATAGACAACCAAAATCTGCAGACTGTAATTGCTTAGTATAGATCTCTCGGAAATCACATGGTGAAGCAAGTTTTTCATATTATGTACCTCTACTGTGGAACTCTTTACCACTGAAAGTTTTAAAGTATAGTACCATGCAGCCCTGCAATTTTCAAACCAGGAAGCCAAAAAGCTTAGTGAGTCCTTGCAGCTGAAATGTAAGGCTTTTTTTTTCACATTGACAGTGCTCCATAATGTTTTTCAAATGACAGGGCTCCATAATGTGCCCACAGAGTACACATGCAAGGCATCCAAGCTTCCTACAATTGCGATCCCCCTACTTGCCCCTTGTGAACCCAAATGACATTTGACCTCCAACAAAAACTATTGGTTCCCTTTATTCACTATGCACCATCTACATGACAAGTATCAGGACCCTACAACTTACCTTGAAAAACTGAGCAAGCATGCTTGTCAGACTTTAACCCTGCTGACTCCAAATGACCTTTGACCTTCACAAAAATCAAATGGGATCATCTTCTCAATACAACCAACCTACACACCAAATATGAGCTTAATCACATGTACCGTTCCTGAGATATCCCGTTTACAAAGTTTTGACCTTTTGGCCTCTCGTGACTCCACATGACCTTTGACCTCCACCAAAAACAATAGGAGCCATCAACTCAATATGGCCAACCCACACACTAAATATGAGATAAGTCACACTTACCTTTCTGGAGATATCGTGTTTACAAGCAATTTCTAAGGAATTAACCATTTGACCTCTCGTGACCCCAAATGACCTTTGACCTCCACCAAAATCTGTAGGTATCATCTACTTAATATGGGCAATTCACACGCTGATTCACACGCTAAATAGTCACATGTACCATTCTTGAGATACTGTGTTTACAAGCCAAAGCATCACATACACACATACACACACACACACACAGGTTTTTTTTCCACACAACCTGAGGACCCCATTGTGTTTTCCTTTGTTCCTGCCTCCTTAACCCTAACCTTAACAATAGACTCTCTATTGTTCACACAGGAGAGGACCCCAGAAATCTATTGAATTTCCACCAGAGGACCTAAAATCCATTGTTCAGGTCCTCTGTTTGAATACGAAACAAGTACACACATACACAAGACATCACCATCACATAGATTCCTTGCCTGCCTTTGGCAAGGAATCAAAAAAGACTAAAAATTTACTGTACAGTACCTGTTTTTGCACTCAGGTGTAATTTGTAAGTTGTTTTTGTAAAGCCCTTTGAACTATGCTTTTGAGCAACTGGATTTTGTATACGATCATTAAATATTGCTATTTTCATTATTATCTCGGGCCACTGTTGCTCCTAAGAGCATTTGCAATAATTTTGGTTGTTTGTTGATCCTGCCCTCTCTCCAGGGTCAAAATTGAGCAATAAGATCTGACTCTGTTCTGCATTTGCACTGACCATAAATTTGATCTGGAGCCATGCAGACAACCAGACCTGGATAGTCTGCCTCTAGCTTGCATGAGAACATTTAGCCATACAGAAATCAAGTGAAACCTGTGTCTGATTGCCCTGCTCAATTAGTAAGTCAGTATTAAGTCAGATGAGATTTAACAACACACCAAACACGAATGTGTTACATAGTGTCAGTCAACTTGATAAAAAATTCAAGGTTCAAATTTATTTTCAGGTATTGTTCAGGTTCAAGTTTGGTTTCCCTTCAGTTGTCCCTCATGACAGGCGGGAAACACCGTGGGTATATTCTACAACCCCCAGCCCACAGGGGAATGCCCTGCTCACAAAAAGATGAAACTGAAGCCACAAAATGTATACATCAACACAATTGTACAGCGAAATTTATACTTTTTTATAGTAAAAATGCTACAATTTTGATCTTTCATACCAGAAATAATGATCCCAAAAATTGATGAACTGATATTTTAAAACCAATTCCAATTAGATTTTACTCGGGTTGATCTTCAAAGCCTGTCTTAATGTCATCAGCACCTTATTGCTGGAAGTAATGTTACTTTTAATGCCAACAAAGTTGAAAAAGTCTCCTGAAACCTTTTTTATTTTTTTTTGTACCAGAAGGATCTCTCCTGCCCCCTCCCCTTTACTCCAATGCTAAAATGGTCCCTCAAATATCCAAAATTTTATTCAAAGGAACCTTGGCAGCAACCCTAATATTTTCCACCCATTTTGTTCAAAATCCAATAATTAAAAGCTACAGTAATAGCAAAGCATGCTATGTGCACTGCACTATGTGCAAAGGAGCTCAATTTAGAAACAGCTGCACTATATTGGGCATGGACGCTGCTTGTCATAGAGCTCTAGTAAAGCAACGGATCTCTGCCAATCAATACACTGTAAGAGTACGTAGTACAGTAGTGTGTGGCACCTTGGTCAGAAGGTTTCACTTCAATAAACCTGGCTACACAATACTGTATGTATTGTGTGTGAATCTATTCTGAAATGGATTTTCAGTTAGATGGGATTTAATGACACACCAATACATATGTGTCATATACAGTAGTGTCAGGTAAAGGTGAAGTTAAGTGATAAAGGATCACCATAAGACCACCATAAAATAAAAGAGAGAAGGCTTTCTTCAAGGTATTTCAAATATTATTTTAAATGAGAACCTGTGCTTTCAGGGAACAAAATGATGGAGAAGCAAGAACTCAGAAAGGGTCCAATTATATTAATAACCTCCTCTTTTAAACTTAACTCCTTCTTGCAGAAAATTAACAAAGTCCACAAATGGCAAAAAGGCCATGGCCGGCTCAACTTGAACCAATAGGATGGAAACTGGGCCTTAAAAATCCATCTAACTACTGTAACTAACTAACTGAAGGAAAGCAAGACAGTAGTGAAATCTTTTTCCTTTCTGGGGAGAGGAAAAGATCAAGATTTTCAAAGGTTTTTTTTTCTTTTTAGGGGTTCTACCTCCCTTCCTCCTACCTCAAACACACCACCCCTACCCTCTAAACCATGGGCTTCATTGCATTGCTTCTGTAAAAATATGTGGGCAAGGTCAAGTGGTAACGGAGGGAAATTTGACACTTCTCCCACCACATTCTATCTCTCAATGCATAAGTTTGAAGAAGTATTTCCCAATTTCTTATGTGGTTATCTAGGCAAGGACTTGTTCTCTTAAATACAACATTTTAAATTTTTAGTACTGTTGCTAGGGGGAAATTATGGTACAAAAGACATCATGGTAACGGAGGGACACAAAATTAACGTAGTTTTTTGAACATTTTTTGACATGAATCAGATCCACAGTTCTTAAATAGCAACACTCATCAAACTTGCAAGATATGTTGGCTAATACATTGATTCATTCTTTAAAGTAGAAAAGTAGGTCTTCATGTATCATATTTCATATTTAGACTTATTTCTTCATGGTAACGGAGGGACAATTTCAGATGGTAATGGAGGGACACAAATGTGCACTACATCTTGTGTGGTGAATAATCCCTGTTCATCAACCAAATTAGGTACTATCATTATATTAAATCATTTAAGACTTAAAAATTAAGACTGGACACTTATTTTACTGTATTTGAATGGGGGAGGGTAAGGGAAGGGGGCGACAAGATTACTAAAATAGGATTTCTGACCCTTTACTATAAATACTGGTAGTATCACGCACATATATTGCAAAAGATGCCCTTTCAAATTAACTTTCCAGACAACTCTGGACATGCCAACCCTTGTCAGCAAGCATGCACTGAATTTGAAAAAAGGGAATGAGTTTGAAGACCTCCTTACATACTTCAGACTCTCCATTAAAACAGGCCTGAATTCCCAGTATTTACTGTACTGTACTGTCCCAGTACATAATTTACAGTAGTTATAATGGAACAGTAGCTTTTGGCTTGTCTCAGTTACTTTTTTGGTACATAGTACATACACATCCTTATTGTTCAAAAATTTCAGTGTTACTACTGCCCAGGGATTAAATACTTGATGACCAGTGCAGTAGGTTCTGTTATTTTGGTACCACTATGTGGGATTGGTTGAAGACAATTCTGGAAGATATTTCTTTATAGGAAATTGGTAGCAAGTGTGTACTTGAAGTTGTTAGTTAATGGTTTCTGTCTGACTGTCTCACAACCATCAATTAAGCAATAGCACAAGAAAAAACTCAGAGTTATGTGACGCTTGTTTTAGCATGCCCTGGCTATCACGTGAGTGCTGAAGATAGTCACTTACTGTACAGTAATGATATAATACCATCTACAGATACCTAATGCAGGAATAAACACTTCTGCTTTGGCTAGTGCATGGCTTTCAAACAAGTGCATATATTCCTGTTACCATGAACCTGTTACCATTCACACTTTAAACCCCCAAAACATGTGTACAATATGTGCAAAACACATTTGTCCCTCCGTTACCGGTAACGGAGGGACACATGTTTGACTATTGTCTTCTCTACCATAAAAGGAGCCAAGGGTCGTGATTTGACATTAATTTAGAAGTATGTCAATTAAACCTGTTTTATAGAAATTTGTAAATTTTTCTGTCAATAAGTAACTGAGAAATTAAAAAAATATCAACTTTTTGGTAATGAAGGGACAAGTAACGGAGGGACAAATTAGGCAATTAGTAATTTCTGTTAATTAACAAATTGAATACATTGAGGAAGAATTGTGGCCATGGTGTGCTTGGTATTAGCTGTGACTCCCAATCTCAAAAGGGTTTGTCTTGAAATTATTTCAATATAGGGAAGGGTGCGGCTTCAAAAACATCCCTTTGAATCCGTGAAATTAAGAAGAAAATAGCCATAAATTCGCAGTTTATTTAAATGCACATAACTTTTGATTGACTTGGCATATATTCATTCTGTAAACGCCACATTTAAGTTCAATTTATAAGCTATCATGCCATTCCTCATTTGACTACGTTCTATCTACTTTGTATTTTGACTCAAATGCTAACTTTCCCTTGACCCTGCCCATGTATATTTTAAAAAAAACATTGCACATTTGCACAGTAGTTACCTTTTTAACCTTCGAAAAAATTTCCAAACTGTGAAACAAATTTTCAAACTAAATTGGTTTAATACTTGAATTTGGCTAAAAAACTTTCTGTGTATACAGTATATTATTGTTATTGTGCCCTACAGCATGATGTGAGATTTGACAAAACATCGTGTTTATTAACAAACCTCCTGGCTTGACAATTTGTGCATGGCAGATGGCATCCCTTCCTGTACGTAATAGACAATTGTGAAATGCCAATGTTGGCGTGTCTGACTGAGGAATGCTGATAGTTTTTGCGAGTATTAAAGCTGGTTTTGAAGCTTTCTCTGTAACATACGTCTAATGTGGTGATCTTGTAATGTATTGATTTTGATCAAAATTAGACAAAAGCTTTGGGTAAAATCAATACCAATTTATGAGAAGCAAAAAGATGAGGGAACTCAAAGAACCGAGATTAAAATGATTTTCAGGAGGATCTATAGTACAGGTGAAAACATTACCTTGTGCCATCAATCCTTTGGGTACATGACATAGATTGTATTTGAGCATAGATACAGTATTAAAAAAAAAAAAACCTGTAAGACACAGAATTTTTTAAACGGTAGCTTTGTCCATTCTCCATAATGATCAAACATGATATTGATCTACAGCATCTAAAACAAAGAGAGCATGTGGCAATCCTCATTATGACAGTTATGACAGAGATATACATTACAATTTACACTTGTTCTTTTTCCAAAGAATAGGCTACTTCATTGACCACAGAGGTCTTTTTCTAAAAGTCCACATAGCTATTGAACAGAAAATACAATTGTTTTACAGAAAAAAAAGAATCAGCCCCTTTAATGCAAATGGCTCATATATGGACCATATTTGTCCCATATTAAATTTGAGCCATAACAAATTTTATATGGGCAATATATTCCTTTATGTTATATCAAGTTATATCCACCCAAATTTTGTTAAAGCCAGATATTCTGTTATTTCCGTCAAATTTGGAGTCGGGACGGGTTATATTCACCAACAATAATCCAACAAATTTGGTTTATTCCTTCTCTACCACCCAAAAAATGTCCTTTTTTTGGACCTGGTTTCTGGTGGCTTCTGCAAATCATTTTAATGGCCTTTGTGTTGGAGAATAAACTGTCAGTGTTTAACCAATCAGAATATAGGATTCTAAATAACAAGTCAGTAGAGATGGTAGGAATGGAGTTTTACAGCCCGGTTACCATCCAATCGGTTTAAGTCGAGCCAGCCACGGCCTTTTTTCCATTTGTGGCTCACTGCCTTTGTTTTCCCTACTCTACTGTTTATGCTGAGCACCAAGCACAAAGGCAGAAGCTAGATTCCAATTTTAAAGTCTTTGATATGACTGGGCCAGGACTCAACCTCCTGACCTCCCAACTGCATGTCAGATTTTCTAACCACTTGACCATACTGTACAGTCAATAGAAAATACTGGAAAGTAACCATTTGCATCAAAGGCATGTGTTGTATATAGTACAGTAGCTTTCATTTCAAGAAATAAGGTTATCACAAAAAGAAATTCAGTATCCATGGCTGAAATTTTAAGATAATTTGTCTGATCGTCTTTAACAGGTTAAATTTGCATCAGATAACCACTTCCTCTCTTTGAGGTTGTTTGATGGACAAGTAGATTTCATTTGCAACAAACTAGTGATCCTTACATCAGCAAGAAAACATGTTAATTCTCTGTTAGGTCTAGAAGTAGTCTTGATACAATGGTATGAACTACCATTCATCACTGAAACATGGATAGAAATTCAAAAATGTAGGATAAAAAATAGATGCACATTTTGTTTTCCATCGCAGAGGCGTCAAAGATAATTGCTTGTCTTTATCATTTTTCATTTTCATTTGGACAATCAAAATTCTTTTTTCCACAGCCTCAATTCAGATCCAACTTCTCTGATGGAAAACTTGAATATTTCCCCAAAAATCAGACCTGATATTTATTAAGCCAGCTGAAAAATAATATATCAAAACTTCAAACAAAGCAACTTACATAACTTGTCTATATATTTATTGATGAAATACTTATAAGGTATACATTCAAAATTAATTAGACTGAATGGCTTGAGAATGATTTTGGGACTTTCCTTGGCCATGTTGATGCAGTTTAATAAGAGGGTTCAGTAATTCCCTTTGGTGGCTATGCACATACGCACAGCCTCCAAATGGTTGGGATTCACAAACCAATCCTGTACCTACGACACATATTCCAAAATTTGAGTTTACTTTAAAGTTTGGTGACATCATTCTTTCTTAATGCAACCACAATGGAGGAATCATTAAAGTACTGTAGTTCTGTGTAGTGGACTGTGTCCTAATTGCCCTACAGTATTTGGTGTAAAAATATGTATTTTAATCTGCCATAAAGAAGGACCAAGTCCATTTTTTTGTTCAGGTTGGCTATTCAAAATAATGCTGAGTGCATACGTACTGCAGGAAAAGGGAACACAATACCTAGTGTGCTGTATCCCGCGTTGCGCCTCACAATTCCATGTGCCAACAAATTACCAAACTAGCTTATTGTAATAAATCCCTTCCAAACAAAACCATTCCATTCAGACCTCATTCCATTATCTGAAAAGTAAACCTCTGTATCTTTTTTCAATCAATCTAGTCCAAGTCTAAACTTTTCACCAACACAGCATTATAGTGCTTGGCTTTGTACGCACCACCAATTATGAAAAATACAACCTTAACATCTAAATTTTCCTCCATTGACGTCAAACTCTTCATCGTGGTAAACCGAGACAGAGTACAAAAAATTCTGACGAACTACCCAGGAGTTCTAATGAAACTAGCGACGGGGCTTCTCATCATTCTCTGAGATATGTTGCTAGGCAACACTTTGACTTTAACTGTTGGGAAAATGATGCTGGTGACGACAACCAACGTGAATTTATGAATGGAATTTACTGTCAAGATTTGTAAAGCTGCTCTGCTTGTACTTGTACTCTTGAATTCAAAAGTCAAGCGTTGCAGTGTACACTGAAACAATGCTGTTAAAGGTTTTTAAATCTGAGGAACACAGCCTCCACAAAAACTCAAGTTGGTGGATAAAACCTGTACTACTACCTGACGATGCACTTTGAAGCAAAGAACTGATGGGGTGTCTGATTTGATCCTTGGCCAGGTCAAAGTAAGGAGGGGTTTTCCAATACAGGTAATTTCTCATCTGATCTGGCTTTAAAAAAGGAACCAAATTTGACCAAAGTTGATGCCTTGGTTAGCCACCCTTCCAAAGTTGTTGTTCAAAAGCCATACTAGGCTTCTTCCACATTTGTGGTTATATATAGTATCATATTAAACAGCTGCCCTTCAAGGATTAAATTCCCTGGATATGCAGTTGATTGTTGGCAGCATATTAGGACATGGTCATTCATGTAACTGATAGTTATTGCCAAGTCATACATTTCCTGTGCCAAACTGTCCAGTGACTCTCCAGTGTGATAAAATGACTCTCCCCTTAAAAACTTTTTCAGTATTTTGAACTTTCGAGATGGTTTGAACCATATTTCGAAGTTGGAAAAACACTGCCTAAATACCTAGCTTGAGCATTAAACATTAAATAGAAAAAGTTGGAAAAGTAGGCGGTTTCTTCCCTGGAAATTTGGATATCTGGAAGTAAATTCTGGAAATCAGAGGAACATTTTCCCTACTTGTACAAAAAATATGGACAATATGCATGTATCAATCCTGGAAAAGTTGGAACTCATCCTGAGCGGTAAGTATTCCTTCCTGCCATAGCTGCAAAAACCTACAGTACTAGGAAAGAAAAGTTGTATGGCCATGAGTTTAAATTGTCTATGTGTGCTGCAATCACACTTCTCGGGGTATTAAGTTGTGTGGTAGGTATGCTGTTTTATTGAACTAAATAGAGTTATATGAGCTCCTATGGTCTATTTAAGTGCGCAAAAAATCACACTCCTCACAATGAATTGAGGTAAGCAATGGTGGTGTGCGATCGCACTTGCAGGCCTCACAATTCAAGGCTTGGGTGGGCAATGTGATATCTGTTGAAACCACCCAATATTCTGATCTAGTCAAAACTGCCAAAATTGCCTGACTTGACAAATTCTGCAAAAATATCTCATCAACTGCTGGAACATTATCAGGAGTAACTTGAGTATTGAGTTGACTCACTTTTTAAGTATAGACTGTGTAGTTCACATGACATTTTGCAGAAAAGAGTGACCATATACACTGGGAGTCAGTATAAAAGAGCTGTCTACAGTGTACTATATAGACCACCAGTTCATCTGGAAAAGGAAATAAATCTTTAAGTACTGTATGCATGCATGCAAAATCAGAATGACTTTATCATGGGTGTGTTTTGAATTTATGAGTGAATACCGTGAGTCAGATTCTAAACTATAAGTCATTAGCATTGATGGCAGTGTACTAGAGGTTAAAAAGGTTTTTAACAACAGACCAACCATTAACATACAGTAATGCACAACTGGAGGTCATAAGGCTAAGAGATACATACAGGTGCATCTAGCACAATCTTGACAATTACTTGCACCAGAAGAGTGCATTATCATTATCCTGTTCTACTGCATAGGACCAGAGTTGTTTAACCTTGTTCATTCATATACAATAACATTTTGTTTTAAAATGATGGGAAAGAAGTGGAATTTCATTGGTAAGTAACCACAGTAAAGCAGCAAAACCCCCAGTAAAATGGAATAGTCCCAAGATAAGCATGTTATTCATTATCTGGAGATTACTGGAGATAACACATGGTCATCTGATTGTAATCCTTAGCGAATGGAAATAACGGGATAACACATGCTTTCCAGTGTTACAGTATAAGTGTGAATAAGTCTATAAATCAAATAATATAAACTACACCAGGCCTGATTTTTGAGAAAATATTTAATTTGGTCATGAACCTGACAAGTTGAATCCAAACTGAAGTTGTCCCAAAAAATTTTGGTTGTCCAAATGAAAATGAAAAATGAAAGACCAACAATTATTTTTGATGTTTCTGCCATAGTAAACATCTATTTTTATCCCATGTTTTTGAATTTCTATGTTTCAATGATAAATGGTAGTCCATACCATGGCATTGATAGCAAGACTGCTTCTACATAGATCTGAAGAGACTTCTATAATTAAGGCTGTGAATGTGTAGCGATTAATTGCTAAACGATCCCATGTGGAACAAACATTTAGTACAAAGCTACAAGCGATTAATTGCAAAACTGGCTTTTGACAGTTTTTTTTATCCATTTGTATGTACAGTACTCTGATGATCTCTGGTTTTTGTTAAATGGAACATTCTGGGCATATCTGAACCTTGTAGGCTTCAAAGTTTTCAGGATACTGTAACTTGATTTACCATGCAAGATAACAACTATTATTATTTCTGCATTATATTCAGTATCAATCACTACACACTGAAATTATTTTTTTTGTGATACACAGTAATCGCAATTAATCCCTAAACAATCACAAATATTTCAGGCTAAAAGTTATTTTGCTAAATGTTTACAGCCCTATCTATAACGTGTTTTTGCTGATGTACAGTGAACTAGGCAATTGCAAACTAATTCTACTTGTCTATTGGACAACCTCAAAGAGACAAATTGGTTGTCCAGTGCAATTTTCACCCATCACGGACGATCAGATGAGTGAGCATTTCAGCCCTGTACACTATCAAACAAGAGCCCAATGGGCACTCTGGTTCCTTGCTGGATATTATGGATATTATAAGAACTGTACAGCCAGTCTCCAAAATAGCGCTATAAAGCAAAAGATCATACTCAATGTTTGTAACATCTTCACAAGGGGTATGTTAGTACTAATATTACATGAAATCAATGATTAAATTTTTGTGGCCTTACTTACATTCAACTTATATAATGCTTGGTGATCCTTCAAAAACATTTCTTCATTTCCATATGTAAATTTATGCTTGTAATCGAACTTGATGTTATCACCAATAAACAATACACAATGTGGTCAGAGAGAGAAAAACACACCTTGTACTTCTCTCATAAGTTATTTTTACCTACTCTCAAATAAAACTTGCTATTACTTTAAAACAATCTACTATTTGTCCTGTTTGCTATCTCTACACAGAAAACAGGGTTTATCCAACAGTTAAGCAGAAAGCCAGTGATTAATGGCTTGTGATAACACAATGAGGATTAAGGTTACCCCACAGAGCACAGCAGTATTAAAGAGATATATTGTATAATTCATGCACTGATTCCACTGGCAGAGAGACCAGTTTAACCCTTTACCGTTGTTTGGGTCCTTTTAGACCCATGCAGAGAGCTCAGCTGTCACACATCTTTACTGTTTCACTTGGAGCTCGAAACTGCGAGTAGCTACCCGAAAATTCAGCCACAAGAGCGAGAGAGACAATAGTTTAAGGTCACAGGGTCAATGGCCTACGGAAGCCGATGCAGGGCGGGCTACGTCCGCTTTTCCGCCCAATCCCGAGGCGCACAAATATGCCCCTTCACCAAACATATTAGATTTCATCCTTACATCGTAACACATATACACACCAAGTATGACATCTATCCAAGTTTCCTACCTTGAAATATTGTGTTGAGAAGGTTTTTAGTTTTTGACCTCTGGTGACCCCGAATGACCTTTGACCTCCACCAAAAACAATAGGGCACACCTTCTCCCTATGAGAGACCTATGTACCAAATCCTAGTTCCATCCAACCTTCCCTTGTTGAGTTAGAGCGTACCGAAGCAAGTGTCACACACACACCCACACGCCAACCTGAATACATAGGTTCCTTTGCTACTGCAAGGAACCAGAAAGGAAGGAATAAAATAGGTAACTCAACATTCAGGCATTCTAATTATTGAATTATTTTTTTCACTACTTATAAGTATTACTTTCAAATCAAAACACAAAATTTTGTAGCATGTATGCAGTAACAGAGAATAATTTATCCAGTATCGCATTGCAATTTGCCACACAAACAGGCCAAGTTGCTACACAAATGAAAAATTGGGTAGCAATTGTTTGTGCACATAACCCTGGCATTTTCACAAACAAAGTGCGAAAGACCTCAATAATCTTCAAAACTGCTATGCAAAATTTGAATGCTAAATCATCCCTGAGTAACAACTGAAGTCTAAACAGCACTGTCTGTACTGCCACTTAAGAAGACTTCCATTTGCATTCATTTTTTATCTTTATTCATTCAAACAAATTTCTCCTAATTTCCCACTAAGCCAGAACATATATTGACAGAGCAGTTATTTTCACCTGATAGCAGGTGGAATGAAATTTACATAATGTCATGAGTCAGAGACCTTTCCCTACACAGTACAGTTTGGTCTACTGTAACAGCTGCATATATAGCACAGTAAATTCTGTTGACTTTTAATAGAAACACTAATTTACATATATGACTGTACTAGAGTAAGTCTACATTATTGTTCATCAGTAGACCGACTGCAGCTGTATGTACTGCACAGACAGCAGCTGTCAACGGATTTCGTACGGCTCATAAAAATTGACTAACCCATGAGTTTTAATTAGTCACAAAATTATTCTAAACAGAATTCAATCTATAATTTAGAGGGACAAAATCCCTTAACTTAATGTGGTCAAATGTGAGAAGAATTTAAAAGCAAAAAAAGTATGCATGCATGTTTTAGTGCAATTGGTACTTTAAAGTTCTTCTTGCATTCATTTCAATGTGCTTTGGAATTTCCTCTTTTAATACTGAACAGTAGAATTTTTTACAGCCTTTGAGTTTTAAATTTTCCACGTGTGCTACAAATTGAAATCATATACTCCTCAAATTAAGGAGTGTAGTAGGTGTGTTGTTTTATTACACTTAAAGGGCCAAACCTCTCACCCCAAACTACAATTTTGGAACGGGGGTACGAAAATTCTCAATTGGCTCAGTTCTTTGATTGACAGCTTATTCAAACAATGCAGAGTACCAAAGCTTATGTTAAACAGCATGAACGGTACTGAGAGTGTTTTGATTATATAAACCGAGTTTTTCTTTACTCACCTTGAAGCAATAAAGTGAGATTGTATCTGGATGAGGATGAATTTCAGACAATTGTGGGAGGGGCTTCAGTAAGAAGGTTAGGAGAGTTGGTACTGTTTCGGGTGAGAGAACTGGGCCTTTAAATATAAATCATCTAACATTACTGTAGGTATCTACAGGCTGGTACAGTAGGTGTGCAAAAAAACCCACCCATGACAGTGATCTGAGGAGAGGGATGGTGTGAGATCATGCTCACAGGCCTCAGAATTTAAAGGCCTGATCCTCTTACCCTGGGCAAAAAGTTTTAATTCTCTTAACCTACTTACTTAAGCCCCTCCCACTTTTCTAGTTCTGTTCATGTATCCTGTTTTTGCAAAAGAAAAAAAAAGGAAAAAAAACAACAGGAACTTTTGTTTGCAACAGTACAAGAACAGTACTTTACAGACTGTGACTGACTACATGTGAATGGGATGGCCAGACAATACTGGGTACAGCACACAGCAGTCACAGCACACATGTACTTTAAATCAGAACATGCAGGGACATCCCTATGATCCAACAGCTCTATGTTCCCACTAGTGCTGATAGTCGTGATCGATTAATCGTCGGTAGTCGCGATTACACTTTGGGAGTCCGATTAATCGCCTTCTAAACCTAACTTACGATTTCTAGATCACAAGTACTTAGCAGCATATCCTACCCAACTAACAAAAAATAAATAGAACAAACATGGAAGCAATTTGTCAGAAATATTTCAAACAGTTCACTAACAGTTTTCTTACATCGTTGCAGTACCCTTCAATAGTGACAGTACTTATCACTTGAGTCAAACTTGTGTCATAAAGTTCCAAAACTTTCACTGTCGATCACTGCGCATATTCCATTCCAACACGTAACCTTGTGTCTTCCACCCACGCTATTAATACTGTTCTACGATCACACCGCACTCATCACTGCACACACAAACCATTGAGTTGGTATTACAACAGGCAGCTCCTTGCACAAACGAACTTCCACATGTACACCGTGCACTAAGTGCACAGTGTGCACACACAGCCTGCTTCTCTCGATGTTCGCGGCATTCGTTGTGACTGAGTTCCGATGAACTTAATGAATAAACATAACAGAGTCATTCGACAGATATCATTGGTCAATAGGCCCTTGTTCCACTAGAGTATGGGCTAAATATTTCCATGAGGCTTTGTTTTGACAGTAACTAATATTACTTTTTATTACGGGTTGATCAGGTTTGCCGATATGATTTTGAGCACAGGACTGGTTACTTTCTGTGTGTAAAATCCGTTTGCTAACTACGTAATACATAGAACCTGCAGGCTAGAACGTTCTACGAAATAGCTTGCATACTAATAACCACACTAGGGGTATCCTGGGAGATCAGCTAGAAGGTGTAAAATGTATTCAGTATTTGCTTTTATTAACGTAAGTACAGTAGTAGCCTCGTAGATTTGCATGCGTTAAGTTTTTTCGATCATTACTGTACACAGGTACAAAAAAGGAAAAGAATTATCGTTGTTTACATTTGTTTGGTAGCTGTTTTGTAATTTTAAGGTGAGCCAACTCTCCACAAAACCACAGAGGGCATAAACACACTAGATACCAATATTGCAGAGTTTCTGATGTATTTTTGCTGTGTACCAATGGCAGGGAAATGACGTCATACTTGTTCTCGATTAATCACTGTAATCGCGAGAACGACTGCTCAATTAATCGATTACAACGGAAGTGCTCGACTATCAGCACTAGTTCCCACAGTAATGTACTTACAGGTACCAACAAAGTGTACTTTGGGGCCATTTTGTCAGAACATAGAGATGTAAGAACACAGAGATATCGGAACATACAGATGTAACCAGAACATGCACAATGCACACAGCATAACCTTACAGTAGAAACTAATGTGACAAAATGTACAACAACCAAAGGGTTGCATGATCACACAATGTCAGTGAAACTCCCTTACACCAGTTGCTATGAATAGTAAATTTATACTATGGACCTCTGACATTTTGCACCAAAATGAATAATTGACCTTTCTTCATCTTCCACAAACATTAGGCCTAACAAATACAGATGCCATTCACAAATCACCAGGGATAAAGTTTACTAGTTTTAAAATCATCTAATCCCACTAAAACAGCTTCAGTCTAGACCCTGAGCAAGAAAAGACACTGTTAAGATAAACAGGCTTTGTAAATAGCACATTGAACCAAGTAAACCTACTAAAGAGGTCTGCAAATGTCAAGAAGGGGACTTAACAAATCTTAACAGGATTTGTACAGTCTAGCTACATATATCATCTATCCCACAAGCATGGTGATGAGCTACTGGGCAAACACTTGTACAAACATGTACAATAGATTTCACAAACTATGCAAAAGATCAAAAGAATTTGGAACTGGAAAGAGATCTTTGCTGTCTTTCCTACAAACACTTGTCAAATTATCAATATTATCCTCCAAAAATGATTTCATAATGAACAAATGATTTTGCAAGAGGCAAGACCAATGACAATGTTATACTGTTCAAACACAGTAACATATATCATGTACTTGAAACATCATTGCCAATTTCATCCCATTTGTTATATTTTAATACAGCTATTTGTACATAAATTTTTAAAAACCCAAATAGTGTTTAAAGCACATACTGTAGATACATTGACAAAGGATCATGGGAATATATTCAGTCTCCACCAATCAAACAAATTTATGCAAATTAGTAATATGGCTGCTGTGAAGATGTTAGTTGTGTAACTTGAAGACAAAAATGACATTTCAAACACACTTACAGCATGAAAGGCAAACAATATCTCCTTCAATCTGTTCCTTGAATTTGATGCAAACTTGAGAACTTGAATTACTTCAAAAACCTATCTACTGAAACACTTAAGCAAGTCCAATATTTATGCAAGACCATAGCAGGCAGCCATCACTCTACACAGGTCTGTTCTCACATACAGTTGGGAAAATCTATGCATAATACAGTACATTTGCACAGTGACAGTCCTGTGCATGCTCTGTAAGAGGTTCTTGAAAACAGAGGGTTCCCACCAAAAATATTCCTTGCTTCATTCAGAATGATTTCTTCAACCTAACTTTCTTATTGGTGCATTACAATATATTTGAAAGTGCTTTGGCTTTTTGCAAAGGAGACAGTAGATCTAGAATTCTGGTTAAAAAGTCCTCAAGGCCAAGGTACAAGGTTACAAAGGATTTAGGAAAGTGTATGTTTGATGCTTTAAAGGTTAAAATTCTGTTTAAACTGACTGCAGAGATTTTTACACAATGTGCTAATTATAAATTTCAGCAAACATTGACATGTGACTAGCAGATGTTTGCACACATATGTAAAGCAACCACGCACAGACATCCTACTCAAAGTGATTTTATCCGAAATATTGACATACAAAACTGCTGTACAAACTGAAGAGAACAGACATTTGGTAAATTATTAAAAAAATCTTTGAGCAATGATGAGGCAATTCACTGGTGGTTTAAAAATGTTGAAACCTAAAAGCATCTCTCTAACTCAAATCTGAAAATGCTTTACCATAGTATACATACATGTATTACAATGCTGGACAACTGTCTGTCCACTCTTTTTTGGGGGGCAAAGGGAAGGAGGGAGGGGGAAAAATTGTTCATGATCCTAAATTCAACGGTGTTTTAAAGTAAAAATCATCTTTCTAACTCGCATTTGAAAATGTTCCAATTGTTTTGTGTGAAGCACAGTCCTGGAAACTTATTCCCCAAGAAGGATGTGAAATCATTTTCTTGGAAAGAGGTAAAATTATTTTCTTGGAACAGAAAAATTTTCCACAATTTTCCCTACATTTTTGTATTCATAAAAGGGAAATTTTCTTTCAATTGCCTGAATTCCCTCTAGATGACTACACTCCCTGGGGAGAAGCCTCACAGCTTATCAACTTTCTTCCACTCACAGTACCATGAAAATATTGGTACTGGTACCGCAAAGCTCACAGAACTGGTACTGAGGCAGTACTGGTTCTCAAATCGTGAGTAGGTGGGAAGGAACTCAAACTGTGCATGGGACCCCTGCTATCCTGTACTTTGATGCAGCTGGGCATATGATTGCATTATTACTGTGCAGAAACCTCTGCTTTGACTTTGTTTACCACCTTTCTTTACAGTCATGCTCTATCGTAATTAATACTCCTGTTTCCTATCTCGACCTCTCCAGGGTAATTTTTTCGAGTACCGGTATTTTTACAAGAGCCAGTATTAGAAACACACCAACTGTCTTCATTATTTTTTATTACCTGTACCTTTAGTACTGGTATTCACATCAATACCGTTACACCAACCAACCCTAGCTACAGTACTCCTGCTTTACATTTTTAGCCCCACCCCATCACTCGGAGGTCTGTGTCTCTCCTCTGGCCAGGAAGGTCGCCTTCATCTTTTTCCACCCACCTCCAAAAAAGAAAATTGTTACAAACCTGTTGCTCATCATACAGCTCCTGTATGTTATCATTGCCAAGACCATGATACGAACTATCTGTGTGTCCAAATGCTGCACCTGTGTCTGACTTTGTGTTTGCATTTCTGTCCTCACTTAGTCCATAGCGCCCCCAATCAATCTCTTTTTGCGCTGGTTTCCCATTTTGTTTGTCTTCAATTAACCCATCCTGGTCTTCCATGTTTGTTCAAATAACACTTCCTTCAATTTTTGCTCACAATGTCTTGGTAGTGCCTCTCACAACAGTAAATCCCTGTGCTATTTCTTCCGATGCCAAGATCATTGATCGTCATACTGAAGACTACTCCATTAATCTGTTGCGTACTAAAATTAAGATAAAAATAACAGCAAATGTTGACTTTGTCTAGCAAACAATGTTCACAGCAAGATGATGTTCTTGTAATTTCCTCAAGATTGCTCAGAATTACTGTATTAACAACTTAATTCCTCCATCAACAGTATGACTCATCACATTTTTCTACACTGCACAGTCTGGATAAAACAGAGACCTTTTCCCCCCAAGTCCCTTTGATTCTCTGACAAAATTAAAAATGACCAAACCACCACCCAGAAGAATTTCTCCTTCCCAGAGGAGCGACACCCTCTGAAAGGACATACCAAACATGACTAACCATTTCACCTTCAAACCTGCAGAGTTTATCTCAGACAATGGATTAAGTGGGTTAGAGCATCCGACGTGCAACTGGGAGGTCAGTAATTAGACCCCAGGTTGCTTAAAAACTGAGTGATAAAATCTCATCTAACTACTCAGACAATTGATCATCATCATTACGCAAACTGGGACACCAAGGAATCAGATTTTTTTTAAGATCAGTGGTTATCAAACTTCTGTAGACTACTGTACCCTTTGAACTTCTTGAATTGTCCGAAAACCCCCTCTCCTTACCCCCTCTCCTTACCCCCTCTCCTTTCCCCCTTCCCCTACAATTCCAAGTTGGATCTATGCTCAAGTGAACACTTGGATTGTCTGCAGATATCACTCAGAACTAAAAATTGCTGTTAAAAGAAATGTCTCAGCTACATTACAAATCCAACTGAAGAAGAAATTGGACCTAGAGGTGGAGGTATTGAGTTTCTGATGCAATTTCTGGATAATTTGCGGGTCATGTTTACTGTCCCCAGACCTATCAGATACCTTACAGTAATGAGCTCTGGAGTAAGTCAGTAAACCTGTGCTGTGGCCGCGTAAATGTGTTAGATTAAAGTTGTTGCATCCCATGCAGAGATATTGCACAAAATGTGTTATTAATCAAAAATATAAATTTTTGATTTCACGCGTGTTAATTATATGTCAGGCTTTATACTTAAAATTGATCAGTTCAAAGCCTTTGACAGGGTTGACCACTCCTACCTCTCTGATGTTTTGGTTAGAATGGGCTTTGGTGAAAACTTTTGCAAGTGGGTAAAAATCTTGTACAAAGATATTTATGGTTGTGTGAAGCACAATGGATATTTTTCTGACAGAATTCCAATAGAGAGGCAGTGTTAGGCAGGGTTGTCCCCTGTCAGCTAGCCTTTACATGTTAGCTGCGGATGCATTCCACGAGCAATCTATAACTGTAAAGAAATTTCTGGTACCTCTTTTCTTGATTTTGAAGCCAAAATGTTTCAAAGCGCTGACGGTACCACTTTTATTACTTCTAACATTGAGTGTCTTAAGAATATCTTCTGCATTGTTAAGAAGATGGCTCTGGATCAAAGTGTAACCTACAGAAAACTAATTATTAAGAATTGGCTGCAACACTCAATTGTCTCATAATCATAATTTTCCTTTTCCCATCAGGGATGATTTTATGCAGATCTTAGGTGTCTGTATGGGTAACAACCCCAATGTTGTTGAGAAAGAAAACTGGAGCAGGAGGGTTGATTCTTTTTGCTCTATCCTCTCCAAGTGGAAGGGCCATAAACTGTCTTAAAAGGGCAAAGCTTTGGTTATTAACTCACTAGTCATCTCTCGTCTAGTCTATCTTGCATCCATTTTGCAAGTTCCTAATTGGGTAAATGACATGGTTCACCAGAGTGTTATTGATTTTTTGTGGCATGGGAAAAAACCACTCATCAGTTATACCACTCTGGCTCTGCCATTTGAGAGAGAGGGGCTTGACCTTTGTAGTTTACACCTCAAGAAAAAGGCACTGAGAATTAAATTTGTTGCCTTACTTCTCAGGCATGTGCTAAGCACCAAACGTAAGGGACTTATGCTCTACTTTCTGAATCACTATGAAAATATGAAGCTAGGGGTAGATATTTTTCGAATTTTGCCTCAAAATCGCTCTTTAAAGCATATTCCACATTTTTTATAGAGAGATGCTTCTTGCCTGGTGTACTTTAAGATAACAGCTGACAGAATCCTTCCACCCGCTGACAGATCTGAAATGTTAGCCAGCCTATCTTTAACAACCCTTTCATAAGGGACAGTTTGGGCAATGTTTTACTTAATAAACTCTTCATGGATGGGTAGATTATTTATGTACACGATATTATGTATGAAATTCTTCCAAGGCATGTTACCGCTGATGGCATACTCGAGTGTATCCAACTTAACAATCCTACTGTAACAACCGATATCACATATGTTAATACTATTCTTAAGTCTATTCTAGAGTGCTTGCCAAATAACTGGCTGGATGCAATTTTTGCCTCCGATAAAGTAGTGAAGTGTTCATGTTTAATGAAAATCCTTCTATTATACTCAACATTGATGGTAATACCTGTGATGCATCGAGTTTGACCACGAAAGGAGTGACCTCACTCCTCCGTTCTCTCAATACTTGTCCCCCTAAGGGAGAATTGTTCTGGCAAGTGAAATTCACTGAGCTTAATCTCTCTAAAAGATGGTTTAATGTGTACAGGGGGCTAAATAGCAACTTTGAAGCTGACCTTAATTTCAAAATTTTACATAACGTCCTGTTCACCAACGCAAAACTTTACGCATGTAGCCTTGTAGATTCCCCTTTATGTAGCCTATGGGGCATTGAAAATGAAACTGTTTTCCATCTCTTTATAGCCTGTCCAGTGGTGAATCCCCTATGGAGTAAAATTGTCTTGAAACTAAAGGGTACTGTGGATGAGAACAATTTAAACACATGGGTCTTAACTACCCTTTTTGGGGCTGATATGTCACATAACAACCATAATCGTTTGCTCATAGACTTTGTACTTACCTCCTATAAATACATTGTATCTAAGATTCGTTTATTCATTCTTGATGGCATTCCAGATGTGAACATCAAAAATTATTTCTTTAGTTCCCTTAAGAATAAACTTGAAGGTTTGTTTAATTACTATCGGGAAACAGGTAACCTTTCACAGTTCTGGGATATTTTCCAAGGTTCATGTGTGTTAAAAGTGGGCACAGAAGAGGATTCTTGCTATCAGTTTGTATTTGACACCGGATAGTCTAAATTACGGAGTGTAAACGATGGGAAACATGCTTCTTATATACCCCTTATTAATTCATGTTCAAAAAGTATACCCTCTATTTTAGTGATGGGTGTTAAATTGATTGATTAAGCAATTAACGTTAAATTGTACCCAATTAAATTATATTTGTATATTATTATATTATTATTATATTAGTGTTATATATTGTACAATTTATTGTAAATATTATTTTAAATGAGTGAGCCAGATAACTCACCTTGTGACCGAACAATGGGTGAGCCAGTGGGCTCGCCTCCCAATAAATAAGGGAAAAAAAAAAGGGTGGTGGCATTTGAAGCCATAAAGCATAGTAACCAGGAGGTCTGGAGTTTGATTCCTTTTTTGATTCAAAGTAAGGTGGGTTTTGAATTTAAGAGCAATGTACAATCTTAGCATCTGAACTGGTCTTTCAAAAAAAAATACCAAATTTGATCCAAATTGTTGAGTTGGTTGTCACCCTGACGTGAAGATGTAATTAATAAACCAATGGCTTCTCCCACATTTGTGGTTGCTTAGCGTCGTAAAACAACTGCCCTTCAAAGCCTGATCATAAATCTCTACAGTGATATGTCCTTATCACTGGGGGTTTCAAAATCAGTGCCAACACTGAAATCATCTACCAACATGTACTCTGTAACGCTAACCTTATACTTCTAAATGCCCACTACAATTGTGAAGAGACCCTTTTTGAGAAAAACTGGATTAGGCCTACTTAATTCTAGATAAGAATTTATGGCTCAGTTTCTAACCAATTGGTGCAAGTCAGCCTGGCCATTGCCTTCATTCCACTTGTAGTTTACTGGCTAGAGTTTTCCCTCCTCCACTACTTATGCTGAGCACCATGCAAGCACAATGAAAGTGATTTCATTTTTTTAAGTCTCCCTAAGTATGACCTTGTCAGTGGTTGAACTCCAGACCTCCCTGCTACAAAAAAGATGCTCTAACCACTTGACCATGCATTCACACTAGTTAAAATACCCATGTTGGAGTTTAAAGAATACAGAAATAGAAAAATGTTCACCTCTATTCACATATAGAACTAGCACAATTTTCCTAAGATTCCATGTGATCCTCCCCTCTCCCAATTTCTGAAAGCACTTTCCAAAAAGTTCTACTCACTCGAACACCTTAGTTTTCAGCACTTTTAAGAAAAGTTCAGGAGACAAGAATTAGAAGAAATCCTATAATACAAGCACCGATCAAGTACTGTAGATAAATCCTCTTAGCAAATAAACCGGCTGCTTAACTTCTTTGCAGGGCAAGAAAAGAATTGATCTTCACGTCCAGGAGTTTTGTAGTGTAGAAATTCACTCATGCATGACATACTGGATAGATTTTAGTTAGTTCGTTGTCAGGTAAGTCTGAAAAGGTTTCAGCCAAAATGCTCACAATTCCAAAGGCACTCCCTGAGCAATGTATGTCATTCCATGCCAAAACCAGGAGAAGTAAAAAATCTATAGAACCTATCATCATCTTGCTTACAAGGTTTTCTAAATAACATTTTCAGTAGTTGACCTCCAGTGACCTTGATGACCTTTGACCTTAACCAAACACAAAATGATTTGAAATCTCTCCTTTCTACCTTCAAATACTGTGTGAAAAAGTTTTTCAGTATTTGGCCCCACGTGACCCCAGATGACCCTTGACCTTCCACCAAACATATCAGATTTCATCCTTAACACATCCTCACACCAAGTATGACATCTATCCAAGTTTTCTACCTTGAAAAATCATGTTGAGGTTGTTTTAAGTTTTTAACCCCTGGTGACCCCAAATGACTTTTGACCTCCATCAAACAAAGCAGGACTAATCTTTGTACTATACCACATTTACCTATAAGTATGGTGTCTATCTAAACTTCCAACATTGAGCTTATATTTGGTTTAACATTTTTTTAATTTTTCACCTCTAGTGATCCCAGATGACCTTTGACTGACACCCAAACTTACACGATTATTCTTTATGCAACAATGCATCCACACAAAGCTTCCTACATTAATCCTTTTAATAGGTTTTAAGTATTTGACCTCTGTTGACCCGAAAGACCTTTGACCGCTAACAAAACTAATAGGGTACACCTTTCCCGTATGGAGGAATTATATACCTTTTGCTAACGCAAGGAACCAAACATAATGAAAAAATGAAATTCATCCTTGTTAATTATCACCAAAATTGATTGGGTGGAACTTTACCCACATAATTGGCACAATTTACTAGAGCGATTACAGCAATGACTTTTTATGTACTATACATCGAAACAGGCACTGAGGAACACAAGTACCAAAACCGGATCACACCGGACCAAAACGCGATGGAAAATCAAATGGAATAATTATAGCACTACAACAGTATCGCTATGACTACAACGAGTGGCGATTTCATGCAGCAATTTGGTGGTATTCCAATGTATATGAAGTCACGCTGATTCATTTGGAATTTGAAAAAATGCTTACATTTGCAAGTATCTCACACAGCACACACAGAAAAATCAACATAATCTTCCTACTATGTAAGAAATAGCATGATTACTCCACAACTTACAACAAATTTCTCAGTGATACAGCGCCTAAATGTTAACATATATGCAAAGTAAATTATACAAAAAGCACATGCCGATAAGTAGCGATTAAAATTCAGAGAATTAAGAATTAAGTTAGCCTACTACTATACTATTCAACATTTGGTAACATAAGTGATGATCTATGTCTATTGACCACGATTTTGTAAATATTTTATATGAATTTAACGAAAATCTTGATGTTTGGGAGAACTTTGGATAACATCAGCAGGCCACGTATACCGAAAAGTGTGGCAGTGCTGAATTGTACATCTCAGCAGCATTCATCAACTACCAGCGATGACATGTTACACAAGCAGAAATATGTTTTTAGCAATTTGTACAGAAATTCAGGAAAGAGGACTAGCCTACCTTGAGGAACCTACGTTAGTAATGACGGAAATTTTTAATGCAGACAAATTTGTTCAAAAAGTAGGGTAATTATGTTGTAAACTTCAATTTCATTTTTCGAGCTTGGAGTGGCGTGACTTACCTTTCTGTGTTATATTATATAGTGTGTGGTATATATTAACCAAGGTAACGGGCCCCTGTGGGCCTAGCCTAGGCCTAACGTTAGAGCAACACTGATCAGGTGTGAATGGGGAGCTTGTGCATCTCGGTAGGCTAACAAACAAGATTTTTTTCCCAAGCGTCCAGGGAAAAAAACGTGAGTCTGAGACCTGTGACCCCGGGTTAATGAAAATCCTGTCCTTGTATCAAGTAGGTAGGCCTAGCCTAACCCCGATTAGCAAGGGCGACCATCACAAACTTACTAATGCACTAGCCTGGGCCCTAACGTTACATGAGCTAGGCTAGGCTAGGCCTTACGCATAACAAGCATTACTTAGCCTACTTAAAGTTTAACGATAGACATATCGATAAGCTTAGGCTACCCTGGAAAACGATGAAGAAAACCTAGAGACGAGACAATAATAAGTCCAAACTATTCAAAGTCAAGTTCAGGGATTTTAAGCCTCACCTTTTCTCCATACAATGATTAACCATGTAAAGAGATAAATGGATCTCTTCTTTTGGGCAATGAACGGGTTGCGTGATACTGATCCTCAAATCTGTTCATAGCATTGTACAATTTGTAGTATTGTGACCGCGTTGTCAGCTTAACGCTTGCGCGCGCGTCGTATAGTGCATATGTTGATGGTGCAGTGCATCATTGATCCATGCTGAGCACAACCAGATCACAATTTACGGTGGCCTTGTAATGACATACGTGTCACTGAAACAGCAATGACACACCTTCAAAAGAACGCTTTGCAAGTTTGCAGTGCTTCATGAGTAATTCTCCCTTCTTTATAATGCCTTCAGCACGTTCAAATCGTTGCCTTGACAGTATTTCAATGCTTTTCCATTTATCCTAACAATTATTTGCATACTTGTTTTGTAAATTAAACCTAAGCTAGTCTGCCCTCGGAATAAAAAGGTACCGTAGTGAGGCACAGAAAACCACCGGCAGCAGCTTTGACTGAAAAACTTGTCCGGAGAGACATAAAGACGGGGATATTTAGGTACGCTAAAAATGCAAGGGCGGATTTAAAAGATGCGAACCAGACGCTCCCTCACCTAAAATTCCCCAATACTGCTCATTTTGTCTAAAAATTGTTACAAAATGACAGCGCTTTCAACACATTTAATATTTTCAGATAAATTGGCAATAGGGTGCCAGATTCCATATCTAAACCACCATAGGCCTGCCAAACAGGGGTGCAATGGGAAGACTGCTCCCCAAACTAGGCCGCTAGGCGTATCCAAATTTTTTCCAAATTTGCTCGAAAATAGTCGTAGTCGTAGGTAGAATTTAGTCGATGAAAATTCAAAAGGATTACAAACATTCGGTACGTTTTGACAGTTTATTGGTTAGTTTGTTACTGAGATGGAGTTTTACGGCCCAGTTTCCGACCTACTGGTTCAAATCAAGCCGACCACGGTCATTTTTCCAGTTGTGGTTCAGCTGGCTTGTTTTCCCTACTCCACTGTTTATGCCGAGCCTCCAAGCGCAATTGGAGTAGGTTCCGTTTTTATAGTCTTCGGTATGACCTGGCCAGGACTCGAACTTTCAACCCCCCGGCTTAAAATCTGATGCTCTATCCACTTGACCAGGCAGGGGCGCAAATCTCTGTTTGAGAGTGGGGGGGGGGGGGGCGAAAATGCTTATAACATAACATAACAGGTTAAAGGGCAAAGGAGGGCTGTAAAGGCCCCATAAGATGCCCTGTAATCCAAAACCCCCCCCAAAACAAAGCAAACCACCAACACCTAAAGAGCCCAGAAAGATTAGATTCTACCACAGTCATGGAAAAACTTGTCAATATTAACCTTAAAACGGTGCACTGATGTGGAGTTAACAACCCACTCAGGCAGGCTATTCCACTCACTAACAACCCTATGAGAGAAACTGAACTTCCTAATGTCAAGTCTAGCAAAAGACTTTTCAAGCTTTTTGCAATGGCATCTAACCCGAGGATTACTCTGGACCTTTAAATAACTGCAAGCTAACAAAGGATTCCCTTCAGATAGAAATTTGTATACCTGGAGCATGTCCCCCCTAATCCTTCTCAGCTCCAAAGTGGTAAGCCCAAGCAGCTTAAGCCTTTGGGAATAAGGTAGATTTTTAACCTCAGGTATGAGTCGGGTAGCTCTCTTCTGAACTTGCTCTAAAAGCAATTTGTCCTTTTCAAAGAAGGGACTCCAGGCCTGTGCAGCATAGTCGAGATGGGGTCGAACCAGCTGCTTATACAAATTTAGCACAATTTCTTTACTAAAACTCTTAAAATTCCTCCTGATCAACCCAAGCACACTATTTGCCCTTGCAGCAGTAGCTGCACACTGCCTAGATGACTTTAAATCTCCTGTAATAACTACCCCAAGGTCTTTCTCAGAAGTCACTTTGTTCAAATTAGTACCATTCATAGTATAATCATGGTGGGGATTCTTAGAACCAAAGTGGAGGACTTTGCACTTATCAGCATTAAAAGACATTTGCCAAGTCTGAGACCATGAAAATAACCTATCCAGATCTTTCTGAAGCAATAAAGAATCATCCTTTCCTCCAACCTTCCTATAGAGCTTTGTATCATCAGCAAACTTACTTATACTGGAAGTGATAGAGCTATCAATATCATTTATGAAAATCAAGAAAAGAAGTGGGCCAAGAACAGAACCTTGTGGTACACCACTTGAGACTTCTTTCCAGGAAGAAAAATTTCCATTGACAACAACTCTCTGAGACCTACCATTGAGCCACGACTTGATCCACTGAGCGCACTTGCCTATGATGCCTAACCTATGCAATTTTACCATGAGTCTACCTAGAGGTACTTTGTCAAAAGCTTTTTGGAAGTCAAGGTAAATGACGTCCACACTGGAACCTGAATTGAGAGACAAAGAAACATCCTCAAGAAAGCTTAGCAAATTTGTAACACAAGATCTACTGGGTAGGAAACCATGCTGAGTTAGATTGAGTAACCCATTATCTAAGAGATGCTTTAGCAAACAGTCCTTGATTAAGGATTCCATAATTTTGCACACAACACTAGTTAAACTGACTGGCCTGTAATTACAAGGTGAACTCCGATCCCCCTTTTTAAAAATTGGAGTGACATTAGCAACCCGCCAGTCAGTAGGAACAAAATTTGAGTCAAGACATTTCTGAAAAATAATTGATATATATATATATATTGAGATATGATGTGCCCATGAGTACTAAACTGTGCATGCTTGGCGGGCACCGCGAGCGCGAAGCGTGAAGCCCCAAAGGACTCCTGGTGGGATCCAGGGGCAAAGCCCCTGTGGGGGTCCAGGGGGCGAATCCCCCGGAAGCTCTTGTGTTCTGGCGTTTCCAAAGCTTCAGAAAAACTGTTTTCGAATGAAAACAAAAAACAAAAAAGGTGACCATATTTTTAGGTCTACTCAAATTTTTTTTTGGGGGGGGCCAAATTACGATTTGGCCCCCCAATTTTTCACTTGAGAGGGCGAAGGCCCCCCTTGCCCCCCGGGATTTGCGCCCATGTGACCAGGCATGCAGTCTATAGAACTCGAAAAATACTGATTCATGATACTATTAGGGGGAGGGAGGACAGGGGAAAGATACCCCAAAAGAAATCGAACAAGGGCCAGTCCCAAATCAAAACCACCATAATTCTGTCACACATCCTTGTCGGCTAAGCAGTTCCATGGCAACCATCCCAATCGAGATAATCGTAATAATAAGATTTATATCAACTGGACCAGGCGCGTAGCCAGTGTGTCATGTGGAGGGTTTTGGTGTCATGGTGGGATTTGGGGCACGAAATGAGGGAAAAGTCTAAGGACAGAGAGAAAAAGCCGTTATTTTAGGTGTTTTTGCATTGCAAGGTTGGGCCATGGGGGAGCGGGGGCTCTAACCCCCCCCCCAAACCACCCCTTGGCTACGCCACTGAACTGGACTAAATAAATAATGTGAAGGAATAACACAAACAACTTTTTACATATTCTAAGCCCCTCCCAAGGAACAAGCCGGGAGTATGTTTTAATCGTGATGCCTGATCTTGTCTTGCATGCACTGGACTGAATCCGTGTTTTTCCGCTGTTACCCAGGTGGGTTGGGGGGAGGAGGTTGGTCGGGGCGGGGTCTGGTGTTTTCTTTCGTTACCCTCTTTGTTTTAGTGGTTAAGATTTCTCCGATTTCTCTCATACTTGTTGATTTTTTGTTACTACTTTTGTACGTTGCTTCTTTTTTTGTTATGATAGGGAGTCCATATTCCAATCCCAACAGGGTTTTTCGTGTTCTTCCCTTCACGTCATGCATATATGCCTCTATTAAGTTTCATCTAACGTTTGTAATTATTTTCTATTTATGCATGAAGTGATAAATCAAATAAACGAAACGAAACGAAGTTTTCATACGGGTGTACCTTTACATTTTTGAGGACAATAACATGATTAGGCCTCGCTGGGTCATATAAGGCAAAGGAAGAAAAAGAGCCAGACCGTCATATCACCTTCACAAGAGCATTATACCCAATAAAGAAGCGCTCACGCCAAGGGCGAAATCTGCTGCGTTTTGAGTTATGGCAGGATTTTTTTTTTGACGAGGGCGAATGAGGGCAATTTCATGCCCAAGAATTTGCGAAAATCGCCTCCATTATTCCTTGGATAAAGAATCTACCTCCCGCCCGCAATTCGCAGCGGATTTCGACTTTGGTATGAACGCACTTTCATGTTAACTTGCTTATTTCTAGCCTTCGTAGGGTTCCAGGCTATAGTAGTGAACGGTACTAACCACCCTTCAAACACCAAAAGGTGAAAAACAAAACGAGCCCAGTTGCTACCATTTTACCATTTTTGGTGCACTGAGAACAGACCAGAGATGCTATAGGCATCGGTGCTTACTTGGGCACGACGTGTAGCAAAGCACCGGCGCATCGGTTACATCTAATTATTTATAGCACCAGAACTAAGCTGTAAACACCGTTCATTTTACGTGGGGGACCAGTTTGCGTAGATCTCGTTTTCTTAAAAAAAAACCAAATGTTTTCAAAAAAAGTCCTAAATTTTCATTTTCTTCGTCATTCGGGTAAAAATTTGCGACCCACTTTGGTTCGAGGAATAGCCCTACTCCTTCTTTCTCATTTTTTGGTGATTAAAAATCTTTGTGGGCCTGCCCCCCCCCCCCTCCGAGGGTGTTGCCCCTTGTCAAGCAAACCCCAGCACCAGAATTTTTTCGTTCTTTTCTGGAAGAATTTCCCATACCTTGATCAATCAAAAGTTCTCACTGACTTTTCTTTTACTCGTGCCATGCACTCTTGGTCGTCATGCCGTTCTTAAATATCTTAAATATCCTAAAATGTTTAAAAATAGCATCATTATTGATCTCAGTCCTCCTTAAAAGCAAAACTTTTCCACAAAGGAGAGAGCAGTTCCTCCCGTCAGACCAATCCCCAGGACATAGAACAATCAAACCCTATATCGGCACTCCTTAAATGCTTCTCTTTTCCAAAGAAAAAACAACAACAACAACCAGCAAAAAGCCGTTCCTAATGTCCTCAATGCACAATTCCACCTGTCTACTTTCATAATTATGAACATAAGGAGACATCATTTTGGGTTTAATCAGTTTCGAAGGCGAAAACTTTCCGATGTTTCTGTCTAGGTTATCCATTTCCCTTGATTTGCACTGTTTTCCCCCTTCACAATTCTTGTGAACGCACTAGATTTCCCGAAAAGCTGAAGAAAATTTCAATCTTAGTGCATTGAAATAGGATTTAATTAAAAATACGATACCTAAAAATAAAAATATCCTTCCGATAGTTTGAAGTTTGCCCCTAACTTTTATACGCATGGTCTCTTGGAAAAAATTGGCCAGTGGAAAATTCCCCACCCCCATGCAGAACACTGTAAAAATGTCTGAGAATTTACAGAACAAAAAATAAACTAAGGGCTACATAAAGATTGCAACCAAGTTTTAAAAGTTTCCAGCATTTTTGTAACCTCTATGTATTTATCATTTTTTTCTGTAAGTTTACGGGCACGCTATACGGTGTACGTTTGGCTACTGACCTGCTTGTGGGTGGTTCCGAAAGATAATATGCAACTTCAGCTGTTCGTGACAATCCGACTGGGGGAGTAGAATCCATCTTTAGAGACTCTCCCCCACCTTTTGAGAACTTAATTTTTTAATATAATCAAAAGAGGAGCGAAAGAAAGAGAAACCAGAAAAATTATTCGACAATATTCAATAGCTTGTTATAATAAAATTAGTCTCAGCCTGTTAGGTTAAACGTAGGAAAAATTTTAATACAAAAACCATAATAATTTTGGAAAGATTTTTTTTTGGTGGGGGGGGGGGCGCTTTCTCTCATTATCGTGAAACTGACTAATCAATTGAAAATTTCGTCTGCTATGTCATCTATTGTGACTTGGAGTTCTACAAATTTATGAAAATTAAATACAATATTGTCCTTGTAAACAAAGTCTTATACCCTAAACTCACATAAGAGGAGTCGCAACTTGAAAAAACGACGTCCTTTGCATGAGGCACACATGTATAAATCGATGTCTTACACTATACCACGCTCTGGAAAACGCGTTTGGCAATTAAACACTTTTCCCCACTTTGTAAACATGTTAAACATGTTAAATTCTAAACATATTTAACAATCAAACACTAAATGTTTAGCAATCAAAAGTGGTGGAAAACAAAACATTTAGGAAACATAGCAGGACGTATTGCGTAGATAATATTGACCCGTAAAATACTAATTACTCTTCATAATTTTTTAATGGCGAGTTTGTGGATGAGGGAGGGGAAGGAATTATCATGTGATGAACGTAAAATATTTTAGGGGGCTCAACTCTTTTTCCAAAAAACAACCAATAGGGAGACACCCAACCTGGATTCGCCACTGTTTACGCACTTTACCCCAGTCTTGAAAACAAAACCTGAATATGTCACTGGTAGACGACGGTCTGAGTTTAACTGGAACCATAAAACTGGATAAAACCATGCAGACCGCGCACGGAGTACATGCACGGTGACACAAAACCGTCGGACTAGTATATACTCCCTCGGTTCAAGGGAAAGAAGCATAAAAAATGTACCTTTTGGTCAATGGGGGTAGGGTGAGGAGCAGAGTACCAAATTGTTCAGCCTGAAACCAATGTCTTCATTTCATCTGTAGTGGCGGCGGACGTCAGGATTTCAAAAGTAGTGCCATGGCAAATGACAAGGGGAAGCCCCGGAACCTTTGAGGCTTTAGCCTATTCTGGGTAAAGTACGTCACATGAAAAGTTCCTTTCTGCTTCAGCACATTCGGTACACTATAGGGTCGGTCGGACCCTGTTGGATTCCACGGGGCCTAGCTTTGGCGAGGGACCAGGAAGCGAAGCAACAAAAGCTATGAAATTTTAGCATAATTATCTCTGGGTGAAACAGGTTCAGGACAGGTTTACTTGTTCAAGAGTGGGAGAATCTGAGGACGAAGGCTAGTCTGGCAAAGGAGAATTCCGACACCAAGCTCCGCCCCTTGTATCGTCACTGCCTATCTGGATCAAGCTAGAACTAGATACCAAAGGCCAGATTACTAATTGACCATTGAAAAACACCATTGCAGTTTTGTCATAGTTTTATTTTTCATTCAAAGGATAAAACAGAATGGAACAATTGTACAACCCCAAAACAGTAAACTCTCAATGTGACACTGTAAACAGCTTTAAAATCGTCATAGACCCAATCCTACAGAAGAAAAACTTAGATGAAAGTAATGAAGCCCGGCTTCGTCAAAAGACGCTAAAGTTCCCCATTCATCTTAACGTTTCATAATGCTATTTATTTAAGGTGGCGCTCTATATTTATTGAACAAAAAACGACAAAAGATTGAAGCCAAGCGTTCAAGGTCTCTGGCCGGCCATGATCCTGTCAACTACAACAGAGAACCAACTCAGGCGCCTCTCTAGTACCCTTCTGCATACAGTGACGCTCAGCGTGCTTTGTATACGACCACAACCTTTCCCCGGGACTCCCCTCGAGGACCGGCGATACATTGGGGAGGAACACTACTCGCCTCCCAGTGCAATCAGAGTAGGACCATGTGTGAACACTACCGTCCGGTTGGCGTCAACGTGCCGCATAAGTTACGACAGAGGATGTCTTATATAGCCTAAACATTTACAGGTATTACAAGTTACAGTGGAGTTTTGTAAGTAAAAATTACAACCAAATGTAGAAAATGCTGAGGCCATCATATTTATCAAACATTTGTAGATAAAATTGAAATATGTTTTGCATGTTTTTGATATAGCCTTTCTCCTGGCGACTGAAGCTTTTCTTAATAATTCTCATTTTCGCTCAAAATAGAGGCTTGCATCACGGCAACGTCATTGATATGACATAGTACGTCACATGACACATGACGTCACATGACAACTGCTCGTATGTCTTCCCGATACTTTCCATCTTTCTGGTGAAATGTAAGATATTCGTTATTGAAACAGTGTAAGGTATGCGTATGGGCCGGGAACATTTGGGGAAGCCAATTGCCCGGCAACTAAAGCGGAAGACTCTATTATTGTAAATAAACGAAAACTCAAAAGGTGACTATTTCTATTCCACTTACATGGGGGGGGGGGGGGGGGGTGCAATTCCCGGCTCTCTTGTCCTATTCTTTTTCAAATTATCTACCCCCTGTAATCTATGGTTGAGCGGATCGTTGATAGACTTTCTTGGGCAGGTTTAATATTTCCAATGGAGAGAATCTTGTACCCCCTCTTCTTCTCTTGGTTTGTTGGATCATGTAGGTATGTAATCATTTTCTGGGAATTTGGGGAATTATTATTCCGGCTAAGATTGGGTCACTCCCTCTAGACAAAATGGAGCCCATAAAGGTTTCACACCAACCTAAACAAAGTTCTTGTTTAAACAGGTTAACATGCTGTTAGTATTCGGTAGGTGCATGACTTTTGTGTTATTAGGCTACCAAAGCTTTCGATTTCAGATCTTCTCTTCAAATTAAACTAATAATCCTAAAGATTCCACGGTACTTTAAATTGCAACTATAAAGGATTAACTTGTTTGACTTATTATGTGAATATTCACGATCACTTGTCACCCATAGGTGTTGCTTGTTCAGGCTGGCCTATTCAAATATACTGTAATTCCCCAACCTCACTGCTTTTGAGCAGAGCCTTGGACTTTAGTCTATAAATGTTCAACAGATACTTTATGGTACTTCCAGCTGACGTTTGAGAGGATGAATGGAGATCTGAAAAGGATTTATCCGGTCAACAATTTGAAGAGAATAGGATTATTAGATAACTAACTTCATAATCTCCTTTCCCTTGAAGTAGTATACTCGTCAAATTTTGTACCACCGTGCTTGTACTCTGTCCGTGCGCGGGTCTGCGTGGTTTTATCCAGTTTTATAGGTCCAGTCCACGGACTTATATACATGGACAGGGCATGTAACGTGTACGTCCTATCCGTAGAAGGTTGTCACCGGCTGGGACAAAAAAGACGCACCAAGATGACCGCCGTGAACCTATAAATCGTCTGTTATATTTTAAAAAAAAAGTTAAACGTGAATGGGAAACAATATCGTATTCCTGCATACGTGAAGTGATTTTGACCTTACATTGCCATATTTCAAAAATATTTCAACTTTCTTGCAAAATATCGGGATATACTTGAGCAAGTCCAAACTTTCACACAAAACCATAGCAGACGGCCATCTTGGTGCGCTCTTTCTCACATTACGGTGGAGACAATGTTCGGTATGCTCTGTCCATGTATAGGAAGTCCGTGGTCTAGTCAAACTCAGACCGTCAACCAGTGGCATATTCAGTTTTTTTTTTAACTGAGTGGGGTAAGGGCCTAAACAGTGGCGAATCCAGGTGGGGTGTCTCTCTATTGGCTTTTTTGTGGAAATAAATTGAGCCCCCCCAAAAACCACATCATCACGTGATGAGTCCTTTCCCTCCCTCATTCACCAACTCACATTAAAAAAATTATCACGAGTAATTACCGTACGGGTTAATATAATCTACGCAAGGCATTTTGCTATTTTCCCTAAAATTCGTTTTCAAACACTATTAATGGCTAGATATTTAGTGTTTGATTGTTAAACATGTTTAGAACTTAAACGTGTTTTTTATTTTTATTTTTTTTTTACTTTTTTTTTTTACAAAGTGGGAAAAAATGTTTAATTGCTAAACGCGTTTTTCAGAGGGTGGTGTTGTAGACATCAATTTATATATGGCTCATGAGAAGAAGCGAAGAACGTCGATTACTTTTAGAGTGCAACTCCTCTTATGTGGGCGGGGTTTAAGACTTTGTTTGCAAGAACAATGTTGTATTTATTGTCATAAAAATTGCAGAACAAAAGATAAAGAAATACAAAGAAAAATGTTGGCACTTTTAAAACTTGGTTGCCAGCACCTTTTCTGTAATCTTTATGCAGTCCTTAGTTTATTTTTTGGGGGGTTCTGTAAATTTTCAGACATTTTTTACATTGTACTGAAGGGGGATAAAATTTTCCAGGGACCAATTTTTGCCCAGGAGACCAAACGTATAACAATAAGTGGCAAACTTCAAACTATCTGAAGGACAAAAAATTTGAGGGAGTTCCTCTCCTTCACGACAAGCCTTCCCATGTGTCATGGTTGAAAACAGCAAAAAAAAAAAAAAAAAAAAAAAAAGGCCTGTACCTCCTTTAAAAGGCAATGGAAAACGCAAATTTTATATCTTGCCTGTAGTGTGACGTTTAATTGGAAACGCTATGAGTTATTTAAATCTTTCCGAAGACTGCTAACTTCATGAGACACCGTTTTCCAAGTTGAGTCTATCATTCTGTTCATACTTTTACCATGCCACTTTTTCATTTGCATCCTGTGTGTGACAAAATGTTATTGAATGATTAGAAAGAGCCACAGGTAAGTAATGCAAGTGTTGGGGTTGATTGATTTCATAAGAACTGCCAGTGATTCTGTGCAGCTTGCTAGCATGACGAAACCATGGCCTGCAGGCAGACTGTGGTCCACGCCCTCCTTGAACTTTTGAGATTCTGATGCCGTAAGATGGAGTATTGCGCCCACCCTTCTGAAGAAATGAGCTTGTACTGAATATTTTGTTACCTAATAACACAGCTTCCTATAGCTGCTGATCTAGGCGTTCTCCTAGATCCTGTGCGTAGGATAGCTACCAACAATCAGCTTAACCAGGATTTTCTTGATGAGGGATGGGGCATATTGACGGAGAGCTGAACACTTTGTGGGGTAGCAACTTGCTGGATTTCTGGTGTGCGGCCACAGAGGCGCTACGCAGACTACTACTTAGCTACTTCAAACCTTATCTGCGTGGCAGGCTGTACGGCATATTCCTTTTGCAGTCATCGTTTTGGAAGCTTTGAAGCTGAGAAAACCGCCGTTCGCTCCGCGAGGTACCCCGAACCTTGACAACATTTGCGGTCGTTCGATCTGACCTGCTATGCTACTTTGCGAATTTTATGGCAACGAGACTTTCGGAATGTCAGAAACATAGAATAATAATGTAAGCCCGAATACGCAGTCAGAAGTAACCCGGAAGTTGTTCCGACTTCAATCGACCTTTTCACCTTACCCAGGTTATCGAGTCCCACGTCGACAGGAGATTCAACGAACAAACTTGACTGGGATTGGCTTCCCGTTTGTTTGACGATCAAAATAAATTATTTGCAAAGCGTCGTAGGTATTTTTCTCAATTTGGGATTATTAAGCTGTCATTGTTTGGACTGTCTTTTCCGTTTTCTGTCGAGTTTCTAGCAACATAGCGTAGTCCTTAGCGTTACACTTCGTTAGGGAGCAGACCTATGCAACTAACGAGCGTTGAGTAATCATGTGGTTGAGCAAGTACACGTAGCCTAGCGGTACGACAAACATACACGCTCACAGTTAGAGTACCAGACTTATCGTTATGAAGCTATACTCAGATGAGCACTAACGTTAGGAGTACACTAAAATGGTCTGCGTGTGTAACACTTAGGCCTAGGCCTAATTAGTTACTAATGTTGGCCCTAGTTAGACCTATGCCTAACTTATGTTTATACTAATTCAGGTTCTAAGTTACTCTTTACAACATAGCCTAGCGTAGACCCCTCATAAAGTCATAACTTGAGATTTTGTTAGTGTTTGCATGGCCACGGGTTAACCTGGCCTTATCATTGCTAGTTAAACATCTTACTAAGGCTTACCACATAACATAACATAACAGGTTGAAGGGCAAAGGAGGGCCAAGGCCCCATAAGATGCCCTGAAGACCAAGCCCTAATCAAAAGTCAAACCACCAAAGCTTGACTACAGCCCCAAACAATCAGATTCTACCACAGCCATGGAAAAACCTGTCAATGTTAACCTTAAAGCAGTGAACTGAGGGGGAGTTAACTACCCAATCTGGTAGACAATTCCACTCGTTGACAACTCTATGGGAGAAACTAAACTTCCTAATGTCAAGCCTTGCAAAAGGCTTTTCAAGCTTTTTACAATGCCCACGCACCCGAGAATTACCTTGAACCCTTAAATAACTACAAGTCAGCAGGGGATTTCTTTCACAAAGGAACTTGAAAACCTGGAGCATGTCTCCCCTAATCCTTCTCAGCTCCAAGGTGGTAAGCCCAAGATGTTTAAGCCTAGCATGATAGGGCAAATTTCTCACCTCAGGAATGAGGCGAGTGGCTCTCCTCTGAACCTGCTCTAAAACAAACTTGTCCTTTTCATAGAAGGGACTCCAAGCCTGAGCTGCATAGTCAAGATGGGGTCTTACCAACTGCTTATACAAATTAAGTACAATATCCTTACTAAAATTGATGAAATTCCTCTTGATCAATCCAAGCACTCTATTAGCCTTTACAGCAGTGGCTGCACACTGCTTTGATGACTTTAAGTCCCCAGTAATTACAACACCCAGATCTTTCTCAGAGGTGACATTACTTAAAACACAACCATTCATGTTATAATCATAGCTAAAACTTTTGGGACCAAAATGAAGGACCTTACACTTATCTGCATTAAAAGACATTTGCCAGGTCTGAGACCAAGAAAATAACCTATCCAGATCTTTCTGCAGCAGTAATGCATCATCCAAAATGCTAATTTTCCTATAAAGCTTAGTATCATCTGCAAACTTACTTATACGAGATGTAAGAGAACTATCAATATCATTGATGAAAATTAAGAAAAGAAGTGGGCCAAGGACAGAACCCTGTGGTACTCCACTTGTGACTTCTTTCCAAGAGGAGAAGTTACCATTGACAGCAACTCTCTGAGATCTACCATGAAGCCACGAATTTATCCAGTCAGCACAATTGCCCTGAACCCCTAACCTATGCAGTTTAACCATTAGCCTACCTAATGGAACTTTATCAAAAGCCTTTGAAAAGTCAAGGTAAATGACATCAACACCATACCCAGAATCAAGAGATGAAGAGACATCTTCAAGAAAGCTCAGTAAGTTAGTAACACAAGATCTGCTTGGCAGGAAACCATGCTGTGACAGAAAATTGGAGCTGAGCTGAGGAGGATTTTTTTTTTTTTGGGGGGGGGGGGGGGGGACATACTCCAGGTTTACAAGTTTCTTTCTGAAAGGAATCCTCTTTTGTCGAGTAGTTATTTAAAGGGCAGGAGTAGTCATCCCAAATTGAAGAAGTGTAATAGACTGTCCAGAAGTGTAATCGACTGTCCCTAACTGCTCTTTACCTTCATTAAGGGTTCAAAGTAAATCTGGGGTTAGTGGGCATTGTAAAAAGCTGGAAAAGCCTTTTGCAAGGCTTGACATTAGCAAGTTTAGTTTTTCCCATAGAGTTGTCAACGAGTGGAATTGTCTGCCAAAATGGGTAGGCCTGGTTAACTCCCTTTCAGTACACTGCAGGGAATAATTTATCCAGTATCGCATCGCAATTTGCTACACAAACAGGTCAAAGTGCTACACAAATAAAAAATTGTGTAGCAATTTTTGTGTGCATAACCCTTGCATTTTCACAAACAATGTGTGAAAGACCTCAAAAATCTTCAAAACTGCTATGCAAAATTTGAATGCTAAATTATTCCTTGCACTGCTTTAAGACTAACATTGACTATTTCTTCCATGACTGTGGTAGAATCTGATTGTTTGGGGCTGTTGTCGAGGTTTGGTGGTTCGACTTTTGATTAGGGTTTGGACTTCAGGGCATCTTATGGGGCCTTGGCCCTCCTTTGCCCTTCAACCTGTTATGTTATGTTATTTCAGTGGTACCCGGGTACCCGCTAGCCAACGTATTACCCCGTTCCAAATCTACTACCCGAATCTTAAAATATTTTGCATTAAAAAATGATCACCCCATTTACATCATTGCCCTTGGTAATGGACTAAAATATTTTGCCAATTTGGTTAACATTCTTAGAGATTGAGAATGAAGAGAGCCCCTAGAAATTATGTTTGATAATGAAGAGAGCCCCTAGAAATTATGTGTTAGTTTGAAAGTTGTTTGTAACGTTTGCATCATATTGACTGTAATTGTTAAGTTGAACAACACCCCTTGGGCAATACTTTTCCAGATATATCTGCCACTAGGTTTTCATTAGTGTATGTGCTTATTTTCGATATTGGGAAGTCCTAAAGGGCATGGAAAAAGTATGAAAGCAAAGAATTAACCTACCGATTGCTTTTTGCAGTAGATATCAAATATGCATTACTTAAACTAGAGACTAGGTCTGATTCTCATTCTTAAGCAATGTGTACCATTTAAGAGCAAGTACTGCTCATACTTGGAAACTTGTACGTTTTGTCATGAAGACTCTCTGCCAAGGGAGTTTAAAAGTGTGGGGTCCAGTTCAAAGAGGGAGAAATTTTCATTCTGCTGCCAATTTTATTTTTTCCAGAAACTACCTACCTGAAGCCAACATGAAGTCCTCTGTTCTTCCCGGTTGGTTCGGAAGAATCTCTTATGACAGACAGGAGACACTCCTCAAACTCTTTATTCTGGTTTTCTGTATGGTTCTATGTAAGTTGCCATCACTCATTGAAAAAAAGCTGAGGATGTATTTGTGTTCTAGCTCCAGGGCTGGACAAAATGTTTATACTGTGATTTTGGGATGGGAAATGCTATACTGAAACTTGTCCTATTTTTTCATGTACAGGAAAAAATGAGTTCCCTGAAACTTCCAAAGTTTTTGTCCAAGTACCTATGTCTGAAGAAGCCTCCCAGTATGAAGATGTTTGTTACAATGTTTGTGCAAGGGGCAGGGGTGGGGTCAAGAGAGACTGTTACATGGATAGTGCATTTTACTGGTTACAGTTATTTCTTTCTCTGGCAGCTTGTCAATGAGCAGTGCACTTTTGGGGTTCCCTATTCCCTCAAAAATCATTAAATAAAATCGTTGTTTTTGAATTTTTCAAACATGGATCCAAATTGTATTCAGATGAAATTTTCATCCCATTGTGACATTTAGTTCTTTGTGGATGGAGGTTTTGAGCAAATGTTTGTACTTAAGTCAGTATTTTTTGGGGGAGGGAGTATTTCAAATTTTTAGAAATATGTGAACATTGAGGGAATGCCAAGTCTTTCAATTTTTCAACCCTCATACTTCAAAGGATCCTGTGCATTAATAGGAAAAAATGGGAAAAGACTGAAAAAAGACTGCAATTTTGTCGTTGAATCCTTGAATTTTGGATGTTTATTGTTTGGTCTGGAAAAATTGCCCTACGGTCTTAAAATTTGTTCATTGATCTGATCATTTGATCATTGTTGAAGTCATGTTAAGTACCCATCTATAAAAATGTATCATTGTATACAACATGAATTCTCCATTTTGGTCTTCAAAAACTTTTGCAAAACCTCTTGCATTTTGAGTATTTCAGAAAAGTGAAATCGGTGGGTTCTCTCTACCAAACCATGCAATAATTGGTGTTATTTGGCTGTAATCATTTGAATGTTTATTACCTGTGATAACACTCTTAGATTATGAGATAAATGGAGCAAAATGATGCCATCTTTGAAAAAAAAAGGGTGGTAGAACCATCACTTCTTATCTGGTACAGTACAGTTGAGAATGCAAACAATATTCTTTGAGGCTGGAGGTGGCTTCCTCAAGAAAAGAACGTCAGGAAAAACTCTTATGATATTATGTCATCTGTGCTTGCTTCAGATTCAATGGTCCTGTATCTAAGAACTGCACACTGACACTGGATGTTATTTTTTTACCAGAATGCCAGTTAAACCATACAAACATATGATTTCACAAGCATTTCTCTTGTTGAACATTGTGATTTCAATGTTTTTGATTCCTTGCCGAAGGCAGGCAAGTAATCTATGCGATGGTGATGTCGTGTGTGTGTGTGTGTGTGTGCATGTGTGTGTGTGTATGTGACGCTTTGGCTTGTAAACACGATATCTCAAGAAGGGTAAGTGTGACTAACCTCGTATTTGGTGTGTAGGTTGGTCATATTGAGTAGATGATCCCTATTGTTTTTGGTGGAGATCAAAGGTCATTTGGGGTCACCAGAGGTCAAAAGGTCAAAACTTCGTAAACACGATAACTCGAGAACGGTACATGCGACTATGCTCATATTTAGTGTGTGGGTTGGTCATATTGAGTAGATGATCCCTATTGATTTTCGTGGAGGTCAAAGGTCATTTGGGGTCACGAGAGGTCAATAGGTAAATTCCTTAGAAATTGCTTGTAAATACGGTATCTCAAGAAGGGTAAGTGTGACTAATCTCATATTTGGTTTGTGCATTGGCCATATTGAGTAGATGATCCCTATCGATTTTCGTGGAGATCAAAGGTCATTTGGGGTCACCAGAGGTCAAAAGGTCAGAACTTCGTAAACACTATCTCAAGAACGGTACATGTGACTATGCTCATATTTGGTGTGTGGGATGGTCATATTGGTCACACAAAGGAGCTGTTCATGTGTTCCCTCTTACAAATGTTACATCTCAAGATCACCTTAGCCAATTTGTTAATTTTGTTGGTTATTTTACTTTAAAAGAAACTTATTGGAAGTTACCAATCATAAAAATTTGTGCTGTCCCAAAGAATTAAACTGCTACAAGCACCCCAGTCCTACTATTAGTTCTGTAAAATGTGTTACTCACAATCATCGTACAACAATGTCTGTGCAATTTTTGTCATTCACCTTTATTTATTGCAAGTATTTGTCAAGTGTTCACAAATATATTGCAAGTGTTTGCATACAACATTGCTGAGTGTAGTCTAGTCAATGGCGCATCCAGCTCTCAGTCGGAAGGTGTAGTGTTCAATTTCCAATCATGCCACACCTTACTGTAAAAATGGAACCTATTGCAGTTGTGCATGATGCTGGGCATTATGGGTAGCAATTCAACTAGAAAAAGGCTGTGGGCAATAGATTAAACAAGAAGGTTAAGTTGAGACTTGAAAACCTGTCTAATTTAATCCTAACATGATTGACTTTGTCACCAGTCTGTTAAATTTTATGTGGAAAAGAGTTCAAATGTCACAGAATCAACATAGTATCTAACCAGGTATAGACAAATCCGGACAACAAGTGATAGTCAGACTTTAGTCAGCCATAACTGGGGTTTACCATCTTTAAATCTTTCAATCCCTTGCCTACCTATATCATGGATGGTTGTACACTGAAATACCTATTGATTTCCTCAATTTCACTGTATATGAGGGTTTGAAATAACATTTTGACAGTAAATGAAGACAATTTAAGGCTGATGGACCCCACTTACGGATGCCTACAGTCACTAAACACAAGGGATGATCGGATTTGTCTGTAAAATTTTACATATCATGGTGTCAGTAGAATTTCCACACTATTAGATATTTTGATTTGATTGCAAAGGTTTTCTTCTAAATAATTTCTTTCATATTTATTCACAGCATTCTCGACCAGGTTGTTCTCTGTCCTTCGCTTTGAGAGTGTCATTCACGAATTTGATCCTTACTTCAACTATCGTACGACACTCTTTCTTGCCGAGGAGGGATTTTACAAATTCCACAACTGGTTTGATGACAGAGCTTGGTATCCTCTGGGAAGGATTATTGGTGGCACCATTTACCCTGGTATGTTACTTTATTCTGGTAATCTGTGGCACCATTTACCCTGGTATGTTACTTTCTTCTGGTAATCTGTGGTACCATTTACCCTGGTATGTTACTTTCTTCTGGTAATCTGTGGTACCATTTACCCTGGTATGTTACTTTCTTCTGGTAATCTGTGGTACCATTTACCCTGGTATGTTACTTTCTTCTGGTAATCTGTGGTATTATTTACCCAGGTACCCAAGTTGCTTCTCATTATTCAAAGATGAAAGTGTCAAGGAAATTTCCTGACTGAGGGAAATTTGAGCTCTGGAGCAAAATTCTCAGGAAACCCATTTTGCTAGACAAAATGTTTTGCCATATAGCCACTGTGATTTGAATGGCCTAGGTTGTGGAGAATTTGCAGCTTATTGGAGCCTTGAAGAAGTGGACTGATTGTTCTCATTTTCTCAATGTTCAAAGCATTGTTTTGTGAAAATAAATGCAAGTATGGGATTAGAAAGTTTTTGTATGTTCTGGAAATATCAGTCAAGGTCTTTGAAAGTCATTGTAAAGTCACTGAAGTTCTGTCATTTTGAATGTGTACAAACCCAGGTACCCCCTCTGATGTTTGGTGTGACTACATACCCAGGTGTATTCCTTGCTTTTAATGATAATTGGTGGTACCATTTTACAAAGGGTCCTTACCTCTTAGTATTGGTGGTATCATCTAGGCAGGTATATTTTGTGTAGCACTGTCAGCAATTAGCAGTTTATCACAGATTACTTGCTAGTCATTTAATCATTTATTGCAAGACAATTTTAGATTAGAGGTGTTTCCTGGCAATTTGGATTAGGGGTGCTTCTTGGCAATCAGAATAACCATATACTGTATACAATATGCTGCAGTGTTCACTCTTAAGTGTGAGATTTCACAATCCCTGTACTCAAGTCACAATTTCCACAAAGAGAATATTCATATTCTTCTGGAAATTCCCACACTGTTTCTGTCTGCATAGTCAAGTGGTTAGAGCATCTGACTTGCAGCCTGTAGGTCTGAAGTCAGACTTCTGATGGGGTCATACCTAACTTTAAAAAGGCACCTGTTGCCACTGTGCTTGGAGCTCAGCATAAGCATTGGAGTAGGGAAAACAAGCCAGTTGGCCACAACTGGAAAAAGGTCTGTTGCCAACTGACGTACACAAAATTGGCTGGAAACTGAGTGGTAAAACCTCATCTGTCTGACTAATGCACATTATTTCCAGTCACAAATGTTAAAATGGCTGTGGCCAGCTCAACTTAATCAATTGGTTGGAAAGTGGGCCGTAAAACTCCATCTATCCTAACCCTGACCACACTGTTTCTTTGTATACCTTTGTTAACTGCTAATATCTCAAAAATAAATATTTTCCCAGAGTGTGTACATCTGGATGCCTCTTAAAATCTCTGGTGGAATGTTGCTGGAAAACTTGTTTCATTGATTGCAACTTTTAAAATTCCCTCCTAAAATCTGAAATCCCTTCCCCCCACCCCTTCAGCAATAAAATACTTTTGGAAGGTGCCCTGTGTTCTGAGCCTAGTTCCAGCACAAGCTTTGGGGACCATTTCAAAAAGGAAGGTACAGCTTATTCATTTATTGCTCTTCATTTTTCTCTGGCATTAATATTTTCAAATCTTTTTCATCCTCTCAGGTTTGATGGTAACCTCTGCTGTTATATATCATGTACTAAACTTTATCAACATCACCATCAATGTGAGGAATGTCTGTGTATTCCTCGCACCGTTGTTTTCATCTCTTACAACATTGGTGACATATCATCTTACTAAGGAATTAAAGGTTTGTGACTCTTTTCTTAGTCAAGCTGTGTGTGACTCTTTTCTCTGTAAGCTGGTATAGTTTTTGATTCCTTGCCAAATGCAGGCAAGGAATTTATGTGATGGTGATGTTGTGTGTGTGTGTGTGTGTGTGTGTGGGTGTGTATGTGTGAGTGTGTTTGTGACACATGCTTGTAAACATGATATCTTAAGATAGGAATGACCGACACTTTTCATATTTGGTATATAGATTTTTCATGTTGAGAGGAAGAACTCTATTGTTTTTGGTAGAGGTCAAAGGTCATTTGAGGTCACCAGCGGTAAAAATGCGAAAACTTTGAAAATGGCTTGTAAACACGATATCTTCAGCTAGGAGTGACCTGCACTTTTCACACTTGGTATATAGATTTGTCATGTTGAGAGGAAGAACCCTATTGTTTTTGGTAGAGGTCAAAGGTTTTATGAGGTCACCAGTGGTAAAACTGCGAAAACGCCGAAAATGGCTTGTAAACATGATATCTTCAGATAGGAGTGACCGATACTTTATATATTTGGTATATGGATTTGTCACGTTGAGAGAAAGAAGCCTATTGTTTTTGGTAGAGGTCAAAGGTCATTTGAGGTCACCAGCTGTAAAATTGCTAAAACTTCGAAAATGGCTTGTATACATGATATCTTCAGGTAGGAGTGACTGATAATCTTCATGTTAGGTATATAGATTTGACATGTTGAGAGAAAGAAGCCTTTTGTTTTTGGTAGAGGTCAAAGGTCATTTGAGGTCACCAGCGGTAAAATCGCAAAAATTCTGTGCCTTAAATGTAAAGAAAAATCTATCAAACACTGTCAATTTGAAAGCAGGTAGGGTATTTGTTGGCAAGGAATCACTAAGCCTTTTGGCTTTCTGGTTAGCCAGTTGTTTCTTGCAAAAAATCCCATTCTGTAGTCTACTTCCCTAGTAACCACTTCAACATTCTCTGTTGCTCTTAACAGTCCCCCTCCCCCCGCCCCTCACCTGCACTGACTGATATGATCAGTGATAGATTGAATAAAGCATTTAAATGAAGTCCCAGGTTTTGTTCATTTGTCATGCCTCCTCATTAGCCCATCACATTATGTGGTAAGATTATGTGATAGCTGTGTGAAGGCCAAGGTAATATCCCATCTCACCCCCTACCCCCACCCCTTAAAAAATAGCTTTTATTCTTTTTGGAATTTTTGACTTCATTTTAAGAGTATATGCCTCTTTGCAAGCAGTGTTGGTCTAAAACCAGACACTGAGATGTTCCAATAACGCAATTAAATGTGAGGGCCTTGATGCTAATAGTGTTCAGGAGAAGAGTTTGAAAGAGGGAAAAAATGAATTGTTACTCATTCATAACTGTGAGCTACTGAACTATAGCCTACTAGGTATGTCCATGAGGGGGAGACATTGGTACTGGAATATGCAGAAAATGGATAAATTGGGATGTTTACCCCAAATGGAAAAACACAATCTTTGGGAAAGCGAATTAATGTTGGCAAATCGGAAACCCATGGTTTGTTGTGCAGCTAGCATTGTAGAAGAGAATCTAAGTGTAGAATTTCATCTCATAAAAATTTAGTCTTTGAAGTTACGACATATTGTAAAATTTTATTTCTTGCGTAGTAACAAGTCCATAAGTAATGACTGAACCTCCAAGACCAAGGCAGCTGTAAAACAGCTGTGGCTCTAAGTCATGTACAAACCCTCTTTACTATGTTTAGCTTTCTCTTACACCTGTCATTTAGCTCACACATTTTGTGAATATTCTTGCCGTAAAGCAGAACACGACAATACATCAATACAGAAACAAAAGAAGGTAATACATATTCATGTCTGTGCAGCATTATTTTTTATCTTGTATACTGTAACACAATGAAATATCTTGCCTGAATGCATACTTGAACCCTCTGTGATGTGATACTTGTTTTGTAGGACCCTGGAGCAGGTCTGGTTGCAGCTGCTATGATCTCCATTGTTCCAGGTTATATTTCCAGGTCAGTGGCAGGTTCCTATGACAATGAAGGTATCGCCATCTTCTGTATGCTGTTTACATACACATTGTGGGTAAAGGCAGTCAAGACTGGATCTATGTTTTGGGCCGCACTTTGTTCTTTGGCTTACTTTTATATGGTGAGTTGTGAGTTTAGTTTTACTCCTCAAAATTTATGGATAAAATTTTCATCGAGTAAAAATTGTTTTGAAGAAAATGCATGAATCATATGTTTTGGTACCACTTGACCTGAACAAAAAGGTCACTAATGCTGCAGATAAAAACTATTGTAATGCAAGCCTTTTTTCCTTCAATTGACAGGTCTCATCTTGGGGTGGCTACGTTTTTCTCATCAACATCATTCCTATCCACACTTTTGTACTGATGGTAACGGGACGGTTCTCACATCGAATCTATGTTGCATATACTACCGTGTACTGTCTGGGCACTATCCTTTCCATGCAGATATCTTTTGTCGGGTTCCAGCCAGTCCAGTCATCAGAACATATGGCTGTAAGTTTATTAATTCACAGTTCAGATCCATGGTACAGTGAGGTAGATTGGAATTAACAAAACACCTACATGAATGTGTTGTTTAGTGTCAGCTAGATATGAAAGTAAAGTTCAAATATGGTTCCAAGTGCAGCCCAAATGCAGTATCAAATATGGTTCAAGTCCTCCTTTTTAGTCGCCACTTGAAGGGAAATGCTGTGTTTAAAATGCTCCAACATAGCATTAAAAGGAAATAGCTCTAGTCATTTATCAAATCATTCAGTCTCAACAATAAACCCCAGCAATAGCTTCATCTCCTCAAAATATTATGCCCAAGACAAGTTATGCAAGTTGCATCTTTTGAAATGTTGAAAGTTTAGGTGAACAAATTATTCTTAAGCAACAAGCAACTGAATTTCTGTCTGATGGAAACTTGTTTGTTGAAAAGAGGGCTACCATAGTGCCTTATTTTTAATTATTTATCACTCTTTGCCGATAAATATTGGTTTTAAAAGGATGAAGTTTCCTTGAAAAACAAACGCAACATTGCCCTTTAAGACAAGCAGGGAATATTTTTCAAACTCCAATCCACAGGCTCCCTGGTAAATGCATGGTAGAAAGCTTACCTTTTCTTTTTACATGGAACATGGTATCTCATAATTAACCCTTTCACAGCCTGTATTCATTACTGTAACAACACCCTTTGCAGCCAAATATTTCAAAACTATGTATGTGCCTTGCTGTGAACAGAAACTTTTCAGGATATGTAATATTATGTTAACGGTTAAACTGTTTCATTTGACATTCTGTCATAGTATTGTTTTTTTCATTTTGTCTGTAGTAAATATGTATGGTGTTTCTTTTTTTTACTTCATGAGTTCTCCCACTTTTTCAGCAAGTTTATTAATTATAGTTTTCTATATCTTTTTCAGGCCTTGGGAGTGTTTGGTCTTTGCCAAATGTATACCTTTATTGAATATGTGCGGTCAGTCCTGTCACAAGAGTACTTCAACATATTGTTCAAGGCTGCCCTCACCATCATTGCTGTTGCAGCTGCCATCGTCGGTGGAATTCTCTCAGTAACTGGCAGTATCCTTTCATTATTAGCTCATGCTTACAAAGCTGGTCTCTGTGTCTGTCTGTTTTTTGCCTGTCTGTTTGTTTGATTGCCTGCTGGTCCATATATCCACAATTGCCTAATGAGGCAAATATCACATAGAATATCGGAATGTTCTGAATATCTGAATGATTGTCACTTTTCTGGGCGTGTGGTCTTTAAAGGTCAAGAGCAGTCATCCTAAATCGAAGTAGTGTAGTAGACTCTCCAGTTTCATGATTGGCTGTTGGGAGTCATGTGACGTTTTTTTCCATTCAAATGTGAAATTTACTAGAAATAACTGCTTGGTTTACCTTGAATATGCAATAGTTAAACCATAAAATGTAGTGAAAGATACTTTGAAAATTGTACTATGTAGCTTTTTCTTCAAAATAAGTTTGGGGGACTGCTCTTTACCTTTAAGGTTAATTTCATGCCATATTTTTTCTACCTCTATGAACAGTCTTTCCCTGTGTATGCATTGTTCAATTAATTGATCAGAAGTGTGATTGGTATGCAGAAATTACTAATTGTTTCCCCAATTTCAGATCAAAGTTTATTGTAGGGTATTTATATCTGATTACTTAGGCCTACCTATTTATATATCACAAAATCTCTCTGTGTGTTTCCTATGATTAATTTAAAGTGAACTGTCTACATTGATATTTTAATGCTGCCCCTAGCACTTAGACAAATGCTGTGTAGAGAGCTGGTGTGAGGGCTTGAATTGTTTATGTATGATAAGTTCTGGTGGTGCCCAGCAAAAGCAATGGAGAAGGGAAAACAAGCCAGTGAGCTACAACTAGGTAAAAAGTTATGACCTGCTGGACTTCAACCAGTTAGTTAGAAATTTAGCCATAAAACTCCATCAACTTCATCAGCTTTGGATCAAACCTGTTATGTTCACCAAAATAAGAACAGAAAGTTTTGAACCAGCAAACACTACAACACAAATATACTTTCATAAGAACCATTGTTTTCCTGAGCCACATATCTGCCAGAGGTATCACCATGGACTGGTCGTTTCTATTCTCTCTTGGATCCATCGTATGCCAAAAATAACATCCCAATTATTGCATCTGTCTCTGAACATCAGCCGACTACTTGGAGTTCTTTCTACTTTGATTTACAGATGCATGTCTTTATGTTCCCTGGTAAGCAGTCTTTACATTGCTTTATATGTTATATCCATAGTGTTGCTAGTGTAGCTAGATGAGAAGCAGCTGAAGACCCACATGTAACTGTTGCCATGTGACTGTTGCCATGGTGACTGTTGCAGTAAAATACTCTTGATTTTTGCCCAGCAGTGGGCACGGCTTACCAAATGTGATGTCTAGTGCAAACACTCTATAGTTCACAATTCAAGAAACACTTCACACAGGGTGTCTTATGGGACTTAAAAATTTTATAAACTTTGGTGAGTAATATTGATATCTGTAGTATGAATTTTCATCCATGACATACTACACTTAAGTAGTAAAGCAAGTTTTAACCAGGAAACACTACAACACAAATATACTTATTGCAGTGTTGTAACCGAGTCACTAGATCAGTGACTCGAGTCACCAGTTTTCAAACTTTCAAGTGACTTGGGTCAAGTCATTGACTCGAGTCACTGTACTATTTCAATGGGGAAATTACTCCTGAATTCTATCGAGTCACTACCATTTTGAGAGGAAGTGACTCGAGTCATGACTTGTTACAACACTGACTTATTGTAAGAACCAGTGTTTTCCTGAGTCTTGGTTTGAAGACTGGAACCTGACCAGTCTCATTTGTTGGAGCAGTCACAATCTTGATAAGATAACAGTCTTGTATTTATCAAAAACTTCTTTGCAGTCAATTTGGTTACACTGTATAGATGAATTCGATCAGCTGATCAGCGCTTTTGTTTAGTGACTGTATGCAGCTATTAGTGGGTCCATCAGCCTTAAATCGTCTTCATTTATTATCTACATGAACTTCAGACCTTCATATCCAGTGAAATTAAAGGAATTAAGATACAATTCAGTTTACAGCCATCTATGATACAGGAAAGCAAAGAAATTGAAAGATTAAAAGGTGATAGAACCCAGCTATGGCCGACTGAAATCAGACCATCACTTGCTGTCAGGATTCGTCTATAGCACTGATCATCATGTTGTGGGATACACATGTGAATCATGCAATGCTTATAAACAATTTGAGAAAAATCACCCCTTTGAATTTTTTCACCTCAATCATACACTTTCAAGCATTATTGAGTGATTTTATTATGTTTTATTGTTTTCTCTTACAGTTGGAATGTACTACTGCTTTAGCAAGTTGACCGATGCAAACATTTTTATCATATTGTACGGAATAACAAGTTTATACTTTTCGGTGAGTTAGCAGTTGCATTTAGAAAGGACTACATTTGATATTGACATTTGACTGAGTGTTTGGTCTAAGGGTAAGAGCATCCGCCTCTCATGCGGAAGGCCCGGATTCGATTCCCAGGTGGAGTCATGCCAAAAACTCTAAAAATGGAACCTACTGCAATTGTGCGTGATGCTCCATAAAAGCAATGGAGTATGGAAAACAAGCCTGTGAGCCATAACTGGAAAAAAGGCCATGGCCGGCTTGACTTGAACTAATAGGTTGGAAACTGGGCCGTAAAACTCTATCTAACTAAATAAAAAACTACATTTGATATTAATGATGATCAGTGGATTTAATGTTTCATTGCTGCTGTCTACAACTATTTTGGCATTGATATAGAACCAGAATTTGGGAGAAAAGAAAGGAGCACCCTCCACCCAAGTAAGATCACAGTGAAAATAAAGGGAAGAAATATGTGATACTATTAAGATTGTGTTTAAGGGGTTGCTTGCTTTCTTCGGTTTAAAGTGAGGATCCTTTATTTTAAAAGTAGAAGTTGAAAATTTGAAAAAAAAAAAACAAAAACAAGGGGAAGGTGTTTTATTGTGGTGTGATTGCGGCTTAAGTTTGCCAGTATATCAAAAAATTGACACTGACATTGACATTAGGTTTAAGAATTTGTGGTGAAAATCCTCCACTCTTCACTTCCCCTCCCCCACACTTAACACCCACCCTCAAATATTTTTTTCATTTTGGGTAGTAGAAGTTTGTCTTTTCCTACAAGTTTACATCATGGGTCTTGTATGCTCATGGTATATTCATGTGAAATGAGGTTGACTACCTCAGGTCCAGTAATTGTTGTTGTAAGAAGCATTAGAGCAAACTCTAATACCAGCCATTTTCTAGTTTTCCAAGCGAGGCAGACTCCTATCCAGTATGCTATTTGGCCGTTATCTGGGTTGGTTTATTAAAACTCGCAAAATAAACGTTAGTTTTCTTACCATGGCTGATAGTGATTTTGATACTATTAAGCTTAAACAGGAACAAACATTTAATGTGACTGGTAAAATAGAAGCAGCAGACTTAAACAAGAAAGTGTTGCCAGTATTCAGGTTTTTTGAACTCACTGAAAATAATTGTTGCCAATGTTAAACATTAATTTCATTTTAACTTCATTTTTACAAAACCCATAAATACACTATCTAGTTACAGCGCATCACGTGAGAATAATATGCAGTGGAAAAGCAACTGTGTTAAAAACCTGGGTTGGAAGGGGGGTTGTTGTGAGAACACACTGCCCAAAAGTCATGTAACCGAAAAAGTTGCATTAGATATAATACAAAGTTACAAACATGAACCTTTGCCTACCTTTGTAACAATACTTATTACCTCTTCCTTAAGGAAAGAGGCTTTGAGTGTAACTGGGTGTATTTCAGTTTCAGTTTGACATAGCCATCACTCTGCATGTGCATGTGCAAAAGTTGTAGACGAAATAAGTATCCCTCTTTTTGTGTTTCTGGTGAAAACCTTGATGAAGACATTGAAAAACGTGCTGTCTATTGATTTTATGATGCGGCTACATAGCTAGAGCATATCAAAGGGTGATGTCATGTGCATAATCTCTATTCAATGTTTAGGTGGACACTATGAAGCCATATTAATGTACTGCTAAGTAATGAGGTTATTATGTACACAATGATAACTGTCTGCTGTAAAAAAACTGTAAATGATATTGTCATTTCATGGCTTGGATTGATGTGATAGGGTTGCTAATTTGTCAGACATTAATTTTAGCAAAACATAATTTGAGTGTGTTTTATGTTGATGCTGTTTAAACCCAATATTGCCCTCTCTAATAAATGTGAAATCTCCTTGACAGGGTGTGATGGTCCGTCTCATGTTGGTCCTTGCTCCTGTTATGTGCATCCTGTCCGGTATTGGAATATCTTCCATTCTCACAACGTATATGAAAAACCTCGACATAAACCGGCCGGAGAAAAAGGCATCTTCGAAAAAAGCTGAGAACGCTGATGCCAATTATCCAATCAGAAATGAGGTATGTTCAGTACAGATGTTTGTTAAATATGTCACCCTCATGCCTAAATATAAATAGTATGGTTTTGTTTGGTCTGAATCAGTTTGCATTAAGATGCATATAGTGGAATTCCTGCAGGTGCACTCACACACTCACAACCTTGAAAATGAAATGTTTAGGGAAATTGCCTTTCTACTTACTTAAATATATAGCCCATGTTATACTGCTCAGCTACAATCAGAACTTGGAGCAAATTTATGATTTCGGACTAAATAACCAGATATTGTAAAAATTTACGGTGGTTGAATAACAATACGCCCATGCTGCATATACCAAATTGAAATTTGAAAACTCCCTTTATATGAATGGGGAATTTTCAAATGCCCAATTCAATTCCTTGGTGCAAATACTGCTTTGAGCATGGGTCACTCTACACCACAGCAATATCAGGTGGTACTACGATTCCATTTTTATGAGGTTTAGCTAAAATCTGCCCTTCCATTGTGGAAAAGAACCAAAAATTTATCATCCTGTGTAAGTATATGATTTGCATGAGAGGACCATAGAAATTAGATGTAAACTAATCATTTTGTGAGGTCACATTGACAAATAGCTCTTTTGGACTATATGTATCCGATAAAGGCTGTCTGCGGAAGTGACGTCATGAAATTATTGGTAAGATTCCCATCTTCGTAATTCTGCGATTCAAGTCGTTTATTTCTGCCGTTGACAAATTTTTGTTTCTTACTGACAAAAGATGGAGGAGATGGTCTGGAAAACTCACAAAAAATGAAAGTGTAATAAGTTCCTGTTCCACTGTAGTGTGACCTGCCCTTAACATTTCATTAAGCGAGACAGACTCTAATCCAGTATGCTAGCCAGCCATTACCTGGATTAGTTAATTTAATTCCTCACAAGATTAAATAGTTTCTTACCATGGCTCTCAGTTATTCTCATGTTGTTGAGCTTAACCTGAAACTGATAGTAAATATTTTGATCTGTGACTTTTGTTTGAAAATTATTGGAAAGTTAGACCATGTTTGAATATTTTTTGGTTTAAAAATTTTTTCTTTCTCCACCAAAGGTAATGAATGTATAAGAAGAATGTCATAATAAAATGTCCATGTTACTTTTGACTGGAATATAAAGGTTACAGACATTTTGGACGAGGTGTTAATTTATTGCTTTTTAGGTTGTGATTCTCCTGTGGGTTGTAAGAAACACCCATGGTGTTCCTGCATGTGATAGCAGGAGACTAAGGGGACGACTTGTGGGAGGAAAATCTGCTCTATTGAGGACTAATTACAAATCCTTTGGAAAGTTTCTCTGTTGGCTTGTTGGGCTGGTATTTTGAATGATCTACCAAGTGTTATTCAGTGTGTACTCCCTAATTTAGTATATATTTAAAACAAAACTTCAGTTGTGGCTTTCTCTTAGTTTTAATTAGATGAATGCAGCTTTTGGCACTGTTTAATGGCTTAGTATATGGCAATTTATTTTTTTGTGTATGTTTTTTCTGGTGCATTAGATAATTTCTAGTTGAAAGTGGGCTTTATGTAATGGATACATTATTAAATAACATGCCTGTTTTGAGGTGTCATTTTAAACCTTCTTGGCTTGTCGATTAATTTTATTTTGTGCCTACCAACCTTCCTACCTTCAGGTTGCAACTGGCGTAATCATTCTGATGACATTTTTCTTGATCACGTATACTTTCCATTGTACCTGGGTAACATCTGAAGCATACTCATCTCCATCTATTGTCCTCTCTGCAAGAAGTGGAGATGGTGGACGTATCATTTTTGATGACTTTAGGGAGGCATATTATTGGCTGAGGCACAACACACCTGAGGTGAGACACATACTCTTAATTAGAAATATTGAAAAATTAAAAAAAAAATACAAATTATCTATAAAGATGCTGGCCAGAAAAAGGCAGTTGACTAAGTCAATCCCCTTCAACAGTAGTACAGTATCTGAAACTATCATTTTTACTACAGGGTGCAAGTGGATTAAGTACCAGCAGTTGCCATGCATGACTGCTAGTCCTGTAAAACAAAGAGTATTCCTAGGTGGCAATGTCCAGTGCCACCTGTGGTGGCTACATCCCTGTATAATATGGTACCAGGTGGCACCTACTGGTGTTGTATGTGACTAGGGTGGTTTGTGTTTCTGAATCATTGCCACATGAACCCAGTGGAAAGTTGCAACAGTTAAAAAAAAAGCGATCAACACTCCGTCCCAGTATGCCAAACTTGGTAATGATCTGGGTCGATTTTCTCAATCGCAAGATAATCAGTGCTTACCTACCATGGCTTGTAAGTAAGATTTTACTACTAAGCTTAAACAGAAGCAGACATTCAAAAGTTTAACTATGAAACTTTTTATTGCATTTTATGGATTGTGCTCTGTAAAATTTATTGTTCCTTTGTGTTTTTGTGCTTTTATAAAGGAAATCAAGAAATGTGTTTGAATTTTTTTTTTTTTTTGGGGGGGGGGGGGGGTTGGTTTGTAGAATATGGTCTCAGTATTTCCTCCCTGTTGTAAGAGGGCATGTAAAGTCAAGGACTTGCAACATATTTGAAGTGTATATGTTTGTAATCAAACTTCAACTTGAACCATATTTGAAACCGTATTTGTACTCTATCTAGTTGACATGATGCAACACATTTATCTTGGTGCTTCTTTAAATATCATCTAAGTAAATAACAAGCTATCCAGATAGAATGTGTTAATACCATATGTCATAGTTGTCATTTTGACAAAAGCAGGCCTTAAATTTTGAGGGGTGCAAGTGCAATTGCTTACCATCACTCACTCAAATCACTGTGAGGGATGGGGTTTTGGGCACACCTAGATTACGAATCTGGAGCTCATACAAACCTATTTAAGTTGAATAAAACGGCACACTCCTTAGTTTTCTTAGGGGAATGATTTGTACCACACTTGGAAAATCTAAAACTGCAAGAGGTCATTGCAAAACATACAGAGGCACAATATACCTCTCAAGACAGCAAAGCTTTACACTGTGGCCTCTTGGTCACCAATTACATATTTAATTGGTCACTACTGCATCATTTAAATTGTAACAATCATTAGGATTGTTTGGTACAACTCTGGCAGAACCCAGCATTACAGTCATTATGATTTTATTATGAATAGCAGCTACAAAGGATTGTGGGATACAGTTTTGGTATGTGATGCTTTTGTCAAAAGCATTTTTCTGCGGTTAAAAACAATGCCTGTACATAAGTATATCTCAAAATATTTTGTAAGCGCAATCAGGAAAAGGTTTCTTGGAAAATGTTTACTTATTTTGTAAATGGGAGTTTGTGAATAATTTGACTGATTGATTTAAAAAATGTTTTCTTACTTGTGATATAGTTTGTTTTAGTGGACCCACCAACAGAAAATGTGGTCCCTGATGTTAATTTTGATTGATGATCTAACATCTATACATCTTTCGTTCAGTGTTTCATCTTTCATTGTTTTGCAGGATGCAAAGGTCATGTCATGGTGGGATTATGGTTATCAGATAACGGCCATGGCGAATCGAACAATATTAGTGGATAATAACACTTGGAATAACACTCATATATCTCGAGTGGGGCAGGTAAGATGTCATCAGTTAGACTTATTATATAGCAGACTTAGTTTGTGATGTCATAAGTAATAGGAGCAACAGACTTGGGCGATAACACTACTTTTGGAGTTAATAAGCAAGTTCGTTTATTCCTTTTGGCGTCTGTGCACATGCGCACATCCTCCACATCGTCGGGATAAACAAACCAATCCCGCACCTACAACAGGTATTCCAAAATTTGAGTTTACATAAAAGTTTGGTCAAATTGTTGTTTCTTAATCCATCCATAACATTAGGGGATCTCAAGTGTGGTTTTATGCAGTGAATTGTGTCTAAATTGTCTTTTTGGTGTCAAAATGTGCATTTTATTCTGCTGAAAAGTAGCACCGAGGCCCCTTTTTTGTTGGCTAGATGCTTAAGTGTTATCATGTATGCACTTACTAACGAAAACAAGGGAATGCTGTATGCTACAAGCTGAGCTGGGTTTGTACATCCCACGCTGTCCCAAGAAGTGGAACCTGCTATCATTGTACTTGGTACTCAGCATAAACAAGCCACAACTGGAAAAAAGGCTGTGTCAGGTCGACTTAAAATAAGATTAAAAAAGGGCATAGCCAAAATGAGCAAAATGGCTATAGGTAAATGCACTTCCAATGGGACATTTCTTAGGGGGCACCACAGCCATCAGTGTGGGGGCTATTGGTGCCTTCATTATTAATTGTCCCTGAGCCACCTATCTGACTAACTACAGTATGCAGAATGCCTACTTTTCAGATATCTGCATTGGTTCAACACCAGGAGTAGAACATTAATTTTGTTGGATTGTGTAATTATAATATTGGTACAACATTTGTGTGCTAAAAAGGAACCTACTGCTGTTGTGTGTGATGCTTTGCATAAGCAATGGAGTAGGGAAAACAAGCCAGTGAGCCACAACTGGAAAAAAAGGGCGTGGCCGGCTGGATTTGAAACAATAGGTTGGAAACTGGGCCGTAAAACTCTATGTAACTAACTAACTAACTACAACAGTAGTGTGAACTGTCACAAAAACCTCCATTTTGGTCAAAATATTGTAATTTTGGCAGAAAAAAATATCAGATGGGCCATAAAATAATAGATGAGGAGATGTTTGGTGTCAGCGCATGCCCTATTTACTTTGAGTATGAGCATATATGTGGCTTTATATGTGGTTTTATTGTGGATTCTTTCTGAACAATTGGTGTTCAAGCTCTCTCAGGGTCGGACAATTTAGGGAGTGGGAAGGATTAGGGAAGAAAGTGTAATACTGTAGTACTCTCAGTTTCCAAATTTTAATGGTCTAAGGAAACAGCATTTATAGTAGTGTTGATAAATAAAATAAAACAACCCCACCCCCACCCAAAAAAAAAGAAGAAAATGAAGAAAGAAAAAACTTAACAAAACAAAAACACAACAAAAAAACCCCCTCAAAACAGTATCTTGTACTTAATGATTTTGAAATGTTGATTTTGCTTAGTTAATTAAAAATGACTATTTCTTTGATTCCAATACAGGCTATGGCTTCCCCAGAGGAAAAAGCGTATGAAATAATGCGGGAATTAGATGTTGATTATGTGCTTGTCCTCTTTGGAGGATTGGCAGGTTATTCGTCAGATGGTAAGTAACTTGGTTTTAAATTTCATTGGAAATTCAGCTCAAAAGAAGAAAGTCTTCACTTGCATATTCATGAAGTTCTTGTAATCTTTCGGAAGTACCCTTTTAGTTTTCCTTTTGTCTGATTGGGTGCAGGGGACTGGGGGCTTAAGGTTTAGTGAACAACTCCATGCTGTGTGTCAGTAACTTTGAATCTTTTACTTAGATATCACTTTATACCTATGGGCAGGGTTGTCACCAGACCATTTTGAGAGTGTGCAATTTGTGGTCACCGTCCTGAGAGAGTGGTCTGAGTGGAGTCACTGTCCCTCCTCCCATTTGAAAATTTCTTTTGCAGATTGGAGAGTGCTTACAAAAAAGGAATTATCACTTTTTAAAGAAATCTAAGAATTTCATTCCATTAGGGTAAGAAATTTGTGCCGGGTGGTGATGCTGATATTGATGGCGAGTTTCTGGGTGGAGATTTTGAGAGTCGTTAGCACCGCCCGGTGCCGCCCAGTGTGGTGACAACCCTGCCTATGGGTGCACTTTTCCGTAATTCGTATCATTTCTTAATGGTGGTATGTACTGTTCAACTTGGTACCTTTCTGAATGTTTCATATTTGATGGTACCAAGTTAAAAATGCATATCCAAACATTTGTTGAAGATGTTGCATATTCAGGATATTCCTTAAATTTCCTTGCTAATGAATATTCATTGATAGGTCAGGAGACAAATTTTCAGTTACTCGGATTAGGTGGGAGAATGAGGGAATTTCTTTTTCATTCTTATCAGCTCCATCTTTTTTTGGAAATTTAAATTGTAAAGTGATTGCAAGTTTGCTCTGTTGGGGCTCTTTGATTGACAGTTAATACAAAAAGTGCACAGTACTTTAGCTCATGTTATACAGAATGTACTAAGAGTGTTCTGGTTACATATTGGGTTTTATATTACTCACCCTGAAGCAATAAACTGAGATTGCGCCTGGATGAGGATGAGTTTTAGACGGTCCTGGGAGGGGCTTAAGTAATTAGCTTAGGAAAATTGTAACTGTCTGGTGAGACAATTTGGCCTTTAACCTGATTTGTTAGTGAGAGAGCTCAGCTTAATATTTGTTGCATTATGGAGCAAATGTGTGTGGAGGGGGGGATGGGCTGGGGAGGGAGGGATGGGCTTCATTGATGATCATTAAGGAAGTAATATATTTACACTGATTGGTATTGTCACTTGATTTCCTCTGTTTGTCTTTACGCCAGATATCAACAAATTTTTATGGATGGTTCGTATTGGTGGCAGCACAGAGCTGGGTAGTCACATTCACGAGAACGACTATTACACCCCACAAGGAGAATTCAGGGTAGATCGTGAGGGGTCACCTATCTTGTTGAATTGTCTTATGTACAAGATGTGTTATTACCGTTTCGGTCAAGTTTATACAGAAGCCAGTAAGTGGATCAATTTAAGGAATATTCTAGTGCCAATTTAATATGGTCTCCAATAAAAGAGAATGATTTTTTATTTCATGCCCTTCAAACCTCACATTGAGGTCATGTTTGTTTGAAACTATAAGTTTTCCCACAGCCACACTCTCTTTAATGGAGAAAAAAAATGGATCCTCATATGAATAGTTAAAAATGAAATACATGTGCAGTTAATATTGAAAGTAATGAGACCTACAGAGGAACCACTTCACCTGTTCAAACCTTGTAGGGTCCTTCTTAGGCACCTTTTAAGCGATCAACACTCCGTCCCAGTATGCCAAACTTGGTAATGATCTGGGTCGATTTTCTCAATCGCAAGATAATCAGTGCTTCCCTACCATGGCTTGTAGTAAAATTTTACTACTAAGCTTAAACAGAAGCAGACATTTGATGTTAGCCATATTGATTGCTTTCAGTACCTTTTTCATAGGGTTTTGCTTGGGGTGAGTACTACTAGGTGCCAGGGGTGGGAGGCTTGGACAGAGTTTGCTGTAGAAAATTTATTTTTTGGTGGTTTTAGGGTGTGGGGCTCTCTACATGTATATCTTAGTGAAAAAGACCCCTTTCTGCCCCCCCCCCCCAACTCACCCTTCCCTCCTTGAGTCATAGTAATTGAGTTGTCAGCTCTTGAAAGTTTTTATTTCTTTTTTTTTTGTGAAATAAGTAATTTTTGTTAGCCCAACATAGTTTTATTGTTGCCCAAATAGAGGAAATATTAAAAGAAAAGAAAATTAGGAAACATGATTTTGTTTTGTTATGTAATCAATTCTATTGCCCATTGCAATGGCAATCACTGTAGCAAACATTGAGAGGTACAGTACCTGAGAAAAATATTAGCAGGAACATAGCAGTGTTATTAACTTATTACAGTCGTTAATGGCAACTTTCAACACAGTGTTGATCTGTCTGCAGAGTGACTTAGGGTGCCCAGTCAGGCATGTTCTGCTGTGGAACTCGTGAATTTTTGTTTGCCCAAGCCATTAGACAAGATATCCTCGGGCACCTGGGTAACCTCTTGTAAGAGGTAAACGGAACGCAAAAAAGTTTATGTATGAATATTCAGTATTTACGTCATGGCTTTTATCATTTGAATGTTATGTAGTTTCCATTGTCGATTCATTTGCATATAATTTTATGTTACCTTATGACAAGTTAGTTGCGATTAGTTTTCTATGAGTTGAGGAGAGTTTTGATTTGGTCGCAATACAGTTAAGTTCGTTTTTGGCCAGTCTCGTCTCTGTTCCTTTTTTGTGACTATGTTTGTCCCTCTATTTTACTTTGCCCACATTTCTGAAATACCCACGTTACACTCTTTTTGTAGTCCTGGTTTTGAAATAACTACTGTTAAGTATAACATCTTTTATTATCTTTTCTCAGGCAAACCTCCTGGCTATGATCGAGTTCGTAACACAGAGATTGGTAACAAGGACTTTGAACTAGACGTTTTGGAAGAAGCATTCACCACTGAACATTGGCTGGTCCGTATTTACAAAGTCAAAGATTTAGAAAACAGGGGAATTTAGCAGAGGTGTATGACTTAGCAACAATTTCTTTCTGTCCAAAGAAAACAGATTTGTTCTTTTTTAAAGTATCCATTTCTTCCTTTCCTCATATCTTTATTTTTGGTTTTCTTCTCAAAATTTTCTTTAATTATCATTTGCCCAGGAATTTCTGTAATTGTGACTGTGCTTCTTTGCGTGAGACAGTCCCTTTGGATAAACCTTTCCCAGTTCAAATTTCTGTTAGTTAAAGTTTGTTTATAAGTCGGTCACAAACTTAATGTGGGAGTTCTATAATGTGCCTTTTCTGCCTATATTTGAAATGAATGGAACAACTTTTGATATCTTCCGATTGGTAAATTACACAGATGTTTTTCCATTGAAGTAACCTGTTCCTAGAAAATTAGATCAAGTATTCATTCTTGTACTTATTTTCAACCTGTAAATTTGAAGGTCATTAGTAAACTTGTTCCAAGTGGTTTCTATCATATGACAACAACTAATTTTGACATGAGATAAGGGGGGGGGGGTGGGAAGCATCTTGTGGCACAGCAATTATCACCTGAAGGGTGGCAGTTTTTCAAATGTGTTGGAGTACATGAATTTTTAATGGGGCAATTTCCCCTCCTAGGCATGGAGGTATGGAGGTGTTTCCTTCCTGACCCCCTCCCTTAACCCCTCACTGGTTATAAAATTATAGAAAGGGAGTTTGTTGCCTTGGGGCTACTGATCAAAATGGGGAATCCCATTGAAAGGTCCTCTAATGTCACATTTTCTACGCACCAAAAAACAAAATAATGCCAAAAATGACTGAAAGTTTGGAAATATTGTTGAATGTTTGAAGACTGTCTTGAATATGCATTTATAATACGCATTTGAATATGCATTTATCCCTGGTTTCGTTGCCACCCCTACCTAAAAAGCATGTTATGTTGGATACAGGGAACTGTGTGTAGCACAATAAAATTGCATTCCACCTTGAATCAGTTGAAACAGGAAGACTGTTAGATCAAATAGCGGTGATGCATGCGTAAGCTAGAGCTGTCATTTCCGATTGTTTCATCACATTTTTTTTTTTTTGATTAATCATCAATCACTAATTGCTCACAGTTCTATTGTTAACTATGTACACTTTTGACTGTAACATTACACATGTTCAGGCTTAAACCGCTAATAACAAACTAATCTTTGAGCGTTAATAACTCCCTCATTTCTCTGTGAAGAAATCAGAATGAACAAATGAAAAGACGTTAAAGAAATTGTGTGAACTGACCTCCACTCTAATGACATTTTTTTTATTTGCTTTTTGTCATGACACATATTTTTTAGTATAGTAGCAATTAGCTATGGATGATTTCTATTTCTGCTGGGTACTTTGATTTTTCTAAAGGTGTCTTCCTTAAATTGTTTCTCTTTAAAAGATACTTTGAAAAAATGGCACTGCCTCTTTGAATTTGTTCATTTTTTGTGGGTAGAAGAATTTATTTTGTCTTATGCAAATCAGAAAGGGATATCTTCATGCATATGGCCATCAGATGAAACCTGAGTTGGGAAAAATTTCACTTGGTTCATCAGGGCAATTTTTGCTGGGGTGGAGATAACAGCACAGGACACTCCACCCTTTTCCTAGCAGTATGTAAAATATTGTTGTTGAGGTTCCACAAATTTTGATGTAAATGTGTGTATTTCAAGCTAGGGTGGTGATACCTATATGGTTGGGAAACTGTTTTGGCCAACAGCCTGCCTTAAGTCTACATATCTTGGATTATTGGATGACCGATTCAAGATGGCCAACTTGTAAATTAAATACATTGCATTAATTAATGATGTATGCTTTTCATTAGTTACCAGTTGGAATTGTGACTTAAACCATTTCAAAATGATCTGAACATTGTTACCAATGCATGACTGGGATACGCATCAGTGAAGTGGTGACTGGGGTGGGGTTTGCCATGGGTATAAAGGATAAAGGAGGGAGGGTTTGGCAAAAGTATCTGGGGAATGAGGGGAGTGGGGGTTGTTTAAGAAGCCATTCCATCTTTAATGGAAAGAGTGTGCTGCAGAGTATTATTGTGGAGACATATTTAGAAAAAAATGTTAAATACTGATCCATTTGTATAAAAACTTGGTGGTGGACATGAAAGCAGGTTACTGTTATCTTTAAAATTGTTGCAAACCTGAACAAAGTGTGAGGTGTTTTGAAAAGAATAAATCACTTGAAAAATGAGTGAAAATGAAAAAAGAAAACTTGTTTCTCCTTGTGCATTTTTATTTTCATTTTTGTTATTTGAAATTATTGAAAAAGTAAGTATTTGTGGTGGCAAAACAGTCCAGGAAAAATGAGCTTGCCTTAGCTGTGTAAAATGTAGCAATGTAGGCCTAGTCTGTTTTGTAGAAAGAGTGGTAGGGCATGGACACAACAGTTTGGGGCAAATTTGTGAATCTCTTCCTTACCTATAGGAGGCAATGCAGACGTGTTTGTGTGTGTGTACGGGGGTGGGGTGAGTGGGGGAGAGTGGGGGTTGGCCACGTTATTTTCAGGAGACTATGAACATCACCCCCCTTGACCAAACCCGTATGTCTTCCCACACTCCTCTGGGATGTAAAGCAGTTAACAGCACAAAAAAAATCATGTATAAAAACCAAATGTTGAGCCAAGTGTACGCTGTAAAAGAATATCCAATTAAAGAAAATAAACTGTACAATTAGAGTGGAAAGTGGTATTAAAACCCAGGTCTTCCTTTTGCAACGTGATATGACCCTACACTGTTTCATAGTAACCTAACACAGTCACTTGACACGACAAGAGGAAGCATCGCCAACTAAAGCTGTATTGGTGTAAACTGAGTTGACTACAATTTCACCAAGCCATAACTGGAGTAAAGGCTGTGGCCGGCTTGACTTAGTCCAGTCAGTAAGAAACTGAACTGTTAAACTCCATCTCATGACACTAATTTCAGTCACATTGTAAGTCGTAAGGCTAATTTAATATACAGTGCTTTCACTGGGCAAAATCTAGTGAAGTAGCTAGCTAGTGTAGCTAGCTGAAAAGCAGCTGATGACCCACATGCAACTGTTGCCAGTGTCACAAACTCCACCCCTTTTGACTGTCAAAAACTAGTGTAGTAGGCTAGCTAGTGTAGCTAGCTGAGAAGCAGTTGATGACCCACTTGTAACTGTTGCCAGTGTCACAAACCCCACCCCTTTTGACAAGCCCCACCCCTTTTGACTGTCAAAAACTAGTATAGTACGCTAGTTAGTGTAGCTAGCTGAGAAGCAGCAGACGACCCATGTATGACCTTTCCCCTTTGTAAAACACTTGATTTTTGCCCGGCATGGCGTGGCGTATTACCTGGGCACTACCTTTGAAATTCCACGACTTTACTAGGACAATCGAATGATGCTGCACACTTCAGATAACATCGGATAGGTACGAAGAAGAAGACAAAAATCATAGTTGGATGTTTTTATCAATGGTTTTTGCAGTCTTATACCTGCCTGAACTGATGAGCAGAGGTCGTCAAGTAAATTAGTTAGATGGGGTTTTACGGCACAGTTTCCAACCAACTGGTTCAGGTCGAGCCGGCCACGGCCTTTTTTCCAGTTGTGGCTCATTGTCTTGTTGCTTATGCTGAGCACCATGCAAGCACAATTGCAGTAGGTACCGGTTTTAAATTCTTCCGTTTGACCGGGCCAGGACTCGATCTCCCGACTTCCCGACTGCAAGTCTGATGCTCGAACCACATGACCATGCAGTGGGCAACAAAGATCATCAAGGATGAGGGTTGTGGGGTGTGTGTGTGTGTGTGTTTGGGGAGTTTGGAGTTATTCTTTGGTTTTGGACCAAAAATCACTAAGTTTGTCCCCAGAAAGCTTGATTGGGAAGGCTAGGGTCATTTTGAGGTTTGTTTCTTTCATCTTTCTTTCCGTATAAATAAACCATACAAGGACCCCAGGCTATTTGGGCTTCTTTCTAGGAACATGTCATACATGTCAACTCTCACGGTTTCACCTTGAGTCTCACGTCTTCGGACATCATCTCACGGCCAGTTTTTTTAAATCTCACTGTTAATTTATGTTTAAGCAAAGTAGTGATTGAATCCGGCAAAACTTTTGCCGACTTTCGTTAAGTGCTTTTTTGAAGGGGGAATCCTTACTTTGTAGGATTTTGATAATTTTATGGTGGAATTGTCACTATATTGGATGGCAAAATATTTGGCTTTGATAAAGGGACATATTTTGACATGACTTTAACGAATAAAAGCTCAAGATCTCTATTCACACGCAACTGGAGTTAGAAAGTTACTAGCTAGATTCCGTGTAAAAACGTTAATTCCGTCTTGCACCTTTCCTTCTTCCGCGATCACCAAAACTGAGTATTTTACGAGAATTACAGGAAACGCGGAGACGGGGGGAGGGGGGGGGGGGGGTTAGAGGTTTAAACTTTTTTAGAGTTTAGGCCCCCTATGTATGACCTCGATGGTTCCTTTGAACAGTATTTTCACGCAACTAAAAAAAGAAGTATTGCGCCTCTACTCACTTTTGCACTAAGCAATACGTCTAATATGTGTATGAGTCCTGTATTCTAGCTAGTTTTGGTGGAAATTTTACAGGATTTACCCATCATTCAGCTTGGTAGGTTCTTGCCTAGTCTTTCTCTTGCCTGAGCTTGATAGAGATAACTTTGCCGTCGTTTTGAGTCAAACTTACTAATCAGATGAGTTTTTCACAAGTAGCAGACCGAGGCCCCTTTCGAAAAATGTCGAACTTTTTACTTCATAAAACCATATTCAATGTGATGTGTCATTGCGAGACCCCCCCCATAATCCTCGACTTAGCTCCTTCTTCAAACCAAATCGGGTTACCCTTGCCGTCAGTAAGGCAAATCTTTGATCATTTTAGATTTTTTCCATGTTTTTATTGAAACATTTCATTTTAAGAAGGAAGCTTAAAATAATGACTACATAATTCTGTTTACAAGCCTGTGAAATGATGTATGAGGGTTTGCGCTTACGAACATTTTCTTAACGCACCGCGTCAATTAATGGTGACGCTCCGCTTAGCTATAGTCTTTCGAATTATGCTATTTCTGGTTGTGAGAGGGTTGCAAATCTTCCGAATGTTCCGTGCGCTCTACCCAAAGTGATGATGGCGTTCTACTTGGATAGCCTTCCTGAGAGGATTACAAAATAACGACGGATTAGTTTCTGCTTACATGCCTGGGAAATGTTAGTTCCGGCTGTTTGAAAGGTTGTGATTTTTCAAAATTTCCTCTTTGCCAACCGATGATAGCGCTCCGCTGAGACAGTCATTTGGCAAGATAGCATAAAATTTTGGGCAGAGGGTCTTCTTGTCCCCTACCCAAATTGAAATGCTACCGTACGTCTATGCCTGTTTATACCCTCTGATGACGATCTGATTCCACACAGAAATAAAGCTACTGACAAAATCCTGAATGTCACGTGATACGTAAATATATGTTAGACTTCAGTGACATTTTTCTTTTTTAAGCTAAGTGCCAATTGTCAGTAACAGCTAGTCTCAAAATATGACTATTTTATTTATTTATTTTTATTAAAAGTATAAAAATGAGTTGCATCATTTTTCACATTTTTTCATTCGAGAAGTGCCATTTCCGACCCTCTAGAGGGTTTTTAGGACAAAACTTATCTTGTACAGTCCGCGCCAACCGTTAGTGGCGCTCCGCTAAGACAGTCCTGATGACACTCAATCCCACATGTTTCCATTCTGCCATAAACTGACCTGTCCCCTTCTGGCAAATCCTGAATTCTCCACTGATTTCTAAGACATTCTTATCCCATTCCTATACATCGCTTCACTGTAAAATATGTCTATAAGTCGGAATAAGTCCCTCTCCACACTCTTAAATTAAAACGAACCTTTTCGTATGTTCTTAATTGTTAAAATGTAAATGAAAGTTCAGATTTTCTTGGGCTCACCAAAGAGGAGTTTGTTCCAGTTCATGGCACCTTCTGTTCGAGCAAGGAGTACACCGAGATCCATATTGCTGATCGGGGCCTCTAAAGTGGTCACCCCCCCCCCCCCCCCCCCCGCTCCAAAATTTGCTCCGAGATCTCTGAATTAGCGGTTCCTACATGGCATCCGTCAGATAAAGTCTGGCTCTTCTCGGCGAAATTTCTCATTCCAATTTCTTTAGGAGAAAAGACTTATTGACCGATTAGAACAACCAACAGACGATCTTTTTCATTCTTCTTACAAGAAAGGCAGATTTTCCAATAAAAACTTCAAATTTTACCATCTTCTCTACAAAAATTTCATATTTCCTTAAACATCATAAGTTTTAGATCATCAAATATGACTGCAAATTATCCAAATTTTGCCACAAAGAAAACCGTATTTCAAAGATTTGGTCATAAAATTCCATTTGGTTTTCATATACAGCGTCACATTTTGAAATATTTTGTGTAAAAGGCAAATCAATTTGGGGCAATGTTCCAATTTCGTGGTAAGGTAAAATACGTTACTCAGACGAACTTCATTCGCCTCAACATTCTGGTTACTGTTGCTCGTAAAAGCCAGATTTTTCAACAAAATCCTTAAATTTTAACTTTCCTTATGAAAAACCCATTTTTTCACAAAAAGTCAAAATTTCTTCCATGTAGCCTCCTGATTTTCTTTGTTCAAAATCTTTGTCTGAATGGGCAACAAGTTTTCTGATTTCTTTTTTTTCAATTTCGTCAAGAACATTTATTGCGACTTTGTCAGGGCTTAGTTTGGGATCATGACGCTCCAGGAACCTCAACTTACCTCAGTGTTTGTCATTCCCTTGGCTTCACCCCCTGGATTTGGTAACGAAAGTTTTTGCATGCAACACTAATGTTCGGCAGCACCCAGAAGGTGGGCAAAAAGATTAAAAATCCCCAGTTTTGAGGGTTTTTAAATTTAATTTAACGTTTTGAGGGTCAGGAAGCCATTTGGCTCATCGAGAACCCTATGCCAGAGCGAGCGTGGATGAACACTGGTGAAATTCGCCTTCTCTTTTCAACTAATGCTCAGAGGTAACGAGGCAGGCGTGTACCGGTACTAATTGCCCCCCAATCCTGCTCATGGGACCGCCATTTTACGTCCCCATCCGACAGACATGAGCGTATCCCCAGTCTTTGGCCACGGGGGTGGGGGGTGGGGTGGGGTGGAGGTTACTTGCTCTTCACCACTGCTCAACAGTTGAACTGAGCGAGCGGACAACTTCCTGAGTCGGACAACCAAATACCCAATTTTGTAATTCACCAATTTTTAAACCCCCTCAGCATCACTGTGAACAGCTATGTTGAACAAGCTAATTTTTTAGACCCTGGAAAATTTCCACCGAGCAAACTCCACCCTTAATAAAATTTAATAAAATGATCTCAAGGTTTGCTAGTGTAGAGGTTGGCAGGCCTGTTCTGTACAAGAGAAAGAGAAAGTTGTTGTCATTGATGTTTTAGTGTTTACTACTGTAGGCAGCATCATTTTCAGTTTGGCTTCATCCTCGTCTCTTCAAATTAATAAACCATGTTAGGGCCTGGGTTTTGGACTGCTTTTTAGGTCCCTGTACAGTCGGGAGATGTCGTCATCGGTGTTTCAGAGGTCTTCCTTGCATCTTTTACTACTAAAGTACATGTGAATTACGGATATTGCTTTTTGGGAGCTCCGTTTTGAGTCCCGCAGGCCAGTCAAACAGGGTGGACCCAGGATTTAATTATAGACCACTCCTTAGTCCTTACATCATCAGATCATTAAACTTCTTTCTTCTATCATGTGAATAACTTCTGGGCTGAGGGAATAACTCGCTTGAACTACATTCTTACCATGCACGAGGAAGCTTTTTCACAATTGACCTTCTGACCTCTGATGTTACGTCATATATCGAGGAGTCACGCCATTGTTAAATCTTCTACTGCACCGATACATATCAGCAAAGTGATTTTGAGAGCTAAAGAAAATTCTGACGAGGAATTTTGCAAACGACGGGTAGTAAAAGTGTAAAGTTTGATATATCTTTGTGTGAATGAAGCTTTCCTTTTTAATCATTAGCAGGGAGTTGCAAATACTGGTATGACATTGTTGCTAGTCCAAGTTGACGCAGTTTTCCTTAAGTTGCAGCTTTTACTTTAGGCCCATGCCATAATGCTATGCCTACAGTGTAAGCTTCAGTTATGCGAAACTAAGTTGGACTCGAAGGCTAAAAAACGTCAAGTCCAAATTGATGGTTCCCATAACCAGAGTTGCAGGTGCAATCAAGGGGCAAAAGCTGGAGTAACTAAAGAATATCCCGCCAAGGGAAAACACCCCAAATGCATGGCTTCATCGTTTTTGAGAACAACTCATCATTGCCCTCACAGATTTCTACAGTGTTATACTGTAGGGTTGGGAATGCTTGCAAAGATTTTCTAGGCCTAGGCCTAAGTCCAGTACATTTATCTGGAGTGGCAACACCGACTCTGCCGGCAACATCGTGGCTTGCACACCCTTTATCATACTGTAGTCATAGGCATAAATTTGCATGCCCCCAAAATTTTTAAAATTGTAAAAAACATTTTAAAGGCCCAGTTCTTCCAACAAAACTCCCCCATTTGCCTACGCTGGCTCCTGAAGGCCTACACTCTTAATCATAGTCATACATGCCTCCCAAATTTTTACAATTTTGAAAAACATTTCAAGTCCAACAAAACTCCCCTTTGTGGCTATGTCAGCTACTTTGGTTCCACTGTGGTGACATATGATATAGCTAGCTACACTGTGGACATTTTAATTGGCGGGGTATGCTATAGTTGTACCCAAAATGAAAAAGCTTGCTTCAAGGGCCCCATAATGTTCAAACTGAAGGGTTTTGAAGACTATTTAGGCTAAAAATTTTAGTTAAAACATTGCTGCAAAGTGACCTCTTCTTAAGTAAGAAACTAAGGTAGGCTAGGCCTACATGACATTTTTGTTATTTTTAATGGAAATAAGAGGGAGCTGGATTTAACCTCCTTCTTCTGGTAAGTGGGGGAGGGGGTTGAAGGAAGTCACATTACCCCTTGAAGGAAACACTCCAAGGGAAAACCATTTGATCAATGATATAAAGTACTGTAATGTCACTGACTACCGTAGCTATAGCATGTGTCAGTGTGTGCATTATACATATACTCCTATTAATGTGGTTCAACCATTGTGCTTGGTGTTCCAGTGAGACACTACTGGAAGAAAGGCTAGGACCTGCTCAACTTCAACCAAGTGGTTAGAAACTGGGATGTAAATCTCCATCTAACCTAACCTAATATGATACAACTAACAGCATGATCACATACTGTCTTAAACAGTCTCAAAGGGACAGTAATATGAACATCTTTTTGGATGCTTTAATTCAAATGTGAGACTATTTTCATTGCTTAATATGCCCTTACAAATATTATAGCTAAATGCTTTAGCTGATTTCAAACTGTGACATATACAGTAGAGTAATTTTTTGGAACAACCAAAAAGCTGTGCGGCATTGCAAAAACGCCTTTTGATCCATGTGGGAACCACTGTATTTTCTGCAATAAAGAAAAAGCTCTTTAGATACAAGTTCAGTGTGAACAGGTCAGTATGAAGTCGTACAAGACACTACTTTGTTGTTCTCTTACCACAATATGCAGCAGATATCAATTTTGCTTCAAATGCACCATAACATGTTTTGATGTGTTAACTCACAGGGAAAGTATGTTTTACAATACTGCGGAAATTTCCCAAGCTATTTTAAAAAGAATACTTTCAATCACACTGACACACCCATTTTCGTTTTTGTCTTTAGGTTTGAGCCAGGTGCAGAATAGATTACGCAAGATGTCAGAAGAATCTCCCTCAAACTGTATGAAAGAAGATCCTTTTAGTCACCTTCATCTCTATTCCTTTTCACCTTTAACTTCATTACAAGGACGATCAAAATGCTCCAAATGTAATGCATCTCGGAAATTCTTCTGTTACACTTGTTTGAAACCTGTGAAGGAGCTGGAAGGCAAGCTCCCCGAAATTGAGGTACTACAAGGTTAGCTTATTGTTAAAGGGAAGGGGAAGTTCAAGCAAAAATTTTAGTCATATGTGAAAGAGGAACCATATCCACATATCCACTTCTTGATATCTGTAAATAATGTTACTAGATTTGTGTTCCAAAGTGAGCTTGAGGGCAGTAGAGGTTATACAGTATCAATTCCTCACATTGACAAGGAATGCTTTGTTTCTCTTTGAATTTTTCAGACTGTTGTGATGACTTTGGAGTCAGTAGAAATAGGCCTGTGAGGAATGCAAATTTTTTTTAAGTTCTCATTCCACTTGTGCAACCAAAATCTGATAAAATGGGATTGTTGAGGAGAAACTGTGCTGAGCATTTTAAAGGAAAACAAAGATGGTCCATTAATGTGATGATATGATATCATATGTGCTTGCTTCAAGTTCATATTTGTTAAAATTGTGACAAGTTTTCCTGCATTTTGAGAAAAAAACATTGGATTTTAATGCAAATTTCACAGAAATGCTTAGAATAAGTATACAGCACTAACATATCTAAACTTGATGTGACCTTTAAACCTTCTTTTAATGTACAAATTCATGGTTTTAGTGTAGATCTGTAGATAAAGAGTGAAAAATTCAAGAGCAATATGCAACACAGAAAGACCATGTTTCTTGCCCTGAAATACACATTCTACTAATACTGTTAACTTTAAAGGAAAAAAATTCAGTCACCCAAACTTTCATCAATCTAGAAGATTATCCAGTCTCATGATTGGTTCTTGAGAATCATGTGACAATACTTTTCCAGGCTTCAACAATTTTTTTTTGTACTTGTCTGACGGGCTAGCTGTTTTCTCAATCTACTTGCCTGCATAAATATCTCCTTGTCCAATTCAAATCTGTTGAGTACATATAATTTTTAAAGTCTAAAAGTAAAAAATGCCATTTTGCGCAACTCAAAAATTTAAGGCTGGGGTACTTTCCTGGCGGGCTGCAACATTGAGCAGGGTAGTTGCCCGAGTGATTTTTTACTTGTCCTGGGCTGTCGGGCGGGGGATTTGTCGAAGCCTGACTTTTCCTCCTCAATTCTTCTCAATTGGGAATTTTTAGTCCTGAGTAATTTTGTGGTTCACCTAAAATATGCAATATTTAAGTTCGGAAATATCATGAAAGATACTTGGAAGAGAAACAAGAACCAAATGTTTAGATTTTGTTAGATTTTGCAAGCTTTTCAAAACAAGTAAGGTACAGCTGTTTTGCCCTTTATCTCATTTTGCACTTTATGCAATATCAACAACTATGTAAGTTGTTTCCTGTGTAGTACATTGCGGTACCTGAGGGCAGTCTCCAACTCCTCAAGTCACCACAGTAGCTTGCTAGTCCTTTCCCAATGGTGTAACTCACTTCTATATGTGTCACAGGAGTTTGAATTATTGAGTGTATTGTCCCTTTGTTCTTCCTCTTTACCTGTGTTGCATCACATTGAACTGGTCATTAAACAACCAGTTAGGTCCAGAATTGCAGATATGGGGTGGCTTAAAGGCAGCTATTCATCGCTCAGACAATCCAATGCTCTCATCCTAGTTCCTTCTAGCCTTACCCCTCCCCAATTGTCTGAAACCCTTCCAAATCCAGCCCCAATTGTTGGTGGCTTACCCAGTGTTTGGTCTAGTGGTAGAGAATCAGCCTCTCACATGGAAGGCCAGGGTTCGATTCCCAGGTCAAGTCTTACCCAGTACCGGTGCTTTGGTCGAGTGGATAAAGGTGGTGGCATTTGAAGCAGTGAAGCTTAGCAACTGGGAGGTCTGGAGTTCGATTCCTGGCCGGGTCAAAGTAAGGTGGGTTTTTCATTCAAGAGCAATCTACGGTTTTCCCATCTGAACTGGCCTTTCAAAAAATACCAAATTTGATCCAAATTGTTGAGTTGGTTGCTACCCGACGTGAAGTTGTAATTCACAAGCCAATGGCTTCTTCCATATTTGTGGTTGCTTAGCATCGTAAAACAACTGCCCTTCAAGGCCTGATTGTTAAGTCATACCAAAGACTGTAAAAATGGAACCTACTGCCAGGGAAAAAAGGTTGTGGTGGACTGGACTTGAACCAATACGTTGGAAACTGGGCAGTAAAACTCCATCTGACTAACAAACAAGGCCCTAATGTGTTATCAGAACACTTGCAGTGCATGCTGTGTAAATATGAGCTACTCTGCAGTTTTGAATTTGATGTCAATCAAAGATTTGTGCCAATGGAGAGTATCGGTAGAATGGGTAAAATTTTACTGTAGCTTGGAGTGGCAAGTGACTGCCTTTGAAAATACATCTGATGGTTAAACTTGAATTTACCCGCTGTAGTGGCTCATGAAGTGAGGAAGGAGACAAATCACAACAATGTTGTGCTTGTATACACGCCAGTAGGACTGTTAAGGTGAAGACTGTATTTAAAATACGGCTCCAAACTAGTGCAAACACCTCACATTTTCGTACACATATGACAGTTTAACTTGAATTTACCCTCACTAGTGGTTCATGAAGTGAGGTAGGGAACAAATCACATTTTTTCCTGTGCTTGTAATCAGTCCAGTGGAACTATTTAGGTGAAAACTGTATAATAGTTCTCTTAACTAGGGCAAACACCTCACATTTTTATTTTTTGCAGTTACCAATTCATATTGACATTATTAAGCATCCATTAGAACTTGACGGCAAAAGCACCGCAATCCATGCTCTTGTCCTGGCTCCCAGACAAGTCAGCTTGTACACATACCCCTGTATACCTGACTATGAAGACTCAAGCAAGGTATGTATTTCTCTGTTTAGTCTTGTAAAACTTAAGTTTATAACATAAATGCAGAATGTAAAATGATAGTACAAGACTTGGGAATGGAAGGTACAGTATAAATTTGTATTTGCAAAAATAACAGAAAATGTCAAGCAAGTGAATGTTATTTGTCTTTTGCTATAAATCTGCGTTTTGATTAGTAGCCACAATCTTGGACAAAACCGTTGGGACATTTTTTCATTTCATATTGCTCGTAAATCTCAATTAGTTGGCTAACTTGAAGCCCCTGCTTTCTGGAAATTTTGAGCTGAAAGAAAAAATGTGTGCTCTTAACAACATAACTGTGATCAACATTTGAACAGGGGAATGTGGGTTTCCCAATGAGATTCGTCCAAGATTGTCTCTTAGAGGGGAAGTTCATGCCCCCTCAAGTTTCATGCCCCTAGCTGTCCTATCCTAAATACTGCAGCATGAAAAGACTACTCAATGTCTGTGTTCAAAATCCCGTAAAATCATTTGAGTAGCGCTTGCACCCTGCCCCACCTACAGCCATGAGAATTTTTTTTTTCGTCATAACTGGTCATGATGCCACTTGTGCCAAGTCATTGTCTCTGTTTTACTTAATCACCTATTTTAATTGCATGCTACATGGACTGTCTGGTTGAGGATGCATGGACAGAAGGTCTTTCCCTCTCATCCAGATATTGAAGTACTTGAATTGCAGATGCCAGGTCTAATGGCACCATGTAAGTTTGAAGGAATGACATGTGCATTAGTCACATACAATTTTGCAGTCAGTAAGCCTATTTAATATGCGACTCTTTATTTTTCTTCGTTTTTGTTGGAAGGTTCTCTTAGTATATCCTTCAGAAAATTCAAGAACACTTCAGAAGGTGCTGGAAGATGCTCTTAGAATCAGAGAAAGGGAAACTAAGCCAGAAAATGATAAGCCAGAAAATGATGGAGATTCAAGCAATGCTCTTTTTGCAAAACGATTGAGGACAGAATCCAAAATTGCTTTACCTTTTGAAAGAGTTATTTTTATTGATAGTACTTGGAGTCAGAGTAAGAAGATATTCTACGATGAACGATTGAAAGGTTTGTGGCAAATTTGATTATTGATTGGTCAAGATTAGGGCCTGTCAAGGGTCTTGATAGTCCTCTTTAAGTTGCATGGCTCCCCTGAAATATTTGTGGCAGATAGAAATAATTCAGAAAGCTCCATTTCTTGTCTTAATGTCATTCTCCTGGTGGAATGGTATGTGGACCAATTTTTAGCATATCATAAGACAAAATGATTCGGGACCATCACTTGAAAAATTCAGGTGTAGATTAATTATCTTATGAATTGATTAGAGCATCAAGTGGTTTTAGAGCATGCGACTTGCAGTCGTGAGGTTGGGAGTTCAAGTCCTTGCCGGGTCATACGGTAGACTTTCAAAATGGAACCTACGGCCATTGTGCTTGGTGCTCAGCATAAGCAAAAGAGTAGGGAAAACAAGCCAGTGAGCCACAACTGGAAAAAAAGCAGTGGCAGGCTGGACTTGAACCAATTGGTTGAAAACTGTGCCGTAAAACTCTATCCAACTAAGTAACTATCTAACTAATTTATGCAATAAATGGGGGCTGAAAAGCTTCTCTCCTCAGATAAATGATGATGCGGTCAAAAGGCCACCGGAAATAGGGTAAAAAAAACCCCCGAAAATATTAGAGTCAAGAAAAACACATCTACTGTCATTCCACTTGCAATGAAGCAAGGGTGTGTTGGAGTAGACCATTAAGGAAGCGCACAGAGTGCCATCTAGTAGAAGGGTTCAGTCATTCAGTGCCAAGGGTTATTCCGCTGTAGATTGGCTGTCCAGTAGTAGTTATAGGAGAGGTAAGTAGGAGTAAAATAAACTGATTTTAACAAAGTAAAAAGTGCCAGTAAATATTTGGGAAGAATTGGTAATATTAGTGAGACTTTCCTCTATGATACAGAAGGAAGAATAACTGACAATTACAAATCAATTCATCTTTTCAAACTGGAGCAAAATTTAAAAAATCAAAACAGGAACATGAAAAAATATGTGACATAAGGTAGATAACTCAGAGTTTGACAGTGAACATCTTCCTGTCAATCACAAAACCTAATCCTATTGATGGTCAAATTTAAGTATGGCTGACTAGGCAGTTATTTGCCTCTCTCATCAGTGTAGGACACGACAACCACAGGCCCTGCTCAGTTCTTCCATTTCATTCGTATTGGACTCAAAACTTGAGTGGCCAATCAGCCAATCAAGAAAACAAATGAATTAGTATGCATGACTGAGGCACAGAGGAGCCGAGATCTGCTCCCAAGAATTTCATAGGCAATTCCAAGCAGGACTGCTGTACTTCCCTAATAATAATAGAGTTGTATGCACCATGGAGCACCATCTCACATTAAATTAAATATGTGAATTATGTGTATACACAGTTGCCTTTGAACGATGTTTTTAATCTTCTTTTTCGTCGGGGTCTTGCGACGATGTTTTAACAAATAATACATGTATACAAACTAGCAGTACGTAGTCGGTGATCGTTCAAACCCCTCCGTAGTAAGGTGAAAGACAAATAGCCAGCCTCGTCCAACTATAACATTGGCAGGCAACCCAAATTTAGAAACGGTACGTCTGGCCCTGAAAATCCATAAAATGACATTGTTTAGGAACGGGCCACTAAGCACTAGTTTACAACATCAAATTTTATATGAATCCTCGAACTTTCACGATCTAACTGGGGCTTCTTAGTATAAAGTAATAATGAAATACTTACAGGTACCCGATGGAAAAGTTACGGCGCTATCCTGGTGAGGGAAAATACTACAGGAATACTTTCTGGATTTAACGTTTCAAATTGGCTCGGCGTGAGCCCCTGAGTCCTCAGCGACCAGTGCAATATTCGCCCGTCTCCAAAATCCTCCAACATGTAAGCTAAAACCTCAGAAATCAAGTTCCCTCACCAGGATGCGTGTTTCCTCGTTGCAAGATGTTCGGCAACTGCCCGACACACCCTGCAACTCTCTCCAGGCACCTAAGGTATTACGCAACAAAAATGTAAGAAATTAAACATCTGTGGGATACCGTAAATGAATATTACGAGAGTTGTCCAAAATTTCACCTGTGACATTTACTCCCTTCTTAAGACAACTAACTAATATGAATAAAAATATTTACAACATATATACAGTCTCGTGCATGAAATCCATATGAATCAAGTCATATTTTACTCAGGGCGTAGGCTTAAAAAGTCAGCGCCTACATTATCCTTGCCCTTAATGCATCGAACAATATACCGATATGGTTGTAGACTTAAAGCCCATCTTAATACTCTTGCATTTTTCACTTGAGCCGTTTGCAAATAAGCTAAAGGATTGTGATCCGTTTCTATGACAAACTCCCTACCATAGAGATACAAGTAGAATTTCGATACAGCCCAGACTACTGCGAGGCATTCTCTCTCTATTACCGAATAATTTCTCTCTCGGGGCAAAAGCTTTTTGCTACCGTAGCAAATGGGATAGTAATAATCGCCATCTGACTGGAGCAATACAGCACCTAACCCTATGTCAGAAGCGTCAGTTCTCAACACAAAAATTTTTGAAGGGTCGGGTAGGTGTAAAATAGGAGACGAGGATAACCTTGTCTTTAATGTATCAAACGCCTTTTGTTGAGCCTCCTTCCACGGCACCTCCCTAGGTCCCCTCGATTTTGTCAGATCTGTCAATGGGGCTGCGATTGCTGCGAAATTTGGAATGAATTTCCTGTACTAGTTCGCCAGTCCCATGAATGACCTTACCTCCTTTTTGGTCCTAGGTTTCTCAGCACAAAGGATTTTGGTTACTTTGTTTTGCTGAGGCTTGACTACACCCTTTCCTACAACATGTCCCAGAAAATCTAATGATGGAAACCCTACGTGACACTTGCTAGGACGGGCTGTAAGTCCAGCTTCCCTCAACCTCTGTAAAACTTCTTTAAGGACCTCTAAATGACGTTGCCATTCGTCTGTATAGATTAAAATATCATCGATATAGTTAATAACATTTGTTTGACCATTCAGTAACCTTCTCATCATTCTGGTAAAGCTGGCGGCAGAATTGACCATACCAAAAGGTAAAACTTTGAAATGGTACAAACCATGTGATGTTATAAAAGCTGTTTTATGTCGATCCTTTTCTAACACCGGGATCTGCCAGTACCCTTTGGTTAAATCAAGTCTAGAATAAAACTTGGCCGACCCTACCTTTGCCATCAACTCTTCTGGGTTGGGGATGGGCTCTGGATCGAAGACGGTTATCATATTCAATTTACGAAAGTCAATACAAAACCTGTTTGTACCATCTGGCTTTCTCACCAGTACTATTGGTGAAGCATAGGCCGATTCTGACGGCTCTATCACGTCTAACTCGAGCATAGCCTCTATCTCTTGCTTAATCGTTTCTTGGGTAGCTAACAGAGTAGGATATGCTCGTGACCTCACTGGGTCATCAGTAGTAAGATTCACTGCATGTTGAATTAAGTTAGTACAACCTGGTAAATTAGTAAGCACATCAGAATATTCCTCAAGTAGCTTACTAACTTCACGTTTCTCAGTATCACTCAAATCTTCACATATTACCACATCTTTAACACACTCTGTTTGCTGTAGTGGTATTAGATCCACCTTTGTGCAACTTTCGTTACCTTCACTTATCCCCTGATCAATCACCTTTACCTTCATTATTGCAGCCCTTTCGTAAGGATGCTCCGATCTCCCAGGGTCAATCTCACCAGTTCGAGGTACATACCTCTTTAAGAGATTAGCATGAAAGGTCTTTTGTCCACCCATTAGTTGTAATCGATAATCATTAATTCCAATTTTCTTTACCACTTTAAAGGGTCCCTTCCAGTGCATCAGCAGTTTGTTCTGATTTGTGGGTAGCAATACTAATACCAAGTCCCCCTCTTTAAACCTGCGATCCTTTGATCGGATATTATAATACTTTTGGTATCGTTTCGCTGACTTTGCCAGCTCTTCCCTTGCTAACTTGCATGTAGACTCCAGTCGTTTCCTCAAATCTACAACGTATTCATATGTGGTCTTCACTTCCTCGTGTACACTTTCCCCTGACCATAGTTCTTTAAGAATACTTAAAGTACCTTGAACAGTTCGACCATATAATAACTCGAAGGGAGAAAAGTAAAGGCTTTCTTGGGGAGCCTCTCTATATGCAAATAGTAGTGCTGGTAGATATCGGTCCCAGTCTTGTGGTCTCTCACTACACAACTTTCTCAACATACGTTTAAGTGTCCCATTAAACCTCTCAACCAGGCCATTACACTGGGGGTGATAGGGTGTGGTGGTCAACTGCTTCACAGCTAACAACCTTCCCACTTCTTTCATAACATTTGAAGTAAACTGAGTACCAAGATCACTCAGAATTTCCTGAGGAACTCCTACCCTGGAAAATATTTCTAACAAAGCCTCTGCCACTCTCTCTGTCTCTATACGTGGGAGTGCTACTGCTTCGGGGTAACGGGTGGCATAGTCTACCAAGGTGAGTATAAACCTATTACCATTTCCCGTAATTGGCTGCAGGGGTCCAATGAGGTCTACTGCTACCCTCTTAAATGGGGTATCGATCAAGGGCATGTCCCCTAATGGTACTTGTGTGACCTTTCCCTTTGCGACAGTCCGCTGACATACATCACATGATGAACAATACCGCCCAATGTCTCCCTGCACGCCTGGCCAATAGAAATTTACCATAACCCTATCCAGAGTTTTCTTCACTCCCAAATGCCCAGCCATTATGGTGTCATGAGCCAATTGTAACACCTTTTCTCTGTACTTCATCGGTACCACCAACTGTTTGAAAATTCCGCCTTGCTGATTTTTTAAGGAAATAAATTCACGATGCAAAATTCCCCTTACCATCACAAATTTTACCTGATTACCCTTTTTTATTAGGGGTTCGGCATTACTTTCCGCCAATTTCCATAACTTACTCAACGTTTTATCCTCCCTTTGGGCTCTACGGATATCCTCAGGGGTAGCATTTACTGATTGCCCATCGGCAATTTTCAATGGATTCAAAGGTTTCTGCTTAGCTTTCTTCTGAGCTCTAGTTTCTACTGCTGCAGAGTTAGACCTAGGTTTTTCCTCAACCCTTTTAACACTTTTTTTCAACTTCTAACACTGTAGGTGGTTTCCAAGCATAGTTTGGATCGCTTGGCTCTCTTGCACCCTCAACATTCCCAATAATTACGTCATACAATGGACGGTCCATACACAAAGCTTCAACGGTACCTTCAAAGTAAGGTGAACTAATTGTCACTTGAGCTACTGGTACATTCCTAACTGTTCCGTCAATCAAAACACATCTTTGAGTACGATCAAGCATTTGTTGAACTTGAACTAAATCTTTCTTGACTACAACTGTACTACAACCACTGTCTCGAAGTACCCCTACTAACATTTTATTTATGACACCTCGACAAACGGGCATGCACTTATCGGGAATACAAGCAGCAGTGACAATTGGTAACTTATGACCACATGATAATTCCACCGAATCTCTTACCTGACTATGACATTCACATAAATTTGGCTTTACGTTTAAACATAGGGCTGCAGACTCTATATTGGATTCAGTTTGAGCAGCATTTGACTCAACAATAACTTCCACAGCTGCACCCTTTTCACTCGGAGTTTTAAATTTTCTCCTACAGTCTTTGGCTGAATGCCCGACTTTTCCACAAACAAAACACCTTCTTTTCTCTTTAACGTTTGAATCAACATTACTCGTATTTTTCTCTTGCCAATTTTGGCTCTCATTTCCAGTAGAATTTGTTTTATTATTCTTGCTACTGCTACCTGATTTCCGCTTACCTCCCTCATAGGTAACATGTGCTTCTTTGTACCCGTCCGCCAGAGTCGCCATTTCTGAAGCTGTCTTCGGACTTCTTTCCTTCAGGAAAATTGTCATTTCCTTGTCACTGGACAATAACATTTGTTCCTGTAAAATTAAATCAGACAACCCATCATAAGTCTTTGGTGTACCACTTAACTCAGTCCAACGACTTAAATATCCTCTTAATCTCTCACAAAATTGTGCTTATGTTTCTGTTGCACCACATTTAGAAGAACGAAGTTTTTGTCTATACCCTTCTTTGGTTAAAAAGTATCTTTTCAGCAATGCAGTTTTCAACTTTTCAAAATCATTTGCCTCCGTTGTTGGCATTCTAGAATAAACTTCTAAAGCATGGCCGGTTAATAAAGTTCCTAATGAAGTTGCCCATCGTGCCTGTGGCCAACCGGCGAGAGAAGCGAATCGTTCAAAACGAAACAGGTACGCATCCATCTCATCCCGGCCGTCACGAAACGGTGGTAGTTTAGGTAATTTAACCTCTACCGTTTGACTGTCATTACTATTTGTATTGCCATTTAATGCACTTCGTTGTCTTTCTTCAAACAATTTTAATTCATAATCTTTCATATCTTTCTCATGTTGGCGTTGTTTGTCTTTTTCTTCACGTGCCTCTTTTTCGAGTTTTGCACGTTCTTTTTTATCAATTGCTTCTCTACTATTAGCAAAGTCTAACAGGCCCTGGCCAGACAACCCAATATCTTTTCCTAACTTGACGTATTGTTCGTACTCCATGCTAAGTACTACCTTACAAAGAGTCAATAGTAAAAATACCTTTACGAGCAGTACAGCTCCACGAAGTATACCACATTGACTTTGTATAACACAAAAATTACTATTCATAGCAAAATACATCAGAAAACAGTTTACTATATCATTTCATACAACCTTATTACTATCGTGTATCCAACGAAAATCTCCTGATTTTGCCAATAAAATTGAAGTCACTCAGCAGCCACCAAATATATAAATTTGGTAAGGTTCCCGGATAGGCCCCCAAAAATGTCACGGGTTGTTTTAAAGAACCTTATGATAGATACCGGTAGCTGCAGTTTCGAAAACAAAATACTGAAAGACTGGTTTCTCTGTCTTAAGCTTTTTAATCTTCTTTTTCGTCGGGGTCTTGCGACGATGTTTTAACAAATAATACATATATACAAACTAGCAGTACGTAGTCGGTGATCGTTCAAACCCCTCCGTAGTAAGGTGAAAGACAAATAGCCAGCCTCGTCCGACTATAACATTGGCAGGCAACCCAAATTTAGAAACGGTACGTCTGGCCCTGAAAATCCATAAAATGACATTGTTTAGGAACGGGCCACTAAGCACTAGTTTACAACATCAAATTTTATATGAATCCTCGAACTTTCACGATCTAACTGGGGCTTCTTAGTATAAAGTAATAATGAAATACTTACAGGTACCCGATGGAAAAGTTACGGCGCTATCCTGGTGAGGGAAAATACTACAGGAATACTTTCTGGATTTAACGTTTGAAATTGGCTCGGCGTGAGCCCCTGAGTCCTCAGTGACCAGTGCAATATTCGCCTGTCTCCAAAATCCTCCAACGTGTAAGCTAAAACCTCAGAAATCAAGTTCCCTCACCAGGATGCGTGTTTCCTCGTTGCAAGATGCTCGGCAACTGCCCGACACACCCTGCAACTCTCTCCAGGCACCTAAGGTATTACGCAACAAAAATGTAAGAAATTAAACATCTGTGGGATACCGTAAATGAATATTCATTACAAGAGTTGTCCAAAATTTCACCTGTGACAGATGTACAAGAATTAAAGAGAGAAAAGCAATTCATCTCTTAAAAATTGAGCAAAATTAAGAAAAATCAAAACAGGATTGTGAAAAAAAATGTGACGTAGGGTGAGCAACTCGGTTAAAATTTGAAAGTCAACTTGTTTGTGTTAATCAGTAAACTATTAAGTTGTACTATAAAGTAGACTATTTGGTTGGCAAAAGAATTTGATGAGAGAAGGAAGGTAGCTTTAAGCCCTTTTAAGTCTTTGAGACATACTACAGCAAAAGTGAAAGGACACTTAATTATAAACCTTACGTAGAAGAATGCATCGCATGATCAATTGGCCTTTAATACTGTAGAAATGCTGCTTCTCAGGAAGAAGATTATGGATTAAATACTGAATCAAATCATTGCCCCTGCCAGAATCTAGGCACCAACAACAGTAATCCAGGCACCAACAACCAGAATCCAGGCATCAACAACCAGAATCCAGGCACCAACATAAGGTTTTAGGGGTAGACCCATAGCTAGGGTCGTGGAATTCAGAGGCATTGTTGTCTCCAATTTTTGTACCCTGACCTCCTTTGGCAACAGTCCTCTTTTAAGGAAACAACTTCAACCCTTTCCCCTTACGTGATTCCGTCCCTTGACAGTTAGTTGCCCATTAACATAGGGAAAACTTTCTGGGTGAAAGCAATTTTGTAAAATTTAATGGGGAAAACATCCCTCCCTCAAAAGTATTTTGCAGGCCATTAGTTTTAGATTTTCCAAGTGTGCTACAAATAGCACTCCTCAGGAAATTAAGGATTGCTGTAGATGTGCTGTTTTATTTAACTTTTATAGAGTTCTGTGAGCTCCCATCTTCATCTAGGTGAGCAAAAAATTGCACTCCTCACAGTGATTTGAGGTGAGTAATGGTTTGCAATCGCACTTGCACGAGTCAAAATTTAATGCCTGATTTTGCAAGGGTTTTTGGTTCAAAGGGGGAAGCTTTATTAGTTGCAGGCACAACAGTCAAATTTTTTCCACAGATGAGGGAAATTTGTGCACCCAATTTTAACAGTCAAAACTTGCAGAATTGTTGAGAAAAGGAGGGAGGGGGTACCATGTGATCCCACTACCTAATTTACATGCCTTGAGTTTAAGATTTTCCAGGTGTGCTACAAATCACACTCCTCAAGAAATTAAGGGGGTGTGATTGGTGTGCTGTTCTACTAAACTCTTAGAATTATCTGAGTTCCCATTCTTTATCTGGGCATGCAAATAAATGCAGTCCTCACAGAGATTTGAGGTGAGTGGTGGTGTGCAATTTCACTGGCATACCTCAAAATTCAAGGACCAAATTCCAACACTGGGTAATACCTGTTGCAAGTATTTTTTTAAGTAGGAATTGTCAGGGAAACTAAAGACCTTGTGCATCAACGACATACTGACGTCATCCTTTGGGCAGAACAATGGAACATGTGGCCACACGCATAAGAACTCGCCCCGCATGTGTAGCATGTCTGCATATATTTGACTGGTTGACAAATCAGCTGTCTGCATTTGTCGGTTTGTTGGTTTGTTTTGCCCCTGAAGGAGGGCATACTTTCCTCTCTGTGACATCATATGCACAAGATCTACTGTAGCAGTTTTCAAGAGGGGTTTTGGTTTGCTCTCTAGAGGTCAGTGGGGCTGAGGGCAGACATGGAGGAGTTGTCAAAGAATAAGTTTCAATTGTAGCCATTTAATCATGAACCCTGTTACTTAAAATTTGAGCAGAGCTGTAGGCTGCTTTGGGGTTCAAGTAATAGTTGTTATGATTTGATTTTTGGATCTCTGTGGCCTCTCATTTTATTAAACTGGGAATCAGTCCTTTCTTTTCTTTTTCTCAGATCTTCCATGTGTTATTCTACCGGAAAAGAAAACTCATTTTTGGAGAACTCAGGATAAAGATGATTGCTTCTTAGCAACGATCGAAGCAATTTATTACTTCCTGGTGGAGCTGCATACGTTGACCTCAGACTCTCCATACAACGGTCACCTAGACAACCTCATGTATTTTTTTGTGTACATGTACCAAATGGTGCAGAAAAACAAGACACAAGGTAGTAAAGCTAAGAAAAAACAAAAAGGGAAGGAAAAGACAACACCAGCAGATTGAAGAAGTGAAACAAAGATGAAAGAGATATTTATGTTGCAGCTTGTCAGGACCAATATCAGACAAGGGAATGTAGCTGTCTGTGAATGCAGTTGTGAACTTGGGTGTTAAACAACCTTGGCTACTGCAGATTTCTGATAGAGGTCTGAGGTATCTTTCCAGGTTTACATGGTGAGTGGAGTGTCCTGAGAAAGAGAGGTTTCTGATTGCACCACAGAATAAGTTCAAATTATACTCATGTGTATGCGATAATGCAACTTGCATATCTCACCGAAGTTTGCCTTCGACTCCCACCCGGTCATACAAAAGACTTTAGAAAGGTTTTTGTAATGCTTGAAACCCACCAAAATTGACAGAGTTTCTCATGGAATCTGTCCGACTTAATGGTCAAGTGGTTAGAGCATCTCAGTTGCAGCTGGGATGTCTGGAGTTTGAATCCTTACTGGGTCATACGAAAGACTTAAAAAATGGAAGCTACTGCCATTGCGTTTGGTGCTCAGCATAAACAACTGAAAACAAAAATCAAGCCTTTATGCCACAACTGGGGAAAAGGGTGTGGTTGGCTTTATTTTCTCCCATTGGTAAGAAACGGAACCATAAAACCTCATCTGAATTTACAGTTCATATCTCACAAGGGGAACTGGTCATTCCCACCTGATCAAGAAATTTTGCTTACTACATTAAGATTTCTTTGTTGCCCAGAATAATGTGTAGTATCGAATATCATATTTCATTTTCAATAATAGCCCTGGATCAATGAAAATGATATATCAATATTTGTAATGGTATGTGTCATGTGTGTGTGACATGTAATTTTACTAGTTATTGAAAAAGATATGTGAATATATAACTTGTGTGTACATCTTATAGGATACAAGGGTAGAAATGTCCTGTTTCTCTATTTTTTCCCAATGTTTTAGGATTTGTAGAACATGCCTATGCTACTCTCTGTCTGTCACAGGGGAAAACTTAAGAGGCAGACATGATCCATATTTGCATTGTATTTGAAACTGAACTTAAATCCATGTTTGAAATTTACCTTTTTATCTAACTGACATTATGCTACACATTCGTGTTGGGTGTGTTATCAAATCTTGTCCAACAAACTAACAAACTAAGGAACCCTTTTTCAAATTTCATTCAAATTGGTTGCCTAGGTTACTAAATACCATTGTGTTAGAATATGGTTGTCAAAGAGAGGTGTAAGAACTATTTCAGGAGTAGCAGGTAAAAAAGTATCTGACATTGCATTTCATTTTGGTATGGTACACCAAATGGTCATAGGACGAATAGATACAGTAGGTTTAGCAGCGATTTGGACAGGTCTGTTGTCCTAGAGGAATTATGGAGTCACTTAGTGGGGAAACCAGTTGTAAATGCAGGAATGACTTAAGGCAGCCTGGCAGGAGGGTGGAGCAGGGTGAGTCTATGTTGGATCTTACCTTCGTGAAGATGTATATGATATATATGTTGTATGTACTAAACATCATGGGTGGCTTGCAGGACCATGAAGAGTGGGCTAGCTGGTTCTGGGTGACAAAGCCCATATATCAGCTTGAATACTGCATTTCTGGTGTCTATGCAGGAATGTCTTGAGGCAGCCTGGTAGGAGGTGGAGGAGGGTTAGTGTATCTTGGGTCTTACTCTCATGTAGATATATATGCAGTATGTACTAAACAACATGGGTGGTTTACAGGACCAAGGAGAGTGGGCTGGCGTGTTCTGGGTGACAAAGCCCATATATCAGCTTGAATACTGCATTACTGGTGTCTATGCAGGGACGTCTTGAGGCCAGAGTGTGGGGAGGGAGGGCTTAGGGGATGTTTGGTCATTACATAATGTGTATTTGACCTGAGGAGACTTCAGCACCAGAGTGGCTAGGATTGTCATTTTTAAATGCTCTTAATTGCTAGAAATGACACACTTTATAAATTTATCACCACAATTCTGTGTCTGCCATGCATGGGTTTGTCTTACTTTGTATGGATGAAGTTTTGGTATCTTAACCCCCTGTTTCATAAAATTGCATTTTAGAAGATGACATGCTTGCCCCTACTTTCTGCATGTAATTGGTAAATTGCCTCTCATAGATTTTCTCTCCAAAAACTTTAAGATTGCACAAAATTGTTCTTCAGAAAAAAAAAAATTGTGGTTAAAAATAAGAATCAAAAGCTGAATAGCAATTCCTAAAAAAAGACGCAAGAGACAAGAGTGTGTAGAATTTGCCAAGAAGTTGCAGGTTGCCATTTGAGAATCTTCAACCTAGATAGGGATGTTTTTGTTTTTTTCTTATCTGTGGTATGAGTGTCAGTTTGAGAGGAAATTGCCTGGAGAGATGTATTATCTTGGGAATGTCATATGTACCATTTGATTATTGTTTAAACATGTACTTTGTTGTTACCATGGCAACTTTCTGTATGTATTACTTATGATAACAACCCAAACAAAATGAATTCAGATAAGTATATATCCATGTGTAATGGGTGGAGATCGATTCTCTTTGAAAAGTCTTATTATTTTATTTTAATTGCTTCTGTCCTTTTATTTTGAGTTGTATCTGTTGTCTTCAGAGCAAAGTCTAGCTTTTCTTGAAGGTAGTGGGACATGTTAGCAAAAAGCCCTGACTTCACTTGGCAGTTAAGAAGTATGTTTTCCCAAGGAAAAATCTGTTGGAATTTTGTCAATATCTTTAACAGTCCTCAAGAAATAACTCTTCAAAATTTGAATGTTTCTGAAGCAACTTACTGCTTATGCAAAAATAATGATAAGGAGTGTTGCACTGTGTTTACATTTCTTTTGTTAACCCCATATTAATTATCTCTGAATTACTCATTAGGCTGTTTATGGTTTAATTGTTGATGGGGATGATTTTCTTGGACACAATTTAGACTTGCAACATGAAACCCCCGGGACTTTCCAATTTTACATCTTTCCTTGAAATGAAGATTGCAAAAACAAACCATAAATTAGTCATAGATTGCATGTCATTCCAATCATATCTGAAGATGTTTTACATTTGGCTCATGTCCATTCATGATTAAGTGCAAGTCAGAAATTACACACTAAAGTGGTCAATTTTTTATGGAATTTGGTGGGAATTACACCCATTTTCTTAGATCTTAAAGGAGCTGATTGGTTTGATATCGAAAACTTGATGAGAGTGTTGAAAAGTCACAACCACATGATAATGCTTATGGTTGGCATAATAAGTCAAGTTCCATATCCAATAGTCAAGGAAGAAGTTAAATATTGCCCTGACTTGTCCTTTAAGGGTTTTGTGCATAATTTGAAAAAGTGTCTGGTCACGAATTTTTGAAAACCAAATTGAACCGTTAAGTACTCATTCATTAAACAGTTATTTATATGCAGGATATGGGGATTGTCTTAGTTTGACCATTTGTCATGGGTAAGTGAAGAAAACTTTTTTTAATTTAGTGAACCAACTCAATGAGCCGCTGTAAAGGGCCAGACCTCGCACCCAAACTACAATGTTGGTACGGGGGTACCAAAATTCTCAATTGGCTCAGCTCTCTGATTGACAGCTAATTCAAACAATGCAGAGTACCAAAGCTTATATTATACAGCATGAACGATACTTGGGATGTTTTGATTATATAAATTGAGTTTTTCTATACTCACCTTGAAGCAATAAGCTGAGATTGTATCTGGATGAGGATGAATTTCAGACAATTGTGGGAGGGGCTTAAGTAAGAAGGTAAGGAGAATTGGTACTGTTTGGGGTGAGAGAACTGGGCCTTTAATGTTTTTCGATCAAATACCCAACTCTGTCATTTTCATGCCACTAGACCTTTAAGACTGTTGTGTCATTTGTTCAAGGACAAAAACTCCTTATTTCCCTCTGTAAAGATGCCAACACTTTTCAGTGTACATACTTACAATTTGCTAAGATATTGCATCTGTCTTTTAGGACTTCTCAAATTTCATTTTTTTAAGTGGGCCTTTTTTCTCATCTACTAGTCTCTAGAATTTTTCGCAAATTTGCAGTATTTTCTTTTACCATTTATTTCAGTGCAGCAAATTATATGTTAGGTTCATCACATGTTCCTAAAATTTTCCAAAGGGAGATGGTGAACCCATTGAAACTCCTTAGGTAATATCTCAGTTGTTGAGATTACATCTCAGTATATAATTTGCTGGGAATGAAGATATTGTGACGGATTTAAGTATTTGACAGAGTGGTTTGTTCCCTTATTCTCGTGAAAGGTAGCGTTAAATAGCATTTTCTAGTGTTGCTTGGAACCCATATAGATTTCATGGAACATAGAAAAGTAGAAACAGGAATGCTTGTTTTCTGTCGTAGGGATCTTTCCGTTGTCGGATTCAATCCGTTGGTCGGAATATGTCACCGGAATGCTCCACAAGTTGTTCTTAGCTGTTCAATTTGTGGAACTCAGGCTGAATATGATCGTTTTCATGTGCTGTGGGAGGGAGGACATCCTTTAAGATCAGTTCAATTGACCAACCAAGTTAATGGGTAGAACAGTTGTCCCAAATGTATTTTTAAGCAACTGCTAAATCTTAAAATTTTCTTTTAATTTCTCTTCAAAATGTTTTCAAAAAATTCTAGGACTTCCGTACTGATGTTCAAGGTAAACAAAGCAGTTACTCCTAGTTACGGGAACATACACTGCTATTTTACTTGGTGCTCAGGATAAAACAATGAAGCAACGAAAACAAGCCAATGAGCCGTATCTGGATAAAGACCGTGGCCGGCTCCGCGTCGACTTAAACCAAGTAAGAAACTTAAAACAAGGTAGAAACTAAACCAAGTGATAAGCCGGCTCGACTTTAAGGGCCAAACCTCTCACCCTAAACTACAATTTTGGTACGGGTACCGAAATTCTCAATTAGCTCAGCTCTTTGATTGACAGCTAATTCAAACAATGCAGAGTACCAAAGCTTATATTACACAGCTTGAACGGTACTGAGAGTGTTTTGATTATATAAATTTAGTTCTTCTATACTTACTTTGAAGCAGTAAACTGAGATTGTGTATGGATGAGGATGAATTTCAGACAATTGTGGGAGGGGCTTTAAGTAAGCAGGTTAGGAGAACTGGTACTGTTTGGGGTGAGAGAACTGGGCCTTTAAAGCAGTTTAGAAACTGGGCCGTAAAACTCTATCTTACCTGACGTAACCTTAACTCACCTAGTTAATTTCACATTTGAGGAAAAAAAAATACTGTCACATGACTCTCAAGAACCAATCATGAAACAGAACACTATAATACACTACTTCAAGTTGGGGCGACTGCTCATGCCGTTTAACATAATGAGAGTCACGTTAATTATGTGTTCGTAACCAGGTGCATTTTGCGTGTCTTCAGTGAAGACCGAAGATTTTAAAATCACATATTTTCCATCATTCTAGTACTTCAGATACTTGGATTTCTGTCCTACCCAACTCGTGATCCAGTTTGCCAAGACAGAATAGATCACCTCTGCTCATTCAATTTGTCTTCAATTGTGGATTTGTGGGTGTTTATAGAATCGACGCAGAGGGACGATGTGATCGGTTTCCGATTGAGCTATACTAAGCAAGTGGGACCTTGTGACGGTTGTAAACTTTCGCTTGGCCCGTTACACTATAATCAGTCACATTTTCACCAAAGATAGGCCATTCAAGTTATGCTGAAGATCAATACTTTTTGGACAAACTTGGCCACCCTTCAAACGTCCTATAGTCTCTCCTAGTCGTTGCTACTTAGCCTATAATGTTACTAAAATCCACGGAGTAGGGCCGTTGGAGGCCAGCAAATCCCGTAGGAAGTTTTCAACTGTGATGGAGTGATATGGGTTGAACTTTGATTCAGACCGCCACCCCTCTCGACCATTCTGTCTGGGGGGTGGAACTATGAGTAAGGGTCATGTTCAAACAATTGAGCCTCATCAGTTTCCTTAGATACAATTTGGTGCAACATTTGAGCAAACTTTACTCGTTTTTTAAATGGTTTCTTGGCAACAAATGAAAGATTTTCGAACTTGAATTGCAAGGAAACATTCTTCTGCCCATTCACTTTTTGAGCTGGTAGGAACCCTAGTCCCCCTTCTCATGTCTCTCCTCAAGTCATTATATATCATTTGGTGCATGGTGCGACAGAGTGGAAGGTATGGATTAGGAAGGCCTAATCCTCTCACCCGAAACAATTCCAATTTCCCTTTCCTACTTTACATAAGCCCCTATCAAAACTGTCTAAAATTCTTCCTCATCAAGACACAACTTCAGTTTATTGCTTCAGGGTGAGAATACAAGACTGAAATGTGTAATCAAATCCAGTGGCGTTCGCAGGATTTTTCTGAAGGGGAGGGGGCATTCAGTATGGTGAGTGATCGCCGTCCTGGGGGAGGTGTCTAAGGGGAGGGGGTATAAGGGAGGGTCCCCTCCCCCTTAAAAAATTTTCGCCTTTTCAAGGAGCCTAGATGAAAAATGGTGCAAGATTTTCGACTTAAATAGGAACATTGTTAAGAGTTGAATTGTGGTGCTTCAAATTTTGTGTCTCTACATGCAATCTAATGACATTTACGCTACCTTTCGAAGTAAATTTCCTCTTAAATTTTCATACTTTTAGGAGCCAAAATAAAAGAATCGTCATAGGCGAACGCCGAACGGGAGCATTCCAGTCCGCGGTCAAAACGTCATTTGCCTGTAAAAGACTATGTAAGCGGGGCGCCGCCATTGGTTGGCGCGGAGCTTACAGAAAATTTTGAAAAATCACTCCTTTCAGATGGCCGGAAATAGTATTTTGCAGAGTTACTATCTTCGTTTGTCGTTGGCAATAAAATGCTCACTTTAAAAATTAATTTCGAAAACTGCAAAGAGATCAGAAACTTACCGGTATTAAGACATAATTTGATCCGAAAAATGTTGTTTTGCCAGAAAAACTATCTAAGCGGAGCGCCACCATTAGTTGGCGCCGAGCGAAGAGGAAAGTTGCGTTTTCATTGCTTGGAAAGAGAATCTAAACAATCTTTATATTTAGCTTTTGTTTGCATTAAAAGTGCAACGTGCTAGAATAGTACCACATCAGTGGCGGGGCTAGGGATTTCCGTCGGAAGGGGCGAAAATGGTCTGCAGGGGCGCCTCGAAGTAGTAAATACCCTGAGCCTCAGCAGGATCGAAGCCACGACTTTTCAGGCTTTTCATTTGATTTTCCGCACCTGGTAGAAGACTTCTTTGCCAGTTCTTCTCAGCAAGTTTTTCCACTGGAACCTGTTTAAGTTTTCTATCCATGGCCTTCCGCAGAAGAAAATTCGGGGGGGGGGGGGGTGGGAGGTGGGAACAAAATTCTTTAAGGGATAAAAGCTCCGCGCAACCATAAGTTGGCGAGGAGCGCAAGAAAATTTTGGCCCAAAATGCCTCTCAGATCGCTGGAATTGGCATTTCTAAAGCCTATTAACAGCATATTGATAAGGAAAACACTGAGTGAACTGTTAACAAACGTTGTTGTTAATTTTCCTTGATCTTTTTCTTTATGTTTTCTTCGTTTTTTCAGGTTTTTTCCAGGGGAGGGCAAGTTCCCCCTACCTGCGGACGACCATGTTTTATTACCTCTCTTTCACATTCTAGTGTGGAGGCGGCCATTATATTCTGTGTTACTGTCAGGCCTCGATTTAAGATTTTAATGTGATAATGGGCTACTTTGTGTAGATAAAGATTAAACCTGCTTGAGCTAAATAGCAAGCAATCTTAGAGGGGGAAAAGTTATGGAAATTAAACACCATTCGGTGTACAATTTTGGCATCTTGAACACAAAGAAACATTAATTGTCGTAATTTACATCATATAACCACTCTAAAGTAACCATTAATTGCATTGAAAGAAATAGCCAAGACAAAAGGTCTGCTTGGCTCTCTAGATACCGAATTCGTAATAAATAAAAGTAGCCTTAACCTAGGCTTATTAGATGCAATTTTCTGGCTTTTGAGACCACGAAAGAACAGAAATAAGCATTTTCATGGGATTATCGTGCAGTATCAGAAATAGCCATTTATCATGGAAATGTTCACTTGAAGAAAAGCAAAATTGAAACTTCTCATTAAAACCCTTAAATCATTACCACTAGGATAACAGTTTTATTTTATTTTAATCTGAATGTTTTCTTCAAATGATTTTGAAAAATGTTGTAGAAGCTATTTTGGTAATCGTCATTAACTCTTTTTATTGTCTATGTTGACAATTATACCCGACAACAAGAGGGCTACAACTATTGTTGCGCCCTTTGCAACATCTTTTATTAGCCGGGAGTGTGAATTTAATGTCAGTCGGTGTATTTTGTAAGCTTGAAATCACGCTTGGTATGGAAGCAATTAACTTAGCACAGCGACAACATTCATTAGTGCGTATAAAGCATGAAGATACGTTTCGACAAAACCTATCCCTATATTACAGAAGATGACTCTTTTCATCAGAATAAAGTGCAGATAGTACAGTTACAGGTGGCTGTTTGAGCATTTTGTTATCTGGGGCTTAAAACAAAGCTATTAATTTATGTCTTTTGCCAATAATGGTGCAAGACATAAGTATATTAAAAACCTAAAAAGGGCGCCGGCAGACGATTTTGGTCCGTCAGGGTCGGAGGGGGGGGGGAGGGGAACGAGCGCCCCCTGACCATATGGCAGCTCCGCCCCTGTACCACATGAAAAGCTTTACCACTATTATATAAATGGTCTTTATTCTTTCGGGGAATCTATACAACGGAATTGAAGATATGCTAATGCTTCTCAATCGTGACTCTTGGCTGAATTCAAGATCTGTTGGATTGAAGAAAGTGTCTGTGACTCAGTGCTCGAACTCCCGACTTTTGATAATTTTACCCCTAACACCTCTTTCATGATAAATGGGAAACTATTGATCACCGCACGGCACCTGAACCTTCCGCTTCCATGCCCCGTCACATAGGCTACGTCTTTGCTGGTCGGGGAAGGAGTCCAAGGGATGTGCCCCTCCCTTTTGAGAATGCTTATAAGGGTATGTTTCCTTAGATGTACTCGGTGCAAGCAGGGAGTTATAGAGTGTACCTTTTCCGGTAAAATTTGGAATTTGATAAAATTTGCCAGGCCTATTTTCAGGAATAAAAAGAATTGGCTTCCCTAGGGGGGCTTTGCAGAGACAATCCTTCCCCTTTGAATTTTTTTGAGAAATTGGGTGTCCTTATACATGCAATCTGGTGCCACATATGCTACCTTTTGAATAAAAAACTGTGTTACTAAATTAGGTTACTCGTTTGTTATGATAGCATCCGTTCATTGCCTCGGTGGGCTACCCATTGTCAGGATTAAAAAAAAAGGGCATCCGTGAGGGGGGGGGGGGGGGTTAGGCCGGGTTTTGTTTCCTTGCGTTAACGGAATCTATGCGATGGTGATGTCATGTGTGTATGTATATGTGTATGTAACGCTTTCGCTTGTAGACACGATATATCAAGAAGTGTAAGCAGGTAAGTGCGACAAATCTCATATTTGGTGTGTGGGTTGGCCATATTGAGTAGATGATCCCTATTGTTTTTGGTGGAGGTCAAAGGTCATTTGAGGTTACCATAGGTCAAATGGTTAATACCTCGTTTATTGTTGTAAACACAATATCTCAAGAAGGGTAAGTGTGACAAGTCTCATATTTTGTGTGTGCGTTGACCATGATGAGTAGATGATCCCCACTGTTTTTGTTGGAGGTCAAAAGTCATTTGGGATCACGAGAGGTCAAAACGTCAAAACCTTGTAAACATAATATCTCATACTTAGCATGTGAGTTGCTCGTGTAATATTGTTGATCCCTGTTATTTTTGGTGGGGTTCAAGGGTCATTTCAGGCCACTACAGATCAGAAGGTAAATACCTCGGAAATTGCTTGTAAACAATATCTTAAGGAGGATACAGATGAGGGATCTCTTACTGTGCATATGCATTGCACTTACTGAATAGATGATCATAGTTTTTCAGTCAAAGGTCAAAAGCCATTTGGGGTCAACAAGGGTTAAAACCTTGTAAACATGATGTTTTAGTACAGAAAATAATTGAAAGATATGCACAAAATGCATTTTAAAAATTCAACAAATAACTGAAAATTGACCATTTTGTTAATCCCCGTGTGTCTCCTTTAGAAACAACTTATTCCCACATAGTATATGCCAATAGTATAATTGGTAAACCTGACATGTTGCATCATGCAAACTACTGCTATGTGATGCATCTATGTTCCAGTGTCTGATCCTTTTCATCAATCGATCAAGGGAAAATATGAAAGAGCCTGGGGAGCACTACCTTGTCACTCGCAACATCGTGATTTCAATGAAGTCTCATTGGAGTTACCAAAAAAGTCAAAAGAGACAAAAATTTTCCGACCAACAGCCAGAATCCAGGGGTGAGGCCAGGATTTCCCCGGGGGGGGGGGCAAGCTTCCCGACGGGGGGTGGGGCAGGATTTCAAGGCCCCGACATAGTTGATGAGTTAGTTCCAGTGGGAAGTGACTTGGCAGAATTTGAGGCCCGTGGAGCGCGCCGAAATATTTGGCCTTCTTTTTAACAAATACTTAAAAATCTGGTGTTCATTTTGAAAATTGGAAAGGAGGGGTGTTTATTGAAAAATCTGTCCTTCATATGGGCAAAATCAAAAAGTTTTACAGCTGAAGTTCTGTTGGGATTATACATTTTATCGTTCTAAGCCTACGTACTAAGGTCTCAAGACGAGACGAGGAGTTTGCCCGAGCCCGAAAATTTTTCCCTCTTTTGAACGAAGATGTGAAAATTTAGAGCTTATTATATCGTTAAAATTTTGGAACTTAATATAAGAAAATTTTGTTTTTCGGTAAGCTTATCATGAAAAATTTGGGTTCTTTATTAATTGATATGCCTTTCAAGAGCAAAATTATTTTAAATGTGGGGGGTTGGGGTAGTTGGCTTTGCATATTTGTTGTCCTGAGTATTCATCGAAATTGGAAAATTTTGCCACTTTTAATCTGAAGACTATTTTGGGTAAAATTGTAATTTTATGACAGATTTGGGGATTTCATGAAAAATTTGGGGACTTTTGAAAGAATTTGACCTTCTTACAGTATGAGAAAAATCAAGTAGCGGGTGATCTGTAGTTTTGTTAGGGCAACTGAATATCATCAGGCAGATGAAGCCAGGCCCTAGACCATATTGGAAAATTTTCCCGCGCAAAAAAGTTTGGCTTCCCATATATTTGAAGTTTTATATTTTATAAATTGAAATAGGCGTATACGGGAGCGTTTCAGTTTGGGAGGGGCACAGAATTTATTTTTTTGTCTGTAAAATGTAATTCTGACCCCAAAAGTATCTAAGTGAAGCGCACGGATATTTTTGAAAAACTGAGAACCCTCAGACAGCAGGAAAAGGCATTTCCCGGGCTGGTAACTAGAAACAAAGTGGTCATTATTTTGAGCTTTCTTTCGACATAAAATTTTTACTAAATTATACTGTCCAAAAACGAAGAATAATTTGCAAGCATGCATTGTTCTGCTAAGTAATCTATTCGACCAAGACATTATCTAAGCGGAGCACCACCATCAGTTTGCGCGGAAGGTACAGAAATTTGTTAAAAATATCTAACCCGTCAGACAGCCGGAAATTCATTTCCCACACTTGTAACTAGAAATGAAGCAGTCGTTATTTTGAGCTTTCCTAAGAAATGAAAGTTTCACTTCAATAGAAAAACCCAACTTGCAATGTGATCAGAAAATTACCAGATAAAAGGTACTGCTATACAATTAGATGTAATGGTCGTGTCTCTTTTTGGGCTGTCGGGGAAAACTGTTATGCACCGGAATTGAAAACATACCTGCATACCGGTATATGCTAATGTTTTTGACTCTGCTAGGAATCTTCGTTGTATTCAATTGCAAGATCCACTAATAGATGAAATTTTCTACGTGACTGTCCGAACTCCGAATGATTTTACTTCCAATATATTTGAAAACATGTCACGTTACAAGGTGACTTCAAATGTGTATCATTATGTGTATCTTGAAACGGCCTGGCTGATTTTCATTACCGTTGTTATAATGTGGCTGTCGGAGAGCTCAGATGGCAGACCATTGGGCAATGAATGCACTTTAATAACCACTTGTCCGTTCATGTAAGAAAAATTAAGGGTTGTGAGTTTCCTTGAAGAATGTGGTCTTCTAGTAGGCAAAATCAAGACAATCATATGGGTGACGCTCACTTCTTTTATCGTGGGCCTATAAATAAAGGCTCCTCGACGAAACTGGATTTTTTTTCAGGGAGTTGTACCAGCAACTTGACCTTGTGCGCACGAATTGAAGATGGGATGAGGGATAGCAGAGGTAGAAACAAGTGATTAGAACCGGTTCAGATATGCATTAAAATAGCTTTACAAAAGAAAAAAAATAGTTCATAAAAAAAATACAGTTGATGAACATCCATCTGGTAACTTCAGTCCTTTACGTTTTAATTTTTAAGCCTCCCGGAAAAATTGCCGTCCTTCTCCGACGGGAGATGAGATAGGACAAGGTACATGGAATGAGGTAGAACAGAGCTAAGAAGAAGTGATTGAAAATCGATTCCGATATGTACTAAAATAGCATTAGCAAACAAAAAATAAATTCAAGATCACCTACCCTTGAGTCCAAGTTGTAGTTTTTTTTTATTATTTTTTTTATTATAATTATCCCTCCCCGACGAAACCGCCGACCTTTCCCGACGGGGGGAGGGGGGCAGTGTTCCCCGACGTCCCCCCGCTGGTGCCCCCTTGCCAGAATCGCAGATCGTTTTCGTGACCGGACTTGTCTATGCAATTCACCCACAAGTACGCGAGCGCACGCCTAGTACACACACACAAACATGCATACATATTGTAATGCGGTTAGGCATTTGTTAGGACGCCCTCCATTTTCTCTGTTTATAATAAGTGACGTACCTCTCCACGTGACCTGTACCGACAGTTTCACTGAAGGGGTTCAGTGGCGAGGTCCGTCAGTCTGCAATCCCCAACTGAAGTGTTCGGCTGGGTCGAGTGTTGGCTCCGACCAGTGTGGTCGTACGTTTGTATCGTCCTGTACATATCGTCTTTTATTGTGCCGTCTTTGCTCTTACTTTCTGCTCCGTTACTTTATTATTCAAGTGCTACCAATAATAAGTCTTGTTTTTACCGTATTTAATCGTTGTTGTTGTATTTTGCCTGGTCATTGTCTGCGTGATTTATTCTGGCCACTCATCGCCATAAAACCCTGCCTCCAGTCTGTGGAAATTTATACCTCAGTTCTCCTCTAAGTAAATTGTACTGGTGCCGCCGGAACGACACACCGATTTGGCGTTACAATATGGACACTTACATTAACTTGCATATACACAAATGTAGATGGCGCTTTAAAATTGCAGTATATTATTACTTTAAAATATGCTCAAATTGATGTTTACTCGAAGCCCTAAAGTCATCTGTATACCACGGTTTTATATTTTGTTTTTACTGCCAGATTTTTAAATATGCCTGAATTATTGGGGGGGGGGGACAAAACGATATTTTTCCCCAAAATATGTTCATTGGTGGGGCAATTTTCTCCAGGATTGCCGCCCCTTCACTCCGAAGGCAGTATAAACGTAGCACTTGTTATGGAAATAAAATCACAGTTGCCATATTGGCAACCTTGCACCAAATTTAGCACAACAGTTCATGTTTATATTGCGCTATTTACTTGATGATGTCTGTGGCATCCTGTATTGGAGGAAATCGCCCTGTAAAACAAACATATGCGGCAAACCGGTTTGTTTTTTTACATCAGTTATTAATATGAGTGTAAACCATATATTCTTATGTCATCATGGGACTACGAGTTAGATCATCGTGTTATGTACGGCGTATATTTGTTCCTCCACCACGTTGAACGACAACAACTGGGGTTAGGGTTAGGGTGGGGTTTGGGGTCGTGTATAGGATTTCAACGACACAGTATTGTCAATTTATATATCCAACTTAATTCGGATATATTGATACCAAAGAGTATTCTGAACCGAATGGAATTTGAAAAATTTTATTTATCTTTGGGCGTTGATAAAGTAGTAGCATTCCTAAGTAAACCCAATGTGAAAGCAATGTATTTATATACAACGACAAAAAACATTGGCCATCACTATGAATAGATGACATCATATCTGCTTGTTTCAAGTTCACTTTTTGTAGTAGCCTTGGCTAAATGCGTAAGCGTCAATGACCAAGCTTTCTCGAGAACCGAACACAGGGAAGAATGAATGAAAATAAATTTCATTTGCATTCTAAAAAAAAACTTTAGCCTGTATTCCTCTTTAGCATATCAAAAATGAATTGGGTCTGGACAATTCTTTTCATTGATTGAATCTGCGGATAAAACTAATAGATCTGAATTCTCTTTTCGACACACAGGGTGAGCAGGCAGGTGTGTAATATACTCGGTCACTCTTCCACGTAGCCTCAGAGACGGGGAGAATAGACCGACTGCCATCCCCACCAAAAGAAAAAATCGACAAGATCTAAAATTCGGCAGGAATTGCATCATGCAAACTACTGCTATGTGATGCATCTATGTTCCAGTGTCTGATCCTTTTCATCAATCGATCAAGGGAAAATATGAAAGAGCCTGGGGAGCACTACCTTGTCACTCGCAACATCGTGATTTCAATGAAGTCTCATTGGAGTTACCAAAAAAGTCAAAAGAGACAAAAATTTTCCGACCAACAGCCAGAATCCAGGGGTGAGGCCAGGATTTCCCCGGGGGGGGCAAGCTTCCCGACGGGGGTGGGGCAGGATTTCAAGGCCCCGACATAGTTGATGAGTTAGTTCCAGTGGGAAGTGACTTGGCAGAATTTGAGGCCCGTGGAGCGCGCCGAAATATTTGGCCTTCTTTTTAACAAATACTTAAAAATCTGGTGTTCATTTTGAAAATTGGAAAGGAGGGGTGTTTATTGAAAAATCTGTCCTTCATATGGGCAAAATCAAAAAAGTTTTACAGCTGAAGTTCTGTTGGGATTATACATTTTATCGTTCTAAGCCTACGTACTAAGGTCTCAAGACGAGACGAGGAGTTTGCCCGAGCCCGAAAATTTTTTCCCTCTTTTGAACGAAGATGTGAAAATTTAGAGCTTATTATATCGTTAAAATTTTGGAACTTAATATAAGAAAATTTTGTTTTTCGGTAAGCTTATCATGAAAAATTTGGGTTCTTTATTAATTGATATGCCTTTCAAGAGCAAAATTATTTTAAATGTGGGGGGTTGGGGGAGTTGGCTTTGCATATTTGTTGTCCTGAGTATTCATCGAAATTGGAAAATTTTGCCACTTTTAATCTGAAGACTATTTTGGGTAAAATTGTAATTTTATGACAGATTTGGGGATTTCATGAAAAATTTGGGGACTTTTGAAAGAATTTGACCTTCTTACAGTATGAGAAAAATCAAGTAGCGGGTGATCTGTAGTTTTGTTAGGGCAACTGAATATCATCAGGCAGATGAAGCCAGGCCCTAGACCATATTGGAAAATTTTCCCGCGCAAAAAAGTTTGGCTTCCCATATATTTGAAGTTTTATATTTTATAAATTGAAATAGGCGTATACGGGAGCGTTTCAGTTTGGGAGGGGCACAGAATTTATTTTTTTGTCTGTAAAATGTAATTCTGACCCCAAAAGTATCTAAGTGAAGCGCACGGATATTTTTGAAAAACTGAGAACCCTCAGACAGCAGGAAAAGGCATTTCCCGGGCTGGTAACTAGAAACAAAGTGGTCATTATTTTGAGCTTTCTTTCGACATAAAATTTTTACTAAATTATACTGTCCAAAAACGAAGAATAATTTGCAAGCATGCATTGTTCTGCTAAGTAATCTATTCGACCAAGACATTATCTAAGCGGAGCACCACCATCAGTTTGCGCGGAAGGTACAGAAATTTGTTAAAAATATCTAACCCGTCAGACAGCCGGAAATTCATTTCCCACACTTGTAACTAGAAATGAAGCAGTCGTTATTTTGAGCTTTCCTAAGAAATGAAAGTTTCACTTCAATAGAAAAACCCAACTTGCAATGTGATCAGAAAATTACCAGATAAAAGGTACTGCTATACAATTAGATGTAATGGTCGTGTCTCTTTTTGGGCTGTCGGGGAAAACTGTTATGCACCGGAATTGAAAACATACCTGCATACCGGTATATGCTAATGTTTTTGACTCTGCTAGGAATCTTCGTTGTATTCAATTGCAAGATCCACTAATAGATGAAATTTTCTACGTGACTGTCCGAACTCCGAATGATTTTACTTCCAATATATTTGAAAACATGTCACGTTACAAGGTGACTTCAAATGTGTATCATTATGTGTATCTTGAAACGGCCTGGCTGATTTTCATTACCGTTGTTATAATGTGGCTGTCGGAGAGCTCAGATGGCAGACCATTGGGCAATGAATGCACTTTAATAACCACTTGTCCGTTCATGTAAGAAAAATTAAGGGTTGTGAGTTTCCTTGAAGAATGTGGTCTTCTAGTAGGCAAAATCAAGACAATCATATGGGTGACGCTCACTTCTTTTATCGTGGGCCTATAAATAAAGGCTCCTCGACGAAACTGGATTTTTTTTCAGGGAGTTGTACCAGCAACTTGACCTTGTGCGCACGAATTGAAGATGGGATGAGGGATAGCAGAGGTAGAAACAAGTGATTAGAACCGGTTCAGATATGCATTAAAATAGCTTTACAAAAGAAAAAAAATAGTTCATAAAAAAAATACAGTTGATGAACATCCATCTGGTAACTTCAGTCCTTTACGTTTTAATTTTTAAGCCTCCCCGGAAAAATTGCCGTCCTTCTCCGACGGGAGATGAGATAGGACAAGGTACATGGAATGAGGTAGAACAGAGCTAAGAAGAAGTGATTGAAAATCGATTCCGATATGTACTAAAATAGCATTAGCAAACAAAAAATAAATTCAAGATCACCTACCCTTGAGTCCAAGTTGTAGTTTTTTTTTATTATTTTTTTTATTATAATTATCCCTCCCCGACGAAACCGCCGACCTTTCCCGACGGGGGGAGGGGGGCAGTGTTCCCCGACGTCCCCCCGCTGGTGCCCCCTTGCCAGAATCGCAGATCGTTTTCGTGACCGGACTTGTCTATGCAATTCACCCACAAGTACGCGAGCGCACGCCTAGTACACACACACAAACATGCATACATATTGTAATGCGGTTAGGCATTTGTTAGGACGCCCTCCATTTTCTCTGTTTATAATAAGTGACGTACCTCTCCACGTGACCTGTACCGACAGTTTCACTGAAGGGGTTCAGTGGCGAGGTCCGTCAGTCTGCAATCCCCAACTGAAGTGTTCGGCTGGGTCGAGTGTTGGCTCCGACCAGTGTGGTCGTACGTTTGTATCGTCCTGTACATATCGTCTTTTATTGTGCCGTCTTTGCTCTTACTTTCTGCTCCGTTACTTTATTATTCAAGTGCTACCAATAATAAGTCTTGTTTTTACCGTATTTAATCGTTGTTGTTGTATTTTGCCTGGTCATTGTCTGCGTGATTTATTCTGGCCACTCATCGCCATAAAACCCTGCCTCCAGTCTGTGGAAATTTATACCTCAGTTCTCCTCTAAGTAAATTGTACTGGTGCCGCCGGAACGACACACCGATTTGGCGTTACAATATGGACACTTACATTAACTTGCATATACACAAATGTAGATGGCGCTTTAAAATTGCAGTATATTATTACTTTAAAATATGCTCAAATTGATGTTTACTCGAAGCCCTAAAGTCATCTGTATACCACGGTTTTATATTTTGTTTTTACTGCCAGATTTTTAAATATGCCTGAATTATTGGGGGGGGGGGGGGACAAAACGATATTTTTCCCCAAAATATGTTCATTGGTGGGGCAATTTTCTCCAGGATTGCCGCCCCTTCACTCCGAAGGCAGTATAAACGTAGCACTTGTTATGGAAATAAAATCACAGTTGCCATATTGGCAACCTTGCACCAAATTTAGCACAACAGTTCATGTTTATATTGCGCTATTTACTTGATGATGTCTGTGGCATCCTGTATTGGAGGAAATCGCCCTGTAAAGCAAACATATGCGGCAAACCGGTTTGTTTTTTTTACATCAGTTATTAATATGAGTGTAAACCATATATTCTTATGTCATCATGGGACTACGAGTTAGATCATCGTGTTATGTACGGCGTATATTTGTTCCTCCACCACGTTGAACGACAACAACTGGGGTTAGGGTTAGGTGGGGTTTGGGGTCGTGTATAGGATTTCAACGACACAGTATTGTCAATTTACATATCCAACTTAATTCGGATATATTGATACCAAAGAGTATTCTGAACCGAATGGAATTTGAAAAATTTTATTTATCTTTGGGCGTTGATAAAGTAGTAGCATTCCTAAGTAAACCCAATGTGAAAGCAATGTATTTATATACAACGACAAAAAACATTGGCCATCACTATGAATAGATGACATCATATCTGCTTGTTTCAAGTTCACTTTTTGTAGTAGCCTTGGCTAAATGCGTAAGCGTCAATGACCAAGCTTTCTCGAGAACCGAACACAGGGAAGAATGAATGAAAATAAATTTCATTTGCATTCTAAAAAAAAACTTTAGCCTGTATTCCTCTTTAGCATATCAAAAATGAATTGGGTCTGGACAATTCTTTTCATTGATTGAATCTGCGGATAAAACTAATAGATCTGAATTCTCTTTTCGACACACAGGGTGAGCAGGCAGGTGTGTAATATACTCGGTCACTCTTCCACGTAGCCTCAGAGACGGGGAGAATAGACCGACTGCCATCCCCACCAAAAGAAAAAAATCGACAAGATCTAAAATTCGGCAGGAATTGCATCATGCAAACTACTGCTATGTGATGCATCTATGTTCCAGTGTCTGATCCTTTTCATCAATCGATCAAGGGAAAATATGAAAGAGCCTGGGGAGCACTACCTTGTCACTCGCAACATCGTGATTTCAATGAAGTCTCATTGGAGTTACCAAAAAAGTCAAAAGAGACAAAAATTTTCCGACCAACAGCCAGAATCCAGGGGTGAGGCCAGGATTTCCCCGGGGGGGGGGGGGGCAAGCTTCCCGACGGGGGGTGGGGCAGGATTTCAAGGCCCCGACATAGTTGATGAGTTAGTTCCAGTGGGAAGTGACTTGGCAGAATTTGAGGCCCGTGGAGCGCGCCGAAATATTTGGCCTTCTTTTTAACAAATACTTAAAAATCTGGTGTTCATTTTGAAAATTGGAAAGGAGGGGTGTTTATTGAAAAATCTGTCCTTCATATGGGCAAAATCAAAAAAGTTTTACAGCTGAAGTTCTGTTGGGATTATACATTTTATCGTTCTAAGCCTACGTACTAAGGTCTCAAGACGAGACGAGGAGTTTGCCCGAGCCCGAAAATTTTTTCCCTCTTTTGAACGAAGATGTGAAAATTTAGAGCTTATTATATCGTTAAAATTTTGGAACTTAATATAAGAAAATTTTGTTTTTCGGTAAGCTTATCATGAAAAATTTGGGTTCTTTATTAATTGATATGCCTTTCAAGAGCAAAATTATTTTAAATGTGGGGGGTTGGGGGAGTTGGCTTTGCATATTTGTTGTCCTGAGTATTCATCGAAATTGGAAAATTTTGCCACTTTTAATCTGAAGACTATTTTGGGTAAAATTGTAATTTTATGACAGATTTGGGGATTTCATGAAAAATTTGGGGACTTTTGAAAGAATTTGACCTTCTTACAGTATGAGAAAAATCAAGTAGCGGGTGATCTGTAGTTTTGTTAGGGCAACTGAATATCATCAGGCAGATGAAGCCAGGCCCTAGACCATATTGGAAAATTTTCCCGCGCAAAAAAGTTTGGCTTCCCATATATTTGAAGTTTTATATTTTATAAATTGAAATAGGCGTATACGGGAGCGTTTCAGTTTGGGAGGGGCACAGAATTTATTTTTTTGTCTGTAAAATGTAATTCTGACCCCAAAAGTATCTAAGTGAAGCGCACGGATATTTTTGAAAAACTGAGAACCCTCAGACAGCAGGAAAAGGCATTTCCCGGGCTGGTAACTAGAAACAAAGTGGTCATTATTTTGAGCTTTCTTTCGACATAAAATTTTTACTAAATTATACTGTCCAAAAACGAAGAATAATTTGCAAGCATGCATTGTTCTGCTAAGTAATCTATTCGACCAAGACATTATCTAAGCGGAGCACCACCATCAGTTTGCGCGGAAGGTACAGAAATTTGTTAAAAATATCTAACCCGTCAGACAGCCGGAAATTCATTTCCCACACTTGTAACTAGAAATGAAGCAGTCGTTATTTTGAGCTTTCCTAAGAAATGAAAGTTTCACTTCAATAGAAAAACCCAACTTGCAATGTGATCAGAAAATTACCAGATAAAAGGTACTGCTATACAATTAGATGTAATGGTCGTGTCTCTTTTTGGGCTGTCGGGGAAAACTGTTATGCACCGGAATTGAAAACATACCTGCATACCGGTATATGCTAATGTTTTTGACTCTGCTAGGAATCTTCGTTGTATTCAATTGCAAGATCCACTAATAGATGAAATTTTCTACGTGACTGTCCGAACTCCGAATGATTTTACTTCCAATATATTTGAAAACATGTCACGTTACAAGGTGACTTCAAATGTGTATCATTATGTGTATCTTGAAACGGCCTGGCTGATTTTCATTACCGTTGTTATAATGTGGCTGTCGGAGAGCTCAGATGGCAGACCATTGGGCAATGAATGCACTTTAATAACCACTTGTCCGTTCATGTAAGAAAAATTAAGGGTTGTGAGTTTCCTTGAAGAATGTGGTCTTCTAGTAGGCAAAATCAAGACAATCATATGGGTGACGCTCACTTCTTTTATCGTGGGCCTATAAATAAAGGCTCCTCGACGAAACTGGATTTTTTCAGGGAGTTGTACCAGCAACTTGACCTTGTGCGCACGAATTGAAGATGGGATGAGGGATAGCAGAGGTAGAAACAAGTGATTAGAACCGGTTCAGATATGCATTAAAATAGCTTTACAAAAGAAAAAAAATAGTTCATAAAAAAAATACAGTTGATGAACATCCATCTGGTAACTTCAGTCCTTTACGTTTTAATTTTTAAGCCTCCCCGGAAAAATTGCCGTCCTTCTCCGACGGGAGATGAGATAGGACAAGGTACATGGAATGAGGTAGAACAGAGCTAAGAAGAAGTGATTGAAAATCGATTCCGATATGTACTAAAATAGCATTAGCAAACAAAAAATAAATTCAAGATCACCTACCCTTGAGTCCAAGTTGTAGTTTTTTTTTATTATTTTTTTTATTATAATTATCCCTCCCCGACGAAACCGCCGACCTTTCCCGACGGGGGGAGGGGGGCAGTGTTCCCCGACGTCCCCCCGCTGGTGCCCCCTTGCCAGAATCGCAGATCGTTTTCGTGACCGGACTTGTCTATGCAATTCACCCACAAGTACGCGAGCGCACGCCTAGTACACACACACAAACATGCATACATATTGTAATGCGGTTAGGCATTTGTTAGGACGCCCTCCATTTTCTCTGTTTATAATAAGTGACGTACCTCTCCACGTGACCTGTACCGACAGTTTCACTGAAGGGGTTCAGTGGCGAGGTCCGTCAGTCTGCAATCCCCAACTGAAGTGTTCGGCTGGGTCGAGTGTTGGCTCCGACCAGTGTGGTCGTACGTTTGTATCGTCCTGTACATATCGTCTTTTATTGTGCCGTCTTTGCTCTTACTTTCTGCTCCGTTACTTTATTATTCAAGTGCTACCAATAATAAGTCTTGTTTTTACCGTATTTAATCGTTGTTGTTGTATTTTGCCTGGTCATTGTCTGCGTGATTTATTCTGGCCACTCATCGCCATAAAACCCTGCCTCCAGTCTGTGGAAATTTATACCTCAGTTCTCCTCTAAGTAAATTGTACTGGTGCCGCCGGAACGACACACCGATTTGGCGTTACAATATGGACACTTACATTAACTTGCATATACACAAATGTAGATGGCGCTTTAAAATTGCAGTATATTATTACTTTAAAATATGCTCAAATTGATGTTTACTCGAAGCCCTAAAGTCATCTGTATACCACGGTTTTATATTTTGTTTTTACTGCCAGATTTTTAAATATGCCTGAATTATTGGGGGGACAAAACGATATTTTTCCCCAAAATATGTTCATTGGTGGGGCAATTTTCTCCAGGATTGCCGCCCCTTCACTCCGAAGGCAGTATAAACGTAGCACTTGTTATGGAAATAAAATCACAGTTGCCATATTGGCAACCTTGCACCAAATTTAGCACAACAGTTCATGTTTATATTGCGCTATTTACTTGATGATGTCTGTGGCATCCTGTATTGGAGGAAATCGCCCTGTAAAGCAAACATATGCGGCAAACCGGTTTGTTTTTTACATCAGTTATTAATATGAGTGTAAACCATATATTCTTATGTCATCATGGGACTACGAGTTAGATCATCGTGTTATGTACGGCGTATATTTGTTCCTCCACCACGTTGAACGACAACAACTGGGGTTAGGGTTAGGGTGGGGTTTGGGGTCGTGTATAGGATTTCAACGACACAGTATTGTCAATTTACATATCCAACTTAATTCGGATATATTGATACCAAAGAGTATTCTGAACCGAATGGAATTTGAAAAATTTTATTTATCTTTGGGCGTTGATAAAGTAGTAGCATTCCTAAGTAAACCCAATGTGAAAGCAATGTATTTATATACAACGACAAAAAACATTGGCCATCACTATGAATAGATGACATCATATCTGCTTGTTTCAAGTTCACTTTTTGTAGTAGCCTTGGCTAAATGCGTAAGCGTCAATGACCAAGCTTTCTCGAGAACCGAACACAGGGAAGAATGAATGAAAATAAATTTCATTTGCATTCTAAAAAAACTTTAGCCTGTATTCCTCTTTAGCATATCAAAAATGAATTGGGTCTGGACAATTCTTTTCATTGATTGAATCTGCGGATAAAACTAATAGATCTGAATTCTCTTTTCGACACACAGGGTGAGCAGGCAGGTGTGTAATATACTCGGTCACTCTTCCACGTAGCCTCAGAGACGGGGAGAATAGACCGACTGCCATCCCCACCAAAAGAAAAAATCGACAAGATCTAAAATTCGGCAGGAATTGCATCATGCAAACTACTGCTATGTGATGCATCTATGTTCCAGTGTCTGATCCTTTTCATCAATCGATCAAGGGAAAATATGAAAGAGCCTGGGGAGCACTACCTTGTCACTCGCAACATCGTGATTTCAATGAAGTCTCATTGGAGTTACCAAAAAAGTCAAAAGAGACAAAAATTTTCCGACCAACAGCCAGAATCCAGGGGTGAGGCCAGGATTTCCCCGGGGGGGGGGGCAAGCTTCCCGACGGGGGGTGGGGCAGGATTTCAAGGCCCCGACATAGTTGATGAGTTAGTTCCAGTGGGAAGTGACTTGGCAGAATTTGAGGCCCGTGGAGCGCGCCGAAATATTTGGCCTTCTTTTTAACAAATACTTAAAAATCTGGTGTTCATTTTGAAAATTGGAAAGGAGGGGTGTTTATTGAAAAATCTGTCCTTCATATGGGCAAAATCAAAAAAGTTTTACAGCTGAAGTTCTGTTGGGATTATACATTTTATCGTTCTAAGCCTACGTACTAAGGTCTCAAGACGAGACGAGGAGTTTGCCCGAGCCCGAAAATTTTTTCCCTCTTTTGAACGAAGATGTGAAAATTTAGAGCTTATTATATCGTTAAAATTTTGGAACTTAATATAAGAAAATTTTGTTTTTCGGTAAGCTTATCATGAAAAATTTGGGTTCTTTATTAATTGATATGCCTTTCAAGAGCAAAATTATTTTAAATGTGGGGGGTTGGGGGAGTTGGCTTTGCATATTTGTTGTCCTGAGTATTCATCGAAATTGGAAAATTTTGCCACTTTTAATCTGAAGACTATTTTGGGTAAAATTGTAATTTTATGACAGATTTGGGGATTTCATGAAAAATTTGGGGACTTTTGAAAGAATTTGACCTTCTTACAGTATGAGAAAAATCAAGTAGCGGGTGATCTGTAGTTTTGTTAGGGCAACTGAATATCATCAGGCAGATGAAGCCAGGCCCTAGACCATATTGGAAAATTTTCCCGCGCAAAAAGTTTGGCTTCCCATATATTTGAAGTTTTATATTTTATAAATTGAAATAGGCGTATACGGGAGCGTTTCAGTTTGGGAGGGGCACAGAATTTATTTTTTGTCTGTAAAATGTAATTCTGACCCCAAAAGTATCTAAGTGAAGCGCACGGATATTTTTGAAAAACTGAGAACCCTCAGACAGCAGGAAAAGGCATTTCCCGGGCTGGTAACTAGAAACAAAGTGGTCATTATTTTGAGCTTTCTTTCGACATAAAATTTTTACTAAATTATACTGTCCAAAAACGAAGAATAATTTGCAAGCATGCATTGTTCTGCTAAGTAATCTATTCGACCAAGACATTATCTAAGCGGAGCACCACCATCAGTTTGCGCGGAAGGTACAGAAATTTGTTAAAAATATCTAACCCGTCAGACAGCCGGAAATTCATTTCCCACACTTGTAACTAGAAATGAAGCAGTCGTTATTTTGAGCTTTCCTAAGAAATGAAAGTTTCACTTCAATAGAAAAAACCCAACTTGCAATGTGATCAGAAAATTACCAGATAAAAGGTACTGCTATACAATTAGATGTAATGGTCGTGTCTCTTTTTGGGCTGTCGGGGAAAACTGTTATGCACCGGAATTGAAAACATACCTGCATACCGGTATATGCTAATGTTTTTGACTCTGCTAGGAATCTTCGTTGTATTCAATTGCAAGATCCACTAATAGATGAAATTTTCTACGTGACTGTCCGAACTCCGAATGATTTTACTTCCAATATATTTGAAAACATGTCACGTTACAAGGTGACTTCAAATGTGTATCATTATGTGTATCTTGAAACGGCCTGGCTGATTTTCATTACCGTTGTTATAATGTGGCTGTCGGAGAGCTCAGATGGCAGACCATTGGGCAATGAATGCACTTTAATAACCACTTGTCCGTTCATGTAAGAAAAATTAAGGGTTGTGAGTTTCCTTGAAGAATGTGGTCTTCTAGTAGGCAAAATCAAGACAATCATATGGGTGACGCTCACTTCTTTTATCGTGGGCCTATAAATAAAGGCTCCTCGACGAAACTGGATTTTTTTTCAGGGAGTTGTACCAGCAACTTGACCTTGTGCGCACGAATTGAAGATGGGATGAGGGATAGCAGAGGTAGAAACAAGTGATTAGAACCGGTTCAGATATGCATTAAAATAGCTTTACAAAAGAAAAAAAATAGTTCATAAAAAAAATACAGTTGATGAACATCCATCTGGTAACTTCAGTCCTTTACGTTTTAATTTTTAAGCCTCCCCGGAAAAATTGCCGTCCTTCTCCGACGGGAGATGAGATAGGACAAGGTACATGGAATGAGGTAGAACAGAGCTAAGAAGAAGTGATTGAAAATCGATTCCGATATGTACTAAAATAGCATTAGCAAACAAAAAATAAATTCAAGATCACCTACCCTTGAGTCCAAGTTGTAGTTTTTTTTTATTATTTTTTTTATTATAATTATCCCTCCCCGACGAAACTTCCGACCTTTTCCGACGGGGGGAGGGGGCAGTGTTCCCCGACGTCCCCCCGCTGGTGCCCCCTTGCCAGAATCGCAGATCGTTTTCGTGACCGGACTTGTCTATGCATTTCACCCACAAGTACGCGAGCGCACGCCTAGTACACACACACAAACATGCATACATATTGTAATGCGGTTAGGCATTTGTTAGGACGCCCTCCATTTTCTCTGTTTATAATAAGTGACGTACCTCTCCACGTGACCTGTACCGACAGTTTCACTGAAGGGGTTCAGTGGCGAGGTCCGTCAGTCTGCAATCCCCAACTGAAGTGTTCGGCTGGGTCGAGTGTTGGCTCCGACCAGTGTGGTCGTACGTTTGTATCGTCCTGTACATATCGTCTTTTATTGTGCCGTCTTTGCTCTTACTTTCTGCTCCGTTACTTTATTATTCAAGTGCTACCAATAATAAGTCTTGTTTTTACCGTATTTAATCGTTGTTGTTGTATTTTGCCTGGTCATTGTCTGCGTGATTTATTCTGGCCACTCATCGCCATAAAACCCTGCCTCCAGTCTGTGGAAATTTATACCTCAGTTCTCCTCTAAGTAAATTGTACTGGTGCCGCCGGAACGACACACCGATTTGGCGTTACAATATGGACACTTACATTAACTTGCATATACACAAATGTAGATGGCGCTTTAAAATTGCAGTATATTATTACTTTAAAATATGCTCAAATTGATGTTTACTCGAAGCCCTAAAGTCATCTGTATACCACGGTTTTATATTTTGTTTTTACTGCCAGATTTTTAAATATGCCTGAATTATTGGGGGGGGGGGGGGGACAAAACGATATTTTTCCCCAAAATATGTTCATTGGTGGGGCAATTTTCTCCAGGATTGCCGCCCCTTCACTCCGAAGGCAGTATAAACGTAGCACTTGTTATGGAAATAAAATCACAGTTGCCATATTGGCAACCTTGCACCAAATTTAGCACAACAGTTCATGTTTATATTGCGCTATTTACTTGATGATGTCTGTGGCATCCTGTATTGGAGGAAATCGCCCTGTAAAGCAAACATATGCGGCAAACCGGTTTGTTTTTTTTACATCAGTTATTAATATGAGTGTAAACCATATATTCTTATGTCATCATGGGACTACGAGTTAGATCATCGTGTTATGTACGGCGTATATTTGTTCCTCCACCACGTTGAACGACAACAACTGGGGTTAGGGTTAGGGTGGGGTTTGGGGTCGTGTATAGGATTTCAACGACACAGTATTGTCAATTTACATATCCAACTTAATTCGGATATATTGATACCAAAGAGTATTCTGAACCGAATGGAATTTGAAAAATTTTATTTATCTTTGGGCGTTGATAAAGTAGTAGCATTCCTAAGTAAACCCAATGTGAAAGCAATGTATTTATATACAACGACAAAAAACATTGGCCATCACTATGAATAGATGACATCATATCTGCTTGTTTCAAGTTCACTTTTTGTAGTAGCCTTGGCTAAATGCGTAAGCGTCAATGACCAAGCTTTCTCGAGAACCGAACACAGGGAAGAATGAATGAAAATAAATTTCATTTGCATTCTAAAAAAAAACTTTAGCCTGTATTCCTCTTTAGCATATCAAAAATGAATTGGGTCTGGACAATTCTTTTCATTGATTGAATCTGCGGATAAAACTAATAGATCTGAATTCTCTTTTCGACACACAGGGTGAGCAGGCAGGTGTGTAATATACTCGGTCACTCTTCCACGTAGCCTCAGAGACGGGGAGAATAGACCGACTGCCATCCCCACCAAAAGAAAAAAATCGACAAGATCTAAAATTCGGCAGGAATTGCATCATGCAAACTACTGCTATGTGATGCATCTATGTTCCAGTGTCTGATCCTTTTCATCAATCGATCAAGGGAAAATATGAAAGAGCCTGGGGAGCACTACCTTGTCACTCGCAACATCGTGATTTCAATGAAGTCTCATTGGAGTTACCAAAAAAGTCAAAAGAGACAAAAATTTTCCGACCAACAGCCAGAATCCAGGGGTGAGGCCAGGATTTCCCCGGGGGGGGGGGCAAGCTTCCCGACGGGGGGTGGGGCAGGATTTCAAGGCCCCGACATAGTTGATGAGTTAGTTCCAGTGGGAAGTGACTTGGCAGAATTTGAGGCCCGTGGAGCGCGCCGAAATATTTGGCCTTCTTTTTAACAAATACTTAAAAATCTGGTGTTCATTTTGAAAATTGGAAAGGAGGGGTGTTTATTGAAAAATCTGTCCTTCATATGGGCAAAATCAAAAAGTTTTACAGCTGAAGTTCTGTTGGGATTATACATTTTATCGTTCTAAGCCTACGTACTAAGGTCTCAAGACGAGACGAGGAGTTTGCCCGAGCCCGAAAATTTTTTCCCTCTTTTGAACGAAGATGTGAAAATTTAGAGCTTATTATATCGTTAAAATTTTGGAACTTAATATAAGAAAATTTTGTTTTTCGGTAAGCTTATCATGAAAAATTTGGGTTCTTTATTAATTGATATGCCTTTCAAGAGCAAAATTATTTTAAATGTGGGGGGTTGGGGGAGTTGGCTTTGCATATTTGTTGTCCTGAGTATTCATCGAAATTGGAAAATTTTGCCACTTTTAATCTGAAGACTATTTTGGGTAAAATTGTAATTTTATGACAGATTTGGGGATTTCATGAAAAATTTGGGGACTTTTGAAAGAATTTGACCTTCTTACAGTATGAGAAAAATCAAGTAGCGGGTGATCTGTAGTTTTGTTAGGGCAACTGAATATCATCAGGCAGATGAAGCCAGGCCCTAGACCATATTGGAAAATTTTCCCGCGCAAAAAGTTTGGCTTCCCATATATTTGAAGTTTTATATTTTATAAATTGAAATAGGCGTATACGGGAGCGTTTCAGTTTGGGAGGGGCACAGAATTTATTTTTTTGTCTGTAAAATGTAATTCTGACCCCAAAAGTATCTAAGTGAAGCGCACGGATATTTTTGAAAAACTGAGAACCCTCAGACAGCAGGAAAAGGCATTTCCCGGGCTGGTAACTAGAAACAAAGTGGTCATTATTTTGAGCTTTCTTTCGACATAAAATTTTTACTAAATTATACTGTCCAAAAACGAAGAATAATTTGCAAGCATGCATTGTTCTGCTAAGTAATCTATTCGACCAAGACATTATCTAAGCGGAGCACCACCATCAGTTTGCGCGGAAGGTACAGAAATTTGTTAAAAATATCTAACCCGTCAGACAGCCGGAAATTCATTTCCCACACTTGTAACTAGAAATGAAGCAGTCGTTATTTTGAGCTTTCCTAAGAAATGAAAGTTTCACTTCAATAGAAAAAACCCAACTTGCAATGTGATCAGAAAATTACCAGATAAAAGGTACTGCTATACAATTAGATGTAATGGTCGTGTCTCTTTTTGGGCTGTCGGGGAAAACTGTTATGCACCGGAATTGAAAACATACCTGCATACCGGTATATGCTAATGTTTTTGACTCTGCTAGGAATCTTCGTTGTATTCAATTGCAAGATCCACTAATAGATGAAATTTTCTACGTGACTGTCCGAACTCCGAATGATTTTACTTCCAATATATTTGAAAACATGTCACGTTACAAGGTGACTTCAAATGTGTATCATTATGTGTATCTTGAAACGGCCTGGCTGATTTTCATTACCGTTGTTATAATGTGGCTGTCGGAGAGCTCAGATGGCAGACCATTGGGCAATGAATGCACTTTAATAACCACTTGTCCGTTCATGTAAGAAAAATTAAGGGTTGTGAGTTTCCTTGAAGAATGTGGTCTTCTAGTAGGCAAAATCAAGACAATCATATGGGTGACGCTCACTTCTTTTATCGTGGGCCTATAAATAAAGGCTCCTCGACGAAACTGGATTTTTTTTCAGGGAGTTGTACCAGCAACTTGACCTTGTGCGCACGAATTGAAGATGGGATGAGGGATAGCAGAGGTAGAAACAAGTGATTAGAACCGGTTCAGATATGCATTAAAATAGCTTTACAAAAGAAAAAAAATAGTTCATAAAAAAAATACAGTTGATGAACATCCATCTGGTAACTTCAGTCCTTTACGTTTTAATTTTTAAGCCTCCCCGGAAAAATTGCCGTCCTTCTCCGACGGGAGATGAGATAGGACAAGGTACATGGAATGAGGTAGAACAGAGCTAAGAAGAAGTGATTGAAAATCGATTCCGATATGTACTAAAATAGCATTAGCAAACAAAAAATAAATTCAAGATCACCTACCCTTGAGTCCAAGTTGTAGTTTTTTTTTATTATTTTTTTTATTATAATTATCCCTCCCCGACGAAACCGCCGACCTTTCCCGACGGGGGGAGGGGGGCAGTGTTCCCCGACGTCCCCCCGCTGGTGCCCCCTTGCCAGAATCGCAGATCGTTTTCGTGACCGGACTTGTCTATGCAATTCACCCACAAGTACGCGAGCGCACGCCTAGTACACACACACAAACATGCATACATATTGTAATGCGGTTAGGCATTTGTTAGGACGCCCTCCATTTTCTCTGTTTATAATAAGTGACGTACCTCTCCACGTGACCTGTACCGACAGTTTCACTGAAGGGGTTCAGTGGCGAGGTCCGTCAGTCTGCAATCCCCAACTGAAGTGTTCGGCTGGGTCGAGTGTTGGCTCCGACCAGTGTGGTCGTACGTTTGTATCGTCCTGTACATATCGTCTTTTATTGTGCCGTCTTTGCTCTTACTTTCTGCTCCGTTACTTTATTATTCAAGTGCTACCAATAATAAGTCTTGTTTTTACCGTATTTAATCGTTGTTGTTGTATTTTGCCTGGTCATTGTCTGCGTGATTTATTCTGGCCACTCATCGCCATAAAACCCTGCCTCCAGTCTGTGGAAATTTATACCTCAGTTCTCCTCTAAGTAAATTGTACTGGTGCCGCCGGAACGACACACCGATTTGGCGTTACAATATGGACACTTACATTAACTTGCATATACACAAATGTAGATGGCGCTTTAAAATTGCAGTATATTATTACTTTAAAATATGCTCAAATTGATGTTTACTCGAAGCCCTAAAGTCATCTGTATACCACGGTTTTATATTTTGTTTTTACTGCCAGATTTTTAAATATGCCTGAATTATTGGGGGGGGGGGGACAAAACGATATTTTTCCCCAAAATATGTTCATTGGTGGGGCAATTTTCTCCAGGATTGCCGCCCCTTCACTCCGAAGGCAGTATAAACGTAGCACTTGTTATGGAAATAAAATCACAGTTGCCATATTGGCAACCTTGCACCAAATTTAGCACAACAGTTCATGTTTATATTGCGCTATTTACTTGATGATGTCTGTGGCATCCTGTATTGGAGGAAATCGCCCTGTAAAGCAAACATATGCGGCAAACCGGTTTGTTTTTTTTACATCAGTTATTAATATGAGTGTAAACCATATATTCTTATGTCATCATGGGACTACGAGTTAGATCATCGTGTTATGTACGGCGTATATTTGTTCCTCCACCACGTTGAACGACAACAACTGGGGTTAGGGTTAGGGTGGGGTTTGGGGTCGTGTATAGGATTTCAACGACACAGTATTGTCAATTTACATATCCAACTTAATTCGGATATATTGATACCAAAGAGTATTCTGAACCGAATGGAATTTGAAAAATTTTATTTATCTTTGGGCGTTGATAAAGTAGTAGCATTCCTAAGTAAACCCAATGTGAAAGCAATGTATTTATATACAACGACAAAAAACATTGGCCATCACTATGAATAGATGACATCATATCTGCTTGTTTCAAGTTCACTTTTTGTAGTAGCCTTGGCTAAATGCGTAAGCGTCAATGACCAAGCTTTCTCGAGAACCGAACACAGGGAAGAATGAATGAAAATAAATTTCATTTGCATTCTAAAAAAAAACTTTAGCCTGTATTCCTCTTTAGCATATCAAAAATGAATTGGGTCTGGACAATTCTTTTCATTGATTGAATCTGCGGATAAAACTAATAGATCTGAATTCTCTTTTCGACACACAGGGTGAGCAGGCAGGTGTGTAATATACTCGGTCACTCTTCCACGTAGCCTCAGAGACGGGGAGAATAGACCGACTGCCATCCCCACCAAAAGAAAAAAATCGACAAGATCTAAAATTCGGCAGGAATTTGTAAAACCTTCGGGCAGCCGCATGAGTAATAAGAACTTGCATGGTTTAATAACTCAGAAAATTCGTAAGTGTGCCCAAAATCGTAATAACATATGCCTTAAAAGGAAAAAATCCATTATTATCGCGGAAAAAAAAATCATGAAGTAAAATATCAACAAGATTACAAAAATTTCCTACACTTTCGGGCAGCGCAAAAAAAGCTTTTTTTCGTGAATTTTTACTTCACAGTCTAACGCAACCCAATGTCGTAAATCTTCGATTAACCAAATTCTTTCAAACATTTGCCCCAACAATGTGAAAGAAGCCTATCTTAGTCACGGTAGCATATCTTTAGGAAAAATTCTTTCAACACTGTACCCGAAAAACAAAAACGCATATTCAAAGTAAATTTTTCATGAAATATAAAAAAAACGTAATCCTTGTAATCTGGCAATTAAAAATATCCCAGAACTTTTTTGCAACTTTGGCTCGAATATTGTGTCATTTCGGGCAAAGGTTTGCGCTAGAATATGAAGTGAGGCTGACGAAAAATTGTTTTTTCATAAGCTGCCCGAATGTGTCGCGAATTTTGGTATGATGAAAATTGTACCGTGACTATGATGCTTTTTTGTTATTTTTTCGGCCAAGTGTTTGAAGGAATTCGGGCGAGCCTAGGAGTTTTCTGTGTAAGTAGAAACAAACCAGGTTTCAAAACTCAAACGGCTGCCCGAATTTTTCCAGATTCCTGCCCGAATTTTAGGTCTTGATAAAATTTGGGGGAAGTCTGCCCTCCCCGTCCCCCCCCTCTCCCCCCGCCTCGTACGCCTATGGCTGCGCGTTCTCCGAGTCCAGTTGTATTACAGTCCAACCTTTTTTCTCTCCCATTGTGCTTTCGCGATCATGCACGAGATTCAAAGAAAAACCAAATTTTCGAATGAATGTGTGTAAACATAGCCTTTTGAATATCGGTTCGGGTGACCGCACCCTCATCTTTTATGTCAACAAGACGAGCGTCTAGACGAGTTGCGGTGCCGACAAACCAAGTCGTCTTGTACTTTTAAGGTGATTTTATATTTTAGGGGGACAAAAATACCATTCCAAAATACTTGTATTGTGTTTTGCCCAATAGCAGCTAAGTTAAGTTCCACACTTGTAATCCAGGAACATTGTTCATTCACTTTAGAAATGTGGTTGAGGTGGAACGTGTAACACACCAAAGAAATACTCGATTGCCGGAATAATGAGGTTTGCTCATTTTGAACTCATAGTTGACAGTAAATCAGGAAAAGATGATACAGCAGTTGATTTAGAACTGTAGAAAGAGCAAAACGTCACATCAGGTAACATTTCAAACGTCCTTTACAAGTTGTTGCTTGTTCATTCAATATAAGGTATCCCTAATGTCCCGGCTCCTTAGTAACTCCTTGTACAGCATGAGGGTTTCTGATAAAAGATGGTAAAGCGCCAAAGGCTCAAGACAGACCATTCGACCAAACAGACGTTAGTCAAAATTGTATTTTAAGCAGTGCAGTTAATAAGGAAAAACATGCCATTTGTTTAGCTGTTTAGTGAATACAGGTGGAGTACACTGTTATGACGTAATGTTGAAAACGATAATGAGTCTGTATATACATGACAGTAACGTTGTAGTCACTTGGTTGAAGATGGATTTATGTTAATGAACAAAAGGAAAAAATTCCAATGTTGAACATAAAGAATTTTTAAAGATTAATGGTTTTTAAAAAGTTCTGTACGCTCCGCACCAAGTTTACTCTCAGCTTTCCTAATAAAAAATTGTTGTAAGTAACATGTAATAACAAGTTAACGAGAATCAACAGAAATGTCGATATCTCAGATTTACCATAATCTTTACAAATAATGAAATAAAATAAAAAAAAATATAAAACAGCAAAGTAAAAATTCCTTTGTCAGCGTTACTTACACCTACGTTCTCTCAACATAAATGTTAATATGATGATATTTCACTCTAGCCTTAGGCCTATTGTCACTGTTTCTCCAATTTATATTAATCCCGCACACATGCATACGTCACTACTAACCCTTCGCCAGTAACTTCTTAGTTTAGTAATGTATAGACACTTGAACGACGTTGACCTCCACAAATCAGAGAACCGAATCAATCACTTACAAATCATAAAAGATAAATTGCAACATCTATACGTCCCTTCATGAAACCCGAATACCAAAAATATCGATGTCCCTAGTTTATAACTATTAGCTGCGATTCGTCTGTCATCACATCATTAAACAGTCTCGCTTCTTCCTACACTCTGTATCAAGAACTTGTTGTCGCCTTTCTGACAGTGACTTCTTACTACGGAACAAAACTGTTGCCATTGCACTATATAAAAATTGTTTTAATAATTTCCATGCATTTCTTTTTCTAATAAAAATAATAATATAGCAAGTTTATGTATGGCCACGACTCGCAACTGATCAAACGATAACCTAAAATATTTAAAAGCAATAAGAAAGCCAGGTCTATGAATAAGACTGCACTGTCCAGTAAAAAACTCCGTAAAAGACAAATTTCATCATTCCAACCACTCATATGCAATAGCTCAACAAATCACTTTCAAAGAAAAAACGGACTTCATGAAAAATAAACGTTTCGCTGATAACACCACGGCCAGTGACATAACAAAAAAGAGCATAACTAGCTTATAAATAAGTGTCTTGCTACTTTACCGTTTACGAAATGAACCCACCTGGCTAAAAATTTACAATAGCGAATTTTCTTGTACCTGTTCAAAACTTCGTTGTGTAAGCTAACAATCTGAACCCTCTACAAACGGTCCAAATTTAACGTTTACGTTCGTTTAACATAAATATAAAAAAAATGATAAGGCAATCATTTTTAATTGTTTTACAGTGACGTAAATCCCGGAGAAGGCAAGGGATGTCTTTGCTTCCTCAAGGAAAAAAGGAAAGCCAAACTGTCATATGGCTCCCTCAAAATTTTAAATAACCATTTCAAAAACAACACATTTTTGACAAGAGATGAACTATCCATGGCCTTTAAAAAGACCAAATCAGTTGGTTTTCAAGGGCTTTTACCCCAACAGAAGACCCAAAGCAGTCCCTGAATGATTGTGCAAAACCTTCATTCATGCAGACCTCTTCCCAATATCTCAAACAGATCACCGCCCAGCGTAATAAAAAAAGGTTCCTCTCATCACATACAAATATAAAACGAGATATGAATGAGCATGTTAAAACCCTACCGTGACTACTCTTTACATTAAACTATGTGGTCATGTTAACACTTCTTCATTTTATGATGTGCTCTTCTCCCTAAATGTATAAATATCCCCAAGAACATTCCCTCTGAATTTGGTTTTTTAAGCATTCTTCTTTAGTGGAGCTTCTGAGCAATGGCAACTCGTGGTGTAAATATGTGGAGAGGTACATAATGAACTTACAATGACTTGTCTTAAATAAAGATGATCATCTTCCCTGTAACCAATAATGCCAAACACCGAAAAAAACAAATACCACCCACAACAACGAAAAAATAAAATGTACATGTAGATCTTTCGGAACGTATAAATAATACATCACGATCGTCATGTTCCCTACTTTCCCCATCGTCACACCTCTGACTCTTTTCATATCCACTAGAGCCTTTTTTGTTTGATCCCAACTCTGACATCTTCATTTTTCTCCCCTTCATAACTTTTATCTTGAAATTTACCCCCATACTTTCTTTTTCTTTGTTGCCAACCTTTCCTTTCTACAAAAAAAAAATCTTTGAACGGCCCTTCTTGGGCATTGTTATATTCTCCACATAATTTTAAACTTTAAAATAACAAATTTACCATAACCAGACACCTTGATATGACACAAATATTAATACGAGCCATCTCATACAAATAATATTTACCTACCAATAACAATGTTTCCCTCCTACAGAAACTTACTTTATGAAAAAACAGTGAACAAAACTCCTCTAAACTTTTTACTCCACAGCAACCCCGACCATGTCACTTGAAAAGAATAAATCTCTACAAAGAAATCCTCATATAAATACTCAAAATTCACTAAACACCTCGATGAATTAAAAAAAAAACAACCAAAATGATGGCGCTGTGTTAAATTAAACAACATATTATTCCCCAGAGTACACACGGACCTGGTTTTTCCGCAAGATTGTTACTAAAAATAGAACACGTTTGCAAATTTTACGTGAAAAAAACCCCAATTTTGCACTCTCACGAAAATCATATTTCCACCAAAACTTAAAAACACGAAAGAGAAGTACCATCTCTCCAAATTGCACTAAACCGTATTTCGATACCACAAACATGGGCGTCCGCAAGGGGGGGGGGGGGCAAGGGGGGGCACTTGCCCCCCCCCCCCCTGGAAAATCAAACTTGTGAAAAAATAATTAAAAATTAAAATAAAAAAATTAAAAATAAATCATCAAAATACCTTCACTCACAGCGTCAGTTTTTACTCGTGAAATATGCGGACATTTGACCAGGAATAGCAAAAGAGAAGATGGTGCAGTATGCTGAATAGTGAAATCGTAAGTTGGGGACCATCATTCGTGATATCTATTGGAAATTTGTAATTGTAAAAACTATGTACTAGCCTAGTTGTCAGGTATGTAGTGTGCATATGGCATCCGTCCATTGATGAATGCGTTGGTCTTGGTTTGGTCCCGGGGTGTATGCATGGTTCATAATTAGGTAACGGACATAGGCCTATATAGGCTGTTTGACAGTTGTAAGTTTTATCGTGCATAGGCGTGCGAGGCCGCTACCGAGAGGCAGATTTCCCTTCAACAATTTTTTGCATTGAAAATTCTAAATATCTAAAAATTACAGAAATGAAATTCATGTTTCAGGGCTGGGTACATGCAGCTTATAACACTCGCCAAGTGTCGTTTCCGGCCATCTGGAGGGTTTGTAAGGCCCAAAATTTTCTTGTACGCTCCGCGCCAACCGATGATGGCGCTCCGCTTAGATAGTGTATACAATTCAATCATCCATGATTTTCCCTTCAACAATTTTTTACATTGAAAATTCTAAATATCTAAAAATTACAGACATGAAATTCCTGTTTCAGGGGTGGGTACATGCAGCTTAGAATACTCGCCAAGTGTCATATCCGGCCATCTGGAGAGTTTGTAAGGCCCAAAATTTTCTTGTACGCTCCGCGCCAACTGATGGTGGCGCTCCGCTTAGATAGTGTACACAATTAAATCATCCATGAATGATCTTGCCCCCCCCCTTACAAAAATTTCTGCGGACGCCCATGACCACAAAGCATCTAGAAGGAGATAGAAATAAAGTGCCGGAAAAGTCAGAAATTGACATCGCGATAGTAACTGCATTAGTTGCGGTTGCCTGCAAGGCAGGCACCGCAACTAAAAATGCGGCAGTACTCTGTCAAGTTACACAGTCATATTTTACTTATATATGAACGTACCACACTTTATTGCAACGACGTACACAGGGACTCACTCGTTGGCACATTACAACACAGCTAACACAAAAACACAGTAGATGCTGGATCAAGATCGATCCGACCATAGTGTACCAGGGTGCGATGCGACAACGACATTGCAAGGACGAAGTTCAAATTAAACAGAAGAAATGAGCCTTGTATTTCGGACAAAGTAGGGTGGACATTCGGCCATCTTATCAGTCAGTCGTAAGTAACTAAACACAAGACCGTAGTTACAAACATATTCTTCTCTTGCTGAGTTCAAATAGCTTTACTCATTGTAAATTAGTGATCGAGGTCACAAGAAGTCTTTGTTTTTGTACATACTACTAAGCCTATATGAGCAGTAATCCAGTATTATGAATCAGCATAGGATCACTCAGGAAGTGAAAGTGACATGATCAACCAGTACTGTAGCCTACTTACCTGCGAACTAGAGAGACGCCGTTGTAAACTTTTTTCAGGTAAATAGTAATTGTGATGAACTGGACCACGAAAGCTCGAAAATTAGTCGGAGCCTAGACAAGTGCCCTACCTTTCAGTGTTTTATGTAGCCTTTGTATAGTGTTGGCCAGCCCATATTAGCCTATAACAGTTGGTTCTAATCTCTAAGTTCGAACAGGTTCTAAATTCGACTGAACACCTCATTAAAATGCTTTTTTATTCACTGATCAATACAAAATAATTGTCAGTTTGACCTAGTCACTGAACGTGCATATAATCCGCTCCTTCTAGTCACTCGTGATATACAGTATAGCATAGCCTAGATCGAACGTATAATGCTTGGTCCTGTTCAAGGGCTAGTTTGACCATACCATGTGCAGCCAAAGTTTTTTCTTGTTTTAGTAAATTGAAGAAAAAACTAGTCATATACTGTAGGCCTACCTGATAAATGAATGATTGAAATAAGGAACATTTTAATTCTTGTTGTTGGAAATTTGACCCTACCATCGAGTGCCTGTGATGTGGGAAGGATATGGTGGTAGGCAGCTATAGGACTTAGGCTTGGCGTAAGGCCTAGCCAAGGTAATTCTGACATATGCCTACAAGTCAGTACTGGAAACACTATAAAACTCAGATATTCTGGTTGTGCCCTTAGCTGCATACAGTATGCCCTACGTACAGTAGTACGTCACTTGAATGTGATGGTCTTGCCTCACAGATATTATCTCAGGCAGCACACTTTGCCATATTTGTGTTCAATAGTTGATAAGTTTGGCCTAATTGGCCAATGGGATGTCATGTTCTGATATGTAAACTTATTTAGACTAGTGGGTAACCATTTTTGTCTGTTGTGGAGACAGGCTATCAATTGTTCAAAACTAAGTTATTAATCGTGTAAACATACAGGTTTACAGCAAATGATCCACGATTACATAATCACCTGCTCTGTCTAATAATTCATATCAATATCAGAATGTTCACTGAGTAAATTAGTTAGGCTATATACTACAATTGCAAATGAAACTTAAAAGGGACATTGTTTGTTTGTAGCAAATAGTCTGAGGTTGTAATTTACCCAGGCTCTGGAAGACAAATTGTATGCGAGGCTGTTTCAGTGTTCATGGCCTAGACCTGAGTGAACTATAATTGATATATCACTTTGCACAAAGAACTAATTGCTTCAACTGTTGCCAAACAGGGGGATTTTGCCAGGGTTTAAGTTATTTAGATCTATGTGAGTTTGAACATTGATGCAAAGGGGTCTTCTCCATAAATAAAAAACTAAGATACTGACATTTTTCAATTTTTATGGAAATGAAAAGGGAGAGGATTAAACCCTCCTTCCTCCTGAAAGACCCCTTTACCCCCTTGAGAGAAACACTGGCTGAATTAGTTCATTTCATGAATGCAGCAATGCCTAAACCAAGTCGTAATCTTGACAGTTCCCCTTTACCCGTGTGACAGAAACACTGTATACCTCCAAATCCGTGTTAGCTCCATGTTCCAACAATCAATTTTGTCAGTGTGGTGAACTGGTGATGCCTTTGTAAGTTGTACAGTATGTGATTAACAAATCTTAACACATGGCCAGATATCCATAGTCCAGTCCTGTCTAATTTGCAGAGACCATAAACTGTCATTCAGAGTGGAATCCACTGAAATATAGATAGACGAATCGGGAGAGATCGTGGTGGTCTGATTTGAGTCTGCCAGGGCTTGATTTTCCTGGTTGTCCGATTGTCCAGGACAACTAAAATTCAATATGGACAACCAAAAGTTAAAGGTTGGTTGTCCGATGGGCAACCATTTTTTCTCAGATTGATGGAGTTATTGCTGACTGATCAACTCTTTCAACTTTTTCCATCATACCATATTTCAAACTTCAAGTGTGTTTTTGTCTCTCAAACATCACATCTCTTATTCTTCAAGACCAATAATACAGTACATGAACACAATTACTGTTTTGTGATTGTGAGAAAAATGTTTCGGACATTCAAATTTCCTTGTGGACAACTAAAATTAGTGAAATGGTTGCCCAAAGGACAACCAAAAATTTTGCTAAAAATCGAGGCCTGTCTGCCATTACTGCCCAGGGTCATCACTTGTAATCTTTCAATTTCCTTGCTTACCTGTTCCATGGATGGTTGTACACTGAAGTGACATACCTTGATTTTCTCAACTTCACTGAATTTGAGGATTTGAAATTCACGTAGACAATACAGTAAATGAAGACGATCAAAGGCTGATGGACCCCACTAATGGCTGCCTACAGTCATCAAAAGCAAGCACTAGTCAGATTAGTCTATACAGTACATTATAGCTGGAATGTAAGAAGTATACAGTAGCTAGGTGTGGTAATTAAACCTCATCATCACCGTTCCCTGTAAGAAATTATACACTGGGGCAATACACTCAGTATTCTGACCATCAAAATGGTGTCATAGTATCTTCGCATAAACACTGACTGATCATCATGATCAAGCACTTACAGTACTGTATCTACAGCAGGGAAAACTATATGGGAGCACACCGCTCAGCTCCATTGACTTACACACTATTTCCTCTTCATTACATTCCCCTAGTAGCCACTAGCCTCGTAAAAGTTCACACCCCACTAAATCTACCCCTCACATTCATGGGCGTCCGCAGGTATGGGCAAGGGGGGGCACTTGCCGCCCCCCCCGAAAACCAAAAATTTGAAAAAACGTATAAAAATCAAAGCAAAAACCCGAACAAAACATGTTTTCCAAGTTTCTAGATGCGAAAAATAGGCTTTGGAAATGCCATTTCGGGCGACCTGGGAGGCATTTTGGGCTGAAATTTTAGCATGCTTTGTGTCAATTCATGGTGACTTGGAGGTTTTGCCCCTCTAGAAATTTCCTCCTCCCTGACATTTTTTGTGTGGACGCCCAAGCTCACATTAAAGGCAAGGAGTCCTTCATCAGTTAAGTCAACCAAGAGAAAGGGGAAATGATGGGGTTCAGTAGATACTAGAAGGTTTTTTGGGGGAGTGGGGGCAGGAAGGGAGAGGGTACTCTAAGGGAAGCAAAATATTTATTGGATAATTAAGGAAGATTTTGAAGAAGGGAGTGTTCGGAAGGTAAAGGATTGTTGTATTGTAACCATCCACTAGAGAGGTACTGTACAGTATCATTATTTATAAGCTTTACCCTTCCAAAATTTGAAATGATAAGGCATACTGTACAGGAACACATTTAACACTGACCTCTTTGTCATTCACAGTGCCCCTTAATTGGTACACTGTAGCTAGTGGGAATAATGTCCTTCCACATGTGGTGTTACAGTGAATTAGTAAATTTCTGACATACAGTATATATTGCGAATGTAGCTGACTCCCCATCCCTCACAAGGGGCACATATTTCTTTAAGTTTTGATTGTTGCCAATCCCTGGTAAAAAGTTGTCTGTCAAAGTGTACCACCCTCTCTCTATCTTCAGTTTACAGTGCAAATGGAAAATTGTATCTCTCTGGTTTTTCAGAAATATTGAAGGTAAGTGGTTCCAATGCTTCTAAAGTGGTTTCATTGCTTCTATAAAGAAAAAAAAATGTAGAAGGGTTATGCACACAAAAAATTGCTACACAATTTTTCATTTGTGCAGAAACTTGGCCTGTTTGTGTAGCAAATTGGGATGCAATACTGGATACTGGATACTGGATACCAGTAATCGTTAGTATCCTTAAAATAATGATTGCTGGCTACCTATGAGAAAAAAAATTAATGTAAGTGAGAAGCATGCTGGAAGGAACTAGCATATAAGACATTACTCCCAAACAGGCTAAATGTGATTTGCAGCACAATTGTTTATCCAGGACAATCCTGGTAAATTGTCACACACCCCAAGGAATGGCAGCCTGCACAAATTACACTATATTGCACTTGCTTAACAAAAGCTTAGCCATTTGACTGCTGAGGATTAATGGTGATTTATTTTTTTATCAAAATTAATCCATTTAGGGTTCAAGTTCCCTTTAAGATCTTCAGGATTTTGAATTCTGCTTCCAAGTTATGCTATGAATTTTTTAAAAGCTGAGTTAGATGGCATTTTATATCCCAGTTTGGCAGTTTCCAACCTACAGTATTGGTTCAAGTTGAGCCTGCCACAGCCCTTTTTCCAGTTGTACAGTAGCTTACTGGCTTGTTTTCCCTACTCCATTGCTTATGCGGAGCATCACGCACAACGGCAGTAGGTTCCATTTTAAGTCTTTGGTATGACTCGTCCTGGGAATAGAACCTGGCCTTCAGTATGAGAGGTGGATGCTCTTACCCCTTTAATAGCTGAGGGGTTGTACAGTAGTGTCAGAAATTCCATCTTTTTTTTTGTCACATGATATTACCATATCTCAACCTGTTTTAGGTTTACTCTATCAGTTTTGCAAAGCTAAGTGATGAAATGTTCAAATGTCTGTATCAAATCATACTTTCCTCTGTTACTGAAGGTCCTCTACTTATAATAATGATTACGTACTATTTCTCCAGCATAAATAATATTAACAACCCCTACATTCCTTTTTGTCAGTACTATTTTTTTTTTGGGGGGGGGAGGGGGTGGGGAGCAGGGGAGGGTTTTTAAATCAGGGCAAATGTCACCAGCCCATAGTAAAAAACAATCGGTAAATATTAAAGGTGTGGGAATTCCGAAACTACCATTTTCAGTAATCTGACAAATGCAGTCGCTTTTTCAATGTTTGAAATTTATGCTGTCACTGAAATGTTTGGTGCATGAAAGTTGAAGGAATACAGCTGCATGAAATCGTCACAATAAAGCCTACTGTAATTTCGATTGACCACTGCTTCCTTAAATTTGATGCTATTAAAGCATGTTTGATTTCAAAATAGAATTGATGGATTAAAGATTTTCCTTGTATTGCAATAACTATATGCTAAAGGGCAATTTACACTGAACTGTACCTTGGAGGCACAGTAGTATGTAATGTATGACAGTACTTCAGTGGTTACGTACTGTACACTGTACCCATCTTCATTGTTTTCTCTGAACGTTGTCAGGTTGGTTTGAAGTTCATACTTAAAGCCTGTTTCAATATTTACCAAGACCTTAGAGGGGAAGTCCCCAGAACCAATCCATTGTTACTGCCTTATAAAAACAGTTTACAATTCAATCCTTGGCACACTGTGCAGCTGTTAGGCCATTGCAAATTATAAAATCTATTTCACTCCTACTTACCTCATCTCTTATACATATCAACAGCTCCATCTATGGCTGAAGATGTACTGACGAAATAAGTCCTACAGAGGGCGTGCGTTAGTTATAACCCTTGACCCGTCCTTGCTTTATCATCCTTGCTCTATCTATTAAATTTAGACTTCATCCTGTTTGGGTGCTGCAGTTCATCTTTTAAAAGAAAATAGAAAAAAATACCAAATCTTGTTGTATAAAAAGTTAATTGTAGAAATTAATGACATAATTTGCATATGTTTGTGCATGCACAACATTCTCTTGGAAACAAAAGCTGCAAGACTTGAGGTGTCAATCTTCTGTCAACTTTGCTTTTGGCTATTAAACTTGAGAACCCCTCTTACAAAAGTAGAGTTTAACATCCAGGGTTTCTGCAAGAGAGGGGAGGGGGGAGGAAGGGGGAATTGATCTCTCTCCTTTCCAGAGGAGAGTGTGTAAAATTCCTCTTTTTCAGAACCATAAAATTTAGAGAATTGTAAATATCTTGGTTTCAAATTGAAGAAGTGGACACCTTTGCTGTAATGTGTCAACTTGCATTTATAATAAGTGGCCTTAAAAATGGTCTTCAAATAGAACCTTACAGGCTCTTTAATAAAGCAAGCTGTTGTCCCTCTGAGCCCACCCTACTTGTAACATTGACCTAGGACTGCACCAATTTGGTTGTGGGGTTTAGCAGTGATATAGCCCTCCCCCTCTTTGTGTTTCAGGCAGAATTCCTGGCGTTACAAAGTTTTGTTAATAGTCTAGTACTACAGTACAGTACATCAAGTCATTTGAATGAGACTGCTCCCTTCTAGAGCTGGGGCATTAACATATTCTAGTAAGCAAGTCATGTTTTTCTCTTTCTCTGGATGAAATATAAAGCTGGCTTCAATAACCTGCAAATGCTGTTGCTGTATTTCCCATGAAATGCTCACCAAAAATTCCCTGTTATTGATTTCCCATGTAATGATTTTTGGTTTCGATGATAAGAGAAACCAATGCAATCATGATGGCCTGCGTGTGTATGTATGTATGTATGTGTGTGTGTGTGTGTGTGTGTATGTGTGTGTGTTTGTGACACTTTGCTTGTTAACATGATATCTAAAGATAGGAATGTCTGACATTTTTCAAACTTGGTACATAGATGCCCCATATTGAGCGGAAGAACCCTATTGTTTTTGGTGGAGGTCAAAGGTCATCTGGGGTCACCAGGGGTCAAAGTCTGAAAAACTTGTTAACACAATATCTGAAGATAGAAAGCTTGGATAGATTTCATATTTGGTATGTGAATGCGATATAGTCAGTAGATGGTCCCTATTGTTTTTGGGGTAGGTCAAAGGTCATCTGCGGTCACCAAAGGGCACCGTCTGAAAATCTTGTGAACACAATATCTTGAGGTAGAAATCTTGATTAGATTTCATATTTAGTATGTGGATGTGTTATGGTCAGGAGATGGTCCCTATTGTTTTTGGTGGAGGTCAAAGGTCATCTGGGGTCACCAGGGATCAAAGTCTGAAAATCTGGTTAACACTATATCTCAAGATAGGAAGCTTGGATAGATTTCATATTTGTTATGTTGATGCATTATAGTCAGTAGATAGTTCCTATTATTTTGGGGATAGGTCAAAGGTCATCTGGGGTCACCAGGGATCAAAGTCTGAAAAACTTGTTAACACAATATCTGAAGATAGAAAGCTTGGATAGATTTCATATTTGGTATGTGAATGTGATATAGTCAGTAGATGGTCCCTATTGTTTTTGGGGTAGGTCAAAGGTCATCTGCGGTCACCAAAGGGCACCATCTGAAAATCTCGTGAACACAATATCTTGAGGTAGAAATCTTGATTAGATTTCATATTTAGTATGTGGATGTGTTATGGTCAGGAGATGGTCCCTATTGTTTTTGGTGGAGGTCAAAGGTCATCTGGGGTCACCAGGGATCAAAGTCTGAAAATCTGGTTAACACTCTATCTCAAGATAGGAAGCTTTGGTAGATTTCATATTTGTTATGTGGATGCATTATAGTCAGTAGATAGTTCCTATTATTTTGGGGATAGGTCAAAGGTTATCTGGGGTCACCAGGGATCAAAGTCTGAAAAGCTTGTTAACACAATATCTCAAGGTAGGAAACTTGTAAAGATTTCAAATTTGGTATGTAAATGTAGTATGGTCAGTACACGGTCCCTGTTGTTTTTGGCGGAGGTCAAAGGTCACCTGGGGTCCCGGGGGTCAAAGTCTGAAAATGTCTGTAACACAATATCTCAAGGTAGGAAGCGTTAATAGATTTCATATTAAGTATGGGGATGTGTTATGATCAGGAGATGGTCTCTATCACTTTTGGTGGGGGTCAAATGTCATCTGGGATCACCAAGGGTCAAAGTCTGAAAACCTTGTTAACGCAATATCTCAAGGTAGGAAACTTGGATAGATTTCATATTTGGGTATGTGGATGCGTTATATTAAGTAGATGGTCCCTATAATTTTTGTTGGAGGTCAAAAGTCATCTGGGGTCACTGGGAGTCAAAGTCTGAAAACCTCATTAACACTATATCTCAAGGAAGGAAGCTGGGATAGATTTCATATTTGGGTTTGTGGATGCATTATGGTCAGAGGATGGTCCCCACCTTTTTTTGGCAGATATGAAAGATCATCTGGGTTCTCGATCCAGGGGTCAAAGCCCGGGAACCTTTTTAAATATGATCTTTCAAGATAGCTGTTTGTCCATTTGTCTGTGTGTTGTTTGTACGTCTAGCTATGCATGGCTTTTATGAAGGTCAAAAGGTCATCTGGAATGACAAAATTATATTTTGAACATGCTAATATAACATTTGAATGAGAAGATAATGGTGCATGATGGCACTCTTTGAAACGGAACATTTATGTATCATCGAAACCTCATGCATTTTTGCATTCTGGTTTACACCTATTTCCATGCTTTGTTGTTAAAAAAATTAAAAAAAAGTGAAATTCTGGCAGTAGATTCACAGTACAGTATTGTTTTGTCATGTGTGGTAGGCCTAATATTCACATTTTCATAAAAGTATCAAAAATTGACATTTTGCATGAATTTTACTTTGTTCCACCCTTTCACATCAGACTAAAAACAAAGTGGACAAAGATGAGCAATCAAAAAATAAATACTGCCTTCAGGTCCATGTCACTTTGTTTTGTCTCATTATGTAAAATGTTCTCCACAGTGGCACACATCCACCTGATTCTGCCAGAAACTCAATAAGGTTGGGTGGGGGGGAGAAGGGGGGGGGGAGAGGAATACTGCAATAAAGGGTATGAAAGGCTATTTGTTGAAACGTTGCTGCAATGGTGTCTTCTTAATAAGAAACCAAGAAACTGACATTTTGTCTTTTTATGGAAACGAAAAGGGGTGAATGGTGAGGATTTTATTCTCCTTTAAGAAAGTGGGGGGTGAGGGGAAGGGACAAATCCCCCTTCCACCAACTTGATGGAAGCACCATTCCAAACAAAACAAAAAAAAATTGTGAATGGAACTATAACCCAAATTTATGTACGCATGTACTGTGACTTATAAAAAATGGACATGGCATTGAATTTGTGTTCACACTGGCACTTAGAATATGTCTGGACAAACTTTTTCCCTTGTTTTAATGACCACAGCACTTAAAAGTATCTTCATCACCATAATTCTACAGTGTCCTGACGTAATGGAGGTACCCATGCATCTGCAGTATGATGACATTAACATCGACATCATACAGTATGTAAAAGTTTTGCTCACAATAAACTTTACTAGTCAGCAAAGAACTTGGAATCTGCATCTGTGTAACATGAAGCAGATTCTACAGGTCTCCTTGTAGGACTAGTGATGACTCTCTGTCTGGTAGTTATAACCTTTTTTGGAGCGATCCCCTGGCTGCACTACTTATTACCACCGATAATTTCTCAAGTGTCCAAACTTTAGGGATGCACTTCCTATACCATAGCTGATGCAGTTGTACTGTAACTCATAATTACACTTTACTACCAGGCTGAATATATTCACAAGGCATTTAATTTTTGTTCAGTTTTTGGATATGGCTGAAAAAACAATTAATTATGTATGACCTCGACAGTAACCATAAAGCAGTTGAAGTCAGAATTCAAGAGACTGTTAAATCTGACACTTGTATAGTACAGTGGATGGTTGGAAATTTGTACAGTATCTGGCTTTGGGGAAAGCAGTACTTCAGGTTATATAGTACAAGTATACTTTTGTTTAAGTACTATTGTATACTACTCCTTTCAAGTGGTTTTATAAAGCATGAAGTGGATTAACAGACTTAGAGGCATAACTTGATAGATAGCAAAATCTGAAAGATTGAATATGTTTGGTACTCAAATGCCAACACATAGAAGTTGAATCTTCAACCTTGCCCTGTCCAGTCCTTCCACCCTTAAAACTGTATACAGCATTGATATAAAGTACACTTTATTTTCTTAGTCTACAAAGATTTTTTCTGATGAGCTTTTCAGCTTTGTTGCCATTAATGTGTTCTACTTCTTCCTTTTGCACACAAGAATAGTATGTAATACAGTTCTGTACCTGTAATACTGTACAGAAGTTTGAGCGAATAGACAGAGAACTATGTAAGAATATTGTGAGGGTTGCACAGCTGTCAAATTAGAAAGAAAATGTTACATGCACAATTGCATGTTAAAATTTTAATGGCACTTGTAAATTCTTTTATGTACCAATTAAAGGCTTTTACATTTTGTTTGCCGTTAGACGATTGGATGTACTGTATCTTCCACAGGTGAGACTCAACTCAAAACACACAATGCACAACATTATGACTTATTTCTGAATAAATGACTTTCAAGCTATAATTCCTGGAAATCATGCATGAATGCCTGCAATATCAAAGGGTAAACCCTAACCACCTATGTAATAATTATTTTCAAAGTCTTATATTTTTTTGATTATCACATTCTTCAGAAACATCTTTTCAACATCCTTAGCTTTTATGTATATGAAACACTACATTTTCAGAAGAAAATTCATTCTGGATCTCTGAGTGCAAATGAATATTTTCACAAGTTCAAGTTTTTATTGAGGGTTGAAAAGTACCATGACAGTAAAAATACAAGTGGCCCCTTTTCTTTCAGTTGTCTGAAAACTACCTTCAGTGCAAGTGATCTACTCATATAGCTAAAATAGTCTTCCGTTCTCATTTACAACACAAGTGTACATTTGTCACATGTGTAAGAACACAATACTGACTTAAAAAAGAGGGACATTTGGGTCTAAAGCAAAAGATAAGAATGATTAATGATTTAACTGCTGCAATTTGTTGATAAATGGGCTGGGAAATGTCATCAAAATGTAAAGCATCATGTTTGCCATTTGACAAAATTTTGTATGTCACAAAAACTGGTTGTATTGTTTCGTTAGTTACATGAAACACCAAAGTAGAATAAGGTATCAAAAATAAAGTTAAAAGACTGAAATTGGTTGAATTTACTGTAAATTTGTTCATATTACAAGTTGCAATATCTCTTGACTAAAGATCCTTACATTCTGCATCCCTCACAATATGCACCAGATCTAACATTAGTTACATAAGACACCATTTTGTCCCACTTTTGGTCTTTTGGTGTCCTTGTAACCAATGTTAGATTTGCATCTTTCCTGGTCAGCCACCCATTTTAAAATGTAAGGGAAGAAGAGTAGCTTTTATACATGTTAAATTTCTATTCCAACATATTTATAAGTTTTTCACATCGAATTACATTATTGATTAGATTTTTGGTGCATAAATACGATTTGGTGCATGTTTTGGTGTCTTCGTAACTAACCTTAACATTTTGTAGTCATCCAATACAGAATACAAAAGGAAAGACAAACATGTTTTATGTAGAAGTATAGACCAGCATATCACCAAATCACAGCATCAAAAATGAATCATAAAATTATGAGTTACAGTCACATTTAACCCCCAACAAAAGTAAGGAATGTTATGCTTTTATGCTAGTATTGTGTTCTTGCACACATTTGCTGCATTCTCTTCCCTGTCTTCAGAGTTTGTTTATTTGTTTTTTGCGTAGGTCAAAGGTCATCTGGGGTCACCGGGGGTCAAAGTCTGAAAATCTTGTTAACACGATATCTCAAGGTTGGAAGCTTGGATAGATTTCATATTTGGTATGTGGATGCGTTATAGTCAGTAGATAGTCCCTATTGTTTTTGGCGGAGGTCAAAGGTCATCTGGGGTCACCGGGGGTCAAAGTCTGAAAATCTTGTTAACACGATATCTCAAGGTTGGAAGCTTGGATGGATTTCATATTTGGTGTGTGGATGGGTTATGGTCAGTAGATGGTCCATATTGTTTTTGGCGGAGGTCAAAAGTCATCTGGGGTCACCGGGGTCAAAGTCTGAAAACCTTGTTAAAGCAATATCTCAAGGTAGGAAACTTGGATAGATTTCATATTTGGTATGTGGATGCGTTATAGTCAGTAGATGGTCCCTATTGTTTTTGGCGGAGGTCAAAGGTCATCTGGGGTCACCGGGGGTCAAAGTCTGAAAATCTCGTTATCATGATATCTCAAGGTAGAAAGCTTGGATTAATTTCATATTTGGTATGTGGATGCGTTATGGTCAGGAAGTAATTCCTTTTGTTTGTGGCAGAGGTCAAAGGTCATACGGGGTCACCAGGGGTCAAAGTCTGAAAATCTTTTTAACACGATATCTCAAGGTAGAAAGCTTGGATAGATTTCATATTTAGCCTAGTATGTGGGTGCATTTTGGTCAGTAGATGGTCCCTATTGTTTATGGCGGAGGTCAAAGTTCATCTGGGGTCACCTGGGGTCAAAGTCTGAAAATCTCGTTAACATGATATCTCAAGATAGCAAGCTTGGATAAATTTCATTGTTTGGTATGTGGATGCGTTATGGTCAGGAAGTGGTTCCTTTTGTTTGTGGCAGAGGTTAAAGGTCATCTGAGGTCACCGGGGTCAAAGTTTGACATTTTAATGCGATATCTCAAGGTAGGAAACTTGAATAGAATTCGTATTTGGTAATGGTATGTGGATGGGTTATGGTCAGGAAATGGTCTATGTTGTTTTTGGCGGAGGGCAAAGGCAGATAGATGCCAAGTATCTCAATTTAGGCGGAATAATTGTAATTTTCCACGCTCGATTCATCCCCATTGTTTTTGGCAGAAACGAAAGGTCATCTGGGGTCTCCAGGGGTCAAAGTCAAGGAACCTTTTTAAGTAGCTTACGATCTTTCAAGATAGTTGTTTGTCCATCTGTCTGAATGTTGTTTGCCTGTCTAGCTATGTATGGCTTTTATTGAGGTCAAAAGGTTATCTGGAATGACAAAATTATTTTTTGAACATGCTAGTATGTAGTAGTTTGTTAGTTAGTAGTTTGAATGAGAAGGTAATGGTGCATGATGGTACTCTTTAAAACATTTATGTATCATCGAAACCTCAATGCATTTTTGCATTCTGGTTAAAATTATGGTTGGATGCCAACATGTAAAGTAGAACATGTATGTTATCATTGTATAATATTTCAATAAAAGATGGCACAATAACAACAAACAAAATAATGATGGTATTTCTCTAGAAAACTTAATGCAATCCTTCAAAGTTTGAATTGTATAATCAAAACACCCGCAGTACAGTTCATGCTGTGTATCTTTGGCAATGTGCATTATTTGAATTGGCTGTCAATCAAAAAAGCTGCAAAAAGTGTAGTTTGGGGTGAGAGGATTGGTCAATTAAAAGATGCATGCAGTGATAAAAGTTACATGTATTGGTGCTTGTGTGCACACCTTATTATAGTGGTGGGTCATAGGGTTGGACAGTCCCATGAAAATATTGGTACCAGTATTGTAAAACACACAGAACCTGTATTTAGGCAGTACTGGTTCTCAACTTTCAGGTAGGAAAGTGGGGTGGGAAGGAACCTAGGCCACGCATGGCCCCCATATTATCCTGCATATTAATGCATCTGGGTGTTTCATTGGGTTAATTACCATGCAGCAACCTCTGCTCTAATTGTTTGCGTAAACATATCTTAATCATCCACACATCCTAACAGTTATTTCTGTCAGCGAATATAATGAATACCAGTAATTTTTTTCAAGTGCCAGTATTTTCTCAAGAACCGGTATTAGTAACACACCAAATATCTTTGGTATTTCCATTTCCTGTACCTCTAGTACCAGTATTGACATCAGTACCGGTATACTGCCCAACCCTAGTGGCATGGGCGTCCGCAGGTATGGGCAAGGGGGGGGGCAAATCAAAAATTTGAAAAACGCATGAAAATCAAAGCAAAAACCTTAACAAAACATGTTTTCCAAGTTTCTATGTGAATAATAGGCTTTAGAAATGCCATTTCCCCCGATCTGGGAGGCATTTTGGGCTGAAATTTTCGCATGCTTTGTGTCAATTCATGGTGACTTGGAGGTTTTGCCCCTGCCTAGAAATTTTGCCCCCCCCTGACTTTTTTTCTGTGGACGCCCATGCCTAGTGGGTCACTGGGTAGTACTCTTTCTTTAGCCTTAACAATTGAACAAAAAAAAAAAGGTGAATATTTGACAAGGAGGACAATTTTCCTGTTGAACAAGTTTCATGTTGTCTCCTACTCCTGAGTGGACTAAGAGAGTCTGGAACTCTAGCTGTCACTAAAAAAGTGTGAACAAAAATAGGGATAGAATGTAGTTGCTCTCACTGTACTGTAAGGTTGATGTAAGGTAAAAGTAGAAATTTGCCAATGAGAAAATAAAATGGAGACCTCAAAAGTTTGTAAGTAAGAAAAATCCATAGCATGTTTATTTCTCATTTTTTCACAAGAATTTATTGTCACGTTTGAAATGTTATTGTCACTTTTAAATTCTTAATATTGTATTGTGTATTGCAAAAATTATCGCAATAACCATTTGACATACCTATAGCCCACAATGATCTTACTTGGATTGGCGGGGTTGTGATCTCTACAGGTTCATTGAAAGTAATGACCTGAGATACATGATCAGAGTGAGTAGACTTGGGTAGCAAATCTTAGCTTTCTTTCAGTGTTACAGTACTTCATGAATCTCCTATTTCCTTTGCAAACACTAAGAATTTGATCTTTTCTGCAAATTCTTCAATAACACCATGCTCACTTAAATAGTAGGAGTTCATTTGTAACACCTTTTGCTACTGTATGTATGGGTTAATTGCGCCCTGAGACAGCATTATACTGTATCTGGAATAGCTACATAATTAGTGTTTGCACAGGTAACCCGGGCACCCGGGTACCCGCCCACCATCGTATTACCCCGGTTCCAAATGTACTACCCGAATCTTAAAAAAATGCATCCAAAAAGGATCGCCCCATTTGCGCCATTGCCCACGGTAATGGACTAAAATATTTTGCCAATTTACTGTAGTAAACATTCTCAGAGACTGAGAACGAAGAGAGCCCCTAGTTTGTAGTTGAAATTTTCATCAGCGTGTCGCCTGATCACGCTATCGTCACAAAGTGAGTTACTTCTCACACATCACATGTACATCGCTCATAAACTTACACGCAAGCAAGCTATCTGACGGCCGATTCAAAATCACATCGTACTGTTTCACACAGACATAGCAAGACATACTGTATCCGTAACGTTCGGCATGCTAGGTAAACTGAGCCTTACATGTATATACAATTTTATTATTAATATGGTATGCCACCTCGAGTATAATCCTCGAATATTTCTTAATGGTTAAAGGTGTCAGTTTTACGCAAATCAACACTTTGCCAATATGTGTAAAGTAAAACGACACCAATGTAATAACACCGTAAACATTCACAAAAATTTTTTTAAAGCAGGCCAGTACATATTATGTTATTTTGCCCCAAAATGGCTCTCGAACAGACTACGAAGTTTATGTGTGAAAGATATGTTACCGTGCGTGGATTCAACATGAGGCTAGCTACATGAGAACGTTAGTGATAATTCCAACGCACATTGCAAAGTAGTGTGAGGGAAGCTCACAAACATTACGCAGTTTGTTTACAACCGGTAATGTTTGACGTGCAAGAGAATACCATAATATAGGGCTCTGATTAGTTGATATTTTTAAATCAGTGTTTTAAAAGGAGAAGCTTCAACCTCTTAGTATGCTGGCTTTTTGTGTAGGAAAGCATCCCAAAATTCAATATCAAATTGATATAGGCCTTGGTATTAGTTGACTGATTTCTGTTACGTTTTTTTTTTAACTTGTCATTTTGATCTAAAACAAAACGAGACGATCAAACCTTCTAGCAAATCAAATGTTTTTGAAGTTGTGAATGTGATCGCTATACTTATCCAATACAGATGTTAATGTTGCCATGCATGTCTTATGGAGTATGCCCAGGGAGCTGGGAGAGCTCTTCCAGCTCCCTGGTACTGTATGCCTTACAAAATGCTCATATCTTTTAGTTACCATAACACCGGGTAACCCAGGTACCCGGCGGGTATGGTGATCGGGTACCCGGGTCCTAATTTTTAGTGCAAACACTATACATAATAGACAAATAGAGAAGGCGCAGGTGCATGACTGTGGGATATGAGTGACTGAGTGAGTTACCGTAGACCTTTTATGGCCCAGTTTCCAACAACCTATTGGTTGATCTGGCAGTTTACTCAACTAACCAAGTAGTCAATTTGGCTTGTTGGAGGCTTCATCACAGACTTACAGTAAGATGATGATTTTATCAATTTGATTTACACACTCAATGCCCTGGTGAACCTGTCCCTTGTCCCATGTTATCTTGAAAGGTCTACATATGTAACTATAGCTAACAGAAAGAATGAGGGAGGGACCCCAATCATGGAATTTACTCAAATAATCAGATGGCCATTATTGTACAGGGCTTGAAAAATTTTCTAAGGACTTGTTGCCCTATCGGGGGGGTATAATGTTACATGTGCAGTTCAAACAACTCTGAATTGACCCAAGTGGGAAAAAATTCATGGCATTCATTTTTGCCTTCTATATGAAATGACTTCCTTTTGCATAGACATTTGTTTATACTGCTTGCTGTGTTGTAATGTTTGTTTGGGTAATCACCATTTTCAACATATTTGGATAGAATTACAATGTTACAGTTTTGATGTTTTTGCAGTGAATCCTATTTTAAGCACATTGAAACAGTACACTCAGGAATCAGTTGCTTCTTGCTTTACGAGTGAGTGATTACTGTACATGTATTTGATCATGCGATTATTGCTGTACTGTGTATGGAATGTTGATGGCCTTTGCAAAAGGACAAATAAATGTTTTCTTTAAAAAAAATGGTATAGTAGCTTTGTGCAAAAAAGGGCCTAGATGTAATAGCACCCTCATATTTTGTCAGTGAAATATATCCCAAAGCATCTTGTGAAAGCGCAAATTGCAAAATGGAAGTGCAACCATAGGAGGTAGAGTATACTATAGAAGTGCTGCTCTCTTAAAGGTTAAGAGCAGTCCCCCAAACTTATTTTGAAGAAAAAGCTAAATAAACTCAATTTTCATCTTATTTCTCTTCAAAGTATCTTTAATTACATTTTATGACTTTACCATTGCATATTCCAGGTAAATCAAGCAGTTATTTCCGGTATATTTCACATTTGAAGAGAAAAAACATTGTCACGTACATGACTCCCAACAGCCAATCATGAAACTGGACAGTCTACTACACTTCTTCAATTTGGGATGACTGCTCCTGCCCTTTAATGTACAGCATTCATAGTACCAGACATTTACGATAAACCTTTCCCCCTTTAATTTGTTACAGTTAAACTTCCCCTGATAACATCTGAATTGTCTCAGGAAGGAAAAGATCACACTACTTGACACCATTACCATTAGCTTTCTCATTAATTGATTGATACAGTGGTATCAAAAATACACAAAGAAGGATTATATTTTGGGGCTAACACTGAGCAGGTTTTTAGTTGCAGTGCCTGCCTTGCAGACAGCACCGAAACTAATGCAGTTACTCTTGCGATGTCAATTTCTGACTTTTCCGGCACTTTATTTCTATCTTCTTGTAGATGCTTTGAGGTATCGAAATACGGTTTAGTGCAATTTGTAGGGATGGTACTTCTCTTTCGTGTTTTTTAGTTTTGGTGGAAATATGACTTTCGTGAGAGTGTAAAATTGGGGGTTTTTTCATGTAAAATTTGGAAACGTGTTCTATTTTTAGTAACAATCTTGCGGAAAAACCAGGTCCGTATGTACTCTGGGGAAAAGGTTGTTTGTTAATTTAACACAGCGCCATCATTTTGGTTGTTTTTTTTAATTCATTACAGATTGGTGTTAAGTGAATTTTGAGTATTTATATGAGGATTTCCGGTAGGGATTTATTCTTTCTCAAGTGGCATGGTCGGGGCGGGGTTGCGGTGAAGTAAAAAGTTTGATAGTTTAGAGGAGTTTTGTTCACAGTTTTTGTGACTTTAAAGGGCTGTGTGAATTCCTCACACTAACGACAATATTCACAAAGTAAGTTTCTGTTGGAGGGAAACATTGTTACTGGTAGGTAAATATTGTTTGTATGAGTTGGCGAGTATTAATATTTGTGTTATATCAAGGTGTCTGGTTATGGTAAATTTGTTATTTTAAAGTTTAAAATTATGTGGAGAATATTACAATGCCTAAGAAGGGCCGTTCAGAGATTTTTAATTTAGAAAGGAAAGGTTGGCAACAAAGAAAAAGAAAGTATGGGGGTGAATTTCAAGATAAAAGTTATGAAGAGGAGAAAAATGATGATATCAGAGTTGGGAACAAACCAAAAAAAAAGTTCTAGTGAATATGAAAAAGGTCAGAGGTGTGATGATGGGGAAAGTAGGGAACATGACGATTGTGAGGTATTATTTATACGTTCCGAAAGATCTACATGTACATTTTTTCGTTGTTGATAGCTGTTGGAGAGAAAAAACGTTTAGGAAGCTTGTGCTGATAGATTCAAACATGGTTTTGTGAAAACTGGGGAGTTTGATTTGCCGTCTATTCAAATAGGAAAATGTGTTTCAGTTGAGAGTAGGCCGATTCGTGTGAGAAAAGTACTTGGGGATGGTAATTGTTTTTTTCGGTGTTTAGCATTACTGGTTACAGGGGTAGAAGATAATCATTTTTATTTGAGACAAGTCATTGTAAGTTCATTGTGTAGGAGTGAGTTGCCGGTACCAATAATGACTAAGGAATTAGAATGTGTTACTTCTACTGGAATGGATAAGGATGGTGTATGGTCTACAGAGGTTGAAATATTTGCAGCTTCAAGACTTTTGGAAACTGATATATATATACTTTTGTAGAATATAATGGTACATGGAAATGGGTAGGTTACCCTCAAAGTGGTATTTTAAGTAGCTTAGTTAATCGGGAAAAACGTGCCATTTATTTAGTCAATACAGGTGGAGTACATTATGACTTAGTGTTGGAAATAGAAGATAATGCTTCTTTACATGTGAGCAGCGTTATAGAGAATTGGTTGAAGAGTTGTGTTAATGAACATAGTGAAGAATTTTTCGGTGTTAAATGTAACATATTGAAAAGAGGAGACATTTTATTTGAAGAGGAGCGTTATCAAATGTCAGTGCAAAGTTATGTGAAGAGAGCAGATGTTTGTTTAAATGAGGGGAGTAATCATATATTAGTGAAAGGGTCTATGGGAGTGACTGCCCAGCCAACATGCCCAGCTGGGCCCCAACTGGGTTTCAGCTGGGCTACTTGCTGGGCCCTAGCTGGGACTCATTCTGTTTGTCAGGTGTTCCCATGTGGGGCCCAACTGGGCTAGCCTTTCCGAGCTGATGCCCAGATGAAGCCCAGCTGGGCCCCGCTTCAATAACTAAAGCCTAGCTGGGCTTCAGCTGGGAAAGGCTAGCCCTGTTGGGCCCCACGTAGGAACACCTGACAAACACGAATGGGTCCCAGTTGGGGCCCAGCAAGTAGCCCAGCTGAAACCCAGTTGGGGCCCAGCTGGGCATGTTGGCTGGGTGAAGATAGGTATAAATGTTGGGAAAATAAAGGTTTTGTGATAAAACGTAGTGTGGGTATTGCAAGTGATAGTACTAAAATGATGCTTAGAAAACAAATACTGTACGTGAGCGTCAATTTAGAAAAGAAGAGGAAAGTCCAATTAGAGAATTGCAACATCGCTTTTGGAATAAAATTATGGAGGGGCCTACATATGTTTGCTTTTATTGTGAGCAGTTATGGTATAAAGAATGTGCACTGTGGGTGAATTTAGTTAGATTTAGTGGAAATACTAGTATTTGTGAGCAGGAAGAAGGTATAGATAAAGGATGGGTCTGTAAAACCTGTTTAAAATATTTAAAAGAAGGCAGAGTTCCGTTATTAAGTCGAGATAATAATATGAAAATGTATGAGGTACCAGAAGAATTGAAATTACATCGTCTTGAAGAAAGGTTGGTCGCTTTGCGAACACCTTTTATGCAGTTGCCTGAGCTTCCTCGAGGAGGGCAATTTAGTATCAAGGGAAATGTTGTTAATGTCCCGTCTGATGTGGTGGCAACAGTTAAAACTTTACCTATAAGACTTGAAGAGAGCAAAGTAATTCCTGTCAAATTTAAGAGGGAATTAAGTTATAAAACGGCAGTTTTTTCTGAAAATGTTAGGCCTAGAAGTGTTGTTCTTGCTGCTCGCTGGCTGATAGAACATGAGGATATCAAGATACACAACAATGACTTAGGAAAGGAAGACCCGTTTTGAAAAGGATGAACAACTTCTGGTATTGGGTCTGCTGCCCCTCATTTACTAACACCACCATTACTTGCTTACACGATGTTGAGTTCGCGCTAGAAGGGCCTTTATAATAGAGTAGTCAGGTTCCTGTTTACTCATTCAAAATGCCGTTTTGCATTGCAAGAGGAGATATTGCAAAAATGCCTGAAACACCTTCAATTTTCTTTGAATGATTACTTCAACTACTTTCCTACCACATAGAGATCACAAATTGAACACATCTCTTCACTAACATGGTCTAATCTCCCCCCCCCCCCCAAAAAACGTTTTTCTATTGTGTTAAATTCGTAGGGTAACCTGCTTTGCCGGGATTCCCCTTGAATTAGTGGTGTGCTACCTTTTGTCTTCACTGCAATGTCATACATATCACTCATCCGTGTCCGTGAAAAACCATGGGTGTCGTCCCATGGTTGCATTGACAGAAGAACTATATTCAAAAAAGGTCACAGCAGGGAGCTGCCTTTAGAAGCAGCTCCCTGGTATTAGTCCCGTTCATATATGTCACTAGTATCCCTTCCCCAATTATTTCTAAGTTCAGCATTTAATGAAACTTGAACGATATTGTCTTACACAAATCAGAGTGTCGAACCATCAAGTAATCAATCATAAAAATACATTGCATCATTTTTACGTCCTATAATGAAACGTGAATACCAAAATGTCCATGTTTATAATTTATAGCCATTGGCTGGGATTCGTCTGTCATCACACTATTAACCAGACACGTTTCTTATTACATTCTATAGCAAGAATTTGTCGCTTCTTTGACGATGTCCTTTTACTACGGAAGAAAATATTGTCATTGTAGTAAGTTTATGTATGGCCATGACTCACAATCATGAAACGATTACCTAAAATATATAAAAGCAATAAGTAAGACAGTTCTATGAATACGAATAAACTGTCGAGTACAAGATTCCGTAGAAGACGAATTTCATCATTCCAACAACCCGTCTGCAATACAATTGTAGTTTGGGGTGAAAAGTTTGGCCCTTTACTACGGGAAGTTGCAACTTTCTGCTTACTGTAAGTTGACCCTTATCAGCTTATGTTATGTGACGTATACACTAAAATTAGACCATGCATAGAGGGTCAAATTGTTGGTTAACGCACGAAGATTTGAACATTTCAAGACATTTCGTAACTGTAAATTTCTAGCTAAGTGGCTCGTTCGTTTCATCTCTTTGCCCTTTTCGGAAATGGAAAGTTCGCAAGATATTTATGAGCTGATTATTCTCTAGTTTGTTATAATTATGTCAGGGAGTTGTGGTGTTATCAGGAAAACGTTTAACTTATTCATGATAAAGTCCATTTTTCTCTTTAAAGTGATTTGTTCAACTATTGCAACTTTTGCCAAATACGGGCAATGGTTATGAGAATCGGGTAATCTGATTTTCGATAATTTTATGATGTAGGGTGAGAATGTCTTCCCGTAAGTCTGCTTGAAAATTCATTTCAACACACCGTGTAACGTGACAATTCTGTCAATAAGTGTTACTAATAGAAGAAAAATCATCTACCTCATTTCATCCAATGGTAGTGGTACATTTTATCTGATTCTTCTGATCAAAATAGCGACTGCTTTAAGATCCCCATAGGCCTTAATTTTTTCAAACGTAAAATCATATATAGTAGGAAGTTGGGGCACACAATTTTTTCAATATATATTGAATTTAGCCAAGAGTCGCAATAGAGTAAAATTCATTTGCATGTTTTCAATTCCGGTTTGTAGTTTCCCCGAAATGATGCGGGATTCATCGATTTGCAGTGATACATTTTATCTGGTAATTTTCTGATCAAATAGCGACTGCTTAGATCCCCCTATAAGTCTGGGAAATGTCATTTTCGACTGTCTCAGGGGTCCGATTTTTCAAAATTTTCTGTTAGCTTCACGCCAACCAGCGGTGAAGTTCCGCGCAGATAGTCTTCCTAGCAGCATTTTAGTTTCAAGTGAACAATTTTTGTGCCAACAGACCCTCGAATTAGTGACTTCTAAGACCCCCTATAAGCAAAGGTTTTGACTGTCTGAAGTGGTCAGGTTTTTCAAAATTTCCTGCACGCTTCGTCCCAACTTCTGGTGGTGCTCCACTTACACCGCTTCATAGCAGAATTTAAGTTTCAAGTGATCATTTTTTACAAAAAGAAACTCAAAATAGCGAATGCTTAGATCCCCATATAAGCCCGGGAAATGCCATTTTCAACTGTCTGAGCAGTCGGATATTTGAAAATGTTTTGTACGCTTCGCACCGACTAATGGTGGCGCTCCGCTTAGTCTTTCTGGCTGAATTTTAGTTTGGAACGAACGTACGTTTATCTGCAACTGAAACTTAAAAAGGCGACTGCTTGGATCCCCTTTTCAAGCCTGGGAAATGTCATTTTTGACTGTCTGAGGGGTACGAATTTTCAAATTTTCTGGACACTCCGCGCCAACTAGTGGTGGCGCTTCGCTTTGACTGTCCTACAGGCAGAATTACATTTCTCGGCCAAAAATCTTGTGCCCCAAAAGTGAAATGCTCCCCTACGCCCCTGGAAATACTTCACTCAGGCGTGCACTGGAACAGCTGCTTGCAACATTCAGCAGGATTCCGGATTTGGGATCCTATGATACATAGTTCAGTGGAGTAATGAACTGAGCCAATCAGTATCTCAAAAGGGTGTTTTAATCTTAGAAAAATAAAAAACTTTCTCACCAGAATTAGAGACAAATTAACCTGGCAAATGCCGTTTCTAGCCATGTGGGAGGTTTAAAAATCCAAAATTTTATTTGTTCGCTCTGCGCCAACTGGTGGTGGCGCTACGCTTAGATAGTAAACTCCAGCCACCCCCTACAAAATTACCCAGCCCCCCATGGACCCCTACCAGGGCTTTGTCCCCTGAACCCCACCAGGGGCCCTTAAAGCGGCCCCCTGGACCCCAGGCTGAGTGGGCCAACAGTCTAAACCCTGTACAAACATGGGCTGATTTTCCTAAATTTTTAGCCAAATCGTTCGTTCATTTCATCTCTTTGCCTCGAATTAACCATTGATTTAATTAACTATGCACCGACCTAAACAATGGTCAAACCATTGACCTCCAACTTTGGTCAAAATTAACTTATTTATGGTCAAATCTAACCATTAATTGGTCCCTTTTTGACCATACGTTTGTTCACCATAGTGTTTTTAGAGTGCACTCTGTGGTATTGAGTTGGATTCAACCTCTCTGAAAGAAGGATGATTATTCTAAACAGAGCGTGACCATAGGTTGGTGCGAATTGTACAGAAAATGAAGTAGCCCATGAAGGGAAACCTCCTTGAATATCCTGTTTAAAAAGGCAACTATACTTCTTTGTTACAGTAGTAGAGTCCAGGCCCAAAGTCCAAAAGCTATTAGTAGCTAACAGTTGTCAAATCACCTTAAAAGTATAAGACGACTTGGTTTGTCGGCACCGCAACTCGTCTAGACGTTTGTCTTGTTAAAGTATGTGTGGTTTTCTTAAGTGTGAAGGCAATGATCTAAAAGATCGTTTGATGGCATGCATCCAGGAAGAAACTTCCTGATACGAGATATACAGCTACTGTACACTGTCTGATGGGTCATTCTTGTTGAGTTCATAGGAACAGATGTCACAGCATGTTCTATGCAATTTTTTACTGTGCTAGACTTGCCAAAATTGTGGTACTAAACAGTACAATCCCACAATGGACCATTTTGGGAAACAATCCTCTGGTTGGGATTGTACTGTATTGTATGGGTATTATAGTTTGAAAGATAAGAAGAGATGTAAGAATCTCTAGCATAATTTTTTTTATTACATCACGTTGACTCAAGTACAGTAGGCATACTTTTCCATAAAAATAAGTTGTGTTTTTTATTGTAGAGTCAAATGAATACTCAGGATTTAAAATGTACTAAGATTGCTTTGGACGGAAAGTAACAGTCACATGTACAACCTTCATTTCTGTACCACCGCTTTACTCTAGCAAGCACTTCATCTCAAAATGTTATGCATTGCAGAAGAAAAATTGCATCATCATGCTGTGAAACTACCATTAAGATTTCGTCCGGAATTGTACCCCATACCTTAGGGAAAGAGGATTAGCAGACCTGGTGAAAACTCTGCATAGTGTGGTTTCCCCATTATACCTATCTGCCAAGCCAATAACAAAGCAGGTTCTATCTTGGCAATTGTCAGTATCGTAGCCAGGATTGTGTCATGGGAAGGGGGGGGGGGTTGGTGTCATGGGAGGGGGGAGGTTTGGGGCATGGCATGAGAGAAAAGTCTAAGGATTGAGAGAAAAAACTGCTATTTGAGGTTGTTTTTTGCATTGCAAGGTTGGGTCATGGGGGGGGGGGGGTTTCTAATCCCCAAAACCAGCCCCTTGGCTACTCCACTGGCAATTGTATGCAATGTGTAGTTGCAGCTAATTCTAATTTGAACACAGTAGAGTCAAGTTGCGTGGTTGAGTGCAATCTCTATGAGTGAAGCAGGAAACGCTTGTGCCAGGTTGGATGATAACGGTTTGTGGACCTAAAAGATAACGTGTTGACACATGAGTTATTTAGATGAAATTTAATGACACATCAACACAAATGTGTTGTATAGTGTCAGCCAACTCCATACAAAGTTCAAAGTTTAAATTTACTTTCAAGTATGGTTCAAGTTATGGTTTCCCCTTAGTCGTCTCTTACGACAGGTGGGAAATACCATGAGCATATTCTACATCCCCCAGCCCACAGGGAGCATTGACACATCTGGTAAGTTGTCATCAGTTAATGGCTGAAATTCCTTGAAGATTAGCTGTAATAGGGAAAACTTTCATTGGAAATTTTGAGCATTTGGACAAAAAGTAAATGGATTTATACTTAATTTCCTTCTGTGAGAACCAAATTTAGAAAATAGGAGAAGGACTAGTACTGTGCTATGTTTTGAGTTGTAGACCTGTCCTTCTATGTCTGTAAATATTGGCCTTGAAATATGAAAATTATTAACTCAGAATTTGCCATCATGATTTAAAAGATGTCTAATTTCAAACTAAACTATTGTAACCCATGTGCATTGCCCTATACTCAACATCATGTTGCTACATGTATATGGCTGTAATTCATTGACATCTGTTGAGTTTTGTTTACAAAAAGTGTACAGTATGTTTGGTTTAGTGTTACTCTAGAACATTGCATTCTTATGCAGGAGCCTACTGCATGTGCTTGGTGCTTTGTATTTAAGCAATGGAGCAGGGAAAATAAGTCAGTGAGCCACAACTGGAAAAAAGGCTATGTCTAGCCAGATTGTAACCAATTGGTTAGAGACTGAGTAGTAAAACTCTGTCTAACTAACTCTTGCAGGATGCCTGTGTTCATTTCAGTGGCATGTGCAGGATTTCCAAGGTGGGGGGGGGGGGCACAACCTATGATTCCCCCGACTGGAACAGATTTTGATGACTTTTTTTTTGTGCTTTTCTGCACTTTAGTCCTTGGCGACCAACTCACCCGGCATACTTGTGCTTATGTGTGGTTAGAGTTTGAATGCTCACTGTGTCTCTTCAACTTTTTCCTCATTGAACCCTTAAATCCCCCAACTGAGTGATTTTCCCTCAGCTGACTTGGAAGGTGGAGGGCCTGTGCCCCCAGCCCCCCTTTAAACATGCTACTGGTTCAATTCCTGTGTCAAAGTCATACCAAAGACTAAAAATTTTAGAGAACCTTAATACTGGATATGCTCCTCATATATGGAGTAGGGAAAGCAATACAGTGTGCCACAACTAGGACAAAGACCATGGGTACTGCTGTGTTAGGCAATATTCACTTTTTACCCTCACAATAATGAAATTAAAAATATCACAATAATTCGATAGGCCTAATGACCCTAATTTTCGTTAAACAAGTTTCATGTACTGTATGTTCCCTCTACTCTGAGTAGACCAATGGAGAAGATTAAGTTGGTAGTTGGACGTAATAACGCTGAAAAAAAAAAAAAAAAATTAGAATTTTCATGGTATTTTCTGGTGGCGTGTCTTAGTAATGTTTCAGCACAGCCATGTGTGCAGTATACCATTATTTCACTGCAGCATTGGTAAACACAGTACAGCCACAAAGTAATTTAGTTGAAATTTCTTCAGATCTTTCATCCATGCTCTCTAGAGTTTTGCTTTGTTAATTGCTCTGCATGCAGTAACAGTCACTCAATGGAGATTTCCAACAGCCTGTGTACAACAGAGAAAGCATGCAATGTTCAAGATTGCAAATTTTTTCTTGATAGAGCTATAGAATGCAAGCGACCAATGCATCCTTGAGACACACTGTAAGTAAGTAAGTTAGATAGATGGAGTTTTACGTCCAGTTTCTAACCTATTTGTTCAAGTTGAGCCGGCCATGGACTTTTTTCCAGTTGTGGCTCACTGGCTTGTTTTCCCTACTCCATTGCTTACTGTGGAGCATCACGCACAATGGCAGTAGGTTCCTTTATTAGAGTCTTTGGTATGACTCGACCTGGGAAGCGAACCTGGACCTCCAGCGTGAGAGGTGGATGCTCTTACCGTTAGACCAAACACGCGGTCAAGACACTCTGTAAGATCTCATGACGTATTGGACTCAGTGAACAATCACTCGATCAGCACTCTCAAAGCCGGATAAGGACCAATAGTATCATTGTTGCTTGTGTAATTTGAAATCAGGGATTCCTCCAGAAACACAAAGAGGGAATTTATTAATGCTACACCCCAATTCCAAATCGATGCTGTCTTGGCTAAAATTACAAGTGGGTCCAGGGGGACAAATGTTTGGTTTTAGGTCCCTGAAAGGTGCAATTTAAAGGGTTTTCAAGGGAATTTGTTTATGTCTGTTCAGACATTGCCAAAAAGTGTCCTCTTTTTAAGTAAGAAACCAAAATAATAAAAATTTTCTTATTTTTATGGAAATGAAAAGGGGGGGGGGAGAGATTTTACCCGCCTTCTTTTGAAAAGGGGAGGATCTCCCTTTCCCCCCTTGACGGAAACCCTGGAAAGGTATTTTTGTTCTCATATGACTATATTTATCTCAGCAGCCATACATGTAACAGTATGTTTGCCCTTAAGTTATACATATTGTGATATGCTGTGAGATGTGCTGCCTACAAATAGGGCTCTTAACTGATTCATGGATTACCTTCATCCTGATTGATTTCTTAAACCTTTTTAAAAAAAATCCAAAATTTTTTGGAGATAAAATAGAGGAAATACACAGACTCATTCCTATATGGTTTCATGGTATAGCCAGTGGTGGTGCCAGAATGTCAAAGTTTGGGGTTGGGGGCAAACTTAGTGCCAAGGAAAATGTTGGGGGCAAAAAGTTTCAGGTTTAGCTCGAAAACTTGCCCAAAGTGTCGGAGTGTCCACTTCTGTTGGTGGGTGTCCAGGGGATAAAGCCTCCTCAACCTCTGAGTTTTCATCATATCTGTGCATGATAAATTAAGTCTCAGGAGAGGTACTGTAGGCCTATATTATTAATTTCCAGGGTTAATCTAAATCCTGACTGACCTAACTGAGGGGAGGCAAATCGGGGTACAAGGACAAAATGCCTCCTCTTGCTCCCTTCATAGTACTGCCAGTGGGTAGGAGTGTTAAATTTTATTTTTGCAAAGTATCAATAAAGTAATAAACGCATGTATGCATTTGCTGAAATATGATTTGTTTTTGCATGGGCTCAACACTCTACCATATGGGACATCTTGACATGTTGACATTATTTGGAATAAGTGTATCAAAACCTCCATGGGTATTTGCATTATGGTTGTTGTGTGTTTGCTATATTAAATTTATGGTTTGTTTGTCTAAGTTTTTTTTTTCAAGAGAGGCATATTTGTTTGACATCAATATATGTCATGTTTAAAATATGGTAGATTTACACAATCCAGAAGTTATATGAAGGGGTGTGTGTAATTGTAGTCTTGTGTACAGGTTTAAATATTTCTCAGAAAACAGAAGAGTATACTTTTTGTAAACAATGATTTATATTGTACTCCAGACCAGATAAGGGACACAGGACTGTACATAGGGAATTGTGGTGGCTTGTTTTACAGATAGAATCATGTTTTAGCTACATTTAAAAACAGGAAGGCAAGTGTTACATTCCATTGTTTCATGCCAAGAGAGAAAAGCGTTTGTTTGACCAAAAATCTTGATTAAATTTAAGTTTAACTGCTGTTGAAACAAACCTTGTTTCATGGCATGTATGCAATGGATTGTATTTGTTTTAAAGGGCAAGAGAAGTCATCCCAAACTTATTTTGAAGCAACAGCTAAATCTTGCAATTTTCTTCTTTTTCCTCTTCAAAGTATCTTTCATAGAATTTTAGGACTTAAAAATTGTAGATATTTAAGTAAAACAAGCAGTTCCTCTTTGCAAATTTAACATTTGAGGAGAAAAAATACTGTCACATTACTTCAAAGAACCAATCATGAAACAGGAGAGTCTACTACACTATTTCAAATTGGGATGACTATTCTTGCCCTTTAAATCAGTTGGAAAAGGAAGGGTGGAAGTGGGAAGGAGTGGGGATAGGGAAAGGGACACTTTATGGTCTTGATTCGTACGGGGATTTATGATATATTGCTTAAAAAATATTTCTATTTTTATATTTTTTTATATCTCTATATTTTTACTGTATTTGTCAAAATTTTAAAGGCTTCATCCTCTCACCCCAAACAGTTCAAGTACTCCTAACCTACTTACCTAAGCCCCTCCCACAATTAACTAATCACTTGATTAGCCCCACCCACAACTGTCTTTATAAACTCATCCTCATCCAGACACAATCTTAGTTAATTGCTTCAGGAAGTTTATACAAGACCTCAATGTGTAATCACAACACTCTCATTGTACTGTACAGAACATTCTGTGAAACATAAGCTACAGTAATCTGCATTTTTTAACTTGCTGTCAATCACAGAGCTGTGTCAATCGATAATTTCTGTGGAATACTGCAAAAATTGTTGTTTGGGTGAGAGTTGGACTGCCCTTTTTTTAAGGGAAAAAGTCTAGGGGTGCACCTTAATTGGGCCATTCAAGTCCAACCCAACTTTTTCTAAGTTCCAGTCCTAGCCAGAAATTCTTTCACCTTTATAATAATGTAAGACCATGACATATGTTGCTATGGGGTTGTGTTTCACACTGAATATTTAAACTCCAACTATCTATGCCAAAACCATTTCCTCAATTTGCTTTCTTGATTTGATAGTTTACAGTTCTATTGCGATGGCCACCAATAAGTTTTTCGGGAGGTGAACTTTCAGAAAGTGCAGCCACTAACTGACCACCTATCTCTGGTATCAACTTTATCTTTTGTGGCCACAAATCAAAGTTTATTTGCACTTCTGCTTCACTCCTGTAGATTGCACTTCAAACATGCAACTTGACTGTGTTGTGTTCAAAATAGTTTTAGCTGTAACATACTACACACTGCATAAAATTCCCTGTGGAACCTGCTTTTTTATTGGCCGTAGCAAACACGGGTGAAGGCAAGACCCACAGACTCAAAGAGTTTCCACTAGGTGTACTAATCTTCTTTCCCAAAGCTATAGGGTACAATTTGGAAATGGAACCTTACAGGCAGTCTGTTTCATAGCATGTTGACAAGAAACTGGTCCAAATTTGAACTTGCTCCAAGTCTGTTCCATTCATAGTTTGCTTTAACTTGAAAAAATTATAGCAATTGAAAAAGATTCAAGAATAATTGTTTCCAGTTTATGTGCCCATATACCCTGGCCAAGTTTAAGTTGATTAAGTTGTGCCAGCATAGTAACAAGGTCAAATATTTCACACTACCAATACTGTATCTAGGCCTAATGTTAGAATATGCGGACCGTCAGCCCAATAAACTCCCATTTCCTTGTTTGATTACCACAAACACAGTGTTTAAAACTACAGGACCCTGTGACGTGAGGTGGATCGAAATTTAAACACTGACTCATAGTAAGCCTGCATTCTGCCATTACAGGAGCTCGTGAGGTTACACAGTGTATTTTGAACGGTATGACACTATATAACACATTCATGTTGGTGTGTCGTTAAATATTATCTAATTAACTAACTAACTAACTACACGGTGTTACCTGGAACTCAGGATGTGCACACCACAGTATACTGTGTGTAAAGGTAGTCCCAGATAAGAAGTGGGTGATTCCGTATTAAAAGTTCATTGACGCCCAGACATTTATTTGCATTGTATGCTTCTTTCCTGAATCAAAGTGCCTGATTTCCTCATTGGTTGCTTTTTTAGGTAAGAATGCAAAGAAGCTGTGGTTGTTATAAATTTACCATAAAGTTTGGAAACTCTTACCCCTACTTACGTTTTTAGGGAGGGATGTGGTCAGAATAGACTCACATCTGATTCTGTGCACTGGATTTCATTACTGCTGCCAAACAATAGGGCCTATGGTGTGTCACAGGCAGAAGCTCATTATCCCAAATGTGTGATAGACTAGACTTAAAGGTAAGGAGCAGTCCCCCCAAACTTATTTTGAAGGAAAAGCTGAATAACACAATTTTCGTCTTATCTCTCTTTAAAGTATCTTTCATTACATTTATGATGACTTTACTATTGCATATTCAAGGTAAACTATAGAACTCTGGTAAATTTCACATTTGAAGAGAAAAAACGTTGTCACATGACTCCCAACAGCCAACCATGAAACAGGACAGTCTACTACACTTCTTCAATTTGGGATGACTGCTCTTGCCCTTTAATTAACTTATCGTAGACTGAACTTAGCAATACTATACTGTATATTACTGTTCATCACTCAATTCTGCAGTTCCAGTAAAATTATTTGAGCGACATGAGCTGCTGCCTGAGTGTACCAGACTGGCAGTATTGGTGAAACTAATAATGCTTTTAACATGCTTTGAAGCAGACACAATAGTACAGTACAGGTAGTAGTTTCTGAAGGCTGCATCTCAGAGATTTCAAGTTGTTGCTTCTAGTAAATAAAGGCCAAGCAACCTAGTTGCCTACAGCAAAACTTCCACAGTACTGTAGTTAGTTGGTTGTAGTGAAACTAGCATCATCTTGATGTGGTTAATTAGAAGTTGGTTGTTATTACAGTAGAGCCAAAGCTGGAGTAGATTTGGTTATAAAGAATGCTGACCTGCTTTGCTGGCAGTTGATGCAACTTCATTGCAGCTACTGTATGTATGGTTGGACTGTTGTGCTAAAGTCATGAGGCTGCACTAGTAGTTTACATGTACTGTTTATATATATGGTAATATACTGCATAATGTGTTCATCCTTGAGCACTGAGAAATTTGTGTGTCAAAAATGCTACAGGTGTAAAAAATATACGGTATTAATAAACAACCAAGTCTAGCTTCTTTTGGCATCTGAGTCACTGTGGCATGCAGTGCTTCATGAGAATTCCGCATGTGTTGCAAGATTGTGTTTTCATTTCCATGAAACATGAGTAAAGTAGGTACTGCGTACTGTATGTTGTACTGTAGACCTTTTCAGAACTTAAGAATCATATTTGAACTAGTACTATACATGTACAGCACTGACCTAATTCAAATCTGTTTTATTTGCAAGCTGTTTCAAGGGTTGCCATATTTCCATTAGCTGTATTGAAGATGATAATGGGGGAGGGGTGTAAGGGGGGTGTCGCCCTCCCCTTCGTTGAAAATCGGAATTTTTGTACATGTATAAAACCCAGATGGTGCAATATTTGAAGCAGATTTTACTTGCTCCAAGTTGTTTGCCCAATAGGCTATATGGGGACAACTTTAGGGATATCTGTTATTCTGTTTGCATCACATTTACTGCACAGACCAGAACCACAAAGTTAATTGATCTGTCTGTGCATTGCATCCTGCACGTATAGGCTTGCACACTCAGTCCAACAGGGGCTCCACTGGGTTGCCATCTGTTTCGGGCATTGTCTCATTCATGATAGTATTATCATACTGTAATGTCATCTGCTACTGTAGCAGCTAGCCTGGTTACCTGTTGGATAAGGTATGTATGTGCAAACGAAATGACAACATAATTATGCAAGTCCTATCAGTCCATGAAGGACACTGTGTACACATACAAAATAATAAAATAAAATACATTGTCCTGCTGCTTGCCCGGTCCTACATGAGTTTTTAAGTAAATCGGAACAATCTTGTTCAATCGGGACGAATTGTAACCCTATCTGTGTCTGGTACTAAAATGTCAGATGGTTGGCTTACAGTTACCAACTGCATGGTCAAATGTTTGGAGCATCAGGCTTGCAATTTTCTGTGACCTTATAATTAAACCCTTCTTTTAAGTTCAACATTTGTTCTTTTCACAGATGAGATGGAGTACCATGTTCTTTACTGTCATTTGTATAATGCTGACTGGTGTTGGATTTCAGCTTTGGTTTGCACGAACACCATCGGTTCCTTTGTCTCCAAGGTACATGTCACATGTCTTGCAAATAGAGAAATTCCATAGTTTGCCCCTTTTTTGGGGAAGTGCTTCTTTTTTAGCTGTAAAACCCATAAAAATCAGACCTTTATATATCACCTACTTCAAGTGTTAGAAAGTCAGTAATGCTTAAAGTGCAAAAAAAAAAAAAAAAACAGCTTGCAAATTTAATGTCATTCTTTCCATACACCTTAGTGATTTCCACATGCTACAGTGAATTGTGATCATTTAGAGACCGCAAGGGGGGGGGGGGAGGGTCTAAGTTTTTTCCCCATTGAGCTCATTGAGGCTCCCTGTCCCTTTAAATTGTGATATTTTCTTACCACAGATTTTGTATAAAGATTTACATTTAATCCAATAATAATTTGCTACATTTTGCCTTGTCACTACCTTTTTTGTGTCTGGATTTGGAAAAGAACAAATAAGATACAGCAAACACATATGGTTTTTGGAAAGTCTCTGGTTCCCAAATGTTGTCCTGTTATACACAAGACCATAAAAATTGCAATATATAACCAGAATGCACATAAATTTTGCAACTGATTTAAGTGTACCAATGGTAAAGAACAAAATAGAAGCTAAGAAGGACATGTATCAATTAGCTGCTTGATATAGACAAATCTGATCAGCGCTCATGTTTAGTTGCTGCAAGCAGCCATTGGTGGGGTCCATCAGCCTTATATCATCTTCATTTATTGTCAAAGTGTTATTTCAAACTATCATATACAGTGAAATTGAGGGAATCAAGATGCATTTCAGTGTACAACCATTCATGATACAGGTAAGCAAAGAAATTGAAAGATAAAAAGATTGTAGACCCCAGTCATGGTAGACTTGCTCCAAGTCTCTCACGTAATCCTTCCATCCACCTTTCATTTTATTTCTGTTCCTATTCTTCACGGTGATTCCATCGCATTGTGCTCCAGTGCAACCATTCAAATTACTTCTCACTGCCAGTTGCTGCAACTTCCATGAGCAAGTGCTGTAGTACCTGTTTACAACTGTTCTCGAAGACTGTACACAGCTCACACACTTGAGCCTGCTGAGCGGCCAGATCAAACTTGCTGCCTGCCGTGAGAGACTTGTATCTTTTGCAACTGTTTACGTCATCATTTTTAACTTCTCTATTGTTTTATCCATCTTAGAAATGAGATGAATATTTTACAAGATAGTTTGCTGTATCATCCAATCGGCTTCGGCATTGTGCGACTTTTGCTGGATATTCATTAAGATCATCGTGTGATGAACAGTGCGTCGTTTTGTCTTTTTACACATAGTAAGCTTTTCATTGGCTACAGAGATTAGTGATTAAAAACTGGACCACCCAAAATTCTACGTCCACGGTTGCAAAAGCTACAAGTCTCTCGAGCAAGCTAGATCTCCGCTGGTTGATATGTGCACAGCGTGTAAACAGGAATCTTCCATGCACGATTGTTACAATGGTTCATTGTCGAAACGTTCGAAGCGGCGAGTGTAAGAACTTGTTAGCCGGCATTACCGGTCGAGGTGTGTTGGTTAGCACAGTGTGTATTGGCGTTATAACGAGTCGAAGTGGAAAGTGGAGAATTGGTTTGTCTGCAGAGATGCATTGGGAGAGGTCAAAGGGGTGACACGTAGAGAAGGATTAGTGACAGAGGAGAATCCTTACAGCTGGGAGGGAACATCTCGAGAGACTTGGGAAAAGTCTACAGTCATGGCAGACTAAAATCAGACCATCACTCGTCGATTGGATTCGTTTATATGGTGTAAAAATTCAAAAAATAAGCGAGTTCATTAATTCATTGCCGCATGGAGTTGTAGGGCACAGTGTGGGATATACAAACTGAGCTCAACAGGTAGCATACAGCGTTCACTTTTTTTTGGTCATGAAGTGAATACAACTCTATCTAGTGTGTAGCCAACTCGAACTTGAACGAAATAGGGGTCTTAGTGCTACTTTGCAGCAGATTAAAATGCAAATTTTTACACCATTAAACAATTCAGACAAAATCCACTGCACAAAGCCTCACTTGAGATCCCTCCTTATGTTATGGATGGATTAAGAAAGAATCATTTCACCAAATTTTCCTGTAGAGTCAAATTTTGGAGTATGTGTTGTAGGTGCCGGATTGATTTCGTTTATCCCGATGATTTGGACAAAGTGCCCATGTGCAGAGCCACCAAAACGAATCACTGAAGTGCCATGGCTTATTAGGCAGTCATTCCTCACCCCCAAACTACAGTTTTACCTGTTGGAAGGTTGGGAGAATTGGAAATGTCTGGAGTTATAAAGTGCCTTACATGAGCTAAGGTGGGAAAGGTACAGTGTACACGTAGCTTACACTTACTGTAACTTGCACCAAAATTGTTACTGTTGTTCGGTTGGTTAAAACAAGAATAATTGATTGTGAAAAATTGAATACAGATAAGATTTCCATAAGTTTAGAACTCAATATTTCCTTAAAGATCATTTACTTAGGGAAAGATCACCTTTTCTATTGTAAGCTGCTGGTCTTCAGTATTAGTAATGCATCCAATGTGATCAGGTTGTCTTAATAAGTGCTTATATGAGAGAATTAATTGCATACAAAATATTACTATGGTGAGACCCTTAGTGTTTCAGAAATGCTGTGGGAAGGAGGGAAGGGAATGGCTACTTGCACACACAGTTTTAAAATCAAAGTTTGAAATGAACGTTTTTTACAGTAAGTTTGACGTACTGGAAATCATTTTTCCCTGTGCTTGAAGTTACCTGTTGGTAAAAGGGCTGGTACAGTAAAGCTACTGTAGAGTCCTAAAGTGTACCTCAAGTCAAAAAATTCAAAACTATATATTAAGGACCATGAAAAATAAATTCTAACAGTCCAACTCCCATCTTCATAGGGCATTCCTGAGCTGAGATATAAAATGTTGAAGTTTATTCACTCAAATTAAAATGGTACATTGCGCAATAATTTGTGATGTCATTCTTGTACTACTCAAATTACAATCTTTGTATTTCTTTGTTTTTCCGAACGTTACTGCACCTTGTACCAACGTGTGATAGCAGTCTCACTCTTATGAGGTGATATAATTAAGCCCTCCTTGTGCAACATGCTATGCAAGCAAACAGGAATTGTCCAAGGTTACAATAACATTTTTAATTTTAAAGGGAAACAAAGCATGTTTTGTGAATTGTACAACAAGAAAGTCATAAATTATTGCACAATTGACCAATTTTTTTTAAGTGAATAAACTTCAACATTTTATATCTCAGCTCAGGGATGTGGTATGAAGATGGGAGTTGGACTGTTAGAATTCAATTTTCATGGTCTTCAACATATATTTTTGAATTTTTTGACTAGAGGTTCACTTTAAGGGCTGGTCACACTACAGTGATTTTCAATATATATTGTACCATTTTCTGTTTGTTGTAAGAAAGGGAAAGCTGTATTGATAACCAGTCTGGTTTGTCTCACTTACTTGTTCAAATTATTTAACTTTATAAAATCACTCAACGGAGTGGTGGTTGTTCCAAAAGCAATCTGATTTTTGTATTGTCTGATAAATTTCATCTATCTGATGCTATGTCACATTTGGTTTGGTTTTAGTTTTGCATCATAGTCAAATCATACTTTGCAAAGGTTTGCCATTTCCTGACTAGTGATGGAGACCGTGTGTTTGGTCTAACAGTAAGAGCATCTGCTTCTCACGTGGAAGGCACGGGTTCTGTTCCCCAGGTGGAGTCATACCAAAGACTCCAAAAATGGAACCTACTGCTGTTGTGCATGATGCTCCGCACAAGCAATGGAGTAGGGAAAACAAGCCAGTGAGCCACAACTGGAAAAAAGGCCTTGGCCAGCTTGACTTGAACCAATTGGTTGGAAACTGGGCTGTAAAACTCTTAACTATTAACTTACTAGTGATGGATAAGAATGAACTGTTTCGCCCAAATGGGATTGTTATCCCATCATGTTTCCACTGGTGAATGTTTTTGTTTTACTTTTGAGGGGAGATATTTGGTTTAAAATGCTCCAACAAAGAGAACAAACAAAATGGCTCAGACACTGTCCAACAATTCAGTCTTAATCATAAACCCCAACAATAGCAACATCTCTTCAAAATACTATGTGCAAGAAGAGCCATGGAGGTTGCATCATTTGAAATGTTTAAAGTTTGGATGAAGAAATTTTTTCTTGAGCAACAAACAACTGAATTTCTATCTGTGAGAAACTTATTTCTTGAAAAGAAGGCTTCCATACTGCCTTATTTTTTTGATAATCTGCCACCCTGTGTCAATAAATATTAGTTGTAAAAGGATGAATTTTTCTTGCAAAACAAAAGCAATTGTGTATTTCCCTTTAAGTTCACTCAGTTGAGGTTACAAATGTTTGTCTTTACATTTTCTGCAGCTTCATTTCAAGGATATCACGTCCCAAGGTATTGAAGAACAAATGCAAACCTGTTCAGAATGTTGCCTTTGTGAAAACACATAAAACTGGTAGCACTACGCTGAAGACAATTATTAACCGCTTTGGATACACTCGGAACCTGTCCTTTGTTCTCTATGAAAACTCTTCTACAGGTCACTTCAATTACCAAAAAATTGTCATCGATGGAAACAAAACAAATATTCTTCCACCTTTAGGGGTTATGTTCGGGGACTACGATCATTATAGAGGCTACAATATTTCCAATGTTCATTTGGTGTACAATCGATTACTGTACCGTGAGTTAATGCACCCGAAGTCTATGTACATTTCAATCTTGCGTGAACCAAGCAGCCAGTGGCTTTCGGCCTTCCAGTATTTCCGAGTATATGAAATGTTGAAAACCAAATTTGCAAATAAAACAGAGGCTGTAATAGAGTTTATGAAATTCCCATGGATGTACAAAACTAAAAATGCATATGCTTGGAATAACCAGTTGTTAGACCTTGGATTAGGGAAAGTTCATTTTTCTAACAAGACAATGATATTGGAATATGTGAAACAACTTGCAAAGGACCTGGATCTAGTTTTAATTACAGAATATTTTGATGAATCCCTCATACTTTTGAAGAAGCTATTCTGTTGGGATATAGAAGACATACTCTACGTCAAACAGAGACAGCAAGAAAGTCATATCCCAGTCAGTGATCACTTGAGGAGAAGAATTCTTTATTTTAACCGTGGAGATGTTCTGCTGTACGATTTTTTTAACAAAACATTTTGGGAAAAGGTTAGGCAGTATGGGCCATCGTTTGAGGATGACCTAAGGGAATTTAGGACCAGGTTAAAAAATTTGGAAAAAGACTGCGTCGGTGAAAAGGTCTCAAAGCCTGCAGGTGATGGGAGGATTTATATTCAATATAACAAGAAACAGGGTGCTAAGGAGGTGATTTGTGACATGCTGGTAAACAGGGACTTTCATATGGAGGAACTCATTGAAAAAAAGCAGAGAAGGACTAATAGCAGAAAAACAACTCAAAAAAATATACCACAAAGGGACATCCCTAGTCTAGAAAACACTTTAACCACTCAATTTTCCACAAGCAATTCAACCTCCCACCTACATAATACTGAAATTAATTAGATGCTGCATCATCAACTCTATTGCCATAACATAGTTTTATTAGTTTGTTAAAAATAAATTATGTGCCTGAAAAAGACAGTGGTTGTTGTGATGTTTTTTTTTCAAGTCTGGAACCAGTGACTTTTAATCGTTGCAAGGGACAAACTAGCAGGGTTCACATAGCAATTTTCTACCTGAAAATTGCCAATTGCAGTCAATCAATTCTTATTTTGGTTAGCAAAAGTTGCAGTACTTGCTAATACCAAAGACCCATCAAAGAATTTTCAAGCAAGTGTTTGCTTTATCAATTCACCAACACTACCTTTGTCCCTGGCATTGAGTAACTTTATTATTTTTGGCTGAAGACATATTAAGAAATCAACATCCAACTTCTGCATGCATTTATGTGCATTTGTGCATTTTTGATTCCTTAACGAAGGCAGGCAAGGAATGAATGAGGTGTGTATGAATGTGCGTGTATGTGTGTGTGTGTGTGTATGTGATGCTTTTGCTTGAAAACATGATATCTCAAGAAGGGTAAGTGTGACCTATCTCATATTTGGGTGTTTGGGTTGGCCATATTGAGTAGATGATCCCTGTTGTTTTTGGATGGAGGTGAAAGGTCATTTGAGGTCACTAGAGGTCAAAAGTCCATACCTTGCAAACACTAAACCTCAAGAACGGTAATATGACTATGCTCTTATTTTGGGTGTGAGTTGGTCTTATTGAGTAGAAGATACTAATAGGTTTTGGTGGAGGTCAAAGGTTATTTGGGGTCACAAGGGGTTAAAAGGTCAAAACCTTGTAAACATGGTATCTCAAGTACGGTACATGTGACTATGCTCATATTCTGGGTGTGGGTTGGTCTCATTGAGAAGATGATCTTTCACAATTTTAGTGGAGGTCAAAGGTCACTTTGGGGTCACAAGAGATCAAAAGGTGAAAACCTTGTAAACACGATATCTCGAGGGTGGTACATGTGACTAAGTTCATATTTGGGTGTGCAGGTTGCTTGTATTGAGAAGATGATCCAGTTTGATTTTCATGAAGGGCAAAGGTCATTTGGGGTCAGCAGAGTCAAAGCCTGACAAGCTTGCTTGCACAGTTTTACAAGAAAGGTAAGTTGTAGGGTCCTGAAACTTGTCATGTAGATGTTGCATAGTGAATAAATTATCCCAATAGTTTTTGGTGGAGGTCAAATGTCATTTGGGTTCACAAGGGGAAGGGGTATCTCAATGCACTGTAGGAAGCTTGGATACCTTGCATGTGTACTTTGTGGGTACATTACGGAGCACTGTCAATTAAAAAAAACCTTACATTTCAGCGGCAAGGAATCACTAAACCTTTTGGCTTTCTGGTTGTTTGAAATGCTTTGCTTGTAAACACAATATTTCAAGATAGGGTGCACAGATGCTTCTAATGCAGGTCATGTGAATGTAAGGTGGCCATTTGTCTGGCTTTGTGATGGATAGTCTGGCTTTTGAGCATATCTTTTGTTCAGGCTGACACTGTGCCCCAGACTTATTTCAGTTTCAGACACCACTCTCAATTTCTTTTCTCTAATCCTACAGTCATCTGAGGACTTTTGTGAAGAACCAAAATTTTTTGGTAAGCTTCACACCAACCAATAATGGGTTCTCCATTTACAGATTAGCTAATGTAGCTCTGCATTTCTGTCATCAGGGAATGCCCATCCCATGTGGAATTGGAGGTTTTTGGGATAGAGGTGAAAGGTCACATTATCTGAGCTCACCAGAGTTTAAGCAATGATAACTTAAAAATTGTTTGTATACTTGATATCTCAAGGTTGAAATGCCATAAACTTTTCATACTTTGTGTATGGATTAATCATAGTAAGGTAAGGAAGTCCACTATGTCCTGTGAAGGTCAGGGGTAATGTGTGGTATCCAAATGTCTTCAAACAGTTTTTCATCACCCCAGAAAGCTCATTTCCTCTAACCTACTTGTAGTCTTCTAGGTTCTAGCCTAACATGGCGGAGTAGTAACATCTCTATTTCACGTGAGCTCAAGATATTGCTCTAAAAGATAGATGTCCTGCTAGATTTAGCCTTTTCATTCCAAGAATCTGTAACTTGTCGCTTATTGCTATCAACATGCCGGAATCCAAAAAACCTGGAAGACCCAAAGGTAGCCTAGGAAAGAAAAAGCGTCAAGAGGCTGCATCCCAACAAAGCCTAAGCTCTATCCTATCGCAGGCTAGAGACAGAGACGATGACTCGGAGTCTGACATTGAAGCCAGTCATACTAGAGACACTGTACATTCCTTGGGATTGAAAATCCAGCGAGTCAAAGAGAGGCTGTTAAAAGAATTTGAAAGCTTACAAGAGGAATTTTCAAAGGCTATTGACGATCTTAGAGACAGTGTAAAGGATGTAAGACCATGACATATGTTGCTATGGGGTTGTGTTTCATACTGAGTATATAAACTCCAACTATCTCTGCCAAAACCATTTCCTCAATTTGCTTTCTTGATTTATAGGTTACAGTTCTATTGTTATAGCCACAAATAAGTTTTTGGGGAGGTGAACTTTCAGAAAGTGCAGCCACTAACTGACCATCTGTCTCTAGTATCAATTTATCTTTTGTCTCCACAAATCAAAGTTTATTTGCACTCTTGCTTCACTCCTGTACTGTAGATCACTTCAAACATGCAACTTGACTGTGTTGTGTTCAAAATAGTTTTACTGTAGCTGTAACTGCACACTGCATACAATTCCCTATGGAACCTGCTTTTTTTTATTGGCCTTTGCAAACAAGTGTGAAGGCAAGACCCACAGACCATGGAAGTACTTCCATGCACAGACGCAAAGAGTTTCCACTAGGTGTGCTAATCTTCTTTCCCAGAGCTATAGGGTACAATTTGGAAATGGAATCTTACAGGCAGTCTGTTTTGAAGCATGTTGACAAGAAACTGGTCCAAATTTGAACTTGCTTCAAGTCTGTTCCATTCATAGTTTGCTTTAACTTGAAAAAATTATAGCAATTGAAAAAGATTCAAGAAGAATAATTGTTTCCAGTTTATGTGCCCATATACCCTGGTCAAGTTTAAGTTGATTGGGTTGTGCCAGCATAGTAACAAGGTCAAATATTTCACACTACCAATACTGTTTCTAGGCCTTATGTTAGAAAATGGGGGTTGTCAGCTCAATAAACTCCCATTTTCTTGTTTGATAACGACAAACACAGTGTTTAAAACCACAGAACCCTGTGACGTGAGGTGAATCGAAATGTAAACACTGACTCATAGTAAACCTGCATTCTGACATTACAAGAGCTCGTGCGAGGTTACACAGTGTATTTTGAACAGTATGACACTATATAACACATTTATATTGGTGTATCGTTAAATATTATCTAATTAACTAACTACACGGTGTTACCTGGAACTCCGGATGTGCACACCACAGTATACTGTATGTAAAGGTAGTCCCAGATAAGAAGTGGGTGATTCCATGTTAAAGGTACTTTTGACGCCCTGACATTTATTTGCATAGTGTGCTTCTTCTCTGAATCAAAGTGCCTGATTTCCTCATTGGTTGCTTTTTTAAGTAAGAATGCAAAGTAGCTGCGGTTGTAATAAATTTACCATTAAAGTTTGGAAACTCTTACTCCTACTTCACGTTTTTAGGGATGTGGTCAGAATAGACTCACATCTGATTCTGTGCACTGGATTTCATTACTGCTGCCAAACAGTAGAGCCTATGGTGTGTCACAGGCAGAAAGCTCATTATCCCAAATGTGTGATAGACTAGACTTAAAGGTAAAGAGCAGTCCCCCCAAACTTATTTTGAGGAAAAAGCTGAATAACACAATTGTCTTGTTATCTCTCTTTTTAGCTTTCATTACATTTGATGACTTAACTATTGCATATTCAAGGTAAATCAAGCAGTTGTTTCTGGTAAATTTCACATTTGAAGAGAAAAAAACATTGCCACGTGACTATACCAACAGCCAACCATGAAACAGGACAGTCTACTACACTTCTTCAATTTGGGATGACTGCTCCTGCCCTTTAATTAACTTAGCATAGCCTGAACTTAGCAATACTATACTGTATATTACATTACTCAATTCTGCAGTTCCAGTAAAATTATTTGAGTGACATGAGCTGCACTGCATGAGTGTACCAGACTGGCAGTATTGATCATGAAACCAATAATGCTTTTAACATGCATGCTTTTAAAGTGGACACAGTATGGTGCAGGTACTGTAGTAGTTTCTGAAGGCTGCATCTCAGAGATTTCAAGTTGTTGCTTCTAGTAAATAAAGGCCAAGCAACCTAGTTGCCCTCTGTACAGCAAAACTTCCACAGTACTGTAGGTAGTTGGTTGTAGTGAAACCAGCATCATCTTGATGTGGTTAATTAGAAGTTGGTTGTTATTACAGTAGAGCCAAAGCTGGAGTAGATTCGGTCATAAAGAATGCTGACCTGCTTTGCTGGCAGTTGCTGCAACTTCATTGCAGCCACTGTATGTATGGTTTGACTGTTTTGCTTAAGTCATGAGGCTGCACTAGTAGTTTACATGTATGGTTTGTACATACAGTATATGTTCATCGTTGAAAGCTGAGAGATTTGTCATTACAGGAAATGCCCATTAGCCAGAATTTAGAAAAAGTCCAACACAACTGATCCTCTTAACTCTGTGTAGTTCAACTTTCTGGCAGACATGAACTTTATCTTGACTTCTGAGACCTTAAAAGTCACCTATGCATGACACACTGAAAAGCTGTGCTGGGCCAATATGGATGCCCTCCCCCAACAAATCAATAAGGTGGCCTAATCCTTTTTACAGGAGTTGTCCTTGGCAGGTAAGAGTAGATAATGGGGAATTCCTGTCATGGTGTGTCCAAAATGCTACAGGTTTAAAAAATATACGGTAGTAATAAACAACCAAGTCCAGCATCGTTGACACCATTGTGGCTTGCAGTGCTTCGTGACTAGAATTCCACACATGTTGTATGTGTTGCAGGATTTTGTTGGGGTACAAACTTTTCATTTCTATGAAACATGAGTTAAGTACGTACTGTGCACTGTATGTTGTAGACCTTGTCAAAACTTTAGAATCATACTGTATTTGAACTAGTACTATACATGTACAGCACTGACCTAATTCAAATCTGTTTTATTTGCAAGCCGTTTCAAGGTTGCCATATTTCCATCAACTGTATTGAAGATGATAATGGGAGAGGGGTATAAGGGGGGTGTCGCCATCCCCTTTGCTGAAAATCAGAATTTTTATATATGTATAAAAGCCAAATGGTATAATATTTGAAGCAGATATCACTTGTTCCAAGTTGTTTGCCCAATAGGCTATATGGGGACAACTTTGGGATATTGATTTGCATCACATTTTACTTCACAGTCCAGGGGCCTGTTCCACAAAGAGTTACGCACAATCTAAAGTATGATTCACTGTTGACTTAAGTATGGAGAATCAAACTTAAAATTGTGCATAACTCTTTGTGGAATGGGCCCCAGAACCACAACGTTAACTACTTGATTGGCCCATGCATTGCATCCTGCACATATAGGCAGGCACACTCAGTCTGACAGGGCCTTCACTGAGGTTGCTATTTGTTCCAAGCATTGTCTCATTCATGACGGTAATATGGAAATCTGCTAGCAACTAGCCTACTGTACAGTACCTGTTGGGTAAGGTATATATGTGCAAATGAAACAACAATGTAATTATGCAAGTCCTATCAGTCCATGAAGGATACTGTGTACACATGCAAAATAATAAAATAAAATACGTTGTCCTGCTGCTTGCCCAGTCCATATTCGTATTTAGTTTTTGAGTGAATCAGAACAATGTTGATCAATCGGGACGAATGGTTACCCTAGCTGTGTCTGATACTGAAGAGTCAGATGATTGGCTTACAGTTACAGACTGTGATGGTCAATTGGTTAGACCATTAGACTTGCAATTTTCTGTGACCTTAATTAGACCCTTCTTTTAAATTCTACATTTGTTCTTTTCACAGATGAGATGGAATACCATGTTCTTTACTGTCATTTGTATAATGCTAACTGGTTTTGGAGTTCAGCTTTTGTTTGCACCACATAATGTATTCAGAGCAACACCATTGGTTCCTCTTTCTCAAAGGTACATGTCACATCTTGCAAATAGAGAAATTTCATAGTTTGCCCCTTTTTCGGGGAAGTGCTTCTTTTTTAGCTGTTAAACCCATAAAAACCAGACAGCTATATATCACCCACTTCAAGTGTTAGAAAGGCAGTAATGTTTAAAGTGCAAAAAAGAAGGAAAAAAAAACAGCTTGCAAACTTAATGTCGCAAACTTAATGTCATTCTTTCCATACAACTAATCGTGATTTCCACATACTATGTAAATTATGATCATTTAGAGACCGGGGGAGGGGGGAGGGGGGAGGGGGGAGAGTCTAAGTCTCTTCCCCATTGAGCTCATTGAGGCCCCCTGTCCCTTTACATTGTGATATTTTCTCACAACAGATTTTGTATGAAGATTTACATTTAATCCAATAATAATTTGCTACATTTTGCCTTGTCACTACCTATTTTGTGTCTGGATTTTGAAAAGAACAAATAAATTACAGTAAACATGTATTTGGAAAGTCTCTAGTTCCCAAATGTTGTCCTGTTATACAGAAGACCATAAAAATTGCAATATGTAAACCAGAATGCACATCAATTTTGCAACTGATTTAAGTGTGACAATGGTAAAGAACAAAATTTAAGCTTACAGTAGAAGGATATGTTATGTATCCAATTAGCTGCCTGATATAGGTGAATCCAATCAGCGCTTGTCTTTAGTGACTGTACGCAGCCATTGGTGGGGTCCATCCGCCTTATATTGTCTTATTTTATTGTCAAAGTGTTATTTCAAACTCTCATATGCAGTGAAATGGAGGGAATCAAGTGGCATTACAATGTACAACCATCCATGATTCAGGTAAGCAAAGAAATTGAAAGATAAAAAGATGATGGACCCCAGTTATGGGCGACTAAAATGAGACCATCACTTGTTGTTCACATTTGTCTGTATGGTGTAAAAATTCCAAAATAAGCGAGTTTGGTAATTCATTGCCACATGGGATTGCGGGGCTCAGTGTGGGATATACAAACTTAGCTGAGCACGTAGCATACAGCGCCCCCTTTTTTTGTCATTAAGTGCATACAACGCAATATCTAGTGTCAAGCCAACTTGAACAAAATAGGGTCTTAGTGCTATTTTGCAGCAGAATAAAGTGCAAAGTTTTACACCATTAAACAATTCAGACACAATCCACTACACAAAAACCTCACTTGAGATCCCTCCTTATGTTATGGATCTAGATTTAGAAAGAATGATTTCACCAAATTTTCATGTAAAGTCAAATTTTGGGAGTATGTGTTGTAGGTGCCAGATTGATGTTGTTTATCCTGATGATTTGGACGAAGTGCCCATGTAGAGAGCCACCAAAACGAATTACTGAAGTGCTGTGGCTTATTAGACAGTCATTCCTCACTCCCAAACTATAGTTTTACCTGTTGGAAGGTTGGGAGAATTGGAAATGTCTGGAGTTTTAAAGTGCCTTACATGAGCTAAGGTGGGAAAGGTACAGTGTACCGGTAGCTTACACTTAACTTGCACCAAAATTTTTACTGTTGTTCGGTTGGTTAAAACAGGAAAAATTGATTGTGAACAATAGAATGCAGATAGGATTTCCATTAGTTGAGAACTCAATATTTCCTTAAAGATAATTTATTGTACTTAGGGAAAGACCACTTTTTCTATTGTAAGCTGCTTGTCTTCAGTATTAGTAATGCATCCAATGTGACCAGGGGCCTGTTCCACAAAGAGTTACGCACAATCTTAAGTATGATTTACTGTTGACTTAAGTATGGGGAATCAAACTTAAGATTGTGAATAACTCTTTGTGGAATGGGCCCTAGGTTGTTTTGATGTGTGTTTATATGAGAGAATTATTGCATACAAGATATTACTATGGTGTGACCCTTAGTGTTTCAGAAATGCTGTGAATAGGAGGGTTATTATTTTTCCCTGTGCTTGAAGTTACCTGTTGGTATAAGGGCTGGTACAGTAAAGCTACTGTAGAGTCTGAAGGACTGGTCACACTACAGTGATTTTCAATATATATTGTAACATTTTCTGTTTGTTCTAGGAAAGGGCAAGCTGTATTGATAACCATTCTGGTTTGTCTCACTTACTTGTTCAAATTATTTAACTTTACAAAAACACTCAACCCAGTGATGGTTGTTCCAAAAGCAATCTGATTTTTGTATTGTCTGATAAATTCCATCTATCTGATGCCATGTCACATTTGGTTGGGTTTCAGGTTTGCATCATCTGGTATTAATAATATCTTTGCAAAGGTTTGCCATTTCCTGACTAGTGATGGAGACCGTGTGTTTGGTCTAACAGTAAGAGCATCTGCTTCTCATGTGGAAGGCACGGGTTCTATTCCCCAGGTTGAGTCGTACTGAAGACTCGAAAAATGGAACCTACTGCTGTTGTGTGTGATGCTCCACATGAAGCAATGGAGTAGGGAAAACGAGCCAGTGAGCCACAACTGGAAAAAAGGCCTTGGCCAGCTTGACTTGGACCAGTTGGTTGGAAACTGGCCATAAAACTCTAACTAACTTACTAGTGATAGAGAAGAATGAACTGTTTCCCCCAAATGGGATTGTTATCCCATCATGTTTCCACTGGTGAATGTTTTTGTTTTACTTTTGAGGGGAGATATTTGATTTTAAATGCTCCAACAAAGAGAACAAACAAAATGGCTCAGACACTGTCCAACAATTCAGTCTTAATCATAAACCCCAACAATAGCAACATCTCTTCAAAATACTGTCTGCAAGAAGAGCCATGGAGGTTGCATCATTTGAAATGTTTAAAGTTTGGATGAAGAAATTTTTTCTTGAGCAACAAACAACTGAATTTCTATCTGTGAGAAACTTATTTCTTGAAAAGAAGGCTTCCATACTGCCTTATTTTTTTGATAATCTGTCACCCTGTGTCAATAAATATTAGTTGTAAAAGGATGAATTTTTCTTGCAAAACACAAGCAATAGTGTATTTCCCTTTAAGTTCACTCAGCTGAGGTTACAAATGTTTGTCTTCACTTTTTCTGCAGCTTCATTTCAAGGATATCACGTCCCAAGGTATTGAAGAACAAATGCAAACCTGTTCAGAATGTTGCCTTTGTGAAAACACATAAAACTGGTAGCACTACGCTGAAGACAATTATTAACCGCTTTGGATACACTCGGAACCTGTCCTTTGTTCTCTATGAAAACTCTTCTACAGGTCACTTCAATTACCAAAAAATTGTCATCGATGGAAACAAAACAAATATTCTTCCACCTTTAGGGGTTATGTTCGGGGACTACGATCATTATAGAGGCTACAATATTTCCAATGTTCATTTGGTGTACAATCGATTACTGTACCGTGAGTTAATGCACCCGAAGTCTATGTACATTTCAATCTTGCGTGAACCAAGCAGCCAGTGGCTTTCGGCCTTCCAGTATTTCCGAGTATATGAAATGTTGAAAACCAAATTTGCAAATAAAACAGAGGCTGTAATAGAGTTTATGAAATTCCCATGGATGTACAAAACTAAAAATGCATATGCTTGGAATAACCAGTTGTTAGACCTTGGATTAGGGAAAGTTCATTTTTCTAACAAGACAATGATATTGGAATATGTAAAACAACTTGCAAAGGACCTGGATCTAGTTTTAATTACAGAATATTTTGATGAATCCCTCATACTTTTGAAGAAGCTATTCTGTTGGGATGTAGAAGACATACTGTACATCAAACAGAGACAGCAAGAAAGTCATATCCCAGTCAGTGATCACTTGAGGAGAAAAATTCATTATTTTAACCGTGGAGATGTTCTGCTGTACGATTTTTTTAACAAAACATTTTGGGAAAAGGTTAGGCAGTATGGGCCATCGTTTGAGGATGACCTAAGGGAATTTAGGACCAGGTTAAAAAATTTGGAAAAAGACTGCGTCGGTGAAAAGGTCTCAAAGCCTGCAGGTGATGGGAGGATTTATATTCAATATAACAAGAAACAGGGTGCTAAGGAGGTGATTTGTGACATGCTGGTAAACAGGGACTTTCATATGGAGGAACTCATTGAAAAAAGGCAGAGAAGGACTAATAGCAGAAATACAACTCAAAAAAATATACCACAAAGGGACATTCCTAGTCTAGAAAACAGTTTAACTACTCAATTTTCCACAAGCAATTCAACTTCCCACCTACATAATACTGAAATTAATTAGATGCTGCATCATCAACTCTATTGCCATAACATAGTTTTATTAGTTTGTAAAAAATAAATTATGTGCCTGAAAAAGACAGTGGTTGTTGTGATGTTTTTTTTCAAGCCTGGAACCAGTGACTTTTAATCGTTGCAAGGGACAAGCTAGCAGGGTTCACATAGCAATTTTCTACCTGAAAATTGCCAATTGCAGTCAATCAATTCTTATTTTGGTTGGCAAAAGTTGCAGTACTTGCTAATACCAAAGACCCATCAAAGAATTTTCAAGCAAGTGTTTGCTTTATCTAATCACCAACACTACTTTGTCCCTTACATTGAGTAACTTTATTATTTTTGGCTGAAGACATATTAAGAAATCAACATCCAACTTCTGCATGCATTTATGTGCATTTGTGCATTTTTGATTCCTTAACGAAGGCAGGCAAGGAATAAATGAGGTGTGTATGAATGTGCGTGTGTGTGTGTGTGTGTGTGTGTGTGATGCTTTTGCTTGAAAACATATCTCAAGAAGAGTAAGTGTGACCAATCTCATATTTGAATTTTGGGTTGGCCATATTGAGTAGATGATCCTTGTTGTTTTTGGATGGAGGTGAAAGGTCATTTGAGGTCACTAGAGGTCAAAAGTCAATACCTTGCAAACACTAAACCTCAAGAACAGTAATATGTGACTATGCTCTTATTTTGGGTGTGGGTTGGTCTTATTGAGAAGATGATCTTTCACAATTTTAGTGGAGGTCAAAGGTCACTTTGGGGTCACAAGAGATCAAAAGGTGAAAACCTTGTAAACAAGATATCTCGAGGATGGTACATTTGACTAAGTTCATATTTGGGTGTACAGGTTGCTTGTATTGAGAAGATGATCCAATTTGATTTTTATGAAGGGCAAAGGTCATTTGGGGTCAGCAGAGTCAAAGCCTGACAAGCTTGCTTGCACAGTTTTACAAGAAAGGTAAGTTGAAGGGTCCTGAAACTTGCCGTGTAGATGGTGCATAGTGAATAAATTATCCCAATAGTTTTTGGTGGAGGTCAAATGTCATTTGGGTTCACAAGGGGAAGGGGTATCTCAAGGCACTGTAGGAAGCTTGGATACCTTGCATGTGTACTTTGTGGGTACATTAGGGAGCACTGTCAATTAAAAAAAAAAAGCCTTACATTTCAGTGGCAAGGAATCACTAAACCTTTTGGCTTTCTGGTTGTTTGGAATGCTTTGCTTGTAAACACAATATTTCATGATAGGGTGCACAGATGCTTCTCATGCAGAACATGTGAGTGTAAGGTGGCCATTTGTCTGGCTTTGTGAAGGATAGTCTGACTTTTGAGCATATCTTTTGTTCAGGTTCACACTGTGCCCCAGACTTATTTCGGTTTCAGACACCACTCTCGATTTCTTTTCTCTATAATCCTACAGCCAATTGAGGGCTTTTGTGAAGAACCAAAATTTTTTGATAAGCTCCACACCAACCCATAATGGGTACTCCATTTACAGATTAGCTAGTGTAGCTCTCCATTTCTGTCATCAGGGAATGCCCATCCCATGTGGAATTGGAGGTTTTTGTTTGGGATAAAGGTGAAAGGTCGCATTATCTGAGCTCACCAGAGTTTAAGCAATGATAACTTAAAAATTGTGTGTATACTTGATATTTCAAGGTTGAAATGCCATAAATTTTTCATACTTTGTGTTTGGAGTAATCATAGTAGGGAAAGGAAGTCCACTGTGTGCTGTGAAGGTCAGAGGTGATGTGTGGTATCCAAATGTCTTCAAACAGTTTTTCATCACCCAAGAAAGTTCATTTCCTCTAACCTACTTGTAGTCTTCTACTCCCACAACTTCCAGCTGAAAATCCCCTTTGGGATCCTTTAAGGTATTACCCTTGAACCCAAAGGGTTTCAAATGGTATCTTTTGCATTCAAAGGGTTCCTTTTGGTTTTTGATGGAAAATTGGACAACTATAAAATTACCCTTTCCATAAACCAAACCCTTTTAGAACCATTTGGGACCCTTTGGTTAATGGAATTTGGGCAAAGGGTCTCAAAGGGAATTTTCTGCTGGGCTGTCAAAAACTCACCCTCATCGATACACAATCCCAGTTCATTGCTTCAGAGTACACCCTGTTGAGGAGTATCCAAGGTCTAGTCAGAGAACCCTTTCAGTACATAATGTGTAAAATGAGGAACATGCATTTTTTATTTTGACTGGGATGTCAGTCAAAATCCTGTACCAATTGAGAATATCTATAAACTACTTAAAAAGTTTTGGAGAAAGGGAAGGGGGGGGGGATGAGGAATGACTGTTAAACAGCATCCATGCTACACACAGCCTAAAATCAAAAGAGTGAAAAACTTACCATTCTCTTATAGAGTGAAAATTTAAGTGTGAATTCACTCGATTAAAGTGTTAATTCACTCCAAGAAGAGTTCAGATTCACTCTTGCACGAGTGCATGCAATGGTCACTTTTGCTTAAGAATGATCACTGTAGGCACTCCATAAACATAAGAGTGAAACTTCCCTCTTTTGGAGTGAATTTCACCCTTTTTATAGTAAATGCAGAAAATAGATCTCTGTCATCTCTAATACTGTAGCTATTGTAGTTTTTCATCACCATAGTGACAATCCTGCCAACCGCTTTGACGCCTATCCAAAAATCTTCCCGCCAGGTATTTAAAAAAAAATGCCAAATTCTGCTTTTTGGCGAGTGAAACGCCAAACTTGTAATCGTGAACTCGCCTTTTTGAATTCAGCTTTAGGCTTAGTCTACAAAGCTCATCCTTACCTCCAATATGTAACGTTAAGTCTAGCCCCACTGAACTGTCCTGATATTTTCGCAAGTAAAAAAGGGGGCGCTCTTCCAACTCGCCCAATGTCCATCCCACTCCTCTGATGACCTGCCAAAATATTATCGCATGTAATTGAGATTACATAATGAAAATAGTAGGTAAGTATCGGGGCTCCTAGGTGACTAAACCTAGGTCCCCAAACCGGGAGTTCTGCGGATTTCTTGCATTGCATTTGTTAATAATTGACAAAAATTTTGTTACCGAATAGTTAATTGTTGCGGAATATGTAATATTTTGTATCTTAACTATCCGATATTGTCAGTTTGAAAACATCATTAAAGGGGCTCATTGACTTGAAATCGATAATTTAATGGAAGTGTTCAATGGTACAACAGCATGAAGATGCTTATAATTAGCATGATTATTCGAGTTTCATATCCAATAGTTAAGTTAACATTTTGTATTTTGTGGGTGTCCTAACTTGTAACGGTTTTGTGCATAATTTGAGAGGGTAACTGGTCATGAATTTCTGAAAACCAAATTGAGCTGTTAAATACTGACTCGTAAAACAGCTATTTATATGTAGGATATGTCTAAGTTTGACCATTTGTCATTTGTAATTGACGAAAACTTCACAGGTTTGGAAAAATTTGTTGAAGTTCAAGAACCAACTCAATGAGCCGCTTTAAAGACACTTAAAAGTGTAATGGGAAAAGATTTTTAAATACTTAGCAGACGTGTCCTAATAAATTGGGGGCATGCGTGTCCCCTGGGTACTTTTCAAACAAAGATTAGTTGTTTAGATGAGATATAAAGGGATTTTCCGGAGACAAAATTTATTGAGTTCAAAACATGCAGAAAATGAAAAAAAAAAAACCCTTCTCTCGGGAAGTACTGGTTGCATCTCGATAGCACATAACTGTCAGAAGAGACCAATTTTCAAAGAAATGCAAATTGTGATTGGGATTTAGTGCATAATGGGCAAATTTGTGATCTCATCGCGGTACATTAATCTTACATTGCTTGCAATTTATTTATAATCGTGAAGGCTGCTGCTGCATGGGATATTTAGCATCACTGTTTGTCATACTCTACATATGGTGTAGGTAATGCTAGATCAGCAGGAAAGGATATTCAACTAACATTCCAAGTACATCAAATATCAAGGACAAACAGGGCGTTATCATAAACAAAAACAAAGGGAATCTGAGGTAGTGTGCCCATATTACATGACTTTCTGTGACTTTGTTGAAAAATGGGGGTACTTTTTAACAAAAACGAAAAACAATTTTTAAAAGTGCTATGTCATGAGTTGTGAAAAGGGCTTTGCAAACAGGGTTTGGGGACGCGGTTTAGAATATTGTCCTTATGGCTATATCTAAGTGAAAAGATACCGAAATTTTACTTAAACGACATACCAACACGAATGTGTTGTGTAAACTGGATAAAACGTTTAATAAGTTCAAACAGACTTTTAAATGCTTCAGGTTCAAATACTCATTCGGTTTCTCCTCAATCTTCGACGTCATGGTGATCCGACGACTCTCTATTCCGAATGCGTGAATGAAGGACAGTATTAGGATGAGGGCTTGTTCTTTTATCCTCCCTGTTAGCCTAACGCTAGGCTCAATGCGGACTTAATTTTCGTAACAAATAGACGTCGGAATAGAGAGCTGTCCTCTCAAATATGGTTAAGTCCTCACCATAGTAAGTCGTCTCCTACACGACATGCGGGAAATGCCGCAGGCACGTCTACGACACTCGTTCCCAAGGAAAAAAGTGCACTCATTAGCTGTTCAAGACGGTGAACGTGCCAATTTTGGCCCGGTAGCAACTAGGCAACTTTCCCTTTTTCGGAAGTTTAGAAAAGGAACTGGTTTATTAAGTTTCTGTCGACGGATAGAAGTGTAACATGCCCCCTTAAAATCTGAGTTTCTCATAACAGAAAGTCGAAGAGTTGAAACTTACAGAAAATGGAAGCGTTGTGATTAGATGAAAGTCCTAAGCTTGATTCTTATCGTCAATAAGGCGACCGACATAGCAACAAAACGTCCCAGCCTTGCAAGCAGAGCCCAAGGAGATTTTAGGGAACACCGCCCATCCCTTCATCTAAAGGATTAACCTAGGATTTTTATTTTGGGAGGCACTGGGTATTTATGACAAACTTTCGATCTGCATCACAGCGCGAGCCTAGCAAAGCCCTCTTAAGACATTCCCGAAGGGCTTCGCGCCTGAAAGTTGGGCTCCTATTTGCATACAAAATGCAAACATGTCTTCAGCTACTTCACTTCATATTGTGCTTGTGAAGACTTCATGCGTGTGGCTTGTCCCTGTTTACATTTTGAAAGTTTTTCGTTTAAAACAGCCCCCAAAACGGTGCAGTCCATGTGTGATGTGCGTGCATGTGTGCGTGTACAGTATGTATGTGTTTGTGAGACGCTTGGCTCGTCAACGCGATATCTCGAGATTGGTGTGCATAGATGCCCCAAATAAAGAGGAAGAGTGAAGAGGGCCCATGTTGTTTTTGGTGCAAATCAAAGGTCATCCCGGGTCAAAGTCTGAAAGCCTTGTTAACTCAGTACCTCAAAATAGGAAACGAGTAAATTTCATATGTAGTATGTGGATGAGTTGTAATAAGAAGATGATCCCTATCTTATTTTGTATAGGTCAAGGGTCATCTGGGGTCACCAGGGGTCAAAATGTGAAAAACTCGTCAACACAATATCTCAAAGTCGGGGACTTGTATGGAATTCACACGTTGTATGTTGATGCGTTGTGGTCGAATATTGATCCCATTGCTTTTGGTGGAGATCAAAAGTCATCTAGGGTCACCAGGGGTCAAAATCTGAAAACATTGTTAATGCAATATTTCAGGACAGGAAAATTGGATAGATTTAATATTTGGAATAATTATGCAATAGTGTGAGAAGATGTTGTGTTTATTTTGGTAGATGTCAAAGGTCATCTGGGGTCACCATGGGCCAAAGTCTGAAAAAAAAACTTGTGAAAAGTATATCGAGATAGGAAACTTACTTAGCTTTCATACCGGTATTTTGTATGTGTGTTTGTAAAAATTGTACAGTGTGGTGTCTCGGCGCTCAAAGCTTCCTATCTGTCTGCCACCCCGTTTTCATGTTGCTCCCCTACATGGCCTTGATGTTGTTGACACTGAATGTTGCCTACATCGGGGAGCTGGAAGTGACCTATATTCAGAAGTGTATGTCTTGTTTACACGGTGTTCAGTGTTTGACCACAAGTGAACCCAGATGAAATCTGGCCTCCAAGAAAAATGGAACCCAGACACAAATTGTAGGAGAAGAAGAGCACCAATCCCAATTTCCTTATTAAAGTTATTCTTCAAAACCCCTGATTGCCACTTTAATGAAGTTTGTGAAGACGGAATTTTACGGCCCAATTGGTGAGAAAGTGGGCCGTAAAACTGCATCTAACCTAACTTCATTCAAGCGGCAACCAGAGGTTTTTTGGTTTCGATGAAAGAGAAACCTATGCATTCATGATGGCGTGTGTGTGTGTATGTATGTGTTTATGTGCGTGTGTGTGTGTTTGTGACACTTTGCTCGTTAACACGATATCTCAAGATAGGGATGTCTGACAGTTTTCAAACTTGGTACATAGATGCACCATATTGAGAGGAAGAACCCTATTGTTTTTAGCAGAGGTCAAAGGTCGTCTGGGGTCACGGGGGTCAAAGTCTGAAAATCTTGTGAACAGAATATATCCAGGTAGGAAGCTTGGGTAGTTTTCATATTTGGTATGTTGAAGCGTTGTGGTCAGGAGATGGTCCCTATTGTTTTTCGCGGAGGTCAAAGGTCATCTGGGGTCACCGGGGGTCAAAGTCTGAAAATCTCTTTAACACGATATCTAATGATAGGAAGCTTGGGTAGATTTCATATGTGGTATGTTGATGCTTTATAGTCAGGAGATGGTCCCTATTGTTTTTTCGCGGAGGTCGAAGGTCATCTGGGGTTACCGGGGGGTCAAAGTCTGAAAATCTCGTTAACACGATATCTCAAGGTAGGAAGCTTGGGTAGATTTCATACTTAGTATGTCAATGTTTATAGTCAGGAGATGGCCGCTTTTGTTTTTCGCGGAGGTCAAAGGTCATCTGGGGTTACGGGAGTCAAAGTCTGAAAATCTCGTTAACATGATATCTCAAGAAAGGAAGCTGGGGTAGATTTCATATTTGGTATGTTGATGCTTTATAGTCAGGAGATGGTCCCTATTGTTTTGGCGGTGGTCAAAGGTCATCTGGGGTTACGGGGGGTCAAAGTCTGAAAATCTTGTTAACACGATATCTCAAGATGAGAAACTTTTATAGATTTCATATTTAGTACGTTGATGCTTTATAGTCAGAAGATGGTTCATATTGTTTTTTGTGGGGGTCAATGGTCATCTGGGGTCACCGGGGGTTAAAGTCTGAAAATCTCGTTAACACGATATTTCAAGAGCAGAAACTTGGATAGATTCCATATTTAGTGTGTTGATGCATTATGATCAGGAGATGGTCTTAAGTGTTTTTCGCGGAGATCAAAGGTCATATCGGGTCACCCGGGGTCAAAGTCTGAAAATCTCGTTAACATGATAGTTTGTTGATGTGTTTTGTTTTTTGCAGAGATCAAAGGTCATCTGGGGTTACCGGGGGTCAAAGTCTGGAAATCTCGTTAACACGATATCTCAAGATCAGAAACTTGAATAGATCTCATATTAAGTTTGTTGATGTGTTATGGTCAGGAGATGGTCCTTATTGTTTTTTTTTGCAGAGATCAAATGTTATCTGGGTTCACCAGGGGTCAAAGTCTGAAAATCTGGTTAACGTGATATCTCATGAGAGGAAACTTGAATAGATTTTATATTTGGTAAGTGGATGGGTTATTGTCAGGAGATGGTCCCAATTGTTTTTGGCAGAGGCCAAAGGTCATCTGGGGTTACTGGGGGTCAAAGTCTGAAAATCTTGTTAACACGATATCTCAAGGCAGGGAGCTTGGGTAGATTTCATATTTGGTATGTTGGTGCGTTGGTGGTCTGGAGATGGTCCTTTTTGTTTTTCGGAGGTCAAATGTTATCTGGGGTCACCGGGGGTCAAAGTCTGAAAATCTCGTTAACAGGATATCTTAAGATCAGAAACTTGGATAGATCTCATATTTAGTTTGTTGATGTGTTATGGTAAGGAGATGGTCCTTATTGTTTTTTGCAGAGATCAAATGTCATCTGGGGTCACCAGGGGTCAAAGTCTGAAAATCTGGTTAACGTGATATCTCATTTTAGGAAACTTGAATAGATTTTATATTTGGTAAGTGGATGGGTTATGGTCAGGAAATGGTCCCTGTAGTCTTTGGGGGAGGTCAAATGTCATTTGGGGTCACCAGGGGTCAAAGTCTGAAAATCTTGTAAACAAGATATATCAAGATAGGAAACTTGTATAGATTCATGTTTGGTATTTAGATGCATTTTAGTCAGGAGATGGTCCCTATAGATTTCGGTGGAGGTCAAAGGTTTTCTGGGGTTACCAAGGGTGAAATTGTGAAAATCTTGTTCAAGGGATATCTCAAGATGTCTATCTATCTATCTGTCTGTCTGTCTGTCTATCTATCTATGTATTGCTTTTGTGGGGGTGAAAAGGGCATCTGGAATAACAAAATTATTTTTTGAACATGCTAGTATAACATTTAAGTGAGAAGATGAAGGTGCATGATGGCAAATTTGAAAAAGTACATTTATATATCATCGAAACCTCAATGCATTTTTGCATTCTGGTTAAATTTTTGTTAACAACTTTAATTCTACTCCATGTTTGTATATTGACCCCAAAACTGACCAAAAATGATCGGTGATTTCAATCTAACGTTGTAGTGGGTTCATAGTGTAGACTGCCAAGTGCTGCATCTGTGTGAAATTTTGTTACTCAACAAATACTCGGAAATCTCTCTCGTCAGATAATGGCAAAGAAGTGCTACATAGACGTCATTCAGCCATTGGATCATTTCATATCAACGCAACCACACGCACGCGCAGATCCAGTTTCCAAAATTGTGTCGCAAAGATTCAGTGTATGCATAAACTACGCAGAAAACAACTGCTAACGAGAAACCTACAGAGAGGAGATGATTGGGTCTTGAAGCAAAATAAGGTATCAGCCACACTTGATCGCTTTGAATACTTTGGACCAGGGGCGTAGTCAGAAGTCTCTCAAGGGTTGGAGGGGAAAGGGACGAAAACAGCGCTATAAGAGCCAAACATGGTTTGGTGCGTTTTGGGTCCATCATGCCTCATATACCTGGATTCCACCTTTGGTCGTGCATTCCGTCGTCTAAGAATGCACAATACATCCTTATTTAGAATGAGTCCTCATTTTGGTGAAGACCTATTGTTTGAGGACCTTTAACACCCCTTTCTGTGTATATTTTTAAGTGAATTAATCCCATCTATAATACCTTTATGGTGCCCCTTTAGTCTGTCTTTACATGGGGATCGTCTTTGCAACACATTTTATTTGTAATCGTGTGTGAAAAGCAATATTGGCATGTTCGAAAATGTACATTTGGTCGACATAATTGTTGCGCAAAACATTTTAATGTATACATTTGATTAAAAGTTGTGGATACGTCAAACATATTAAAGATACTATACACATTATTGCAGGCACTCATGAAGTTTATTGTGATATATTTTTTAATAGTTTTACAATGACATAATGAAAGGATATACTGAAAAGTTTGACGACCGAAGCATCAAGTGTACATGAGGATGAGGGGTACACAAATCGTTAAAGGAAAGGGATGCAAGGATGCAGTATCTTAATTTCCCCTCTGTAATGCATTTCTTAATTACGAAGAAATCTTCAGCTGTCGATCATTCATTACAATAACATCATACGGTGGGAATATGTTGCATAAAATAAAAGAACGTTATAACTTACAAAAAGTCATGTAACAAACTGCCTGCATAAGTATTAAGTGTAGTGTAGAACTATACAAAACCCCACAAAAATTTATAGAAATAGTAGAATTAAACTGAAAAATATAACCTGTCATCATGGAATTGATTCAAAGTGAAATTAAAAGCATTCATTATATTTTGCAGTATGTCCTGTGTGGAGTTTCAAGGTTTTGAAAAAGATACATTGCGTTGACGCGATTTGGCTTCAACTTTTTACGACCTTCTGACCTTAAATCATCACACGCTTCTTGACAGTATCACAGTGAATCAAGTACCGGTAGCTTTAACTCTTGAAAATATTGCGCTCATAAGTAAAATGTGAGGGCGCACTTTACATAATGGGATTTACTACAGTGGTTCAAGTTAGGTTTCTCTGTAAAGATTAACATATACAGTCAAAATCAAATGAACATAGAATCAACTCACCACAAATATATCAAAATTTTCGATCTTTTGAACCACATACAATGCTTCAAGGCACAGTCGTCCACAACAAAAAAATAATCTCGGTTAGCAAAAACAGGCACTTTGAGGTCTCAAAACCACTTTTAATAATAAGGTGTTGTCCACAGAAAGTGAACAATTTGCTAGCTATCAATATAGTTACGTAGTATTACGATGACCAACAGTATATTACCACAATATTCTAGTTGGGTAATTCGATTTTGTGGCACGATGCATATGCTCACATTCTTCAAATCGTCGGGATAAATAGACAAATTCCGAACCTACAACACGTATTCCAATATTTGAGTTTGCATGAAAATTTCGTAAAACTCTTCTTCCTCAATCCATCCATAACATAAGAAGGAATCTTAAGAGTGGTTTTATGCAGTGTATTTTCTAAATTGTCTTTTCGGGGTAAAAATTTGTATTTTCATCTGCCGCAAAATAGGACTGAGACCCCTATTTTTGTTTCAGTTAGTTAGACACTTATATAGTGTCGTACGCACGGAAACAAGTGTAACGTAGCTGCGGGTGGCTTCGGTTCCTGAGAGGTGGCGCCCTGTCAGTTTAAGCAGCAGAGTAGTTCTCCCGCGCTTCCGCGAGCCACGTGAGATCCGGCCTGCGAGAAACACATGTGGACATGCTGTGCGCGGCACATACAGTCTGAGTGGTTGTACCTTGAAGAAGGAAGGCGAGGAGCAGTGGGAGATCTGTAGCGAGAAATAACTGCTTTGAGACGTTTCCTTTCGGGAAGAACGTTGGGTGAGGAGTTTGCTACATTATTATTAGAAGTTAAGGATACCTAGGCAGGGGATTTTAAGGGTAAAGCTGTAAAAGTTGTTAATAACCGACTGTAATACTTAGGGTCCCGCCTACGCTGGCTACAATAGCGTAGGTAACGTGAAGCTTAGGCTGTAAGCCTAGGCCTGCGAGCATATAAGTGTAACACAACAGCTGAAGTTAATGAAACCTCCCAATTACTGCTTTTGTCTTTGAGGGCTAATGTATGCTACTCGAGAACCCTACCCTGAATAAAATGGTGTAATTGTGGACTAGGATAAGCTTCTAGGACTGGGTGTTGGACTACATCGTTGAACAACAGCACAAGAGAAGATATTAGGCCGAGATCTAAGGCCATAAGATTCTGGTAAACCCCCAAGACAAATGTTAAGGAATTCCCAACAATAAACGGGACATCAACCGCTGATTCCTGCCCCCTGTACCCAGAGATAGTCCCGGGACGCCTGCCTAGGTTGTGAGTATACTGACGATTAGCCGGCGAGCACGCTCGGGTTGAGCCGGCTGAGTTAATCAGCGTACTGGAGATTGGCAAGTGAGCACGCTCAGGTCGAGTCAGCTGGGTTTGTGAGCATACTGAAGATTGACGGGTGAGCACGCTCAGGTCGAGTCAGCTGGGTTTGTGGGCATACCGAAGATCGGCAAGTGAGCACGCCCTGGTTGAGCCAGCTTAGGTGGTCAGCGTACTGAAGATTGGCGGAGGAGCACACACAGGTTGAGCCAGCTTAGATGGTCAGCGTACAGAACATCGGCAGTTGGGCCACTGTGGTTGAGCCGGCTGTGTTAGACACAGCAGGGAGCTGCACTGAAGACTGGTGGAGGAGCACGCTCGGGTTGAGGCAGCGGAGTTTGTCAGCATGCTGAAGGACTGGTGATCAGCGAGCTGTGGGGGATTCGTTGTGTACTGGAGTATGTTTCCAGGGTTAAGGCCTGCAGTGTGATAGCTGAGCTGACTTGGAGGTCCAAGTACCATTTCTACATAATTCGTTTAATCATATCGCCATAATCATTTGTATATTTGTAATTCTGACATGTAATTTTTAATAAGAAGGAAACAGATTACTTTTGAACCTTAAATTTGCTGGCTTTGTCTCCTGTTTTCGCATTGTGTCCTCTAATCTCTTCTCACAGTTCGCTTTAGTGTTTCTTTAACAGGATAAGCCTATCCCTTGGAACTCGACGCGGGGCCCGCGTTACACAAGCAAACGCCGTACACTACGTGCTGAGCTTGGTTTGTATAACCCTCGCTGTGCCCACAATTCCATGCGGCAACGAATTACCGAACTAGCTTATTAACATAGCAAGGTGTATCAATATTTCGATGGGGTCATTTGCGATCTTAAAGCGCCAGCTTTGCACTCTGTAAGCCAAAGCACGGAAATAACCCAAACACGAGGTGAAAAAGGCTAATGAAAGATCGTGTGACAAAAATTGATAAAGTAGAGTATTTAACCTTTAAAGTATTAAAGCCCAAGTAAATTGCCACAATGTCCATCAAATCATTCAAAAATTGACAATTTTACAGCGTGATGTCTGATTTGTACATAATTATGAATACACATGAGCTCAATATGCGAATCATGTGATGTACGTAGGGACATGCTATATACATAATTATTAATGATATTCTTTGATTTTGCAATTTTCGTTTCAAGGACAATTGTAACAATATTATGTCCTGAGGGTTTCATTTTGACAGTTTAAATTGTGGCTTAGAAAATCATCAGTATCAATCACCAAACCAGTAACTATCTGATGTATAATTAAGAGAGAATTAATAAAGGTTAACAGAAAAACTGTGAAACATTCCATATCATTATTTTTGCTTGAAGATGACCTGACGTATCATGGCTAGGGCGCCACCTGTACTAAGTGTTTGCCATATGGGAATGGTATGGTAATTAGGGAAATATACATGTAAATAGGAGGTAAGGAGGAGAGAAATAGACTGCATTTACCACTATGCCTAATTCTGGATGACGTCACAAAATACCCTTGTTTTAAATTCGATTTTGAACTGATTGGATGCACCGTCGATAAAGCGAACGTTTTCGAAGCGCTATCACTGATGTGACTTTATCGATAGCGTATCGAACCGATTCGCCAATCGAAGTTGCCGCACAGGTAGTCTGTGACGTTATCCGAAATCCGGCACAGATTTTATTGCACTTTCAAGAGACGACGGGTCATCTGTAAGAATAAACTTGCTTTAGAAATTTTCGATTTTGAAGAGGTGAAGAGGTGAAGAGGTATAATATGTTAAGAACAAAAAGAGATGCTGGCATAATTCCATTAAATTTCTTCGTAGAAAAACCTACCCCTTAGCCGACTGCCAAGTAAAATCAATGCCTTTTGGTGACATGTCACACCACCTTAAAGTTCATGAAAGACGGCATAAGTTAACACTAACATGCAGGGTCCTACACTTGTGTTTCCAGGGGCCCGTTCCACAAAGAGTTACGCACAATCTTAAGTTTGATTCACCATACTTAAGCCAACAGTAAATCATACTTAAGATCGCGCGTAACTCTTTGTGGAACGGGCCCCAAGTCAGCTATGTACGACTTCTTAGGTATCCTTTAAATATATAAAATATAACGTACGGTTGAAAGAGCATCGCATGCCTAGAAACCAAATGGACACGTCTGAAAGAAGTGCCATGTACCTTTCCTGACAGGGGAAGAATTTTGGTCCTTAAAAATTGCGAAATAAGTTATCAACCATCAGTTTTCTTACACCAAAACAGAGTTCTTGTACCCTGAACTCAAAGCGCATGCTCTCAAACTGTGAAAGACATTGACCATACATCAAGAGATATTTTGTTGTTTCAAAGATATTTAAACCACCTTTTGGTGGTGCAATACGCAGGGCTGCCAACCTCAAACCAAAAAAAAAAAAAAAGGAACTCAAATGGCAAAAAAAAAAAACAAAAAAAAAAACAGAATTTCCACCGAAAAAACCCAGAATCTAACAAAACAAAACTTACAGCCTTGTACAATAACTGCACAGCATACTATTTTTTGACAAGTTGTGCAATCTGTGCCAAGGTCACACTAATGGGGTCTGGGGAAGCGGAATTCCCTCCACTTGTACAGGAATGCAAGTACTGTGGGCGATATCTGGCATCTGCAGGGAAGTACACATATCATATGTGCAGGGCATGTATGGCTTATTATGTAGAACTTCGAAGTGCAAACTGCAAACTTATCAATGTATATCACTTTGTATGGTAAATGAGCCTATAATTCAGAATTTTGAAAAAAAAAATAATCAGAATTTGATAAGAAAAAACAGAATACCATATTTTTCTCCAAAAATCAGAATTATTCTGGCAAAAACAGAATGGTTGGTAGCGCTGAATGTGTATTGTTAACGCATGTTATGCATTCAACAAATTACAACGGAGCTGTCTCATAGCCCCCTGCGTGATATTGGTTCCTCTCAATGGGCAAGTTAAGGCACTATACATGTTAACAAAACTGAACATTTGTCAATTGTATGATTGGCTCAAATATCAAAAAGACAGTCTGGATAGGACTCGACACTCTCTCGGATTTGCGGCCAAATGCAAGTCTCAATTGGTTCGGAGTCGAAGACTGGGAAGGACTCCCCATCAGCAATGCAGTCACAGGATTCTCGATTATTCGGGTGAGGCGAGGAATTTGTTGGATGAGGTTTTACGGCTCACTTTGTAACCAGATAACCGATTGGTTTAAGTCGGGCCCGCCACGGTCTTTCGTCCAGTTGCGGCTCATTGGCTAGGAAGACACGGGTACAACAATGTCCGTACCCCGTGGAGCGGGCTCCCTTTCCTCAGTTCAGCTTCCAAAACCATCATATGACTGAACTTAGAATATTATGTTAAACTTTCTACGCAGGTTACCCTGTCCGTGGTTATTAAAGCAGGACTTGGAAAGTTTAAGAGAAAATACGGTCACACGAATTTGAATAGAAATAGTATCATCATAAGAGTGACCTTTTCCCTCTTCGGTTGTAGCATTTAGACGAAATTTCTGCTTGGTTTACTTTTAATATGCAATATTCAATTCCTGAATTATCATAAAAGATACTTGAAAGAGAAATAAGAAGAAAATTTGCAAAATCTTGTTGTTTTTGTTTCAAAAATAAGTTTGGGGAGACTGCTCTTGTCCTTTATGTCAATGTAACATGCTCTTTGATACACCTCAAACTAAATAGGATATACTGGCCTACTCATTTTTAACCAGAAATATGCTACTGGTCTACTCTTATAAACAGAAAGTGACTAAGAAAGATCGATAGTTTTTCTTATCAATAATATCTGATTTGGCCCCTTTGACCTTATGGAGGTAAGGAACGTAAGCTGTACGATTTATTCTGGGTTAGGTTAGATGGAGTATTACAGCCCAGTTTCCAACCAATCGGTTCAAGTCGACCCGGCTACGGCCCTTTCTCCAGTTGTAGCCCACTGGCTTGTTTGCCCTATATTCCATTGCTTATGCCGAGCACCAAGCACAGTGGGGGTAGGTATGACCCGGCCAGGAGTCGAACTCCCGACTTCACGACTGCAAGTCTGGTGCTCTAACCACTTGATCATCTGATCATGCAGTCGATTGATTCTGGGAGGGTGTCATGAAATACGAACACATGCGACCACAATGTGACATCGGGGGAAGGAATGGGAACTGGGAAGTAGAAATGCAAATTTCGAATTTCACATCTCCCGCATAATTACTCTCATCATACCTCCTTCTCCAGAAAAAAAAACAAACGATGAAAATATATGTTTTTTGAATCAAGAAATATAAAGTGAAAGACATGCGATCATAATTTATACAAAAAGATGTAAACATTATATCCATAGGGGCATGAAGCCATGCCCCTTCACTGATGCTAACTTCTTTCTTGAATTGATAAAAATACGTGAAATGTTTCAACACAAATTTCACCTCAAATGGTACCACCATTTGAATAAAGAGACACCCCATTATTCAAAAGTATTTGTAACTTTTTAAATTTTTTTTTTATCGTGACTGAATCGCATTTGCCGCCGCCTTTGAAGACCCCGCAGTCGCAAGTTTTTTTGTCAAACATGCACAGCACTTATATGTAAATAACATGAAGGGTACGTAGCCAAGGAGAGGAGGGAAGGGGGCAATCGTCCACGCTTGGGCATACTTCTGGTATTTAGTAAGAGGTTTCAACGATTTCGCTGGTATTCCAAACCCTACTTAACATACTTAAATACAACTACCAAGGCCAAGAAAGTGTTTTTCCAGCAATCTGCGAGATATTTTCGGCTATTTTTGCGACCAGTTTAGGGCAAACTCACCTACCATGGTGGCTTTTACCCTGATTTCAAAACCATATAACTGAAGAGGGAATATGTCGTACAGCCTGCTAGGCAGATAAGGTAGCTCTACTCGAAGAAAATTCGCTTACAGGTTTCACCCCTTCCTTGACAAATTTCTGGCTATGTACCTGCAATTTGATTTGTTCATTATTAATTATTTCGGGGTGTTACAATTCCAGACTTCACGACTTTGACGTCATCTCAACGAGTCCTTAATGCCTCCTTCTTATCATTGTTATATATATGTTTTGAAACATCGCATTGGCGTGCATTTATGACTATTTTCTGTTGGAGGTTTTGTTATGAAAGTATTCAGAATATGGAAACAGTTTCAAGCTAATATCTGTTCACAGAATCAAAGATCCGTCCATATCTTATGGATGACTTCGGAATAATTACACTTTGGAACACGTGTTGCACGTTATAGGTGGGAAGCGTTCTGTTTGTCCTGACTATTTGAAGGATACGCGCATGAGCAATTAAAGTCATCAAATGAAATACAAAACACGCTTTTTGTCAATTGTCTCAAAAATGTTAAATGAATTGAAAACAACCACTTATCAGTAGACTAACAAACAACCCCCCCCCCCCCACGCACACACATTTAGAATGACTTATTGCTTGTTTCACTTAAACAAAGTTACCTGTGTATTCACACCCGCTTAAAATGGTAGAAGCCTGAGTTTGTTTAACCAAACAACGTAACCTGCTCATTTATATCTTAATTTTGACTTTTGATCTTCTGCAGAAGTCTAAAATGTAGTCCCTTTAATTTTGCAATGATAGATATTAACTTTAATCTTGAGCCGTTTCCAATTCTTTGAAGGGGAAGCTTAAGCAACTTGATTTTCATATATAAAAGAGAAACCTAATGTACAAAGTGCGGTGAAAAGTCCATTCAAATCAGACATGTAATTTTGGAGAATAGAAATCACTACATTTTTGCACAGCTGAAATTCTTCCTCACATTGACAAGAAATACTTTTCCCCTTTGTTTTTCGGGTTGTTGTGTTGAGAAGAGTTTGCACAGTTCCCATGCCTTTATGAAGTGGTTGTTAAGTTTAAAGTTTAAAGAAAAAACAAAAGACTGCCCATTAATGTGAGAATGAGATGTCATATGTACTTGCTTCAAATCTCCTTTTCGTTAAAAATGACAACTTAACCTGCTTACATCTTGGGAGCCATACATCTTATTTCAATGCAAATTCCACCGAAATAAGCAGAATAAAAAGTACCGTCAAATAAATCAAACCTCGATGTGATCTTACACCCTTCTTTTAATCCATTTAGTTTCTATAATTCTCATTTCACACTAAACTCGCATAAGATATGAACGATATCTTAGTTTTGGAATGCTCGAAATGCGGTTCCACTTACATTACTAGTACCATTTGAGTAATTGAAACAATTAATTAAATAAAATATAAAATTGCAGAAACGTGTCGGACGGCTCTCCAGGGCACCAAAATACAGCACCTTTTAGCAACTGACAAGTTGGGAAATCAAGCACTTCCGGTTATGTCACAAGGTCAAATGCACCTTGACAATCACTTCGTCTTAGTGGGCATGCGCATTTTCAATTAAGCGAAGTGTTATATTCTTTCACTTTCATTAACAATGTGCAAAATGGATATGGTGCATAAAAGGTATGGGTACAATTATCCTTTGACCCATGACAAGATACATTGCTTGTGAACATTGCCCAAGTTGTCCATTGCACTGAGATTATAACAAAGTGCGTGAATATCCGTTATGACTACAAACTGAATATTCATTACTGTTCAGACTTCCATTCTATCTGTAACGAGATATCATGCATGATACTCCGTCTCAAGCCTTGTACCTCTAACCTTCCATCTCGTCTCTAACCTTAACGTAACTTTTTGACATGACATCAAGTACGATATACACGTCAACAAAGACGAATATGATACCTTACAAAACAAAGACGATTCCGTAACACCATTCACAACAATGAACCGACTTGCGCAAGTGACGTCATCGCTATAGTTGCTAACGCCAAAAATATATTCATAAAGTCACATTTGGAAGATTATTAATTGAATGCACATGTTTCAACCCGTTTGGAGTAGATCGATGCCGATCATATAGATATCTTTCAATCAAATTTAAATTATTTTACGAACACATTGACAACGAATGAAAAACATGAGGTGCTCTCTGGGACGCCGGGAATCATTCGGCATATAGAGTGCTTTCACGGACGTCACAAGTCCCGCCCCTTTCGACCGGCAAAATCTAATGTAGTATATACGCTAGCTAGTAACTGACCAGTTTTGACGTCACGTGAAAGCATTCCATATCTTCAAGGTGATTCAGAGGAGATGCAATCGAGTGTTCTCTACCCGCTCTGTCGCTCCTTGATTCCCGCAATGATATGGCTGGAATCGATGACGTCATAACATAGCTTTGTCGCATTTTCGACTGGAATGTAGAGAATGTTTGGCCTACCGCCTTCTTCCCCTACGACCCTTGACCCTTTAATGCAACCACTCAGTGATGAATTTGAAAGATTCCTGAACGTTTCCAAATCTTTTTGAAAGGACGGCCCATAAGATGCGATGCGACTCCAAAGCGTTTTGTTGAAGTGGGTATACAGTAGCCAATCCGCATGATTATGCAACCGGATCCGATCTATCGTAGAAGGATTGCTTATTTTGCCAGGCGACGGCTGTGTCCTCCGTTTGATGTACATAATGTCTTCGAATTCCCAACATAAAAGTTTCTTCAACACAATCAGAGATTCATCGAAATACTCCATTATCAAAAAGAAATCTAACTCTGAACTAAGTTTTTTGATAAACTGTGTTATAGAGCTATTACTCTTCATTTTATCCTTCGAAAACCCCAAATCGAAAATTTGATTATTCCAAGCGAAAGGTCCTTTTTGGAATACTTTCCTTGGCAAATTTAAAAACTTCAGCACCTTTTCCTCAAATGTTGTATTGCTGGTGACATTTTTGAGATGCTTCTCAGCCAGCTCAAAGTACTGGAATGCAGATAAAAATTGCGATACTGGTTCGCGAAGAATACTAATGTAATATAAATCACCATGGTACATCAAGGCTTCCATTGTTTTGCGAGAATATCTGATGTGTACAGCTGATATGTTGTAATTTCGATAGTTTTTGAAGTCGCCCTTTTTAACACCGATAGGAGGGCGGAATACCGACCTTTTCGAAAGTGTTGGAGTGTTGTAGTTGAAATGACCAGTAGAAGCGCCGGCCATTAAAACGAAAGACAAGTTCCTAGAATATCCATACCGATTTAGTAAGGCGGTGAGCGTAGTGCTTCCGGTTTTGTGTGTTTTGACGAAGACTATGTTCCCCTGGCTGGTCGTGCACTGGGATTTTTTCTTGACTATAGGACCAGTGCACGACCAGCCGCTGCAGACAGAGAGAAAACAAAATGATTCATATATGAACTTATAAATTATAAGTTTATAAGGCAACACCACGGACTTATATACATGGACAGAGCCTGTAACGTCTACGTCCTATCCGTAGATTGTCACCACCGTCTGGGACAAAGAGGCGCACCAAGATGGCCGCCGTAAAGCTGGTAGCGGACCACTAACTCCGATACTCGTGCCTGGGAAAATGTTGGCTGACAGACAAAGCGCAATAAAAAATTTTTATGGGATGTTGTTTCTGACTGTGTTACTTATCATTTTTGCATTTGGATTTTTTTAGACGATGAGTTGAAATACATACTTTGCAAAATTAAAGGCAAAAGGCAAAAGACCAATTTTGGTGCCATTTTTTATTGTATTTCTCGGTTCTGTGATATGCCGATTTTGAGTAGCTAATAAGGCGGGAGACATGTCCCTATCATTCAAGGCTCTCTAGCTCAAAATTGCAATGGTCATGGTATGGAAAGTTGAAAGTGCGGCCATGAAAGTCGAGATTGTGAGCTTCGATCAGAGGATGTCCTGGTTGAAAACTTCTACTGTGAGCTAGGGGGCACGGAAGTAGCCTAATTTAGTGTGTAAGTCAATGGGACTTATAATTAGTCGCCCGCTACCTATAAACCGTCGGATTTGACGACGGCTCTGTTGTATTTTAAACAAAAGTGAAACTTGAATGGGAAAAATTATCATATTCCTGCAATAAGTGAAGTGATTTTGACATTACCTTACCAAATTTTAAAGATATTTCAACTTTCTTGCAAAATGTGGGAACTGACTTGAGCAAGTCCAAACTTTCACACAAAATCAGAGCTGACAACCATCATGGTGCGCTTTTTCTCACACGTACGGTAGCGACAATGTACCGTGCAGTATGCTCGGTCAATTTATAAGAAGTCCGTGGGCAACACATATTTTGGTTTGTTGAAGGTTAAAGACTCAACCTCTGGTTCAATAGTTCGAGGTTTTTCAGCTTTGGTTCTAACCTATTTTTTAAGTCATACTTGCCTTTTATCCAGTTGTGGCTCACTGGCTTGTTTTCCCCTACTGTATTGCTTGTGCTGAGCACCAAGTACAACGGCAGAGGTTCAATTTGTAAAGTGTTCGGTATGATCCGGCCAGGAGTCTTAACCTTCCAACTAAGAGTCGGATGCTTTAACCACTAGACCATGTTGTTTAATCTAGTAGGTTAGTCTTGCGGGCCCACTGTCTTTTTCTTACGTATACGGTCAGGTAAGCTTATATCCTCCTTTGGTATAGAGTGCTGACGTCACAGGCCCCGCCTCTTTTGACGGACAAAAATAGTCTAGCTAGTGTATCTACCTGAGAATCAGTTAAGAACCCCGAGTGACTTCTGCGCTGAAACACTGTTAGTTTTTGCAAGGTAATGGGCTTGGATTACAAAGCCTAACGTCACGTTAGTGATTTTCATAAGAAACCGGTGCCCAGTTTGTTCATGATATTAGATTCGAATACCCGTATGTTTCGGTGGGTACACGACTAAAGCTAGTAAACATTTGACAAAATTTGAAACCTATTCAGCTAGTAACGTGGTCTAGTAGGTAGAGCATCAGATTCTCCGTCGCGGGTCCGGGGCTCGATTCCCAGGCTGGGTCATGCCAAAGACTTTCAAAATGGAATCTACTGGGGTTGTGCATGATGCTCTGCAAAAGCGGTGGAGCAGGACCCGATAACACTTCAGTGCTGCCCCACAACTGGAAAAGGGCCTTGTGCGTTGATAGATAAAACCAAAAGGTTACAAGTTGAGGCGCAAACCATGTCTTAACTTAAGCCGCGTCCATACTATGCGACTCGACGTATTGCAACAAGGCTGTCTTATAGTGGTGCGCGACTGACGACTAACTAGTTTTAAGAGCATAGTCTCCACATTATGAAACAAGTCGCAGGTCAATGAAGGATTCACGCGAAATTCTATCGTTAAACATACTTTTATTTGTTACCTTGAAGGGACAGGAATGTGTTCTGTCCATTTCGATTAATTGATCTTCGCGCCGGCCTTCATTCCAGAGGTTCGTCATTGTTGTCAGTTACACGTTTGAGTTTCATGATCGATTATGGTCAGTTCGTTCGCCTGAAACTGGGTTGCGCGTCTGCTTGTAACTAGTTGCAACGCATTCCGTACTTGGCAACGCGTCTTAAGAATCTCGTTGCAATGCGTTGCGTCGCATCGAGTCGCGAAGTGTGGATGGGGCTTTACTTAACCTTCGTCTAGCACCGCCCTGAAAAAGGTAGACTGGGTAGTTATGAGCTTGACACCAAACACATCAAAAATTTTTGATTTCCCGAAAGGAAAACTATAAAGTTGTTCTCTTCGACCTTGCAAAAACTTGAAAAGGACGGTGGATTGTAAAGTCGACATTGACTATCACAAGCTATGAATATACAAATGACCAGGCCACCGCCTTGTTTTTTCGTTATTGCTTGAGTTAAAGTTAGAGTTACATGGATTTTTACGGCACAGTTTCCAACCTATTGGTTCAAGTCGAGCCGGACACGGCCCTTTTTCCAGTTGTGGCTCACTGACTTGTTTTCCCTATTCCATTGCTTACACGGAGATCATGCACAACGGCAGTAGGTTCCTTTTTTAGAATCTTTGGTGTGACTCGACCTGGGTAGCGAACCCGGGCCTCCACGGAAGAGGCGGGCGTTATTGCTTGAGAGATACAAATATCGTTAAAATATGTTTATCTCACCAACAGTTTATAAGGAAATCAGATGTATAATAGTTCTATACACGTTGAACTTACAAAATTCCGTCCTCACAAGTTCACCTTACGCAAATTTCGCAGGACCGGTCACGTATTTCTATACCAATTCCCACGTAAAAGGTACATCCCTGTGCTAACTTCCCCTTGACCGTACATACGTACGTGTCTAGTACAGCAGGCTCGACAGCTGTATTTAGCTGGCTTAAACAGGAAGTTGTTATTTTGCTTCGCAAAGACCGATCTGCCTGGGAAACAAATAGAGGCGACTGTTTGAAGACCTGCAGTTCCATGTTGCAAACCTCGGCCTACTCAGATCAGCTAAAATGTTGCAAGTCTTTTCTAAGGGCGTTTATTAGGGAAAACGTAGATGAACTTAGTAATAACTACTTGACACTTGTCATTATTAACCGTCAACACCATTGAAGTTCTTCATTTTTACACTTTGTAAGGGCCCGATGGTGAATTCTGACAAGTATCCTTTCGGGAAACATACATAACTAAGGTTTTGCTTTTTTGACAGATCGTCAATTGGCAGCTATCTCAACGCTAAGCAATATGAAGCCGGTAAAAAAAACATATTCACAATCATTTTTCCTATGAGTAACGTTGCCATGGGACAACGATGACAATGGAATGTGTGCTTCTCTTTGCAGTGCCTTCTTTAGAGTTTGGCATTACGAGTGAGCCAATGTAGACGAATCCAAGCAGCTTGTGAAGGAGGGCTGTAAGTGAGGTCCTTCAGCCTCAAATCGTCTTAGTTTTATTGTCTAAATGCAATGCTAAACCCTCATATTCAGCGAAATTGAAGGAATGAAGAGGTGTTTTGGTGTAGCCTACAAATATCGATAATACATTCAAGCACAGAATTGACGGCCCTCACTTAATGCAGACTTAATCAGACCTTCACTTGACTGTTCGGATTCTTGGCGCAGGAGTAATTCACATCTGTTGAGCAGGCAAATCTATTGTAGGCAGCAGTGGATAAAGGAAAAAAAACCCGAAACAGTGAAATTTGAGGTAGGTGTGCATATGCTAGTTTCCGAAAGGACCCAGCTGAGGAAAATCAGTAGCGACAGTGCCATTGGACACATGTGAAAAGGCAATCTTGGATATCCGTACGCCATTATACTTTGCTTATGTCATTTGCACCTCTCCCTCACGTGCATTATTCACATACTCAGGCCGAACTCATATAAGTACGTGAAATAGGTCGTGCATATAGTCGACAGCTGCAATACGACCATATTAATACGATTCACTATGAGTAAGTTCTTGCATACTGCCCTTATTTTCAGCTTAGCGCCAATTACTCTAGTTTGGCGCTGTTTTCCAATTTTAAGGTTTGAAAATTAATAATACTCCTTAAACTTAACATGTCGCAGTTTTGAAGCATTTTAGGAATGAAACAAAAAGGGATTCGCTCCTCATGAGACCAATAACAAAAACAATGCGCTCGTTTTTAAATCTGCCGTGTGAACTCTCTATCCCAGTCCTCTTCCGTCCCCTCAAATCCGTAACCAAGTATCCAGTTAATTACCCAAAGGATATGATTGATGGCAATTCGATGCGGATATGATAGTTTGGCCGAACTGTGATTTAAATATTTGCTCAGGACAAGAGATGGTTCTTAGCCCTCAAAACTAATTTCATAATTTAACAAAACGTGAAGATTTTTAATTTGGTCTTAACACAAGGTAAAGCATCAACAATGTAACCGTACTGGAACCATTTAATTCGAATTCTGCTTGGAGGAGGGGGGGGGGCGTCTCGGTAAAACTGGCATAGATTTGTGGCGGAATGCATACTCGTTCCACCCACCGTCTGACACAACGCAATGTAGTTATTAAGATGAAGTTGTATGGTAAACTTTCTAAACAATTGGTTTAAGTCGATCCGACCACGTCCTTTTCTCCAGTTGTGGCTCACTGGCTCGATTTCCCTACTCTATTGCTTATGCTGAGCACTAGGCGCAATGGAAGTAGATTAATTTTTTTAAATCTTTAGTATGACCGGCCAGAAGTCGAACCCCAGACCTCCCTGGCTGCAATGCAAGTCGGATGATGTAATCGTACAGTTGCGAATACACAGTACTCATACTGACAGACTTAAAGTACTGCCTCGTTGCCAAGGTTGCATAACAGTATGTAGGCCATACTGGCACTACTAAAAAAACGTACTGCTATACTCACAATCAGAGACACAATTCACCCATATTCATACTAATAGGATAAGTATGACTTGAACGGGCGTTTGGGTGGTCTGACCCGCCAGTGTCATGTGATCGACGGCATTTTGGTATCGCAATGTCTGTCCGTTAAGTATTCACCCACTACCCCTCCCGCCAAAACAGTCAAGCATCTAATCAGTGTAAATTTCTTGCCTTATTCCAGAACATACGTAACCCCCTTCCCCTTCCAATCTCGTAGTCTCTGCAAAAACCCTAATGGGGAAACTCAAATATTGAATACGTACGAGCGCCACCATCATTTAACGGGTGATGTAAGTACATACACTTGAAAATCTCTGGGGCATTTGCCCCTGCCCCCACGGATCCCAGACTACCAAACCAAACCCATGGGGATGGTCAATGTGTACCTCAGTAAGCTCTGCAAGCGTCACATAACATTCGCATGAAACGGAGCGATCCTCTATAAGCCAGTTCGGTAATTCGTTATTTTGGCTATGTACATGCGCACATCCTCAAAATCGTCGGGATTATAAACAAATCAATCACGCATATACAACACATATTCTAAAATTTGAGTAGTTGACGTGAAAATTTCGTGAAATCGTTCATCCTAATCCATCTATAACATTTAGAGAGATCTGAGTATGGTTTTGTGCAGTGGACTGTGTCTTAATTGTCTTCATGGTGTAAAAAATTGGCATTTTAATCTCCCGTAAAGTAGCACTAGAAACCCTGTTTTCATTCGTGTTGGTTATACACTTTGTGTTGTACGCTGTGTTCTGAGCTTTGTTTGTGTATTCCACGTTGTGGCCCACAATTCAATGCGGCAACGAATTACCGAACTAGCTTAGTGAACGAACAATATGAACCATGGACCCTCAGCTAACCGTTCGGTTAAACCGTACTTATTTTTCTGCAGGGCCATTGGCGGTCCCGGTACCTTCGCCAGTTTGAGTGGTTGAGTTTTTGCAGTGTGCCAGTTTAATGCTTCTATGGTATCGGTGATGTATACAGTAATCTTCAGACCAACGATTCTGTGATCTGGGCATAAAAATACAAACCACTCGTCACCACAACCTACATTGCTGGTAAAGGGAAGTAGTGCTGCACTTTGATTGACATAAAATTCAAAAAGTGCAGAGCAGCACATATACTAGGTGTTCGGTTTTGAAATCGTCAGGTCTTGTATACGCTTACCAAGATATGCATGCAACTAACTATTATTGTGACAGCACAAGAAAGAGTTTGACACCTGCCCATGGGATGGGCTAGAGGTAAATTGTGAGAATTGAGCTTTGGAATGGACTAAGATCTTTTCTTTCAAAAGGAGGTCATGCATGTCTTTACTCAACACCTCCTTAAACAGTGGGAATCAGTGATGGCTGAAAATTAATCTGAGTATTTACCTTTGAATACTCTCATTCGCTTTTAGTTGTTTTGTGGTATTTGTCCTCGGCGTAACACTCTCATTCCCTCTCTGTTGTGATGTCGTATTTGACCTCAGCGTAATACTCTCATTCGCTCTCTGTTGTGATGTCAAATTTGACTTCGGAACAATACTCTCCTTCGCTTTCTGTTGTGATGTCGTGTTTGACTTCGGCGTAACATTTTCATTCGCTTTCTGTTGTGATGTTGTGTTCGACTTCTGAGCAATACCCTCTTTCGTTTTTAGTTGTGATGTCGTATTCGATTTCAGAGGAATATGGGGCTCTACCTTTGTCTTGCTTGGCTTCTCAGTATGTTTTTCTTTTGGCTGCTGCGCTCTCATGACGTCACCGGATAAATGATTACCATGATTAACGAGCGCTTTACAGAAAGGAGTGTTCTTTTTCAGGATATACATCACATTCTTGTGATTACCGGCCACGTTCACAGTCTCTTCTCCACCGACGCATTCTTCGAATTTCTCACTTTGAAACCTTCTAAAATATTCCAGGTCTTTTTCGAAGTCCTCCCCATATGCATCGATTTTTTCCCAAAGAGATCGATTGAAATGGGTGTAAAGCATGGCGTCGGCTGCATTCAGTTTCCAAATTTGTTCCATTGTTTCCGGGTCGGGCGTCAGGTGCACCGGTTGCGCACGCATCTTAACGTACGCGATGTCTTCGAAACTCCAGCACAGCATGCGTTTGAGGACAACGAGAGACTCGTCGAAATATTCTGTGATGAGTACCAAATCAAATATTTCCGAGAATCGCTTAATTTTCATCTTCAAATAGGTCGGATTTTCAAAGTGGAAGGAACTGACCCCGAGGTCATACATCTGATTATTCCAAGCGTAAGCACTGACTTTACGATAACGTTTTGGGTGCCGAAAAAACATTTTTACCGCTTCTGTACTGTTCTTTGCAGCAGCACCGATAGCTTTTGCTATATGGAAATATTGGAAGGCAGAAAGCCATTGGTCAACAGGGTGTCGTAAAATGGTTATAAAGTACGAATCGGGGTTCATTAGTTCCCTCAATCTTTTGGGATTGAAGCGCATGTGAGTGTTTGAAATGTTGTAACCCTTGTAATTCTTTAAATCTCCTGCTTGCACCCCTAAGGGTGGTAGAAAGTTCGATAAACGGATCTTGGACAGATTAGAAATAATATGTCCTGCCCTTTGGTCCTTTCGCAAAAGAAATGACAGATTTCTGAACAAGCCATATCTGTTTAGTATAGCACGGACAGTTGTACTTCCGGTTTTATGAGTCTTTACAAACACAATGTTACCCACAGGAGAGAAAGAGCAGGCAGATGGACTGTCCAAAGTTGGTGGTGGCGGTGTATGTCTGTAAAAAAAAAAAAGAAACGAGAGGGTAGATAATTTGGTTGCATTTCGTAAAAGGATGCGACGAATGTTGTTTAAGGCCTATAGAGTACTTTCACTGACGTCACAAGCCCCGCCCACTCCTAACGGGCAAAATATAGTGAAGTACACATTTAGTGTAGGTAGTTGCCAAAAGTAGCTGGCGCCCCCATGTGTGACTGTTGCACTTTATCATGACTGTTGATTTTTGCCCGGCAGTGGGCGTGGCGTCCCAATTGTGACGTCACATGAAAGCATTCTACAATAAAACATCGGTATTCAATAACTATCAAGAAAATTTTGGACCAAAGACATGGTAAAATTGTGCAAACAAGTTACTTGGGAATATATTCACCGAAACACTGAAACAAATCAATTTCACCATCTTCAGCGTTCAGGAAAAAAGATAGGAAAGTTGGTTTTCAAACGAGCACTCCATACGGTTACGCTTTCACACAACCGAAAAACGTTTATTCTGTGGTTGGAAACCAGACTTGCATGGAAGCATAAAACACATTAACTAAACCAGAAAGCACAAATGTTGGGAATGTTTTAAATTCCTTGCTTCACAACTTTAATTCTGCATCACATTTGTACATTGATGTGAAACCAACAAAAATGATCTGTAATCACGGTCTAACGTCGTAATTGGTTACAATGTATAGTAAAGGCTGCCAAGTCTGGCATCTATGTATAATTTTTGTACCCGACAAATATTCAGAAATGTTAAGTCAACAGTATTTTACCAAAAAGTTCCTTTGATTTCCTCAACATAAAAGACCTATTCAATGTATCTATTTTCTGGTAAATTTTCGGTTCAGGAGGGAAAAACGAAGTGCTGTAAAAAGCCGATTTTCTGTCAAACTCTGATTGCCCCTTTAAAGAGATGGGAAAAGTGGGAAAGCTGACTGCGCACTGCCCATCATGCGTACACAACAAGCCAGTTTAGAGTTATTACAATGTATGCGCTATGATTGCGTTTTCTATACCGGCACGGTATCCGTATGACCTACGACTTAAAGGTAAAGAGCATTCCCCCCAAACTTATTTTGAAGAAAAAGCTAAATTAATCAATTTTCATCTTATTTCTCTTCAAAGTATCTTTAATTACATTTTATGACTTTACTATTGCATATTCAAGGGGAACCAAGTAGTTATTTCTGGTAAATTTCACAATTGAAGAGAAAAAACATTGTCACATGACTCCCAACAGCCAATCATGAAACTGGACAGTCTACTACGCATCTTCAATTTGGGATGACTGCTCCTGCCCTTTAAGGACTGGTCACGCGCTATGCACGGTTGGCTATGCACGGGGGTATGCATGGTGCGCTAAGCGTTGCTAAAACAGCGTTTCCTCATGAGAAGGGTGCATCACTTATAACATTTGACCTTTAGAACAAAATGGCAATTCTGGACTGGCTTATTGGAAATAGTCACTGTTTTCTAGTAAACGCGTTGTGTCTCCTGACTCTGCCACACTTTACTTAACCTATAGATATGTGGTTTGGTTTGTTTTGTTGGGAGTTTTCTAACTTCTGACTTAAAGTAGCGGCGCCCACGGTCCTTTTTGGTTATCCGAAAGGGAATACTATATAGCCGTGCAGACATGACCTTTGCAAAACTAGTGTAGGATCATGCATGTTAGTGTTGGCGTACACTATCGTTCAATAACTTCCTTAACGTTGACATTGATACACAGGTACTCCTTAAATTTTTTGCAAAACTGCACAAAACTATTGTTTACTGTCTAGAGCCAATAACGTGTTTCACTGAAATTATTTTCTGACTCAAACCAGGCGAGTGAATTTTTAACGTGAGCAACTGTGTCTTTATATTATTGTTTGGAATTAAAAGAAACGGAAGGTATTTTTGCTACTTGTCTCATCATTTATTTTACGCGACTAAATTTTACTAAATTTGAACTACATATACTTTAAACTTGGAGGTAACTTTTGATGTGAAAAATATTTTTACCTTCTTTGATTGTATCTAACATTTACGATAATTTTGTGACTTTATAGGTATCTGATGAGTTTCAAGGGAGATTAGGAACTTCCGGAAGCCGAGAAAAGGCTTAATTACAAAGAAAGGTACAGTATAGCCGTTTAGAGAAGCCAATGAGTTAGGACAATAAAGAGCTAATTCAAAATTCGAGCCACCCTTTTCACCGGTATGGCTCACTGGCCTGTTTCACCTACACCATTGCTTATGCCGAGCATCACGCCCTACAGCAGTAGCTTCTATTTTTCGTGAATGACTAAATGCATTGAAGTACTCCGATGAGTACTTCCATACATGCTCGAAGTTGCTTGTGATGTGAATGCCTTCAGTGATAATATTTACAGCTGTAGAGGCCTAATATTTTTCATCAAGTTTTGAAAAATTGAAAAAAATTTGAGGTTAACCAACTTTTCCCTAGACTTACAAAAGTAGCAAACATGACTCTTGAGTTTTGAGGTTACGAAAAATGCACATGTAATGCTATAAAAAATGTGGTATCATATCGTCCAGACAGGATCTCTCAGCACTCTGCTTACACAATCGGACATTTTGTGTCCCAGATAAACATCTCACACATGTTAATACCGGGGATAAAATTAAAAGGTGGGACAGATCAAATAACCGTATCTGCTCAAACACTTTCTACAGCAAAAGAAAACGGGAGGGTTATTTTACACGATTCATTTGTTTTTCAGCGGTTTCAGGTGCTAAAAGCAACTCTCTGTACAAACAGTGATAGAAGGTAGTTAAGGAGTACACGCCACTGTATACGTACATTTTGTTGGTTAGTAAGAAAAAAAAAGTATGTTCACCTAAGTCGACATGTGCTGAGGTTTGCGGACGGAAAGAAAATATTTTTATGCTAGAATGAAAAGTGAAAAACCACTGCCATTTGTTTGCAAAGACACGACACGACACGAGCCAAACACCTTTCCCACAATCGTTTGTGATTGCTATTTAGAAAATGGTCTATTTCGGCTTTTGTGTGAAGGCAACTTTACCGATATCGCTAAGAGGAGACGTTAAGACAGCGTTCACGATACCAAGCAAACGCTACTTACAACAAATCAAATACGGTTTATAGAGTTTAAGGTCACAACAGGATTTAGCTTCTTAGAGGGGTACTCATTCTAAGCATTTTGGTTAAATTTGCATTGAAATCTGATGTGAGGTTCTCAAGATATGAGCATGTAAAGTTGTCACACTTTCAACAAAAAGTGAACTTGAAGCAAGCACATATGACATCACATCCCCACATTAGTGCACAGTCTTTTGTTTTTCTTTAAACGTCAGACTCTATTTTCTCCTTAACATTCACACATTATTAATATGTGTTTGCATAAGTGGGACGAGAACTTTACAAACTTTGCATCCTCCACAGGGAGGGCCTATTCCTATTAACTTCAAGGTCAACACAACAGTCTGATAAAACAAAGTGAAACAAAGTATTCCTTGTCAATGTGAGGAAGTGATAAAAGCTCTGCTGCCCCCTAACTCACTTTTGAACACAAATCTACTGACTTCATTTTCTGATATCTCAAGAAATACATGTCCGATTTGAATAGAACTTACACCACACTGTGTAGATTCGGTTCCTCTTTCACAAATGAAAATTAAAGTTTTGCTAAAGCTTCCCCTTTAAGTCCTATTTTTACGGTATAGAATGCTTTCACTTTACGTCACAACTGGTGAAAAAACTAGAAAAATTAAGAGCACAGCGAAACGGTCACACGTGAGTCGTCAGCTACAGTAAATGCATACTACACTCGATTTTGCCCATCAAAAGGGACGAGACTTGTGACGTTAGTGAAGCACGCTATAGTCCTTTACTAAATATTTAATACCGGCAGGCTATTGACGCACCACCATTAGCTCAATACTCCTCCGGTAACATAGGACCCAAAAATATATTGATATACCCCCTTGCTTTCCTATAGACGAATCCGGACAGATTGTGATCGTCTGATTTTAGTCGGCCATTACTGTGGTCCATCACCTTTAATCTTTAAATTTCCTTTCTTACCTGTTCCATGGATGGTTGTAGACTTAAGTGTATCTTGATTTTCTCAACTTCACTGAATATGAGGATTTGAAATTCACGTAGACAATAAATGAAGACGATTAAAGGCTGATGGACCCCACTAATGGCTGCCTACAGTCACTAAAAACAAGCGCTAATAGGATTTGTCGATAGGTAAGTTGGTGATAGATACACCAGTTGACGACCTTTGGTGTGCTTTCTAAATGTTTTGACCTTAATTGCTCAATGTCACTTATGATTACCAGGGAGTTGCAACCCCCAGGGAACCTGAAACCACGAATCACCTGTCAATGACGGAAACCCTAGAACCAAACTGATTTTCTTCGAAGAAATAATTTTGCGGGTAACCAGTAAACATCTGTTGTTACGCTTTAAAACCGACCATTTCGACGTAAAACGCAGAGGCTCGTATGCGAGTAAATACCGCTTATACATGGGAGTACAGCGCTAAAAATGCAAAACACATAGCATGAAAAGAGTAGTGCTAAAAGAAAATGAAAGTCCGCGGCATTTTGAACGAATCTTCAACACGATTCATATTTTTCCTTCAAGTTGCATATTATGCAATCAATGATAATGTGCGTAACATGGGAATAAAGCATAAAGAAATAGATGTCCAAATAGAGTTTTGCGAAATGTTTTCGGCCATTTCCCCTTCAGACTCTGCTGCGCCCTCTATTTTTTGACGTATTCCCACCACCCAAAACTGTCGCGACTCCAATCATTCAAAATTCATTCACTAGTAAGTACACTATACATATACCACGCGCTAGTAGCAATACTGTCGTACCATCAATAACATTACGGAATACATCAATACAATGCACTACGTTAAATGAAGCAGACGTTGTGAAAAATATCTTGAAATGTCCAAACATTTGGCTGCAAATTATCACGACGGAGAGGGCGGAAATCAAGCTGGCAAAAGAAAAAAAAAAACTTTTTCCAGTTGTGGCTCACTGGCTTGTTTTCTCTACTAAATTGCTTATGCTGAGCACCAACGACAGTAACAGAAGGTTCCATTTTAGTCTCCGGTAGGACTCCAATTTTAGTCTCCGGTATGACCTGGCAAGCGACCATACCACTATCTTGTGTTATCATCTTTCACTTAAAAGAGTGTGGATGTGCAACAACTTAACTATGTACAATTTGGCCGATAAACTAAATAAAGAGTGCACTGAGGTTTCGATGTTGCATAAAAGTTCCGTTTCAAATGATGGCATCATGTACCATATCTTCTCATTCAAATGTAACAGTACACTGGCATGTTATAAAGTTAATTTTGTTACACCAGATGACCTTTGACCTTCACCAACAGAAAACAGCGACCATCGTCTCACCATAATGTGCATCCACATACCACATGTGAAATCTGTTTAACTTTCCAACCTTGAGATGTGTTTAACACCTAACAAGGTTTTCATGCACATTTTGAACAGTGACCCGAGACGACCTTTGACCTCCATAAAAGCCATACATCTATAGATAGACAGAAAGGCAAACAGGCAGACAGACAGACAGACAGACAGACAGATATCTTGAAATATCACAGGTTTTCAGACTTTAACCACGACAGGATTCTTCCTCTCAATATGTTTCATGTATGTACCAAGTTTGAAGACTGTCAAAGTTCCCTCCTTGAGATATCATGTTAACAAGCCAAGTGTCAAAAAAAAAAAAAAAACCACACACACACACAAACGTATACGCTCACCAACACATACACACAAACATACCTACATATGCCAGCAAGGCTGCATAGGTTTCTATATCATCGAAACCAAAAATAAGGGGAAGGGTCGCTCGAGCTGTCTAATCAGGGTTTTGCAAGCGAACAAGTTTACCGTTTTCACGCCTTTGGTGCCAGTTTTCATTTATGTCAAAAGAATTAATGTATTCCCATGTCTATGCAGGTAACATCTGACCAGATATTTTGAAGTCCGTCCAGTCATTTTAGCGCCGTTTGGAATCGTACTTTGCTTCAGAAATAATTCATTCCGGAGACAAAATTCTTGTTCTTTTGTTAAGATTTCTCCTTTAAGAAATGCTTCTGTTGTGTAATATCGTTCACATATAAGGAGATTCCATATCCTGCATGCAGGTGTGTAACGTTTGGTTTCTATAAAATGAGTTTAGCATCCACAATCCTACATGGAAGCCGCGAAGCAAAGTCTTGTTTTCAATTTATTTCTATCCCATTTCCTCAGATTCTACATACATGTGGTGAGTAATAAGGAGAGGTCTCTCTTTCTTAAAAATTTATATAATGGAAAAAATTCAGTTATAATACACTGCAGCTTTAAGATGTTTTTCTTACCTGAAGTATTCTTTAGATGCTATCTGTATTGCAGGGTTCAGTAGTTTCGGATACAGATTTTCGCGGTCCCAGAAAACATATATAGACAAGATACTGAATAGCAAGAGAGCTGTGAGTTTATATGCAAGTCTCTGTCGGAGAAAGAAGAAAACAAACTCTTGGTGAACTTCGGACGTTATTGAAATGTTGCCCATATGGTTCCTCATGTCCCACAAATGGGCTGCGGTGCCAGCTGTAAATGGGTTGTCCTACCAGTTGGCTGTGCGACTATAGGTATGCAACCCAATTGCTATACCGTACCTTGTCTGGCCCTTCCAAGTTAACCTTAATCAAATGATCGTCTGATCGTCATATGCACTGCTCAAGGTAACTTCACAACCTTGCTGTCCCCCAAGTCGCATCCTGAACCCTTTCTTACAACTTATTAGTCCGTCCTAGAGCATAAAGTCCAGAGAGCCGAAACGCCCTTTAGTCCTTGCCGAAAAAAAGAGATCATTATTCTTACTGTACATCGCCAAAGAAAACAGACAGTCGATTGACTTTATATTTACCCCCTTCCTTAAAAGTTGGGCAGAAGTTTCCAGGTTTCAGGAAATAAGGGATGACATTAATCAGCTCACAGGAAGAGTATGTCACTTTATCTTTATGTGACTTCTACAATCTTTATGTGACTTCTGCAAACCCTCTCTCGAGTTGCTGAAAATGAACACCAGGTGGGTTAACTATTTCGTGTGTGTATTTAGCTGCATGGATCACATCGTGACATTGTAAAAATCGCAAAAAACTTTTAGTAACAAAGGCTGTAGGATATCGAACAGTCCTGACTCAAGAAGTTTGAAGTTTCACATCTCAACCAGAATGCCAAATCACATCGGCATCATCTAGGTTTAAAAAATATTTTGGTAGACTTGAAACGTCATCTCGGCCCGGAACTACAAAAGCCGCGACAGTTAACATTCTGGATCATTAATATACCCTCCGCATAAGCAACGGAGTAGGGGAAACAAGCCAGTGAGCCACAACTGGAAAAGGGCCGTGGCAGGTTCGACTTGAACCAATAGGTTGGAAACTGGGCCGTAAAATTCTATCTAACTAACAAATTGACATAAATATACCCTCGCCATGTGTAAAAGGTCGTTGCTATATTTCTAGCTCGGAAAGGGCCAAAAGTACTGTGAAGGTTTTCAGGCTTAAAATAACGTTTTATTAAACACAAAAACAATGAGAACCGTCTGATGATGCGGGATGATCTTCGACATCCATAATAATTAACACTTGCAAGCAATCCCTTCGATGTTACACATCTACAGACTGGCTATTAGGAGTATAAATGCTTCTAATGTGTTTATATCATGTTCACAAGCGTTTAAGAGTTTTACCTTCATGACCTCTGATAAACTTGATCCCCTTTAAAGCAATATTCATATCCTTAAGGTACGATGCATTCGCTTGAAGAACAAATTCATGTTCCTTGCTTTGACATACAGTGTTAGCAATTTTTCAGAGTTTAACCTGCAGTCATCTGAGATCCGCTCGGGAAGTGATAAATCGCACCCCTCTGGCAACCACTTCATATTAATGACCCAGACGACACACTAACGTCACAAGGAGTTCAATATTCATAAACGAGGTAGCATAAGGGCGTTTGGAAACTTCCCGAAGATCTTGGGAATATTTGCGCGTGTTGTACAACGTAACATGCTAGTTTGAGCTTGATCTTGCGAATTATTGGAATCTAATCTAAGGAATTTGTGAAAAACAGTACTGGACGAACTGCAAAGTTGATAAACATACTATCACGTTGTTTGCAACGTTATGTGCTCCCCTTGTAAACAACTTTGAACCCATAAAGTATCTCCTTTCGAAGGCTCGAAGCAGAAGGTATTACGTATTGACCGAAAAAGGGTGTTACGTACTGCGTGCACAGCTACAACACCGTGCAAAATTGTAACCTCCTGGAAAACAAAGTTCCCGTAGAAGGGCTTATTAACTAAGTAAATCGAAAAAAAGCAGTACACGTCGGATCGGGCGGGCACGGTCTTTTAATTTCTAACAAAAACGAGCACGTGAGAAAAGTTGATATTCAAATGAAATGCCAAGAGAAATGCAAAGCCCGAGAAATGGACTCCCTTTGGTCATCACATTATTCAAACTTTCAAAAATCTTTACTTGCGCATAGGAAAATACCATAGTAACTTACACGGATAGTACGCAAGAGAAAAATGGCTGCATCATTTTGTCATGGTGTTGTAAGTGCTTATTGTCATGTAGTATAGTGGACCTTCCCTGACCTTTATCATAGACGCCATCTTGTTGTTTACGAGTAATTCTCCCTTCCTTTTGTCCTAGATTCCCGGGGCCCTTACTGTTTCCCGTCATGTGTTACCGGTGAACGTGGGCGGCTACTTCGTTCTAGTTCAACGTGTCCGCCGTATCCCGTACGTATTTTCAAGGTGTGGCCAATTTCACCCTCTACAGCCTCAGGGGTGGCGCCAGGATTTCCCCGACAGGGGGGCTAAGCTCCCCGACAGGGGGGCAGCATTTCAAGGCCCCGACAAAGGCTTTGAGTTAGTCCAGGTTGGACGTGACTTAACATTTTGAGGCGCGCGGAGCGCGCGAAATTTTTGGCCCTCTTTTCAACAAATACTTAAAAATATGGAGTTTATTTTGAAGACAAAATTTAAAAATTTTTAAAGAAATTTTGCTTTTGAGAGGACGATTAATAAGTTGGGGTGTTTATTGAAGGATCTGTCCTCCATATGGGAAAATAAAAAACGTTATACAGGCGACAACTGTAAATATTTTGGGATTACGCATTTAATCGTACTAGGCCTATGTACTTAGGCTTCAACACGAGACTATAGGTTGCCCGAAAAGGTTTTTCCTTTTATGAACCAAGTTTTGAAAATTAAGAGCTATATTGGAGAAATTTTGGAATTTAATTGAAGAAAATTTGGTTTGGGGGTACAGTTATTATGAAATATTTGGGGTTTTTATTAAGTGATATGACTTTCAAGAGCAAAATTAGGTAGAATGTTGGTGTGATTAACAGAGTTGACTTTGGTTATTTATTGTACGGAGTATCCATCGAAATTGGAAAATTTTGCCACTTTTAACAATCTGAAGCTTATACTGGAGAAAACTTGTAATTTTATGACAGATTTACGGGTTTAAAAAAAAAATCTTATCTTCTTACAAGAAAATCAAGTAGGGCATGATGTGTAGTTTGGTTAGGGTTTATGCATGCAGATAAAGGCACTTGGACCATATTGGGAAAATTCTCCCGCGGAACAGTTTGGCTTCCCATACATTTGAAGTTTTATATTTTACATATTGACATTAGACGTACGGGAGGGAGCGTTTCAGTTTCGAAGGGGCAGAATTGTCTCCTTTGTCCGAAAAATGTAATTTTGCCCGAACACAGTAATTTTTTAAAAATTGAGAACCTCCCGACAGCAGGAAATTGCATTTCCCGGGCTCGTACCTAAAAACAAATCAGTCATTATTTTGAGCTTTCTTTCGCACTAAAATTTTCACTTCATAATATTGTCCCAAAACGAAGAACAATTTGCAAGCTTGCAATGTTCCGTTAAGTAATCTGTTTGACCAAAACACTCTATCTAAGCGGAGCCCCACCATCGGTTGGCGCGGAGCGTCTAGAAAATTTGAAAATTCGTACCTCTCATATAGTCGGAAATGACATTTCCCAGGCTTATGAAGGAGATCCAAGCTGTCAATACTTTTAAGTTTTCAATCGCAGATAAACGTTCACTTCAAACTAAATTCAGCCAGAAAGACTAAGCTGATCGCTACCATTGGTTGGCGTGAAGCGTACAGAAAATTTTGAAAAATGGGACCCCTTAGACAGTCGAAAATGGTATTTCCCAGGCTTATAGAGGGCTCTAAGCAGTCGCTCTTTGAGTTTCCGTTTGCAAAAAATTTTCACTTGAAACTTAAGTTCTGCTGAACTCAAGATGTCATTCTGGGTGTCTGGTGAGGTATATCTGGTATTTCTTGCAGAATGCTTGAGATGTTTCTTTATGGTGTCATCATTTCTCCCTAAAGTTTCAAGGATCTCCATTAAAAGACCCTTGGTCAATGACTCACCTCTTCCATCATGTCCCCTCAAGATATCCTCAGTATATATTGCTCTTGATCATTACTAGTTGGCGGTGTATTTCACTATTTTCAATTTTTCATTAATAATTAAGCCACTGCTAAAAGGCAACAAACTGTGTGTAATCACTGTCTATAGAAAAGAAGAAAGTAAGATTTCCCTCAACGGCAACTAAAGCAAATGTTAAATGATTGTGGTTTTTCAAAAATTTTACACTCCCCGGACATTGATCAGTGAAACAGCCCCATTTTACTATTTGTAGTGGAATTTGCCCCTATTTTCCCTGAAATTCAGAAATTTAATTCGATTCTTTTAATATCATATGTCCTTTAGTAGATCACTACTCGAATGCTTAACTGTAATTGTATTTGGAACATTGTATGTAGCCTAACTAATTATCCCAGCCAGCCAGGAATATTTGTTCGGTCCTTTGACGGTCCATTGTCGGCTCATCGTGGGAAAATGTGTGGGTCTACGGTTCGCTGACGGGCGAGAGGTATTGATTGGCAAAAACTCTGTACCCATCATGCACTTTTCACAGTGTCAAGCCAGCGGACCTCCGATGGTTCTCCTTCGGTCAAATGGCCGCCGACAGACCGCCTGCTTACAGGGTATGATGCATCAATATACTGTGGGCCTACGTGGCATTTGGTTGTTTAGTTTCGGCGATCGATCGATCAACTATCGATTTTGGGTGATTGTAGTGCTATATGCTATTACAGTGTTGACGCCTACGTCACTGTCTGGCATTAGTTGGCATTGTGTGTGTGTGTTTTTTTTTTGTTTGTTTGTTTTTTTGGTTTCCTCTTTGAGCCCTGCATGCGCCATGAGCGCTTTTTGCGGATGTGTGCGCATTATAAATTTCCATTATTATTTTTATTATTATTAATTGGTTGGCATAGAGCATGCGCAAGAACTCATGGGTGTATATTTGGTGTTGCGCGTGTTAACGCTTGCGTGGTTGCACGCAGAGAGTAGACAAACTGGAACCTACCGTCCATTGTGACGACAGTGTAAGCGCGCCCACTGAGCTATATAGCAGCTCAGTGAGAGCGCCTTACCAACTCCTTTGACGCCCAGCTGTGATAGCATTTGTTGTAACACTGATTGAGTCTATTGAAAAAGTATTCGCGTTCAGCGTGCGTGCACCGTTGGACATCAACAGAAATGCGGAACGAACCCTGGAATATGTATACTAATTGTACAGTATGACTCTTGAAGTGCATAGGGCCAGCCGAGGCCAATGCGACGAAAGTACCTTTTACTTTCGTAATTTATTTATTTATTTTTCATTCATTTTTTTTTATTTTGCGGGCATGAACAGGGGGGCCGTGGCCCCCTTGTGCCCTCCTGTCTACGCCAGTGGTAAGACTAGGCTAGGAGAATTGATACTGTTTGGAGTAAACCTGAGATTTTAGGCGACAGGCTTCCCAAATGTTTCCCGATTTTATATCTCTGTGATTATTGTGAAATATGTTACCCTGGCCTGATTATGATCATATACTTTTGTGCCAGTGTTTTCCGGTAAATGCTTGAAAGAATTTGGATATTCTACCATTTCGGGTATTGTGTTGTGAAAAAGTCTGAAGTAAAAACTAATAGGCTCACGAATAATACTTTTGCGCTGCCCGGAGGTGTAGCAAATTTTTGGAATCTTTGCTTTTCATGAATTCTAGTACCGCGATTTATGGCGGGTTTTTTTCAGATTGCGGGCACGTCAAGGAATTTTCGGGAAAAAACAAGAGCCCAATGGGCACTGTGGTTCCTTGCCACATATATAAGAACTGCACAGCCAGTCTGTGAAATAGAGCTAAGCAAAAGTTCACACTGTACTCAATGTTTGTAACATGTTCCCAAGTGGTATTTTAGAACTAATTTTACATGAAATCAAAGATTAAATTTCTGTGGCCTTACTGACATTCAACTTTTGTAATGCTTGGTAATCCTTCAAAGACACTACCTCATTTCCATATGTATTTATGCTTGTAATCGAATTTGATATTATCACCAATAAATGATACACAATGTGGTCAGAGAGAGAAAAACACCCCAAAGGTTGTATTTCTCTCACAAGTTATTTTTACCGGCTCTCAAATAAAACTTGTTACTTTAAAACAATCTACCACTTGTCCTGTTTGCTACCTCTACACAAAAAACAGGGTTTATTCAGCAGTCACACAGAAAGCAAGTGATTAATGAAGTGTGATAATAGAATGAGGATAAGGTTACCCCAACAGAGCACAGCAGTATTAAAGAGACATATTGTAGAATCCATGCATTGCTTCCACTGGCAGAGAGACCAGTTTAATGCAGAGTGACCTGTGCTCAGTGAAATCTACAGATTTCAGTTATTGCCCTCTTAAAACTTTGAATGATCCAAAGTATGTGTACAACCCAAAGGAATCATTACTGAACGAACATAAAGGACAAATTTCTAAGGTGTTTGGGTGTGTAAGCATGCAAAACCAGGTGAGATAAAAAATCTATTGAAACTATCTTTATCTAGCTTACAAGATTTTCTAAATAACATTTCCAGCAGTTGACCTCCAGTGACCTTGATGACCTTTGACCTTAACCAAACACAGATTGCTTTGAAATCTGTCCTTTCTACCTTAAAATACTGTGTTAAAACGTTTTTCGGTGTTTGACCCCTGGTGACCTCAGACGACCCCTTGACCTTCACAGAACATATCCAATTTCATCCTTACACCATAACACATCCACACACCAAGTATGACATCTATCCAAGTTTCCTAACTAGAAATATCCTGTTGAGAAGGTTTTTAGTTTTTGACCTCTGGTGACCCCAAATGACCTTTGACCTCCACCAAAAACGATAGGGCACACCTTCTCCCTATGACGAATCTATGTACCAAATCCAAGTTCCATCCAACCTTCCCTTGTTGAGTTAGAGCGTACCGAAGCAAGTGTCACACACACACACACACACACACACACCTACACACACACACACACACGCCAACCTGACTACATAGGTTCCTTTGCTACCGCAAGGAACCAAAAACTATGCCATTTTTTTAAACTCCAGTGGTTATTTGATTCTTTGCAAATCCTTGTACTAATTTTTCCAATTTCCCGCCACATTTTAGAATGTGTGGATTTTTTGGAGAGGGGGGGGGGGTGGGCGGGGAGGGACAGACTTTCCCCTTGCCCCCAATCCCTAGCTCGTACGCCAATGGAGATATCCTATCTAGGGTACATGGTCGGTGACATGGAATTTTCAGTTGGGTCAAATTCTTCTCCATTCTTTTTCTAAAGTACTCCCGGCCCTCTGGCAAAGGGCCGTTCGGCGAAACCAAAACTTACACTGACTCCTTCCCGAAGAAGCTATATTACGATTATTCACGATTATCCACATGGCTGCTGTGCCACTGTATTGATAGTTATAGTTCCAGAGCAGTCACTGCATATACACTTGAATGCCTTATCTGAGTTAGTGCTGTTAAAGTTTGAAAATTTCTTCCAAAATCAAAGCAATTTGACAATTACCATACACCGTTTGGGTCCTGTCAAACCCAGATTCAGCCGTCCATCGCGCACAAGAAATGTGAAACATGTTATTATCATCATGAGTTACACTCCGAACTTAGTTTCTATTTACAGCGCTGTGAACTGTTCACCTGTAAGACATGACATGAATATTAAAACATTGACGTATCAACTCATTAATATGAAGTGGTTGCCAGAGGGGTGCGATTTATCACTTCCCGATAAGCTCTCAACTCGGCTGAAACCCACTTGGCTATTTTTTTGATCTTACTCTTATGCAGGCGCGTAGCCAGGATTGTATCATAGGGAGGATTTTGGTGTCATGGGGGCGTTTTGGGGCACTATGTGAGGGAAAAGTGGAAGGATAGAGAGAAAATCCGCTACTTTAGGTGTCTTTTGCTTTGCAAGGTTGGGTCATGGGGGGGGGGGGGGTTAACCCTCCCTGTGGCTACGCCACTGCACTTGTGAAGTGTACGGACATGCCATGCATATGACATGCTTGTATGTTTCCTATTTAGAGATAACATGTTAACAAGGTAAACAGAGTTCAATGCATTGCAATGACATGCATCCACATGTTGTTCATTATGCAGATTATGTATGCTTGGTAATTTGAAATATTGTTCTTGCAGGTCTTTAGTAATTGACCTCTTGCAACCTCAGATGGACACTTGACATTTTAAAAATATTTACAGAGATGTTCTAAATATAATATCCAAAGTGTAAGTTTAACTAGTTTCAATGCTTCTTATTTTGAGATAACTTGTTTACAATGTTTTTTAGGTTAAAACCTGGTTCATAGTGACCTATGACCTTGACAAAACCTAGAGTAGCAACGCTACTGTCACTCAACCCTCCTGATCTAGGAAATATTCGGTTTGAAATAACAAATATATAATATTGATTTGGTTTGTCAGTTAAGATGTATAATATAGAACACAGTCATGATCAATATGTGAAACACACATGAACTCAATTTGAACGACTTGCGTTCTGTACCATGTCATGGAAAATCTACGCTAGTTTGTGTCTGTTACTGTCCCTGGTTAGTACCCCACTGCATGTAAAGCTGCCCTTAGAGGAGACAGGGGTGAGGTTCGGAAGATACACATTTCAGTAAAAAATTACCACAACTTTGTGCAGACTGAAAGTACGCAAGGAGCTTGTTAAAGCTTGAACCCACTCTCCCAAAACAAAACTGGCAAGCATAATTATGAACTACTGGATGAAAATTACACCAGACATTCCATTCCAAGTCTAAATGTTGTCAGGTAACGTAGATTTTGGGAATTTTAAGGCCCAAATCTCGCATTCCAAACAGTACCAATTCTCCTAACCTTCTTATTTAAGCCCCTCCCTCAATTGCCTGAAGTATTTCCTCATCTCGACACAATTTTTTTTTGCTTAAGGGTAAGCATAGAAAAGTTCCATGCGTATAATGAAAACACTTCCAGTACAGTTCATGTTGTGTAATATAAGCTTTGGCACTCTGCACTGTTTGATTTACTGTCAGTCAAAGAGCTGAGCCAATTGAGAATTTTTATAAAACCCTACAAGAATTGTAGTTCGGGGGTGAGAGGATTGATCCTTAAAAATTTGAAAGTGTTTCGAATTTTATAAATACTTATAACATGACAAACAAATAGTACTGCCTCCTCCTGATTAAAGAGACCGAGTCATGCAACTGATTCAGCACCATGAGTGAGCAAAGTCTAAAACTAAACTCTCTTACAGACAAATAGCAAGTGCTTAGACTACCACTCTATCGGGTCGAGGGCGTCACTGATGAAAACGAGCTCGATGTGTCGATACAAAGGCTGTGCAGTAGATACTTACCGTTGGAAATCTAGAAACACTGTTAGTATGCCTCATTGAAAATGCACACACTAGACCCTGGCTTCTATGGGGAACATAAATGTCTGGATATCAGTCAAACAAGTACAGTAACTGAAAATTGGTCTTTACACACATGCTTCTTGACTTGAACTTGAAGGCAATCAACTGTTGAACATGCACCGCCACATAAAAGGAAACTAATAAAAATACCGCTCCTTTTATCCAAATCATGTAGAACAGAATAACCTGTGTTGCTATCCATCGCGATACGATATCTTCACTGCAAATTGCCCCCTCTCCCCCAAAAAAATCCACGAAAAACTGCAAAAGTTAAAACCTTTTGAACAGAGGTACAAACATTTCTTCCCACAGTATCACGTAATCTCTACCCACACTAGTGGAGTGAACTTAGACAAACCCACCTCTTAAATGCTATGTGTGGAAATTATCCATGTTCCCTGTCTCTTGAGATGTAGTACTAAAATGTCTGACCTCTGGTGACGTTCAAATGACCTTTGACCATGCACCATCAACATGAATGGGTTCATTTTCCTTGACAAACCGTTTTTATGTAAGATGTTTGATATATGGGCGTTTCCATAAATACAGAGGCCAGTAGGTGACATGAGACTGATAAGAGTCAAAATTTATAAACTGCCTGATCGTCTTCCAAGTTGCATTATAATGTGAATATCTGTGGAATCTCTACGGTAAATGTTCAAATTGTTTTTGCATTCAGTTGTTCATTCATGCCAGGCGATAAAAAAAAGAGAATAAAAATATCATTTGTAACAGAGAAACCAAACACGTTGCTTTATCAAGCTATAGGACAAGGGACAAAATAGCTGGGTTCCCATTGCAATTTGTTTACCAAGAATAAGTAAGTTCGGGAATTGTTTCCGTGGCTATGCACTTGCGCACATCCTCCAAATCGTAGGAATACACAAACCAACCCCGTGCCTACAACAAGTGTTCCAAATTTGAGTTAACATGAAAATTTCGTGACATCATTCTTTTTTAATCCAATCATAACATTAGGAGGAATATTAATGGGTTCTGTCCAGTGGAATTCGTCTGAATTGCCCTTTTGTGGTATAAATACCATAAAAAGATCCTAGATCCGCCCCTGTGCTGAGCTTGGTTTGTGTATCACACCCCGTGCCTCATAATTCCATGTGCCAAAGAATTATCGACCTACAATCCTCAACAAAAATGACGGGTCAAAACAAGCAAAACAAGCAATGAACAGAACACCATCCCCCCCACTCCCCCATTCAATGTTGCGACAGCCCAAGGCGTCCTGAAACTTCAACATTGATACGGGGAGCGGGGTTTGTCCCATGTATTTTTGTCGAGGATTGTAGCTTATTGCAAGTTGCTAATCAGTTCTTATTTTGATAAGCAAAAGATGCAGTTTTTACCATGTGCTAATACTAATGATTCATTAAAGATTTGCTAAGGATTTTTTTCACTAACACTATTTTATCCAATGACAGGTCAATCAGATTTGGGGTAATCCCATAATTTTTACCATTTACAATGATGTAAGAAGTTAAGAAGCAACTAGCCAGCTAGCAACGTATTGATGGTGTCCTGTTTTGCACCATTTTTGAAAGAAATGAAGTGGACCTAGGCAATTTCTAGTTAATTATAACTAGAGCACCAATGGTGCAGTAGCTCAAACCCGAGTGAACGGCTGACACAGTGGAACCCTTATCTGTGAGTAGATCATTACATGGAAGGGGGAGAGGGGAAAAACTTTTCAGAGGAAGAAATGCACCACCAACCAAAGTTGTGACAGGGCATGCCCAGGAATTTGTCAGGGGGAGGGGGAGGCAAAGTCCAAGGACATAGCCACAGCACAGTGCCATAATGGGTTGGCACCAAGAGCAAAAAAGGTTTGGCCCAGAATAGCTCCGAAATAGCCAAGAGTGGTCATCCGAGGCATATCTACTGATAAATTGGTGGAAAACTCTAGCAATCAGTTATGCAATGTTGATATTATTTTACTTTAGTTTTTGTGCTTTTTCTAAAATTCTGAATTTTCATGGGACTGTTGCTGTGAATGCGTATGGATTGCTATTCTGACTGTAACAGTGTTAATGGTAAATGGTACAGCATGGCGTTTATTGCTGACTGGTTTGGAAGCATTTTTAAGGGCGAGAGCAGTCCCCCAGATTGAAGTAGCGTAGTACATGTTCTGTTTCATAACTGGTTTTGAGAGACATGTGACATAACTGTTAAGTTGTTATGAAATGTGAAATTTACGTGCAGCAACTGGTTGATTTACCTTGCACATGCAATATCGAATCCATAAAATATGATGTAAGACACTTTGAAGAGAAACAAGAATACATTTGTGATATTGAAATGTACATTCCTTGCAAGAAAAGTTTGCAAGATTGCTTTTGACCTTCAAAGTGTGCCTGAAGGATAAAGCCAAGGTACTATGAGGTGAGCGTTTTGTAGGATAGCTTTCCATGATTGGTTGAGCTTAGAAGAAGGGTTTACGTCAAGAATTGGCGATATGTTAGAGGGGTACTAATTGTAAGCATTTTGGTGAAATTTGCATTGAATTCTGACGTGTCGTTCTCAGGATATGAGGAAGTAAAGTTGTCACATTTTTAAAAAGAAGTTGAAGCAAGCGCATGTGACATCATATCCCCACATTGATGAACTGTCTTTTGTTTTTCTTTAAACTTTTCAGCTTATTTTGTCAGTCCACAATCCCATATTATTAGAATCTGATCGCATAAGTGGCATGAGAACTTATCAAACTTCGCTTTGCTCTAAGGGAGTCCTATTCCAATGTAAAAAGAAAAAAGAAAGGGAAACAAAACATTCCCTTTTAAAAGGCAGGAGCAGTCATCCCAAATTGAAGAAGTGTAGTAGACTGTCCAGTTTCATGATCGGCTGCTGGGAGTCATGTGACAATGTTTTTTTCTCTTCAAATGTGAAATTTGCCAGAGATAACTGCTTGGTTTACCTTGAATATGCAATAGCAAAGTCATAAAATGTAATTAAAGATACTTTGATGAGAAATAAGATGAAAATTGAGTTATTTAGCTTTTTCGTCAAATAAGTTTGAGGGGACTGCTCTTTACCTTTAATGCGAGGGAGTGATTAAACCTCCTGATGCCCTAAGCTCACTTTTGAACACAAATCTAGCTACTTCATTAACAGATATTTCGAGTATTATTAGTCCGATTTGAATGAAGATATCACCACACTGTGAAGATTTGGTTCCTCAAATCACATTCATGTGGGTAACACACATCCCCACCTGTGGAGGTGTTAGCTTGCACCTTTAAAACTCATTTCCTGAGATTTACACTCATCCCCCCTGAAGATGTGGTGACTTCCATCCAATTTGAAATGATATATATCAAGAACTAATTTCATAATTATTCATTGGTTATAAGGTGTATGCACGGACTTATATACATGGACAGAGCATGTAACGTGTACGTCCTATCCGTAGATGGTCGTCACCGGCTGGGACAAACAAAGGCGCACCAGGATAGCCGCCGTAAAGATACAATTTGTATGTGTTACCGCTGTGATATTTTAAACAAAAGTTCAACTTGAATGTCATATTCCTGCAATACGTGTACCTTAACTTGCCATATTTCAAAACTATTTCAACTTTCTTGCAAAATATGGTTATATACTTGAGCAATTCCAAACTTTCACACAAAACCATAGCGGACGGCCATCTTGGTGCGTTTTTTCTCACACGTACATACGTAGCGACAATCTACCATGCAGTATGCTCTGTCCATGTATAGGAAGTCCGTGGGTGTATGTCAGTGATCACAGCAGAATATGCGATTACTGATCTAACTCGATAATTTGCCTTTCTATAAGCTTCATGTCTGCCAACATGGAACACATACCATGGACTTAAATTTTGTGATAATGACTCCTATTTCCTCAACAGATGAATCCACGATTTAAAATGATTACCTTTCTTTAAGGTGTAACCTAAGTGAGAAGCTTCTGTTGCCTTGCTTTCTATTTTTACAGAAATCAGGAAGTCTAGTTAGCAAGGAAGAACGCAAGTTTAATGAGCTAACACAATTATACATCAAGGTCTATCTGATTTATCAAGTTTGATTTGTGAAACATTTCCCGAAAGGATAATGGAAGGCATATTCTGTAGACAATGTTCATTAAAAATTTTTCTTTGTTATGAGGCGAAAACTGAATCTCAATAGCATGCACAGCGTTCGGAACATACATCATGGAAAATCTGTGATGTCATCGCTGCACATTAATTTGACATTTCATTCAATTTATTTATAATTTTGATGTCGCCGAAGGCCACATTAGGCAACAGTGGTAGTTGTACTCTACGTATGGTAAAAGGGTAATGTTTGTTCTACAGGCAAAGATATTTAAACATTCCAACAATATTAAATTTCAAGGGCAAAAAGGACTTCAACTTAAGAAGAAAAACAAAAGGAATAAAAGACAATGTACCAACATAACAATACCTTGTTGTGGCTTTGTTGAAAAACAGTGGATTTGGGAGTAATTTTAAACAAAAAATAACCAATCTTTACAATGAGATTTCTTGATTTAGGAAAAGGAATCGCGACAGGGTTTGATGGACACGGTGGGGATTTTTTCTTTTTCACCAAACCCAGGTGAAAAGCCACTAGAAGGCCTTTAAACAACTGCTAAGGGAAGGTCTCCCACCCCCCATGCATACACCTTTTTTATGTAAGCTTTTTGCAAGAATTTTCTCGGCTTCCATACGTTCTACATCTCATTTGAAATTTGAAATAGATACATATTACGTAACTCAATGCTCAATAAAAGTTAGAAACATTTCAAAGGAGTTTAAAAGTTGCTGTTCCTTAACTTGAAAGTTTTCAACTATGAAGTAAAAATCTAGATAACATCAAATGTATAAAACGAATCAAATAGAATAAATAGTGTTCCTTTTTTCAATTCTAAACGAAACTGTATTTGTAGAGCCAGAGCACACAATTGCCCACGTTAAAAATGGTCTCGTCTGACTGAGTCATCAAAAAAACTTTTTGATAAAACAGGGTATTGGCTTGAGACAGTCAACATTATTTCTCTCGTCAAATGTTTCTGTTCCTCAAACTTAAAACTATGAAGTAAAAATCTAATTAACATAAAATAATTTAAACGAAACAAACTGAATAAAGTTTTTTTTTTTTTCTTCCTTTCCAAACAAAACTAAGTACATTTGTGGAAACAGAGCACACAATTACCCACGTTTAAAATGATCTCGTCTGACTGAGCCATCAAAAACAATTTTCGATAAAACAGGGTAATGGCTTCAGACAGTGAACAATGTGTTGTGGCGTAGTACTTGTGCTCTAATGTTAAGAAAGTCGATGAACCAAAGTATACGCCAACAGTAAAATACACGATCCTACTCTGCAAAAGTATTGTCTGCATGATTCCATAATTTTTCCCTTTCGGAAAACCCAAAATTGACCCTCCTCATCTTAACCTCAAGCACGACTGGTTTACAAACAGTGTAAAGTGACTCTATGCTTAGTTATTGTAATTCATCCTCCTGAATTTTAGTATGTCTACAAAGTGCTTGCATGCACCCACAACCAGAATGCAAAAATGCGTTGAGGTTTCGATGATATATAAATCTGCTGTTTCAAATTTGCCATCATGCACCATTATCTTGTCACTCATATGTTATGCTAGCATGTTCAAAAAATCATTTTATTCCAGATGCCCTTTTGACCTCCACAAAAGCAATACTATAGATGGATTGATAGATCGGATCGGATCGGATGGATGGATGGATGAATGGATGGATGGATGGATGGATGGATGGATGGATGGATGGATGGATGGATGGATAGATAGATAGATGTAATGAGATATCATGTTTACGAGATTTTCAAACTTTGACTGCTGGTGACCCCAGATGACCTTTGACCTCCGCTAAAGACTAGAGGGACCATCTCCGCATAACGCATCCACATACCAAATATAAAATCTATTTAAAGCTTCCTATCTTGAGATATCCCACTAACCAGATATTGAGACTTTGACCCCTGGTTACCCCAGATGACCTTTGACCTCCGGAAAAACGATAGGGACCATCTCCTGACTATAACGTATCTACATACCCAAATATGACATCTATCCAAGTTTCTTATCTTGAGATATCGTGTTAACGAGATTTTCAGACTTTGACCCACGGTGACCCCAGATGACCTTTGACCTCTGCCAAAAACAAGAGAGACTATCTCCTCACCATAACGCATAAACATACCAAATATAAAATCTACCCAAGCTTTCTTTCTTGAGATATCGCGTTAACGAGATTTCCAGACTTTGACCCATGGTGACCCCAGATGACCTTTGAACTCTGCCAAAAGCAATAGGGACCATCTCCTGACTATAGCACATCAACATACCAAATATGAAATCTTTCCAAGCTTCCTATCTTGAGATATCGTGTTGACAAGATTTCCAGACTTTGACCCATGGTGACCCAGATGACCTTTGAACTCTTCGAAAAACAATAGGGACCATCTCCTGACTATAGCACATCAACATATCCAAATATGAAATCTACCCAAGCTTCCTATCTTGAGATATCGTGTTGACAAGATTTCCAGACTTTGACCCCGGCGATCCCAGATGACCTTTGACCTCTGCCAAAAACAAAAGAAGTCAGCTCCTCATCATAACGCATCAACATACCAAATATGAAATCTACCCAAGCTTCCTATCTCGAGATATCGTGTTAACGAGATTTTCAGACTTTGACCCCCGGTGAACCCAGATGACCTTTGACCTCTGCGAAAAACAACAGGGTTCTTTCTCTCAATATGGCGCATCTATGTACCAAGTTTGAAAACTGACAGACATTCCTATCTTGAGATATCGTGTTAACGAACAGTGTCACAAACACACACACATACATCCACACACACATCCACACACGCACATCCACACATACATACATACACACACGCCATCGTGAATGCATAGGTTTCTCTTTCATCGAAACCAATAAAACTGCTGTTCTCATCAGACAAGATATGTTTACACTATCCTAATCAACCTCACATGATTGACCATCTTGCACCCGGACAGTTTTAAAGGGGGTTCAGTTCAATGGGAAACACTGAATTTGTGAGACTGGTAGAAATAGTAGGGTGGCACAAAAATGGTCAGAAAGGTGTCAAAATTATTTTTTATCCCAAAACAGAAAAATATTGTAATAAGCACATGACAGCCACCTATCTGAACCATTTTGAGGTCAAGTTTGCAATGCATCTAGGAGAAAATAGCATTTTAAAATATTTATACATATGACCTCAAATGACCCTTGGAAGACGACTGACCTATTTTTCTTTTTTTTTATAACCAACTGGAAGCCTTTCCAAAGTTGATTAAGCATACCATGTTTGGTAACTATTAGTCTCACAGGGGCAAAGCAATAGCAACACGTCAAAAATTGTCGCACCTTTTGATCTCGTATGACCTCGAATGACCTTGCATAAACAAGTCTACGTACAAGATTCAACAACCACTACGCAAGGAATATTATGGCCAACTTTCCAGGACATTGTGCACTACTTGTGGGCGGGGTGACAATTTAAAAAATATCCACAAAACAGCCACTAATGACCCCTAGATGACCTTTGACCTCAACTTTTTGAACACAACATGTAGCCCTACGTCAAATGACTAACGTGTCCAAGTTTCCTTACAATGCATCGACAAATATGCCCCTGAGAGCTTTAAAGGCAGTTGTGAACAGACATGGTAGACGGACAGACAAAAGACAGATAGACAGAGTGACGGGGAAGTTTACAACAGCTCAAACAGCTCTATGAGCTGGTTTGAGCTAAAAATGGCACGACAGGCGTATTTGGCATTACAATACTGAGTGTTCACAAAACTATGTAACACTACCACATTTGTCTAATTCAGTGCAGTCAGTGCTGCTATTTGGGTGTAATCATAATGCCAAGCTGTAGCGGTGTTGAGGCATTCACTACAATAAACGTAAAACCAAAAACCACGTAAATATTTTCGTCTGTCCCACACAATTCAGAACCCCTGGCACTGGTATGGGATTGATTTCCACGGCTGCTATAGGGTTGGGCGGCACCATGAAAATATTGGTACTGGTACAGTAAAGCTCACAGAACCGGTATTGAGGCAGCACCGGTTCTCAAATCTCGGGTAGGACAGTCAGGTGGGAAGGAACCTAAACCGTTCACAACACTCCTGTTACTCTGTACTTTGATGCAGCTGGGCGTATGATTGCATTATTACCATGCAAAAAGCTCTGCTTTGACTTTGTTAACCACATTTCTTTAATCAATCTGCACAATCGTAATTAGTATTCCTGTTTCCCATCTAGACATTTCCAGGGTAATTTTTTCGATAACCGGTATTTTTTCAAGAACCGGTATTAGTAACACACCAAATATCTTCGTTATTTTTCACCTGTACCTCTAGTACCGGTATTCACATCAATACCGGTATACCGCCCAAATCTAGCTGCTACGTTGCCAAAAGACACTATTTAGGATTGGCCTCAGAATATGGCGGTCTAGAATCAGAACTGGTTCAGAATTGAAGGGTACTGGACTCAGTATACTGACTCATAATGGTGGCTATTGAAGGCGAAATTCGTCCGGAATCGGGGTTTTCTGGACTTACATACGGACCCGTTATTTTTACACCGGATAGTGGGGTACGCGTCATCTTCGATTCTTTGGAAAGCTGATAAGTATACGATTTTAACAAGAGTTATGAAACCTTTTTGGCGCTTTCTTTTTCATACAAGTGGGTGAGCATTTTCTTAAGGGCAGGGATACAATTTTTTAGTCGTGAAATCAATTCCCCTGGGGGAGGGGGGCGGCAAAGTCTCACCACGCAACATTTTATAGGATCACAATGAACGTCGATCATTCTTATCAAACTTTTTGTCTTCGCGACATTTCCAGTTTCAATATCCATTCCTTGCCTTGCAAGCCCATGTCGAAAAAGGGAATCGCTGAAATAGGGGATGCAAACTAAATTTTTCAGGGCAAATGATGTTAAAATTCGTAAGCCAATAGTAATTTTCAATTTTCCGGAGACTAAGAACATTCCAGTCAGTTGTGAAGCTCACCCCCTTTGCCTAGGGGTGAAAAAATTTCCCAGAAAGGGAGCAAACTTTTCCCCAGGAAGAGAAGTAGAGTTCCTACAATTCTCCCTATAATTTCATGCAAAGAAAAGAGGATTTCCCCTCCATTTCGCCAAAATTTCCCTTCAGATACCAAAATTTCCCGGATAGGAGCCTCCCACCTTGACAACTTTTTTCTCCCCTTATCAAGACGGGACTGTGTAGGCCTACTGAAGCTAATACACACAACAGCTGCTGCAGTAGGCAAGTACATGATCTCAATTATGACTTAATAATTCGCTTTGATTTCAAAAATGCAATTTGGGCGCAAAAACAACCGATATCATAGTTCTACTTTGAATACAACCTATCCATGCTACTCACGCAAGGAAATAAACTGCTGAATATCTTAACATTTATGAACAAATCTCGGAAGTGAAATAAGGGTACATTAACAACAACGCGAATGACCCAAAAAGGGATGTCGTCAATCAATACGTCAATGCTCTCTTTGCATAAAAAATTTGAAAGCAGTTCAGTTTTGTCAGTACATTGCATAAGGTAATACACGGAACAACGAAGCAACGAAACGGATTGCTTAACTGCGTAGGCAGGTTAATGTCTAGCAAATTGCATCTGTGCTACTACATGACCTTCAACACGATTGACTTACTCAATGTGGGGAGCGTAATCTCTCATCTCTTTCGAAAACGAAAGGATTCTTCTATTAAATAAAATGCCCTGTCACGTACAAAAGCTATTCACGTTTCCTTCTATGACAAAGATTGAAGATTTATCTCAAGATATGACGTTTTGGGGCAAAGGTGACCTTTAACATGGGTGATGTTGACCTGTGACCTACGGACCTTAAACCTTTATTGGTTATGGTTATTTAATATTCCTATCATTTAATATGCTTATTTTCCTCAAAATGGTGCATCCACACACCTTGTATGTATACTGTCCGGATATAGCGATACGGTATGTCAAACACACCTATAGGCCTATACGGATCCGATAAGCTCTTTTGTTTAGTGACGGTGGGCAGCCGCCATTAGTGGGGTCCATCAGCCTAAAGTAGTCTTCAGTTATTGTCTACTTGAATTTTAAACCATCATATACAGTGAAATTGAAGGAATCGAATTACAATTTAGAGTACAAACATCCATGATACAGGTAAGCAAGGAAATTGAAAGATTAAAAAGTGATAGACCTCAGTTATGGCCGACTGAAATCATACCATCACTTGCTGTCCGGATTCGTCTATAAATACACTCCACTGACTTAAAATATGCATGGACAGAGCATTAACGTGTGCGTTCTATCTGTAGATGGTCGTCACCGGCTGGGACAAAATAAGGCGCACCAAGATGGCCGCCGTGAAGGTATAAATCGTCTTATTTGACGACGAATCTGTAATATTTAAAACAAAAGTTCAACTTGAATGGGTTAAAATATCATATTCCTGCAAACGTGAAGTGATTTTGGCCTTAACTTGCCATATTTCAAAAATATTTCAACTTTCTTGCAAAATATGGTTATATACTTGAGCAAGTCCAAAAACCATAGCAGACGGCCATCTTGGTGCGCTCTTTCTCACATTACAGTAGAGACAATATACCGTGCAGTATGCTCTGTCCATGTATACGAAGTCTGTGATACACACACATGCACACACCCACAATGCGACACGAAAGAATATTCATAAGTTTATCGGAAGATCAGTTCCAACGCTATGAAAAGGTTAAAAGCATGAAAAGACAAGCCTTTCCAACCACAATAACAACATTTTACAAGCCAGTCCAACCCCCCACCCAAGTAAAATAAAATAAAGTAAAATAAAATAAAAAAAATGCATTTCGAATACAGCGCAAGTTTTAGCGCTGTCAAAAATATGAGGTCGTTTAAACGAGTTGTAAAAAGATGTAGCCATTGCACTTTATCTAATGTTACGAACTTTAATGATTTCAGCATTTGGACAATCACTATTTGTTGTAAGCTGCTAAGAAGATATTTTGCAACTTCCCAAAAAGCAACAGAACCCTCAAAAAAAAAAAAAAAAAAAACTCCTTGTCGGAGGTTTCCAGAGTACGTCCTTATCCTCCCGGGATATTGTCCAAAGAGCGAGTTCGGTAAATCGTTGCCGCATGGAATTGTGGGCACAGCGTTGGATACACAAAACGAGCTCGGCACAAACTGTACGAAGGTGCTGTACCTTGTTTTCGTCAATCCTTATTTATACAACGCTAGGTGTCTAGCCAACTTGAACGAAAATAGGTCTTAGCCCTAGCCCTACTTTGTAGCACATTAAAATGCGATTTTTTACACCAAAGAGAAGTCTTTGACACGGTCAACTGCACAAAATCACACTTGAGATGCCTCCTTATACGTAACGGATGGATTGAGATAGAATGATTTCATGATTTTTTCGTGTAAACTTTTGTAATACTTGTTGTAGGTACGGGATTGGTTTGTTTATCCCGACGATGTGGAGGATGTGCGCATGTGCATGACCACCAAAATGAATTACCGAACTCGCTGATTCAAGCTCCCCCTCCCCCAAGTTAATCTCCGTCACATACACAAAGTTCACAAGATCCAGTATGAAGATGACCATGCATGGTACAAAGAACTCGATTTCGCAATATAAAGAAAATGAAAATATTACATTTCTGAAGCAAAGATGACTGCGTGTTTGGTAAAATTCCAATACAACTGAAGAAAGTGCTTTTTTGAGGTGGGTTTATTCTGTACCACAAACTTCATTTTTGTGCACGAGGTACCGTTATTCTTAGTGACTTGCAACTATTCCGTTTTTAAGCACAATGTTATTTTTTAAGTTAGTTAAAGGCATATTCTGGAGACAAAATTCATTAACTTCAAATTAAGCAGAAAAATTTTCTCTTTCAGAGGGTGAAAACTGCATTTCAATAGCTTATAGCGTTCCGAAGATACAAATTTTTAAAGTATTCCAAATTTTTCATGGGATTTGATGCATCATGGGAAATCTGTGATGTCATAGTGGCACATTAATTAGACATTGCATTCAATTTATTTATAATTATGATGCCGCTGCAGACAATATTAAGCAACATTTTTGGTTGTGCTTTACGTATGGTGAAGGGTAATGCTAGATTTACAGGAAAAGATATTCAAACATTCCAAGAGTATCAAATTTCAAGGACAAACAGGATGTTCAATTATAAAGAAAAACAAAAGGAATTTGAAGCAATGTTCCCACATAACAAAACTTTCTGTGGCTTTGTTGAAAAGCAGAGGCATTTTTAACAGAAATAATCAATCTTTAAAGTGAGATATCTTGAGTTAGGAAAATGGTATTTTGATAGGGTTTGAAGGACATGGTGTGGAATATCTTTGCTTTTCTTACAAGACAGAGGCAAAAGGCCACCAGAACATGCCTTTAATTAGATGAGCTCCTCAGATGCGGTTAGTGCTAAGTTTGTTTATATTTATGAGTTTTTTTTATGTATAATGCTTTGTTAGTGTACTGTTATTATAAAGTTGGGTCACTGCCTTGAATAACAAGTATTTTCCGTTGTCTCGTTTCCTTGAAATGTCACATGTTTTTGCTTTCACATATACTCGTTCTTAACTTGTTATTTTTCTAATTCATACGAATTATAAATTTGAAATTAAAATTTTCTGCTCAGTGTTTAACCAACCAGTGCAAGTAGGAAAGACAGCGTCCTTTCTTCCAGTTGTGGCTGATCGGCTTGTTGTCACACTTCATTGCTTGTAATGAAAATCAAGAACGATCCCAGAAAGTTGTATTTTTTAAAGTCTTCGGTATGACCTGGCCATGAGTCGAACTCCAGACCTTCCAGCTCTCTAACTACTTGACCATGCAGTACATTGTTAGTTTCCCTAGATATCCTTGTTCTTATACAAGTTTTTTCTCACAATACAAGGGTAAAAAATTGAATGCAATGTCAAACTTATGTGCTTATCGGTACTACATGCAATTCAGTCTAGATGCACGTATGTCCATGACCATTTCCTGAATTGTGAATGGCCCAGGATGCCGTCAGTTCTCTCGGATCCTAAACTGTATTTCAATATTATGAAACAAAGTCGGGAGGCCTTTCACCTCATATTTACTGCATTCGCTGACGCCACAAACCGCGCCCTTTTGCCAGGCAAATCTTAGTGTAGTACGCTAGCTACAGTTAGCTGAGAAGCATTTGACGACCCACGTGTGGACTGTTGCATTAAAACACTGTTGGGTTTTAGCCCGGCAGTAGGCGTGGCTTACAGATTATGACGTCACGTGAAAGTACTCTTTAAGAAGAAGTAGAGCTCAAGTGAATAATGCGAACGTCTGCAACGAACATGATATAAACAGTAAAAAATTTAAGTTCATTGCCAAGGTAACTAGAAAGCCAACAGGCTTAGTGATTCCTTGCCGTATGATATATCGTAGCAAACATGGAAACAAACATGACATGCATGAGATCCCATACAATTATCCTACTTAATTGAGATATAGTACTAGTAAGGTCAAAACTTTTTGACCTCATGTGACCCAAAATGACCTTTCGACCCCTTAAAAACAATAGTGATCACCTTACCAACATGTCCATCAACATGAGTAATTCAAAATTAAGCTTAGTACAGAATGAGTATGGAAGTACTACCACCATGGTATGAGATCCCTCACAGTTATCCCCCTAAAAATATTATGTCTACAAAGTTTGATCTAATTGTCACCTCAAACCTTTGACCTCCACACACAAGAGGAATTTCTCACACAGCTTTAATAATAATATTCCAGAAAACTGTCTCATTACTTGATAAAGCGGTATTTTGAAACCATTTTTATCAAAAGTTTGGTCAATGGGGACAGCTCTCCATTCTGAAGTCTCTATGTTCTTATGCCTCTATGTTTCGAAAAGTCTGCATTGAGGTTAATGTTTAAACAAGCCCTCATCGACACACTCTTCTACAAGTATTGGATCAAATACTGTGTTCTCACATACCCGCGCTCGAGGTAACACTGTATAACCTCACACTCGAGTAACGTGGGAACGCGGGTTAACGCGGGTTAACGCGGGGTTGGTGTTTAAATTTCGATCCACCTCAAATCGCAGGGTTAAGCAGTTTTAAACATCGTATTTGTTTTAATCAAGCAAGGTCACAGGTATTTATCGCACTGATGACAGGTATTTTCTTACATTTTGCTGTAATCTGTGTGTGAAATATTTGGCCTCGTTACTATGGTAACACTATCCAATCAACGAAACACTGGGTACGTGAGAACACAGACTGGAAAACACGGGGTTAGCCTGTGGTTTTGTCTGATTGTAAACACGAGTTAACACTGGGTGTTGGGGGGTATGTGAGAACAAGCCTAAAGAGACATCTGAACAGAGATGTGTAACCTTGGCTATTACTGATGGCAATTTTTGCTTTATGGGGGAAATGCCCCACCCATTGTCTATGGTATCCTCTGCAAATTAACAAAAGCAGATATCCCTATTAATCCATAATTTAACAAGACTTTTAATTCGCCTTTTGTCTACTTATACTGTAGGTACAGCATAACATACAGTACAAGTTTTCCTTGTTTGATACACAGTATACAACATTATGCTTGCTCTTATTACCTGAACTACTTTTAAATGACAGCAGCAATGCAAAATAAAATCTTAACACTTTTGAAAAGTGTCATAAAGGGTAATCTTGAAGCAATGGTTCTATGCATTAAGCTTTTTGGTACACTTTTTTTTTGTGGGGGGGGGGGGGGGGGGGATAGTGACATGGATAAAAATGAAATGTGAGACAAGAATTCCCACTCGATGATGATATTTGACATAACTATATAATCCTTCACCAGATATAAGCAGAGATGAGGCAAGTAGTATGCTGATACATTTTATGCTATCAAAAATTTTAAACAAATTCTAGAATGAAACTAAGTGACAAATAATCACTGTAGAGCATATTGTAACTGTAAAGCAGAAACACCAGTCTAGACGGACACCAATGTTTAAAGTTGTGTTCAACAAAATTCCTTATACAAACACACTATTTGTTCAATTCCACCAGCTTCTATGTAAAGGACACTAATTTCTGAAGGGTGTCAATCTACAGTATTTCTAAGATGACTTTCAGTTTAGAAACTTGATCAGTGTACATGAACTTCTCGATCTCCAGACAATGGCTAGGCAAACAACTTTTATTTGTGGTCAGATGAGACAAGATAATGTGGACAGTTATTTTATGCTGGATTTAACAGAGGTGTGACTTTCATGGAGGTCTGACATTTTGACCACAAATAGAGTACTGAATGTCTGCAGGGAATGGCAGGAAATAGGAGTATATACAAACAATAGGCTGTCATGGTTATGTACTGAGATAAAAATAAGCTTTCTTCAGAGGGTTTATAAGAGTCAATTAACACCACTTATACAGTAAAAAGCTTAGGTCAATTGAGCTGTATGTTTGTATGAGGTAATCCTTCAGGACACTGTGGGGATAACTGGCAGTCAACTGTGAAAAATTGGGCCAGATAACTGTGACCAAATGGCAAAGAATGGGTCAGTCACAATTTGATTCACTCTATTAGGCAATGACAGTTCATGTGCGCTGAAGGGTATTTGATACCAAATGATCAGTGTAAATTAGGTTCTTTTTTGTAAAACTAATTAACTATGGTAAATCTAATTAATCAATTCCCACTTCCAATTAATGCATGCTTGCATGCACATGTCCTCATGAGGACAGTAGGCACAAGGTTTGTCAAATATTAGCACTTTTTGCCACTAAATTTAATGTTTTCTTTAGGTTTTCTTTAAGGTTATTGAAAAAGCAATGTAGGTATGTTATAAAAGAGATTCTTGTGCATCACACAGAGTACTCTCTGTTCAAAGTTTATACTTATGAAGTTCCACATCAGTCATCTACTTAGTGTGCACAGAAGCATCTTCTTCATATTTTCAGACCATGTCCCTAAATGACCCTTATACAGACTGTTTAAACTCACATGTTCCACATCAGTTTCATGAAAATCTATTTACTTGTGGCTGCAAAATCAGCATACCCATGAGCATTGAAGCATGTATGCCAGCCTGATGAACAGATTTTGCCTTTTAAGATTTTATATTTTGCTCACTTTTTCATGTATTAATACTTGGAACTTAATGAAATAACAGGGCACAATTTCATGCCAGAATCAACATACTGTACAGTAACTACCATGTGATGTGCCTTTTTGTGCACCTTAGACCTTCTTTCTAGGAGTTTGCTTCAGTACTTTACAAATGCATTTTCAAAATTACCTCACTAAAGAATTTACATAGTGAAGTTAATAAACTGTTCCAAAAAAATTAAATACCCTATGCCTATTACATTACCCATGCCAAATTATTCTTACCCTTTTCACCCTAACCGCTCATGGATAATAACTTCAACAGTTATATTCTTTTGAGATGTAGTGTTTGAAAGGTTTAGATGTTTTGAACTCTGATGACCCCAAATGACCTTTGACCTCCACCAAAAATAATAGTGATCATCTACTTAATATGGGCAATCCACCTGCTATGTATGAGATCCCTCACATTTACCCTTCTTGAGATACAGTGTTTACAAGGTTTTGACCTTTTTCCCTCTGGTGACCCCAAATGACCTTTGACCTCCATCAAAAACTATAGGGACCATCTACTCAATATGGAAAATCAGCAAGGTAAGTATGAGATTGCTCACATTTTTCCTTCTGGAGATATCGTGTTTACAAGCAATTTCCAAGGTATTTACATTTTGACCTCTGGTGACCCCAAATGACATTTGACCTCTACCAAAAAAAATAGCGACCATCTACTCAATGTGGACAATCTACATGCCAAGTTTGAGATCCCTGGGGGTTACCGTTCTTGAGATATCGTGTTTACAAGCAGGCGTCACACACACACATACACACACACACATACGCACACACGACATCACCATCGCATAGATTCCTTGCCTGCCTTCGGCAAGGAATCAATAAACCTTCCTCAGCTGTGACTTTACCTACGACCGGGACCTTTTAAACCATCCGAAGAAAGGCGCTGCCCGGTAGCATAGCAAGCGGATGGACCTCCATGTAGGTCCAGGGAACTAGACGGTTGATGTGCTCCAACCAATCAGATGTCGGTACACAGGTCTCATCTTAAGACATGTGCCTCCCTCGGAGACTGGATGGTTTTGTCTGCTGTATATAGATCGCAGGGTTCTTAGCAAAATGGATTTGGGTTCAGAAACATCCACTTATCCACGGGTCCTCGATGGTTTTGCTTCTTCACCTGTGATGCCCTTCAATAAACCTATTCTCCTACGTAGGACGGTGAAGAAAAGGTGGGCAAGGGGACATGAGATCAGAGAAAATATTTTTCCCAGCTATATAGCCTATATCTGTAGATAGTGAAACGACGATCTGGAATTCTGCATGTTGAGAAGTCGCCCACACTTATATTAGTATCTCTTAGTTTCTATAAACACGTACTTTCCTTTCTAAGTCAAGACTTCAAAATTAAATTTCAAAATTAAATATAAAAGGTAAAGCAACGAATTACTACGGACCATAAATTTACAACTCATTGAGGAAAATATTGTCACATGATTCTCAAAGACCATTCATGAAATATGATGGGCTCCTAGACTACTTTGAGGGGGGGGGGGGAGGTGTTCATTCCCTTTAGAACGGGTTCTTCAGTAAAACTAAGACATCAATTTTTCGCCTTTGTCGGAATTCCGTCTGATTGCTGGTCCGTCTGGTAGGCTGGCACTTTTCCCCCTTCCGTCGGGCTCATTCTAGGGCAACGCGTAATTCATTAGAACTTCTTAAAATTCACGGGAAAGTAACTTGCTTCGCCAGACTTGTTTTGCCGTTAGCCTCAGTAAATGTAGCACTGTCTTTTTAAGTACCCAGCACAATGCTAAACAAAAACCACATTTCTAGCCTTTATTCTTGTATTGATTATACGCTATATTACACAGTACTGTAAACCAGAATGCAAGGCATTCATACTCGCGAATGGAGGCGGTCTAACGGTTGTAGTGATATTGACAGAGTTGTTAAATTTTAGCCACTCCCTGATACGAACAGGCAGTAGACTATATGGTGAATTTGTTATGATGAAGATGTTTGCGCATTTCAGAAAAGGATATCAGTGTTGAAAGTTTATACAGGTGAAACATTAGTTATGTGAAGAAAGGGAAACAGAATTGTTTATGCTACAAGCTCGACGTTTAGAAAAGTACATATGAGTGATACGTTTATATGAAGTTAAAATTGACTAAATAAAACAGGTGGTGGATGATATTTTCTACTAGATCTAGAAAATAGAAGTGCTTCGATTGCAGAAGAATTGTTTTATTAATAATTTCCGACCGTAGCCAAAACTGTCAGAATTTCACACATATTATTGGCAGTTCAAAATATCAAAATTTCCTCTCGAATGACAATTTCATTTTTTAAACTTCCTTAGTGTTCTCAGTTTTGTTCGAGGGCACTGCTTATTACGGTTCGGCAGTTCAACCGTATCACCTGTATGTATATGCATCGCATTATCACCAACATAGTAAGCACTTTCAGATCAGAAAAGATGTAACTTAACTATCATCTCGAGTGGCTAATGAATAGAGAGAGATAACTACGCAGTCTTTTATTTTGCTACTCCCTCGTCAGAGATCTCTTTTCCCATTCCTACCATAATTGTCAACAACATAAACAGTACCGGTATAAAATTTCTCACCTTCCTCTTCTTCCTTTGGTTGGATAGGTGCGCAGCTAGAAAGTCTTTTCCCTTACAGTACGGTTGCTCAAAGGAACCATTTTAAATTTGTCTTTCAAGATTGCTAAATTATTAGCACAGCCACCAATAAAAGAATCTAATGTGAGAATATTTACAAAATGTAAAACAAACAAAAAAACTTGGGTTGAGGTTAATTAAGTTATTTCGATGCGGCTAAGCAAATAAAGCCTTGCGTTTGGCCCATATTTGACTTTCCACTGAAACACATCTGACTCTCGAAATGACCTTTTTAAGCCGCAGTAGCACTTGATATCATCAACTGTATCACATGTCGTTAGGCTGATCACGTGGTCACCGGCAAAGCAAGCGCATATTGGTAAGGGCGATTCAAGTTTCAGTTGAAACGTTTAGGTCAGAAGAAAACTACGCAGTTACTATTGCGCAATTTTCGCATCCGGGAGACTACGTTATCTTATCCGTTCTCTATTCCTAACCCTCTGTGACCGTCTTCAGTTTTGAGCAAAATAAGGTATAATTTAAGTTGGTCGCTGTTGTTACAGTTATAAGTTCCTTGGTCATGAAAAGAAATCACCCGTTCAATGTTTTCTTTACAACAACGCCGAAACTTTCACGTCAACAGATTGCTCGGATGTTTCAAACTGTAAGAAAAGAAGGGTAGCGACCATGTCATAAAGAACGGCAGTTGACAAAAACTATAGAAAGGGCTTCTGAGAACCCCATATAATCGCTCCCTGGTCGTTCCAAGAACCATGTAATTGAAATATCCCTGAACTAATATGCCTCATCGTGTGATGAAACTTGAGACATCCTTAAATAAATTATCTGTTTTCATGGTCAACGCCTTTTAATTTACAAACACTAAAAAGTAACAAAACCAACAAGGCACAGAATAAAAACACTGTAACAAGTCTATAAAGCGGCTGCTATACTTCGCATTCGCTCGTAAAAAAGCGAACGTGAATAACTGTTATTTGTCCTACCCTCAATATGTTAATTGTTCTAAAGACCTCATCCAGGTTTAGCGCTATTAATCGTTATTAATCAGTCCAAATTGCTGTTTTCTAAAGCGTAATGGATTTTTATTACATGGGCGTCTACAGCCAGGGGAAAATGGCTTGCGATAGTGCGCTTTGGCTGCCAAGCAGTCAGGCTGTCGTCCCTCAGGTGCTTGTTTTTTCCTCAGCGATTAACTGAGTGGAAAAATCTTTTTCGCTCCGCGAAGAGGTGGGGAATAGGTCACAATAACTCCTTGAAAATATCGTTGTAAAAGTACGGTAAATACCAAATCGTTTGAATCCTTCCTTGAGTGGTTCTTTGACACAAAAGCGTACAAAGGTCATCGACCTGAAATATCTGAATTTGTACCAGGGGCAGCTCCTTGCTTTTACATAGCTTGTCAGTGATGTAGTTTTGGCTCCATGGCTCGTATTTCCTACTCCATATTGCTTGTGATGCCGTACCAAGCACAATGGCAGTAGGTTTCATGTTGAAGCCGGGCCTTCGGTATGCCCCTGCCAGGAGTTGAACTCGACCCAGGTCTCTCGACTGCACGTCGGATACTCTAACCACGAACGTCGTCGGTTAGATCGTCGTTTATGAGAGACATTTGCCGTGTGACTTATCAACATATCAAGAGACGGAATTTTGATCACATAAAAAGTTGGATCTTAAGTTGTCGATATCGTATGAAATTAGGAAAATATGGAGTGGATAAAAGCGCAGGTCAAACCATACAGCGATATCGGATCTGATCACGCTCCGATTCGACTTGAACCAATTGGCTGACTGACTGACTGACTGACTGACTGACTGACTGACTGACTGACTGACTGACTGACTGACTGACTGACTGACTGACTGACTGACTGACTGACTGCAAAAACAAATCACATCGGAATCCAATCCGATATACTTGTAGTGTGACCTGCTCACACCAAAGCTGAAATCTGCTGCGATTTGCGGGCGGGAGACAAATATGTCCATCTTAGAAAGTTAGATTGAACAGTGGAAATTTTTCCCCGAAGATTCCAAAAATCGCCATTATTTGCACTACGATTTGAAAAATGCACTGCCCGCAGGGCGCAGCAAACTTCCCCTTTGATTTCGATAGCGGACCACTTCTTCTTTTTTCTTGGTCAAAAATACTGACGGACGATCAGTTCCTTTTGAATTTGTAAAAGGCTTAGTTTTAGTGAATGCTTATAGGATGTGATCAAATTTAAGTGAAGTTAATACAGCAAATTAAGTTGAAATACCAACTGCGTAAACTAAAGGGCAATTTTCGACCATTTTGTATCGCACTTCTCCGCCCAGTAAAGTGCTAGTCGATTTCCAAGAATGGATACACACACCTTATAATTTAAGCTACAATTGTAGCTCGAAATGGAATTGTAGCTCAGTTTGGAATTTAAAAGTGCCATAAAATCCGATGCTTTCACCTTTACCAACATGTCTTATTAGTAGATTGAGAACGAGGACGTGAGGGGTGAGAAAGGGGTAATCATTATTTAGTGGGTAAGCCAACAGGGCATTTGGTGGTATGCTATGTTATCTCATCGACATTTCTCACTTTTTCAACCCAGGGAGCTGGAAGCTCCCTGTTCAACCAAACCTCAACTGATTTACAAGAGATCATGCCAAACCACTACCCCACTGAACGAGCAACGTTCTTCGAGGTGAATCGTGGGGAAAAAGACAACACAACTACAAAGGAACAAGACTTGGAAGCCAAACACGCAGACTGGCCAATCTCAAAATAAGGAGCACCTCTTGCTAACCACAGAGGGAAGTACACGGCGAGCAGACGATGCGATATTAATTCCAAGGAAGTGTCATAATTCTAAAGCCCAGGTCACACTACAGAGATAACGGATCGGATAACGATCCCGATTTTTGTGAGTTTAATCAGGGAGTCCCAGGTTTAATTCAATAAATCTCCTCCATCCATTGTCGGAAAGGACCAAAAATTTGCCATCTTGTATAAATGTATCAGATGGGAAGCAGACTTCACATTTGTGACCGCTATTACGCAATCTTTACACCCTCAGCACTCCCGATGAAATGCAGTCTGGGAGACCGTACTCGAGAGCGAAAACGGATACCCGTTGAAAATGTTAATAATTCTTATTCAAGGTCTTTCTTAATTGAGTATTTTTGGGGCAATTGAAGAAAAAAAGAAAGTTAAAAATTTAAATGAAACTCGTTTCAGTAAATAGCGATTATTAGGGATTAACTTTGGCTTGAGTCTTCGTCATAAGCTTTCCGAGAAAACCGAAGGAACGAGAGCTCAATTGCGATGTTTAAAAATGCACGTTTTTCGTCTTCAAGGTGAGAATACGTTAAAATATCATTTGAAGGAGAGAGAACATATTATTTCCAAAATTAAGTGGTTCCTTTCTTGTTATCCTTTTATCTTCACTAAAAATGCTATAAAGAACACTGTGAGTTTTAGTATCTGTTCTGCTCAAATATTCATTATAAAAACGTACATACTTTCGCATCACTTACTTATGTCCACGCCCGATGCATGGCGTTGTTATGGATCTTGTATCGCAGTACTGCAATATGCTAGTATGCTATAAAAACAAGGGTGGACAAATTATTATTTCTTTCCAACCAAAGATGGGGGAGATTTTTAGGTGAAATTCACAAAAATCGGAGCCACACCTGATCCGATATATCACTGTATGTGACCTGCGCCTTAGAGTGGCATCTCCTTGCCTCCATGGCGGACGTGAATGACCCTTGCATCTATTTTGGCTTCTCTCGTATATGTAATTCAAAAGAAAAGTATACATCTACGACTTCAATGAAGATAATGCATCTCTCTCTAAGGTGTCTACTATGGGGTAATCATATCTGTCATCCTCTCCTGAGGAGTGACATATATGACACCTATGGAATTCTTGAAAAAAAAAAAAACAATTAGAAGCCTTAGGGTAACTTTGGGCAAGAGCTGTCGACTCCGATTAGAATCAGCTAATCTTCAAACCCTGTTCCATTAGTGGACAAGTGGCTTTTTCTAACCACGTGACTAAATTCTTAAAAAGATTGTTCCCGAGATTACCTAAATTAACTCCGTTGCTTACCTGAACATGACGGGTTTATGTTCCAAAATACCAAGTAGACAAGTGTGTAAGGTTCACAAGTTACTATGGCAACTAGATGTTCTGAGGATACATCATTGCGGTAGAAATTGACAGTAACAGGTATCGTTACAACTCTTTCTTTTGATGCCTCTTTCGTTCACTCTAAAAACAACCTGGTCAAATTTGACCAGAAAACGGTCACCGGTTATTCAACCCGGATTCCTGGTTAAGAAGTGAAATATTAAATTACTTAATTTAAGCAAACTTTAGTTAAAACCTGACATACGTCGGGTCACATTTCAACAGGAATATGTCAAGGCTTAACCAGGAATCCGGGTTAGATAACCGGTGACCGCATCCTATTCAATTTTGACCAGGGTGTTTTTAGAGTGTTCATAATAGTGTATTGTTGAATAATTTGTGACTTTCTTGTTGTACAACTCACTAAACCTATTTTTTTTCCCCTTTAAAATTCAAATTATTTATAGGACCGAGTAGAACATGTTGAACAGAGGATGCTTAATTAATAACACCACCCTATAAGAGTAAGAGTGTTATCTAATATTGGTAATAGGTGCAGAAACTTTCAGAAAAAAAGAACAAAGAAATGCAAAGGCTCTAATTTGAGCAGTACAACAATAACATTACAAATGACTTCGCACGTACCCTTTTAGATTAAGTGAACAAAATTCATTTTGATTGATACAGGTTGAAACTTCTAAATTTTACTTGTCAGTTCAGGAATGTCTAATGAAGATGGGTTGGACTGTTAACAGGACTAGCCCCAATATAAACCACAATTTTCGTAGTAGTCTACAGAAATTTTCAATGGACACAGCTCTTTGATTGACAGCACGTTAAAAAATGCACAGTGCGAAACCTCATATTACACTTTAAACAAACGACATCCTCCGATTGTCCTGCAATCGTTCCGAATGACCATCTATAGGCCAGACTGGAAATAGACAAAGAGAAAGAGAGACAAACAGACAGACACACAGACAGGCAGAAAAACAGAAACATAGACAATCAATCAGATAGGGAGGCAAAGATGGAAAATGGGCCACTCATTAGGCAACAAATCAATCACAAGCAACTCACAGCTACTTTTCTCCAAGACATGTAACAAATCTTAGCTTGGGGTTTCAGCTTTTCAATGTACAAATGTAGAAAGTACCTTACCTTCATATCGTGAAAAAGAACAATCTCATGTTCCCTGGAACCTGATCTACATATCTACAGCTTGAAGGGCACATTCGGTGGTGTCATGATAAGGAAAGCTATTGCAAAAGGAAACAAAAGAAACGAAACAATGGTTATCGTTTGCAAGTATGAGAGCAATGTTTGAATTTGTGTAAGTGTAGGGCTGTGCATTTACGTCATGGCGACGTTATCTCTGGAGGAAAACAATGAGATGAAGACCTCTGGAGTGGATCAAGAGGTCCATCCCCCTATATTACTTGGTTATTGAGTTATTACACTCCATACCTTGCATATATGACCTACACACTAACTTTCTTGTCAATTAATTGTCGTCAACTCAAGTTAGGAACATCCTAGGAAGGTAGAGTAATTATCTCATCGCTCCGTGAGGAGGATGAGATATTGAAGTCACTTTGCCTATGGGGCTATATATGGCAATGCCAGCTTAAATCGCAATGGTTACAATGGTAACGGTAAATTTTCCCAGGTTACTAGTCTCGAGGTCTAACCCATGGTTAGGTACCCCGTGGTGACTGAAAGTCCAGGGATGAGAGAGTGGTCAAAACCTGTCTGTGTGTGTGTAGGTGTGTGTGTGTGTGTGTGCCTGTGTGTGTCCAATTTTGTTTTCCTAATATCTTGTAAAAGGCTGGGCCGATTTTCTTCAAACTTGGTAGGATGGTACCTCAGGTGGAACAATTGCATTTTAATACACAACCGGAAGTGAAGGTCAAAGGTTATGGGTCAAAGGTCAAATTTAGTGAAATCAACTTTTCCATATTTGCAAAAGTAAACGTCTTCCTGACACGAAACTTCACACATATGATGATTGCATCTAGACCTGCCAAAATATGTGGTTGCCATAGCAACAGAGGCTAAAGGTCAAGTGGTAGAGTGGAACAAAATTTCTTCAAGTGATAATTTCTTCGTAAAACAACCTTTTTGTCTTTTAAACTCCTCCTAGTGGGCTGGACCGATTCTTTTCAAAATTGGTAGGTGTGTATCCCAGGGTAAGAACTTGTGTCTCCCAGACCATCGGAAGTAAAGGTCAAAGATTAGAGGTCAAAGGTCACATTTTGCAAAAGACCACCTTTTTTACTATTTTCTACTGAAAGTTTAAAAGAAAAGCTTCATTTTTCATGAAACTTCACACACAATTATAATAGGGTGAACTAGTTTTACTAAAATATGTAGTTTCCATGGCAACCAAGGTCAAAGGTCACATGAAAGGGATCATATACTCTTTTGTATTTACTTTAACTCTTAACGGAAGCATCCCACATTTTATCTGAATGTTTAAGTGTAATAGCCTAGGTATGACAAGTTGTACCGATATGTGTGGTCGTCATGGCAACCAAGGACATAGTTCACGTTACAGATTGTCAAAGGTTAAAGTGGGCATTACACGGCCACAAACACTGTTGTGTGTTGCAAGATAAGATACAGTATTTTACAAATATCATCTCACATCCCATTGAAAACCCGTACAATTCGGCGTAAATGATATTCGAAGGAAAACGTTCAAACCCAATTTCGAAAAATGCCGCGACAGCTCATCTGACTTTTATGACGCAATTGGCGCGGCACATTCCCGCCCCACGGCCCGCATCTAGCTGTGGAACTAATGTTACGCTCGGTAAAGTTATCTTAGCAACCTCATGAAACGATTGCATCACAATAAAGAGTCCAATATACAGAGCGAAAGGCCTGGACCATGGTGGGAATTCGGAGCAAATCATTGGCCAATATGTTCGCGTGCATATGCGCGCGGGTAAAAATAGTTCTGTTTTTTTTTTTTGCAAGAAAGACGCGGTTCGGGCGCTATAAAGGACAGCTATGAACATGTATGGACAGACCACAACAAGCGCATCCCACTACAAGCGCGTCTTTACTGTATGAGCTGTTTGGTGAAGATGCTATTGCGAATACTAAGCAGTAACTGTGCAATACACAATTCACAATGTAGTCAGTGGCCACGCTAACTGCTATTGCAGCACCGGTGTTTGCAATTATGTATGCGCTAACACGCATTACCATGCACATGATTCGATGATTGTGAGCTCTCTGGTACAGTGTTGCTAACCGTGCCCTCAATGGCGTCACCATTTTGAGACGCGTTCAGATACGTTTTTTTCACTTTCCAATTAGTTCAAATGGGATGAGCCTGGCCTGTAATTGGGAATTCAAGATGTCGTATTTCGGTATTTATGGATATAATTTAGTAGGGAAATCATTCACTTTACGTCAAGGTGTACCCAAAGAACAGTTACCGAGGAACTTACTTTGGTCGTGTCATCCCCACTTAAATGTTTTGTAACTAACCTATTTTCCATCAATTAATATAGATAAGCTAGACTCTTAGGTGAGTACTTCGTAGTAACAGTCTCGTCTTCACAACTCAAATTCTTTTTTTCACCAGCTTGTATGCTGCAGTGAGATTTTTAAGTTGCTGCTCGCACTTCACTTTGATAACCCTTTTATCTAGAGTGTTCTCATATGGTCTATGCAGACAGACTTTGTTTTCACCCCAAAGTTGCTGTAACTGTTAGGCCTAGTAGTATGAAAGGTAAAGTCTAACCTTGGGCTAGACTTGAAATCTGAAGCTGGTTAACGGTATGTAGGCTAGGCTAGGTCTGGGACTTAGGCATGACTAGACCTACGCCATTCATAGGCCTGAGTTATAACCCAAGATATGAAACTGTGGGTGACTAACATTAGGTTAGGCATAGGGCCTACCTATCTTACATAGTGCCCTTAAAACTTGGCGGTTTTGAAGCATCGCCAAAAAAACGTACGTGACAATTCCCTTGCCACGGGCTAGGATTGGCCACAGGCCAGTACGCAGAAAAGGTTTGTGTGTCGGCAGGAAATCATAACGCCACACGTTGAACATGGCGCACACGCCCAGTTTTTTAATTGAGACGCACTTGATGCGCATATCACCTCCGGGGCACACGTGAAGTTTGCCGTCGCGTCAAAATGGAGAATACGCCCAGCTAGCGCATGAATAATAACAATTACGCACTTGTCTAAAGCGTCCCCGAAAGCGTCTTACTTTTATAATCGTTGCGTCCATATCCGTATCATTTTAGTGTAACAGTCAAGCTTATATTGTTGCAAGAGGATAACAACATCTTAAACTAGAAAGCCAACAGGCTTAGTGATTCCTTGCCGTATGATATATCATAGCAAACATGGAAACAAACATGACATGCATGAGAACCCATACAATTATCCTACTTAATTGAGATATAATACTAGTAGGGTCAAAACTTTTTGACCTCATGTGACCCAAAATGACCTTTCGACCCCTTAAAAACAATAGTGATCACCTTACCAACACGTCCATCAACATGAGTAATTCAAAATTAAGCTTAGTACAGAATGAGTATGGAAGTACTACCACCATGGTATGAGATCCCTCACAGTTATCCCCCTAAAAATATTTTGTCTACAAAGTTTGATCTAACTGTCACCTCAAACCTTTGATCTCCACACACAAGAGGAATTTCTCACACAGCTTTAATATTCCAGAAAACTTTCTCATTACTTGATAAAGCGGTATTTTGAAACCATTTTTATCAAAAGTTTGGTCAATGGGGACAGTTCTCCATTCTGAAGTCTCTATGTTCCGATGCCTCTATGTTTCGAAAAGTCTGCATTGAGGTTAGTGTTTAAACAAGCCCTCATCGACACACTCTCCTACAAGCATTGGATCAAATACTGTGTTCTTACATACCCCGCACTCGAGGTAACACTGTATTACCTCACGCTCGAGTAACGTGGAAACGCGGGTTAACGCGGGGTCGGTGTTTAAATTTCGATCCACCTCAAATCGCAAGGTTAAGCAGTTTTAAACATCGTGTTTGTTTTAATCAAGCAAGGTCACAGGTATTTATCGCACTGATGACAGGTATTTTCTTACATTTTGCTGTAATCGGTGTGTGAAATATTTGGTCTCGTTACTATGGTAACACTATCCAATCAACGAAACACTGGGTACGTGAGAACACAGACTGGAAAACACGGGGTTAGCCTGTGGTTTTGTCTGATTGTAAACACGAGTTAACACTGGGTGTTGCGGGGTATGTGAGACCAAGCCTAAAGAGACATCTGAACAGAGATGTGAAACCTTGGCTATTACTGACGGCAATTTTTGTTTTATGGGGGAAATGCCCCACCCATTGTCTATGGTATCCTTTGCAAATTAACAAAAGCAGATATCCCTATTAATCCATAATTTAACAAGACTTTTAATTCGCCTTTTGTCTACTTATACTGTAAGTACAGCATAACATACAGTACAAGTTTTCCTAGTTTGATACACAGTATACAACATTATGCTTGCTCTTATTACCTGAACTACTTTTAAATGACAGCAGCAATGCAAAATAAAATCTTAATACTTTTGAAAAGTGTCATAACGGGCAATCTTGAAGCAATGGTTCTATGCATTAAGCTTTATGGTACACTTTTTTTTTTGGGGGGGGGGGGGGATAGTGACATGGATAAAAATGAAATGTGAGACAAGAATTCCCACTCGATGATGATATTTGACATAGCTATATAATCCTTCACACAGGGGTTCCTTTTTTGGTGCGGTTATCCAGATATAAGCAAAGATTGGGGCAAGTAGTATGCTGATACATTTTATGCTATCAAAAATTTAAAACAAATTCTAGAATGAAACTAAGTGACAAATAATCACTGTAGAGCATATTGAAACTGTAAAGCAGAAACACCAATCTAGACAGACACCAATGTTTAAAGTTTTGTTCAAAAAAATTCCTTATACAAACACACTATTTGTTCAATTCCACCAGCTTCTATGTAAAGGACACTAATTTCTGAAGGGTGTCAATCTACAGTATTTCTAAGATGACTTTCAGTTTAGAAACTTGATCAGTGTACATGAACTTCTCCATCTCCAGACAATGGCTAGGCAAACAACTTTTATTTGTGGTCAGATGAGACAAGATAATGTGGACAGTTATTTTATGCTGGATTTAGCAGAGGTGTGACTTTCATGGAGGTTTGACATTTTGACCACAAAAAGAGTACTGAATGCCTGCAGGGAATGGCAGAAAACAGGAGTATATACAAACAATAGGCTGTCATGGTTATGTACCGAGATAAAAATAAGCTTTCTTCAGAGGGTTTATAAGAGTCAATTAACACCACTTTTACAGTAACCAGAATGCAAGGCATCCATACTCGCGAATGGAGGCGGTTTAACGGTTCTAGAGGTATTGACAGAATTGCTAAATGTTAGCAACTCCCTGATAAGAACAGGTGGTAGGTGGTGAATTTGTTATGATGAGGAGGTTTGCGCATTTCAGAGAGGATATCAGTGTTGAAAATTTATACAGATGAAACATTAGTTGTGTGAGGTGAGGGAAACAGAAATGTTTATGCTACAAGATCGAAGTTTAGAAAAGTACATATGAGTGATACGTATATATGATGTCAAAATTTACTAAACAAAACAGGTGATGGATGATATTTTCTACTAGATCTAGAAAATAGACGTGTTTAAATTGCAGAAGAATTGTTTTATTAATAATTTCCGACCGTAGCCAAAACTGTCAGAATTTCAAACATATTATTGGGAGTTTTAAATATCAAAATTTTCTCACGAATGACAATTTCATTTTTTTCAAAACTTCCTTAGTGTTTTCAGTATTGTTCGAGGGCAGTGCTTATTACGGTACGGCAGTCCAACCAGATCACCTGTATGTATATGCATCGCATCACCAACATAGTAAGCATATACTTTCAGTCTTTCAGATCAGAGTGGCTAACAAATAGAGAGAGATAACTACGCAGTCTTTTATTTTGCTACTCCCTCGTCAGAGATCTCTCTTCCCATTCCTACTATAATTTTCAACAACATAAACAGTACCTGTTTAAAATTTCTTCCCCTCCTCTACTTTCTTTGGTTGAATAAGTGCGCAGCGAGAAAGTCCTTTCCCTTACAGTACGGTTGCTCAAAGGAACCATTTTAAATTTGTCTTTCAAGAATGCTAAATCTAATTATACCATGCCGCCAAGCACAGCCACCAATGAAAAGAATCTAATGTGAGAATATTTACAAAATGTAAAACAAAAAAAAAAAACAAAAAAAAACTTGGGTTGAGGTTGGTTAACCACGTTATTTAGATGCGGCTAAGCAAATAAAGCCATACGCAAGACCCATATTTGACTTTCCACTGAAACACATCAAACTCTAGAAATGGCCTTTTTAAGCCGCGATAGCACTTAATATCATCAACTGTATCATATGTCGTTCGGCTGATCATGTGGTCACCGGCAAAGCAAGCGCATATTGGTAAGGGCGATTCAAGTTGCTATTGCGCAATTTTCGTATCCGGGAGACTACGTTATCTTATCCGTATTCTATTCCTAACCCTCTGTGACCCTCTTCAGTTTTGAACAAAATAAAATATAACTTAAGTTTTTCGCTCTTGTTACAGTTATAAGTTCCTTGGTCATGAAAAGAAATCACCCGTTCAATGTTTTCTTTACAACAACGCCGAAACTTTCACGTCAACAGATTGCTCGGATGTTTCAAACTGTAAGAAAAGAAGGGTAGCGACTTTGTCATTAAGAACGGCAGTTGACAAAAACTATAGAAAGGGCTTCTGAGAACCCCATATAATCGCTCCCTGGTCGTTCCAAGAACCATGCAATTGAAATATCCCTGAACTAATATGCCTCGTCGTGTGATGAAACACGAGACATCCTTAGATAAATGATATGTTTTCATGGTCAGCGCCTTTTAATTTACAAACACTACAAAGTAACAAAACCAACAAGGCACAGAATAAAAACACTGTAACAAGTCTATAAAGCGACTACTATACTTCGCATTCGCTCGTAAAAAGCTTAAGTCGATTGAGCTGTATGTTTGTATGAGGTAATCCTTCAGGACAAATTGGGCGAGATAACTGTGACCAAATGGCAAAGAATGGGTCAGTCACAATTTGATTTGATTCACTCTATTAGGCAATGACAGTTCCTGTGCGCTGAAGGGTATTTGATACCAAATGATCAGTGTAAATTAGGTTCTTTTTTTGTAAAACTAACTAACTGTGGTATATCTAATTAATCAATTCCCACTTCCAATTAATGCATGCTTGCATGCACATGTCCTCATGAGGACAGTAGGCACAAGGTTTGTCAAATATTAGCCTTTTTTGCCACTAAATTTAATGTTTTCTTCAGGTTTTCTTTAAGGTTATTGAAAAAGCAATGTAGGTATGTTATAAAAGAGATTCTTGTGCTTCACACAGAGTACTCTCTGTTCAAAGTTTATACTAATGAAGTTCCATATCAGTCATCTACTTAGTGTGCACAGAAGCATCTTCTAATATTTTCAGACTATGTCCCTAAATGACCCTTATACAGACTGTTTAAAATCACATGTTCCACATCAGTTTCATGAAAATCTATTTACTTGTGGCTGCAAAATCAGCATACCCATGAGCATTGAAGCATGTATGCCAGCCTGATGAACAGATTTTGCCTTTTAAGATTTTATATTTTGCTCTGCCCACTTTTTCATGTATTAATACTTGGAAATTGATGTAATAACAGGGCACAATTTCATGCCAGAATCAACATACTGTACAGTAACTACCATCTGATGTGCCTTTTTGTGCACCTTAGACCTTCTTCCTATGTGTTTGCTTCAGTACTTTACAAATACATTTTCAAAATTACCTCACTAAAGAATTTACATAGTGAAGTTAATAAACTGTTCCAAAAATATTATATACCCTATGCCTATTACATTACCTATGCCAAATTATTCTTACCCTTTCACCCTAACCACTCATGGATATTAACTTCAACAGTTATATACTCTTTTGAGATGTAGTGTTTGCAAGGTTTAGATGTTTTGAACTCTGATGACCCCAAATGACCTTTGACATCCAATAAAAACAATAGGGGTCATCTACTCAATATGGACAATCCACTTAGTAAATATGAGATTCCTGGCAGTTACCTTTCTTGACATATGGTGTTTACAAGTTTTTGAGCTTTTCATCTCTGATGACCCCAAATGACCTTTGACCTCCACCAAAAATAATTGTGATCATCTACTTAATATGGGCGAACCACCTGCTACGTATGAGATCCCTCACATTTACCCTTCTTGAGATACAGTGTTTATAAGGTTTTGACCTTTTTCCCTCTGGTGACCCCAAATGACCTTTGACCTCCATCAAAAACAATAGGGACCATCTTCTCAATATGGACAATCAGCAAGGTAAGTATGAGATTGCTCACATTTTTCCTTCTGGAGATATCGTGTTTACAAGCAATTTCCAAGGTATTTACATTTTGACCTCTGGTGACCCCAAATGACATTTGACCTCTACCAAAAAAACAGGGACCATCTACTCAATGTGGACAGTCTACATGCCAAGTTTGAGATCCCTGGGGTTACCGTTCTTGAGATATCGTGTTTACAAGCAGGCGTCACACACACACGTTAACACACACACACACACATACACACACACGACATCACCATCGCATAGATTTCTTGTCTGCCTTCGGCAAGGAATCAAAAATTAATTTTTCCAAAACCTTAGATAGGCCTACTGGATTAAAAGGGCAAGCTTTACAAAGTTTGGGTAGCCTATTTCTCCAGTTCTTCTATGACCCGGTGTCAGAATTTAAATATCCAAATGTTGTTATTTTGTTTTTGAATAAGGGGTGCGCCTATAGTTCCAAGAACCTGATTGGTCTGTGCCATATTCTTTCCCCTCGCTATCTTACGAAAAAAAACTTCCGTCTCTTTAAACGAAAAAAAAAAAAAAAACGCTTCCCTTGAACTTAAAATAGGAACTTCAAAGGATTGTGGCATGCAGTTTTAGTATGGTCATTTTTGTCAATGACATTCTACTGTAGCATAAAAACAGCACAGATAAAACTTCTAGCACATAAATAGTTCCAGTTCTGTAACCAACTTGCGCACATGTTAGCGATGAGATATGCAACTCCGTGGATTGCTCTCTTGTTGCCTTTTTGGTTTGTTTGATCAAGACGAATCCAGTCGTCCCCCCCCCCCCCAAAAATGACAAAGGTCAAATGAGGTCAAGTGAGGTCAATCTGAGTCATCACATTTCCTTCACTTAGACGAACACATATCTCAATTACACCACCCCTCTAAAATGTTTCAGTGGCAAGATAATGTCATTTTAAGAATTTTTACATTAAGCCCGCCAACTCATTAATATGCAAGATATGACCACCAAAAAATAGGGCACATCTATTCAATATAATACATGTACCGACAAAGTTTGATGAAAATTGAGTTCTCGGTTATTGAGTTATTGTGTCACATACCTCACATTCCAATGCACACATTAAGCCCTAAACACTCATTAATATGCAAGATATGGGCACAAAAACAATAGGGCACATCTCCTGAATATGATACACGTACACACCAAGTTTGAGAAAAATTGCTTACTCGGTTATTGAGTTATCGTGTCACATACCTCGCATTCCAATGTGTCACATACACACATACACACACACATAAACACATACATACGCCAACTTGACTACATAGGTTCCTTTGTTGACACAAGGAACCAAAAATAGCAATAAAGATACCGGTGTCTCTTGATGATGTGGTGTCACATATTGTAAATATCTGTTTTTGTCATTTCCACGGCTTGGATTTAAACTAATTATTTGTCTCCATTTTGTTGACGTTTAAAGCAAACTAGTGATATTGACAAAAAGTTGTTTAACTTAGCAACTCCCAGACGGCAGTAGTTTCCATTTTTAGATTCTTTGGTATGTCTCGACCTGGGAATCGAACCAAGGCCTTCCGCGTGCTAGGGGATGTTCTACCGTATACCATTAGATCAAACACGTGATTTTTTTTATAATGAGGAGGTTTGCGCATTTCAGAGAAAATATATCAGTGTTGAAAATTTATACAGGTGAAACATTAGCAGGGGCGTAGCCAGGATTTTCTTGTGGGGGGGGCAAAGTCGACTCATCGTCCCCAATCTTGACCGACGGGACTATCGAAGCGGAGCGCCACCATCGGTTGGCACGGAGAGTACAAGAAAATTTTTGGTTTTAGAAACCCCTCAGAGGGCAGGAAACGGCACTTCCCGAGTGTTTTATGCATGTTCCCAGTCTAGAAATATGGATCTCATTTCTGATATTTCTCAATTAATGCAAAAAAAAAAAAAAAATCAATCTATGAAAAAATGTTAATACATGTTTCTAAGCGGAGCTCTAACATCGATTGGCGCGGATCATACAAGAAAATTTTGGGTTTTACAAACCCCTCAGATGGCCGGAAACGGCACTTCCCGAGTGTTTTAAGCAAGAATATGTTCAGCCCAACTTCGAAATTCTCCCCCTTCTTAATTGGAGCACTTGACAAATATTGAAGGGCTGAACATACCTTTAGCCCAAACTTTTTCATTTTTCATTGCCGCCACTGGGGTGTGGCAGTTTCTTGAGGGAGCGAAGCGCCCAAGTGAGGAGCCGAGCGACCGAACAGGGAGAAGGTGTGGTTCTTCCCCTCCTGCCCCAAGGAGATTTTGCAATTTTACATCAAAATTGAGTGATCTGGTGAACACCTAAGTTGGAATTTTTGGACATTTTCAATCTTGTATCAATGTTTTCCTTATTCCCTCGAGAGTTAGCAGGGTTAGTGTGTGACTGTAAGAGGGTTACTCGGTACGAGTCAATGGGGCCCTAGGGAATTGTGTCGCACTGTAACAAAACAGCTACTCATAAGGCTTACATTTATTTGGCTAAACCAGCGGAATTGACATTTTGCCCTGAAAAACGCCAAAACTCCATTTAAATAAAAAAAAAATAAAAATAAGAAAAATTAGGTATGGGCGGGACTAAGTGCGAACCCTCTGAACCCCCTGACCACGGGCCTGTCTCACTGGGTGTCACCTTCCCCTTTTGGAATGTTTTGCTGTCTCGAAGAGCTTAGATGCAAAATGGTGCTATATATATTTTTTTTCTTTTTTATAGTTCTTTTTATACTAGATTTCAGTGTTCTCCACAGGGAGTTTTAGAGGGCCGACACGTTCTCCTAGTGAAATTGACAGCCCCTCCAAAATAGTTGCCGCTCTCCAAAAAATGCAGCTTCCATTTCTAGTTCATTACTTCATTACACATATACAAGTCATAACTGGAAAAATGCGTCTCCCCTCCGGGCTTGGCGCCAGGATTTGCCCGACAAAGGGCCACTCTCCGAACGGGGGAGGGGCAGGGTGGGTAGCAACCCAGGCCCCGACAGCCAGGATGCCGTCGATAAGTTGATGAGGGAGGTTAGAAGAAAACCTGTGAACTATACCTGTCATTGCGAGCCATATACGACATCAAATTTGTATATGCTAGAGGAAGATATTTCCGCACTGATTTAACCGTGGAAAAGGGGGAAAAAATTCTGGGGGTTAGCCTACACTAGAAGGAATCTGTACATATTTAAATCTTATATAGTTCAATAAATTGTCCCGGCATTTGGGCCCTATCAGACACAAATTATATTGTAATTTCTTCTTCGAGTCCGTACCGCACGACTGACACAAGGGATAATTAACTAAGTTTAGCGAAATGAGATGAAATTCCCGACATGAACATTAATCCATTTATTCTATTTATTAATTTACATGAAAAGATGGGAGGGGTTTGTACTTTATTAGCTCTAGGTAACGGAACTGAGGAAGAGTGTGCAAAGCGTACCGAACATTTTGGGGTTTATCGCAGAAATAACTCTTGTGAAAGCCAAAGTAACTAAACCAACCATGAGAAGGCGACAGGTTATCCCCCACAGGGGGCGGGCCATGCCAGCGACCACAAGTTCCACAGCCCCTATGTCGAGAGGGTGGTATGAAGGAGACTAACTATCCCATATCATTGCAGCCTTGTGCACATTTTCCACAATGTTCCTTAATATTTTAAAAGCCGAGTTAGTGTTCTTTTGAATCTGAATCATGAAATTGCAAAGCGCGCAAAGCGTGCGAAATTTTTGGGTGGGCTCACAAAAATAACACAGCCTATGTAATCATTAAGAACAAAAAGAAAAAAATAGAAACTGTAGGGGTTGTAGACCGTATCGGGGATAACATACATTGTGTTGAAACCACCTGGAATACCCGATAAAATAGCCAAACTGCTCTGTGAGTGGCTCACCATCTGACCTATCGCATGTTACACACAAGAGAACAGCAACTAGGCTTTGTGATATGGGATAAAATTTACGACCTCTGCATAACCTGTGTACTCTGCCTACCAGTTACTTGGTAAGAGGACTTACAATTTCTAGACATGTGGAATGGAAGTACTGAAAAAACTGGAGTGAATCTACAGCGCGCGTAGCGCGCCGAAAATTTGGGGTTCTTATTAGGGAAATTGTCCCTTGAGAGCAAAAAACAGGTTAACCATCGAAGAGACTAGTCGCCGTCGGGGACTGCATACTTTATCATAACGACTAAGAGCCCCCCCCCCCCCCCCCCCCGAAAAACTGTAAAAAAAAAAAATACCCCCGATTCCCTCCCTCCTCTTGCCGTTTATTTTTTTATTTTTTTTTTTTTTTCATTTTTTTGGCTCCCATTCATTTTTTCAACATCGCCCATCGCGTCCCCAAAATTTCTGTGGGGGGGGGGGGCACTCTGCCCCCCTGCCCCCCGCTGGCTACGCTACTGAACATTAGTGATGGGAGGTGAGGAAAAAAGAAGTGATTTTGTGTAAGCTCGAGTTTTAGAAAAGTATATGTGAGTGATACGTATATAATGATGGTAAAATTGACTGAATAAAACAAGTAGTGGGGGATATTAAATTGAATTTCAACTGAAACACATCAAAATCTCGAAATGGCTTTATCAAGCCACGGTTGCAATAGATATCATCAACTGTATCACGTGTCGTTCGGATGAACATGTGGTCACCGGCAGGCAAAGTAAGCGCCTATTCGTAAGGGCGGTTCATGTTTCGGTTGAAAAATTTAGGTCAGAAGAAAACTACGCAGTTAATATTGCGCAATTTTCGCATCCGGGAGACTGCGTTTTCTTATCCGTTCTCTATTCCTAACCCTCTGTGCCGGTCTTCAGTTCTGAACAAAATAAAATATAACTTAAGTTTGTCGCTCTTGTTACAGTTACAAGTTGCTTCATTATGAAAAGAAATCCCCCATTCAATGTTTTCTTAAAACAACGCCTAATCTTTTAAGTCAACAGGTTCCTCGGATGTTTCAAACTGTAAGAAAAGAAGGGTAACGACCATGTCATAAAGAACGGCAGTTGACAAAAACTATAGAAAGGGCTTCTGAGAACCCCATACAGTCGTTCCAAGAACCATATGATTGAAATATTCCTCAAGTTATATGCCTCAACGTGTAATGAAACCAGAGACTTCCTTAAATAAATTATCTGTTTTAATGGTTAACGCCTGTTAATGTACAAAAACTTACGAAGTAACAAAATCAACAAGGTACAGATTGAAAACACTGCAACAAGTCCATAAAGCGACTGCTGTACTTCGCATTCGCTCGTAAAAACGTTAAATATGTTTAACATGGCTATATTTTCTAGTTTCGGCAAAAGGTATGAACCAGTGTAATTTTCAAAAATTACGGAAAATTGTGACGAGAGTATTTTTAAGGACCGAAGCTCTAAATAGTGGCCGAAGAATTGTAATAAGAAAGATATCATTTTGTACCGGTATAATTTTGTAAAAACGCTATCCCTAAACGTGGAAAATTTAAAATTTTATTCGCTTGCATTTTTTTTAAGTGATTGACAAAATTGATCCTTTATAAGCATTGCTGTAGGGCCTATTTGGGCTGCCACATACATTTCAAGGTTATTTCTCTATGGATTATTCAATCGAAACAAAACGAAAAGATATCAAAATAAGGAAGACAGAACAAAATATTACTGCCAAGTTTCATTGATTTTTTAAAATGTTTTCATATTTTTATGGTCACAATGTTTCTTATGTGACGGGCTCATGATTAGCCCAGTATAGCCTACTGATTAAATAACGACAAGCTGTCTGACGTAGGGGAGTTATTTTTTGTGAGGGGGCAAAAACAATTTTTGCCCGCACAATAGCACAATATATGTATCATATTTTGCTTATGGTTTGCCCGATTGGACCAACTGTTTTTGCCTGAATCGGAGGGCGCCACGAGTGCACCTCTTGTGCCCCTCGTACGCACATGATGTCTGCTGTAAGGGTTCAATTCCCTGCACTTAGCTCGTGAAGTGCTTCAAAAACTCCCTGTTTTATCCATGAACATCCATCTCCGTAGCATTTGGAGTGTTCAAAGATGGTAGATTTAACAATAGTTCTAATGTAAAACAATGTTTGTTTACACTCCACTCCATGGTATCAGTGGTTCATGCGTGGTGAAAAAGTGTACATTCCCCTCAATCTTTTATTTCCTTCAAACTCCAAAGGCCTTTAGGCTACAGTCCTGCATATGGGTAGGCTGAGGAGTGTCTTCGACCAAGTTTATATTATTATAGTTTAATCATATTCTATATTACATATAGTTCCCAAGCTATTACCAAAATTCTCTCGCGCTTGGAACAGAGAATTGTTATTAGATTGAGATCCATCGACGACCTTTTTCTTAATAACACCTCCCTGCTCGAAGCACCTCACATGATCATATCCGACCTCAATATAACTTTCGACATTTACTCCTTAAAACAGTCTATTTACGGCTTCATTTTACGTACACTTCAAACATACAGGCTACGACCAGTAGTGTCGGAGCAATGCAACGTTTCTCACCAGTGATGAATAGAAAAGGAGCAACATTACAAAGCCACGGCCTACGATCCCCGCCAAGGGACCAACCCCGCTCCCCGTATCAATGTTGAAGTATCAGGACGCCTTGGACTGCCGCAACATTAAATGGGGTGGGGGTGGGGGACGGTGATCCGTTCATTGCTTGGTTTTCTTGCTTTGTCCCATCATTTTTGTAAAGGATTGTAGCTCAATGAAAGACGATATTGTGCCTATATAATTAGCTTACTTGTATGGTGATATGAAAGTTAGCGCATTCCCGCACCTTTTCCGTAAATGCCAACTCCGCCTAAGTTTGGTCAATTAAGTTTTAACAAGGAAAACATGTAATTCCACTTTTTTTTTTAAATAAACACGCTTAAGTGAGATAGTAGATGAGGGAGTATCACAACCGATTGAAGCTATACGTTACACATTGTGCTGTTCGTACTGTCATATACCCTAACTTTCGCGAACCACAAATTTTAACGATGGTATTTAATGTAAACTGGGATGCTTACATTTGTCAGATGGTTTGAGAATTCCGAGATCTTTCAGTACATATAATAGGTTATAATACTGGCGAAAAACCAGGTTTTTGTTAATAAGATTGATAATCTTTACTGTTCGTAATTCATTACACGACTCGTGAAATTTGCCCTAATTTAACCCCTGAAAAACAACCCTGCTAAAAGGAATACGCCCCACGGAATACTTTATTAACATCATATTATTATTCCAGAGGCCCCAACGATTGGAAAAATGATTGAAATATAAAGAATGTCAATTGCACCCTACAAAGCTACCTTACATTTGAGAAGAGAGATTTGGCACCCTACAAAGCTACCTTACATTTGAGAAGAGAGATTTGGCCCCTTGCTTTCATAGCTACAAATAGACATTACATCAACCAGCTTCGCAGACTATCTCAACAAGCCCAACATGTAAATAAACAGACCGTCAGAGCTTTGAGTCGTAGCAGGGCTAGCAACTCCCTAGTCGTAGTAACCTCGTTGGAGTGTGACCAACAAAATGATGGATTTCTTACACTCTATACACCCAGCAGTTTTTCCAAAATATGTCGTAGTAAATTTTGAGGTAGCATGTTTCAAAATCCTGAACGATATTCAAGGGAAATTGAACCCCACATGGATTAATTTTAACAAAAGAAATGTCTCGCAATGAATCCTCAACAGTCAAATGGCTAAGCACGTGTTGCAAGTGCGATATAGCGTAATTTGCGTATTCCTGGGAGGGTTCGATATGTACGGTCATTTACTATATGAAGCTACGTTCAGGCGTTACACAAACTGCATTTCTGACAAAAAGCTATCCGCTTCACGCTTCTTGTAATATAGAAGGAGAAGTCGAAGCTAATTTACTAGATAAGTGTTTAACTGTCTATGAAGGGAAAGAGCGGTCTTCCACAGTTGTGTGGGAGCAACAGCTAAATCTCACAATATTCTTCCTATTTGTCTTCAAACTATCTTTCTCACTATTTTTCTTTACTGCATCTATTCATGGTAAACCAAGCAGTTGCTCCATGTTAATTTTACATATGAAGGAGATAACAGTGTCACATGATTCTCAAGAGCCAGTAATGGAAGATGGCAGTCTACTACAATACTTCGAGGTGGGGTGACTGCATTTCCTCTCTAAGGGCAGCAGAGGTTACATCCCTTCTTCACACTGACAATAAATACTTTATTTTTATTTCACTCTGTTGTGTTGACCTTGAATATAATGGAGATGGGATTTCCCCAAGCGGAATGCTTAGTTAAGGGGGATGGGATACCCTCCTCTCCTTATAATGATACACAAGGAAAATAATGAAAGCTATACATCATTTGAAAGGTTAGTTGGACAAACTATTCTGGAGCAATAGCTAATTGAATTTCAATCAGTATGGGAAACTTATTTCTTGAGAAGAAGACTATGTACCGCCTTACATTTACATTCCGTACCACTCTGTTTCAGTAAATACCAGTTTTGACTATTTAAATTCTGTTTCAAGTTTCAACTGATGTATGTACCTGCTTCTTCAAGGGAATTCTTTAAGATTATAAACAGAACGAATTTATTCTTACTGAGGGGACGCGTAAACTGACTGTTCGGCAGATAAAACAACTACAATATTTGAGGAAAGTCCTGTTTTTACAAAGGAGGAACTTTAACTTTCAGAAGAAGCGAGTACCTTCTTTCACTTGCAGACAATCCCGCTTCATATTTCGTTTTTTTTTTCTTTTTTAGCTTTTGTTTGTTTAAAAGCATGGATGATATAGACGAATCCGAATCGGCCATTTGTAAAATATGGACAGAGCCAAACAGAGCCAAACAAAGCCAAACAGGGCAAAACTATGTCAAGTACGAATTCTCACATCATATTTAAGCTACACCCATAACTTACATTAACTGGTTGCCACTACCAAAGTGATTTAATGAAAAGTTTATATTTGGCTCTGTTTGGCTCTGTCCATGTTTTACAAATGGTTCCTTCTAATTTGTAAAACATGTACAGAGCCAAACAGACCCAAACAAAAGCAGATTTTAACTTTAAACTGCTGTAGAAATAGTTGTTGCCGTGTTGGATCAACAGTTTCTGTTTTTTATGTGTTTAGCATATAATACGAAAGCTTTTTCTGCTCATTTAAGTTCAACTTCAAGCAGGAATGGCAGTTCTGGAGGGATGGGGATACATCCTTATGTCTTGCCAACCTAACCTGAAGATGACATTCTGTGACATGAACAGGGTATTAAACACATGCAATACTGTTTTACTACTGTTTATTCTTGTTCACATGGGTCATCTCTCTATACGTGCCTTAAGGACAGGGTGTGTGGTCTAGCTGGTAGAGTGTTAGACTTTCACGCGGAGGTCAGGGGACCGATTTCCAGCCTTGGCCTGGTCATACTTAAGACTTTAAAATTGAACCTTCTGCCATTTTGTGTGATGCTATGTTGTAGGGAACACAACTGAAAATAGTTTTTGGCTCTGTTTTGCCTTGTTTGGCTCTGTTTGACCATGTTTGGCGGTGTTTGGTCTGTTTGGCTCTGTTTGGTCCTGTTTGGCTCCGTCCATGTTTTACAAATGGCCTAATCTGGACAGTCAAGTGGTCTGCGATAGCTGGGGTTATACCCTTTAATCTTTCAATTTCCTTGGTTACTTGTACCATGGGATGGTTGTACACTGAATTGTATCTTGATTCCTTCGATATCACGGACTATGATGGTTTGCATTTCATGTACATAGGTAATAAATGAAGATGATTTAAGGCTGATAGACTAATGGCTGCCTACAGTCACTAAACACAAGCCCCGATCGGATTTGTCTAAAACGTATTATGCCTTCGCCATAGGCTAATAATAAGACAACAGATCATAGAAATTGTCCATTAAAGAGGTGTATTCAGTTGATATAGATCGAGTGGTAAAGGGTCACTCCCAAACTTCAATGCTTATGGCATATCCAATAATAACAAAAAAAAACTGTTATTATTATTTTCTTTAAATTTGAATTTTGTGGTGTTCTCCGTATCGCCCCGTGATTCGGCTCATAATATTATAGGATTGAGGTAAATGACCTCGCGAATGAATATTTTCAAACGCATTTTGATAGTAGGCCTAGGCCAAAAGACAACGTGTTTTCCGATCAGCGCGGAGTATACTGTATCTAAGCTCATATGAAAAAATAACGTGCATGGGTCTGCACAATTAGTATAAACACTGAAAATCAATGATTTTTATGGGACTTTTACCATCTTCAAATCAACTACGGACAGTTCCAATTTTGTTTACCTTCTAATCTAGGCCCCTCCCACAACTGTCTAAACTCATCCTGAACCAGACAAAGTTTAAGGTGAGAGTTAACTGCCTTTAAATTTTGACAATACCTAGCAACCATCAACCAATAGGATCTCTGATTTTGTATTCAGTTTAAAGGGTAAATGCTGCCACCCCAACTTTAATTAGTATAGAAGACTGTTCTGTTACCTAGCCTATATTGCTTTTGAGTATCATGTGAGGATATTTTTTCTCATTTGTGAAAATTTACTAGGAGTGACTGCTTGGTTTACCTTCAATATGTTATACTGAAGTCCTAAATTATCAGTAAAAATACTTTGAAGAGAAGGAAAAAACTGTGAGATCCCGCTGTTGCTTCAAGGTAAGTTTTGGGTGACTGTTCTTGTAATAATATACAAATAATGAATGTTTATGAGTGCGATAGCGGTGAATTATTTCTTGAGTTGAAAGATTACCACCTTCTATTCAACGAGGCGAAGCCGAGTTGAATAGAGGTAGCCATCTTTCAACGAAAGGAATAATTCTACGCTATTGCACGAATTAAAACATTCATTATTTGTTTTATATAACACCGAACTTTCTAAATATTCCTTGGCTAGAATTTGATTTTGCCTAAACGTTAGCCTACCCCAGTCACTCTGAGTATTGACTCCTGTCGAACGAACGCTAACGTTAGTACTTGCGTGTATGTATTACTCGTACGATATAAAGCTGCAGTGAACTTGCGTACATCGCACTGTTTGTTATTTTACTTAGCCTAGCCTAGGCCACGGTCTGTAATGTACGTAACTCTCAATGACGGTTAGCCCACCCACTCGCGACTTACGTTCTGATATAGTAGTAACTTAGTAGCCTAGGCCTGGCCTATATTTCATTTTCTGTTAGGCCTAGGCTAAACACCTAACGTCCGAAATAGATTTTGGTCAAAATTTGATAAGAGGGCTACTTACTCGTACATTCATGCATTCTCTGACAAAAGCAGTTGTAATCCTAAGTACAAGTAAAAACATTTGGCGCGGTAGGCTTACCACTGGATTTGTTTACGTTGCGTACGTACGTCTGCCGTCTGCAACGTACTTCTATGTAAAGCATATGCAATGCATGGTTTACAACGTGATTATCAATTCGCAGCGACGTAGTTCAATGTGAACGTACAAGCTTTGCAAGTAAAGATCTATGTACCGCATAGCCAACTACTATAAGCACTCTCATGACTACTATTTCCTTTGGCGATTCTGGTGCTAAATTTCCTAACATAGGCCTAGCTAATGGTGCACAGAATACTTGACCAAGCCTTATGTATGGAATATGCGAGATGGGCTTTTCAGGTTAGTGAGTAACGTTAGAGGTTTCGAGTCTAACTGAGGTAGGCCTAGGCCTAGGAAGTCATGTAGTCCTACCTATAAATCCTTTTCTCATCAACAGCGTACCATATCAATATTTACACGATCGGGGTCTAAGCCTAAGTCTAGGCCCTTTGTGGACTTTGAAACACTAACAAGACCTTCACTTAATATTCTCTGAATTAAAGGTCTGAAATCTGATTAGGACCTAATTTATTCGTTTCAATGTACACACAACATTTCGGTCAACCAAATATATTTACATTTTTAAGTTGGACAGTTATGGGGTAAATTACAGTCGTATGCCTTAATTGCTTAAAACATCAGACACCATTATGAAGTAGTTGGGCTAGTATGTGTGCTATACCTTGAGGCTTGTCAGCAAAGCTGTGTTTATGGTCATGTTGATCAAAAACTTTCTCTCCATACACCCTATGTCTCTACACTGGATTAGAACATGGGTAACTGACCAATCAAAAGCCAGCATTCTCAAAAAGTATTTATGAATGTACGATGGGGACTACTTTTGCACTTTGACAGGATCGAATCGTGCGGATGGTGGGGAGCCAATGACTGGCATGTGACCATCAATCCTCCAATCAGATGAAGACAAATTAAGAAGGTGTTATATAATATAAAATATAGAGTAAGAATTGGCACTACATTTCATAAGCTACGTTGAGAGCAGAGGCGCACCCAGAATTTTCTTGTGGGGGGGAGGGGGGGGGGCAAAGGCCACTCATCGTACCCAATCTGGACCAACAGGACTATCTAAGCGGAGCGCCACCATCAGTTGGCGCGGAGCGTACCAGGAAATTTTTGGCTTTACAAACCCCTCAGATGGCCGGAAACGACACTTCCCGAGTGTTCTAAGCAAGAATATGTTCAGCCCAACTTCGAAATTCTCCCCGCTTCTTAATAGGAGTACTTGACAAATACTGAGGGGCTGAACATACCTTTAGCCCCTACTTTTTCATTTTTCATCGCCGCCACTGGGTGCGGCATTTTCTTGAGGGAGCGAAGCGCCCAAGTGAGGAGCCGGGCGACCGAACGGGGAGAGGGTGTGGTTCTCCCCCTCCTAACCCAAGGAGATTTTGCAATTTTACATCAAAATTGAGCGATCTGGTGAACACCTAAGCTGGAATTTTTGAGCATTTTCAATCTTGTATCAATGTTTTCCTTATTCCCTCGAGAGTTAGAGTGTGGCTGTAAGAGGGTTACTGTACGAGTCAATGTGGCCCTAGGGAATTGTGTTGTACTGAAACAAAACAGCTACTCATAAGGCTTACATTGGCTAAACCAGCGGAAATGACATTTTGCCCTGAAAAACGCCAAAATTCCATTTAAATAAAAATAATTAAATCTGGGCGGGAGTAAGTAGGAACATCCTGAACCCCCCTGACCACGGGCCTGTCTCCCTGGGTGTCACCTTCCCCTTATGGAATTTTTTGCTGTCTCGAAGAGCTTACATGAAATATGGTGCTATATTTTGTTCTTTTTATACTAGATTCCAGTGTTCTCCACAGGGGGTTTTAGAGGGCGACACGCCCTCCTAGTGAAGTTGGCCGCCCCTCCAAAATAGTTGCCGCTCTCCAAAAAATGCAGCTACCATTTTTAGTTCATTGCTTCATTACACATACAAGTCATAACTGGGAAAATGTGTCTTCCCTCCAGGCTTGGCGCCAGGATTTGCCCGACACTCTCCGAACGGGGGAGGGGTAGGGTGGGTAGCGACCCCAAGCCCCGACAGCCAGGATGCCGTCGATGAATTGGTGAGGAATATTTGAAGAAAACCTGTGCACTATACCTGCCATTACAAGTTATATGCGACATAAAATTTGTTTATATACTAGAGGAAGATATTTCCGCACTGATTTATCCGTGGAAAAGCGGGCGAAAATATTTTGGGTTAGCCTACACTAACAAGAATATGTACTTATTTAAACCTTATATAGGTCAATTGTCCCGGCATTTGGGCCCTACCGGGCACAACTTATATTGAACTTCCTTCTTCGAGTCCGTACCGCATTACTGACACTAGTGATTATTAACTAAGTTTAGCGAAATGAGATGAAATTCCCGACATGTACATTAATCCATGTATTCTACTTATTAATTTACTTGGAAAGATGGGAAGGGTTTGTACTTTATTAGCTCTAGGTAACGGAACTGAGAAAGAGTGTGCAAAGCGTACCGAACATTTTGGGTTTTATCGCAGAAATAACTCTTTTGAAGCCAAAATAACTAAACCGACCATGAGAAGGCGACAGATTATTCCCGACAGGGGACGGGCCATGCCAGCGACCACAAGTTCTGACAGCCCCTATGTCGAGGGGGTCGTGAGAAGGGGATATGAAGGAGCCTAACCTAACTATCCCATGCCATTTGCAGCCTGGGGCACATTTTGCACAAAACCACTTAATATTTTAAAAGCCGAGTTGCGCACTGATAGTGTTCTTTTGAGTCTGAATCGTGAAATTGCAAAGCGCGCGAAAATTTTTGGTAGACTCGCAGAAATGACGTAGCCTATGTAATTATTAAGAACAAAAAGAAAACAAGAGGGCAATTCACGGAGTTGCATATCTCATCGCTAACATGTGCGCAAGTTGTCTACAGAACTTGAACTATTTATGTGCTAGAAGTTTTACAGGGCCGTCGGAAGCGGGGAGGGGGGGGGGGACTGGGGGATGCAGCCCCTCCCCAATAATTTTGCCATATATAGTTTTTTTTAATACAATGAAAAGGTCAAAAAAGTGAAAGACAAAAATTAAAAGTAATGAATATCACTCTAAAATTACATCTCCTATCAGTCATCCGTGAACCGGCGATAAACAGAACAGAAAAATTCAATTCGATGGATCAGACAGCCATAGAACTTGGCAGTAGAAATGATCCAAACATTACTTCATCACTTCACCTACGCTGCCTCATATCGAACAATTCGTAGGCGAACAACGCAGGAAACATGTATGGAAAGTCGTCTAATGTAGCAAAGCAAACTGGACCCAGAATTACAAAATGGTTCACGGCGAAAAAACAGTAAGTAATTGCATTTTAATTTTTGTATCGAGAAAATATTTATTCCCTATGCCTGCAACAAACGTCGTCAGTGAATGGTCGTTTTCTGCCCTAAAACGGGTGAAGACATATTTGAGGTCAACGACAACCGACAGCAGGATGAATAATTTGATGGTTCACCACATTCACAAAGAGCGAGTAGATAAGTTGTATCTCATCGAAGTTGCAAATGAGTTTATTGAGAGGAATGGCAGAAGGCGACATCTGTTCGGCAAATTTAAACCATAAACATATGAACAAAGCATTCACTTTTATCAGATAATCATCATAATCCACTAATTTTATGACACGAGAACTGGCTGACAGAAGTTGCTGAATCTTGCGGTGCTTTATCTTAAGTTCTGATTTTTAGCATCATAAAGAGTTCCACATATAACTAATTCATCTGCCATCTAAAATTCATACTGTATTCGATTAGGCTACACTGGGAAAACCTAATGTTCGAAATAAATATATTAGAAAAAAATAATCATAATCAATGGCGGATCTCTTTATCAATTTTATAAAAAGTTCTCAGTCTTAAAAATGTGGGAGATATTTTGTTTCCTAAATTTAGTAAATATGCTAAGCTGTAAAAATCGCATTTTAGGACCATTTCCAGCAATCTCGGAGGTAATGTGTTCAAAACTTTCCTCCATACGCTTCGTGCCAACCCATGGTGACGTGTAGCGTATCTGTACTATACCCATCTTTTCAACATGCACAAGTCAGCCCCCAATCCAAAATTCCTTCCGACGGCACTGCTCCATCAAAGTTGAGAAGTCTCGGGATTTTTGCCTGTAACTGAATTTGCTCCAGTTTTAATAATTTATATTCATCATGATCCCATGTTGAAAGTTATATGGGCTAGTAAAATAATTTTGAGAATACGTATACAGGCTCATTTTCCAATGATTAGCTTTAATACATTACCTTACCATTTCATAAACTGTTACAGTGGTACATTTTATTTGGTACTTTTTTGATCATTTTGCCATTTGCTCTTTTTTTTTTTTTTGAAGTGAACATTTTATTACAACGAAAGGTCAAAATAACGACTGCTTGGATACTATTAACAAGCCCGGGAAATGTCATTTCCGGCTGTCTCAGGGGTTGCGAATTATCAAAATTTTCGGTACGCTCCGCGGCAACCGATGGTGGCGCTCCGCTTAGATAGTCAGCCCGAGTCAGCCCCCCAATCGAAAATACCTTCTATCGGCACGGTTTTATCTGTGCTGTTTTTATGCTACAGTAGAATGTCATTGACAAAATTACCATATACTAAAACTCCATGCCACAATCCTTTGAAATTCCTATTTGAAGTCAAGGGAAGCGACTTTCTTTTTGTTCCAAGGGACGGAAGTTTTTTTTCGTAAGAAAGCGAGGGAAAGAATATGGCACAGACCAATCAAGTTCTTGGAACTATAGGCGCACCCCTTATTCAAAAAACATCATTTGGATATTTAAATTCGGATACCGGATTATGAAAGAACTGGGGAAATAGGCTACCCAATCTTTGTAACGCCTGCTCTTTTAATCCAGTAGGCCTATCTAAGATTTTGGAACAAATTTATTTTTTAAGATGCTGTTATCCCCTTGCAACACTATGAATAAAAACACAACGAGCTTGGCTGTTACACTAAACTGATACGAATATGGACGCAACGATTATAAAAGTAAGACGCTTTCGAGGATGCTTACGACAAGTGCGTAATTGTTATTATTCAGGCGCTATCTGCAGGGGGCGCACCACCATTACCTAAAATTGCACTTTGGGCAAAAGGTGAACCCTCTGGCCGTAGTCCCTAAAAGTTTTGTTTGGGTTAATTTTTCAACGTGTTTAAAGAAAGCTGTGAATGGTTTGTTGCATGTTTTTGGTAGTGGTTGAGTTGGAGATTATTTTGTGAGAAAATGGTTGAAATTGGTTACACCTGAGCTGACTGAGAGGCTTCGGAATGTCAGCGGACCTATCTCATATGCTGGGTAGTGACAAGGGGGGCGAATCACTACTTTTTTATTCATACGCCTGTAGCTCAAAAAGTCAATGGTCATGCTATGGGAATTCTTATGTGCCATTAATAAACAACTCGTCAGCTTCGCTTTGATGGTACACACACTGGCATTGAAAACTTTGACAAGGAATTAGAGGCAGAATAACCAAGCATGTTTAGTGTGTAAGTCAATGGCAACAATTAATGGTGGTGCGCCACCTGCATGGGCGTATTCTCCATTTTGACGGGACGGCAAACTTCATGTGTGACGAGCTGATAAGCACATCAAGTGCGTCTCAATTAAAAAACGGGGCGTGTGCGCGATGTTGAACGTGTGGCGTTAGAACACTTTGGGCCGACGCACAAACCTTTTCTGCGTACTGGCCTGTGGCGAATCCTAGCCGGTGGCAAGGAAATTGTAACGTAGCCTACGTTTTTTTTTGGCGATGCTTCAGAACCGCCAGGTTTTAAGGGCACTAAAATGTAAGATAGGTAGGCCCTATGCTTAACCTAATGTTAGTCACCCAAAGTTTCATTCCTTGGGTTATAACTCAAGCCTATGGCGTAGATCTACCCCAGACCTAGCCTACATACCGTTAACCAGCTTCAGATTTCAAGTCTAGCCCTAGGTTTAACTCTAACTTTCATACTACTAGGCCTAACAGTTACAGCAACTTTGGAGAGAAAACAACTGTCTGCATAGACCATACGAGAACACTCTAGATATAAGGGCTATCAAAGTGAAGTGCGAGCAGGAACTTAAAAATCTCACTGAAGCATACAAGCTAGTGAAAAAAGAATTTGAGTTGTGAAGACGAGACTGCTACTACGAAGTACTAACCTACAGTAGGAGTCTAGCTTATTTATATTAATTGATGAAAAATAGGCTAGTTACAAAACATTAAAGTGGGCATGACACGGCCAAAGTAAGTTCCTCGGTAACTGTTCTTTGGGCACACCTTGACATAAAGTAAATGATTAACCTACTTAATTATGTCCATAAATACCGAAATGCGACGTTTTGAATTCCCAATTACAGGCCAGGCTCAGCCCATTCGAAATTCGAAAGCGAAAAACGTATGTGAACGCGTCTCAAAAATGGTGACGTCTTTGGAAGCACGGTGAGCAACACTGCACCAGGGAACTCACAATCATCGAATCATGTGCATGGTAACGCGTGTTAGCGCATACATAATTGCAAACACCGACATTGTGCAATGTGCATTGCACGGTTACTGCTTAGTATTGGCAATAGCATCTTCACCAAACAGCTCATACAGTAAAGACGCGCTCGTAGTGGGGACGCGCTTGTTGTGGTCTGTCCATCATATTCATAGCTGTTCTTTATAGAGTCCGAACCGCGTCGTTCTTGCACAAAAACAGAACTGTTTTTACCAGCGCGTATATACACGCGAACATATTGGCCAATGATTTGCTCCGAATCCCTACCATGGTCCGCGCCTTTGGCACTGTATGTTGGACTTTGTATTGTGACGCAATCGTTTTCAGGAGGTTGCTAAGATAAGATAACTTTACCGAGCGACACATAAGTTCCACGTCTAGATGCGCGCCGTAGGGCGAGGTTTGTGCCGCTAATTGCGTCATAAAAGCCAGGTGAGCTGTTGCGGCATTTTTCGAAATTGAATTTCGAACGCAGTTTTCTTTCGAATATCGTTTATGCCGAATTGTACGGGTTTTTAATGGCGTGTGAGATGATATTTGTAAAATTCTGTATCTAATCTTGTGTTGTTTTACGAACAAATTTTCACTTGAAAACTTTTTTGTTCCACTCTACCACTTTACCTTTGATCTCTGTTGCTATGGCAACCACATGTTTTGGCAGGTCTAGATGCAATCATCATATGTGTGAATTTTCGTGTCTGGAGAACGTTTTGTTTTGGAAATATTTGAATATTTGATTTCACTTAATTTGACCTTTGACTTGTAACCTTTGACCTTCACTTACGGTTGTGTATTAAAGTGCAATTGTTCCACTTAAGGTACCATCCCACCAAGTTTGAAGAAAATCGGCCAAGCCGTTTACAAGATATTAGGAAAACAAAATTGGACATAAACACTCACACACTCACACACACCCACACACGCACACACACGGACGTGTTTTGGCCCCTCTTTCAGCCCTGGACCTTCAGTTACCCCGGGGTACCTCACCATGGGTTAGACCTCGTGACTAGTAACCTCGGAAAATTTACCGTTACCATGGTAACCATTGCGATTTAAGCTGGTATTGCCATGGTATATAGCCCCATAGGCAAAGTGACTACAATATCTCATCCTCCTCACGGAGCGATGAGATAACAAACATTGACCATCAATATGAATAAATGACATAGCACCTGCTTGGTTCAAGTTTACCTTTTGTAGAAAATGTGTCAACTTCAGTTACTAATATCTCGAGAACCGAACATGAGAAATGAATGAAAACGTCACCAGAGTGCTTAGAATATGTTCGTCTTTGACATATAAAACAAAAATTTGGTTCTGGTCTATTCTTTTTATTGGAGATTTTACTTTGCGACAAGGAAAATGATAAAATGTCACATCATCCTGGAAAGGAGCCGGTACATTTTATCTGGTATTTTTGTGATCATTTTGCAATTTGATTTTCTTTTTATTAAAATGAAGATTTTATTGCAAAGGAAAGCTCAAATAACGACTGCTTAAATTCTACTTACAAGCCTGGCAAATGCAATTTCCGGCTATCTGAGAGGTCGCGATTTTTCAAAGTTTACTGTACGCCCCGCGCCAACCGATGGCGCTCCGCTTAGATAGTGTTTCTTGAAGCCAGTCAACACTTCTCATGCCCCTCCCCCCAAAAAAATATTTTTGCACGACATCCCCTGATATTATTTGAGACGTCTTGTTCTCAAGTTGAGTTTGCGCCGCCCCCTCCCACAACAAATTTTCTTATATCCGTCTTTGTTTTGAATAAGTACATTTTTGATGAAATGTCCACTGAGTGACCGACCCACGGTACAACCTATCCTCAGGAAAGGCCTTGTGTGGTCATTCGCCGATAGCTCACTGTACACAGTCTTTACAACGACATAAACAAGAGCCCAAGGGCACTATGGTTCCTTGCATTAAAGATGATATTGTATTAAGGTAGTCCCAAGGTAAGGCATAATTTGCACCTTTAACCCCAATGACTTTTGGCCATCACCCAAAAACATAGGGGCACATTAAATTTCAAAATCATACAAGCACTTGCCGTTTGAGAGAAATGGAACACTAAACTTTTCAAATTATCACACTGCACACTGCCCACTTCCATGCGACAAATACATTCATCACCTTTCACTAAAATGTCATTTACTTGAGTTTGGGGTAGTATAGGAGGTTAGTTAATTGCCTTTTTGGTCAATCTCAACAATTCAAATCCAGACCTTAAAAAGAAGTCACAAAGGTCAAATACAGTCAAAGTAGATCAAAACTGATTTTAAATAAACAGTCTCTTCTGCACCAAAGAAATTTAACAGTCATCTGGTCATTCCTGACCACCAAAATTTATGATGGATGACTAGAAATTATGTCATGGTTGTCCTTTAGACTACCCAATGTGTTTGCCTGAAAAGCAAAAATAAGGAAAAACCCACAATTCTGCTACTAAAGGCAGCCCGATAGTGATTTATTACCACCAATTTCTTCTTCACAATTTGGCTAGAAGACCAAGAAACAAACATAGCTCTGTAGAATCTAATAAATGACTTTCAACTTGACCTTTTAACCTAAAGAGGGTGTTAGAAACAGCATTGTAGTCCCTAGGGTAAAAGCAGAGGTAAAGAAGAGAAACTGCTTTCATATTTTACTATTGAAATTGGAATCTTAGCTTGCACTGTAAATAACTTTATTCAATACTGTATGTGAGGAAAAGGTTGTTTTTAATAATAATTGCATTACTGTCCTGATTGTTAACTAAACTGCTTTTAGACTGAGAGGGGGTTATAATTCTTCTTTTCTTTTATACATTGCATTTGTCTAAAGGCATTAAACTTCAGCTGGACTTTTAAACCAATTGAACAAAGACCCAAAGAGTCTTCACGTGCACTTTACTTAGACGAACACAACTTTCCATTATTTCCACTATGTTACTTGGTTATTGAGTAATTGCACCGCATACCTGGCATTGCAATAGGCCTACACATGACCTACATGTAAACACTAGCCTGTCATTTAAATGTCAGTAACTCAAGTAACGAACATTGTAGGAGGGTAGTGAAATAGCCTTTTTGGTTCGTCTGATCAAGACAAATCTTGAGGTCACAAAAAAGTCACAAAAAAGTCACAAAGGTCAAAAGGTCAAATGAGGTCAAGTGAGGTCAAGGGGGTCATCACGTGCATTTCACTTAGACGAACACAAATCTCCATTACACCACCCCTCTAAAATGTTTCAGTGGCAAGATATCAATAAAACATTACTTTTTGACCTTTTGACCCTTTCCAATTATTTTGGTTAATGTACCAACATTTTCACCTCCTACCAATCTAACTTATCCTAAAATGATGCCACTGCTTGAACAACGGATACTGAGTTACAGCTACTAACAGAAATTCAGTTTTTGGCCTCTGGTGATCACCAGTGACCTTTGACCTCCACCAAAAACGATAGGGCACATCTACTCCACAACATCTACATACATACCAAGTTTGAAAAAAATTGATCACTCGGTTATTGAGTTATCGCACCACATACCTCGCATTCCAATCCGTCACATACACACACACACATACACACACACACACACATACATACGCCAAGGTGACTGCATAGGTTCCTTTGTTACACAAGGAACCAAAAAAGGGCAGTCCTGATATGAAAGAAGCTTGAAATTGAAGTTCGTTCTCGCAGGGTACAGATCTGAAGCGCCCTTTCTTTCATTGGTCTCCTAGCCTACACGACCGACACTGCTGTTGGATTTTTCTCATAACAACGAAAGACCGAAACTATGGCCTAACTGTTACGCCTAGTTTCATGCTTACGTTGAATTTTGTAAATTATAATGATAACAACTTAACAAAAATCGCCGGCATGGTTTATTGGTATGAGGATCTCCGCACTAAAAGGTACGGTGGAACCTTAAAATTTAATTGACATCAAAATTTATCTCAATACCGTCTTCCAAAATAGTTGGCAAATTAAATGAGTACAAAAAGTCTTATCTCAATACTATGGTCTGCTACGCAGATCTCCAGTCGGCGGATTGGAAATACTCATACGAAATAGCTACACGTACGTACGTGTGTATATAGCATGCACTCTATAGGCCAGGCTACATCACATATAGACCTTATGCTAGTTAGCTGTAATATTGCACACTGGGAAGGATTATTCCAACACAGTTCCCAATCAGCATTGTGACCATTGGCCTTCTCCATAGTGACGATTCACTTCTGTGGTCCCATACATGGAATAATCCTTCCCAGGTTGCAGTTTTGAAAGCGCCCTCTACTTAATTGGCATAAGGTCTATACTGGGAGACAATCCGAGACATTGCAATATTATTATTAGGTGTGTCCGATGATCAGATCCACTCGGCATGCTGTCTCCCAGAAAGTCAGATCCGTTCGATTTTCCGAAGAAAAAGTATCGGGTACAGGAAAGCACAGATCCTTCAGTAAATTTGTAAGTTAGAAGTCAACATGATCGGAAGGGATGGCTCACTAAACTGATATGAATATGGACGCAACGAATATAAAAGTAAGACGCTTTCGGGGAAGCTTTAGACAAGTGCGTAATTATTAATATTCACGCGCTAGCTGGGCGTATTCTCAATTTTGACGCGACGGCAAACTTCATGTGTGTCGGTCATGTGATACGCACATCAAGTGCGTCTATATTAAGAAACTGAGCGTGTGCGCCATGTTGAACGCGTGGCTTAGAAGATTTCCGGCCGACGCACAAACCTTTTCTGCGTGCTGGTCTGTGGCGAATCCTAGCTAGCCCGTGGCAAGGGAATTGTCACGTATGTTTTTTGGCGTGCTTCAGAATCGCCAAGTTTTAAGGGCACTCATACGTAAGATGGGTAGGCCCTATGCTTAACCTTATGTTAGTCACCCACAGTTTTATATCTTGGGCTATAGGGGGCCTAAACCAAGCCTATGAATGGCGTAGGTCTAGCCATGCCGAAGCCCGAGACCTAGCCTACATACCGTTAACCAGCTTCAGATTTCAAGTCTAGCCCTACGTTAGACTTTAACTTTCATCCTACTAGGCCTAACAGAAAACAGCAACTTTGGAGTGAAAACATGTGTCTGCATAGACCATATGAGAGCACTCTTAAAGGCCATCAAAGTGAAGTGCGAGCAGGAACTTAAAAATCTCACTGCAGCATACAAGCTAGTGAAATAAGAATTTGAGTTGTGAAGACGAGACTGCTACTACGAAGTACTAGACTAGGCCTGAGGCTCATTCTAGCTTATTTATATCAATTGATGAAAAATGGTCTAGTTACAAAACATTAACCTTTGACAATCTGTAACATGAACTATGTCCTTGGTTGCCATGACAACCACACATATCGGTACAACTTATCATGCCTAGGCTTTTACAATTAAACATTCAGATTTGTGGGATGCTTCCGTTAAGAGTTAAAAGTAAATACAAAAAAATTATTTGACCCCCTGTCATATGACCTTTGACCTTGGTTGCCATGGAAATTACATATTTTGGTAGAACTAGTCTACACTATTATACTTGTGAAGTTTCATGTAAAATGAAAGTTTTCTTTGGAAGTTTTAGTACAAAATAGTTAATAAAGTGGTATTTTGCAAAATGTGACCTTTGACCTCTGACCTTTGACCTTTACTTCCGAGGGTGTGGGAGACATAAGTTCGCACCCCGGGGTACCCACCTACCAATTTTGAAAAGAAGCGGTCCAGCCCACTAGGAGGAGTTTAAAAGACAAAAAAGGTTGTTTTACAACAAATTATCACTTGCAACTTTTTTGTTCCACTCTACAACTTTACCTTTGACCTTTGTTGCTATGGCAACCACATATTTTGGCGGGTCTAGAGGCAATCATCATATGTGTGAAGTTTCGTGTCAGGAAAACGTTTCGTTTTGGAAATATAGCAAAAAATGTGATTTCACAAAATTTGAACTTTGACCTGTAACCTTTGACCTCCATTTCCGGTTGTGTATTAAAATGCAATTGTTCCACCTAAGGTACCATCCTACCAAGTTTGAAGAAAATCGGCCGAGCCGTTTATAAGATATTAGGAAAACAAAATTGGACACACACACACACACACCAACACACACACGAACAGGTTTTGACCCCTCTCTCAGCCCTGGACCTTCAGTCACCCCGGGGTACTTCACCATGGGTTAGACCTTGAGACTAGCAACCTGGTAAAATTTACCGTTACCATGGTAACCATTGCGATTTAAGCTGGCATTGCCATATATAGCCCCAAAGGCAAAGTGACTACAATATCTCATTCTCCTCACAGAGCGATGAGATAAAAATAGAAACTGCAGGGGTTGTTGCCGTATCGGGGATAACATGCATTGTGTCGAAACCACCTGGAATACCGGCTAAAATAGCCAAACTATGCTCCGTGAGTCGCTCACCAACTGACCTATCGCATGACACACACAAGAGAACAGCAACTAAGCTTTGTGACATGGGATGGAATTTACGACCTCTACATAACCTGTGTACTCTGCCTACCTGTTACTTGGTAAGGTTGCCAGGACTTACACTCTCTAGATATGTGGAATGGAAGTATTGAAAAAACTGGAGTGAATCTACAGCGCGCGTAGCGCGCCAAAAATTTGGGGTTCTTATTAGGAAAATTTTGCCTTGAGAGCAAAAGACAGGTTAACCATTGGGGAGACTAGTCGCTGTCGGGAACTGCATACTTTATCGTAACGACCAAGACCCCCCTCCCCGAAAAACTGTAAAAAAATGCCCCGAGTCCCTCCCTACTCTTGCCATCTATCTTTTTTTATTTTTTTGACTCTTCTTCATTTTTCAACATCACCCATCGCGTCCCCAAAATTTCTGAGGGGGGGGGGGGAGGGCACTCTGCCCCCGCCCCCCTCTGGCTTCGCTAGTGGTTGAGACCAAATAACGCACCATTTGCCATTTCGACACCTCCCAGTTAATCTTTTATTTTAAGGGTAAGAGGAACATTCTCCCTTAGATAACACGCCCTACACTAAGACCTCTCACACAGGACGGCGATTCGCAAATGGCGAAGAGCCCCGCCATCGCCAGATCGTTGAAGGTGTGGTTGGGACGCAGCAACTGGAATAAAAGCCGTGACCGGCTCGACAAGAACCAATAGGTTGGAAACTGGGCCGTAAAACTACATCTAACTGCTATTCATACTCCGATAGGCGTAATCCTACCCTTACAATGCGAAATTTATACTCACACATCTGCACGCCCAGCAAATTACTCACATACCATATATCCGCTTTTTACTGTACCGGTTGCAAGTAAATCACCACTAAAATTTCTGTACCCAGTTTATTTGTAGTTTTGAGCAGGAGCAAAAAGACGATTTCCTACAATTTTCAAATCAATTGGTTAATCGGAATGCAATTGGTTTGGTTCGTGGTTCCTCCAGTATACTTGCTCATGATGCCCATCAACATGTCAAACACGCAAACCACTCCCAGATTTATTGTGCGAGACATTTGAGATAAAGGAGGTGGTATTAAACAACTTTCTGTACAGACAGGGAGTGATTCCACAGGATACTACAGAACTGTCATCCTGCTCATAAATTTGACAGATTGGCAAGAACGCTTTTCCTTCACCGTGTGCCAAACCCCGCTTCTTCAAATGGGCATCTTACCAATATTTATAATAAGCATAATTAATTGCGCTTCACATCGAGAAGCAAAAAGTTAAATTGTCGACCTATTGTATGTACCCCAGACTGTTAACGGTTGTGTGTTTAATTTTAGAGTGTCGTGTCAAAAACATTGTATATTGGTTCTGTCAAAAACATTGTATCCTGGTTCTGTCAAAAACATTAACTTTAAAGTGTTATGGGTAAGTACACGAGGTAACGCTGTTGACTGCTAAAGTAGGCCTACGTTTGATTGGTGATAAAATATGATCGCGACAGAGTCGACTTTACAGTATAGTGCAGAAACAAGCCTTTCTGATCTGAACAGTAATTTTCGGAAAAAATTGCAGGCAATTCTATAGTAAGAACTAACCCGCATGTCGCATGTACACTACTCATATAAGGCAGCCATTACGTAATAGCTCCATGCTTACACACACCTTCCTACCCACATTTATAGCGTTACTCACCGCGCGAAAAGCCTATTATTTAACGGCCGGAATATATGCAAGCGTTTCGCCCAACCAAAGTTTGTTTGAAGGCAGCCTATTCTCACTCCAAACTATAAAATTTTTCTTGTAGTCCACAGAAATTATCAATTGGTACAGTTCTTTCACTGACAAAAAGCTCACTAGAGCACCAATGGTGCAGAAGCTCATACCTTCAAAGAGTCACCAGACTGTCTGTACCACTGTAGTATAAATGACCTGAATTGACATACACTGTACTGTACATGCACAAATACTCTTAAGCACTGAAGGCAACCTAAAGAGTGTCACAAAAATGTTTCATGCTATCTTCAGTGTAAATTGATTCTATTGTCCTCAGAAAGTTACACAGAATTATAGCAACAATAGGGAATAGAGTATCAGACACAGGTCTTCATAATCATTGATAATGGCCTGCACTGTTTAAAGTATTAACATCAAACAAATGATTAACACTCCCGAACCCCCCGATTCCAATTCAGGTGCTCTATCAGATATTCTACAAGATGGTACATGAGTTCTGACAGGACCGTGAACCAAAACATCCAAAATACAATGACCTCATCATGAACCAAGCATCATTATAACAATGTCAACTCAGTTTATGTGAATACACACTAACTAGAGTTCTGAGTTAATCATTTTGCAACATTATGTAAAAAAACAGAAGGAGCCACAATATTTTCCCTTTTAATTCCGCTCTAAATGTGACACTTACTAAACTAATTGCTTGAATTACCATATATGCAATGTTTAAGTCACGAAATACCCGAAAGATACTTCGCAGGAAAACAAAATAAATATGAAGAAAATTTTGACAATAACTGTTGTTTCAAAATACACTGGAAGTAGGCTACTGCCAATACTGGAAGAAATATTTATTTCCCTCCAAACACCAAGATTTTAAATCAAGGAGCTTCCAAACTTTCTGGTTTTTCCATCTATGGAGACTGCTTACACCCTTTTAATGGAAGGCATTGGACCCTGACTGCTCTTAAGGAAATGCTTACCAAGTGTCACTATAGCAAACATCAGTTATATATATTTTGCTCTGTTTCATACTGGTGGTAACCATATGCACAGTTAGCTCAAACCTAATGGTGGCTCAAGGAGCCTGGAGGGTTTACCTTACTGTAAGTAGTATTTATCTACACTTTATTCTATGAGGTCCAATGAAACATACAATACAATGACAAAGGGGTTTATCTTAATTTGCAACCTTGGTATAATTCAGTTTGCAGGCCCGTAGCCAGGGGGAACGGAGCGTTCGAACGACCCACCCCAACTTGAGGGAGGTCCATTTTTCCAGCCCGGTGTTTGAAGGGTCAGCTATGAAATATTTTTTATCTTACATATTGAGGACGAATTTCCGTTCACTTTTAGCAGGAAGATAAAACCTTTCAGATTACATGTATGATTTTTTTCTCAAAAAGTGGTGTACTGTGTGGAATTCCTGGGGAAAAGGACTTCTGTTGTGTTCAAAAGTCCTTTAAAATGCCCCAGATGAGATCTGCAGCTTTCAATTTTTTGGAAGCTTCCCCCGGACCCCTAGCAACTGCATGCTTACGGCACGCGCTAGCCGCCTTCGTATTTGGAAAAAGGTTCACATCTTGGAAAAAGACTCACCCCTCCACATGGGCTGGCTACGTGCCTGGCTTGCATAATATATTGATGGAATCGTTTCAGTATTTTGATGTGTAATGACCAACCAAATGAACATTTAACCATGCATACCACTCATTTGATATACAATGTGCTCAAAGGAACCCCTTTCACCTCTTTAATAACTTTTTGTCACTTACAGTACCAGAAATGACAAAGCGAACAATAACGGCTTACTGATGGTTCTCAAGAAAGACTTGTTATCACTTATTCAATCTACCATTTGTTCTGTTCGCTGCTTCTACAAAAGATAAAGTTTGGTCCGCAATTAACAAAACAGAAAATAAGTTAATCGGGTTGTGACAACAGAATGAAAACTAAAACATGGCTCCCTGAACACAGTGAGCGACATCTGATCGACACATTGGTTCTACAGGCAGATACCAGTTTGAAGCAGTGTAGCAGATACTCATAAAGAACTACAATTTTGAGCTGTTGACATTTTATTTTATTACATGGAAGGCCACACCTTGGGCCTAAGACCCAAAACTTTCTGTATGCAATGAAAATACGAACAACTGAGGGTCACTAAAAACAAGCATGAAAGTTGCACAAGGCAATTTGTAGGAGGTGGAGCATTTCGTAGAGTTTCATAAAAAGGGCCAACTGGGGCATTGGATCTAAAATTCGAGCATACCAGCCACAGATCACCAGCCAAGCCTTTTAATTGCAGACTGTAGACTCCTTTAAAGGTAATGTGTCAGAGGGCTAAAACATTTCAATATTTCTCTTTTATTCAATAAAATGGACCTCGGAGCCACATCTTGGAACTTGGACCCACAAGGGCCCAGGTGGAACCTTTGACCTAAAATTCAAGCAGATCACTAACCAAGCATCCTTATTACAGACTTTCCACTCTTTGAACAATAATTTAAAGGCGGGCTTAAGCATTTTGTAACATTTCACAAAATGGACCCTGGAGGCCATCATGGGCCTAAGATCCAAAAATTGTGAACACCGTCAACAACTATCAGAGTATGGTCATGACAAACCATCGACAGTGCACAAGGTTTTCAGAAGGAGAAGAGACATTTTTGTAGAATTTCATAAAATGGGCCATAGGGCACACATGGGACCTTGGGACCAAAACTCCTGGACGCCCTATACAGCCCACCACCCAAAGATCATTGTGTCCAAGTTTCAAACATATCCATGAAAGCATATTTAAGAGAAAAAATATTGCCACATGACTCCCAAGGGCCGATCATGGAACAGAGCTGTCTACAACACTTCTTCAATTTGGGTGACTGCGCTTGCAGTCTTCACAAGATCTGGATGTTGTTTACAGAATGCAGAAAAGTTCGAGTGACCGATTTAACATTTCGAAAGAGTCTTCTTCATTTACGGCACAAAAGATCTTTATCTAGAGAAACATGACTTTAGAATTTAAAAGGAAACATAATGGCAGTTTTATTAGCAAGATAAAAGGTGCTAATGAATATTCATTGTTTTTGCAGTCCAGAAATATTTTGGCAGCTATATTGTCGAACGCTACAGCGTCCGTACATAGTACTGTACATTGCCTATCGTTGTCCCACATTTGGCGAACTATACTGGCATCATGGCGAAAAAAAATTGCGGTCAAATCTGCATAATGACGAAAGCAATTCTTGTCCACTTTTGTTTACGTTCGCGTTAAAATTTGAAATGAATTGGTAATTTACTATATTCTTTTATGTACTAAGTAAACAATGAACCAAGCAGTATTCGACTGGGAGATTAATTTTTCACTAACTCTATGTGATAAGTGCATGGAAAGACTTTTTTGCAAATATCGCACTAATTGTCAATTCGCCGGTAAGGAAAAAAGGGGATGTCACGGTGATATATCAATTTACATTTGAGAAAGACTAACAATTTTATGAATTGAATTTATTGGAGAAATCCAATAGTTTCAAAGATGATAACAGTTACTTTCGTTGCATGTCAACACACTATTTCCCACAAAGTTGGTGACTGGAAATTGACGTACACTCTAAAAAAATCAACTTATTCACTCTCTAATATAGTGAAAAGTGTGAACTCACTCTATGACACTATCAGCTCACTCCAGGAAGAGCAAAATTCACTCCAACTGAGGAGTGGAAATTCACTCTTTAAAGTGTGCCTGCAACGATCCCTGTTCGTTTACAAGAATGATATACAGCCCCCAACATCTTCCAGCTGATGCAGTTTCTTCGTTTTTGCTATTATATTTTAGCCCTCTTTTTTAGGGTCTCTCTGCATTCTAACAATTGAGAGAAAGAGATTTCACTCATTTCAAGACAGAAAGTTATAAAATTCACTCCAAAGGAGCGAAAATTCACTTCAAGAAGAGTGAAATTCACTCCAAAGGAGCGAAGTTTCAATCTTGAAAGAAAGCCGGCAGGGACCACTGTTAAAAAAGAGGGATCCCTGGAGACACAAGTCGAAGCAAGAGTTTTCACTCCTCTTGAGGTGAATTCCACTCTTCTTGGAGTAAGTTGTCACTCTGATGGAGTGAATTGACACGTTTCACTATTTGAGAGAGTGACGCAGTTCACTTTTTGTTTTTAGAGCATGGCCTTTTCAATAAACTACCGTACTCTACAGTATAATTTTACTATTTTAGTAGACAGTAATTGAAGTTTAAACTAACTTCCATTGTGGCACCATGACTGTCGTGAAGGTGTGGTTTAAAAGTTTTTGAAAGAGGCTCATTGAGTTGATATCGATAAATTAATGAGAGTCTCAAACGGTCACTATCACATAAAAAGGCTTATAGTTAGAATAAAAAGTCAAGTTTCAATTCCAAAAGTCACAGAAAACGCTAAAATTTTGAATTTTCTTGCTTCCTGACTTGTACCGGTTTCGTACATGATTTTGAAAAAGTGTCTGGTCACGAATTTTTGAAAACCGACTTGAACCGTTAAGCATTAACTCATAAAACAGTTATTTGTGTGTAGGGTATAGAGACTGTCTAAGATTGACCATTTGTCATTGGTATGTGAAGAAAACTCAATAGGTTTGGAAAAAATTGTCGAATTTCATGAACCAGCTCAATGAGCCGCTTTAAGATTAGGCTGTCTATTGCATAATGTGATGTTCAGGCTTTCATTTCGGTGAGTGTCCCCCCCCCCCCCCCCCCCATGCGCGTATCAACATATTATTTGTGATTTCGACATTTCGTTTTGAGTTTCAGCATGTCACTTCTAAATTCGACATGTCATTTGAAAAGTTTACATGTGTACCATAGCACTACGCATAAAACTCGACACGTCCTTTTTATACTTCGGTATTTATGACACCATAGGCGCGCTCTGTAGTCTTTTTTTCCCCCTCCATTTATTCATAAGATTTTATCGTATAATAGTTTCAAGGAACAAGCTTTATCTATCGGCACTATATACAATAATTACAATAACTTTCCTCTGTAATCTACTGTACATAAGCCATGTGACCTGCATGAAGCTTGCTTATTTTGCCCAAAACAATTACAGGTCACCGTGCTTAGAACACAAAGTCTTCACAGGAGGTTTAATCGCAGTTCAGCTGCCTATACTTTCTATATCCTTTCTTTCTTGTGCTATACAGAATACTTCTTGGTGACAACCTAATTGAAGAATAATCTGATTTCAACCACTGTCGTTATCTCTCAGGCAAAGTGCATTGCGCTACGGTCACCAAACGGTTTCCAAACAAAGAAGGATTGCAAGGTCTTCAATTGACCACTTGGTATTTAGAGCCACTACTTAGTGTGTAGCCGTGTTATATGGACTTGCTACAGTGTTATCATTCCGTGCCTTGTTGGTTTTGCTAATCTGTTAAGATGTTAGCCATGATAATTTATTTAAAGGGCAAGAGCAGCCTTCCCAACTTGAATGAGTGTAGGAAGTAGACTGTCTTGTTTCATGGTTGGCCCTTGAGTCATGTGACAGTATTTTTCGTTCCTAAATGTGAAATTTACTAGAAAATGCTGCCTGGTTTACCTTGAATATGCAATATTGACAGATTGAAGTCCTACAAATTATGAAAGATGCTTTGAAGAGAAATAAGATGAAAATTGTGAGATTATGCTATTGCTTTCAAATAAGTTTGGGGCGACTGCTCTTGCCCTTTAAGGATATCTCTAGCTTCATTACACGTTGAGACATATTCCTTGAGAAATATTTAAATTATGCCGTTCTTGGAGTGACTGTATCGCGTTCTTGCTCATTGAGTTGGTTCATGGAATTCAACAAATTTTTCCAAACCTGTTGAGTTTTCTTCACATATCAATGACAAATGGTCAAACTTAGACAATCCCCACATCCTATATACAGATAACTGTTTTATGAGTGAGTAATTAACAGTTCAATTCTGTTTTCAAAAATTCGTGACCAGACACTTTTTCAAATTATGCCTTTTTCAAATTATGCATAACACCGTTGCAAGTCAGGAAACCGCGTAATTCAAAATTTTAACTTTTCCTGTGAGTATTGGACATGAAACTTGACTGATTACTCTAACTATGAGCATTGTAATGTGGTAGTGACCATTTTAAACTTTCATTAAGCTATCGAAATCAACTCAATAAGCCCCTTTAAAAGCCCTTACGATCATTTTTGTCAACTGCAGTTCTTTTTTTCTTTTTTTTTCTTTTTTGTTTCGTTAATTAAACTTTTGTTTAACAACAATGCATACATTGTTGTGACATTCATTGCATTATTTCGTATGTACAAAATATGTAGACTTTGTATTTCGAGGTCTAACGTAATAATAAAGAGAGTTCCTTTTTGATTGATAATATTTTACAAGACAGACAGACTGTATCTTTCAAAAGTCATATACAGCAGTGCAGTACTAAAACGGGACATAGGAAGGGTCGACACTATTCGGTTGGATGCTCTGTTTTATTTTAGTATTAAAAACGAAAGTAGAATGTCATTTGTGAATGTGGTGCAATAATTCGTTAAAATTTAAAATATATCCTTAAAACGCATCACTTGACATTCTTTGTTTGCTTTCTTAAGTATGTAACCTAATATTCTAAACTTGAAGGTAATACTTACATTAAAAGTAAGATGCAATAGCATTTGGGTTTTTTATCATTGACTTTGAAAGTATGGATAAAATTCTTTGCATATAAGATGGAAAAAATGATTGGATGTTTTGAATCATCGGCGTGGCAAAAATTTACTCGTACATTATTAAATTTAAGACACTCTTCAAACAAAGGTTACAAGATACATTACAAAATGCGTTCCCAAAATTGCCGTTCATGCTATAAATGGGGTTTGCGCTTGTTTCCAGAGCTTCGGAAAAGCTGACAAAACACCAAAATAAACAGTAAATAGGAAACGACTCAAATCAAATTTTTTCACAAAATCTTTCATAATCAATTGCACTTTTGTTGTAATTAAATACGCAAACACGGAAAAACACGCATTTCTCTACGGCTGTCTGAATACACGATTTATTATCAATTTAATGTAAAAATTGCTCAAGATAATCTAATTCTTGAAGACGGTATTGCCCTGCAATCTGAAATTAAAATCTGACCAAGCTTTACAAACCTCACGAATAAAGATATGAAGAATACTGAGTCTGATGCCACTTTTACCAAAATTAAATTTTAAACAGAAAAATTTTGCCATAACTCTTAGAGGCCCAATTCTCTCTCCCTCTAAGAGTAAATAAAGCACCGGCCACACCATGCGACGCGTCTTATTGCAACAAGACCGTCTTGTCGTGATAAGCGACTGACGAGTTACTAGTTTCAAGAGCATAATGTTTACATTATGCAATAAGTCGCAGCTCCCATGAAGCGATCCCAGCAAAATTCTAATGCTTAATATACTCTTAATTTTTTACCTTGATAGACAGGCTTGTGTTCTGTCTATTTCGATTAACTGAACTACGCGGGCTTCATTCCAGAAGTCCGTCATTGTTGTCAGTTGCACGTTTCAGTGGCATGCGACCGACCACGTTCGGTACGTTTGGTCGCATTAAACTAGGTTCCGCGTCTGAGCAGTGTCGTTGCAATGCGTTGAGTCACATCGAGTCGCATAGTGTGGACGGGGCTTTAACTATGCCTTGCGATTAGAAATTTTTATTTTTCATCTCAAATTTAACAGTTCGTGAGATATCGGCTTTTGGGAGAAAATGTGGTTTCCTCAGATCTGGGGAATATTTTGCCTGTGCAGGCTAAACAGTATGAATATTTATGAGCAATTAGTGCCTTCCTCTTCACTGTTGTCTGTGTGCAATGTGTATGTATTCAAATGTGAGTTCATAGTTTAGACACAAGGGGCGTAACAACGAAGGAACTTCAACAACTTACAAACACAAATGCTGGCAAGGTCTTTTTGCACATCCTCAGGCGGAAAAAGCTCACGAAACTTGCGACTGTGTCGAGTCTATAAGAACGTAGCAAAATTACTCGATATCTCAATATCGGCGCGGGTGAACAACCAAAAACTGACGCAGCTTTTTTATTCCCCTATCAACAGAGATTTTAAAAATGCCCGAATTTCTCTCTCCTAAAATCGATAAATATTGAAAGGTTGTTTTGAACGTTATCTCCGTTGAACTTGCGCGGTATGATCGCATTAAATCATGGGAAATATTTCAATATGGCGCTACCAGTAGAAAAATATTCTTCAGTTCGGTTGAACATTGATTTCCCCCGAAAGCGATTATCTCCCAAACTGTTTAGTCTCACTTTAAAAAAAATTAATTTCACTCTAAATGTTAAAGAGATCAAGAAGGGCACATAACGCGGGACCAAGAATATTTTGCTGTAAATAACTTGGACACTGATGACTATTAGAAATACTAAACCATTTGTTTGTCAAATAATGCAGATTCTTGTACAGTTACATTTTTTATCATTCTTATTTGGCACATGCGCTGCGAATTTTCGCTAATTGACCGGCCATTCTGTCATCGCAAATTGTGAAATCTTTTGAAGATAGTTTTTTTAGAGAGAGACACATTTTTACCCCAAAGAAGCACATAAACTTTACCCAACTACGTCGTAGGATGAGGAAACAATTTACAAAACGAACTTGATTTAAACAGTTTAATTAAAGGCTCTCATGTTAAAACCGCTTTGAAGGGGAAGAGCAGTCGTCCCAAATTTATTTTGAAGCTTCAACTAAATCTCACAGTGTTCTTCCCATTTTTAGGACTCATTTGTAGAGTTTTTGGTATGACTCGACCTGGAAATAGAACCCGGGCCTTTCGCGTGAGAGGCGGATGCTCTTACCGAAAGACCAAACACGCGGTCCATCATATCAAGCCAACTTTTATGCAATCATAGACATCAACACTTCAGATTGTTAGGTTATTTAACAATCGGTTTTTATTTTATCAGTTTATCCTACACTCCAAGTAAACTCTTGATAAATCATTTTAGCTTAAAAGATAAAATAATTAGTTGGCTAGAGTTTAACGACCCAGTGAAGTGGTGTAGGTAGGGGAGGCCATGGCATTTTCCCCAGTTGTCTTTCAATGGCGTGTTTTCCCTCGTTAATGCTGAGCCACAAATATGATGGCCAGATGGCAGACGGTTCAATAATTACAATGTTTATGAAACTCAGATCTAAATTACTAACTATAAATAACATTTCAAACGAACAAAACATTCATGACACATGGAGGCCTCGTTTAATTGTGAAATTTCACAATAACAAATTGATAGCTTCGGCGGTGTACTTTACACTATAGTACTCTTAAAACACCGGGGCTCAATTTAACCAGGATCGGTGTTCTATTTATGTCAACACAATCCTGATTAATTCCCCAAGTTAAACTTACTCAAATCCTATAGCAGTTCGGGAGATAACCGTTTTCGGGTGAAAATGAGAATTCACCCGATCGGGGGAAAATTTGCAGCATAAATACTCATGAGCACTTAGTGTGTACTGTACCTCTTCACGGTCGCCGCTTTGTTTTATAAATGTGGATGTATTAAAATACAAGGAAATTGTTCACCAACACAAACCGATATCACAAGAAACTTCCAACAACGTATTTATGAGCACAAGTGCAAGCACGAGTAACTTACACAACTTTCTGTACAAAAAATGCATTAATCTTGCGGCTGTGTCGAGTCTATAATTTAAGCATAGATGGCGGCAAAATTGCTCGATATCTCAAAATTTACGCGGTGAACTACCAACATGATACGGCTCTTTTGTTCCTCTGGCAACAAAGTTTCTAAATATTTCAAAATTTCTCTTTTCTATGGGTCGATGAAATTTTCCAGGTGTTGTGAACGTTTGTCACCGTTGAAATTACGCGGGAGGACCGCTAAGCATCAAAGGAGAAATTTGAAAATGGTGCCACCCATGACCGTATTTTTTCCCGATCGTGATTGCATGGGAAATGTAAACAGTATTATGTTGGAGTACATGGATCCTGGTTATATTTAATCCCTGTCAATTACGATTGTGCTGTATTGGACAAATATGAAAAAACCTTATTTACAACATAATATTTTTTCAGACTAATGATTTGTTGGCTTAGTTTAAATCAAGATTTACAGCAAACGTTCTAAACTAAATGATGTAAATCAAACGAACTCTGCCATTAAGTTGCAAATGAAAAATTTGTTGGAATCATTTCAAAACTTAAACCCTTTCAAGAAATGAAGATAAATCTGTAAAAAGAGAATTTAATTGAAAAACGCTACATCAACCCTGACACAAACAGTCCATGGTACAAGTTTTGGCAAGGATACTAAAAAATAAAAAGGTGATAGAACCCTGTTATGGCCAATTAAAATCAGACCATCACTTGCTGCCCGTCTTCGTCCATAGCTGGCCGACAGATCAGAGAATGAAGTGATAACGGAGACTACTGTAAAGGGGAGGCCGATAACCGAAAACAGGCGGGTTTAAGAATGTGGACAGCGCTGCATGAAATATGCCAAAAATGGCCGAACAGCCTTAACACGGGCTTCAGTGCTTGCGTAGGGACATGTCAGCGAATAGGGCCGATTTAACTTGCCAAATAATGCAAAATTTTCAAAGGATGATCCAATGCAACTTTTTGAAAATCTTTCCTATTGCCACGATAGGTGTATCCCTCTTCAAAGTTCAAAGTTTAAAGGTAGTCATTCGTCACCCCAAACTACAGTTTCAGTATACATATATCAAACTCTCAATTGGTACAGCTCTTTGATTGGCATCACAGTCAAACAATGCATCATAGCTAAATTACACAGCATGGGCACTGAGAGTGTCTTGAATACACATCATGGACTTGTATGGCCACTGGGACAAGCCATGAAGCAATAAACTTGGATTGTGTCTGGATAACGATGAGTTTTAGATAATGTGGAAGGGGCTAGAAGTAAGTAGGTTGGGAGAATTGGAACTGTTTGGGATGATGAAAATATGCCTTTAAAATTTTAACGTTTCAAAAGTAACTCACTGTCAACAAAAAAAACAAACAACAAACAAACAAATGGAGATACCAAAGTTCTGCATACTGTACACAGTGTACGTTGGCATATCTTTTGTTATTTATACTAAAGTACATGTGTCTATACTGTACTCATGTACAATTTACATTACATTACAATTTCTAGGTTGGTGATTCTAAATGTGTTTTCAAGGACAACAAATTTAGCTTACAAAATAAGACCCTCAAGACTGAATGGATTATGTTCCAACTGTCCTTGAAATTTTTCCGAGATGAAAGCTGCAAATTCAAACGATAACATTGACTACTGTGCTTACAGCGATGACGCTCTCGACATAACAAAAAAAAAATCATTTACATAAGGCACATGTTTATGTATACAGCAGTACAGCGCAAAATAAAAGTCGTCTCATAAATATTCACAAATTGATGAATTTTGATAGAAATTTTCTATGTTTACGTTTGTATGTCACTTCAAATTTTCAATCATTTTGCCGTTAGTTACCTTCTGGTAACCACAAAATGGCTCTGGAAAAATCACGGACCCAATATAGAAAGATATTGACAACTGGTGTATAAACCTAAAGGAAACCTTCACTCTCGATAAAGTTCCTACAGTGACCACTCTTTAAAAAGGGTGATCACTGTAGGCACTCGTTAAACAGTGAGTTTTCACTCAATTGGAGTGAACCTCACTCTTCTAGGGATATTCACATTATAGTTGTCTAGCTTTCTGGGTTGTATTTATTTCTGCTATCCCGGCTAATCATAGACGTTAAACTGTGAGTTTGTCTCACGAGACTGGTATTGCCAGCTTGGCGTTCATACCCCCTTCATTGGGGCGTTACCGAGTTCTCACAAGTGAAAATGAATTGAAAACAAACAAACAAACACACTCATGGCAACGAAATCGCCGCTAGCGCTATGCCCTATATAGGTGGGGTCTAGGGACCTGCCTTAGGGCCCAGGACAGAACTCGATGGGGGACGAAGCCCACGAAGCTCCTGGGTTTTAGGGTATTTGGCAAGTATTAAAGTCGTCATTTAGGGTAAATTTCCATTGACAAAAAACAACTCAAGAGGCTAAAATTATTTGAGTACTGTGAAAGTAAATTTTCTTGGCATAACAAAACTACAGCTAGGAGTGGATACGCTGACATTTTGAGATTGGGGTAAGGGGCTGAACAACTGGGAAAGCTGTTGATGAGCGTTAAACGCAAATTGTACTGGGCAACATGTTATCCTTCCTGGAAGGTTACCTGAGCTGAGCGCCACCTTCAATTGACACAGAATAGACCTGTCACGAGAATTTAAAAGTGCATCTTCACAGGTAGTCGGAAATGACATTTCCTAAAACTAGGTGTTTCTTTCAATTAAGAAAATAGAAATTACTGTCTTTTCCTTGATAAAGAAGAAACGAATCAAATTATGCAAAATCTGGTAGTTACACTCTAACTGCAGAAGCCATACAGTAGGCCCCTATCTTTTTCCTTCAAATTCTAAATCTCATTTAGTGCACCCAGTTTTCCGGAAAGGCAGACACTTCTTCCCTCCCTAGGGGATGCTACTGTCCCACAAAAATGTCCTCCCTGAGTCAGCGCCTCCTCACCCTTATTTCAAAATCATGGTTACACAAAAACACACATCGATCATGGTCGTGGATAAGTTCTGGCAACTCCTTGCTCCATGCACTTCGTCAGTTTATACGGTACTCCATGGAATTCCAGAAATAAGAGTCGAAGATGATGAGAAAAGGCCGTAGCCTACTGACTTACCATAGAAAAACTGGTGCAACTGTATTAACTTGATGTCAGCTCAACCCAATGATCTGCTTGTTTCAGTTGAACGACGTACGAAAACAGCTGCAAAACTAGGCTTCGAAACTGGAATATCAACACTTTATGTTGTCTTTTCGATTCTTCACTTTACCATACCTCACCGAATCGATCTTTTCTCTCATCTTGGAGGTTGATCCCGAAAGTATCAAGAAAAAAGTATAGCTCTTAATGAAGTACGCCTTAGTCTACAAAAAGTACTGGTACTCTACAAACTGACATCCCGTCAATATTTATAATTATAAAGCACAAAACAAAGTGTGGCTGTAACTGGCTGACCACCTCGCTTACTTTGTAGTGAATAGAAGGCATGTATTTACGTACAGTTTAACGAGTTCATAACGTCCAGTGCGGTACATGGACAGAAAACGCACGCACACGATCTTGGCCAATTTATTGACTCGATGTCGGGAGTGTAAACAGACGCACGGCATGAGTGAAACAGAACGTTAATCCAACGCGGTTTCATAGCAGCCAGCACACCTACAGTATTTTATAGTTCGTGAATTCCATCCACACAAATTCGTGTATGAGAGTGATTTAACTCTTCTGTGAAAATTTTATAGCTTAATATGTACCTACATAAGCACCCGGGATTTCATGAACATAGCAATTGCTGCTAATCAATACAATGACCCACATAAGGGCAAAAATCTAACACGGCTCGACAAACATGTACAATGATTGTATCCAAAGAAAACGGACAGTTTCTCACAGAGAGGTATTGGCAAAGATTTCAAAGAGCTTTTGAAAGCTGTCTGTTTGCAGATGCAGTCAACTGAAGATTGTTACCTTACGGGGGAGCATTCCAGCAATTTCCCGTTGAAGCCCGGCTAGCTGCTTGTATATTAGTTTGTGTGCGGTAAGCATACCATGGAGACATGCTGCGCTCAAGCCTTCCGAGGTAGTACTTCATGCTTTTACTAAATCCAAGTTGCTTATCATTCTGTTGTGATCCTGCTGTGTGCGTGTGTTGCAAGACAGTGACTATAAAATCAGAAGCTCGAAAAAGATAGGGAGATGATACAACAGGGAACTAAACTCCTCGGTTGCTCCACGTGTAGGGGAATTTCATATGCGGTTTACCGGTGGCTTGCCAGAGGAAAACAGCTTATCGCCGGGGGTATTTTCTAAAGCTATGATGGATGAACCACAAAATTAGGTCGTTAACTGCTGTTTTTTCAGGCTATCGTGAGGACAATGTGACTCGGTTTCTATATGTTATAGGTGATACCTACCCAAGGGACCATCTTAGGATGATAAAACGGCAATACTCAGTTTTTGAACGTCAGCATACAAAATTTGAAAGTCTAGCATTTGAAAAATGTTTATTTTATAGCATGGAAGTACTACGTCGGAACTTCCATGCTTATAGATTGTAAAATGAACTCACCCAACTTCCATTGTCATAGCTCGTTCCATTTTTGGGATATAAAATATAAAAATTTATTCCCTTAAAACAAAATACTCCACAATTTGTGATCTTTTTGTTGTACGACTCATATTACTCCCTTTGTTTCCTTGAAAGTTAAAAATGTTTTTATGACCTTTTATTTGAGCGCTTCCTGTTTTCTTGCAAAGCATGTTGTACATCAGCTATTAAGAGTGAAAATTCTCTCACATATTGGTATGAGGTGCAATAACTCTCAGAAAAACAAAGAAATACAAAGACAGTGGCGTAGCTACTGGGGGGCAGGGGGGTAAGTTGCCCCCCCCCCCCCTGGAAAATAATTTGGGAAATTTTGATGAAATTGGGGAAATTTGATGAATTTTCTTACTCTAACAAAAATTTCTCAAAATTTTTGTTAGAATAAAAAATTCTGAAATATTTCTCATACATAATTCATATTTTCATGCAACAAATTAACCCAGATTTGAGATTTCTTCATTGTCCCATGAACCGACCCTAATTGCGTTCCACAGAAATGTCCCCGTCGCGTAGCAGATTGAATGTTCTCTTGTATACGCGCGGTTTTTATGATCAGTGCATTTCAGTGCACATGAAGCTGTTATTCAGGAATTTAACAACAGCTGATACAGTACGAATAACACTGAAAGGCTGTAAACCCGAACTTACCCCCTTGCCCACAGTCTCTGCGTTGTACACTTTGGGAATTCAGTAGCAGTAGCTATACCGATTTTACTCTGTGTACATAACGATGGATGGGGCCTGAAACAATCCATGACCAACGATTAACTTAAAGTTAATCTAGAAATTAGAATGAACAGTATCCTTTGGCATACTCAGATTTTGTTACTTAGCCTAATCCTTGGAGGTTTACAGGCTAGTTGGGGAAAAAAGCTTTCTGCTCACTTGGGGTGTAACAATAAACGGGTCCATGAGTACCTTGTAGCCTTTTTCACTTAACAGACTGCTGTTCTAACAGGATATCCTGTATGATCGAGCCACTGTTAGGCCTCCTTTTAGTGGCGTACGAAGGGGGACCATTGGGCCATGCCCCCTCACAGACGCCACTTTTTCTTTGTTCTTAAAAATAAGTAGTTATATATAACACAGATTTTACTTCAAAAGATAGCATGTGTGGCACCAGGTTGCATATAAGGACACCCAATTTTTCAAAAATTTTCAAAGGAGAAGGATTGTCTCTGCAAGTGCGTCCCTCAGTGATGCCAATATTTTAATTCCTACAAATAGGCAAATTCTGTCAAGTTTCAATTTTTAATTAAAAAAGGTAGACTCTGATTCCCACTAGTGGCATCGATAAATAGGAAGATTACATGTTTAGATTCTCTTTACAAGCATGAATACGCTATTTTTGACCATCTGAGGGTTCTGATTTTTTCGAAATTTTTTTACGCTCCGTGCCAACCAATGGTGGCGTTTCGCTCAGTCTTTTGGGAAAAATTACATTTTTGGGTCAGATTACCCCTTAACTCTCTGATCACTTTTCAGTTTGCGAACATAATTTGAAGGAAAGATTTTATTTGCAAACGACAAAAGAAGGTAGTGACTGGGTAGATTCTTCGTATAAGTCTGGAAAATGCAATTTCCGGCCATCTGAGTGGTCTGATTTTTCAAAATTTTCTCTACGCTCCGTGCCAACCAATGGTGGCGCTCCGCTTAGATAATCTCTTTGACAAAGTAACGTTTTGTGGCCAAGAAATACCACAAATCCTATACCGATCAATGCTCTTTTATTGTGACTCCTAAGAGTGTGCAAATTGAATGACAAGTTTTACTTCGTAAGGTAGCATAAATGGCATAAGAATGCATGTAAAGACACAAAAGTTTCAGTTTTATCCTCATGCACCACTACGATTCAACTTTTTACACTGTTCCTGTCAAAGTCGCAAATCTTGCACCATTTTGCATCTAGGCTCCTTGAAAAAGTAAAAAAATTTCTGTTCACCCCTCCTCTTAGACCATACTGCATCCCCCCCCCCTTCAGAGAAATCCTGGGTACGCCACTGCGTTAGTACATACAAATAAACCAGTATTGTTGACCAAAATAATATACAAAGAGCTGTTATTTCCAATGGCTGTATGTTATACTTTAAGATTAAAAATGCAGGTAATACAGGAATAAAGAGACAGGCGGAGGGGTGGGGGCTAGGGGGGCTTTATCCCCCGCACTTACATAATGACATTGTAATGTTGTTATACTTGTAAATTTGCATTATTATATGAAATACATACACATTGACCGGGAAAAATTTTGGGGAAATTTCATACCTTTGCCCCCCCCCCCCTGGAAAAAATCCTAGCTACGCCACTGTACAAAGACTGTTATTTACGGCAATGACATCACAAACTAAACTGTGCAACTTTAAAGGCATATTTTCATCATCCCAAACAGTTCCAATTCTCCCAACCTACTTACTTCTAGCCCCTCCCACATTTATCTAAAACTCATCTTTATCCAGACACAATCCTAGTTTATTGCTTCATGGCTTGTCCCAGTGGCCATACAAGTTCATAATGTGTAATCAAGACCCTCTCAGTGCCCATGCTGTGTACTAGCTATCATGCATTGTTTGAATGTGATGCCAGTCAAAGAGCTGTACCAATTGAGAGTTTTGATATATGTATACTGAAACTGTAGTTTGGGGTGACGAATGACTGCCTTTAAATTGAGTAGGCTAAATAAACTTCAAGATTTTATCTTAGGAATGTCCTATATATAAGTAAAGGACTTGGACTGTTAAATTTAATTTTTTTGCTCTTTAATACATATTTTTGAAATTCTAGAATTGGGGTACAAAAATTGAAGTTAGGGCGTTCAAATACGATAAGTGTCCAAAAAACGCCAGCGTTCAAGAATGGAGTGGCAAATTTTCAAAGAAACGTCCGGGCCTTCCAACATGGAGAAAAATCGTTCAGGATCTTAAAGTAAGCGTTCAACATAGCCTATGCTTTGAGCGCCAGGACGCGTGCTTCATTTGTTACATTTTGGTGTTCAGAAGTTGAACGACTGCGTTTGCAGTGAAGTTGTAAACAAAGATATGTTTTCGTACCCAATTTTTTAAAACTGCCAAAGGAAAATTTCAAATGTAATTTCAATGGCGTACGTAGCCATATGGGGAGGGGCTCAGCTCCAAACTTTAGTCAAGCCCCCAAATTTTCAAGGTTAGGCCTATGCGTCAAATGTCTAAATCTTACTGACTGACCTTAGGTTTGGCTCCCTTCAAATGTTATCCATGGGGCTGTGAATTTCTAGCTAGGCTACGCCATTGTGTGATCTTCACGCCTTAACACGAAGAGAGAATTTTTCCACCAAAGTAACAGACCGTATGATAAGTACAGTATTTAATGTGTCGCACGTCTTCATTATGTGTCACGCCATAAATGTTTACACAAATTTCTCAGTCGGTCAGTCATCATGCATTGAAACTATTCTACCGATACTGGAGTTTCTTTAGGCTTGCGAGCAAAACCAATAACGACCTCAATGTGTTCCTTTGAACTCACTTGCAAATTTACGTGTCCAAATGTTATCATCCATGTACGTTTAGGCCTCGCGAATTAAACAGCACCATACATCCAGAAATTGCATTACTTTTAAAAGCCTAATCCTCTAGTGCACCCGAACAGTTTCAATTCTCAGTACACCCTAAAAACTTAAGTGCTATACTTTGTTAGCACTTTTTGTGTGCTGAATTTAATCAGCACCGTGACCAAACTGCCAACTTGAAAAGTGTTGTTTCAACACTTCAATAGTGCTAATTATACAGCGCTTTCATAGTGCTTTTATAACAGAAAACTGGGCGGAACTAATTTAGATGGAAAAAATTTCAAAAGCACTAAATTTCTAGCAGAATTTCTGTATCTAACTAGTTTTCAGTTTTCAACTAACATAACACAGTGCTTTCACGTATTCATAATTTTTTGAATTGGTATATTCCATGATTTTAACGCTGTAAACAAATGTTACTGACAGTTTCTTCCAAAATAGTAGTTTCGCGTATAAAGACTTCTAGGTTATTTTATATATTATTACTTTTGAGGATTTAAATGTAGCACTTTTATATTTATGAACAGCCCTTGCAAGTGCTGTTCAATGCCGCACTTCCGAGGTGCTGTCTCTAATGCACCCAAAGAAGTGCTACGGTTCAGTGGCTCAAATCCCTGTTTGAGAGGGGGGGGGGGACGAAAATGCTTATGACGTGCCCATGAGCATTAAACTGTGCACGCGTGGCGGGCACCGCGAGCGCGAAGCACGAAGCCCCAAAGGGCCCCTGGTGAGATCCAGGGGCAAAGCCCCTCTGGGGTTCAGGGGAAGAAGCCCCGGAAGCTCTTGTGTTCTAGCATTTCCGAAGCTTCAGAAAAACTGTTCAGAAAAACTGTTTCTAACGAAAAAAAAACCGTAAAAAGGTGACCGTATGTTTTTTTTTTTGGGGGGGGGGGGCTAAATGACGATTTGCCCCCCCCCCCTTACTTTTTCACTTGAGGGGGCGAAGGCCCCCTTTCCCCCGGGATTTGCGCCCCTGCTACGGTTGGACCGACGGTGCAGTCCCTATTAGGGCTCTTTTAAGTGCTAATAAAGCTACTTTCGCACCGCGTATTAGTGCTGTCTGGTAGCACTTATGGTGCAGTTTAATGTAGCTAGCTCTTGTATGTGCTTAGGTCCTGAACCTCACAAGTGTTAAAGAATTTAAGCACCTTCAGAGTGCCGTCGTTTGCACCAATGGTGCAGTACCTATAAGGGCCCTTGGGTAGTGCAGAAAAACTGTTCTTCAAGTGCTATTTTTAGCTCTTTTGTGTTACAGTGTACTTAACGTACTGAGTCCCTCCCACAACTGTCTAAAACTCATCCTCATCCAGATACCATTTCAGTTTATCGCTGCAGGGTGCCAGCGTGTACGAGACCCCAATGTGCAATCAAAAGACACCCAGTACAGTACATCGTCCTGGGTATGACGTTAAACTGCATGTAGTCATGTATATAGACTACTGCCTATAAAACGGGCACACAAGTCCGTTAGTACTCATCCCACGACTAATGTCGGGGTTGTCAACGCCACGTAATCGACCATATAACCCCATGGTTGCCCTCTTGTGGGCTACCGGCCTGACTGTAGAATATGCCCAAGGTGTTCCCCGCCCGTCGTAAGAGGTGACAAAAGGGATGAGCTTGAACCGTTTTATCTAGATGACACTACTAGTATCACGCATTCGTGTTGATGTGTCGTTAAGTACCATCTAACTCAACCTCCCGACTTACAGTCAGAAGGTTGGGAGTTCAAGTCCTGACCGGGTCATACCGAAGACCTTAAAAATGGAACCTGCCATTGTGCTTGGTGCTCAGCATAAGGAATGGAGTAGGGAAAACAAGTCAGTGAGCCACAACTGGAAAAAGGCCGGCCCGGCTCAACTTAACCAATTGGTTGGAAACTGGGCCGTAACCAAACCAAACCCATCTAACTCAATACCGTTGCATGCTGTGTACTTTGAGCCACAGTACTTTGCGTATTTTGAATTTGCTTTCAATAAAAGAGTTGTGCTAATTGAGAATTTCTTTTGACTGCTACTAAAGTTGTAGTTAGTAGTTAGGGGTGAGAGTTGACTGCTCTAAACAACATCATACCTCCAGTAAATGTATTACTAAATGCGTACTCAGCCAATTCTTGAAATGTCCAAATGTGATTATCACAGGCTATACTATCCCATCGATTTTCACATGCAAGAAGACCTGCATTTCGGCCCGGGCAGGGATCTGGGATAAAAGTCGCCTGGGCCAAAGTCGTAGGGGGGCGTTCAGTTTGGGGGAAGAAGATTTTTTAAACTCAAGTGGCTGTCCGTAGTTTTTCCAAATTCCTGCCCGAATTTTAGATTTTGTGTAAATTTGGGGACATTCTGCTCTCTTCCCCCGCTTCTCCCGCCTATGGTCTGGATAGCCATTTGAGTCTAATCTGCCATGTTTCTAACTACACCGAAAATACCTTAACGTACCTGAATTTCTTCAACAATTTGCTTGACAAAATAAAAGCGCGTTGTAGTTATGGCAAAATGTTCATGAAAAATCACAGAACGTTGTAAAATAGTCATACTTACTCAGTTTCTAATGATAAGCTAACTCTACATACCGGTAACGATTTTATCCAGTCTGACATTTTCATTTTGCGATTTTCTCATTTTCGGAAGTGAACATGTAATGCAAACAAAGAAACAAATTCAACAGCAACTACTCACAAGAATGGGTTGTCCTGGGTATGACGTAAAACTGCATCAAGGTGGGCTGAGGAGGTCGTGTGTGGTGAGAAGTTTGTCCCCGACTATCCCCTATAAAATGCCCACAGGAGACCGTTACTACTCATCCCATGACTGGCGGGTTGTCGGCGTCACAAAATCGAGCAAGTCCCTCATTGGTTGCCCCCCGTGGGCTGGGGATTGTAGAATATGCCCACGGTATTCCCTGCCTGCCTGTCGTTAGAGGCGACTAAATGGGAGGACTTGAAGAGTATTTGAACATTATGACACTGCACATACATTCGTGTTGGTGTGTCTTTAAATCTTATCTAACTAAATACAGGAATGGGGGGGGGATGCCGCTTCCGGCAGCCTTTTTTGTTTTCTAACGCTCCGCGACAACTTGCCAACTGCTGGGGGCCTACACTTCAACCACTTTAACTCCATTTAAACCGTTCTTTAATACAGAATTTCATATTTCATGCAGAGAGTCTTTCCTCCCCTAAACTGAACTTGCTCCCAAATATCCGTCATGATGCCTTGAATTAAACAACGTGAATATTCAAACGAAATGAATACCTTGCAGCCTTGTAAGCTGAGTTGGAACATTCAGTTGCTGAATTCTCTAAACGTTATATTTCTTTCTTGAGCATATATACATATAGTGGGGATATATACATGAACTACAGTTGGTGTTCGACTTCCCATCCATGGCGCAAAATTAAAGAATTCTCCTTCCTTCAAAATACTGATGTACACAGTTTCATTTGCTATGAACGCGTTATGGCATACGATTGTTCTTGTTAACTTACTTTTTTCTAACCCTCTTCCTGATAGGAAAAAGGAAAAATAGATCAACATAAAAAGTGCAGGCCTTTGTTTTGGGCTGCAGAGTGGGTGCATACAATCCGAAAACTTAAGTTCGTCCTCACACTTTTACATTACTTCCTTCGCAAATCGCTACCGTCAGACCGTGACGATGATAATTGGCATGCTTTTACCGACATGAAATATGAATTAGCCTCAAGTAATACCCATGAACTGTCAGCATTGCCAAGACAGGCACTGGCGTAACCAGAGGGGTGGAGGAGGAGGGGGGGGGGGCTGGAGGACCTAGGCGCCATTGCAATAAAAGTTATGAAAAAATAGTATCACTAAAAATTCCAGAACAAGAAATGTCAATTTAGAGATAGTTTCAACGCTTTCAATGTATAGTTTCAAATGCAAAAGTTTCAATGGGGCCAAAATTTTTCTTGTGCTCTCAGCGCCTATATATATAGACAGTAAAAAATCCTGGCTACGTCACTGGTGACAGCTGCGACTGCTCATGGTCATCATGGGTGAGACCCAGCTCGATCAGAGGTAAGGAGGGAGGGTTATGGGGACTCCTAAGCACCAGGCGCGGCTGAACGGAAAAGTCTTGGGGTGAGTGCCAGCAAGACGATCTAAGAGGAGCGCGGCCATTGGTTTATACAAGAAAATTTTGACTTTACAAATACCCCCTGACTTCATGAGCAGATGAGTGTTCTAACTGCATGTACTCACTTCTTGAAGCCTCAATTTGCATATCTTAAAGGCTGACCGTATGGGGCTAAACGTAGTTCAGCCCCCATTTCTTCATGAGGTTGACCCCTTCAAGTTCCTCCCCCATTACACCGCCATTACTAAACACTCCTAACTCCCTGTACTCACTTCTTGAAGCCTCAATTTGCATATCTTGAGGGCTAAACGTACGAGGCTGAGTATACGTTCAACCCCATTTTTTTTATGGGGATGACGTCTCTCAAGTCCCTCCCCCGTTAAACACTCCATTGGGGGGAATATTTAACCCTAGTAGTGCGTACTAACCCAGACGAAGGTCAGGGGGTCACCCCAAAGGTCCTTCTCATTTTTCTCTTACAAAGGACCAGGGGACAAAATTGAGGCGAAACATCCCCAAATTTCAAATTTACCTCTGTAAAACTTCGGTACAGAAAGTTATGCAAAACACAACCGAAATGTTTTAATTGGATATCCTCCCAGTAACCCATCTCCTGTTTATCTTACCCTTTCTTGTTGGGTGCATCATGGTGTTGACCGGGTAGCTTTCTGTAACTTTTCTGTTCACATGTGTATGAAAGAAATGAAATTACACGGTCTGTGACCAGCAAATTAAGGATTTTTTAATGTTAAAATTATGACGATAATTTGCCTAGCTCAAAACTGGACAAATACTTTCTTAAATACAAAGGACGTATTCTGGCGAGCAATCAAGACCCATGATTATATATGACCGTACGGGACTGTTTTCCCTATGGATGTGATATTTGCCCTACCTTTTTCCAGTGGCATGCATTTAACTGTTTAATTTTCTGTCCGACTGAGACAAATTATGTGCCCGATCCATTAAGGATTACCCACGCATTGATGTAAGAAAGCTGATGTCCCACTACCTCGCGGAGCGTACTCTGTTTTCTGAGCTCCTCATCTTCTAAAACCACCGTCCGCCAAAGCGAAGAGAACTGCGTCCAATTTGGGGGATGTGACTGCACAAGGAATATGTCACCGCCTGCTACGTTGCTAAATGGCTCACCCACTCTCAAACGAAACGTGTAGATACAAACCAAAGTGAATGATGGGGTACACCAAGAAAACCTCCTTGCTGGAAAACTTGTTTGCTGTCCTCCGCGTGCCTTCTGACGGACAGGACCTTCAGAGTGTATCTGCAGTACACCATTTTTTCATCGTCTTCTACTTCCATAAAAAGTTTGTAGATACAGCCAAAGTACAGAAGTGGCGGAATTTCCACTAATAGTAATATAAACGGTTTTTAAAACTGTCCAAAATTACTTTGAAAAAATACAAAATGGTCCAAAATTTTTTTCTGCACGTTAAGAATAAATCAACCTGTTATGGATCTCCTTATCTCCTTAGCATGCACTCCCAGTGAAAAAAGGGGGTGGAATCATGTCCCCACTTCCCGGGTCAGAAAATACCTTTTTTCATTCTTCCAAATCTCAAAAAGACAAAATTTCCCTGGCGCTGACAGCCGCAAAATGCTTTTTTACATGCACTAGTGCTCTCCCATTCTTCCATAAATCAGTTTGGTAAACTTTTCCGAGCTCTGAAAATGACAAAATTGGATATTTACCATATGTGGTACCACATCACCAAGCGACACCGACAGCTATACTACTATTTTCATAAGCTGTCTTCCATAGAATTTCAAATTTTCTCTAATGAAAATTGAAATCTATTGAATTTGAAATATTTTGTCAAAAAGACAACAAAGTTTGGGAAACTTTTGAAAAGTCATCGATCGGAAAGTGTCAGTTCGTATGTCTTAGATAACATTATGTAGCAACAACGATTCAGTCGTCGTGCAATCATTCTCAGATTTGCCACCACTGTAGAGGAAGTGCAGGTTCTTCAATAATCCCCCAACTCTTTAAGTTTCCTTACAAGAAACCCAGAATCCAAAGATTCGGAGCCGCAAATAACGTTCCTCATCGAATGGTGCTCATACTTGAAAAAAGCTACTACTTACAAGCCCGAGACATGCCATTTCCGGCCATCCGAGGGGTTGCGATTTTTCGATATTTTTTGTTCGGTCCACGCCAACTGAAGATTTCGAGAGAGAAGATTTTTCGAGCAAGGCTTCATATTCCAGGCAGGGAATCATTAGTCAGTGCCGTTCTCAAATGCTCTCATACACACCTTTCATCAGATACCTTTCAACCCTGCAGTCAGTAAAGTAGTCTGTGTAGATTAATTCTTTAGTTATTCAAGTGTCAAAATGTTATTAATGTTCATTAATGTTGCAGAACATTGACGGGGGCGGGGGGCGATTGCGCCCTGGCTCGAAAAAGTGAAAAATTCGGAAATTTGCCATTTGAGACACCAGTCAATTACAGTGCGGTTTTCCTAACGTGCTTACTTTTTTTCCAAATTAGTTTCCTAATGCAGTATTCTTCACACATATCAGAAAATTTATTGGGTGCTTTCCCAAGGGAAAGAAGTTCAGCTATACACCACTGTTGGAGAGGGCAAAGCTATATTGAAACTTTTATCTAGTGTAGCATGGCTGGAGAAAAAGAATATATAATCTCCTTTTTCAGTGCGCAGTTTCATTTGAAAATAGAGCTATGGCAGTAACATTTTTATTCAAAAAAAGTTTTAAAAAAATTCGTGAATCAAAATGTAGGTTTTGGTCAATGGGAAAGGGTGGGGTGCATGGTCCAAAATTGTTCTGTATACCCCCCCCCCCCCTCAACCCTCTCACACATACGCACTTTCATATTGCTTTCCGTGCGTCCCTGGCTATCAGTATTGTCATTAAGATCAAGAGTTGTTCACCAAAAATTAGTTTGAAGCAGTAGATTAAATATCACACGTTTCCTCTTAATTTCCACAAAGCATCGTTCATTATATTTTATTAACATTCAATATTATTCAAGGTAAAAACAAGCAGTTACTTCTACTAGTAAATTTCATATTTGAAGAGTAACCTTGTTGTCACATGAATCTAGACAGCCAATCATGAAACAGGGCAGTCTACTTCACTTCTTCAAGTTGGGGTGACTGCTCTTGCCCTTTAAAGGCAATGGTTAACTTCGTTATTTTCGTTAAATTCGTTAACTTCAAAATCATGCAGAAAAAGTTTCTCTCTCAGAAGGTGAAAACTGCATTTCAATAGCTTATAGCATTCGGAAGATACAAATTTTTTAAATATTGCAAATATTTCGTAGGATTTGATGCATCATGGGAAATCTGTGATGTCATTGTGGCACATTAAGTTTGACGTTGCATTCAATTTATTTATAATTATGATGTCGCTGCAGGCAATATTAAGCATCATTGCTGGTTGTGCTCTATGTATGGTGGAGGGTAATTCTAGATCTACAGGAAAAGATATTCAAACATTCCAACAGTATCAAATTTCAAGGACAAACAGGATGTTCAATTATAGAGAAAAACAAAAGGAATTTGAAGCAATGTGCCCACGTTACATAACTTCCTGTGGCTTTGTTGAAAAGCAGAGGTATTTTTTAACAGAAATAATCAATATTTAAAGTGGGATATCTTGAGTTAGGAAAATGGTATCGTGATAGGGTTTGAAAGACATGGTGCCGAATTTTTTTGTTTTTCTTACAAGACAGAGGCGAAAAGCCACCAGAACATGCCTGTAAGTTAACGTTTAGGGGTATCCTATCACAATACGATTTGTGTCGGTTGTTCTATTGGACTGGAATAGGAATACAAGCCAGCTTATGTAAGGTTTGCTGATGCACGTCGCAAAGAAATTCGCCGCTTCAGCAAGATGAGCATCTACGGAGACGTGCATGGTTCAATTCCATACATGATTTAGCCCATGAGAAGACACCTGAAACCATGCACCATGCATCGCTGCATAATACTGTACAGCTGTTTATGAGGAGAAACAGGACGCTGATCAGTACATGCTGGTAGAGACACAGTGTGTCAAAAATTATTTCACAGTTGCTGGTATTCTTGCGGAATAGACTCATAGTCACCTTCGCATTAATTGTACACTCCAAAAGCAGCTGGGCAATTCTTTCGGTTACAATTAATATATATAATAATAAAGCGAAATCATGATGGTTGCCCAACCGTTTTCAATTTTCTCTCCGCAACATTACTTTGTTTACCAACTGGATAACAGTTTTAAGAGTGAATGTTTTGATACATCATTTGATCGAAAACGGAAGGCTTTCACTGAGAGTTTTCTAGACCAAAAATGTGAAACATGATTAAAATCATCCTCAGATTGACCTTTTTCTGGATCGAATATGCAGATATGTCTCAGTGTCCTCAAGATCGGTCTGTTTAAATGCCATGCACCGCCCATAACAGTTGCTGTTACTTAAAGGGCAGTCAACTATCACACCAAATTACAATTCTGTAGTCCTTAGAAATTCTCAGTTGGCACAGTCACGGTTGTTTGACTGACAGCAAGTTAAAAAATGCAGAAGCGCATATTGCACATATTAGCATGTGCTGTGCTGAGAGTGTTTTAATTACACGTCTTGTGTACTCATCCTGCGGCAGAAAATGTGATTGTGTTTTGGTGAGGATTAGTTATCAGATAAAAGGTACTGCTAAAATAAGACAAAGTATTCTTGTCTCTTTTCGGGTGGGGAAGGGGGGGGGGGGCTATATGCAACAGAATTAAAAACATACTATAATGTTTTTGACTGCATTAAGAATCGTCGTTGAATTCAATTGCAAGGTCCACTAAATAGATGAAATCTTTAACGTGACTGCCCGAAATCCAGACTATAAATGGTTTAACTCCCAACGTTTTTGAAAATATGGCGCGTTACAAGGTGACTTCCAATAAATTCTCAGTCAGACTTATGGGGAGATTTTCTCACACCACTGTTTATCATAACGTGTAGCTAAAAACGACATGGCCGATATTCACTACTCTTGTAAGAATTCGGCTGTCCATCCGGGCAGGCCAGATGGCAGATCATTGGGTATTGCACGCACATGAACAACCTCTCGTCTGATTTTGTTAGGAGAATTCGGAAAAGTGAATTTCCTTGGAGAATGTGGTCTTCTAAAATGCAAGATCAAGATGGTGGTCCGAGTGACTACAGACCCACATCTTTTATCGTGAGTCAGTAGATGAAGGCTTCCCAACGAAATTGGATTTTCTCAACAATAAGGGGTAGGTAGCCCGTCCACGACGGAGGCATGACCTTGCGCACACGGATTGAAGATGGGATGAGGGATAGAAGAGCTAGTAAGAAGTGATTAAACTGATTGAAATATTCTTTAAAATAGCGTTACAAAAGAAAAAAATAGTTCAAAAAGATAAAAAACATGTTCACCCATCCACTAACTTCAGTCCTTTACGTTTTTCATGTTTAGGTCTACCAGAAAAATTGCCGCCCCCCCCCCCCGATGGGGGAAGAGATAGGACAAGGTACATAGAATGAGGTTTAACAGAGTTAAGAAGTGATTTAAAATCGATTCCGATATGTATTAAAATAGCATTGCAAAACAAAAAATATGATCTAGATGGCCCATCCAGCAACTTCAGTCCTTGTGGGGTTTTTAGAATTATTTTTCCTTTATTTTTAGACCTCCCCGACGAAACCGCCGACCTTCCCCGACGGAGGGGGGGGGGCAGTGTTCCCATTCCCCCCTCTGGCGCCACCACTTCTGGGCCTACGGATCCAGTTACCCTGTTTCCACCCAAAATTTTCGGGTCCGTCATTTTATCCGCCGTCTTGGATTTTTATGCACCACGGGAGACACCTAGAAATTGGTTGTCAGAGTAAAATAAGGCACGAGAATTCGATTTGTGCAATTCCCATCCCGATCCGACCTTCTTTGGCCGAGTTACAGCAGGTTAAGTTATTATTATTATTATTTTTTTTTTTTTTGGTCATTTTGGATTTTTATAGCGTCCCCCGAAGCACTCAAGTGGGCAGGAAATAGACTTTCCAGGTCTTTTAGACTACACTGAGTTCAACGGGGCAAGTTGAAGCCCAAACTGACGCATGGCGGCCATTTTGATTTTCATTGCGACACAGAAGACACCCTAAAATATATTCCAGGTGTGGAGTATGTCATGAGAAATTGAATGGTGCATTTTCTAGTCCGATCCGACCTTTTTTGGTTAAGTTATGGCACTTTAAAAATATGACAGTCATGTTGGAGATTTTTCAATACCGTCTGATGTGAACCTCCACGTTGTTACATTTTGGGCAGAAAGTTGTTACATTTTGGACCAAGTTTGAAAATTGTTACATTTTGGGCAGAAAATTGTTACATTTTGGGCAGAAAATTGTTGCGGTTTGGACCAAGTTGTCACATTTTGGTCAATTGTTACAAAATGGGACGTAACAAGCCCCACTCCATTTGCCATGTTAATGTATGGTGGGGCTTAGTCACTACTATATTTTATTGAATTTTGAAGTGAGAATATGGAGAAGAAGAACCGATGAAGGATACTTCATCCTTTCAATCGGTTCAACGGTTCATCGGTTCAATCTAAGAACAATTTATGTCCAGTAAATGCATGGAAGAGGATGGGATGTATGGGCAACAGTTCTCTTTTGTCTTCGCTTATAGATAGTGTGACTGGCACTGAGTTCCCTCTCTCAAAATTGTTTCCTTTCCGTCGCACCCGTGGGAATCAGGCTTGCTATTAAGAAAAAAAAAGCTTTTTGTTTGCCCCACAACTTCGGAAAAATTTCTTTGATAGTGGGCGCCTTGAGACATGACCGTAAGGGACGGGGACAAGGATTGAAGCCCCCATTGGCCAGAACCTTTCCGAGTCGGGCAGGTTTCGGTGCCTTGGTCGGGCAGAGATCATAGAGGTACGAGGTGGAAAGGGGTGGCAGAGGGCACACTGCCCCGATTTTCCGCAAAACCTAAAATTCGGGCAGGAATTCGGAAATTCGGACTTTCCGAGTCGGGCAGGTTTCGGTGCCTTGGTCGGGCAGAGATCATAGAGGTACGAGGTGGAAAGGGGTGGCAGAGGGCACACTGCCCCGATTTTCCGCAAAATCTAAAATTCGGGCAGGAATTCGGAAAAAAATTCGGACAGCCACTAATTGAGTTTTAAAAGTGGCACGGTTTTTCAGGAATTTCCACAGAGAGCCCGAATCTAAAAAAAGATATCATGCCCGAAAAAAAAGAAATGTCATAGTCTCGGACTTTTTTTTATGGAAATCAACAAGACTCCAAAAATTCGCTCCACATCCAGTAGTTGCTCTCTGTCCTGCCTCTGGAGCCGAGTTCGGGCAATGGTTATGAAAATCGGGTAGTTTATTTTTAGTACTATAATGATTCATTGTGAGAGAATGTCTTCCCATAAGTCTCCTTAAAAATTCATTAAAACCAACCTCATAGCGGGACATTTTGTTCAAATGTGCCACTGATAGAAAAAGAATCATTTGTTTTCGGAAGTTCGGGCATTCACATAGACGATTTCATCAATCAATATACATTGAACTTAGCCAAGAGTCGCAAAAAAGTAAAATAACATTTGCATGTTTTCTATTCCTTTTTATAGTTTCCCCCGAAAAGATACATACAAGACTATTTAGCCCAACGGATGTGATACATTTTTTTAACTAACAAGTGGCAGTTTTCTGCTCACTCAGCAAGCAGACAAGTTGGTATTTTTCTATTATTGCAAACGAAAACTCGAAATGGCGTCTGCTTAGATCCTCCATAAAAGCCTGGGCAATGCCATTCTCGGCTGCCTGGGGGTTCGATATTTTTAAAATTTTCTGTGAGCTTTACGCTTACAGATGGTGGCTGGAATTCAGTTTGAAGTGAACGCTTTTCTGCTAGCGAAACTCAAAGTAGAGACTACTCAGATCCTCCTAAGGGTCTGCCTAAGGGTAAGATATTTAAAAATTTCCTATACGCTCTGCGCCAACCCATGAGTGGCGCTCCGATTAGACAGCCTTTGGGGCAGAATTACTTTTTTTCCAAAATGAAATGCTCCGGTACGCCCATGGCAGAAGTTATGGTTCTGCTGGCGATCTGGATTCGGGCAAGAAGGCACCGCCCCTTAGACAGTGGCGGAGCTGCCGTATGGTCGGGGCGGTCGCCCCCCCCCCCCCCCGACGGACCAAAATCGTCTGTCGGCGCCATTTTTAGGTTTTTGGCATACTTTACTCATGTACCATTATTGGCAAAAGACATAAATTAACAGCGTTGTTTTAAGGCCCAAATAACGAAATGCTCAAACAGCCACCAGTAACTGTACTATCTGCACTTTATTCTGATGACAAGGGTCATCTTCTGTAATATAGGGATAGGTTTGACCGATACGTATCTTCATGCTTTATACGCACTAATGAATGTTGTCTCTGTGCTAAGTAAATTGCTTACACACCAAGTGAGATTATAAGCTAACAAAATACACAGACTGACTTAAAATTCATCCACCCGGCCAATAAAAGATGTTGCAAAGGGCTCAACCATAATTGTAGCGAAAATATCCCTCTTCTTGTCGGGGATAATTGTAAACATAGACAATAAAGAGAGTTTATAAAGATACCAAAATAACTTCCACAACATTTTTCAAAATCATTTGAAGTGAACATTCAGGTTAAAATATAATAAAACTGTTATTGGTAATGGCTTAAGAGTTTTAATTAGCAGTTTCCATTATGCTTTTCTTCAAGTGACCATTCTCATGATAAATGGCTATTTCTGACACTGCACGATAATCCCATGAAAATGCTTATTTCTGTACTTTCGTGGTCTCAAAAGCCAGAAAATTGCATTTAACATCTAATAAGCCTAGGTTAAGGCTACTTTTATTTATTATGAATTCGGTATCTAGAGAGTCAAGCAGACCTTTTGTCTTGGCTATTTCTTTCAATTTACTTTACTTATGGCTATTTCAGAGTGGTTCAGAGTGGTCACATGATGTAAATTACGTCAATTAATGTTTCCTCGTGTACTTATCTTGATTTCCAAATGCCAAAAATGCACACCTAACGGTGATTTATTTTGCTATTGGGCTCTAAGCAGATTTAATCATTATCTCCACAAAGTAGTCCATTATTACATTAGAATCTAAAATCGAGACCTGACAATAACACAAAATATAGTGACCGCCTCCATACTAGAATGTGAAAGAGTGGGATAGAAACATGGGCGTCCGCATGAGGGGCCAGGGGGAAACTTGCCCTCCCCTGGAAAAAAGACGAAAAAACTAACAACGACATTTCTTACCAGTGTTTTCCCTGTTTATATGCGGTAAAAAGGCTTCAGAAATGCCATTTCCAACGATCTGAGAGACATTTTTGGCCAAAATTTTCTTGCGCTCCGCGCCATCTCATGATGGCGCGGAGCTTTCCCCTTAAAGAATTTTGCCCCCCCGGAATTTTTTCCGCGGAGGCCCATGGATAGAAAATTGAAACATGTTTAAATAGAAAAACTTGCTGTTAAGAAATGGCAAAGTAGACCTCTACCGGAAAATCAAATAGAAAGTCTGAAAAGCCCAAGCTTCGAACGTGCTGAGGCTCAGGGTATTTACTCTTTCGAAGCGCCTCTGGAGACCATTTTCACCCCCTCTGACCGAAATCCCTAGCTCCGTCACTGCCCTGAGAGAAAGAGTCACGTAAGGCCATGAAGGTTAGAAATTGAGTCGTTTAAGTCCAGTTTGTGACGTGTGAGTAAAGTCCTCTTCTAAAGAAGCGAGGAAGGTTCAGAAGTAATCTAACACAACTGACAGTGGGATTGCAACAAATTCGTGCCGTAGCATGAAGTACCACGTCCTCAGCACAGTGAGTTACTGCTCCTTATTTTAAATGACAATCCCATGAACACTTTACATAATTCTCAATTTCATCTCCAACTACAGTACTACCTGTGTTCTTTTGTTTAAGAGACAATTCCCATCGGTATCAATTGTTCAAGCAGATTATGAAGTTGTCACATTACGTGGCTAACTTTCCAGTCAAAGGGGAGTGAATTTAAAATTCTACGTATCTTGGCTAAGAAAAGTTTGTTTGCCTATTGAAACAGGGGTGGCGCCAGGATTTGCCCGACAGGGGGCCAAGCTCCCCGACAGGGGGGCCAGCATTTCGAGTCCCCGACAAAGGTGATGAGTAAGTGTGATGAGTAAGTCCCAATGGCACGTGACTTGGTAGAATCTGACGCGCGTGTAGCGCGCCGATATTTTGGATTTTTTTCAACAAATATTTAAAATCTTGAGTTTGTTTAGAAGAAAAAGTTTTTAAACAAAGTTTGACTTAGAATCTGTCCTTCATAAAAAACTAATGACTCTTTTGGGGTACGCATTTCATCGTACAATTGGGCCTAGGTACTAAGGCTTTCAGACGAAACTGGAAAATGTGCCCGAAAATTTTTTCCTTTTTGAAGGAACATTTGAAAATTAACAGCTAATCATATTGGAGAAATTTTAGAATTTTATGAAAGAATGTGCTTTTTGGGTAAGGTTACAATGAAACTTTTGGGCTTTTTATTCAATGGTATGCCTGTCAAGAGCAATTGAGTGTTTCACTGTATGGAGTATCAATCGAAAATAAAAAAAAAAATTAACAAATATTAGAGAATCTGAAGGTTATATTGGTGGAACTGTAATTTTATGACAGATTTGGGAGGTGTATTGAAGAATCTGACCCTCTTATGAGAAAAATCAGGAAGGGGGGATTTGTAGTTTTGTTGGGGTTTCTGAATTACATCATGAAAACTAAGGCCCTCGGAAAAAAGCTTTTGATACTATAAATCATGAAATTTTATTGAACAAACTGTACAGATATGGAATACGGGGTGTGGCATTTGATTGGTTTAAAAGTTATCTTTCTAATCGTAAACAATTTGTCCGTTTTAAAGGGAAGGACTCTAATCTTAATAATATTAATATCGGCGTTCCGCAAGGTTCAATACTGGGACCTCTTCTTTTTATATTATATATCAATGATATGTATAAGTCGTCAAAATTACGGAAGTTTATATTATTTGCCGATGACACAACTGTTTATTATCATAATCCTGATGTCAGTCGAGCCCTCCAAGTTGTTTCTTCAGAGTTAAAAAATGTTTCTGAATGGTTAGCGTCAAACAAGTTATCTTTAAATATAAGTAAAACTAAATTATTGGTTTTTAATAATATGAAAGGTGACACTGCACGTTTTACTATAAATTTTAAGAACACCATCATAAGTAGTGAAAATTCTACTAAGTTCTTAGGGGTTACAATTGATAATAAACTTACATGGCAGGATCACATTCATAACGTTACTAAATCCGTTTCTAAAATCGTCGGTGTTATGAATAGACTAAAACATTATATTCCTAGTTGTTCCTTGTTAACTATCTATAATGCATTAATTTTACCACACCTTACTTATAGTATTTTATTATGGGGTAATGCCTTGCCAACATATACAGACAAGCTTTTATTCTTCAAAGAGAGGGCTGTACGAACTATATCAAAAGCTTCACCATACACTCATTCTCTTCCACTTTTTCGCCATTATAATATTCTAACTCGAAAGGGCCACTACAATTACCAGCTCGGCGGTCTTTTGTATAGGCACAACAGCGGTCAACTACCTCTGATTTCCATTCCTTTTTCAACCTTAATAGTTGTCATCACAACTATCCAACAAGAAAGAAGAGATAATCTTCTCCAGCCATATACTAGGACAATGTTTGCGCACTCTCACGTGAAGTAGCGGGGTATCTCTCTGGAACTCTCTTGACATTAGCATAAGAAATGCCCCTAACCTTAATCTATTCAAGAAGTACTTAAAGAAATCCTTCTTGATATTGTATGTGGATAATTAATTTTACCTGGCAAAAAATAAATAAATAAATAAATAATCAAATAAATAAATAATTAAAAATCTGGCTAAAAGTAAGCATCAAACTAGCAGCAATTCTTTGTATACAATCATGTAAATGTTATAGGAGTCATATTCGTATTTATATATTCTAGTTGTGTAAGCAATTAAGAACATCTCAGTTATTAGGGCCAGACTAGAAAAGCTTGCAAGCTTCATCTGGTTCCTTTTCTACTGTCTTCATACTCACGTTTCTTGTAAATATTATTACGTATTGTATCATAATAATAATGATAATGAATGTACGTTTGCATGTAGTACAGTTGAAAAAATAAACAATAAACAAATAAACAAATTTTCCTCACGGAAAAAGTTTGGCTTCCCATATATTTCAAGTTTTATATTTTGTATATTGACATATGCCTACGGGAGTGTTTCAATTTGGTATGAGGCAGAATAGTCTATTTTGTTTGAAAAATGTAATCCTGCCCGAAAAACTGACCAGAGTGCACAGAAATTTTTGAAAGATTGAAAACCCCAGACAGCCGGAAATGGCATTTCCCAGGCTCGTAACCAGAAACAAAGCAGTCTTTATTTTCAGCCTTTTCCGCTTTAAAAATTTCACTTCATATTTCCCTCAAACGAAGAATAACTTGCAAGCATGCATTATTCTGCTGAGTAATATGTTCGACCAAAACACTATCAAAGCGGAGCGCCACCATAACTTGGCGAGGAGCGTAGAGAAAATTTTAAAAAAAAATTACCCTCAGACAGCCGGAAATGGCATTTTCCAGACTTGTAACTAGAAATGAAGCAGTCGTTATTCATTAAAAGTTTCACTTCAATAGAAAAAACCCAACTTGCTATGTGATCAACAGAAAATAACCAGATAAAAGATACCGCTACAATTAAATAAAATGGTCTTGTCTTTTTCTCGGGGGTAAACTATGTACCGGTAACCGAATTAAAAACACACAATTTTATTTACTCTTTTGAGACTCCTCGTTGTATTCAATTGTGAGGTCCACTAAATTTATGTTATTTTCTATGTGACTTTCCGAACTCCCGACAATAAATGATTTTACTTCCCGCCGACGTCTTTGAAAATATGTCACGTAACGACAAGGTGGCTTCAAATGAATTTTCAGTCAGACTTATCAGGAAACATTCTCACACTTCTGTTCGTCATTATATATAACTGAAAACGGCCTGGCCGATTGTCATTACCATTGCTCGAGTTCGGCTGTCGGCACAGGACAGATGGCAAACTATTTGGGCACAGCATGTACCTGAACAACTTCTCGTCCGTTTTGAAAGGAAAACTAGTAAAGCAAAATCAAGAAGATCGTCCTGGGACTAACGTTTATCGGGCTTACATCTTTTATCGTGGGCCTATTGATGAAGGCTCCCGACGAAGCTGGATCTTCTCAACGACAGGGAAAGGGCAGCCTTCCCCTACGTGGGCATAACCCCTGGTTCCCCGCTGGTGCCACCCTTGGTTACGTCTGCACGTGAAATTTCCAGGTCTCTAACACAAGTCTTGGTTATGAGTGACCTTGCGCGCACGGATTTAAGATGGGGCAAGGTAAATGTAATGAGTTTTAACAGAGTTATGAACTATGAGCTATGAGAAGTAATTGAAAATCGATTCCGATATGCTTTAAAATAGTGTTATAAAAGGGAAAATATGTTTAAGGTCACCCATCCAGTAATTTCAGTCCTTGCGGATTTTTTTTTATAATATTTTATTTTTTTTGCCTCCCCGACGAAACCGCCGACCTTCCCCGACGGGGGGGGGGGGGGGGGGCATGGCCCCCTGGCCCCCCGCTGGCGCCACCCCTGGATGTAAGTATTTATCTTTGGGGAACTTCGAAAGTAATTTCATGCTGAGAAGCTGCCGCTTTGAACATATATACCTCCGATAGCTAGTGGCAGGGTCCTCCTCAATTAAAATGTAAGAAGACTGAGCACCTCTCTCTCCTCACACACACACACACACACACGCACACACACACCCACACACAGACACACACAGAATATTTTCCAAGTTGGAATGGCAAGGAGACTTAAGAAGAGGGTGCTGAACTGATTCCTAATCGCAGGGAGCTGCCACTATAACGGCAGCTCCCTGCTAATCGGTCCCATGCATGCGTGCAGCATAGAACAGTTCAGAAATGCACGTTTCGGTCATCGAGGGGTTAACAAAACCAAAAGATTTGTTGTGTACTCCTCGCCATTTATAGGACTCCACTTATGGTGTTGCCTTCACTTAGCCCCCGAATCCAATATTTTTGCGGTTTTGCCGCGCCTGCGAATGAGCATTGAACGTTTCACGTCACGTCACAATAATAAGCCACGCCTTCTGTCGGCAAAAATCAAGACTATTTTAGTGCAACACTTGTTTCAGTTACACATAGGTCGTCAGCTAATTCTCAGTTAGTTACACTAGCTATCGTATTGGACTAGTTTCTGCCCGTCAAAAGGGGTGGGGCTTGTGACTTCAGTGAAAGCACTCTATATAGACGAATCCGATCAGCGCTTGTGTTCAGTGACTGTAGGCAGCCATTAGTGGGGTCCATCAGCCTTAAATTGTCTTCATTTACTCTTTACATCAATTTCAAACCCTCGTATTCAGTAAAAATGAAGGAATCAAGATACAATTTAGTTTGCAACCATCCATGATACAGGTAAGCGAGGAAACTGAAAGGTTGAAAGGTGACGGACCCCAGTTATGGCCGACTAAAATCAGACCATCACTTTCTGTCTATAGATCTCGATGGTTATTGCCCATAATAAAACACAAAGGACTGTAGTTTGGGTAAGTACATCTTTAATGTACAAAGCAGGGAAGTATACCCCCTCATTTGCTGTTTTGATTTTCTATTCCAACCAACTCAATTTTGATTTTTCTAAGAACAATCTTCCAATTAAGCTCAGAGTAGTAGTCTCCAAATAAAATAACCTCCAATTCATTTGAAATGGTTTTTTAATACCTTTAAGTTCAAAATTTACATGCCCTAAGAAAAGGAAACGTTAAGCTGTCATCAAATAACAAACCTAATCACTACATTATCTTGACATTTTTGCAACAAAATGATGAAATGATTACTTATTATCCTGACATTTTGCAGAAAAATAATGAAATGCAAACTTACCATATTTCAACAATTCAACATTTTGCAGAAAACTAATGAATTAACTCCTGGTCGGATCACACCAATTTAATAAGTTGCAGAAAAGTGATGATTTGCTTACTTATCCTGATACGAACAATTTAACTATTTTTGCAGGAAAGTTATGGAAACGTTAAGGTGCCATCAAATTACAAACCTATTCGCTACATTATTTTAACATTTGTTCACAGAGACACGTAACCTGTAAATCCTAAAAAGTTGGCATTCGAATCTCACTCCAAACTACAATTATAGTAGTAGTCTACAGATATTCTCAATTGGTACAGCTATTTGATTGACAACAAGTTCAGAAAGTACACGGTACTGCCGTTCACTACAAAGCATGTGCTGTTGCTGAGTTTTGATTACACACTGAGGTTTTGTCACGGACTTATATACACGGACAGTGCATGTAAAGTGTACGTCCTATTTGTAGATGGTCGCCACCGTCTGGGACAAAAAAGGGGCACCAAGATGGCCGCCGTAAAGCTGTAAATTGTCTGATTTGACAACAACTCTGTTATATTTTAAACAAAAGCTTAACTTTGACTGGAAACATTATCATATTTCTGCAATAGTGAAGTGATTTTGACCTTACATTGTCATATTTTAAAAATATTCCCACCTTCTTGCAAAATATGTGTGATCTACTTGAGTAAGTCCAAACTTTCACACAAAACCATGCGGACAGCCATCTTGGTACGCCTTTTCTCACACGTACGGTAGCGACAATGTACCGTGCAGTATGCTCTGTCCATGTAAAGGAAGTCCGTGGGTTTTGTATTCTCACTCTTAAGCAATAAACTCAAATTGTTTCTTGAGGGTGAGTTTTTGAGAGCTGTGGCAGGAGCTTCGGTAAGTACATTTCTTGGAAGTTTGGGAACTGTTTGGGCTGAGAGGACAAACCGACAAGGCCTTTAAAACTTTCCTTGAAAATATCGATCATGTGTGGACATTTCTATTGACGGCAGAGGATGTATTTTACAACAGAAAATTTCTTGGGACACGCTTCAGAGGCCGCAATAATTAGTAATAGGGGCATTTACTTGGGGAAAGGGTGGCACAACACGATAGGTATTTTAGTCGGTCGCCTACATCTAGTTTATGTTGAACCTTTAATAAGCTTTTTGTCATTAGTGGAAGGCAATGGAGGAAGCTGATCGGATAAACTATTTCCTACTTTAGGTTTAGATACGTGCCACAGTGACAGAGGCAAAGGTTTCGACAGTAGTCTACAGTTTTGGTATAAGACGGCATTGCAATTGCCCAATCACATACCTTGCCTTTTGACTTATCGTACTACAAGGTATTTGTGTGTTGATAAAAGGTCGCGTAGCACTTGTAAAATACTTAGATAAACAAAAGTAGTACGAAGTGCTTTTAGAGCTTTTAGAATTGTGTATTGACTTAATGTGCATACAAATACAAATAACATGTTCTATATTTATATATATATAAATAAATATATATAAATAAATAAATATATATATATATATATATATATATATATATATATATATATATATATATATATATATATACATATATATATATATACATATATATATATATATATATATATATGTATATATATATATATATAGATGCAATAGAAAAACGAAATAAAAAATGATACTTTCATTTCCAACTAGAATTTATCGATGAAGAATACGTACAAAATATTTCGAGCGTGACACCACTGCTCTTCCTCAGTTGAAAACACAAAATGGTAAAAACCTTACACAGTGCTAGGAGTAACCCTCGCTTGGTTGCTCATGAAAGAGAGGTCCCTGTTAAGCCCGGTTTTATGGGTATTGAGTCGAAGGATAGACTTAACCTCTTGCTTGATCCTTTCCTCGGTATTCTTAAAAAAGCCGTAGAGAATAATGCATTTTAGGTCTGTTATCTGGTGGTTTGGAAGGTTAAAATGTTCGGCAACTGGTAAACCTGGAATGTTAGAGCGTATGCTATGTTTATGGTTATTGAACCGTAGTCTAAACTTAGTACCTGTTTCACCGATGTACGTGGCCCTTGGACATTTGGCACAATACAAGAGATAAATTACATTGTCCGAATCGTAATTGAAACGACCAGGCCTCAAGATGATTTTTGAGGCCTGGTGGAGGTACGAAGGTGAAGGGTCAAGGTGCCTGCAAACCAGACATCTGAAGTTTATTACATGGTATATTGCCATTATTGGGTTGAGAATCTGTGGAAGGGAGGGAGGTACGAACCAAAAGGGGTTTGATGTTACGTGGCTGGCGATACGCGAATACTGGAGGTCCATCAAAAATACTTTATAGCTCCGGGTCAGAGGAAATGATGCTCCATGAGAGTTTGACCTCACGTAAAAGTGGCGCTACAGCTGGGTGATAGTTGACTACAAGGGGTATACGGCTGGGATCTGCCTTCTCCCGGTATGACAGCAGGCTGCTTCTTTTCAGGGAAAGTACCTGTTTAAAGTGTTGATTCAATAAAGGGTAAGGGTAACCCCTATGGAGGAAAAATCTAAGGAGTTCGGTGGCCTTACGAATGAATAAATCTTCCCCTGAGCAGATACGGCGATACCTTAACAATTGACTGTATATTTTTTATTTCGTTTTTCTATTGCATCTGTTCACTTTTCCAACACACGCAATCTATTATGTCTATATATATATATATATACATATATACATATATATATATATATACATATATACATATATATATATACATATATATATATATATATATATATATATATATATATATATATATATATATATATATATATATATGTGTGTATAAACGATAACAAGAAACATGCACAAAACACACGGCATACTGTTAAAACGATCTGAAATTTTAATAAAATACTGAAGACAAAGATCGTGTCAAATCTTCTGAGGCAACAAGATATTAATATATATATATATATATATATGTTTCTCAACTTGTTTTCCTTTTCCTTGTTCTTCCAAATCCTCCAAAGTCCTTTATTCGAAAGCTTATTCAGATAATTTTTAATTGTTTTTGGGGTAATAAACAAGAAAAAATTAGTCGACTGGCTATTACTAATCCCACTAAGGCGCAGGGGCCTGAATGTAATCCATTTAGATTCCTTTATTGCAGGTTTAAAATGTACTTGGGTTCATCGTTATATTAATGAGAGACCAGGTTACTGGAAGCTGTTTTTTATGATTTTCTCTCTCGATACGGTAAAAGTTTTCTTTTTAATTGTAATTGTAAGATTGGGGACGTTACAATTGACAATCCATTCGTCGATGATGTTGTTAAATCATGGCAAGGTGTGTCGTTTAAAATTCCAGACACCCAATTTGAAAACCAAATTATTCGGAATGATTCTTTTATAAGAGTCAATAATAATATTATCTTTTATCGATTCTTGTTTGAAAAGGGAATTATTTATATACGTGATCTTTTGAATATGGATGATGCGGCAATTTCTTATGATGTTTTTTTAATAAATATATATTTTATTGCGATGCCCTTTCACGTTATATTGGGGAATTAAAAAGGCGATAACTGTTCATTGGAGGGTTACGTTTAATTCAGATATTAATATTAATGAGAATTATAATGAACATCTCTTACATACTTTTATGGCCACTTTACGTGTTTCAAAATTCATCTATGATAACTATATTTTAAACTTAGGGTGCAAAATAAAGGCAGTTTCAAAGTTGAATAATTCTTTTCATTTTGACGACAAAACGTGGGAATCAATTTTCACTGCCCCTGGTATTCTGTTCGGGAAGCTAACATTCAGTTTTTTCAGTTTCGATTTATTCATCGGATTCTTAGTACGAATAGATTATTATATCTTACTAAATTAATTGAAAGTCCCCTCTGCACTTTTTGTAAAAGAGAAGAAGAAACATTAGATCATTTGTTTTGGAGCTGTCACATAGTATCTTCCGTTATTTTAGACGTAGAACATCTGTTTTTGGACCGTAAATTTACTAATCAATTTTTCACTGCCCTTGGTATTCTGTTCGCGAAGTTAAAATTCAGTTTTTTCAGTTTCGATTTATTCATCGGATTCTTAGTACGAATAGATTATTATATCTTATGAAATTAATTGAAAGTCCCCTCTGCACTTTTTTAAAACAGAAGAAGAAACAGTAGATCATTTGTTTTGGAGCTTTCACATAGTATCTTCCGTTATTTTAGACGTAGAACATCTGCTTTTGGACCGTCAATTTACTTTGTCAAAACAAGATATTTTCTTTGATTATTGTAGATATATTAAACATCCATTCAACTTATTTTGCATTTGAAGTACTATATATTCCAGTGTAAACAAAAAGACGTAATTCCTAATATTAGCGAGTTCTCTTATAAATTATATTTTTTTATTGGAGGTTGAAAAGCAGATATCTAAGAAGAGTAAAGGTAAACGTGTCTTTCACTAGATGTTTTATGCAGATCGTTTAACTTATAAATTACTTAAATGAACAATCGTCTCGTATTTCTTTGGACGTTGCTTGCTACTTGTATGCATATTTGGATGTTCTTGTTTATACTTTCTATTAATAATTATAATATATATATATATACATTTATATATATATATATACATATATATATATATATATATATATATATATATATATATATATATATATATATATATATATATATATATATATATATATATATATATATATATATATATATATATATAGATCGAATCATTGGTATTAATTCGATCGTGAATTTTAATTCAACCCAGTTCTGGCATTGCCTTTTGAACAAGTAAAGAAATATAGAAAAAGACCAGTTACACAAGTTAACAATATCATGAGGGTACCAGAGACAGAACTATTCACTTGGACGGGGAGCTAAAGGTAAAGTTTGATATTTCGACCATTTCGGACAACACGCATGCAAGCAGCAGAATGAAATGGCGAACTCATGATTGAAAATACACTTATCAATATCTGTTTGCAGATTCTTGTGGTTCATATGTCCGCACTTCGCGTCTTTCGTTTTTCTTTTCGCCGTCTGCTATTGGCGGTCATTAAACTGACCGAAAACAAATCTGCTGATACTGCCTCTGACCTTGTGACCCGACTAAAATCGAGCGCCCTCAGTTTAGGAAGTTTTTTAAGAACATACAATCTGTATCCTTTTTCTTCTTCGACAGCGTTACCATGCAATGTCAAACTTTGTAAATGGTTCAGTTCCGATAACTTATCCACTTCTGATATCGAGTGTATAGCGTTACCATGGAGATAAAGTATCTTGAGCTGAGGAAAATTTAAAATTTCGTTACCAATCGTGTACAGGAAATTAAAACTCAAATCAAGCCAATACAGCGCACTCGGGTTGTGCATTATTTTACCAATGAATTGTTCAAAGCCGGTCCATTTCTCGAATAAATTGTTACTAAGCTTCAAAGCAGTAGTCTCGTACTTCCCTTTGTGAGTCCTACACAAGATCTTTGTTGGATGATTTCGAGGTTTTTCTTCCAAATCGGCGAATTTCCCTTCGAAAGAACTAAGGTTTCGAAAGGATAAGTCAATAGGTGGAGCGGGATAAGGAAACGTATTGTCGAAGTTGACGGCTACTCTTTTTGACGTTTTTCGTTTTCCATCCTTGCATGCGACATCCTCCGGAAAACGCGGCAGCTGATGGTAGAAAGACGTCATGTTGCTACGACTCTTTGCTTTATTGTTGCGTCATCAAAAAAGTTCACGTTGAGAAAACGTTTTCATGTCAGTTTTTTTCTTATGAAGATAATTGCAGGAAATAAATGATAAATAAATCGTAATAAAAATATATATTTTCAGTTCAGGACAAATAATTTAAAGGGTGACTTTTTTTTCGTTTATCGTCGATTACTTACAGACCATTTTTTTACTCCCTGACATGTCATTCAACGGATTGAGCTCTTTCAAGATTACGTCATAAGAAAGACGGATTCATGCAGCTGAATATTTGAGTGCCAACAATAGCATTGCTTTGACTCCTTCACCAAAAGCACGTCACGTTTAAAAAAATGAGATTGCTTTGGCTGTTATGGTGTGGGACGTTGCCATACTCAAACAGCTTCCCGGTTTATTCAAGACCAAGACGAATGATGTTTGCATTTTTTGTAAACTCGCGATTCTGCTAATGAGAGATAATGCTTACGAAATTTGTTCCCCATCTAAAGAGTTGGAGTTGTGGTGTTGGAACTGGTGGGTTTTTGGTTCCATTCAGACGAATGTATTAACCTGTTGAGAAAAGAAGGAAACGAAAAATTCATGAAAGCACGGAAGTGAATAATAAACTAAAATAAAAAAGGGTAACCTCTTGCTAGAGTTAATAAGTAACAATTGTTATTACCAACGTTTCGGGTTCCAACTCTTTTACCAAGTCATTATAGAATCCTGATATCATTGCATGAACCTTAAATGAAAACAAGATTATTCCGTGTAAAGCAAATTAAAGGCGTACGTATTTACAACATGGAAGTACTATACGTCGGGGAGCGAGCACAGTCATTATTAAATTTTGGTGGAGATAGTTAGGTAACAATGCGTAGCACTCAAGAAATGGTGCGTAAGTTATAGACGGTTTACATATGACGTCATTATACTCCCGAGTACATATTACGTAGTGGACCATACTCGAAGCGTTTGCTCAGTGAATAGACCTTATGCACTGACGACACAGTGGCGTCATCCTTGGGAGAAAAAACAATACAATATGTGGCCGAAGGCAAAAGAATTCGCCCTGCATGTGTTTCAGACTATGCGCGCCCGTATTCAAATGGTTTACAAATCAGCTGTCTGCATTTGTCGGTGTTGGTTTATTTTGCCCCCCCCCCCCCCCCCAAAGGAGGACGTACCCTTTGCTCTGTGACATTAGAAGAATGTCAATGTGTACACACCGCGCATTCCACAGTGCACATTGTGCAGGGCGTTCAGCTCAAAACAACGTGTATTTTGCATAACTGTCCTCCATGGCGGATACGTGACGTAATTTCAAAACTTCTATTAATAGACCAGTTCGACGTTTCTGATTAAGGAGCATATGTTTTAGCTGATGGCGCGATATAAACACACGTACAGCTGTACCTGTACGGTATGCGCCGCCGGCCCAGCGCTCAGATGTTTTCTTACCAATTGACCGCCACAGAAAAGTCACTGACGCATGCGTAGATATAAACTTCGAACTCTTCTATGTTTTACATCCTTCTTATCCCTTAAACATTTCTGGTAGCCTAAATGTTCCAAGCAACATACTCCTTACCTGAGCTCGTTCAAATAATATTATTAAAAATCTTCCATGAACCAACTCCAAATATATAGTTAATTTACGAGAGGCCATTAAAAACCCAAATTATAATGCAGGCGATCAGCTTCGTTGAACTGCTTCAAACATTAGCCTAATACCAATTTGCACTTGCAAAACTAAATCACGGACGTGCATAACATTATGCAATCTTTTTTCTCCCATGTCTCCTCAAAAATAAAAAAAAAAAAAAAATAAAGAAATCGGTGTCATCCATTAAATCATTCGAGAGGCAGTCCTCAGTCCGCTGGATCAATCAAGCACAGCATTGTCAATATTGAAGAATTATGGGTCGGCCAACACTGGCAATGAAGTACGTGGTTCGGTGTTTTTTCTTTAGGTGGTCATAACGACACAAACTCGTATACGGAGAAGAGAGATTGAACGTTTTCTGAAATTTACCAGACGTAGGCAAAATAAGAGCTAATCTATGCAAGTTATATTTATCATCTCACAATTCTAATTAACATGAAAACAATTTGAAAGCCTGTGGGATTTCTATGGCAGAGGAAGATTATTGACATATTTCCAAATAGCAATTACAATGAATTGTGGGATAGAGTTTTGGTGTTTGTCATTTTTGTCAATGGCATTTTACTGTGGTGAAAATTGACGTACACCCAAAACTCTATCCCACAATTCATTTGTAACTGCTATTTGGAAAAAGGTCTAATAAAGGGGAAATACAATCACCACGACTTGAATAAGTATGGAAGACTGAACTGTTTCGTGATTGGCTTCTGAGGATCAATATTTTGTGACAATATTTTTCTACTGACCAGTAAATTGTGAAATTTACTTGAAGTAACTGCTCGGTTTACCTCGAATATGCAATATCAAGGTCTTAAAATATTATAAATAGTACTTCGAAGAGAAATTAGAAGAAAATTGTGAGATTTAGCTGTTGCTTCAAAGTAAGTTTGGAGGGACGGATTTTGCCCTTTAAAGTTACCGCTGATGATATCATTAAGTCATGCATTTAAATGAAAGGATCCTTCGAGAACGGGGGAATTCCGCCCAAAATGAAGTGAAAATTCACTCTTACAGTCCAACTAAAGCTATATTTCATTCCATGTTTGTAAAAATTCTCTTTTTTGGAATAAATTTCTCCCCTTTGATTGTAGAGTGTAAGGCCAATCGGGTACTACGAATGATAAGTACATCATTTTCTTGCAGATGGAAGGAAATCTTATCACCAAGGCATAGAGTGCTTTCACGTGAATTCACAATGAATACTTTTGATTAACCTGTTAACACAAGCCAGTAAGCGACAATTGTAAGTTGTAGGCCTAAGTGAATTTGCTTTATATTATTATCTACCTTGTCATTAAGTACATAAGTTTAATAGAACTGTCCCTGCTTGAATAAAATAAGGATTAGGTTACGTTAAGTTACGTTAGGTAAGTTTAGGTTAGAGGGATATTTCAAAATGAGGGAGCATTTCCACTATTGGCGCAACGATGCACCCAGGATATTTTTACTAGCGGCTGAAGATTTTAGAGGGCACTAACTAAGCGGATGCACATGAAAATTTTGGCTGAACTTGACTCCTAGATCGTAGGAAATACTTGAAAGACTTGACAGATCTATACTGCATCTAAATAAGGAAATAAGAGTATCGTTAGAATGGGGATAATCAACTACTGACAGCTTACTCAAGTAAGGGGATGACCGTCACTATCTGACGTCTGGGTTACTGGCTGTGTGGAAAGATCTGCTCTGCTGCAGAAGCATTTCACGCCCAGACCAGACACATATTCGATATAGTCACTTTGTGCTTGATTTGGCCAGAGAGCCTTCATTTAACAGCAGCTATTATTTAATAACAGCTCCCCGATTAAGCATAAGGGTGAACTAAGCCAAAGCCGGGTCCCACCCAGTGAAAAAACCCATGAAGGTCTGAGGTTTTTACAAAAAAAAATCAGCCAAATGCACACAGGGCATTGTGGGCAGAGCAAATTGTGATTGCACAAAAATGTGATTTCCTCTGGAAACACAGACAGTGTTGTAATCGAGTCACTAGATTAGTGACTCGAGTCACCAGCTTTCAAACTTTTAAGTGACTCTAGTCGAGTCATTGACTCGAGTTACTGTAGTATTTCAATGGGGAAATTACTCCTGAATTCTATCGAGTCACTATCATTTTGAGAGGAATTGACTCGAGTCGTGACTTGTTACAACACTGAACACAGATACTGTTATTTGTGTATCCAGAGGAGACAGATGGGAGCCTCACAGCTGGGGAGGAATCCGGTCTCTATTTGAAAAGCTTTCTTTCAACAAGTAAGTCCTCTTAAGTATTGGAAGTGGTCATCATGAATTTATCAAAATTCAAAAGCATTTTTTTACATTTTAACAGGTTCAAAACGCTTAGGCTACCACCGAAGTCTTTTAATCAGTAACAGAGTACATCCTTTCACCAAAGGGTCACACACAGGGTGAAGACCACAGTGACAAAGAATATTGGCAACACAATCGAACAGTGACCCCCAGGCTACAACCAGACAGACTGCATGGTCCAGTTGGTTGGGGCATCAGACTTGCAGTCGGGTTGGAAGTTCGAGTCCTGGCCGGGTCATACAGAAGACTTCGAAAACGGGACCTACACTGTCATTGTGCTTGGCTCAACATAAGCAATGGAGTAGGGAAAACAATACAGTGAGCCACAACTAGAAAGAAGGCCGTGGCTGGCTTGACTTGAACCAGTTGGTTGAAAACTCGGTCGTTAAACTCCATCTTACCTAACATAACCTAACCCTGGCTACCAGTGTGACAATATCTGGATACACGTTTATGTATTCAGACAAAAACCTGGTAATCTTTCCTGGGAATGGTTCGAGCCCATAAAGCACCCGGTCCCACTTGATCTAGTATCTGGTTAACAATTTTTAAAACAAATTCCAGAAAAGGGGACCATACTTGTTAAATGTGCTGACTGGGGTTCCTTGTATGGGACAGGGACCATGGCCCCCAGGATTTGTGTTTAAAAAAGGGCCCTGAAGTTTTAGATTTACACTCTTATACAAACACTGAAGACCATGGGTAGAACAGTGCTGATGGGAAGTCCAGACATACTGGCGATGTAGACGAATCTAATCATATAGTTAAGACGGTCATTAGTTGGTTCCATCAGCCTCAGTGGCGTAGCCACGGGGTGGTTATGGGGGTTAGAACCCCCTTGACCCAACCTTGCAATGCAAAAACACCTAAAACAGCGATTTTTCTCTCTATCCTTAGACTTTTCCCTCATGTCGTTCCCCACCACCCCTCATTACACCCCCACCCCATGACACAATCCTGGCTACGCCACTGATCAGCCTTAATTCATTATCTTAATTTTGTTGTCTACATGAAGTTCTGAAACCTTTCTACTGATAGAAATTGAAGGAATCAATAATTACTTAAGTGTTGAACCATCCATGATTAGATGATGCAGGTTCACAAAGAATATGTAAGCTTAAAGGCAATGAACTATATCAGACGCGTAGCAAGGATTGTGGCATGGGGGAAGGGTTGGTATCATGGGAGGGAGGGTTGGTGTCATGGGGAGGATTGGTGTCATGGGGGAGGATTGGTGTCATGGGGGAGGATTGGTGTCATGGGGGTTTGGGGGCACGACTTGAGGGAACAGTCTAAGGATAGAGAGAAACAAAACCGCTATTTTACGTGTTTTTTGCATTGCAAGGTTGGGTCATGGGGGGGTTCTGCCTCCTCCCCCCGTGGCTACGCCACTGATTACTATAGAGTTATGTCCGATCACTAGATCAGACCATCACTTGACTGTACGGATTCGTCTATACCAGGGAACTATACTATTAATGTACTTCATACAGGGTACAATAAACTACATAATACATAGGACAATCAACGCAGCTGTGATATAAATTGGGACAGGGGAGCTGCAACAGATGGTAGCTCCCTCCGGCTGATTTGAGCTTCAATTTTTACAACCCCACCTGCTTTGATCACCTCGGCCAGTTGTACAAACCTGTCTGGTTTACCTTAAAATTTGACATTTTGAGCAAATGTTACATGGCATAAGAGGTTAAAGATGATTTAAAGGTCAATGTGTTTAAATTTTAAGTTCTATGGGGTCAATTGGTTCCAACAACTGTTGTACATTTTCCGATACTGAAATATTTAATTCCTCTGACTGTATAAATACGATCAGAGTTGAAGACTTTCTTCTGTTCACATGCTCTGAAGATGGGCCCAAAGGAGATGTAAGCACACGATATATTGTTGTATAATCCCATGGGATGTGTCCGTAAAAGTGAACAGAGAAATAGAGTAGTGAGTTTTTAAACAGTAATCCGAAAACAGCTGAAACAAAATAAAGAAATATATGGATGTAGACGGCTGCATGCTATTTGGAACACTGGGATTGGTATTTTAATCTTGCTGGTATGTAAGTTCATATGTGGAAACAGCTTAAAGGGGCCGTAACCACGGGAGTAACATGTCAAAAAACAGTGGGGGTGGTGGATTTGAATCGGACTCTTCAAAGTCCCGGATATGTTTTTATGTATGCTATTTTTCTCTTTTCAAAAGGGGCACGTTTTAGCAAAATGTGTGAGGTCAGTCATAAGACCCCAGAATTTTCCTGTTCTTATATTGGAGTCGTTCAAAAATATCTAGGGATAATCCGATTATTCTAAACACGATTGATGACTACACTTTAATCGAGATTCACTCAAACAATAGGCTCCTATAAGACCCACATTACCAAGTGTTTGGTCTAACGGCAGAGCATCCGCCTCTCACGCAGAAGGCCCGGGCTCGATTCCCCGATCGAGTCATACCAAAGACTCTAAAATGGAACCTACTGCCGTTTTGCGTGATGTTCGGCATAAGCAATTGAGTAGGGAAAATAAACCAGTGAGCCGCAACTGGAAAAAAGGCCGTGATCGACTTATCGGTTGGAAACTGGGCCGTAAAACTCCATCTAACTAACCAATCAGGCCCGCGGTTAAGGCCCCCTGCCCAAGCCTCTCAAGGCTGGAGATATGTCAGAGGGTATGGTTCATCAGATCGAGGAAAAGTACCAAAGGAGAAAGAGAAGAACAACGAAGAGAGAAAAACATGGAAAAAGGGAAAAGATGACAGAATTGTCTAAAATGGTGACGTAATGTGCTTTCAGTGTTGCAGTAGTGTCACTAGATATCGAGTCTCTCCATATTTAGTCTCAAGTCGCTCCGAGTCACAAGGTGTCGAGTCTCGAGTATGTAGAGCTTCTATGAATTCTACTCCAGTCGAGTCGTGTCGACTCTTCCAGGCTAAGCTCGACCTAGTCTAGTCACTTCTAGTCTTGGTTAAGGTTCCAGTCACCTCGAGTCACAAGGTGTCGAGTCTCCAGTCATCATGAATCTTTAGCATTTCTAGTCGAGTCATGTCAAGGCTTCCCTCATTTCGAGTCGAGTCATGTCGAATCTTCACAGGCTAAACTCGACTGAGTCTAGTCACTTAGAGTCTTAGTTAAGGTTAGAACCACTTCGAGTCACAAGGTGTCAGGGGTGGCGCCAGTATTTGCATGACAGGGGCCTATTTGTCTGACAGGGGCCAGCTTTTCAAACCCCAGCAAAAGAGATGAATTAGTCCCGGTGAGACGTGACTTGCAGAATTTGAGGGGTAGCGCGCCCAAATTTTTGACTTTCTTTTTAAGAAATACTTAAAGTGTGGAGTTCATTTTGAAGAAAAAGTTTAAAATTTTTGAAAGGAATTTGGCTTTTTCAAAGATCATTAAAAAGTTGGAGTGCTAATTGAAGAATCTGTCCTTCGTGTCGGCAAAATCAAAACCTTCATGTAGGCGACAGCTGATATTCTTTTTGGGTCACATATTTAATCGTACTAGGCCTACGGACTAAGGCTTTAAGACAAGACTATTAGTTCGCTCAAAGGTTTTTCCCTTTTTTAAACGAAGGTTTGAAAATTAGGAGATTATTTTATTGGAGAAACTTTGGAATTTAATGAAAGCAAATTCGATTTTTCGGTAAGATTATAATGAAAAAATTGGGTTTTTTTTATTAAGTGATATGCCTTTCAAGAGCAAAATTAAGTAGAATGTTGGGGTTACTAACAGAATTGGTTTTGATTATTTGTTGTATGGACTATCCATCGAAATTGGAAAGTTTTGAAACTTTTAACAAACTGAAGCTCATACTGGAGAAAATTGTAAGTTTATGACAAATTTGGGGGTTTCATGGAAGAATCTTTTCCTTTTACAGAAAAATTAAGTAGAGGTGATCTGTAGTTTGTTTTGGTTTACCGAATATCATCATGCAGATGAAGGCCCTCGGACCATATTGGAAAATTTTCCCGCGGAAAAAGTTTGGCTTCCCATATGTTTATAGTTTTATATTTTATGTATTGGCATAGGTGTAAGGGAACGTTTCAGGTTGGGAGGGGCAGAATTGTCTTTTCTGTTCGAAAAATGTATTCCTGCACGAAAGTTTATTTAAGTGGAGCGCACAGAAAATTTTGAAAACTGAGAACCCCGAGACAGCAGGAAGTGACATTTCCCGGGCTCGTAACTAAAAACAAAGCACTCATTAATTTGAGTTTTTTCGCAATAAAATTTTCACTTCATAATACTGCCCCAAAACGAAGAATAGTTTGCAGGCATGCATTTTTTCAGCAATCGTTTCGACCAAAACACTTTCCAAGAGGAGCGCCACCACTAGTTGGCGCGGAGCGTACCGAAAATTGTTAAAAAAATCTGACCCCTTAGACAGCTGAAAATGGCATTTCCCAGACTTATAACTAGAGATGAAGCAGTCGTTATTTTGATCTTTTCTTTGAAATGAAATTTTCACTTCAATAGAAAAAACCCAACTTGCTAAGTGATCAGAAAATTACCAGATAAAATGTACTGCTACAATTAGTTGTAATGGTCTTGCCTCTTTTCGGAGGAACTATGCAACGGAATTGAAAACATACTCAAACTAACTGTTTATCATTAATTTTAGCCAGGTAGCTGAACCACGGGTGATTTTCATTAACGTTGCTAGAATTCGGCTGTCAAGGCAGGCTATATGGCAGACCATTGGGCACTGCATGCACATGAACAACCTCTCGTCCGATTTTGTCGAGAAAATTTGGAATTTTGAGTTTCCTTGAAGAATATGGTCTTTTAGTAAGCAAACTGGAGGAGACCGTCCCGATGGCTAAGTTTATCAGGCCCACAACTTTTATCGTGGGTCGGTACATGAAGACTCCCCGACGAAACTGGATTTTCTCATCAACAGGGGAGGGCAGCCTTCGCCGAGGAGAAATGGCATTGCGCACACGGATTGAGGACGGTATGGGGCGGTGTTTATCACTTCTAAGAAGTGATTGAAACCGATTCAGATACGCATTAAAATAGCGTTGCAAAAGAAAAAAGTTCATAAAGAAGAAGATCATGTTCATGATCATCCATTCAGTAACTTAGTTTTTCTTTCCTTAGGTCGCCCGGAAAAAAATTCAGTCCTTCCTCGAGGAGAGGGGGACAAGGTACATGGAATAAGGCACAACAGAGCTACAAAGTGATTAAAAGTCGATTCCGATATATATGTATATTGAAATAGCATTTGAAAACAAACTAAATGTTCAAGATCGCCCAATCAGTCCTTGTAGTTTTTTTATATATTTTTTTTTATTTTTTTATGCCTCCCCAACGAAAACGGCGACCTTCCCCGACGGAGGGGGGGGGAGGGGGGAGGGCGGCGACAGTGTCCCCCGATGCCCCCACCCCGCTGGCGCCACCCCTGTGTCGAGTCTTCACTCAGTTGAGTCGAGTCACTTCGATTCTAAGTTAAAGTTAAGATTTTAAATAAATTAAAGTTAACATATGCAATTTATTTCAAATTCATCGAGAATATACCACCCCGCCCTCTTTACACCTTTACGACCTTTGACGGTTTCAACAATAACCACCGCTATTCTTCCACCTTGCATTTTAGCTATGGAAACACGTGACTGACGTTTGTGAGAGTTGGCCATCCCACCCTTGTAAATATACACGCGTACTTGAAATAGTGTCACTTGTACTAGGGAGCTGCATTTAACCCACATCACCTCACGTGAATCCATTTTCACACGTAGTCAGGGTAAACCTGTCGTAATATGAAGACAGGCGCTACAGACCGATAGCGAAAAGAAATTAAAAGGTCACTGTTTTAGACTGTTGGAGAGTGACTGGAGTCACATAAGAGGTGACTCGTCGAGTCAACTGAGTCACTATGGGCAAGACTTTCAAGTCGAGTCTTTAAGTTTTGTGACTCAAGTCATTTCGAGTCTGAAAATTTATTAAATGGTGACCGTTTGGCAAGTGATGACTCGGGTCAAGTCGAGTCCCGTCAGTTTGTGACTCTTCGAATCAGACCCAGGTCTTTGAAATCGTGACTCGGCCAAAACAACTTTTCTTTGGCACTAAAAGTCAGAGGTTGTTCAGCTTGTTTCTCTTATCAGGGATCTTCCATCTCCCTGTTCCGCTCATAGACCCCGCTTCACTTACTTGCATAACTTTGTATCAAACGGGTTCCTTCCTGATATTTTTACATCTTGGGCAGTTTTCCATTCCACTGGTACTCTCTTACGTTTCAAAATACAGTCTTGCCTTGTTTTTGTTTTCAGAAATTCTCGCAAAGAGGAATTTGAAGCAACCATGACACCCCAAGGCTACGAAACAGCTATCACATTGACCCTGGCACCTCTATAGCAGATCTTTAAACTGATTGCTTTACCATCGAACTTTATTCACAACCTTTCTCTGCTCAATGCAAAGTCAACCAAGCATGGTTTGAAAGAAGAAAAGCTGGTGTTTCCCCTATGCACATTGATGTATAAGGGTAACACTTAAATGTTCGAAGTATGTATGCTGCATGCCAGGCATATATGCTGAGAACAGCAAAGCACAGCACTACAGTCAATGTTCAGTGTTTGAAGAGGAAGAGAGAGGTCGGAGCATTACAACTGATGAGGAATCCGGTGTGGATTCGAAAAACTTTACTTTCCAAAAGTAAGTCTTCTTAAGCCATGGAAAAAAGTCAAGAATCTATCGAAATGAATTAAAAATTGTTCTTCATTTATAAGATCCTTCGAATTTTTTGCCAAAGAAAACACAATTTAGCATCCATAACCGGACCACTTCATATAAGTAAAGTTAATTCCTTCACTAAACCCTCTAGGTGAGGGGAGGCACGTCTGCACATGGAGTAAGCTGTACGACACAGTTCTTATCAAGCCATATAGAGGTCTTCAAAGGCAGTCAATATTCACCCCAAAATACATTTTTTGTAGTAGTCTACAGAAATTCTCAATTGGAACAGATCTTTGATTGTCAGAAAATTAAAAGAAATGCAGTGGCTGTAGCTTTTATTACAGAGCATATAAGATGCGTAGAGAGTGCAGATTACACACTGGGTCTTGTATAAACTCACCTTGAACCAAAGAACTGATATTGTGTCTGAATGAGAATGAGGATGAGAGTTGAAAATATCTGGAGTGAGAAAATTTGGCCTTTAAGAAATGTATTCTTTGCCCCAGGCGATTCCAATTCTCCCAACAAACTTACTTTAAAGGCCCAGTTCTCTCACCCCAAACAGTACCAATTCTCCTAGCCCCCCCCCCCCCTCCTACTTAAGCACCTCTCACAATTGTCTGAAATCCATCTTTATCCAGTCACAATCTCAGTTTATTTCTTTAGGGTGAGAATAGAAAAGCTCTATTTGTATTTCAAAACACTCTCAGTAAAGTTCATGCTGTGTAATATAACCGTTGGTAATCTGCATTGTTTGAATTAACAGTCAATCAAACAGCTGGGCCAATGAAGAATTTCTATACCCCCTCCAAGAAGTGTAGTTTGGGGTGAGAGGATATCCCCTTTAATTAGCCACAACTCTTCCTTGTCTAGACACAACCCACGTTTATTGCTTCAGAGCATATGGGCCTACCTGGTGTAACACAATTACGGCCCTACCGTGTCACCAGAACACTTTCAGTGCATGTTGCATCATGTCAGCTACTCTGCAGTTTTTAATTTGATGTCAATCAAAGAGCTGTACCAATTGAGAATTTTGGTAAACCGGGGGAAAAATTACAGTTTGGGGTGACAGTTGACTGCCTTTAATGAGAGGCCGAGCAATTGAAAGTAATATTCGAAGAAGTACCGTATGTCCTTCCTTCCGATAGCCCCACGCTCCAACGGAATTGGACACAAGACTGCCGTAGCATGTACAACAGGCCGCTTCTAGGCTGTTAGGCTACGATCATCATGGTCAAGCAGCTTTAAGTCTCAGTGTCCCCTGGGAAAAAAACTAATTTGTAGGAGTGGAACTAATTCTTGAGTAACGTTTTATTTTCGCCATTTTTGTCTTCAAAGAAAAGAGAGAAGCCTACTTTGCCACGAAAAAGCACATTATTAAATTTAGTCAAGAATGATCAATCATCGGTTACCATGGTTATTAAGGTCTTCATCTGTTATTTTGTCTGGTTATCAATTTTGGTCGTTTTATTTGGGTAGAGTTAAACTTAAAAGGCAAAAAAACTGAAAGGGCAAAAGCAGTCAGCCCGACATATTTCGAAACAAGAGACATATCCCAAAGAAAGATTGTGACATATACCAAAGAAAGACTGTGACATATCCCCAAAAAGACTGTGACATATCCCAAAGAAAGATTGTGACACATACCAAAGAAAGATTTTGACATATCCCCCCAAAAAGACAGTGACATATCCCAAAGAAAGATTGTGACACATACCAAAAAAAGATTGTGACATATCCCAAAGAAAGATTGTGACATATACCAACGAAAGACTGTGACATATCCCAAAGAAAGATTGTGACATATACCAAAAAAATTGTGACATATCCCAAAGAAAGATTGTGACATATCGCAAAGAACGATTGTGATGTTCGTAAAGTGCTGTCCTTCAGTGCACGTAATAGCTTCTTCGGGAAGAAGTTTCGCCGAACGGTCCTTTGCCAGAGAGTCGGAAGGACTAAGGGTGCACCGGATATCCGGTCCGGCCGGATTATCCGGCCGGATAGTGAAAAATATCCGGTTCCGGTTCCAGCCGGATTTTTTTTAAATCCGGCCGGATTTTTCTGTACACTTGGGTAACATTATGTGCATGATCTGAGTTAAAACAAACATGAACACTGCAGTAGGCCTAACTGTCACAGAATTAATTTAACTGAAGTTCATAAATGATAGCTTATCAGTGCATGTTATGTAACATTTGAACACCTTTATTTAGCAATTAGAAATGACTGAACCATACAGGCAAGTTAAAAAAGTAACTGATTTACATGTACATGTAACATATATGACTTTAAATTCCTCCAACTGTGTGAAATAAATTGAATGGATGAAAAGACCTTTCATGCAATTTAAATAAGTCTACTGCAGTGCACAATAGTACTGTACAAAATGGATAATCCATATTACACTTGTACCTGAGTCACACTTTGGGAGGGAAAATACAAAGAGCTCTTAGTACTTGATCCCCTTTGCTACAGTTTTGTTGTACTTCGGCAGGAACACAGTTTTTCATGCCTTTTATCTATTATACTGCAATTTTTGGTTAAAAAATTAGGTAAGTACACTTGTACAACACTTGAAGACAAATTTATAGACATTTCCCATTTGTCCTTCACAAACATCATGCTACAAAGCAGTAAACACTATCCCAGAGTTTCTCTGCTTTTCTGAATTTCACTTTATTCATCTGCATTGCAAAAATCCGGTTCCGGCCGGCTTTCAAGTTGGTTCCGGCAAAATCCGGTTCCGGCCTGATCCAAAATTTCGGATCCGGTGCATCCCTAGGGAGGACTTTAGAAAAAGTGTCCCACAGAATTCTTCTTTTGTCGCTTCCAAGTATCTTTCATGATATCCCAGGACTTAAAGTTAAAGGGAAATATTGCGTTTAAATTGCTCCAACATAGCGTTGGGGGTGAATAGCTCTAGTCCTTTTCAAACAAGTCGGTCTCAACAGTTAAGCACAGCAAAAGCTTCATCTCCTCAAAATATTATGCACAGGAAGAGTTGTGGAAGTTGCATCTTTTGAAATGTTGAAAGTTTGGGTGAACAAATTATTCTTTAGTAACAAACAAGAAAATTTCTATCTGAGGGAAACTTATTTCTTGAAAAGAAGGCTACCGTACTGCCTTATTTGTAATTATTTATCACTATTTGCCAATATACAGTGGTTTTTAAAAGGAAGAAATTTCCTTGTACTAAACAAACGCAAGATTTCCCTTTAAAAAACTGTATATTCAAGGAGAACTAATGAGTTATTCTCTTAAATTTTAAAATTTAGTGAGAAAAATATGTCACATGACACCTGAGCGCCAATCATAAGCATGACTGCATGGGCCCCTGTAAATTCAATATTTTGTTGAGTGAACTTTGGTATTGCTAGAACTTCATTAAAAAAAGAAACCATTCAATACTGCAGACATAGAAGTCTACAGATAATCTACGTCATGTTTGCGTAACTATAGCCCAACTGCCTGGAGACTAGCAATTGAAATCCTAATTACCCGACACTAAAAGAATATCTTAATTTCTTGCTTACAACAAAAATGAACAAAAGAAGATACGAGGGCTAAGGAATGTATAAAAAATACTTGCCTCTATAAGACAGTTGACGTCTGTAGCCTATGTTTTTTCCTTCAAAGGATATTGCTAATAGGGCTACACGGCTTCTCTGGTGCGATCGCTGTACTAGATTCAAAATCTGGCTTGTTGTGAACAACCACTTTAATTCGTTTATGCCGTATCTATGGCTGAGATCCACTCGTAAATGATCGACTGCCGTTCTCTAACTCCCGTTCGTGTTTGCTTCGCAATCAGAGAACGAACTCAATTAGTCCCGTTGGTCTTGGATTTCAATAATTTCCATCGAATATAAGAAATACACACCTTCCTAAATAAGAACTATTGACACAGAGCACACTATTGCGTCATTTGTAAAACCTTAAACAATTAGAAACATCTTCCCGATGTGTGTCGAAGTCCGTTTGTTCTCTTTCATCTCACCCTTCGGAGCTGGAACTCTTTGCTTTACACCCATCACGCACAGCTTGCAAACGAGGTATCACTACGCAGACATTCTTTTCATTTGTTAGCGCCTTCATATTCGAGGAGCATGCGGTAAATAGAGTGGAACTAATCAACAGATATCGTACCCTGCGGAGCGGACTCTTGTTTCGACAGAACCTTAGCTTCCTATGAACATGGAACATGCCGGACAGCCTGCTATGTAGGCACTATATATCACCACGCTAAGGTCATTGCTAAGTAACGAACGATTTATTGACTGCCTTTGCCCTAAAAAAAAGGAAATTCTAAACCGAAATATTTTTAAAATAGATAAGAATATGACGGATCGCTTTCTAAAAAGAGAAAGAAATTAGCAAACATCGCGTGACGCTCAGGGAACCAAACATTCCTCTGTTTCAGCCTTTTGAAAACTGAAACAGGTTCACGAACTTCAACAATTTTCACCATGGAGTCGTAAAAAACATAAAAAGAAACTCTAACGAACTTTGGGATAGTTCTTTAATGGGTACATGCATACAATTTGTATTAAAAATCCATGTTTCCAGGTCGAGTCATTCAAAGACTCTAAAATGGAACCTACTGCCGTTGTGCGTGATGCTCATCATAAGCGGCCTTACAAAGGAGTAGGCTAAGGAAAACAAGCCAGTGAGCCACAACTGGAAAATGGCCGTGGTCCAGCCGGCTTGAAATGAACCAATAGGGTGGAAACTTGGCCGTAAAACTCGAACAACGTTCGTTTCCTTTCGATCCCTGTCCAACGTAATTTGTTTTGCTGCACCTTCCACATAAAAAGGAGACGGCTCCCTGTCTTCATTGAGATCTGTGTTAGGATAAGGGCCAGTTTAGGGTTAGGGGCTAGATGGAGTTTTGCCGCCCAGTTTACAACCTATTGGTTCCAGTCGTGTCGGCCACGGCCTTTTTCCAGTTGTGGCTCACTAGCTTGTTTTTCCTTACGGCTTATGCTGAGGAGCAAGCGCAATGGCAGTATTTCTCGTTTTTCAAGTCTTTTATAAGTTAGGGTTACGTTAGCCTGAGGGTGACGCACGGGGGTTACGTGTGGCGGAAAATATAGACTTAAGAGGTGTAACGAATTTTCCAGCGTGGGCTGTTTCCTATGTAATGAAGTCGGTTTTATATCAAAACCCGTTCGTCTGAGTAACTTCATGGAGGAGATGCAATCACCCCAACTAGAAATTGTGAATAGTGCCAGGGAGCTGTCAATGGCAGGTCCCTGGTAGTACACTGTTTCTTAAAAGAAGGGTTTAAGGTCATATCAGATTTTCCAGATGTTGGAGAGGTAGGCCTACTTATTCTAAGCGTTTGGGTGAAATTTGCATTGAAATCTGATGTGTTGTTCTCAAGATATGAGCAAGTAAAGTTATCACATTTTCAACGAAAAGTGAACTTGAAGCAAGCATATATATGACATCATATCCCCACATTAATGTACAGCCTTTAGTTTTTCTTTAAAATTTACAGCCCGTTTTCTCCTCAACAATGCTATATTTTCAAAATGTGATTGCATAAGTGGCATGAAAACTTCACAGACTTTGCTTTCCCCACAGGAAGGTCCTATTCCTATTAACTTCAAAGTCACTACACAACAGTCTGAAAAACAAAGGGAAACAAAGCATTCCTTGTCAAAGTGAGGGAGTGATATAACCTCCGCTGCCCTTAAGTCACTTTGGAAGACAAATCTAGTGACTTCATTTAGTAATATCTCAAGAAATATATTTCCGATTTGAATGGAAACTTCACAACAGTGTATGGATTTGCTTCCTCTTTCACATATGAAAGTTGAATTTTTGCTTACACTTCGCCTTTAACTGGCTCTATAGAGTTATGTGACAATATTTTTTTCATTTCAAATGTAAAAATAACCACTGCTGAGTTTACCATTTGGGAATATGCAGTAATAAAGTTTTAAATATTACGAAGGTACTTCGAAGAGAAAACTTTACCAGGAAATTGTGAGATTTAGCTGTTGCTTCGAAATAAGTTTGGGCGACTCCTCTTCCCCTTTAATGTCATCGTAAACGGGTCAGAGCGGCTTGATGCAGTTTTACTTTTAGTGCGCACAGAAATCAATTGTGAATTTAGAAATCAAACGTGATTTCTGAATGTTCTGAGAATGATGCAGGTACTATTCAATCGTTAAAAATGGCCGATATTTGTATCATGTCTAGCGAGACAGAGCGAAAGAACCCTTTAGAATCATTTTGGTGCAAGTTTTCCTCGTATATCACTTAACTGGTTCTGATTCTTCATGACGCGCTGGCTTTAAAGGTCTTATGCTCTCAAGGCGAAAAGTTCCAATTCTCCTAACCTACTGGATTAAGCATTTCCTTCAAAATATCTAAAACCGCCATCCTCATCCAGGCACAATCTCAGTTTATTGCTTCAGGGTGAATATGCAAGACGACAGTGTGTAATCATCCGTATTGCATTTTCTGAATGTTCAGAAAGCATTCATTATAAGAACGGATGCCTCAGATTGAGGATAAGGAGCCGTGCTCTTGCAATCCGATGGAGAACATGTGTATCCCATGAATTATGCTAAACGCAAATTGCAGCTCCCTCGGAAGAAGAAATGGTTGGTTATGGTCGGTATCCAGGTTTAAAGGCATATTTTCTTCATCCCAAACAGTTCCAATTCTCCCAACCTACTAACTTCTAGCCCCTCCCACATTTATCTAATACTCCTCTTTATCCAGACACAACCCTAGTTTATTGCTTCGTGGCTTGTCCCAGTGGCCATACAAGTCCATAACGTGTAATCAAGACACTCTCAGTGCCCATGCTGTGTAATTTAGCTATGATGCATTGTTTGAATGTAATGCCAATCAAAGACCTGTACCAATTGAGAGTTTTGATATATGTATACTGAAACTGTGGTTTGGGGTGACGAATGACTGCCTTCAACTTGTATTTGTCTGACAAGGAATTTGTTATTGAAGCCGACCATAATCCTCCAGCGTACTTAAAAACATCAAAAATTCATAATGCACGTGCATTTCGATGGGCGTTGAGTTTACAGCCATATAGATGTATATGGTTAGATGTTAAGGGCAAGGACGATGTTGGAGCCGACATTTTGAGTAGATGCTCAGGGATTGCGACTGTAAATATGTTGATATCAAACAGTATGTGTAGATACTAAGAACAAAGTAACTTATTCTCTTGAGAAGGGAGTGTGAGGTCACAGATGTATTCCGAGGTCGAGAATGTGTTCCTTTGAACATTTGCTTTTGAATATTCGTGTCTTGTCAGAATGAAAGGTGTGAGTACACGCCTGACCTGCTCAAAATATTTCTCGAACCTAATCAATCGAACGGGTGGGTTAACATGAGTGGAGAAAGTAAGTTGAACAGAGATCTTGCAAAGGGAAGTTGGTCGTCTTGTAACCGCTGCCGGTATTCAGGGTCGCTGAAGATTTTTGAGGGCTGTTGAGGGATTTAAACCGCATGCACATGGTCGAGCTGTAACTTTTAGTTGTACTTAACGAGGTTAACTTGTTTTCCGTCCCTCACCGAGCGTCGAATTCAAGTTTTCTCCACAGAAAAGCAATATTATTTTCACCCCTTCTGTGAGGGATCCGTGTTATAAGTATTAGGGTGGGATAGTGTAATGTAGGGTTACTGGATATTTTGATAGGTACTAGTGTCTGTTATTAATTTTTTTTTTGCAAAATATTAATTTTAGTGTAACCTGGTGTGATTAAGTGTCTGAATATGAGTCGTGCTAGAGGCACCGCAATCTCCCACTCAAAGCTTTGTCAGGGGAAGTGAGGGCCCCTAGGCAAAACATCGCATATCTTGTCGATTATGTATTAGCAGGTTTTAGTTGTAATTTGAATTGGACCACGCGAAACAACATTGTGACTGAATGTAACATGATTTTGATTCAATAAATTCAAAATCTACACTAGCCTATTTGACCCAATTATGGAGTCGAAATATACATTTGACCCGAATGGAGTCAAGATACACATTATTTTGACAAGACTGAGTCATAACAATGCACATCAAAATTATGCTTCCCGTAAAGTTCAGTCCAGTTGAGTCCACCTCGCACCTTTCAGTCCTTAAGAATGTTCCACACAAGGCTTATCACTTTCCTTGACCCTTACAAATAGTTCACTGTAGACACACTTCCGGTCTTAATTTAAATCCGGAAAATGCTAGTTGCTATTCGCCGGACCAACGTACCAGGGTGCACTAGATCACAAGAGGTTAAGGCATTCCCGTATAGCTTTTCATTTAGGTCTTGCAAAACAGAAAAAAATATTCCAGCCGTGTCTTCCCAACCCTTTTCCTAACTCAACATATCTCACTATAGAGTGGTTTATTTTTGTTGAAAAATGTACCCCCACTTTTCAGGAAAGCCACAGAAATGAGAGCATATTGTGTCAGATTTTTTTTCTTTGGAATTAAATGTCTTATTTCTACACTCTTAAGACACCGGCGGGATTAAATTTAGCCAGGATCGGTGTTCTATTTTCTCCAACCCAATCATGGCTGAATTTCCTAGTTAAACTAACTTTTTCTGGAACTTTGACCAGAAGTTCTGTTACTTTAACCAGTATTTGCATTAAATTTTAACCGACCCTGGTTAAATTTAACCCCGATGTTTTAAGAGTGTGCTTGACGTTTGATATTGCTGGAATGTATGAATACCTTTTCATTTAGATCTAAACTGACTGCATGGTCATTTGGTTAGAGCATCAGACTTCCAGTCGGGGGGGGGGGGGGATTTCGAGTCGGGCTGAGTCATACCGAAGACTTTAAAAAAGAAAAGGACACCTTTTGCCATTGTGCTTGGCACTCAGCATCACTGTGCAGTGGTAGTACTAGTAGTAGAGAAAACAAACCAGCGTGTCACAACCGGTCGGCGAGGCAAACTTGAAACAATTGGTTGGAAACGCCAGCGACATCAAACCACTTTTAAATAAGTTAAATGCAATGATGAACTAATGCGCCGCAATGACATCACAAATTACCCATAATGCACCAAATTCCAAGAAAAGTTTCACTTCTTTGCGCATTATCTTTCGAAAGCTACATGTTATTGAGATGCAGCTTGTACCTTCTGATATATTTTGAAATCAATGAAATTTGTCTGAAAAAATCCTTTTAAGTTTTAAGCGTATCGACGTCTTAAAAAGTTGTCATGTAAAGTTTTTACAGTCATGTTTGAAGGCAACCCCGGTACTCGCTCTTGCCCCCCGGATATCCGGTTGATAAGACCAAGTTGTGACATCACTGAGAGCTATTTAGTATTTGGTAATGTAGCATAGTCATTAAAACTGAAGGTGGATAGAGAGCGTATTTTTCCCCAGGGCGATTTAGGGTAAATTTTGTTAATGGACGAATCATCCCCCACGCTCTTTTAAAGGGCTAAAGTCACACACAAAACTACAATTTTTGTGGTAGTCTACAGAAATTCTCAATTGATACAGCTCTTTGATTGACACCAAGTTTAAAAATGTACAGTACTGTAGCTCATATAACGCAGCATATGATGTACAGATTGTTTTGATTATTCATTGGGATCTTGTATAATCATACTCAACCTTGTCACCTCTGGATTTGAGGCAATGCTTTAGGTGAACATGTGGGTTAGAGTATGTGTGTCATGCAACCTCTTCTGTGACACAGCTGATTGTTTGCTATTAAAAATATTCTGGTGGCCTTTCATTTGGATATCGTGAGAAGGACAAAAATATTCCAGACCATGTTATCTAATGTGGACACATAAAGTTAAACAAAACGGACATATTGCCTGAGATCCCTTTTCTTTTTCCTTTGCGTGTCCTGTCTGTCCTTGAAATTTGATACTGGTGGAATGTTTGAATACCCTTTCCTGTAGATCTATCATTACCCTACACCATATGTAGGTTATTAGTAACAGTAACTTTTAAGTAAGTAATACAACGTTGCTTCAAGACAGTCAAGGCTTATAACAACTACAATTTTTGTAGCAGTCTACAGAATTTCTAAATTGGCACAGCTCTTTGATCGAAAGAAACTTAAAAAAGCTTACGGTAGAGGACGATTATTTCATATTACACATGTACTGTGCTGAGAGCATTCTGATTACACATAGGGTCTTGAAAACTCTCTCTGGAGCAATAAACTGAGAATGTGTCTGGGTGAGCATGAGTTTTGGAAAGTTGTGGGAAGGGCTTTGTTAAGTAGAAGGTTAGGAGAATTATAACTGTTTGGGACGAGAGGTTTCTGCCTTTAATTCTAACCTTAACCTTCATTTTGAAACAAGTTTAACTTTTTTTGTTTTCTATTCTTTATTTTATTTTATTTTTTTTAACCGATTTTCCATCCTTATTCGTCCTCTGAATAAAATCAGGCGTACCGAAAGCTTTTAAGACCGACCATTGAGCGTGAAAACAAAGCCCGACGATACACAGTGTTGTCACCATATATATCACAAGCTTATGTATTCTTTAGCTGGAACATAATGTATTATAGGTCGTTTTCGAGGTCTCGTTCTATACAAAATATTCGTTTGATTGCACAACCTTTCAGTTGGTAAATAGTTTTACCATCACCTACACAATGATAGATTATGAACAAATTGTAACTGGTGCATGTAAATAGTTAAGGATAAACCTTTATTTAATAGAAATATACGGTAAACCCAAACAATACAGTGAGTCACAACTGGAGAAAAGTCCATGGCCGGCTCGACTTGAACCAGTTGCTTGAAAACTGGGCCGTAAAATTCCATCTAACCTAACCTATAACCTAAGGTAAGCGAGAAAAATGCATTTTCTATCGTATGAATTGGGTGGGTACCGGACTACCGCTAACCCACATACTACGCAAAGTTCAGGGATGTTACCTTTGAAATAAGGACATGCTGTTCCCAAGACCTGTTATTGCATGCATCCACGCTGAGTTATTGTCACATTAAGTTGTTAGTCATCGCTTATTAGCATTTAAGTACCACCCTTCATGGGAATGACGGTTTGCGTATACCTCTGACCATGGCAGCTCCCTGCTCTGACGCAAGGTAGAACCGTGAACGTATTTGGCCCACGGTATACCGCGGTGCTAGACTTTCATAGTTAAATTAAGATCATAGCATAAGTACCATGAATCATTTGCTCAAAAAGTTGTTTGGGTGACGTGATTCGAAGACAGCGGCGTTCCATAATTGGGCTACATGCTTTTTCCGAAGGTGTCGTCAAGTAGCCAAGGGAGAGAGACGAATTCGGAACCCTTTTGAATATTTATAGTATTTTTGCATTTTATCTTTCAAGGTATGTCAGTATATATTCCCCCTGTATGTATACTTGAGGCAACTTTCCAGGGCGAGAAGTGCCAGTTCAACCATCTAGAGCTGGATTTTCGGCCGATTTTCGGCGATTTTCTTATAAGCTTTGCGCCAACCCATGCTACGCCTATAGGTAGATTCCCTTTATGCCTTGCCCTCTCACTTGACGTATTCTAATACCTACACAAGTCTGGGTACAATATTATGTCAACTAACTGAATGGTCAAGTGGTTAGAGCCTCAGATTTCCAGCCGGGAGATCTAGAGTTCGGCTCCTGACCGGGTCTTACGAAGACTAAAAAATGGAATTACGTACTTTTGAATGTGCTTTGTGCTCAACATAAGCAATGAAGTAGGGAAAACAAACAAGTGATTTGAACTGCTCTCGTACTGAGTTTTTGCTCAGGTTACGACCCTACCAAATATGACGGCGTCACTTGTTTGTACCTCCACAAAGTCACCACTTTTCACGTATACCCTACCCGAAGAGATATAAGTTTGCATCATAAAGCCCTTGTTTTGTTTGAAGGTTATTCACTTATTTTACATGAGGCAGTTAACTCTCACCCCAAACTACAATTTTTGTAGTAGTTCACAGAAATTTCAGTTTTTACAGCTCTTTGATTGACAGCAGTTGGGAGATGCAGAGTACTGTAGCATATATTACACACCATGTACTGTACCGACTTTGATTACAAATTAGGGCCTTGTATACTCACCCTAAATCAAGAAACTGAAATTGTGTATGGAGGAGGATAAGGTTAGACAGTTGTGGGAGGGGCTTACTTATTTGGACAGTTGTGGGAGGGGCTTACATATAATAAGTATAAGCTATAAGAACTGGAACAGTTTGGGTGAGAGGATTAGGCCTTTAATTAATGTTGGTAAGTTTTATTACCAGGCAGGAAGGGAACATGTGCGATTGATGAAGCGTAATATGCGCTGTACGTGTTTCCGCGTGTTCATTCGTACATCACTAGTAAGCGTTGGTTGGCATAGAACATGCGCAGGAATACATGTGAGTATGTAAGGTGTTGCTCGTGTCAGCGCTTGTTGAATTGCACGCAGAAGGTAGACCAATTGGAATGTACCATTCATTTGTGACGACAGTTTAAACTCGCCTTATCAACTCTTTCGACGCCAACAATTAAGTGACAGAACTTGTTAGTAAGCACTGAAGGAGTCTATAACCACAGTGAAGTTCATTAGAGAATTCTGCAGCTTGAACGGTGGACGTTTTTAATTTTACCTTGATTTCCGTATCTAGCAGAGCAGTGACTAATTTTTGCGGTTAATCTGAAGTTACTTGTCATCCACCCCCAAAATATTTTTAAGGGTTGAATTTTATTTCCACGTATAATGTGACTTAGATTCGAATTCAGTGCCTACATTAGTTACCAAATGCATCTTGGACCTTGGAAAAATCGGTTAAGATTCGGAAAAGTTATGCACGAAAACGAAATAAAAAGAGGGAATAGACTTAAAATTTTCCACGTAAATCTGTCACATTACTGATATTTGGCACCCTCAAAATATATGAGATAGATACTCCGTGTTCCGAAATTACCGAAAAATGTGTTAACAGTTACAAATTACATTATTCCTTGATATTTTCATCAGTAAGGTACGCCCCTTGTCTTTGTTTGGACTGTGAAAACATGATAGAAATCTCAAGGCCAGTTTGTTATTTGCGGTTTTCTACCCTGAAACTCAGCCAAGTCATGACCCTATCGGCCAAGTCATGACTGCCATTTTCAAGGGGCAGTATTTTCTAATGAATACATTGCATTCTGATCCAGTAGCAATTTGATCACTCCCATTGTTCAACTTGATGATTAACCCGCGGAGAGGGACTCTGTTACCCCAGCTCCTAAGGATGATACTGAACAACTGAAGGAATATGCGGTAAAGCCTGATAGCCTATGTAGGCAATTTCCATGCTTTAACTTCGCATCATGGAGTGATTGCTTGCGCTGCTTACCTCGCATTGTTTCTCGTTTTTCATCACATACGCAAATAACCTCGAGGTTAATCACCTTACGCAAATAACCTCGAGGATGAAGTTCCAGTGGAGAGGGTTGTAACCCTTACAAGGAAGCACTTAACCTGTTAACCGATCAATACATGTAGGCTATGATCAAAAAATGTTTGCGCGGACGGATGAAGCCTTACACGTTTATGCTTTATGTCAACTCTTCTCCTCCTTAATAGCCACTGGTTGGAGGTCTTTAATGGCTTCTCATAAATGACCAAATTTGATTTGTTTGTCAGACACAAATAAGGAATAACACTCATCCCATTTGACTATATCCTGTTACACCTGCATACTCGTAAAAGCGTTCAAGACAAGCCAACTCGGCGCGAGAACATTGAGTTTAAAGGCCCAGGTCTCTCACCCCAAACAGTACCAGTTCTCCTAATCTTCACCCCTCCCACAATTGTCTGAAATTCATCACTATCTCAGTTTATTGCTTCGAGGTGAATAAAGAAAAACTCGATGTTTATAATCAAAACACTCTACAGTTAATACTGTGTAATATAAGCTTTGGTACTCTGCATTGTTTGAATTATCTGTCAATCAAAGAGCTGAGCCAATTGGGACTTTCGGTAAACCCCTGCCAAAATTGTAGTTTGGGTGAGAAGATTGTCCCTTTAAGGCAGTTCACTCACTGACTGGGCAGCTGAAATACAGGAATCGGGGAATAATATTTGAAAGTGAAAAAATGAACTGATTTTTTATCAAGTCGACTGTACTAAAGGTAATGATGTTACACAACCCAAAAGTGAGTTCATTCAAACTTGATAGTGATTCCTCTACTTCCAATGGTCATATGCGGTCAGGTGACAGTGAATTATCCCGCGATAAACTCTACGTAATGATCAACGCACTTATCAGATGCCTCGCTGTACCTGGCGAGGGAGCTGTATGATCAATGATAGCAGTTCCCTGGCCAGACATGCAATTGCAAGGCTCTGGAGAGGGGTAAAAAAAAATTCCAGAGAAGCGGGAGGGATTCCAGAGCAGGCCAAATATAAAATTGTGGCAAGTAAAATGGCAAAATTCACATGGCAGACTCCCTAAGTAAGTTTTATCAAAGGGAGCTTCGCTTCTTTCTCAGTCCTCGGCTACGGGCGCTGACGCCTGTCTTCCGTTAGCCTGTTCCATTTTACCTAGGGTTGTGCTATTTTAATGTGGTAATTGACTCCTTTAATATTGTTGTGTATGAATGTACAAGATTAAAGAACTAGGGACCTTCCATTGAAAAAGAATAATGCAATCTCGGTCGTCACTGAAGAATGTTATCGCCGGATGCACTTGGACTGCGCCCCAACAAATCACTGAACCCTCGTACATTATTTTGTGCTAAGTTCATTGCTGTTTAACAATTTAAGGCAGTCAGTTATCACGCAAAAAGGAATACAACTTTTGTCGTTGTGGACAGATTCCCAATTGGCACAGCTCTTTGACTAACAGCAAGTTAACCCTTTACCGTTGTGCTCCGATCGGGGCATATTTGCGCGCCTCGGGGGTGGGCGGAAAAGCGGACGTAGCACGCCCCGCATCAGCTTCCGTAGGCTGTTGACCCCGTGACCTTAAACTATTGTCTCTCCCGTTATTGTGGCCGAATTTTCGGGTAGCTACTCGCAGTTTCGAGCTCCGCGTGAAACAGTAAAGATGGGTGACAGCCACGCTCTCCGTCTGGGTCCAAAAGGACCCAAACAACGGCAAAGGGGCAAAAATTTCAGAGAACTTGATTTCATACTTCACAGCACGAACTGTGCTGAGATTTTCTTGATTACACATATTCGGGGAATGCTCACTCTGAACAGGAAGTTGCAACAGTGCTCTGAAGCAATAAACTGGGATTGTGTCTAGATGCAGATGGGTTTTAGCGAGTTGCGGGAAGGGTTTATGCTGATAAGTAGTTTGAAGTGAGAAAATGAAATTATTGACCTCGGATCAGTCGTTTGGTACCACTGGAGAGTGGGAGAAATAGGCTACCTCCCTTACGAAGTTTCATATTGGCAATGGTAAACTCTTCCGTGAAATAGTAAACTCTTCCGTGAAATAGCCCCTTCCCCAATATAAGGCCCCCTGAGACCGAAGAACTGGAGAATTGATTGAAAAATTTCCGGTTCCTCCTAAGGGGAAATGCATTCACCCCATCTTGAATGACTGTAGCGGACTATCCTATATGATGAATGCTCTTGAGAATCTATGTGACATTTCTCCTACATTTTTGTGAAAATTAGTTACTGTTTGGTTTACCACGAATGAGCAGTTACTGTACCAAAGTCGGGAAATATCATGAAAAAGATAGGCGGAAGAGAAATGACAAGAAATTTGTGACATTTAGCTGTTGTTTTGTTTCAAAACATGTTTGAGGAGACTGCTGTCGTCGTTTAAGTTACTTTGACCAGAGCGGTGGTTTGATCAAATACCGGATATCGTTCATAAATCTTCCTGGTGCAATTAGCTGATTAGCCACTGTGACTTCGGTACTGTGAGAAAACCATGAATTGCGTTTGCCTGCGTAGCGTCTCTGTGACTGCAGCCCCTTTAGACTGTCGTCCGTTGGTTTTTTTCGTAGCGATGAGAGGTAAAAAAAAACAAAAACAAAAAAACTTCGCCGGTCCGCTCCGAAGGCCAGAATTCAATTACCACAGGCCGACAGGGTGTTGTGTGAGTCGTTAACAATTAGTTTCCACCGTCCTGCTTCACTGAGGTACTTCTGTCGTTTTTGGAATCACAGAGAAGGTGTACATTTCTTGGATAAAATGCAATTCCGCCTTATAGCCCTTATGCATATGATTTCACAGAGCAAAAGGTAAGCCCTCTTTTGGGTTCAAAACAGACCAACACCAGCAAATGCAGACATCTTCTTTGTCAACCAGCAGAACAGTAATGCGCTTAGTCTGCTACACATGCAGGACGAATTCTTCTGCGTGCGACCACTTGTTCCATTGTTTTGCCCCAAGGATGACGCTCCTGTGTCGTCAATGCATATAAGGTCTATTAGGGATGACTGGGACCCTTTCCTTATGCGCTGTTCGAAGATTTTCTACGCATCTTTTGTTAAGTTACAAGTTACCGCAAAGGCAAATTCATATCATTATCTCCGCTGCACCACCCGCCTAATTTCTGGTTGTATACATATCGGCCTACTTGTGTGAACGGTACGGAATTGTTACGCCTATATATTGAGGCGAGCCTTAAGAGGGACTCCCATGCAGTTTCGAATAAGAGTGTGCAGCCGAGGTTTGGGAAAAGTGCAATGTGCTATGCATTAGGCACGGACCACACTCTAAAAATAAAAAGAGCAAAATTTCACTCGTCACAGGAGTGAAAGTTACAAACCTCACTCCAAAAGAGCGGAAATTTACTCCAAAAAGAGTGAAATAATTCACTCCAAAAGGGTGAATTTTCAATCTTGACGGAGTGTTTAGAGGGGATTTTTAAAAAGGAGTGATCTCTTGAGCCACTCGTTAGAAAGTGAATTTTTACTCTTCTTGGAATATAAATTCACTCTTGTTGTTTTTGCATTGCAAGGTTGGGTCATGGAGGGGGGGGGGGGTTCTAACCCCCAAACCACCCCGTGGCTACGCCACTGCCCTATTACGTGAGCAGTACTCTCTCAGTATAGTACATGCGTCGTGTGTGATATGAGCTACAATGGTCTGCATTTTTTCATAATCAAAGAGCTGTATCTATTAAAAATTTCTCTAAACTATACTACAAAATTTGCAGTTTGGGCTGAGAATGGACTCTCTGTAAAGGTTGTTTTTATATAACATTTAACATAACCTGCTAACTTTTGTGCAAAGTATATCGAACGCAAAGTCTATGTGCCATATCGACATTAATTTAAACAAAATTCACAACATGGCCTTCCGTATTGATGTACTACACATCCTAGGCTATAATACACGTACGGTCAAGATATATGTTGGCGAGGAAAATTAATAACGGATACCAACTCCATAAATAAGGAAACGATAACAGTATTACCAATTAGAGGACCATTCTGAGCCAAAAAATATATTTCAAATTATGTCGTGGTGGGAAGAGGGACAGTAAACGTTGAGAAGTAATATTTATTCAGTATAGTTGAAAACCCAGGAAATGCAGTTATAACATGTGTGGCCTGAATTAATTGTGGCAGTGTTGAGTGATCTCATCGCCTCACATCGATTTTCAATCTGTTTGCTTTTCAACAGGGAGGTGTTATAACAGAGAGGTGTTATTATAACACCTCATGGCGTTCACATTATACTAGATAATAGTGAAATAAAATTCCCATGAGGAATGTAAAGTTTGCAAAATCCCCATGACTCTCCTCGGATGATCTCACCAGGAAACTGTCGATTACAGCTCTCTGCTTATACATGCATTCATGTTACGATAGCAGTAGGACCGTGAAGAAAAAATATGGTTTAAACTGTATCTTAAGTCTAAACTTTCAAAACTATATATTAGAGAGCATGAAAAAATGAATTTAAATAGTCCAACTCCCATCTTCATAGCACTTTCCTGAGCTGAGATATAAAATGTTGAAACTTCTTTACTCAATTTAAAATGGTACATTGCGCAATCATTTGTTTGTGATGTCATTGTTGTACTGCTCAAGTTACGGTCTTTGTATATCTTTGTTTCTTTTCTGAAAGCTGTTCGTGCTTCTTTTGCGGTGATGTAATTATTTAAACCCCCTCTTTACAACAAGCCAGGCAAGCCAAATGGAACTATTCAAGGTCATAAAACCATTTTTAATTTCAAAGAGAAACAAAGCAGGTTATGTGAGCTGAACAACAAGAAAGTCATAAATTATTGCACAATGGACTATTTTGTTTTATGTGAATAAATTTCATAATTACCTCAACGATCAAATGAGCTATGACAGTGGGGGCTGGAGGATAAGATTACAACCTCTAAAATATATATTTTTAAAGGTAAGAAGCAGTCCCCCAAACTTATTTTGAAGGAAAAGCTAGATAACACCATTTTCCGCTTATTTCTCCTTCAAAGTGTCTTTATTACAATTTAGGACTGTACTTTTGCATATTCAAGGTAAACCAAGCAGTTATTTCTAGTAAATTTCACATTTGAAGAGAAAAAATGTTGTCACATGACTCCCAACAGCCAATCATGAATCTGGACAGTCTACTACACTTCTTCAATTTGGGATCGGATGACTACTCTTGCCCTTCAACATTCTAGACTTGAGGTACACTTTAAATTTAAAGTGAAACAAAAAAACTGTCTATCAATTTTACTTATTACGACACCGCTGCTTGCCTGCAAGTTAACTTTGGGTTGATGCCACTATTATATGTGCTGATAAGTTCGACTACCAGCCTGAAGTGTAGACACGAGCTTATATGGCATACAGGATGGTTTTGTACCTGAACATATAATTCTTTCCATTGTTATTAAGGACAAGAGCAGTCACCCAAATTTATTTTGAAGCAAGAGCTAAATCTCACAATTTTCTTCTTTTTGCTCTTCAAAGTAAATAAATTAGTCAACCATTGTCTGATACGCCTAGCCCAAGTTAGTCAAAGACGTTTGACTAATTTCGTAAAATTAGACTAAAATTTTGACCAGTTTTCAACCTCTTTGACTAATTTTTTACCAATAGTTATTGGTCCGTCATTTTCATTCATTCATTCATTTACTTGTCATTGTCCAATTAGTCAAATATCATTAGCGATTTGTCGAAATTAGTGACTAAATTGGGTTAGGCGTATCAGACAATGTTTGACTAATTTGTATTTACAGTGTATCTTACAATATTTTAGGACGACCATATTGTATTTTGAAATGAATATAGTCCCATGACTATCATGGACAGTTGGAGTGACTGCATTTCCACGTGAGCCATTCTTGGGGAGGGTAGAAAATGTAACTTGGAGCAAAATATTCATAAATTTCAAGGAAAACAACAAATAGCCCATTTAACTTCCACCCAGTAAATTTTTAATCGGGGGTTAACTTTTATTTAAAGGGCAATTGCAGTCATCTCAACTTGAAGTAGAGTAGTTTCATGATTGGCTGTAGGGTCGGTCATTTGACAGCATTTTTCTCCTTAAATGTGAAATTTACAAGAAGTAACTGCTTGGCTCACCTTGCAGATGCAAAATTGACGTCATTAAATATTATGAAAGGTTCTTTGAAGAGAAATAAGAAGAAAATTGTGATATTTAACTATTGTTTTTAAATAAGTTTTGGGGGACTGATGATTGCCCTTTAAGTTCTCGACTCCTACTTTCTGCTAAGCCCTGACTACATCTTACCTGTTTCCGAAGATAAAGAATGTATCCTTAAGTAAAAATTGTATATAGGCCTGTTTATACATAGTAAAGAAGGGGATTTCCACGTACGTGTACTCCAAAGTAACAATTAAATGTGTATGGAAAAATACCGGTATGTAATCTATATAAGATGTATTGAGCCTACAAGCGGAAATCACTTCTGAACGGGAGTTGAGCAGGTTGCACTTGCTTCTTGAGATCCTTTTCCAAATAGTTATTACAAAGGATTGTGGGGCAGGTTGTTGTTGTTCAGAATTTGTTGGTACAGTTTAATATCATTGACAAAAATAATGCATGTACCGAAACTCTGTCCCCAAATCCTTTGTAATTGCCGTTTGGAAAGGGTCGTATATCGTGGCGGCCCCAGAATGTCAAACCTGGGGGAAAATTAGGGGAGAAGGATAATTTGAGGGCAAACATTTTCGGACGCAGCGCGAAACCGAGCCCAAGTGCCCGTTCCTGGGGGTGGGGTCCAGAGGGTGAACCCCCGAAAGCTCTGAGGTTGCACCATATCTCTGGATGGACAATGAAGTCTCTAGAGAGGTATATCATTAATATTTTATATTTTTTCTGTTAATCCAACTCCTGACTGATGTAACTTGGTGGGGGAAAGTGGGGGGTGGTGGGCAAGGACAAAATCTGGGCAAAAATGCCCCTCTTGCCCCACCGTAGGGTCGTCACTTGTCTAATACAAAGCTTTCACTGACTACAGATTGCGCATTGTTAGGGAAAGCTTGTGTTTGGCGAACAATGAAAATAGAAAGTGAGTCACTGTCCTAAAACCGAGTCAGTTTCTCCCTGCATGGGGTGACTCACTTTAGACAGGTGAGTCATGTCACCTCAGGGACAAATTGACTCAGTTTTAGTATATTGGTTCAATATGAATATGATAGACCACTAGTCGTAGGCATTATGACGTAACCTAGGTTGAGTTCGACCGTGTCAGGTTCCACAATTTCCTCCTTGGCAGGATGACGCCCCCTGAAAACCCAAATTGCCTTTCGGTGCTCTTCTTAGATTTTAGATAACATCCTGCTTTGACGCGCCCCTTCAGGCCATTCTCGCCCCTGACCAAAATTCCTTGCCTGGCCACTGTCCCAAGTTAAGTTCTTGAAGATCCTAAATTTAATTCAAATAACACTTAACCCTTGCCAATTGAAAGTGTACTCGTGTTGAGTTTTGCATGGTGCTGGGATTTCTTTTGTTTGGTTACTGCTTGACAATTATATAGAGCAGGGGCGTAGCAAGGATTTTCTTGTGAGGGGGGGGGGGGGCAAAGTCGACTCATCGTCCCCAATCTTGACCGACAGGACTATCTAAGCGGAGCGCCACCATCAGTTGGCGCGGAGCGTATAAGAAAATTTTTGGTTTTAGAAATCCCTCAGATGGCAGGAAACGGCACTTCCCGAGTGTTTTATGCTGTATGTTCCCAGCCTGGAAATGTGGATCTCATTTCTGAAATTTCTCAATTAATGCAAAAAAAAAAAAAAAAAACCAATATATAAAAAATGTTAATACATGTTTCTAAGCGGAGCTCTACCATCGATTGGCGCGGAGCGTACCAGGAAATTTTTAGCTTTACAAACCCCCCAGATGGCTGGAAACGGCACTTCCCGAGTGTTCTAAGCAAGAATATGTTCAGCCCAATTTTGAAATTCTCCCCGCTTCTTAATTGGAGCACTTGACAAATATTGAGGAGCTGAACATACCTTTAGCCCCCACTTTTTCATTTTTTATCACCGCCACTGGAGTGCGGCATTTTCTTGAGGGAGCGAAGCGCCCAAGTGAGGAGCCGAGCGTCCGAACGGGGAGAGGGTGTGGTTCTCCCCCTCCTACCCCAAGAAGATTTTGCAATTTTACATCAAAATTGAGCGATCTGGTGAACACCTAAGCTGGAATTTTTGGACATTTTCAATCTTGTATCAATGTTTTCCTTATTCCCGCGAGAGTTACTGTGTGGCTGTAAGAGGGTTACTGTGCTAGTCAATGGGGCCCTAAGGAATTGTGTTGCACTGAAACAAAACAGCTACTCATAAGGCTTACATTGGCTAAACCAGCGGAATTGACATTTTGCCCTGAAAAACGCCAAAACTCCATTTAAATAAAACAATAAAAATATTTAGGTCTGGGCGGGAGTAAGTGCGAACCCCCGAACCCCCTGGCTACGGGCCTGTCTCCCTGGGTGTCCTCCTCCCCTTTTGGAATTTTTTGCTCTCTTGAAGAGCTTAGATGCAATATGGTGCTATATTTTGTTCCTTTTATACTAGATTCCAGTGTTCTCCACAGGGTGTTCTAGAGGGGCGACACGCCCTCCTAGTGAAATTGGCCGCCCCTCCAAAATAGTTGCCCCTCTCCAAAAAATGCAGCTTCCATTTTTAGTTCATTGCTTCATTACACATATACAAGTCATAACTGGAAAAATGTGTCTTCCCTCCAGGCTTGGGGCCAGGATTTGCCCGACGAAGGGCCACTCTCCGAACGGGGGAGGGCTAGGGTGGGTAGCGACCCCAAGCCCCGACAACCAGGATGCCGTCGATAAGTTGGTGAGGGAGATTTGAAGAAAACCTGTGCACTATACCTGCCATTGCGAGTCATATACGACATAAAATTTGTATATGCTAGAGGAAGATATTTCCGCACTGTTTTAACCGTGGAAAGGCGGGCGAAAATTTTTTGGGTTAGCCTACACTTAAAAGAATCTGTACTTATATAAAGCTTATATAGGTCAATTGTACCGGCATTTGGGCCCTATCGGGCACAACTTATATTGTATTTCCTTCTTCGAGTCCGTACCGCTCGACTGACACAAGAGATTATTAACTAAGTTTAGCGAAATGAGATGAAATTCCCGACATGTACATTAATCTATTTATTCTACTTATTAATTTACTTGAAAAGATGGGAAGGGTTTGTACTTTAATAGCTCTAGGTAACGGAACTGAGGAAGAGTGTGCAAAGCGTAGCGAACATTTTGGGTTATAACTCTTTTGAAAGCCAAAATAACTAAACCGACCATCAGACCATGGGAAGGCGACATATTATTCCCGACAGGGGGCGGGCCATGCCAGCGACCACAAGTTCCGACAGCCCCTATGTCGAGGGGGTGGTGAGAAGGGGATATGAAGGAGCCTAACTATCCCGTGTCATTGCAGCCTGGGACACATTTTGCACAATATCACTTAATATTTTAAAAGCCGAGTTGTGCACTGATAGTGTTCTTTTGAGTCTTAATCGTGAAATTGCAAAGCGCGCGAAGCGCGCCAAAATTTTTGGTAGGCTTACAAAAATAACATAGCCTATGTAATCATTAAGAACAAAAAGAAAAAAAAATAGAAACTGTAGGGGTTGTAGACCGTATCGGGGATAACATACATTGTGTCGAAACCACCTGGAATATACGATAAAATAGCCAAACTATGCTCCGTGAGTCGCTCACCAACTGACCTATCGCATGACACACACAAGAGAACAGCAACTAGGCTTTGTGATATGGGATGAAATTTACGACCTCTACATAACCTGTGTACTCTGCCTACCCGTTACTTGGTAAGGTTGACAGGACTTGCACTCTCTAGATATGTGGAATGGAAGTATTGAAAAAACTGGAGTGAATCTACAGCGCGCGTAGCGCGCCGAAAATTTGGGGTTCTTATTAGGGAAATTGTCCCTTGAAAGCAAAAACAGGTAAACCATCGCGGAGACTAGTTGCCGTCGGGGACTGCATACTTTATCGTAACGACTAAGAGCCCCCCCCCCCCCCCGAAAAACTGTAAAAAATGCCCCCGATTCCCTGCCTCCTCTTGCCGTTTATCTTTTTATATTATTTTTTTTTGGGGCTCTCCTTCATTTTTTCAACATCGCCCATCGCGTCTCCAAAATTTCTGTGGGGGGGGGGCACTCTGTCCCCCTGCCCCCCCCCCCCCGCTGGCCACGCTAGTGATTCAGAGGTTATGCGCCGACAACACTGCGTTGCGCGTCTTGTTATTTTTCCTTCCAGGCGTCCATTGTACAACAAGTGTAACTAAGGTGCTGTAAGACCCGCACATTGGTAACACACGCACTGCGCATTATCAATTCCATCAAGTGTGCCAAATTGATACGCGTTCACGGCACGTGCATAATCCCTATACTGTACAATTTTGAGTACTATTGACAACACCCTTCTGCTGTTCAGGGCACAAATATGACAAGCTACTTTCAACAAAGGTTGGCGGATTCATATGGATTTCAGTTCTATACCCCACGACTGGAAAAGGCAGTGATTGCTTTTCAACTAAATCAAAAGGTTAAGTTCCGTCGACACTATTCGACGCGACTTACTGCGACGAGACTTTTTTTCGTAGCGAGTGACTGATGACTAGGTCGTGATAACTTGTGTTATGACAGTGAGTTAGTTAGTTAGATACTAATTATGGCAGTAAGAGCAACATGTCAACACTGTCTGACTGTATGCAACTAGTAGCAGGTCTAAGAAGCGAAATCCTTGAAATTTTGACATTTGGCATAGTCTTTTTCTGTTGTGTCGAAGAGAAAGGGACACATTCTCCTCATTTCAATTACATGATATATTTCAGTTTCATGCGACCGAACATGTACTGTCGCGTGAGACTGGGTTGAGCGACTGCTTGTGACTAGTGACCAAGGCTTCCACACTTTGCAACGCGTCAATCTGAATAACCCTGTCGCAAGGAGTTGCATCGCATCGAGTCGCTTAGTATGGACTGGGCTTTAGTAGTTTAGGCTTTGAAATTCCAACAAACCAAAATACATCCTTTTTGCCACAAATATTGGCATATGCAAACTTAACGACAGTTCTTTTCATATTTTGTTTGTTATACCATGGGCTATTTCTGTGTTTCTTGTTGTAAAAGCTTGGACCATACAGTAGTACCATTACAAGCCCGCAGAGGGAGAGGAAAAGGTGGTTGACAGTGTACAAATTGTGTACCTATTATACACATGGCAACCTATGGACCTCTTTGAGGAAACCAACATGACAATGGAAAACAGGGGTGGCACCAAGTTGCACCCCGATAGGTGGCTAACAACACGAAGTCCCCACAAAGGTAATGAGCTGCTATAAAAAGGACGGAAGAGACATAATTGGGGGCGCCCTTCCGCAGAAATTTTATCTCTCCTAAAATTTGAAAGCATGGAGTTTCCATTGGAGAAAAGTTTGGACTTTTCCGGGGTACATTTGGGAACTTTTGGGAAGAATTTGAAAAATTTGAGGTCTTTATTGAAAAATCCATTTATTGTAGAAGCAAAATCAAGTAGCTTGTCGGAAGACTGAATCTAATCAGGGCTGCGTCCTTTATCGTACAGAAAAGTCACTCCGACGAAAATGCATCATTTTCGAGATAAAGAGGCCAACCTCCTCCGACGGGCGGGAAGGCCCTCTGGCGCTACTCATGAAGGGAACTTGTGACTTCCGGAAATGACGTGGAAATGCATATAGAAGGAAACACTGAAGGTACAAAAGGTCACCTACAATTTGACACCCATGACAAGGGACGTTCACATGTGGAAAACGAGCTCTTTAACTATTATTTGGGGACACCCCAGGGTTATTTCCTATACTCTGACGAAGACAGTCATGATGAAGCTTTCTCTGCCTGATAACTTCTTATCGCTTTAGGGAGGAAATGAAACTCACAACAATCACACTTGATATAGTTAGGTTTCACATCTGATCATTTGACGGTAACAGATATATTAAAATACATCAAAAGTTACGTAACATTTGTGGTTAGCTTACAGGCCAATCAAGCATGTGTTTATTGCTTTTCACGCAACATAAACACAGTGAAAGCCTCGATCATTTGAGAGCACAGATCATGTAACAATCTCAGATATCAGTTACACACCCCACACCGCCTTTGATCAACTGGGGTGTATATGTTGCTTTTCAAGAAGCAACGTGACGATATGATAGACGAAGGCTGGATTTCCTAGCCAATAAATGCAGATTCGATTAAGTTAATTTAAAAATATTGGATGAAAATGATGGAATAGGATGCAGATTACACCACAAAGTCACATGGGCAATAATTTAGCCTATTATTCGTTAGATTTATGGTTTCGCTCTTTGCGCTGGAAATACTCCAGTCGTGGTCAACCTCTTCTCTCTCACACGCACACACACACACTCGCGCACACACACTCTCACATACTCCTAAATGGGCGCTTTTGCTTACGTTTTCAATCCTGTAAACCTGCTATTCTTATACGTACCTGTTATCTAACATTTAATTATGTTAACTGCAAATAAAGTACCGTACTTATTTTCTTAAAATATTGGCTGTTCAATCATGAATTTGTTGCTATGTTTTACACGGGAGCCTTTCCTGCTATATGAACCAATAAAAGCCTGAGCCGTGGGATTTAAAAACAAACTGTAGGCCTAAGACAGAAAACTATGATTAAAAAGCATACGCTGAGTGGTATTTTCTCTACCTACATATGGTTGCATGTATATATACAGTAGACAGCAAGACTAATTGTCTTCAGACATTTTATGGCTGCATAAAACATAAGGTACCGTTCGTGCTGCAATGTTTTAATTATTATGCTTTCACAATTTAGGAGTTATGATTATGGATTTATGGAGTATTTTTGGAGTTGTCAGAGCAACATATATTTGAATTGTAATCGTTCTTTTGTAAAAGGTTTCCGTCGTTAGCATTTCGCGGTATCTATTACTATGACTGAGCAAAAACATTTCACAAAGGCAGGACTATCAAATGTTGATAGATTACTAAATACAACTGTCGATACAAGAAGAACATACCCACAGATTCTCTTCAATTTTTTATAGGTGACGCCTGAATTTTGAAAATATGTGTGCGTTTGTAGTGTCACGGTCGAGGGCAGTGGGGTTTGCGGGTTGCGTATTTCATCATAGTCTTAGTCAAGACGTTAGTACATTTTCAGTTCGTCAGATTTTATAAACTGTCAAATAGACTGTACTTACTCGATGTTTCGTTCAGTACATAGTATCGACAGAAATTTGGGAAGATAAGTAGAGGACGTGTATACAATAGTCTGTACATACGGATGTTGTGTTACTGTCAATTAATGATGTAGCCTCTGTCGAATCTCTCCGGCGAAATTTTGTACCCCCCTTCCCTCTGGAAACACACTGGCTGTTACCTCCTCTGTTTTACACCCCCTGGAATCGCAACGGGCAGGTCTGAGGGCGGACCGATATGAAAGGCCACGCAGATCCCATGTGAGGGTTGAAAGTACGGAGCCTGGTATCGTAATAGGGTGTCACGTTACGGTGTAAATAAGATAAGAAAGACAATTGTTGGCAGAAAAGCCTTGACAGAGGCTATTTATCCTGTGGTCTTGGACAAGACTACTTCCATCGCACCAGACTGCACAAAGTCACAGATGAGTCGCAAATAAAACCCTATTTTTTATTTTTTAATTTAGATGTGAAAAGATAAAGTTTTTCGAAGTTCCATCGTATACTATGTCTGGAGCGAAGAGCTGACGGGAGAAACCAAACAATAAAAAGCGGAATAGGAGCAAGGTGCCAAACATCCTCAATAAGAAGCAAGTCCATATGTAGGCTACACAGTATAATTCATACTCTTATGAAATTAAACACCCAAGGCGACACTTTTGTTTATTTCTTTTCATTCACCAACAGCCTTCTTGTGAATTCTGATTTGTCTAAGTCATGAGTGCGATATCCCCCACATTAGTTACAACTTCAGCTTCAACTTAAAGCCTGACCTGATCCTCTCACCACAATCAGTTTTAATTATCCCAACCTACTTACTTAAAGGACCAATCCTCTCACCTCAAAGTACAATTCTTATAGGGGTTTAACGAAATTCTCAATTGGCTCAGCTCCTTGATTGACAGTAAATTCAAAAAATGCATAGTACCAAAGCTTGTAATACACAGCATTAACTGTTCTTAGACTGTTTTGATTATACACAATGAGCTTTTTTATACTCATCCTGAAGCAATAAACTGAGATTGTGTCTGGATGAGGATGAATTTTAGACAATTGTGGGAGGGTCTTAAGTAACCACAACTGTTTAAAATTCATCCTCATCCAGACAAAACCTCAGGGTGAGTATACAAGACCCAAATGTGTAATCAAAAACACTCTCAGTACAGGCTGTGTAATATAAGCTATGGTACTTTGGATTGTTTGAACTAGCTGTCAATCAAAGAGCTGAACCAATTGACTGGGGTGAGATGATTGGCCTTTTAAGGAACTCATTACGTTGATATCGATAAGTTAATCAGAGCGTTGAAGGGTCAGTACCATATGACAATGCTTACAGTTAGCACAATAAGTCAAGTTTCATATCCTGGGCATGACGTTAAACTGCATCCAGGTCGTGGCTTCTGTTCTATTCAGCCAGTCTAGAGCAGGACCACTCAGTGTTTGCCCTTTGGAGGGCGTACTTGTCCATTTGGGACGTTAAGCTCCTTAAGGAAGCAGAACTCCTCCGGAAGTAATCGTTTGGTTTTCGCCCCTTGGCTCTTCGCCAGAGAGTCGTGGGGACTTTTAGAAAAAAGTCAAGTTTCATATCCAATAGTTTCGGAAAAGGTTAAAATTTTAAATTTTGTGGTGTCCTTGACTTGTAACGATTTTGTGCAGAGTTTGAAAAAGTGCCTGGTAACGAATTTTTGAAACCCGAATTAAACCGTTAAGTACTAACTCATAAAACTATTTGTATGTAAGATATGGGGATTTTCTAAGTTTGACCATTTGTCATTGGTATATGAAGAAAACTTGACAGGTTTTCTTAAAAAAGGTTGAATAACATGAACCAACTCAATGAACCGCATTAATTTTTTTTTAAATTCGATTTAAATACAATTTTTGAATACGGATATGGTGAGCTGCATTTCAGTTGACATAACCTCTCACCCCAAACAACCAATTTTGGTACGGGGGTACCGAAATTCTCAATTGGCTCAGCCCCTTGATTGACAGTTAATTCAAACAATGCAGAGTACCAAAGCTCATATTACACAGCATAAACGGTACTGAGAGTGTTTTGATTATACAAACTGAGTTTTTCTATACTCACCTTGAAGCAATAAACTGAGATTGTATCACGATGACGATGAATTTCAGACAATTGTGAGAGGGGCTTCAGCAAGAAGGTTAGGAGAATTTGGACTGGGCCTTTAAGCGAAGGTGTGGGAAATGGTATTAACATCTAGAGGGTATTTCACGCCAAACGGAGAGGGCGTCTTGAGGTTGAAATTTCACCCGACCCTCCTGCACCGACCTGCATACCATATTGGCGCTTGAACCGCTCACAACTAAAATATATAACTTGCATCATATTGGTATCCTAACATTATAGCATGCATTGATCCAACTTGATCTGATAAGTCGAATCCTGGCAGAATGGCCGGATAGCATTTCCCTGTAAATATTTTGACTGGCATGTCCGCATCATTCGCTTAATCAAATATCACGGTGTAAGGCGAGGTTTTCTCGAGCAAACATGAAAATACATAGAAAGTGAGAAAGTTTTACTTCATAACAATAGCATTCGTTGTCTTAAATCTTTTAATGCAGAACCGTTATAATATCGTTCTTCTAGTAATGTATCTAGACCGTAAGTGTACCTGTCGCCTTCTGACAACGATACAACTAAATAAATAAAGCCAGTTTTCGAAATCATGTGAATATGTCCCTGTCTGGAGTTTAGTCGTCCGTAAACACGCCATGTAAGCTCCGATGGGTGATATGTCAATTGTAACAAACCTCACAAATGCTATTTCAAGAATAGCCTGAATAGAAAATGGATCAGGGAGCAGCTTCTTGAGATGAGGACGTGAGAAGGTTTTGATTATAAATTTTGGAATAAGTGTCATAATATTTCAAATATTATGGAAGACGAAGGTAAGTGGTTGTTGAAATATCCCATATTGGCCCACTCCAGTCTTTCGGTGCAAACAGTTTCTTGTAGAAGGATGCTATCCGTACTAAGTTTTTAATCCATCACCTCAAAAGCGTCGGGTCAGGTGGGTTGGAGCGCCAACCGTCCTCTATCAATGTAACAGAAGGTCGCCATTTTCAGGTCGCCATTTTCAGGCCGCAAACCACGGATGCCGTATTTTTCATCGGCGATACTTTCCTTAAAAGTTTACTGGTAAATGTGTTTACCCCCATTTGAATAAGTATATTGTGTTGTTTCATGATTGGCTCTTGAGAGTCACGTGACAATATTGTCCCATTTATTAGAAAATTTGAGAGGATAACTCGTTAACCTTCAATACGTACCGGTACTGATTTATAAAGTCCTGCAATATCGTGGAAAGTACTTGGAAGTCAAACAAAACAAAAATCTCATTTGTTTTACATCCGTTTTTTCTTTGGGTCAATCCTCTCACCCCAAGCTATACACTTCTTAAAGGGGGTAACAGTAACTCTCAATTGGCTCAGCTTTTTTGATTGACTGCTTATTCAAACAATGCAAAGTACTAATTAGTTTTTATCACCCAACAAGAACTTAACTGAGATTGTTTTGATTATACACATTGAGCTTTTCTATACTAACCATGAAGGAATAAATGAGATTGTGTCTGAATGAGGATAAACTTCAGACGGTTGTGGAAGGGGAGTAAAGGTAAAGAGCAGTCCTCCCAAACTTATTTTGATTAAAAAGCTAGATAAAACAATTTTCATCTTATTTCTCTACAAAGTTTCTTCCATTACATTTTATGACTTTACTATTGTATATTCAAGGTAAACCAAGCAGTTATTTCTGGTAAATTTCACATTTGAAAATAAAAAAATGTTCTCACATGACTCCCAACAGCCAGTAATGAAACTGGACAGTCTACTACACTTCTTCAATTTGGGATGACTGCTCTTGCCCTTTAAGCAAGAAGGTTAGGAGAACAGGGACAACTCCCTTAGGAGAATTGGTGCTGTTTGGGTGAGAGAATCGGGTCTTTTAGTAAGTCCCCCGGTAGTCCCCGGTTGAGACGGCAATCTCTGCGTGCTCTCTATATCTCCCCAAGAGATGGTGACCACTTCTGTTGGACTGGCATTCCACACTCCGTCGAGTGACATTTTACCCCTGTAGAGTAAAATACCCCCTCCTTGTCTCCAATCCTTGTGCAAAAGTTTTATTGCACAAATCCATATTTCGAGGATCATGAAAGGCCTTCATCAATGTATACTGTATGGTATGAAATGTTGGCCATTCTGCATCTTTTGACTTTGTATCTGGTGACGTCGAACAAGGAGCAGGTACCAATGGGGAATTTTAATTGGACTGACGGGTGTCCATTGTTTCGTTCATGATATCGTGTGATCTGGGACACCATTTGTTTGACCAGGTCAAATGGTAGTAGCCAGGGAGGTGTCATTATCCAATAACGTTACTTCCGTAGCAGGCTGTACGACATTACCTGTGTAGCAGGCTGTACGGCTGTACCTTGTTCAGTCATATACCTGGGAGTTGAGGAGCTGAGAAAACAAGAGTCCGCTCCGCGGGGTGAACGCACCTCGATGTATGGTCCAACCATTTCTAAAAGGCTTAAAAGCTAAAATAGCTTAAAAAAACTATTGCTCGTAAACTTGATGATATCTATAAGCAAGAATAGTGTGTGGAAGCTGATAGCAAAACTGAGTGTAAAATTTATCGTATTTTTTAAAAAGAATCTTACATTTGAAAAGTATTTAGTTAATCTCCCTTTTCGGAACAGACTTAGCTTTTGTAGACTTGGTTGTAGCAATAGCAAAATACCAACTGGGATCGGCAGATATAGGAATATTGTTTTTCATGACAGAATATGCACCCTCTCAGAATCAGGAAGTCAGGAAAAGTTAGGAAACGAATTCTATTATTTTTTCAAATGTAATGCGTTATCTCAAGAGAGAAAAAAGTATATACCCCTTATTTTTACAAAACCCAAACACCCTGCAAATGGAAGGTTTTTTCAGACAAGTAATAGAAAGATCAGTTTATTCTGTGGAGAAATCCTTCACGGTTTAATTAGTTAGCCTAAATCCCCGACCCGAATTGTTGCTATCAATTCTATTTTTTATTTATTTTTATTTATTTATCTTTTCTTTCTTTTTTAAATTGATTTTTACCATTGCTATTGTTATTACTATTATTATTAATTTTCTTTAATTTTCCCTTGCGTTTCTTGAATTACTATCTGCACTGTATCAGTATGAACGTTGCTTTCTCTTTTCCCCGATTTTCTTTTTGTCACTTTTTTACTTTTTTCACTTCTTTTTCTTTATTTATCTTTCTAAGTAATTATTGTGTTCACTTTGATTGTTATACTTTTCCCAGTCTCTTGTACCCCATATTGGGAATTAATAGAGAATAAATTGCACTTGAACTCTAAATATCCGACAGAGGTTCCTCGATATTAGCTATTCATTCAGTTTGGTGCATTTAGAGTTAATTTGGATCCTTCATGGTGTAAATACGTTTACCATTACAATTAAATCATTCTGCAATTGAGAACAATAGTACTTAAGGGTTTGGTGTAGTAAGAGTGTAAGTAATTCCTTTAGAATCAGTTTTAATTGTAAGTCGAATGAGAAACCAATAAGAGACCGTGAAATATGGTTATCATGTTACATTAACTCATAATTAACGAGGCATGAAGACCAGACATATGTTTACGTCAAACGGTGTGACTGTATCGTAAGTAATTCGCCGTTTAATAAAACATAGAATGAATTGTTCATAAATACCTTATTTGACACAAAATCAGTGAAGGAGAAGATCAGAGACCGTACGAAACATGGTGTAGACGTGTTTTATTAATAACAGGTAAATGATTATAGCTATAGTGGCATGAAAAATAAGTTAGAAGGGTATTTCATTCATGCAGAAAGTTAGGCAGAAAACAGCTGAAATTTCTGTCAACGTCGAAATAAATATTGATGAAAATTCAAATTTCACGGGAAAGTTTTTTTTTATGTCTCACGTTCCATGTAAGCAAATTTGTGATGTCGACTGAATGGAGTTAGCAAGTATTGCTATGGAGTACTTTCGCCGACGTCACAACCTCTGCCACTTTTAGCAGTCCCAAACAAGTGTTGTACGCTAGCTATATGCAGCTGTAGCTGAGAGCAATGGCGTAGCTGGGAATTTCTGGACGGGGGGGGGGGGGGCAATCACGTGGAGTGAGATTGATCCGGGAGACTATCTAAGCGGAGCACCACTATCGGTTGGCGCGGAGCGTACAGAAAATTTTGAGTAATCGTGACCCCTCAGACAGCCGGAAATGGCATTTCCCAGGCTTTTAAGTTGAATCTAAACAGTCGCTATTTTGAGCTTCCACTTGAAATTAAATATTCACCACAATAAAATACGAACATTTATACAAAGTGATCAGAAAATTACCATATAGGCCTAAATTAACATGATATGGTTACTCCAAAGTAAGGTAATCGTTGTAAAATGAGTTTGTATGGGCATTCTACAAACTGAAGTTGAACGAAAAGTACCACGACCTCCTTTTTTACTGTTTGCCGAATTTCGGGTCCACAGCACTGCAGGCTAAGTAATTTAGCACGTCTCACACCTTACGAAGAATCATATTGAGCTGACTGCAAAATTGTGATAATTAGACTACCCGAATTCGTCCCAGTGGACTTTCAATGACTACTGGTGTTATTGTCATCAAGAAATATGACCCAAAATGGTTTTGATTGATTTTTATGGCAAAAGTTTGCCCACTGCATACTGTACACCTTTAAGCCTTTCCGTCTACCCATTAATCTAGCAAGGTAGTAGGTAGCCTACGGTAGACCTCGCGTCACAACTTTTAAATTATTAAGTAAAAAAAAGGACACCAGCGAAGGGGGGAGGGGGCATCACCCTATATACGCCACTGGCTGAGAAGCACCGAAACACTGCTGATTTTCGCCCGGCAGTGGGCGTGGCTTAGCAAGTGGGACGTCACGTGAAAGCACTCGGTAATCTTATCCTTTGTTTGTTCATTGACTGACAATTATAATCTATCTCCCCAGGGCTTCATAATCGTAGAAAACTTTTCTTGAAAAATACATACATTCCTTAAGCCGCGGCTGTATCATATCTATTAAAGGTCCAGAGCAGTATCTCAAACTAATATTGAGGCAACGGCGAAATATCACAATTTCCTCAAGGAATCGTTCATGATATTTTATGCCTTCAGTATTGGAAAATTATGAATGGTAATTCAAGCAGTTACTCTTAGTAAATTTCACATTTGAAGAGGAAAAAACGTTATCACATGACTCTCAACAGCCATTCATGAAACAGGGCAGTCTACTACACTACTTCACGTTGAAGTGACTATTCTTGCCTTTTAACACAAACCCTCCTTGCGGAATCAGTCTGTGCGGCCGTATGGAACGCCGTTTTAATTTTTTTCAGGAATTTCAGATATCTACAATTAATTGCAGATATATAAAATCATGCGCTATTTTAGATATCTGAAAATAGAATTTTAGATATCTGAAATTGAATTAGAGATATCTGAAATTAATTGTAGATATGCTGTGGCAGGGTTGTAGTACCGGTTTGTTTTTGTTGGGGGCGTTGATTTGTGACTTCAACGATTAAACCTCATCAATATAACTACATTGAACTTTTAAGCGGAGCGCCACCATAAGTTGGTGAGAAGCGTACAGAAAATTTCGAAAAAACGCAACCTCTCACGCAGCCGTCTGTACGTGTAATGTAACAATTGAAAATATCCAGAATTTTTTGGAAACTTGTACCCGAATATTCTATCATTTAGAGCGAAGTGCGGGTAGATGCGCATTGTTAAACAAGACGGTTCTTGATTGGCTTTTGCCATTGTATTGCATCGAATGTAACATTTTTGGAAATATGACGGGGGGTGGTTGTAACCACCCCAACATTATAATACTCACCCCTTGTGTTATGCCCTTGCTTGCAACAATCCTGAAAATTGGAAATCTCTTCCTAAGACCGGTTTACTTACAGAGTCTGCCTTTAAGCTGGTTGGTCGTACTGCATGTTTCAGTTCACGTATTTCGATAGACGGGATCACGTCTTAAATGAAACGCACATTAAAATTTTATGTTTATACTCAAGTCTGTCAGATAGTTTGTATAGCTGACATACCCTCAAGGTTTTCGGTGCTACCCAATTCATACGATAGGCAGACTGGCAGTCCATTCTTTCTAGCTTAGCATACAGTCAAATATAATACACTGCTAGAGGTACTTATTTTAAATGGTACATATCACTATTTAGAAATTCAATCTTTCTCGCTGAAGAGCGGAAAATATTTCACTGCTGTTGGAGCTATAGCCTAATAGAAAGAAACTCACACGTCACGGGGAAAATCGTGAATGAATTCGCTAACTTTCGGTTCGGGAAAATCGTGAACTAATTCGCTAACTTTCGGTTCGGTACAGTTAATGCTCGGCAAACACGACCCGGCAACAGCCACCATGGAAGTAACATCTAAATATCTCGAAGGTACTACTTTCATGTTGTAATGCGATTATAGGTCAGTACTAAGTGGCTGTACGGCTGTCTTAAACTCGGGGTACCCTGATCATAATGTGTGGAGAAGTCCGTACACTGTCTACGTGAACTGGTGAAGCGCCATCATTTAGCCCAATGGTGTATTTACGATTTGAAAATCTGAGGACGCAGTGGGTAGATGCGCGACGCAGTTGCCCCTTTTTCTACCCAAGACGCCAGGATGTCAGAAATTTGGGGAAAATAGGGGCAGAAGAAATTGCTGGGGCAAGAAGCGTAAATGGAACTTTTTTTGAGGGGGGGGGGGAGCTAGGTAACAAGTGGGGGGTTGTACCTCCGAAGGTCAGGCGCGGCAAGCCTATCTAAGCGGAGCACCACCATCGGTTGGCGCGGAGCGTACATGAAAATTTGGGGATTTACAAACCCTCCAGATGGCTGGGAATGGCACTTCCCGCGTGTTTTAAGCTGGATGTACCCAGCCTTGAAATACGGATCTGTTGTCTGCCACTTCTCAAGTAGTGTAAATAAGGAATCAATCTATGAAAAATGATAAAACATGCACTTTTAGGGACCCCAAATCTGGACATTTCTGATCTGTGCCATGGCCTGGGGGATGAGACTAAAGGAAACCGGTATCTCCCTTTCTCTTGTGAAAAATTGTTAACTTCAGGAGAACATAGATCCAAATGCGGCAGTATTTGAATAGATTTCAGCTTCAATAGGAAAACCAAAATTAGTTGTGTCCCCCTCTGAGAAACTTTTTTTTGCAATAGATTTGCTAGATGCAAAATGGTGCTGTGTTTGGCAAAACTTTGAACTGATTATAGACCTACGTTTTAGGATTTTCCTATTTGGGGAACATGAAAATTTTTTTAAATACTCATTTTTAGTCTTTGTAGAGATTTTACAAGTGACATACATACTACCAAAGAAACAACGTTTCCGGCCTTCAGTGTTGTTTAGATGCAAAATAGTGCAGTATTTGTTCAGTCATCGGTACATTACGTAGTCAAAACTAAAATACTATACTAGTAAATCTCTCAAAATATTTAAACCGCAAAGCAGAAGTATGGATCATGCGGGACTCGCGGACCTTGTGGACATTTTACAAATCTCCCCGGACGCCAGTGCCAACCAGTGAAAATAGGACTTGTAAAAAAATCGTTCTACAGTGGCACTTGCCATGGGAAGGAGTGAGGCACGACATAGACCTACCTGTAAGGGATGGATGGGAAGAATTATTCGAAGGCAGCACCTTACCCTTTAAGAGCCAATCCTCTCACCCCAAACCACAATTTTGGTAAGGGAATATTGAAATTCTCCATTGGCTCAGCTCCTTGATTGACAGCTAATTCATACAATGCAGAGTACCAAAGCTTTCAATACACAGCCTAAAACTGTACTGAGATTGTTTTGTTTATAAACATTGAGCTTTTCTGTACTCGACTCGAAGCAATCAACTGAGATTGTCTTTGGATGAGGATGAATTTCAGACAATTGTGGGAGGAGCTAAAGTAAGAAAGTTAGGAGAATTGGTACTGTTTGGCGTGAGAGAACAGGGCCTTTGAGGCATATTTTGTGTATGATAAAGTATAGGAATGGTCGTGTAAGAATGGTCTCCAGTGTATGATTGCCTTGTTTTCAGTAAATCAACCAGCCATCCGAAAGGCAGAAAGGGTCTTAAGCTTACAAAGTCAAGTTCGAGTTTGCCGTTGAAACGTTCGTTTCATCTTTGAAGTGTAATGCAATAAACGACAGTGCAGATTATATACGGTATCTAATTTAGTGAAAGTAATCTTGATTTTATACGTGCAAACAAAATGTGTTTTACACACATTCATGCATGTTTTCTTAATTGTTACACATTTTATTGATTAACTCTTTTTGAAGGAAATACTTAAAAAGTGTATTTCGAGTTCAAACATTTCATTTTTTTCAATTGCTTTATCATGAGGCAAAAAAAAAATCTAGGGGGGCTGAAGAAAATCTGGGGCTACGCCACTGGCTGGGGCAAAACTTTTTGAACGCATAGTGAAGCCCTACACGAAGCGAGCTACTGCGTGTGGGGTCAAAGCCCCGCTGGTGGCCTTGGGTGAAATACTCCCAAAAGTTCTGAGGTATTAGCATACGGCATCTCCGGGTGAAAAATTAGTGTCAAGAGAGGTATCTTTTTCTCTGTTGACCTACCTCCTAACTGACCCCACTTGAGCTCGGCAGCTGTTGAGGGGGGAATAGGAAAAATCTAAGGGAAAATCCCCCCTCCCCCCCTGTTGCGCTGCTACTGCCTGCAGCTTATTATCGAAAGCAACCATGGTGAGAAAAATGGGACAGTTAGGTCTGTAAAATGTTCGTTCCATATTTTGGAAAGCAAAAAGAATCTGTGGGCCTAATTCAACCCAATCAACTGTAGCCTTGAAATTTTGAAAGAAGTTACTCTGATTGTAAAGCTGATCGGTGGGTGATGAACAGACAGTTGCCCGGATTGAAAACAATAAGCACCAGTTTAGTAATTGCCGTGCCAGGGTTTTTGTTTTGTGTGGTGCACTGCAGGTGCTGGACAACTGAAGGGGAAGGAGTGACCCTTTCTCTTTCAGGGACATGTAAAAATTAGTCTTGTTTCAAGACTCTGGTTAATTTCCGTGCACCACCCAAGCCTACAGAGTCGTATTGCCTACCTCGCACTACGCCCTCTATCCTGCTTATCTTTTGAACACTCCAAAACACTCCAAACTCTGGTTTGGAGTGTTCAAAAGATAAGCAGGATAGAGGGCGTAGTGCTAAGTAGGCAATACGAGTCTGTAGGCTTCTGTGGTGGATGGAAATTAACCAGAGTCTTGAAACAAGACTATGTAAAGATTCGAGCGTCCAGACAGAATCACGTGCTAATTCGGTGGCCACGACTTCAAGCGCCGTTGTCTGGTTGTACACAAAAAGAATTAAATCTATTTAAAAGTGTGTGTTATGTGTGTCTATAGTGGCGGAGAAGGACGTTACGGTTGGACAAAATGCCCGCAATTTTCGTGTCTTGCAAGTCGAATTTCAAAAAGCTCTATTTTTAGCTCATACCAGCATGCTGGTGTGAGCTGTTGTGATCATGCAGCGTCACTCTGTCTATCTATCTTTCTTTCTGTCTGTCCACAATTTGTTGCGAATGCTTTTACTTCCACATGCTGTAATGGATTTGTTTGAAACTTGGGGTTCTTTACGTAGTGGGCTTTCTGGGGTGTTCAAGAATTTGGGTCTCAAGGTACCATGTGGGCCCTATAGCCCATTTCACGAAATTATGCAAAAAATCCTCTTCTCCTATTGATAATCATGATTTGTCATAATTGTACACTAGTAGTGGTTTTGGGGGATATGTTCAAGAGTTTCGGGTCTCAGGCCCAGGATGGTCTAGCTCTAGGGTCCATTTTGTGAATTATTACAAAATGCTTAAATCTGCCTTTGAATTACTTTACAAAGAGTTGACCACAATCTTTAATATGGATGCTTGGTTAGTCATCTGTGAATAGTATGCTGGAATTTTAGGTCCACGGCCACGTTTGGGTCCTTTGGCCCTTTTTGTGTAACTCTGCAAAATGCTCCGCCTCCTACAAATTATCTTTGATGCTTGTCTGTGTTAAAACTCAGTTGTTGATACCTTCATTGTGTACAGGAACTTGGGGTCCAGGCCAAAGATGTGGCTCTGAGGTCCATTTTGTTAAATGAAAGAGAAAATATTGCAAAATGTTTCAGACTTCAGTCACATTATTGTTAAAAGAGTTGAAAGTCTGTAATAAGAATGCTTGGTTAGTGATCTGTGGGTGGTATGCTGGCATTTTAGGTCCAAGGTCGCATTTGGGCTCCATTTGGGTTCCATTTGGGCCCCATTTGGGCCCCTTGGCCCTTTTTTATGAAATTCTGCAAAATGTTTCACCTCCTACAGTTTGCGATGTACAACTTTGATGCTTTAAAAATGACCTAAGTTGTTCATCGTTCATTGCATAGAGGAAGTTTGGGTCTAAGACCCAAGATATAGCCCTAAGGGTTCATTTTGTTAAATAAAATGTCAATTGCTCAAAATTCTAGTTCTTCATGAGTATTTGCTACACTGCTTCAAACTGGTATGTTCCTGATGCAAAAATGTGTGGATCATATGTCTCTGTCTCTCTGACTGTTCAGGGAGGCAGGTTTCAGTCTTTGCGAGCGAATGCGAAGTATAGCAGTCGCTTTATGTACTTGTTACAGTGATTTCAATCTGTACCTTGTTGGTTTTGTTAGTTTGTAAGTGTTTGTAAATTAAAAGGTGTTAACCATGAAAGCAGATAATTTATTAAAGGATGTACCTGGTTTCGCTACACGTTGAGGCATATTACTTGAGGGATATTTCAATCACATGGTTCTTGGAACGACTGTATGGGGTTCTCAGAAGCCCTTTCTATAGTTTTTGTCACCTTGATTACGACATGAAAATGTTCTACTATTACTGAAACTAGTTACCTTGTCCGAGGCTATAGAGGAGTGACAAAGCTGACAACGCATTCCATTACATTGACTGGTAATTGTCACATCCATGTCTTCATGCAACCGCGCCACGAAGCTTAACCCGACATAAAAGCCGACCCAGACTTTTTGCTTGAGAGAACGAAATTATTGGCGGACTCGTAACTAATTTGCGCATACGTTCAGATGTATGAAGCAGAGGTAAATACTTCTTGAGAGTCCCCTTAATATCTGGTAGGCCGGGGTGAAACTGTACAGTGAAAAAGGCCTTTTTGACATCACTGCTGGGACGCTGTTGTGGGTTGTGGTGAGCATCCGATGCCTGTTTAACCTGCTGTCGCGTTCGCCTTCTTCCACGTCCACGCCGAACAAGATAATCAACTAATTCATTACACCTGGTGTGGGCCGTAGCTGAATCGCTACAGATACGAAGTATCCTGAGAGCCTGTGAATTCGCGATGGATTTTTTAGTATGGTTAGGATGGCAACTGTTCACATGAAGGAACTCTTGAGTGTCTGTAGGCTTGCTATATAAATCGGTGGTTATACTGCCATCCTCGTTAAGGGTAACCGAAACTTCAAGAAAATTCACGGACTGGGGTGAGTAATCGTACGTGAACTGGATAGCGGGGTGAACCGTATTGATGTACGAAAGGAACTCAACAAGTTTATCCTTACCCTCTGTCCAAATCATAAAAACGTCATCGAAGAACCGGAGCCAGATGGAAGGTTTAACAGCGCATTGGTTTAACAAGTCACGTTCAAAACTTGATAAAAACAGGTTCGGGTAACTAGGGGCTAGTTTAGTTCCAAAAGCTGTTCTGCTTGTTCGAATAAAAAACTCCGAGTTAAATTCGAAAACATTTCGTTTCAACACCAGCTCCGTCATGTCACAGGTACCGGAAATAGTTTCAGCTGGAAAAGAACTTTCCTTAAGAACTGTACGGAGGTTTGCAAGTTCATCATTATGCGGTATACTGGGGTACAATGATGTTACGTCAATCGTACATAAGATGGAACCTGGAGGAACAGGACAGAAAGCGCGCAGCTTGACAAGAAAGTCTGACGTATCACGTATAAATGACGGAATCTTGGGCACCAGAGGTTGAATGAAATGGTCCACAAGTTCCAACAATATATATATATATATATATATATATATATATATATATATATATATATATATATATATATATATATATATATTTATATATATATATATATATATAATGAAAAAAGAGAGGGTAACGCCTTCATCATATCCAGTAAATCATAGAAAACAATATATTTCAAGCTACCTCGCTCTTCCTCAGTTGTTAACGACAAAATGGAAGTCAACAAGCTGAACTACGAGCAAGCCCAGCACTTAGTAATACAGGGAATACAGCATAACACAAAAGAATTACAATTAGATAACAATTAGACATAATGGGCCTAAAGAGATTAAGAAGATTACGTTTGTTGTACCCAGGAGTAGTTACTCAAAATTGATAGATCCCTATTTAACCCTGTTATATGTGACTTAAGCTTAAGGATAGTGCTCAATTCGTATTGTTTTCGTTTCTCCGCCGAAGGAAAATTGCCTGCAAGTTATACCATATAACCATATAACCATAAACATTCTATCAGACACAACAAAACGGGTTTTCCTGTAGCAGCTCACTTTAACTTACCTGGCCACTCTTTATCCGATTTACGATTTCTTTTACTTGCAGGCAATTTTCCTCCGTCATGTTTATATATATATATATATATATATATATATATATATATATATATATATATATATATATATATATATATATATATATATATATATATATATATATATATATATATATATATATATATATATAACGCTAATTCCCACCTTAGGGGGAAATTGTTATATCTGCGCGTACATAGGGCGAAAAAATAACAATAAAATACATAAGAAAAAGAATTCGCCCTAAGGTATGAACATATAAACAACGCTATTTCAATGGCCAGCCATCCGTTCGTGTTAACAGCTAGGTGTCCGTAAATGTGACAACTTTGAAGTAATTGTATCTACTTTCTAAATCTAGGACGGCGCCCTTGTCCGTTAACGTATTCCTATAGAAAAAGTGTGTAGAAACGTTACGGCGAAACTTATATTTCGCCCCAAAAAATTTTTCCCTTTAAGGTCGACTTTTCAACAACAACTTTCCCCCTAAGTGCGGAATTAGTGAAATATATATATATATATATATATGTATATATATATGTATATATATGTGTATATATATATATATATATATATATATATATATATATATATATATATATATAAACATGACGGAGAAACTGTAAAACAACAGTGCTACAGAATGGAAAGGCTGGATCTCCGAGGAGACACAAACAGCGGGAGGCTAGAATTAAGATAAATTAAACAGCCAAAGGGTTTGAAGTAGAGCTTTCGAGGAATATATATATATATATAAACATTTGTGTTCAGCTGGATGGCATCAGCTTTGATCTCTGGTTGGGCTTGAGTCAAACGAGAACTAGTGCTGTTCCAAAAAATTAGGCGCCTGCTCAGGAGGTGAATTGCGAGTTGCTTCATCTGTTATTTGAACAAAGGCCAAACCAACTTGGCTTCATGGCTCCGTGGTTAGAGCGTCCGCACTAGAAAGCGGGAGGTCCCGAGTTCAAATCCCGGTGGAGTCAACATCGCTTTATATATATATATATATATATATATTATTATATTAATTAATTAATTAATAATTATATAATATTATATTAGATTATATATATATATATATATATATATATAAATATATATATATATATATATACTGATTTTACTGTATTTGTATCTTTCTCGTTTGCAGCATTGTATCGCCTCATTGCGATCCTACTTCTATATATATATATATATATATATATTTATGTATACGCTCTTTATGGCGTATTTAGAAGAGCAATTTCTAGATGAATGTAGACTTAAGCCTTTAATGTATTGTAGATACATAGATGATATCTTTTTCTTATGGCCTCACGGGAAACGTTCCCTTACTAGATTTGTTGAGAAAGTCAACTCTTTCCACCCTACGATTAAATTTACTTTTGAATGTTCTAATTCAAGTATACATTTTCTAGATATTCAAGTATCCTTGGTGAATGACAGCATACAAACATCTGTCTTCACCAAATCCACAGACAGGCACACATACATACCATTTACCAGCTTCCACCCAGACCATACCAAGAAATCTATCATTTACTGCCAGACTCTTCGTTACAAAAGAATTTGTTCTGACAGTGATGATTTGAACATGAAACTTAATGATCTTACAAAGCAATTCATGCTAAGGGGATACCCTCTTAAATTCATTAGAACGAATATGGAGAGAGCCAACAAAGTATCAAGGCAAGACCTTTTGAAATACAAAAAGGCCACCCCTCCTGAACGGATTCCCTTTACCACCAATTTCCATCCTATCGTGAGGGATCTTTTTCAGAACTTTAGATCCCTGTGGAGAATTCTTCAAAATGACGTCGAATTAGAGGGCGCCTTCAATAATGGACCTCTCCTGTCTTTCAGACAGCCCCCTAACCTAAGAAAGATTTTCGTAAGCAGCAAAATTCCTCGACCTTTTAGCCCTACAGGGAACTCGCCATGCGGCAAACCTAGATGCCAAATATGTAAGCATGTCTGTACTTCATCCCTCATAACCCCCCCCCCCCCAGGCACCTTATACAAACTTTATCCAGGTAACTGTAACTGTGATTCTGCCAATGTTATATATGTACTCTTTTGCAATAAATGCACTGAAGGCAATTATGTAGGAGAAACGAAGACAAAATTCCGTCTCCGTTTCAACAATCATAAACACACCATTTCACAGCGACTTACTGGATTTTCTGTTGCAGAGCATTTTTCCTCTCCCGAACACACAATAGACAATCTAAAGCTAATCATCTGGAAAGGCAACTTTAGGGACGACGATCAACGAAAAGCTGAGGAGATTAAACTAATTTTATCCTTAAAAACACATACCAGGGGTCTGAACAAAGATTTGGGCATTTTAAACGAGTTTACGTAGTAGAGTGTACTTTGCTTTATTACTCAAGTCTCCGAGGAAGAGGTAGGACCTCGAAATATTAGACAACGCTTTTGTATTATGTTGGTATTGGAGGCACTCTCACCCATGAAATGGGGGCAAGTGATATTTGCTTATTTATTTATATATATGTATGTATATGTATATATATATATATTTATATATATATATGTTTATATATATATATATATATATATATTTATATATATATATATATAAATATGTATGTATGTATATATATATGTATATATATATGTATATATATATTTATGTGTGTGTATATGTTTATCAAAGCTTTCTCGTCATGAAAATAGATTTCTGTTACACAGGATTTGGGGATATAATTTTCTTTGTCACATTGAAAGGCATTGATCAAAACGAAGTATTATCATCTAAATCCTACGATCGTTTGTAATTTTTCCATAGATCTGCTGCACACAAACTTGGAAAGGCAAAAGACGCGTACTCTTTTTCAAAATCATAGGCAATTAGGCCTAGGAGTCAAGGGGGTGGGGCAAGCGGGTGAAGCTAACCGTTCCGATTTTTGTAAGTGACTCTGAAATTTGCAATTAAATTATTACTTTTTCCACAGTTTGTACTTCTGAAACAGACAAATGCATATATAGTCCTCGGGCCAGATAGGGTGGTCGGTACCAAATTTGGGCACAAAAAGTGAATTAAATCAGCTGGTTTAGGTTTATCATCTTCATGAATTTCTGCATGATAGACCTTTCAAAGTCACAGCTTTAGCCTAATAATTTGCATAAGCCAAATGGCCACGGCTGAAATTTTAAACATTTAGTTCATGGTCATTTCTCGACTTAGGTATGGGGTTCGTAAGTGAAAACAAGTGATAACGAAAAGTGATAGATACGAAGATTACGGCAGACCATAAGTTCGTTTATTTCAAATTGAAACTCATTTGCAAACTTTAAGTTCGTTTATTTCAAATTGAAACTCATTTGTAAACTTTTTCCACAGTTTGTACTTCTGAAACAGACAAATGCATATATAGTCCTCGGGCCAGATAGGGTGGTCGGTACCAAATTTGGGCACAAAAAGTGAATTAAATCAGCTTGTTCAGGTTTATCGTCTTCATGAATTTCTGCATGATAGACCTTTCAAAGTCACAGCTTTAGCCTAATAATTTGCATAAGCAAAATGGCCACGGCTGAAATTTTAAACATTTAGTTCATGGTCATTTCTCGACTTAGGTATGGGGTTCGTAAGTGAAAACAAGTGATAACGTAAAGTGATAGATACGAAGATTACGGCAGACCATAAGTTCGTTTATTTCAAATTGAAACTCATTTGTATAATATAAAATGCCCACAAAAATTAATAACTTTTGCCATATTTTAGTAAAACAATAAATGAAATATTGCCATTTTGTGATCAGCATTGCTTCAAACCATAAGTATAACATACCTTCATGTTATGTAACCCATTCAGTGGTAAGAATATGGATATTGCATAAACAAAATGGTCACTACAGAGATTTGGATATGTCCACCTTTGGCCATTTTTTGACTCCGAAATGGAGTACCGAAGTGGAAGTCAATGCAAAACTAAGGCTTTAGAAACGAAAATGAAAATAAACTATAAATTTGTATATTTTACATTGAAACTCATTTGCATAATTTCAAATTGGTAGCAAAATGACTTAATTTGGGTGAAAACTTTTACAGGAAACATACGAAATATTGCCAAATTTAGAGCTAAGTACAGTGCTTTTTGTATTATCCTAGGTTTTAATAATTTAACAACGTAGATAAAAGATGTGTACCTGTTTAATACCTTATTTAAGTGAACAGGCATGCTAATTTGCATAAACAAAATGGACACCTTGAAATTTGAAAATATTCATTTTTCTTTATTTCTCGACTCAGAAAAGGAATTTTGAGGTTGAAACAAGTTCTAATTAAAATTGTGGTAAATCAAGAGAAAAAATCATAGATTCTTCTTTCATTTCAAAAGGAATTTCACTTGTAATAATTTATAAATGTGGTGAATTTGCATATATTTTTTATCTTTCTCGTAGAATCTTATGGCATTTTACCTTTTTTTAGAGTTTATAACAAGGACGTGTGTATTACATTTGCCTAACATTATTTTAGAGCACAAATGTTCCATGGATTCATATTTACCCATCCATTTAATGATGCAAACATGCTCATTTACATGAATAAAATTGCCCTATCTTTGTTTTAAATTGAAAATTACTTGCATTATTCCCAAAAGATGCGAAAAATAAAAAATTTTTCGCGATTTTCTCACAATAAACGTATTGAACATTGTCATTTTAAGAGATGTTAACAAGCATTATTGTGTTATGCTTTCTTGTTTTTTTTATTCTACAACGTTAATGCAATATGTAAAAAATTTAAGTACCACTTTTATGGTACAGACATGTATATTTGCTAAAAAAAAAAAAAACTGAAATGCTGTAGTGTTGATCATTTCTTGACTAAGAAAAGAGTAATGAAGTTTAAATGAGTACTTACTTAAAAAGTTTTTGGGTATGATAAAACACAATATAGAAATATATGTTATTTCAAATAGAAAATCTTTTGCATTTACCAAAACTGGCGACAAATTTGCATATTTTAGGTCGTTTGTTCGATGAAGAGAAACTGGTATCGGTATTTGAAGGGATGATCAGTATTTTATGGTACCTTTGTCCATCTGTGGTCAATATCACTATAAAAAAAGCATATAAGCATGTTAAACATCCCATATAATGGTCAAGTAATACTTATTGGCATAAATAAATTTAAAGTTTCTCATATTTTCAAGTATATTTCGTTGGTCATGTCTTAACTTACATGTAGGAAATTAAAGAATATTGAAGTGGAAGACAGGGTTAACTTCAACTTTTGCATTTGGGAATGGCAAATATTTGTAGTTTAAATATATTTGTATAAGTAGTTTATTTGTTCATTTTGCATTGAAGCTCATTTGCATGGAAATTCACATGATTTTCTTGATTATTTTTAACGGAAATTGAGTGCATATTTTCATTTTAGGTGGTGGTACCCATAATTTTTACGCAATTTTCGCTCATTGGTTTTTCATCATACTTTCAACATCATACCATTTTACAATGCCATTTAATGATGAAGATATATTAGTTTGCATGTAAATAAAACGACCGCCCCTGATATTTTCATTTCCCATTAATAAAACTCTGCTTCTTGAAACTACACGTCTTGACTTGACCGATAGGTCTCTCCAGACCGATTGGTCTTGAGATTTGCAATTCTGCCAGGGCATTTTTATTTTCCTGTAGAATTTTTTCCAAATCTGAACTCATTTTCATAGTTCAAGATTTATTTTGTAACGGAATTCAATCTCGTCAAATTGTACGTGGAAGTACAAACCTTCATGAGAACACAAATAATTTACATGTGGTGGACTAGGGTCTATGAAAACACATTTGGAGAAAATTTCGAACGGGTGGTGAGAGATATGCGGAATGTGACATACAAGTCCACACTCCTCCTGCCCGAATGACCAGGGAGTTGTTGTCTCTGACAACTCCCTGGAATGTCACACCTGAAAACTAAAAATAAAGTGACGAAGCATGAGACATGACACCTTGGACAAGTAGGTCAAAATCTTAAAAAAGAACCCACTATCGAATGCAAATAATCACTATTTTTCACATTCCAATATACTCTTTCCAGCTTAATACGATTTTTCATGTGAGTTATTGCCAATTTTGAACTGACGCAACTTTTATTTAATGGCTCCTGGATTGAGTAGGAGTATAAATTTATAAGACAGTGCTAAATTTTAGTTCTGTACAAGAAATTAAGTACAAATTATACACTCTTTCCATTTCGAAGTGAACCTGGATTGCAGAATTTCATTTCTGTTTGCACATTTTCATTATGTTGTTATACTTTACATGAAATCTGACTGGATGTTCCTATTTTGTTAAACGAAGCGTCCAAGCTATTTCCATACTTTTATATGTACTCTTTATTCCATACATATGTTATTCATTCTGTATTTTACATGGCCCATTGAGAAGTTTAGAGATGCTTAATTTCAAATAAAATGGCTGACTTTGAAAATCCAGAATATGGGAATTTTCTTGCATTTTTGTGAAAAAAAATTTAGAAGTAAAGTGGAGTCAGAACTCATGTGACGTGTTCCAATATAGTCAAGCAGTCCATCAACAAATGTTTGAATTCTAATTGCCTCTCCGCATTTCAATTAATGTAATATTTTGTCAAACTGTAACTAGCTGTGGTGTTTTTAACATATTCGTTTTAGCGTTCGGGTTGAATTTTTAACTTTCTTCATTCATGGTAACGACTACATGGTTTCATGAAGGTACCCTGTTAAGTTTTCCCTATGAAGCTATGCAACCATGTCACTGAAACTTTGACGTGGTGCATAGGTTCATAGGAATGTATACAGTAATGTATGTATTGGCTTCCTCCATTTTAGACAACACGAATTTCTACAAGTCTGTAAAAGGCCAATCATAATCCAACAAGCCATGACCAGAATGATTTATTTCTAACATATCCATGTTGTTTTCAACTGATTTATTTCGGTCATAAATCCTAAATTTCGCATACGGATTTATGTAAAGGAATCACAAAAATTATGAAATTTTTTCTTCAATTTTTTATTTATGCAAATGAATGTCTATTTCATATTAACAAATCTATGACGTTTGTAATTTTCGTATTTAATACTTTAGGTTAGCATTTGTCTCCACTTCAATACTCCTTTTCTAAGCCAAGAAATGGCCAACACAAAATATTCCATAATCTTAGCGGCGGCCATTTTGCTTTTGAAATTTAGAAGGCTAAAGCTGTAACTTTGAAAACTCTATCATCAAAAATGTATTAAAGTGATGTTGCTGAACAAGCTGATAGCACTCACATTTTGCGCCCAATTTGGTACCAATTAGCCAAATTTTCCACCCCGGCCGAAGAACTAATATACATAACAGTACATATACATAGCCAACGCATCCGTACTCATGATATTCTACTCACAACACATATCTGTTACCAGACCTTGTCAGAGGAAAACTGTGTTAGAAAGAAAGAAATTGCCCATTACTGCATCCCCCCTTCCATTTTGATTTGAGAAATACATGAAATCCGCACATTCTGTGGCACGTTTTTGAAATCTTTCCAGACACCCCCTGTAAGAGGAGGGCAAGTGTGCGGGTAAACCCGGACCTCTGGCACCGTACCCTGAAACTCCATATTTGTCACACCTTTTAAAAGAATAGTCCAGAACCAAATTTATATTTGATATGTTAAAGAGGAACATCTTCTAAGCATTCTGTTGAAAGTGACATTCATTTCCCATTTTCGGTTCTCAAGATATTTGCAATTGAAGTTGACACATTTTCTCTGAAACGTGAACTTGAAGCAAGCATGTGTGATGTCATTGATTCACATTGTTGGCCAACGTTTTGTTTTTATTTTATTTTTCTTCCTTTAAGTTTGACCTTGGATTGATTAGGGATATTATCTTGCCCTTAAGGCACATGAGGTTCTTAAAATCCCATTGCTCAGGATGCACCAATGGTATTTATATATAAAAGTTTTGTCGCATAAAATTGGTGGTAAATTATAAATAAATACAAACCATTGGCCGACAATGTGAAGCCATTACATCAGGCCTGCTTGCTCCAAGTTCATCTGATGTGCAAAATTTGCCACATTCAGTCGCTAATGTCTTGAGAACCGAATATGGGAAATGAATAAAACTTTCACCTAAATGCTTAGAATATGTTTCTCTTTAACATATCAAAAACAAATTTGGCTTTGGACTATTCTTTTAAATCAACACGCTGAAAAGTCAGTTATCTGTTTTCTTTACTTTGAAAAAGAAAGGCTTTTATACGATCTGACTATTGGGGTGGACGGTTGTCGCCTCATATATTGTCGTCACCTGGTCACCACTGACGTCATTTTAGAGAATTTATTGCGTAATTTATTTCCTGGTTCTGTAACCTGTAATTTTCTTGTGTTTTTATCTCGTAGAATTTCGAAAGATGGTTGAACGCACCGCCAGTCACCTGAAACGAAACGAAATAAACATACTAGCGAGCAAGTTGGGATTGAGCGAATTTGACATTCAGGATATTTCCCTAAAATATGGCGGGAACTTTTGGCGCCAGAAATTGGAAATCCTACACCGGTGGAGAACCACGTACAGAGAATACGCGACAAAGGAACGGTTGTCTCGTGTGTTGAATGAAATCAAAGGACCATGCACAAGTAGGGATGGAATAACTGAAAAGGGAGATAAAAAGAATAAGGAGACAATGGGTAAGTAAGTTATTGACAAATTGACCTACATTTAGTTACGTTAGAAGTAGGAAATAGCTACAAATTTTAATTTTCCCTGGGAGGTGCAAGGCGAGATAGGAGGTGGAGGGTGGGCTACGCTATTTCAAAAAAGTTTCAAAAAGGGAAACTTCCGTTTTCCACCTCACCGGTAAAGCACAAATTAGTTAAGCAGTGCCTGAATCGAATAATCACCTTAGTTAACAATAATGACAAACATTTGTCAAATGTTTTATTAATGTCTGACCCAGATGAATCAGTTTTTAGCAAATATTAAGCTGTCTGACTAAGTTTTGACTACCATTCTTCAGTCCATTACTAGGAAATTGGTCAGGTATGAGGGACTAACTTGGTTAGTTAATTCAGACACCACTTGACTAACTTGTGTTAACAGTGCTGAAATTTTCAGTGCATGGCGAGCGCGGCCACGTGAGTGCGAGTATCATGTGTGTTCAAGCAACCTCTTACCCCGGCTATGTACCACAGTTGGCCAAGAACGCATGTTATATTACGAAGACAAGTTTCATGGATGTTAAAGTCGGACGGCATTTCTGGAAAGGTAATACTCTGGTTTACGACAACCATACTGAATTAGGCTACTAATTACAATAGCAGATATATAAGGAAGGATAGTCAGACAAATGATAAATCATTTCTCAAACGAAGTGTTTTATCCAATCGTCCCATCTTTACCCCGAGGCATGTTTGCATAACTGTAAGTTTATTTAAACATAATTCGGTGTCAAAGGTCCTTTGAGTCTAAGTTTTTCCCTTTTGATGCCTGATGCTATCTTTTGCAGAACAAAGAAGTACCTCTGCCAAACTTCCACTTCGACGAGAGAGGACGTTTCGTTCTGTCCATCTCAGAGGCAGTGCGATCCAGATGAGTCCAAGATGGCAGCACGAAAAACGACAACATCCTATTAGCCCAAAGATCAAATCAGGTAATGCTTCAAAATGATCGTTTTAAAATATTTGGATGGGGAGCCCCCCGTGTGGTCAGTAGTTGCATCAGTATAACGCTATCCCGACATCCAGCGCCCACCCACGCTATTTCGATATTTCATATTTGGCAATCATATCATACAATATATTTTTAAGAGTGGTGGATTCTCTGTTGGCTCTAAGGACTAAATACTTGGTCCTTACCCCTCCCAACATTTTGCAATATCATGTTTTGTAACATGGCTGTTACGTAAACATAACCGTGATTATAGAAATGAAAATCAGGCCTCGTAGCCAGGGCAGATTCCTGGGGGCAAGATCGAATAGTGGCAAGCCGGTACATGCGAGTGAATGCTGGGTTGAATTTTGTTCATGTTGGATTTCTTGTATAGCATTAACACATGATGCTAGTAAGGGGGAGGGTGTCACATCGAACCTTTACCTCAGGTTTTGAAACAATGAGGGCACCCGATTATGTACAGTTTGGTGCTAAATTTCCTTATTTTCTACTCTTACGTATATATTACTTAACGTTAGCTTTCCTACTTCGCAGAGTGAATATCTGATTGTCCCAGTCTGAAGGTGGTGCCTTTAGGCTGGGACAATCATTTATTCATAATACTTCTCCCCCAAAATTCTAGGTGGGGCGAAAACATTTTAGATGGACGAAGTCTCCCCCCCCCCCCCCCGACTACGGGCCTGAGGAAAATTTTGCATCAAAATATTTATAGTTGTTCACTGATGCTCTTGCTGATCCAGGGGAGTGCCTAAAATCCCAAGACTAAACTTTTAACGTACCAAGGCAAACCCGAAACGGAGACAGTATTCTGGAAATTCAACTAGCACATATTAAACACACACTTGTGTACCATGGACTTTTCCGGTAGTGTTGTTTACTCCACTGTTATCCCTGCCAACCCGTCGTGGAGTTACCCTACCTAATTTAGTGCACCCCAAACAAAAATTCAGGATCCGCCCCAGACTGTGCAGACTGTTAATAGATATTCCTAGCACTTGCGAGTTCCCTGCAATTGCCCTGAACAATCTCTTTGTGGGCAATTCGAGTAACCTCTCTTATATTTCATTTGGGTGGAGCCAGGATACTTTGACAGGAGGTACTTTTCTTCTTTTCGATTCTCTTTCCACATTTTCTTGAGAATATAGGGGGCGGTAGCCCCCCCCCTTGACGCCTTCCCTGGATTCCATAAGAGTGAATAGGAGAGGGGACGGGAGGGGGTTAATCAGCTTTTTCCTAAGTTAATTAACGAGTTTAAAGTCTTAGTGTTGTCAGTGGTATAATCGTTTAACAGAGATAGCACATCCAATTTAAGTAAAATAAGTAAGTCAAAAAGATCCACACCGAGTTTACCCTACGAGATAGGCTGTACGAAATCAAAAACTACAAATACCAGTTCTGCGATTGTTTATGTGAATATGTGTTATTATGTTATATAGATGATCGGTCACCTAGAACGAGCCCTTCGACCATACCTGAAGATTCCACCCGTAGATATCACGTGACTCGAGAGATGGACCAGAGTAGTGAAGAGGAAACGCCCAGCAGCTCTTGCTTGTATCGAGGAGGTGGGTGGGGTAGCTATAACCTACGATGTACATGAAGTAAAAGGGATAATCCAAAGAAATTCTCAATTTGAACAGTTCTTCGATTGACACAACTAGTTTAAACAATGCAGAGCACCGAAGCTCATATTGCTCAGCATGATCTGCAGTGAGAGTTTTTTATTGTACGTTGCGGCAATAGAAAATTTCTGTGGACTACTGCAAAAATTGGAGTTTCGGGGTAAGAGGATTAGCCCTTTAAGAAGGAAATGTTAGAATAGTTGTAACTGTTTGGGGTGAGAGGTTTAGGCCTTTAAATTAAAAGTTCTTCTAGACCTACAACTAGTCACAGTGTTAGTGTTAGATAAATAAAACTCGTACAAAATTTCCTAACCTAATTCCTATCCCTAACCCTAACAAAGGATACAGTCGATACAATACAATTGCAACAGTCAATCATAAAACACCTTCTAAACAGTGACACCGCAATCGCTTACTAACGTCACTTTTATGTCATCTCAAATCAAATTTCAATTGAACAATATAGAGGATGCGTCAAATTAAATGGTGGAAATTAGACTGTAAGGTCATTTAATTTATAAAGCAAATGCGCGCTTGACTACTTCCCATTTGAATTGGAACTCACAAGAATGTTTGCACGAAACATAGAAACGGTCCTACGGGGGCAAGAGGGGAAATTAGCCCACCAGACTTTGCCCTCCACTTGCCCCCCCCCCCCCTCCCAAATTAGGTCAGTTAGGAGTTGGGTTAACCGAAAAAATTATTACCGAAAATATATAATAATATGAAAAAATACTATACATTTCCTGCTGCTCAACATCATCCTTTGTCCTTAGTTTGCCCCCCTCCCCCCAAATTCCGGCGCCGCTTCTGTCGAAATATCATTTATTTTGCACCGCTTTCAAGGGGGTTCCTTGGTTTTTGTTTTCGCGTGGCCAACTGCGTGGTTTCTTCGCCTGCTTGAACAAGTTGTGTAAAGGGAAGGAGGACCCTCCCCTTTGAGAGTTCTTGTATATTTAAATACCCTCAGATGCAACCCGGTGAAGTATTCAGCACCATTGAAACGATGTTTTGTTCAATAAGATTTTTTTCCGAATTCGGTGGGAATAGCTTTGATTTGTCGGAGTTTTACGCCCTTATCTATAACCTTCCGATTTAGTCTGGCGGCGCAAACCACCTCATGACTTCTCTTCCTGTCGTGGGTTACTGGTTAAATTTATCCACAACTTTGCTTATGACGCGCTTCACGCACCACCAGACCAGAATTCGACGGAGAGCAGGGGCAAGGACAATGGTGGGTGGGAGGAGGCTTTGTTTAGCTTTATTGCGAGGACGCAAACAGAAGAACCGGTTTGGATATATCTTCTGAGTCTAGTATACCTCTATCATGATCCATCAGAGGACATCCTTGAATGTTTCAGCTGACAACATGCATCATGAATGTGCTGTGGCGGAGGAAGGGAACTTAGTCAGAGGGGGCAAGAATGACTAGTAGGGGCGCTTCAAAGTTTGTAGGGCAAGAATGTGTGGTCAGAGGGGGCGAAAAACGGGCTATAGGGCGCTTTTATGTATATAGATGCATATGCCTAAATACGGTAAAAAGGGCGCTGACAGGCAATTTTGAGTCCGTCAAGGGGGCAACCGCCCCCTCTGACTATATGGTAGCTCAGCCACTGTGAATGAACACACATAGTGGTCAGTTTTGACCCATAAGTTAAATATGTGCTGTGTGCCTGGATATTGGTGGTTGAAGCAACCCATTTCTGACAACAAACCCCTGGCCTCTAATGGCTAAACCAATGGAATAGTTATTCAAGATGGAGTTTTACGGCCCGGTTTCTAGCCGATTGGTTAATTTGAGCCCGTCACGGCCTTTTTCCATGCAGTTGTGGCTTACTGGCTTGTTTTCCCTACTTCATTCCTTACTACGCTGATCACCAAGCATAATGGCAGCAGGTTCCATTACAATAATGGGTTGTGACATCGTAAGTTTAAAAATTAAAATGACAACACTTTTAATTACCCTCATTTATCACAGCTTAAGTTACCAAAAAATATATGTTACATGTTTTTATTGATTTATGGTTAATGATTGATTGGTGATTTACATGTTATTAATGCCTTTCCCCTCGTGGGTGTTAAACAGATAAAAAATCTGCCGCTGATGTGTATGTTGGGATCAGTCCAATGAGTGTCAACTTCCATCAGGATTCCCGCCATTCTTGGCTTGTCTCATGACTTTTTCCATAGCAACCGTTCGATTAATGACAATGAAGGTGACATTATACAATAAACTATTTTTTTTACTCCATTCAACTATTAGACACTTATTAGACACTTCATATCCTACATAAATAGGCTCTTAAATCCTGCAAAATAGTTTATGAATAAGTAATCTCGGTAATTCGTTGGCACAAGAAATTGCGGGTTACAGCGTGGGATTCAACCCGAGCTCAACACATAAAGTACGGCGTACCATTGCTTTCGTACAGTGCATGCACAAACAATAACCATAAATCTAAGTGTCTAGCCAACCCGACCGAAAATAGGGGTCTCAGCCCTACTTTTGGGCAGATTGAAATACAAATGTTTACACCAAAAAGACAGTTAAGGCAAAGCCAACTGCACAAAGCCACACTTAAGAGTCCTCCTTACATTGTGCATGAATGGATTAAGAAAGAATGATTTCACCAAATTTTCATGTAAAATTAAATTTTGGGACACGTGTTGTAGGTGCGGGATTAGTTCGATTATCCGGACGATTTGGAGAATCATGTGCTCAGGTGCATAGCCTCAAACCAGGGAGGTGTTAATAACACCTCCCTGCTCAAACTAATAACCGAACTCACTCATTTCGAGGTTATACCCCTGAGAGCAGGGAGGTGTCATTACACCTCCCCGCTGAGAGCAAGGCATAGGCTCGTCATGATATCCTGTTCTTTGGGCCTCACACCACATTGGAACCTTACATGTTTATTTCAGTTAATGAGTGGTTTTGTTCGTGGGGAACTCTGGGGCGTGGTCAGCTGACTTGCAGCCAGAAAATATAAGATGTTAAAAGTTAACGCGGGTTCCTTGAAATCCATTTCCGTTGCATGCTTGAACAACAACAAAGAAAGCAAAGTTTAATGATGCAGAAAAAACAAAAACATTATTTTCAGGGTGAAGCTTGTTATATTGAAGAATAGGTCTCTGACAAAGTACGCTAGAAATATATACTGTTCAGAGATGTAGGCCTAACATTGTTTTACCGGAATCTGATCAGTAGTGACGTGAGTCTCGCATATATGTTTACAAACAAACGAGACCGTTCGGGTGAAAAAAAATTAAGTAAAATCGTTATTTCTGGCGTTCCTTGTGAATCTAGCGTTTCCGACAACGATCATATGACGGAAGATGCTGTAAATACGAAGACAGCAAAATTATATGCTTACATGTATGTAAGTTTATGAAAGTCTTTTTAATCAAGTGGACTTGTTTAGTATAAGCGTCCGCTTTGTCTGGCTCTATTGGCGTCATATTTAGTAGCTAGTTGAGAATCCCCCTCCCACAGAATGCTCCCTTGCGGAAGCCGGTAGTTGGAAGAAAACGAGAAGCGTTTTCTACCAACCATTTTTTTTTTTGGGGGGGGGACCCCATTTTGAGGGGGGACGCGCCTTGGAGGAAATGAGGAATTTTTTATCACTATCAGAGAGAAATGTGAAGGAAAAATCCAAGAGAGAGGGCGTACTCCAAGAAAGGAAGAAAACACCGTGACGCCTTTCCTACAAAATACGGACCTGACTAAACAATTACAGTAGTTATACGGTAGGCATTATCTGATAATACATACCGTATGCAGTCCCTTGCTTCAAGCGTTCTTGAAGTTTTAACACGTTTACACGGTCAGTGTTTCCTCTGACGGAGTGTCTGTCTGCGTTGTGGGTGGGGAGACTGGAAAATTTCTGCCATCGGAAATCATGGGTAGACGCAAAATGGGGTCTCCTATAGTGACCCTTTGAACGTTGAAGTCAGTTGTCTTTTACAAATAGATGCTGCATGGGGGCCAGAAACTGGTTAATCATTGGGAGGGAATATCTAAGGGAATGAATAGAGGAGATGCATGGTTTGGTTGTGGGTACCACAGTTGGTGGGGTATTCGTCACCCTAGCCAACCCTCCGTATAAAGCACTGGTACACGTAGTTAGTAAATCTATCGTGTGTAACCTTGGGATCCGCAAATAACTGAATAACAAAACCAACATTTCAGGGCATTGATACTGGCGAAGTTTGGGGGCTCTGCATAAGTGCAACCATTCAAAATTCTGATATGAACAGGGATGTGCCAAATTAATTGATATTTGCAACTCCCCGATACGAATAGCAGGTGAATCTGTTATGCCGTGGGGCTATGTAGAAAAGCATGTTAGAGTGAAAAATTTATACTGATACACTCAGAAAAACGTGTTTAGCCATAACACATTATTTTACCCCCAATTCGTTTACACGTTTAAATTGTAGACACGTTTAAATTGTAAACATGCTAAGCACATGTTAAACACTAAATGTTTGACAATTAAATGTGTTTTAAAACGACATGTTTAGGAAAATCACACGAGTGTTTAGCATCTAAACATGTTTACAAATTGGGGGCAACAAGTGTTAAGAAAAGCGTTCACTTCATTAACGTTCTAAAGTGTAAAACATTGATGAGAGGTGTACCAATTTATTGTCATGATGATTACAACCAGTACCGTTCTTTAAAAATTATTTATTGCACGACGTCACGAAATGGGTTGTGAGAAAAGTGTGGTTAGTTAGTTAGGTGGAGTTTTACGGCCCAGTTTCCGACCTACTGGTTCAAGTCGAGCCGGCCATGGCATTTCTTCCAGTTGTGGCTCACTGGCTTGTTTTCCCTACTCCATTGCTTATGCTGAGCACCAAGCACAATGGCAGTAGGTTCCGTCTTTGAAGTCTTCTTTTCGGTATGACCCGACAGGGACTCGAACTCCCAACCTCCCGACTGCAAAAAGTTAAGTAGTTTATAGAAAACACCTTTTTGTTTGCATTTTTTTTTATTTATGATCCTGTACACAAAAGAAGGTTATTCGAGGCATCAATTCTATTTTTTTTATTTGATGATCTTCCCTCTCCCCGACAGGAAAACTGAGAATTCAAATTCACCTTCCTTCTGGTGGATTTACAACTTTGGAGGAACGGAAGAGAGCAGAAAAATACGAGTCCACGGACATAACGGATGGGTCGTCTCAGTGTACTGGGTCGTCTGGGAACGAGTCCACGACGATTTTGCCGGCGATAAATGGCAGAGTTCGGATAGGGTCGGAACAGACACTCGCGGCTGGAAAAATAACCGAAAATCGCGACACAGGGAAGAAACTGATCGACGATAAAAAGGACGACTCATTCATCAGAGAAGAAATTGAAAGGATGAGGCTGAAGTCGGAGTTGAAAGGACAATGCGAAGTAGAGAATCCATATGTTAAATGTACTGTAGACAGTTTAGAGGAATTCGATGGGGTCTTCGTGGATAAAGTGAAATTCAAATGCATTCTTTTGACCTGCCGAATAGCTGATATTGATTCTTTAGATAAAATATGGAAAGAGAGTCGTGATGGGGCCCTACGAGAAAAGATACTGAAGGCGTTAAGCAGTTTGGTCAGAGCAGCGTCATGGTCGGGCCTTGTGCCTTGGGAAGATGTTCGTGTCATTATACCACAAGAAGGGTACATTCACTGTAGAAATCACTTAGTTGGAAGAAGGTTTCTCGGCGAAAATTCGAACGATGAAATGAGTGAGGAACGTTCTTTAAAAACGGATAGACGAAAAAATAAGAATCGTGAGTATTTTACATGCAATTTTTCTTGTTGGAATACAATGTCCAATAAGTCCAATGTCCAACAAGTAGAACGCACAGGAGAGACAAGTTTTGTACCAGAGATCCTGAGGATGACGGGGAAATGTCTCCTCCAACATTTTAATGAGAGACAAATGCCCCTTCCAGGCGCGTAGCCAGGATTGTGTCATAGGGAGGGTTTTGGTGTCATGGGGGGAGGGGGTTGGGGCACGAAATGAGGGAAAAGTCTAAGGATAGAGAGGAAAATCCGCTATTCTGGTGTTTTTTGCATTCCAGGGTTGGGTCATTGGGGGTTCTAACCCCCAAAACCAACCCCGTGGCTACGCCACTGGCCCCGTCCAACAATACTTTGAGGAAGGAAGAAAAGATACATACAGCTCAGTACAGCTTGCCAATTTTGTAGTTGCAGAAATGAATACCTTATACCATCAGAAAAAAGAAGTCTAAACTGTTTTTTAAATCTATGTAGCATAATTGTGGTGGAGTTTTTCGCTTCAGTTAAAATAAAAGACACCAGAAAGTTTTTCCCACTGATTTTCAAACTGAATGAGTCTAATATCATGCCATGCCCTCAGTGTAAATTTCAATTTACTATTTCAATCGATTGCTTTTATATCCGCAAAATATTTGGATTTTTGCATGTCATTTGAGCTTAGTTAGTATTTTATCCCCAAAGCGTTCTTAAAAAATAGAGGGCTCCATCGTAAATTAAAAACACACATTCTTTGTTTCAATTGCGAATCCACCTGCCCCCAATCTAGGCTGCGGACACACTTTAGATCGAGCAACGAGGTTCATATAGGTGCTGAGAAGGAGCGGGTTCCAATCACCTCTGTATCTATGGTTCTATGATTTCCACTGTCAATGTCCAAAATTCCTGTTGGAGTTTAAGAGAAAAACCGAGAAATGTTGAAATGACTGATGGTTACAGTTTTGTGTAAAGTTATTTCTTGAATAGAATTATGTTCATGCCCCTTTGGGAGCATCCTTCATGAGAACGGAAATGACAGCTAAATATAGGAGAAATTTAACGCTTGGCATCGTCCACTATTTTTGCAAATTTGTAGTCTAGACGGATGCTCCACCAACTTTATTCTAATAAATGCGATTTATGCAACATTTATTCAACTAGCAAATTTGTAGACTGCAACTGCTGTAGTTGGCTACATCCGGACAATGAGTCGGACGAATAATCGAGCTCCATTCCGGAATCGAACGTTAAAGCTCTCGTTTTTAATATCCCAAATCACAAACTGGGACTGTGTGAATAGGCCATGTAGGAAAATATTTTAGAAAATGTATTCAATTAACTGTTATTATTTAGGTAGATTACCTGCTTCTGACACTGAATCGAGAAATGAATTAATCCCCTGGTCATTTATTCATTCAATTCGGTTTGTAAGTTGATTACATCTGTATCCCTCAGATTTCAAATAAACTTATAGTTGTTCATTCTAACCAATAAAATGACTCACCAAACTTATACCTGATTAACGGATAACTCTGTTTTCTGTTTTATGTAGATCCTCACATGGAACCGCTTAACCAATCACTTCGACCGTTAGACCAAGAAAGTGCGGTGTGTAACGTTAAATCTCATTGGATGGCGGATGAAATTATATCTGGATGGGAACAAATGCCTTGCAATGCATGTTGCTAGATGATTGTAGAACTTTCCGTAAACGAATGGCATTACGTCTTTTTTTCTAAACTCCATTTAGCTACTTAAGTGGGCGTGGCCAAAATTTTGAAGTAAAAGTTGTAAATTAATGCCTAGGTCAGGCCTAAACTAATGGGATCTGTAGAAAAAACAGTTTTGGGGACAAAGAGTAAGAAGTAAGTCAATAAATACAGGTAAAGAAAATTGAGACTTATGAACTGTATTCCTCTATTTAAACTGTGTAGTAAAGTTATTCACAATAACCAACGTGTGATAGACGTGGTACATATTGCATAGCCTTACGTACTACAGGTAATTCAATGTCTTCGAACCTGATTTTGAACACCGCCCTTGGTCCTGGGCATGACTATACCAAAGATGTAATATTTTCTTCGGCCATAAAGTTGTCGAAAGCTGAGCACAGTTATACCGAAAATGTAATAGCTTTTTCGGGTTGTGGCTTCTGTTCTATTCAGCCAGTCTAGAGCAGGACCACTCAGTGTTTGCCCTTTGGAGGGCGTACTTGTCCATTTGGGACGTAAAGCTCCTTAAGGGAGCAGAACTCCTCCGGGAGTAATCGTTTGGTTTTCGCCCCTTGGCTCTTCGCCAGAGAGTCGTGGGGACTTTTAGAAAAAAGGTCCTGGGCATGACTTAAACTGCATCCAGGTTGTGGCTTCTGTTCTATTCAGCCAGTCTAGAGCAGGACCACTCAGTGTTTGCCCTTTAGAGGGCGTACTTGTCCTCCATTTGGGACGTTAAGCTCTTTAAGGGAGCAGAACTCCTCCGGGAGTAATCGTTTGGTTTTCGCCCCTTGGCTCTTCGCCAGAGAGTCGGGGGGACTTTTAGAAAAAAGGTCTTTGGTTCTTCGTGAAGCGTTTCAAGTTTGGTTTCGCTGAACGGCCCTTTGCCAGAGGGTCGAGAGGACTTTGGGAAAGGCACCCTGGTTCTCATGCCCCAGACACGAGGGGACATAAGCAAACGAACGTTTATATTCGGTTGGATGCGATATAACAATCATAATGCAAAAGAGTTTACAGTCTTTCTGTAGTTCTACATAGTACAGCTGACAATTTTTTGCTGTTAAATTTACAACAGCTTCACTGAAAATTCTACAGGATTTGCGTTATTTCGTTTACAATTGACTGTAAAAATAACGCATTTTTGTTGACAATATTGCTGACGGTGGTTTCACTGTAAAATTTACAACTTTTTCTTTACAAGGTAAATAGCACCGTATTCGTGTGACAAAACGATTCCGAAGCTGCTCCGTTATCAAGTCGTCAGTAATACAGGACCATTCCCAGTTAGGAAATTTTACTATTGGTTAGTTGGTTAGTTCAGTCCAGGCCGAAATCCTTGCGGCTTTTTGGCGAAAAGTGCAGAGAATTAGTTATTTCAGAATGTAGCTAAGCATTAATTGAAGTGAAGTTAAGAAGCCTGCATAGAAACCTCGCGCAAAAATAAATTTTCGGGCACAAACTTGGGGGATAGAAACTTCGATATGAGCGACAACGAACTAGTTATTAAGGACCGGACCCTCCTGGGCTCTTCCCCTGATATTTTCAGATCGTTCATACACTGCGTACACTGATGATAGCACTCTGCTTAGGCAGTTTTAAACTGTCCCCTCCCTATGGACCTTGCTTGCTTGGGCTACAGCCCTGATATATTCCACAAGTCATATTGCAATCATGATTGTAACTGCCTTGTGACTGTATAATTTGAACTGGTTAGGCCTGTTATTTTTCCGTAAACCTCCCGGTATACGAAAGGTAGTAAACAGATATTAGGTCATAGTGTATGAAACCAGGGACGACATCGAGGGAGTGGGGTTACTGTGGGTGGAGTGGGGTGGAGATTGGGTGAGTGTGGGGTGGGGTGGCGGCTGTGTCATTTGGCGCATGTGCCAAAACTGTTGGCTCACTAAGTTTATTTATGTCAGTATAGGTTAACTGAACAGACTTGTACGTTTAAGTTGACCGGAGAAAAAAACCAGAGCTAATTGGGGATACAAAAATTGAAGGAAAGGAAAGAACAAAAGGAAAAGGAAAGAATCCCGTACAAATACACTTGAGCTGTATTAAAATTGTTTAGTTTCGAGTATTTTTTTTGTTTGTTTGTATAATTCTCATACCAGCTCATATGATACTTAATGGAAGTTATTCATCGCCCGTGACAGTTCCAATTCGTCCGACCCATTGCTGTATTCTCTCCCCGCAGAGTATAGACGAACCCGATTAGCGCATTTTTTAAGTGACTGTAGGCAACCATTATAGTGGGGTCCATCAGCCTTTAATCATCTTCATTTATTGTCTACATGAATTTCAAATCCTCATATTCAGTGAAGTTGAGAAAATTAAGATACACTTCAGTGTACAACCATCCATGGAACAGGTAAAGAAGGAAATTTAAAGATTAAAAGTGATTGACCCTAGTAATGGCCGACTAAAATCAGACCATCAAAATCTGTCCGGATTCGTCTATACAAATGGTGAGGATGCAAGGGATCTATAACCAGAACACTCTCTATGCATGCTGAGTTGTATGAACTTATCTGAATTTCTAAAGTGATATTTGTCAAAGAACTGTGCCAATTGAGAATTTTGAAAGACCATCGTTAACATTGTTATTTAGGGTGGCGAATGAATAAGGGACCGCGGGATGGGGGGGGAATTCAGCTTCATTTTTCTGCCGTTGGTATTTTGAGTCGCCTTACATTGCTCTTGTATCTTTGAACATATTCGGCCTCTTTGGCGAATACCCCCTATTTTAAAATTCGTGGTCCCTGTGTCTGCAGTGCCTTTAAATTTTGAAGGAACCAGAGACTACCTCTGACATGACAGACCTTCCTGTAGAAGACATGTGTTCGTTCATTTTACAGAAGAGTCAAAGCATGAACTACATTCAAGAAATTTTTATAGAAATATATAAGAATCAAATTAAATAGGTAACTAACTTTTTCGGTCCGGACCGCTACAACCAGGATCAGGATAGGGTTTACGACGGGGACCACCTCGGCAAAGGTATAGATGAACTTCATGTTTGGTGTTTCCCATATTTGGATGTCCAAAATGAACGTACAAGACAAAACCTAGTCTTTTCGTCCGTCCATCGATGGTCAACATTCCAAAATGCATGGGCACATAACTTTTTCTAATGTCCTCCCGACCCCCTGGCAAATGGCCGTTCGGCGAAACCAAACTTCCCATTGATTCCCGAAGAAGCTATTACGTCCACTGAAGGACAATATGTAGCCAACCTCACGGCCCTCAGGCCATTTACACTATTGATTAGTCATGTATGGCTCCATTCTAGACTGGATGAGAAGAACAGATACTAAACATGATCTTAGCCAAAAGGCCGAGAAGTATGGGCATATAAGCTTATAAGCAGGGAGTTGCTAGAGTTGCTCTGGCAACTCCCTTCTTACAGTAAGAGGTCCGGGGTCATGCACTCTGTTTGCTGTCACCGAGCTATCACAATCTCGCCAATGTTTGCCAAGAATTTTAAGTCTTAGGCCGGGTACCCTTTTTAAAATTATTTCGACTATGTAGTGTTTTCACGTGACGTCACAATTGGTAAACCACGCCACAACAGTTGGTGGCGCTCCGCTTGGTCTTTCGGCAGAATAAGATATTCCATAGGCGTAAGAAGCGTGAGGCTGGGGGTACAGCCCCCAGTACAAAGTGAGGGACGGAAGCATGCTTCCGTCCCCCACTTCCCGGGTGAAGAAACCCCTCTTTCATTTCCCGAATCAGAGGTAAACCACGCCCACTGTTGATCAAAAATGAACCGTGTTTCAGTGGAACAATCATCACAATCATCGCACGTCGGTCGTTAGCTGTTTCTCAGCTGGAAGCTGCATGTACACAATTTGCTACATTAGCTAGCTTTCTAAACCAATTTTGCCCACCAAAACTGGCGGGGCTCTGTGACGTCAGGGAAAGCACTCCATAAGAAGTAGCTATTCATAAATATTTTTTGTTAGTATCATGACATGAGTGAGAAAGAACATGGGAGGACGTGGGAAGGGGAACTTTGGGGAACATTTTCTTCATTCAGTCATAGAAGACTATATTATACAACACAGTGGCCCAACCAGACGGGACAGGAACAAATTCCCGCACTAAAGAAAATGTTCAAGTCCTCCCGTCCTCCTGCTTAGTCGCCTCTTACGACAGGCGGGGAATACCGTGGGTATATTCTCCAACCCTCAGTCCACTGGGGGAAAAACTCATTTTTTTACATCGAATATGAAATTTCCAAATATGAAAAGTTCTGAAATGCTATGTAAGATAATTGGAACCAGATTGAGAAGAAATTTGTTGGATCAGGCGGGGTCTTTTTTCAGAATAAGTTTGGGGCTTCTGCTTTTGCCTTTTAAATGTACCCCCCCCCCCCTCCGTCGGGGACGGTCGGCAGTTTCGTCGTGGAGACATAAGACTAATAAAAAAAATAATAAAAAGCCCTACAAGGACTGAAGTTACCGAATGGGTAATCTTGAACATTTTTTCTTTTGAAACGCTATTTTTAATACATATCGGAATCCATTTTCAATCACTTATACTTAGCTCTGTTTTTTTCTTTCCCGAGGGGAAAGGACAGCAATTTTTTTTTAGGGGGGGGGGGCTAAAACTGAAAAGCATAAAGGACTCAAGTTACTGGATGGATGATCAAGAACTATTTTTTTCCTTTATGAACCTTTTTCCTTTTGTAACACTATTTTAATACATATCGGGATCGGTTTTAATCCCTTCTTACTAGCTCTGCTATCCCCATTCCATGTATCTTTTCCATCTTTAATCCGTGCGCGCAACGTCACACATAACCAAGACTCGTGTTGCAGACATGGGAGCTGGAAGTTCTGCGTGCAGACCTAGGGTAGCACCAGCGGGGAACTTGGCGTTGAGAAAATCCAGTTTCGTCGGGAAGCCTTCATCTATAGACCCACGATAAAAGACATAAGCCAGATAAATTGCAGTCACCCGGAGTGGACGATCTTCTTGATTTGCTTACCAACAATTCCGAATTTTTACAAAAACGGACAAGAGGTTGTTCAGGTGCATGCAGTGCCCAATGGTCTGCTATCTGACCTGCCCCGACAGTCGAATTCTAGCAACGGTAATGAAAGTCAAATCGGTCAGGCCGTTTTCAGCAACATATAATAATAAACAGAGGTATGAGAGTGTCTCCCCCTAAGTCTGATAAAAAAATTCATTTGAAGCATTCTTGTTTTGTGACATATTTTCAAACATATTGGAAGAAAAATCATTTAAAGTCTGGATTTCGGGCAGTCACGTAGAAAATTTCATCTGGACCTTGCAACTGAATACAACGAAGATTCTAAATAAAGTAAAAACATTTGTATGTTTTCAATTCCATTGCATAGTTTCCCCGAAAAGAGACAAGACCGTTGCATCTGATTGTAGAAATACCTTTTATCTGGTAATGTTCTGATCGCTTAGCAAGTTGTTTTTTCTATTGAAATGAAGATTTCATTTCAAAGGAAAGCTCAAAATACCTGAAATAACGACTGCTTCATTTCTGGTTACCAGTCTGGGAAATGCCATTTCCGACTGTCTGAGGTTAGATTTTTTAGCAAATTTTCTTCACGCTAGGCGCCTACTGATGGCGGTGCTCCGCTTAGATAGTGTTTTGGTCGAATACTTAACAGAACAATGCATGCTTGCAAATTATTCTTCGTTTGGGGGCAATATTATGAAGTGAAAATTTCATTGCGAAAGAAAGCTCAAAATAACGACCGCTTTGTTTCTAGCCTGGGAAATGCCATTTCCTGCTGTCTGGGGTACTCAATTCTTCAAAATTTTCTGTGCGCTCCACCTAGATAGTCTTTCGGGCAGGATTACATTTTTCGGACAAAAAGCACAATTCTTACCCCTCCCAATCTGAAACGCTACCGTACGCCTATGTCATTATTTAAAATATAACGTCAGATATATGGAAAGCCAACTTACCCCAACAAAACTGCAAATCACTCCCTACTTAATTTTTCTCAAAAGAGGGTCACTAAAACCTAAAATTCTGTCATAAAATTACAATTTTCCCCAATATGAGCTTGGGGTTGTTAAAAGTGGCGAAATTTTCCAAATTTGACTGATACTTCCGTAGAATGAATAACCAGAGCCAACTTTGTTAATCACTCCGACATTTGACCTAATTTTGCTCTTGAAAGGCATATCATCAACACTCAATAAAAGAACCCAAATTTTTCATTTTAACCTCAACAAAAAACAACTTTTTCTTTCATTAAATTCCAAAATTTCTCCAACATAATAAGCTCTTAATTTTCAAATCTTCGTTCAAAAAAGGGTAATTTTTTTCGGGCAAACTTCCAATCTCGTCGGACAGCCTTAATACGTAGGCCTAGTACGATGAAATGCGCAACCCCAAAACAATTTCAGCTGTCGCCTATGTAACGTTATTTTGCCCATACGAAGGATATTCTTCAATAAACACCCAAACTTTTTAATGGTCCTTACAAATGCCAAATCTCTTTCAACATTTTTCAGTTTTCTTCAAAATAAACTCTAGATTTTTTTAGAGTATTTGTTAAAAAGAAAGCAAAAACTTTCGGCGCCCTACGCGCGCCTCAAATTCTATATGCCAAGTCACGTCACTCCGGCACTAACTCATCGCCTTTGTCGGGGTCTCCCATTGCTTGCCCCTGTCGGGGAAATTTTCCCCCTGTCGGGCAAATCCAGGGGCCACACCTGATGACAGAAAGAATAAAATTAACCTGAGAAAATAAGAACTTTAAGAGGCTAGTTCCAATATCGATGGGACGAGTTGTCTGCTGAAACATGGCTGAGGTGGGGGAAAACTGACGCCGCAATTAAGAGCATGCGAAAGTGAAGCCGAGGAATGAGGGAACCTAACTGGGGAAAGAAAGGCAGCTTTACAGAAGGTCGGGAAGTTCAGACGAAGATTCAAGTCAACAACATCCGTCGGTGGCCATTGTCGACTTATGATCCTCCATGAATACGTGGCTGGCCCCTGAAGGGTCGTCGGTAAGCCATCGGAGATCCAGTTGCTACATCCGGGTCAGAAACAAAATTGTATGCTCGGGGTAAAAGTTTTGAGCCAATCAGTTCCATTGCCATAGGAGGACCGCCGCCCTGCTAGAAATTCCGGTCTACCTTTTACTGGCGTAACAGGTTCAGTCAGGTTTTGTTGGAATTTTAATGGGTTTTAGTGGGTTTTTACTGGTTTTGTCAGACACTTGACACCAATTGCCTGTTACCTGACTAGAATTTACTTGTGGCTTTCAGGAACCTGTAGAAAACCGACACTAATTCTCTGTAGCTTGACTGGAATTTTTACTGATTTCAACAGGTCTTGTCAAGTCTGGAATTTTCAGCAGGGCGGCAAGCCCTGCTAAAAACATTTCTCCGACAGACCGTGACCTACGTGGAGCCAATTTCCTGACAAGGATGTACGGAGGAATACAGAAAGATAAGGATTAAAGAACGAAAGCACGGGTAGCCTTGCACTTCCATCCAACCTATTGGTTCAAGTTGAGCCAGCCAAGGCCTTTTTCCAGTTGTGACTCGTTGGCTTGTTTTCCCTACTCCATCGCTTATGCGGAGCATCACGTACAACGGCAGTAGATTCCATTTTTAGAGTCTTTGGTATAACTTGACCTGGGCCTTCCGCGTGAGCGGCGCAGGGACCGCGGAGACGGGGCTAGGGGGGCTTCAGCCCCGGCACTCTTTTGACTGTGGGCATTTTGGGCCACCTTATACTGCATTTTGGACCGCCTTAAACTGCATTTATTTTATTGGACATACTGGGCCGCTTCGATGATTAGCCCCCGCACTTCAAAATTGGCTCCGAGGCCTCTTCGGCGGATGCTCTACCAAACACGCGGCCTCTTTCATGAAGGAAGAGACACAGGGGTGGCGCCAGCGGGGGGCCGGGGGACCATGCCCCCCCCCCCCCCCCCCGTCGGGGAAGGTCGACGGTTTCGTCGGGGAGGCCTAAAAAATAAAAAAAAAAAAATAATAAAAAAATCCCACAAGGACTGAAGTTACTGGATGGGCGATCTAGAACGTATTTTTTGTTTTGAAATGCTATTTTGATACATATCGGAGTCGATTTTTAATAACTTCTTAACTCTGTTAAACCCCAATCTATGTTTCTTGTCCTATCTCTTCCCCCGTCGGGGAAGGACGGCAATTTTTCGGGGAAGCGTAAACATGAAAAGCGTAAAGGACTGAAGTTACTTGATGGATAACCATGATTTTTTTCTTTTTGAACTATTTTTTTCTTTTGTAACGCTATTTTAATGCATATCTGAATCGGTTTTAATCACTTCTTACTAGCTCTTCTATCCCTCATCCCTTCTTCAATCCGTGCGCGCAAGGTCATACCTCCGTCGGGGACGGGCTACCCACCCCCTGTTGTTGAGAAAATCCAATTTCGTTGGGCAGTCTTCACCTACAGACCTACGATAAAAGATGTGGGTCTGTAGTCACTCGGACGACCTTCTAAATCTTGCTTACTAGATGACCACATTCTTCAAGGAAACTCACAATTCCGAATTCTTCTTACAAAAACGGACTTGGTGTTGTTCATGTGCGTGTAGTACCCATTGTTCTGCCATCTGGCCTGCCCGGACAGCCGAATTCTCACAAAGGTAATGAATATCGGCCATGTCGTTTTCAGCTACATATAATGATAAACAGTGGTGTGAGAAAATCTCCTCATAAGTGCGAGTGAAAATTTATTTGAAGGCACCTTGTAACGTGCCACATTTTCAAATACGTTGGGAGCAAAACCATTTATAGTCTTGAGTTCGGGCAGTCACGTTAAAAACTTCATCTATTTAGTGGAACTTGCAATTGAATTCAACGAAGATTCTTAATACAGTCAAAAACATTTTAGTATGTTTTCAATTCCGTTGCATAGTCCCCCCCCCCCCCGAAAAGAGACAAGACCATTGCATCTGATTGTAGCAGTTCCTTTTATCTGGTATTCTATTGATCATTAGCAAGTTGGGTATTTTCTCTATTGATATTTTAAAGGAAAGCTTAAAATAACAACGGCTTCATTTCTAGTTACAAGTCTGGGAAATGCCATTCCGGCTATCTTAGGGGTTGGATTTCTTAACAATTTTCTGTACGCTCCGCGCTTACTGATGGTGGAGCTCCGCATAGATAGTGTTTTATTCGAACAGATAACTGAACAGAACAATGCGTGTTTGTAAATTATTCTTCGATTCGGGCAGTATTATAAAGTGAAAATAATTTTATTGCCAAAGAAATCTGAAAGTAAGGGCTTCTTTAATTCTAGTGACGAGCCAAGGAAATTGCCATTTCCTGCTGACGGGGGGTTCTCCATTTTTCAAAAAGTTCTATGCGCTCGACTTACAAAATCTTTCGGGCAGGATTACATTTTTGAGGACGAAAGAACAATTCTGCCCCTCCCAAACTCAACTGACACGCTCCCGTACGCCTATGACAATAAATAAGATATAAAACTTCAAATATATGCAAAGCCAAATATTTTCCTCGGGAGAATGCTCCAATATTGCCCGAGGGCCTAATTCTGCATGATGATATTCAGTAACCTCAACAAAACTACAAATCACCCCCAACTTGATTTTCCTCATGAGAACGTCAGATTCCTCCATAAAACCTCAAACCTGTCATAAAGTTACAATTTTGCTCCAATATTAGCCGCAGATTGTTAAAAATGGCAAAATTTTCCAATTTCGATGGATACTCCGTACAATAAATAACCAAAGACAACTCTGTTAATCACCCGGCAGACTACCTAATTTTGCTCCTGAAAGGCATATCACTTAAAAAAAGAAACCAAATTTTTCATTATAACCTTACCAAAAAAAACAAATTTTCTTTTATTACAATCCAAAATTTTTCCATCATGATAAGCTCTTAATTGTGAAAGATTGGTTCAAAAAAGGGGAAAACTTTCCGGGCAAACTTCTAGTCTCGTCTCAAAGCCTTAGTTAGAAAGTAGGTCTTGTACGATTCAATGCGTAACCCTAAAACAATTTCAGCTGTCACCCATATAACGTTTTTTATTTTTCCCTTATGAAAGACAGATTCTTCAATAAACACCCAAAATTTTTTAAAGTGCCAATAAAAGCCAAATTTCTTTTATGAGTTTTAATTTTTACTTCAAATAAACTCCAGATTTTTAAGTATTTGTTAAAAAGAAAGCCCAAAATTTCGGCGCGCCCAGCGCGCCTCAAATGTTGCAAAGTCACGCTCAGCCGGGACATAACATCGCCTTTGTCGGGGCCTTGAAATACTGGCACCCCTGTCGGGGAGCTTGGCCCCCCTGTCGGGCAAATCCTGGCGCCACCCCTAAGAGACAGTATTAAAGAAAGAGCCGTAAGAAACCATGTGGAATATGGGGGAAGGCGACTATACCCGCCTGCCTATTTTCATCAATATGCCTACTTAAAAAAGGACAATTTGCTGTCACGGTGGAGATTTCTTGAAAGTCGCCTAACATTGTGGATAAAACCCATATGTTTTACAGCCCTCCAAAACCATTACGAATGGATCAAGACATATTATTTTATAAGGAAAGAGACATAAAAAAGCTTGTGTAATGTAAGATCAAAGTGGAAAAATCAAATTATTAAAAGGATTTCTTTTCGGAGCATTTGGCGCTCACTAATCATACGTAGGCTTATCGATAGAGGGCATGGGCGCGAGTAGGCGGCAAGATCGAGATTCTCCCGGGAAAATCAACACTTGAAGACATGATAACGTTGATTACTGATATTGTCATGACTATCCAGAACACGATGACATTTAATAGCGAATGATTACATACAACTCACAAGACATAAAAATGCCATTTTCAAAGCATTTTGGTTAAATTTTCTTGGCGCGCAATCTATCTGTTCCTACAATAGCCTGGATAGTTTGTGTACAGGGGGTTCCATCCCCATGCTGATTCATGACTTCAACCCGGCTGTACCGTACTATACATTTCTTTTCAAGTTCTGGGCACGAGAAAAGAAATTTTCCCAGATTTGATCAATTAAAAGTTTTGCCCTTGATTTTTTGTGTGCGGACGCCCCGGATGGTCATAATGATCAGTTGGCTTCGAGTTAGTTTAGACCTACCCTACGTAGCCTACTGCAGAAGCGTGTGTAGGATTTCGAAGGCAGGACGGTGTGGGGGGGGGGGACAGACGGTGACTCCCCCGACTACACGGATTTTCATTCTTTTTTCTTTTTGCTTTTCCGCACTTCAGTTGTTGGCGACCGACTTACGTCGGCATACTTGTGCTATCCGAATTTTCAAAGACTTTTTTTTGGGGGGGGGGGATTTTGGGGGGGAGGGAAGGAGGGGGAGGGGGCAGTGGTGAATGGTTAAGCTTTAAGGTCTGAATTCTCAGTGTGTCTCTTCAAACTTTGCATCTTCCTCGAACCTGTAAATCCCTCGACTTAGTGATTTTCCCCGGACTGACTTGGAGGGGGGCTTATGTGTTCCCCTCCCCCCGGCCACCAAACCGCTACTGGCCTACCCTGCGGGAATTTTTGGTCCGGAAAACACAGTTCAGCTAGATCATCATCGGAAACGGAAGTTCCGCGCAAGTTTACATGTCAGATATGTTTTCTACTGTTCACTCCACCCCTTACCAAAATATTTCGCATGCGTCTTCATTTTGTGGTCAAAATATCATGTTTGTGAGGTCTTGATTATATGACCGCACGTCCCACTATTGGCCCGCTCCAGGGGGGGGGGGGGGGGGTCATGATGAAGTTGAACAACTCCCTGACACTAGAAGACATGTTGCAACTATGATGTGGTTTTTATTTATAACGGCGTAATTTTTATGGATTGAAATTTTCAGAAAAATAAGCATTTTTTCATGTAATACTGTGTCCGTATTACAGAAAAGTGTTAGATGGTAAGAAATAAGATTGGACGAGGATTAAAAATGGCCGCTTCCATGAACAAATTGCAACGTTTTATACAACCCAAATTATTCAATGTTTTCTGCGTCATTATTCTAATATTAGAACCAAAATTCATCGTGAATGGAACTTCTAATGAAAAGAAAACAGTCGATGTATTCGAAACAGATGAAAGTGTTGCCGATGTAGCAGAGCAACAAGAACAACTTCACGGAGACTCCCTGCATTATCAATACGATGTCAACGTTGACACAAACCCAAGGCTTACCGTTAGGCCTAACGTTAGGTCTGATGCAGTCAGTGTGAGGCCTATTCATAACATGTATGGGAAACCTCAAAATGAAGCAAAGGAGTGCCACGAACGAACTGGAGATAACACAAAAGAATGTTCGCAACTCAATAACGAAGTGACGTCACTTAATCATTCATTGCTACGAAAGTTTGAGGAATGGAAGTTCGCCAAAGTAAAACTGCTGAAACAGTTTCCAGTTGATGAAGAGGTTAAAAATTTTGTGCGCCAGGTCCCGAATGCACTTTTCTCAAAGGTTTTGCCTTCCCCTCTAAAAGCTTATGTGAAGTTGGCCATTGCATCAAATAAAGTCCTGACAGAAATACTAGATCTTCATCCAGATGTGACTGAGAGTGACTTCTTTGTTGCTTTTGTCAGCGGTAATTCATTTCTAGACAGTTCTGAGCCAATGGCGCACAGATATGGTGGTCACCAGGTGTGTGTGGTGTTTATTTCATGTACAGTAGGGTGCAGTAGGTGACTAGGTTTTTGCCCTGGTCATTAATTATGCTGGTGGTTTTGGAAGTAACTTTGCCCTCAAGTAAGAGGCCTAGGCTAGCTGTTTAACCTTGGATTAACTACCAAACTTAGCCTAGTCAATGATAGTTTTCCAATATTCAGTAGTTTGCATTTCAAAGGAAAAAACTACTGCAAATTGAATGAACACTGAGAAAACAGACCGACATGTTTACATGACAGATGCAATGGACAAGTGGTAGATTGAGTTGGTTAATGAAATTGACCATATTTTTGAAAACTTTTAGCCCAAGTGAAGATATTTTACCTATTAATTCCAAATGGTCAGCACCAAGGGATTAATTGGTAGGTGCTTGGGGCAAACTGGTCAACACTTGAGGAACAAACTGGTTTGTTGGTGCAGGGAATGGGTTGAAATCGAACAGGCAAACAGGTGAAATGACTATCAACCTATTTGTGGGTCCCACTGGTATTTCCAGTGTTGACTGTTTTACTCATTGTCAAGCCTCAAATTTCTGCCAAATAATTAAGTCAAAGTCAGGAGGAAAAAAGTGCTGAGTTCCCATGGTTTCAATTGTTTTAGGCTATGCATACAGTAATTCACTACCAGCTTACTACTGTGATTCACTTCTGGAAGCCTTATAACCATAACACTTTATTGTAAATGCCTAACAGTTTGCTCAATAGTTAATCGAAGCCACAGCTTCGATTGTAGGAATTGCTCATTCAGTCACGTGGTTTTGTGCCTTCGTGAGCGGTCAGAGCGGGTGAATATTATATGTGTTCCTTTTGCATTCATATTGCAATCGCACGCTGTTCGTTTGTACAGTGAAACAGCTGCGCAGTTATGTTAAGTTGTTCTGTAGGGGGATTTTCAACAAAGTTTAACTATTTCTTTATAAGGGGATTTGCCCGAACAACTCCTGTATAGTAAGGTGGTAATGTGCAAATACTGTAATGAAGTTCCACATTCAAAGGTATTGTTCTGCATTGAAGGCCTCCTCTCTGGTTGAAAAAAGGTGTAAATATCGTTTGCAAACAATTTATACCTCTCAGGGATTTCAAAATAAATTTGAAAGGTTGCATTTTCAAACATATGCCACTTTGTTTTGTCGGAACTGTTTCATCAAGCAACTTCGTCAACCGTACTCAATTCAATGTAAGCAAGTCGCCTAACTTACGTTTATGCATACATGCAGCTAGCTATAGTTAGTGTACGTACTGTACTGTGTGTCATGATTGCGACAGTAACCAAGGCCAGGGAACGATCTACCAATTTCAAGGTATTAAATTTGTCGTTGATTTCATTATCCTGTGTGGGCAATTTTTGTTGTAGTTTATCAACTACCGGTACCCGTAAAACAAAGGAAAAGACAGTCTACCCACGGTTATCGTAGTTCTCAGTAAAGGACAAACGTTATGTATCGACGGTCGCCGTAGTTGCCCCCTATATATTTGTATAGGGAGCAATTACGCGACTGTCCATATGTACTGTTGTCCTTTAGGCTTTATTGAGGACAAAAGTTGTCGTAGTCTTGCCCAAACACAGTTACGAAGGCCTAAAGCCTAACGTTACAGAACAAAACAAGTCTAACATTAACATTTAGTCGTGTCCTAGTTAAAAAGGTGCGCCCAGCATAGGCCTAGACACTGCAGCTACAATCTTGAACAAAACTTGTTGGGACACCCCGCTCCCCCTTCCATTGTGCTGTTATGCTGTTCATGGTAAAGAGCCATTCATCTTGACACAACATTGGGTGGGGAAAAGGGGGTTTCATGTTAGGCTACTTCGGGGGGTTTCATTTTAGCCTACTTCAACTAAAATTTACGAATAATATGTAAAGTGTCCCAACATTTTTGTCCAAAATTGTAGTTTACTGCTTGTAATGAAAGTCTCGTTAATCTAGTGTCGATACTTTTGCACAGAGTTAGGCCTGTGTCATCACCAATAGTGTATCACACAGTCTGAGGTAAAGTTTAAAGAGGTACAAAGATTTTGGGGCAACGCTACATCCAGGTTGGGCAACTGATTAAAAATAATAGCTTACCGATACTGTTACATCCATGAAAGTACTTTCATTTAAACACCAGTGCTCAGTAGAATACATAATGTAACTGGTTTTTCTCACATAGACCTTCCCAAACAAATTACAAGAAGCAATGCCCCCCTCTGCATGTATGGGAATTAATATTCCACTTTTGTCCAGGAACCAGTTCCAACAATATGCTTCATTTTGTTTATAAGAAAGTCCCAAGTGTGCACATTTTCAAGGCTTCGATTAGTACTTGCCATGCAAGTACAATTTTCTAGTTTCCAAAAGGCATTCAGTACAGTCAATGGTGGTGATTTCTTCTGAGGAATAGGGCTAGCAGGTTGCATACACAGTCATGCAGGCAACATCGACAATTGGGAAAGTGGTTGATCTTGCAAGCCTAGAGCAAAGCAACTGAACTCCCTTGCGTGTGATGTGGGAGCTTTTTGTTGTACAGCTTTTTGGCTGCAATGATAAGAGAATCCTACAAAGTCATTATGATGTTTGTGTGTATGCGTGTGTGTGTGTGTGTGTGTGTGGGAGTTAGACAAGATTTAAAGACACACCAACACGAAAGTGTTATATAGTGTAAATCAACTACTGTAGATAAAAAGTTCAAAGCTTAAATGTACCCTCAAATACTGTTCAAGTTCACATTTGACCTCCCTCTAGTCTCCTCCCACCACAGGCAGGAAACACTGTCGGCCCAAAGGGGCAACCATGAAGAGGCTTGCTCAGTTTGTGGTGCTGACAACCTGCCATTCATACTGTAGGATGGGTAATAACGGCCTCTTGTGTGCATTTTACAGGCGATAGTCAGGCACAAAAAACTGTACTCACCACACACATCGACCTTGTGAATCCTACCTGGATGCAGTTTAACATCATACTCAGGACCCGTGTGTGTGTATACATGCTCCTTTGTGTCGCCTTACTCATTAGCACAATTATCAAGATAGGAATAATGGTGAGGGTCAAGGTCATCTGGGGTCACCAGAAGTCAAACTCTAAAAACCTTGTTTACAGGATATCTCAAAAAAGGAAACTTGAATAAATTTCATATTTGGTATGTGGATGCCTTTTGGTTATAGGATCAAATCTATTGTTTTTTGTGAAAATCAAAGGTCATCCTTTTGGAGTTAGCAAGGGTCAAAGTCTTTATATTTTGTTTACATAATATCTCAATGTAGGAAGCTGAAATGTACAGTATACTTGGCACAGTATGTACCAAGTATAACCATGTGTAATGGTGAGGAAAAGAATTCTCTAGTTAGTGGTGGAGGTCAAAGGTGATCTGATTCATTGTGTGCCAAAAATGGAAGAGACTCACATGATGCAGTATTTCATTGAGCAGTAGAGTAAGAAGCTTGGATTGATGTCATAGTTGGTACGTGCATGGGCTATGAAACACTTCAAAAAAAGAAGAAAAAAAAATTAAACATACACATCAGCAACAAGGAACACCCTTTGCTCTCTGGTTATTTTGAGTTATGCATAATACTGCACTGTAGGTTTATGGAATCCAAAGAACAGCACTTGTACTTATGCAAAAACGAGCACATAATTTGTATCCCAGTGAATTAGAATGCTGTAAAGGTACTGCTGTAGTTGGGAAATGCTATTCTTTACACTTGTGTGCCAACTTTAAGCTGAAAATCAAGTTTGACATTTGTTAGTTTATGAAATAATGGATCTTATATTACTTTCCTACTATCTCCGATTTTAATTGCAGTTTGGCAGCTGGTCAGGTCAACTTGGTGATGGCAGAGCACATCTTCTTGGAGAGTATGTGAATCAGTGAGTCAGTTGGTCTTAAAATTTGATTAAAGGGCAAAAACATTTTCCCCAAATTTGTTTTGAAGCAACAGCTAAATGTCACAATTTTCATCTTATTCCTCTTTAGAGAATCTCAGTTGCATAATATTTTAGTATTATGTGTTGCATATTCAAGGTACAGTATACCAAGCAGTTACTCTAAGTGCAATATATGGACCCTTGAATACAGTGGTCTGTGACATGTTGAAAGTGTTTCAGCAAAGAATGGGTGGGGATACCCAACTTTAGTTGTTAATTACTCAAAAAGTAGATGGCTACAGTAGAAGAACTCAAATTTGTTGTAGCTGTGCATATGATCTCTAGCTATGAGTGCAACCAAAACATCTCTGATGAACTGTTCATATTTTGTAATGCTTAAGGGCCCACAGTACCTTCTTTATGTGGGATGGAAGGGCCATTTTCATCTAGTAATTTGACTACGAAGGAGGTACAGTACATAACACATATGGAATTCTTGGAGCATTACCACTAGACATGTTTCCTTGGTGAAAGTTTCAATTCTGTATACATGTATTTGTCCATGGGGTCAACAACCTCTCCGAAGGAGGGTCCCTTCTTTGAAAAGTTTCCCTGGAACCAAGTTTAGACCCCTGCCAAATATTTGTTTTAGATATCTATGTTGTAATGCTCCTGCTTATAGTCAAGTGACCAAATATTGCAGTGGTGAGGTACTGTATAATATTAAGGCCCTGTGTACCATTGGTAGTAGGCTCAGGTGGTCAAAAAATTATAAAAATTGCTTCTGGAAGTTGAAAAATTGAATTTTTAGGGCCCACATATCCAAAATTCAACATTTCTTATTTGAAATCAGATTACATTACCATTAGACATTACAGTCATCAAATTTGGGCCTTACACTCTTTCCTATGAAAAGTCAGCAGCATTTTAAATTAATGAAAAATCTCAAAAGCAACTTCTGGCATGAAAATATGGTATGACACAATACTTTTTACAGTAGAAGTCTGTATCTTCTAAACCACTTGAGTTGTTGGCCCCAAAATTTCAGTGAGTTCCATTAGTCTATGCTGCAACATAACATGGGAATCATTAAAATATGAGATGGGCACCTGGGGACCATTTGTTGAATTGGCCAGGAATGAACCTAGGCTGTAGCATATGTGTGTTTATCAGATCCAAATCCAAAGACTGGGGATTCCTTAACAAGGGGAGCATAAAGCATCTTTCAAGTGTAGAGTCAAAGTCAGACATACATTAGAGTCTATGAAATAAAAGGTCAATTGAAATGATAATGGGTTGTATTGCCAATGCACAAAAATGTATGACCCTACTTACAAACCTTGACCAACCTTGCAGTGTCGAGTCATATACTGTACAAGTCCCCTGTGAACATTGAACATGCTGTAAGAAAATAACAAATATTTCAAGGTCATATATGATTGATCATAACATTGATCTCCAATGCATTCTTCTTATTGAAATCAAACCAATTATGATTGAATGTAGGCAAAACAGTCCAGATCTTAGTTGAGATCAAATCAAATACCTCAGTGTACAATTGAAAGATTTAACACTAGGTTTGAACATTTTGAAACATGTTCTTTTTTTTTTTTTTTTTTTTTGCTTTTTTTTTTACAGGAAAGGTGAAAGATGGGAGCTGCAGCTAAAAGGCTCAGGTTTAACTCCTTACTCCAGGAGAGGAGATGGTTTGGCAGTCATTCGATCCTCTGTACGTGAATTCTTGGCTTCTGAGGCAATGTACCATCTTGGCATACCAACCAGCAGAGCTGCTAGGTAAAATACACTGCCCCTTACAAGTGCTGATTAATTATTAAGGGCCAAACCTCTCTCCCCAAAATAAAATTTTGGTACAGGGGTTCCAAAATTTTCAATTGGCTCAGCTCTTTGATTGACATCTAGTTCAAACAATGCAGAGTACCAAAGCTTATATTACACAGCATGAACAGTACTGAGAGTGTTTTGATTATATAAATGAGTTTTTTCTTTACTCACCTTGAAGCAATAAAGTGAGATTGTATCTGGATGAGCTTGAATTTCAGACAATTGTGTGTGTGGGGGAGGGGGGAGCTTAAGTAAGAAGGTTAGGAGAATTGGAATTGTTTTGGGTGAAAGAACTGGACTTTTAAAGGTTAAACAATGATGGATCGTGCATTAGCACAAGATAATACACAGTTGGAGGGTTAATTCAAGTGACACTTGAGAGGGGCAGATTAGGATTAAACAAAAGAATGCATTATCCATTTCTAATGTACAAATTTTAAATTGCATTCATTCATACACAACAATATTTTGATTTTAAAAGATGCAAAAGGAGTAAAAACCCATTTTAAAATAACTTCAACAGCACAATCCCAAGTAGAATGGAGAAGTCCAAGATTAGCACGTTATATTCATTACCAAGAGGTAATGGCAGGATAACACACAATAATCTGACAGCAATGAACCAATAGAAATTGAGGATTAATATCACCAAGTATAAATGAACCTTCCCTATCATAGACATCATTTTTGTACAGGGATGAAAATGACACCCGATAAGATTTATTCATTCAGTACTTGCCATGATGTTGTTGCAATAAGCTTAAACATTTTTGGCAGGCTATGAAACATGAGAATGCTTCCATCTCTTGTTAAATACTCTCACAAAAGTGTCAAATGTTTCTGACATTCCACATAACTTAAAGGAACAACAAATACATGTATGCTTGCCTTGTGGTTAGTATGGGTCCTTTGGGACATCACAACTGTCAGTTTTTTTATTGCTAGGACAGCAAAATATCTGAGTGTACTGTGTAGCAGTGAAGCTGTTTGCATATTATGTGGTTGCAAGATTGTATTGTCTCAAGGGGTTGCTGTTGGGAATGCTTAGTTCCTAAAAGAACAGGATAAAGATTGGTAACATTCTTTGTGACTGTCTTAGGTGAATGTTTGTGGGGTGTAGGAAACATATCACTTCAACTTTTCAAGACCTTTATTGGCTGCTGGCCAGAAAGAGGATTACCAAGTACCAACCAAATTTTAATGCTCACTTTAAGAATTCTAAATGAAATGGTGCTAGACTTTATGGCAGAAATAATGACTTTTTCTCCACACTCCATCCAGGGTACTGGTTCATGTCCTCAATCTCTGTTTAAAACACCCCCTTTTAGGACCAGTGCTTACATTCCAATGACTCATTCAACTGCTGTACCTCATCTTTGGAAGGACATTCCATTTCACACTAGGCATTCTACAAATACTTTTACCTTTAAAGCCAGTCTTTATAATTATTGTCTAAATTAGCCGTCTCTTTGTAATTGGTTTTTGTTTCCTTTCTTTGCTAAGCACATTTGTGGTATCATTTATGGACCATATAAATGCTGACCTGTTATGGTTCTATCATTGCTGTATTCTTTGATTATAGCTTGGTTGTGAGTGATGACCCTGTTTGGAGAGATCAGTTCTATGATGGAAATCCTAAGAAGGAGAGGGCGGCGGTGGTGCTCCGTCTTGCCCCCTCATGGTTCAGAATAGGTTCACTAGAAATCTTGTCAAAGAATGGAGAGATTACTTTGCTCAGGTAAGAATCAGGTCTGTAATGTTAGATTCTTTGTTGAGATTGTAAAATAGGGCAGAAGGTCAAGAAGATGCCATGGTTCTCTTGCTGTTTTGAACTTTCTGTCGAACTGTCAGGCATGGTAGGATGGAAAAAAATATTTGGGGGAGGGGTGGGGGCTTGAGTTCCAGCAAGATTATCTAAGCAGTTGGAGTACATGACAGACTGATGATGTTTAAAACATTCTGAAGGCCCTGAGGTTGGTCAGTCATTAAGTGTTGCCCATTGTGGACATAGCTTCCTTGGGAAGCAGGAACTCCTTCAGGAATGAAACATTCCTTTCACAAAACAGCTTTTGCCAGAAAGTCAGGAAGATGAGAATAAGGTGAGTAAATGAAGGAGGATGGAACAAAAACAGGAATAAGCAAAAATCTTATCATTTAATTGTACCAAAATGAATTCAAGGAAACCTTGACACGATTTTGCATCCTGGTTCAATAGTTTTATAATCTCATTTCTGGCATTTTCAATTTTGAAAGACAGCTGACTGATTTCATCATTGACCAGTATTTTCCAGAGACTGCAAAGCATGCTGGTACAAGTGACCGCTACCTAGATTTCTTTTCATCAGTTGTTTCACAGACAGCAGTGCTGATGGCTAAATGGATGTCTGTTGGGTTTGCTCATGGTGAGTAATGTGTAGCATTTTAAAAAAGAAAAAAAAAAACACTTTTATTTCTGCAAAAGTAGATATTTGTCTGTCCCCTCCCCCTGATCCACACTCCCACCAGACCTTTAGCCAGCGATATGCCTTATCATTTCTGAGACAGGCAAAATGAAACTTAAGACTGCCAAAGTTTGAACAGACAGCTTCTGAGATATGGACAATATAAAAATGGTAGTTACAGAAAAGACTTAAAAAAAAGAGACTAGACAAAAATCAATAGACTCAAATTACATCGAGGTAGGCTATGCAAGTGCCCCAAAATACATTAGCTGGGAGCATAGTTTTGCATTTGGTATGCTATATATGGGTAGGGTCTTTAGCTTGTTCCATGATGTAGATTATATGGTTGTTATCAGTCACAACTGTAAGTCTCAAATCAGGATTCTGGCTAGAGGCCTTACCCCCACCCCTCTGCCTTCCCTCCTATATGCTACCGTCCGTACACTCTAGCTTATGTCACTATTCATGTTTGACTCTTTAAAATTGTGTGTTAACAAAAGCAGCAATTTGGACTGTTGTCCCATCCTTTGATTTTATGGCATACTGAATACTTTGTTGGATTTTAGAATCATACATGTACAAATTTTGGTGGGATCTGGAAACATTTCAATAATTAACATGTTACTCAACTCTTGTTCATTAATTTATTATATTCATTAAGTTACTTTTCCTCACACAGGTGTGATGAATACAGACAATTTCAGCATTCTTTCCATAACAATTGATTATGGACCGTTTGGTTTTCTGGATGAATACAATCCAAATTTTGTGCCAAATACGTCAGATGACGAGGGAATGTATGCCATCGGTAACCAGGCTACCATTGGTCATTTCAACCTCAATAAACTCAGGGAAGCTTTGTTGCCACTTTTGGATACTGATGGTGTTGCTAGGTGAGCTATGAATATTCATAAATTAGTTTCCAGGATCACCTTATTTGTACAATGGAGTGTTGCCAGGGGATTCTATTTTTGGTTTGCCACACTCACTGACTGTCAAAAAATCAACATTCATCATGTCAGTCATTGGATGTTCCTCAGCTAGTACTCTACAGTTTTTGTGCAGCAGTCAAGAAGGGGCTGGGCTTGTAAAGTCAGTGAAAGCACTCTATGGACAAATCCAATCAGCGCTTGTGTTTAGTGACTGTAGGCAGCCATTAGTGGGGTCCATCAGTCTTAAATCATCTTCATTTATTGTCAAAATGTAATTTCAAATCCTCATATACATGGAAATTGAGGAAATCAAGAGGCATTTCAGTGTACAACCATCCATGATACAGGTAAGCAAAGAAATTGAAAGATATGGTGATAGACCCCAGTTATGGCCAACTGAAAACAGACCATTACTTGTTGTCTGGATTCGTCTATAGGGCATGCATCTTTTCTAGCTGTCTACTGTCAAATATGATACACGCCTAAAGATGCAAAGCTGGTACAGTACATACCATCTTTTTGACATACATGCATTCCAGTTTCTGTGTAGCCCCTAATCTGACAATTGAATGCATGATTTGTTAAGATTGTTTATAAGAATACTCTTTTCTAAGTTGAAAATTTAGTTCTGTCGAGTCCAAGATTGGGAAGATTGTTCACACTGGTAGTCTCATTCTGGATGCAAAGTTTGCACAAGCTGTTTGCATCTTGCTTAGTCTTCTGTATTTCTTCTTTTTTAGAAGTAAGACCATCTTAGCACAGTACTCAGAAATTTACCACAAGGAGATGATGAGTCTGTTCAGGAGCAAACTTGGTTTGGAAGAAGAGAGCGATGTTTCAGAATATTTGGTGGCAATGTTATTAAAGGTACTGTAAAGTAACATGCAGTTTAACATATGCAATATATCAGGTTCAACTTGCTAAGTTTTTACAACCTCTTGTTGTATACTTATCTTAAAGGCAAAATCCATACCTTCTAAGAGTTTTGACTACCCAAATCATCTCACTCAATCTTTTGGAAAACCTGCATTTCAAATATCCATGACAGACTCACAAAACAAACCCTGCCTTAAGAAAAGTACCTCTCAGTTACCATCCGAACCTCAGATATAAGGGATTACCGTACAACCTCATAATATTGCATTCCAATGTCTTGTTATGTTGACTGCTGCAGCATAGCTAACCTTTTGTAGCAGGTATTGAAAATATTCTAATGTGAGCAGTTGAATTAAAATGTACGTCATCTAATAATGTTTCACAGGTTAGAAGTAGGGCTTGTCTCAAAACTTGCAACCCAACAAATGAATAAAATGTTTGAGCTGACTTTATCATAATTGGTAGTTACGTACTCCCCCTTTCTATGCAAAAATAGGTAAGTACCCTTTCACTGAAACTTTTGATTCAACTGGTACTCATATTATGATAACTCCTTTAATTTTTGTAGGAAACTAAAGCCTAAAATTTTCCGATTATTGAAAAATGTGTGATGCCATTTCGGTGGAAATTCAACATGAGTCTGTTGTCCAGGTGTATCACTTGGCAGCATGATGTCATTCCCTAGGAATAGTTTGTGTGTTATGCGATTCCTGTACTATGCTGCATTAGAACTTACTGTGACAATAAGCAACCAATTTTGCTATCATTTGTAGAGGTTAGAATTTTGCAAGTTTGTGACTATCACTGGAAATAGTTTTGCCAGCAATTGAAAGAAATTGTGTTGACTGATTGCCAAAATAATTGCTATCATTTTGTGTGTGGACACCTCTAAAAATAAAAACATTAGAAAAGGGGAGGAGGACAAGCCCTCCCCTTTTATACCCTTCCTTCAGGTTGGTGGTCCACCAACAGACAGATCAGAGGTGGGCCTGCATGTAGCTTTTCGGAACTTTGGAGCTATTCAAATCTTCCTGCCCCAAGCAGTTTGTATTTCCCAAGCATACTTGCTGATTGCCTCCCAAAGCTGTCAAAACTTGACTCCCTCCTTTTGTAGGCATTAAACTCACTGTGTTATCAGGACACTCTCTGTGCATGCTGTGTAATAGGTGTTTCTCTGCCTTTTTAATTCAATGTCAGTCAATGAGCTATGTCTTGTAATTTTGTTTGCTCACCAGGGGATGCCCTTAAAAATAAATTAGGATTGTGTTTGGACAAGGATGAGTTTTGGCCAGCTAAATAAGAGCCCAGAAGAGAATATTTTAGATTGGGAGTGTAAGAACTATCTGGAGTGAGAAGATTTCTTCCAATATAGCCATGTTCTACTCTGTGCCACAGACAAATGCATCATGATTAGTGTAGTTTGAGTTAGACAATAAAAAATATTTTCCTTAAATTATTCCAGATGATGGAAGATACCAAATCGGACTTTACAATGACATTTCGACAGCTGGGAGAAATATCGTTAGAAGAACTGACCAAGGATAACATACCTGATGGTCTTTGGGCCCTTGTAGATGTTAAACAGTCTGCTCATTTTTCACAATGGGCCCATCTTTATGCTTCTCAGTTTTCTTCACTGCTGGAAGCAGACTTGAAGAGAAGGAAGAGAATGAATGGTAAGAACTTAAAATTGCCATTTTTTACTTAAACATCTGCTCAAGTTTTAGCCCTATGTAGCCATCAATGTGTCTTTGTATAAATCATCTCAGAAAATTTATAATTTACTTAATCTTGTCAAGAACTGTTATCAATACTAATTAGATGCCTATTCAAGCATTTGAGGATCACCCTGAAGGTTGACGCTTGAAATCTACAGAGTGTAAACTTTATGTATTGCATCCCAGTGGAGTAAGGAGAAAATTTTCCATCCCCCCCTCCCCCCCCCCCCATCCTCAAATGCTCTAACTTTTTTAACCTTACTATTGTGTGTGAAAAATTTGGTCATAAATATAGACCATGGATGTCTTGGAATTAAATCAGGGGTCGCAAAAGATTATTCGTAATTCAGAAGAGCAATTGCACCTGCTGCAGTTACTTTCAAATGCAAGGTACTCTACTGCCCCCTCCACCCACAGAGTGCCTTCACTGATGTTTCAAGCTCCGCCCCCTTTTGATTTCAAAAAAGGGTAGTACGCTATCTAGTGCAGCTACTCGAGAAGCAGCTTATGACCCATGTGTGACTGCTACACCTAAACACTTTGAATTTTTACTCGACAGTGGGCGTAGCTTCTTACCAATTGAATTGGGAGATCATGTGAAAGCACTCTATATAAGGTACAGATTTATCATTCCATGTGCCAGTCACACTCACCCTCTCACCTCATTTTCTGCTACATACTGCTACATACTTTAAACACATTTATCAGGATATTTGACATAGACTAATTTGAAATCATGTCCTTGTCTTTGCAGCTATCAATCCCAGGTATATTCTTAGAAATTGGATGGCTCAGAAGGTGATTGAAGATGTGGAGAAGAATCAGTTTGACAGTATAAAGAAACTCCATCGAATCCTCCAGGAACCATATACCATACAAGATGAGGCTGAGATTCTCGGCTATTCTTCAAGACCGCCATCATGGGCAAATCAAGTCAGAGTTAGTTGTTCTTCATGACAGGATTATGTTGTGTGTCTGGCATGGATCCATGTGGGGGCTCATCTGGCACATGCTCCATCCCTTTTCCATTGACCAAGGATTTTTTAGCCAACTTTCTTTTAGATATGGGAAGGAAAATATGCATCCCAGATGTTGGGAAATCTCATCTAAGTGCATCTAGAATTCAGATTTTCTTGGAAGAGGACACCCAACCCTACCCCCACACCGTGGCTTCATACCTTTGGTGCTTGCTCGTGTGTGTGCCCCCTTCTCAAAATCCTGGATCCAGGCCTTAGTGTGGAAAATTTCAGCAATAGTTTAACTGTTTTAATGGACTTTTGTACATTTCAGAGGTTGAAATTATCCCATAGTCTTTCATATGTGGTCACTGCAAGAGCATGAAGTATTTAAAGGGAAATATTGCATTTAGATGCTCCAACACAGCATTAAAAATAAATAGCTTTAGTCACTTTCAAATCATTCAGTTTCAACAATAAACCCCAGCAATAGCTTCATCTCCTCAAAATATTATGCACAAGAAGAGTTATAGAACTGGCATCTTTTGAAATGTTGAAAATTTTGGTGAACAAATTATTCTTGAGCAACAAATAACTGAATTTTTATCTAATGGAAACATTTTTCTTGAAAAGAAGGCTACCATACTGTCTTATTTGTAATTGTTTATCACTCTTTGCCAATAAATATAGGTTTTTAAAGGATGAAATTTCCTTGTAAAACAAATGCAACATTTCCCTTTGAGACAGCAAACAGTGGTAATGGTTCCTGTACCTCAGGGTTCTCTTAGGGTTATTTAGATGTTGTGAGGTGTTATTAGTATATGAGGTAACATGATGCCAACTTGGAAACCTGCAGAGGAAAAACTATCACTTCTTCTGTAGTTACAGTGCATTGCAGGTGGCAATTAGGGCAATTTTCTTTGAGGTGGTAGCCAAAATCTGTAAAGTGACCTCCCTCAAAAAGAAAAAGCCAGGGGAAACTGTTCTGTATGCAAGCATATTCACAATCTCAGTTCCAAACCTTAGATCTTCCTCAGGTACCTGTCAACAACGAAATTTTAAACTGATCAAATCTCCTATAGAGCTGAATACTACCCAAAAAGGCAGCTGGTTTAATTGTTTTTAAGTTTTTGGTTCTTCTCGACAGTAATGCAACTTCAGTCTCCCAGCTGATGTTTACGAGGCAACATAGTACAAAAATCTTACTAATCCTCATGACTTCTTTTTGCTTCTCCTTTTTCACGTAATCTTAAAAAGTACCCTCATACAATGCTGTACAACTCAATAAACATATATTTTTCAATCATATTACGTATGGTACTGTGGTTCACCAAGAACTAAGAATGTCAGGTATAAATTAAAGAATAAAATGTTATAATTTACATTCAAAACATGTATTTTCTCTATTTCTTTAATCTGACTGTACACCAGTATTCTTTTCAAGAACCAATGCTTGTCCTGTATACCTTAATGGTATGTATTTATCGCCCCAGACAGTGCCTATTCTCCCAACCTGCTAACTTCTATTCTAGCCCCTCCCACAACTGTCTAAAACTCATTATTATCCAGATCCAATCCTTGTTTATTGCTTAAGAGCATATCCTGGGCATATCCTCAGTCCAGATTGTGTTATTAGAACACTCTTAGTGCATGCTGTGTAATATGTGCTACTTTGTTTTTGTTTGATCAAACAAAGACCTGTGCCAATTGAGAATCTTGGTATACCAAAGGAAAAATTGTGGTTGGAAGTGAGAGTATTTAGAAACTGGTAGTAAATTTACTGTTGTTCTGTTTAAGGCCCAATACTCTCTCTCCAAACAGTAACAATTCTCCCAATAAGCCCCTCCTACAAATGTCTGAAATTTATCTTCATCCAGACATAATTTCAAAGTTTTGCTTCACAGTGAATATAGAAAAGCTCAATGTTTATAAGCAAAACACTATCAGTACAATTCATGCTATGTAGTATAAGCTTTGGTACTCTGCATTGCTTCAATTAGCTGTTAGTCAAAGAGCTGAACCAGATTCAGAATTTTGGTAAACCCCTACAAGAATTGTAGTTTGGAGTGAGAGAGTAGTTGGTCCTTTAAGCAAGCAGTGTGGTGGCAACTGTCAGGAGTGATTGTACTCAACAAAACTCAAAATCTAGGGTTTGATGATAGTTGTATACATCCCTCTGGTGCAGTGTTGTAATCGAGTCACTAGATAAGTGACTGGAGTCACCAGTTTTCAAACTTTTAAGTGACTCGAGTTGAGTCAATGACTCCAGTCACTGTACTATTTCAATGGGGAAATTACTCCTGAATTCTATTGAGTCACTATCATTTTGAGAGAAAGTGACTCGGGTGGTGGCTTGTTACAACACTGCTTTGGTGTTTGGCACAGCTGATTTCTTGGACAGTTAAATTGGGAAAACAACCATTTTTGTCAGAAGATGTTCAGTTCAGGCTTTCTGTGGGAAAAATAGATATCAGCCATCACTGATGAGGCATGCTTCGAAGAGGTATTGAAGAGGTCCTCTACAAGTGGAGTTCCTGAAAAATCCCTGAAGTTCCCTGAGAACACAGTATACACCCTTACAAACATTCCACATGGAATGGATGACCATTGTACAGGACAGGAGGGCTGGAGGCCCCCATTGGCCATTACCTTGCTGAATCAGATACACTTTGGTTCTGCAGTTGGGCAGAAAATAGGAAAGGGGTGGTATCTGGAGTGTTGCAAAAAGTCACCGCCCAGAGAGAAAGAATCCTGTACGGCCATGTGTATGACTATGTCATTACTCATCAGGCCCATAAGGAAAACTGTTGAAATTAGGCTAATGTCTTTTATGGTTCCCAAGATATACTTATTCAAAGTTTGAATGTTTCTGAAGCAAATTGTTGCTTACTCAAAAATAATGTTGAGTGTTGCACAGTATTGACATTTCTTTTGTTATTCCTGTATTAATTATCTCTTAATTCATTACCAGATTGTTTATCGTTTGGTGCTTGATACTTATGATTTTCAAGGAAATAACTTTAAACTTTCAAAATAAAACCCTCAAGAAAAAGTAATGTTACAACTGTTGTTGAAATGAAGATTGTAAAAAAAGGATACAATTAGCCATATGTGGCATGTCCCTCCCTTGACATCACAAAATTTGCATATTGAGTTCATATTTTTGCATGATTAAGTGCAAATCAGAAATTGTCGCGTGAAATGGTCAATTTTTGATGGATTTTGATGGCAGTTGCGGCAGGTGTTTTGTTTCTTATGCTTTTTACATTGAATAACCGATTTAGTCATTTTCATGACACACGACCAAAAATAGGCAATTTTTTGTCTTCCAGTCTGCACTATGGAGTAGGAATCAGCCTCATGGCAATGTTCACTTCTACCTTGCCTTTTCCATTCATTGTGGAATTCCATGACACTGCAAAACTGGATAGCCAAGCTCAGTGCTTGTTTTGGATTTGAAGAGCATGGATGCATTTTGCAGCAGTCTCTCCAAATATGCCAAGTTGGGGTTCAATGTTCGATTAAAAGTTAAACATAGGAAGATAACCTCAGAGGGGATTATGGTGGGGGAGGGTGAAGAAAGTTGCTATATTTGGAATTAAAGCCCACAATCACCTCAGCCAAGTAGTTCCAATTCTCATGGCCTACTTATGTAAGCCCCTCCCACAATTTTCTTAAACTCATCCTCATTCAGACACAATCTCTGTTTATTGCTTCAGGGTGAACATATACAAGATCCCAATGTGTAATCAAATCATGCTCAGTGGTCTATACATACTGTGTAATATGAACTGGAATAACTCTGCATTTTTCTATTTAGTTGTCAATCAGAGAGCTGTGCCAATTGAGTAATTCAATGCAATACTACAAAAACTGTACTTTGGGGTGAGAGTTGACCGCCTTTAAAAGAATTATATCTGTAATATCACAACAAGCAGCAATACCAGACAAACATGATACTAAATTAGTCTCACTATTTTTGTTGACAGTGGTCATCTTTTTATTTCCACAAATGCTTCCATTCTTTGAAAATTGTAAAATATTGCTACACATATATGATAATATACAAAGAGATCTTCCACATAATGGAAGTTGTTGAAGTCAAAGTGCTAAGGTTGACACCACTGAATGACTTCTCTAATCAAGTCTGAGGTTAAGTCCATAGCAATGAAGTCCGTTTTTAAAACTGTTTCTATATGTAGGTATGTAAAATACCAAAGTTTAGTCAAGTCTTCCTAAGTGCACCCACACCCATAAAAACATAGGCATTCATACAAAAGATTACAGAAGTACTATACACTATGTTCCTATTCTTTGCCCTAACAAATTGAAATGGTGGGTTGGGGGAATCCCAACTTCAATTCATATTTTCGGAGGGGAAATTGGCAATATCATCAGTGAAGGGAGCATATCATATGCTCCCCCCTTATCTTCCTTTTCCCTCTCCAAGGCCTATTGTCAGCTGCTTTGTGTTGGAAATGCATAATAAACATTAAGAGAGGCACTTACAAATATTTATCAAATTCTTCGCTAAAGCCAAATACTGTAAAATATGTCAAGGAAACTTAAGGACCCAATTATCAAACATAGTTTCACCTTCTTTGAGTTCTGAATAATTTGCACCTGTCACACATTGACAATACCTGTCAACCCTAATGGTTTGGGAAATTCTTGGTTTCCCCCAGTGTTATATTCTACCCTTCCAGTTGTTTAATGGTTTATCTGAAATTTCTGAAAAATTGCCACAGCAGCTAGTACTAGGATTATTTGAGAAAGTTACTGACACCGGCTGTAAATAAATGTATAGTATATCTATAATTGAATGTAATACAAGTACAACTGATATAGGCTTCTTTTTCTTCTTCTTCTTCTTCTTTGTGTAGCTGCAATGCAAATGGAAAAACAGGGGCAAGTAGCTCTGTTTACATGCCTGTGACTACTCTCTCACCTTAATAGTGCCAAACAGGTTGACTCACTTAATTTGCATCATTTTGTCAAAGATCACCAACTGCACTATTTTTCCACTGATGTCCCTATTTTTTGTTCTGCAAAATGTAGACCTCCCTATTTTGGGGTCGAACAGGTTGATAGATCTGCACTGGCTGAAAAGCATATGTAACAGTCCCACCTGTACAGCTGCTATTAAACACTATAAGAGAGTTTGGGCCTTGAAACAACTAGAGTTTTGAAGCAAGACTTCCCGGCTACACACTTGCCCTATTTTTTTTACTCAATCAATGATATGAAGCTTCAAATAGAAAATACACACTCACTCATAAGCACACACACATTTTCTGAATGCATAGGTTTCTCTTATCCATCTCAAAAATGTAAAACTTCTTTGAACTAATTTTAATTAGTCCTAGTTGGACTAATTTAAATAAGTCCTGGTATGCCCTTCTTCCCTTGGATAAAACTCAAAAGCTCTATATACATACAATAAAATTTTGCTCTTACAGTGATTCCATATCCATTAGAACCTATTTATTATAGGTCTGACATGTATTTAATACATTTTTCCAAACTCCCCTTGACTTAGCAGGTGGCCCCATGGCTGTACAGGACAGGAGGGGAGGGAAGGGTGGGGTCAGGGGAGGACTGCAGCCTCCCTAATTGGCCAAAACCTTGCTGAATGGGCAGACTTTGGTGCCACAGTTGGGTAGAGAATGGGAAAGGGTTGGGATCTGGAGTCTATCAAAACAATTACCATTCCCCCTGACAGAAAGAGTCCCACACAGCCATGTGTGGCCCTGATGTAAAAGACTATGACCTGCTTTTGGTTAAGAGCACCCTGCTGTGTCTGTTAGTCATGTCATGTCTCATCTGCAATAATTCTGGGTGGTAAAGATACAAATAGATTTACTTTGTCCAAAATAATCTGGTTAACCTCTGTTTAAAAATTCCTGGGTAAGACACTGCACGTATACCTCAGTGTTACTTCTATATTCTTTTTTCTTTGGCCAAGCATGCATCTATTACCATTTATATTTACAAATTGTTTACTGTCCAATCCTCTAATGGTAAGCTATATTCCAAAGACCACCTTTCTATCTCATATCTCGCTTTTGACAGGTTTAGCTGACTCTGTGATGAATTTTTATCATAATCTTCCAAGTAAATTTTGCAATGAATGTGTTTTCACATAATGCCAGTGAGTCCTCTATTTAGGAGCAGAACATTGTCCAAAATCTTGCACCTTCTTTACTCTATACTCAAATGTACCTTTATGTGTACCATAAAACTGTAAGCATTCAATTAATGATGATGACTATCCATTCAATTGTAACTGGCTCTACAGGTAAAGGTTCCAGAAGCCTAGTCATAAAAAGTTACTGAGTCTTATTAGTTCCTATAGATGAATCTGAATAGTCAAGTGATAAATAAATTTTGTCGGACATAACTGGGGTCCATCAGCTTCATTCTTAAGTTCTTTGCTTCACTGAATCACACATGATTTCACTCTAAAGTACTTCTTGACTCTTGCAACGTTACTGAATATAAGGGTTTAGAATTGAACATAGACAATAAAATTGAGATGATTTAAGGCTAATAGACCCACTTATGGCTGCCTTCACAGTTGCATACCTGGCCTAGATAGTGACCAGTTGGTACTCATGAAGCATTACCAGTGATAAAAGTGACATGCGGAAGTTAGCAAGGACTCTGGGTAACTATATCTAATGCACTACTTGTGAACTTGTCCATTGTTTCAATGACAGATGACCGTCTAATCATGCCCATATAATCATAGACCTTGTTATGCTTTGCTGGGTATTAGGTTGATTTTCAACTAAAGATTGACATCACAAGCAATGTTGGTTAATAAACAGGTCAGCCCAAAGGTGGTTCTGTGCAGCACTCAACCAAATATTCATGAATATACTTGAGCATCCTAATGATGGAGGCACATGTATGAGACAGCTTTTCATAAACCATTGTATCTTTTGTCCTAACATTATATACAATGATTTCATCAACAACACCAAAGGTGCTATCACTCCCATTGGCAACTGCTTCCAATAAACAGGGACTGTGGAGACAGAAAGGGGAGGGGGGAATGGGGGGGCTTTGGCCACCTCACTTTTTTCTGCTGGGCTGTCTAACATTGTAATTAAATTGTTTACCACATCGGGCCCCTTTAGTGGTTAGCCTCTACTTCAAAATTTGCTTTGTGGCCCCCAATTAAGTTGTTAGCTGTTACAAATTTAGGTATCTATAAAACAGGGTTGACCTTTATAGGCAGCTGCAGGATAATAGCTTAGGCAAAGCCCTGGGAAGTTCAAATAATGCCCATATAATATGCCACCAACACTTAGCAAGTCTCCCAAAGATAGTATTTACAAATTGGAAATCTCAGGGGGCAGGAGGGGTAAGTTGTCCCCTCCTCTGCAAGCTGCAGCCATGAGCAGGATAATCAAGTGAATCTTGCCCTTTTTTCAATAATACCACAAGTTTCCAAATCTTGTACAGAAATTTTTTGTTGGGACCAGGAATATTCCCACGTGATAGGAGAACTTGTTGGGAAAAATTGTCTATCTATGTTACAATATATTGAGCTAATTCCTCTTAGAATTAAACTCCCTAAATATTTCAGAAGTTGGAATTTCTCATCCAGTTTTGAAACCAGTGCCAAAACTGGCATTATTTGGCTGCTGTATTAACAAGCTTTCATGAATATGGCCACAGTTGTTAAACTTAAGTCCACACATCATCAACTCTTGTTAAATTCTGAAACCAAATTCCAATCCAATTTTTTCACAAGCAGTCTATATTGACACCAGGAATTTAGCCATCCATCCATGCATGGACAGTCTCAACTTGGTCTTCACCAAAATCCAATTCATTAAAATGATTCATGGACTAAAGCATCAGATAAAAGGGATTACCATCTGGACTGCCTTGCTGCCTCCTCATGATTTACTCCAGGGCTATCTGCATCCTCTTTGTACAGATACCCTTGCATCGCATCCACTTGTCGATAAACTAGCATTTCAAGTTCTAGGCATTGGTGGGGGCATGAGATCTCTCTCTGCCCTTCCTGGACCTGGTGGATTTGTACGGGCACGTTTAGGATTCGGTGACGATGAGTGTTCTGGCCCCCTCTTGGGCTTCATTGCATGATGGTCTATGAAGTCAAGAAGTCGGTCTTTTGTGACTGGGTTCATTATGCTCTGACAAACAGCTGTAACATTTAAGAGAAAATATGAAAATTTGACTTGTGATAAAGAAGAAAGCTAGCTCTGAAAGACAAAACCCATGCACAGTCCAATTGTTGTACCTTGGGTGACATTTTCATTTGGCAGATACAAAATACAAATGTTGAAAATGAAGTATTTTAACATATTTCTGGCCTAAGAATAGGAATAAATCATATTTGTTAGATTGTTCATTAACCATCTCCACTGCAAATTTGGAAAAATCACAGATTCAGCTTCAACTCGTCACTTATTTTTCCAAATTTGTAGCCTCGACCAGTCATTTGATCACAAGCAATAATTTGGCAAATGCAATTTATTCTGTAAGAATCATGTTTCTGGTAATGATGAAACAAAGCCTTGGTGAGAATTGGAAAGAAATGCGTGAAACATCTGCTAATACCACCAGTGATGTACAGTGCACCCACATTGGTCATAAATATATACAAACATATTTCACAAATGCAACCAGAAAGCCTTTATAGTGATGATCTATCAAAGCTTAATTTATAAACATTGACACTGAAACATTTAAAAATTGTAAACTAGTTAAAAATGCTGATAACCTAAAATTTTTGGATAAGAACCAGTTGCTACTAATTTTCTTTTCTCATGTACACTTATACTCAAAGCCCTCTGAAATTTTCACTTGCTGTTAAACAAGTCTAGTAATTCAATTTGGTGGCTATGTACATGCTCACATTCTTCAAATCTTCATCATAAACAAAGTACTCCTGCACCTACAGCATGTGTTCCAAACTTTCAGTTTACTTCTTTTTCTATTTTTTAAAGATTGTGTAATCATTCTTTCTTAATTCATCCATAATATAGGGAGAGATCTTTAGTGTGGCTTTGCACAGTGGACTGTGTCTAAACTGTAGTAAATATTTGCATTTAATCTACCATAAAGTACAACTAAGACCTCCATTTTCCTTTGGTTAGGTTTTTACTCAGAATAATGTTCAGTATTATGTGCATGTACTATACAAGAACAAAGTACAAGAACAAGAAACAAAGTACACTACATGCTAAGGTAGGTTTGTGCATTCCAAAGTGTGCCCCTATAATTCCATGTGGTGACAAATTACTAAACACACTTATTCCTGTAACCTAAAAATTGGCAAATGATAGTTTCTTTACCCATAGCAGTGGTGTAAGCATTTGGAAAGCTCTTGTCAGTCCTTTCTCTCATAAACACCCACTGCCTCCTCTTCTCATCAAATTTACATTCTATGATCTTTTTGTTGAACTTCTTGATGGTGGATGTTACCTGAAAATAAAAAAGGACAATACTAATATTTTATATCATCACAGGAATAATCGTTCATATTTTTTGTTAGCTTCAACTTTTTTTTATTCTGGTTGAAAGATGGTCTGACCTAGATAGGCCAAGATTTTTCAGGCCTCCGTCACTGCCTCGATCATTTATATCATGTCTTGCTACTGTCCTATCAATTTAAGTTTCCTATGTTATAACAATCATATGTGAGTTGTTGAATATCTACTGCAGTTATGACAAAGTGGGAACAAAGAGTGTCAATAAAGGCAAGCACAGATGCTGAAATGTGGAAGCACAAAGTTTGCAAGAATTCAAGCATTTTGCATTGATGAAATTATTAAAAATACTTTACAACTTGGGCTTTTACCTAGGGTTTATACGACTCTCCTTAAAATGATTACACTTCAATGTTCCACCATGCCTATGTTCCGACACTTGTAACCCTTACACACCATCCTAACCTAATCCTAACCTAGACCTTATCCTAAAACTGACCTCAATCTAGACTTTTGGGAATTTAGAAACATCAGAACAAAGACATGTCATGACAGAGAGCTGTTCCCACTATATTATATATGAGGTGGCAAATATGAGAAATTTCCAACTAAAAACAATTAAAACAACCCTTTTTCTATTCTATACAAATTTAATTTAAAGGCCCAATTCTCTCACCCCAAACAGTACTACTTCTCCTAAACCACTTATTTAAGACCCTCCTACAATTGTCTAAAGTTCATCCTAATCCAGACACAATCTCAGTTTATTGCTTCAGGGTGAGTAGAGAAAAGCTCATGTGTATAATCAAAACACTCTCAGTGCAGTGCTGTGTAATATAAGCTTTGGAGCTCTGCACTGTTTGAATTAGCTCTTAATCAAAGAGCTGAGCCAATTGAGAATTTTGGTAAACCCCACAAGAATTGTAGTTTGGTGTGAGAGAATTGGCCCTTTATACACTCCCCTTGTTGGCTCAGATTTATAAAGAATTATGAATCATGAAAAACATGAAATTTTCATTGTTTCACACATCAATTTCATCTTCAAAAGAATAAATTTATGACTTTCTTGAAAGAGTTGACTCATTTATGAGGAGTGACTTACAGGTATTTCTGCAAATGGAGCCTTCATGTGATTAACATACAGGTAGCCTTTACTTTCTCGAAGACAGCTGTGCAGAGAAGAAGACCAAAAAGATAGAACAGTGAGAGGGCAAAGTACAGGGATTCTCAATTGTTTGGGTTGGATTGGATTTGTTGGAGTTTTATACCTTCATTTGTAACTTTAACACCTCAAATCAACAATTTTTTGCAATCTTTGTTGTACCTTTGTCGTATATTTGTACAGGACTGATCATCATTGTTAAGTTCATCAGTTAGTTAGTGAGTTAAGTGATGTTTTACCCTTCAGTTCAAGTCTGGCCAGCCACAGCCTTTTTTGATGTTGCAGCTCACTGGCTTGTTTTATTTATTCATACACAACAATACTTTGATTCATAAGATGGAAAAGTTATAAAATTTCAGTAGAACATAACCACATTAGAACAGCACAACCCCAAGTAAAATGGAGTAGCCTAAAGCTTCGCCCACACTATGCAGCTCGATCTGACACAACTCATTGCAACAAGATTGTTCAGACATGTTGCAAAGTGTGGAATGCTTTGCAACTAGTGGCAAGCAAACGGACATCCCAGTTTCATGTGACCAAACATGTTCAGTTTGCATGAAACTGAAACTTGCAACTGACAACAATGATAGACTTCTGGCAGGAGGCCCATGAAGATCAGTTAATTGAAATGGACAGAACACATTCTTGTCTCTTCAATGTAACAAATAAAGAGTATGTTCATGGGATGTTCACTTTTGCGTGAACTGCTTCATGAACCTGGGACTTGTTGCATAATGTGGACACTATGCTCTTAAAACTAGTAAGTCGTCAGTCACTCAGTCTCTCACCACAACAAGGCAGTCTTGTTGCAATAAGTTGTGTCGCATAGTGTGGCCGCGGCTTTTAATGACTGAACTTAACATAAGAGTGAGTTGATCTGAGGATAATGCACAGTCACCTGACTGTAATGGACCAACAGGAGTTGAGCATTGTTACTTAGTATGAATGAATTGAAGTTACACAAACTGAAAATTGCATTGACCACAATTTCATCAATTTTTAAGTTTTAATTCTATATTCTCCATAAATCTTCCATGCATTAAACTTACTATACACCTTGCAGGCTGCCACAGCTTAGGGACTTCCAGCTGAGATCCTAAAGACCTAGTGGTTGGGATATCTCACTTTAAAGGGACTGGGGCTCAAGCCCTGGTCTGTCATATCAGAAAAGTTTGATCATGGGACTTGTCATTCTATCCTGGTTCTCTAACAAGTATTTTAGCTTTTTTGGCATCTATGACTGCTAAGAAACAGTATGGATAACTTCAAAAAGCTTGACAGCTTGTGCTGGATTTTTGCAACTTGCCACCATCGTAGTATCAGAAAACAGATCACAGCAGACCATCCACCGAGAACCCATAATTTGATTTTCTGCTTTTAATTTGTTTTTACTAAGTTTGTTCAAAAGGGAAAAAGAGAGGAAAAGTGATCTTTATGAGTCACTTTTTCTCTCTCAATGTTAACAGAATGTGCTGTGGTTTTCCAATTTTGCTGATCATTTTTAACATTCAGTCTACTTTTAATACCAGAATTTGAAAATGGGACATTCTGACTTTAAAGTGTTGTAAAGTTTAGAAATCTGAACAATTTGGCCTAAAATGGAACAATAAGCCAGTTCAGTAATTTGTTTTGGTGACTGTGCACATGCACACATCCTTCAAATCGTTGGGACAAACAAACCAATCCTGCACCTACCACACATATTTCAAAATTTGAGTTTACATGAAAATTTGGTGAAATCATTCCTTCTTAGTCCATCCATAACATAAGGGGATCTCAAGTGTGGTTTTATGCAGTGGATTGTGTCTAGATTGTCTTTTTGGTGTAAAAAATCTGCCATAAAGTACCACTGGGACCCCTTTTTTCTTTCAGCTTGGCTATACATTTACATAGTGTTGTATGCATATACTGACAAAAACAAGGGAATGCTGTATGCTATAAGTGCTGAGCTCGGTTTGTACATCCCAAACTCTGCTCCACAAATCCATGGGACAACATATTACTGAACTCGTTTATTGGCAAGTGAGTTTTTCATTCTGAGTAAAACCTCAACAAATAACAAAGTTTGATGTAATATTTGTTTGAGTTTGATGGAAATATTCACAGGCAAATGCATCATGGGAATGGGTCAAAAATGAAATTGTACCTCATTCTTCCAGGTATTTGTCTGAAAATGCAACATTTTGAATTTGTACACCATTTCCAATACAATCAATGTAAGTGCAGGAATAACATACACTTTGCCAAGCATGGGCCCATTTAAGAAGTAGTTGTCATGGTACATTTGACCTTGTGACCTAGCAGGAAGTGCCAAATTTCCCAACATTTCTATTGAACCTACCCAGGTGCTTGGACATCTTTGATGATGAGTCTAAAATCCACTGAATTCTGACTTGGAGGTTTCCATTTGAGGAGTATGTTACATCTTCCAGGCATGTATGGCTGGAAAAAATGGAAGGAGGAGTACACAGGTATGCTACCTATCTAATACATGAATATTCGTACAACCATTACATCACATCTGAAGTACAAATATGCATAAAATTATTACATCATACACTTGATGCAAGGGGAGTCAACCTGGTTTGTGGATGGGGGGAGCAAAACTTTTCTAACAGAAGGTCAAAACCTGCATTGTGTCCTGGACCGGAATTGTCTATTAGCAATCCACCCATACAAATGCAAGCGCATACAGCCCTAAAGTCATCTGCATACAAAAATTTTATATTTTGTTAACTCTGCCCATTGTTTTTTTTTTCAAATCTGCCTTAATTACTGGGGACAAGACAATATGTTTTCTCCCCATATTTTCATTGAGGTGGCAATTGTCCCCCTGTCCTCCGGGGAAGGTGACAGGGGGGACAATTGCCTCAGTTGCTGGGGGACAAGACTCAGTTTGTTATCAAGTTGTTTTAGTCAGGCAGGCCACAGAATTTTTTCCAGTTGTGGCTTCCTGGCTTGTTTTCCCTACTACATTGCTTACGCTGAGCATCAAGCACAATGGTAGTAGGTTCACTTTGGAAGAGTTTGGTATGACCCCACCAGGAGTTAAACTCCAGACGTCAGGGCTGCAATTTGGATGCTCTTACCACTTCACCATGCACTTGGTTCACCATGAGTTGATGGGGCATAAAGTACATAAAAAGGGTCATGGGCAGGAGAACAGCTGGACAAAGCAGGAAGGTGGGAACAAGTCAAGACCTTAGGGATTTTTTCATACTGTAACAGAGTTCATAGGAACTCGTCATGTTTAACAATGGGGGAATTATGTAACAATGATAAGCATGTGCGTCAATTATTTTAAATGTGTGTCAGGCCCGGGTGATGCGTGTTTTTAATTCAAATATTTGGAAGGGGTATAAAAAAGGGTGAATTTGAAATGTAATTCCATTTGATTCATAGAATTGGTGCTTGTTGGTTGCACAGTGTTTCAACTCTGGCAGAGACTTAGAATGATTCGAAATAAAAAAAAAAGAGGAACGATTTACAGCGACATCACCTGTAGTACTGTCTCAGTTTTTTCTGGTGTGTCTTTTTTCTGAGTTTTGCGATTCTCCATCGTAAAACGAACGTTGGGGCAGAGGAAAAATGTATGATAGCCCCGATCGGTTCGTTACACACACCTTAACACCTAAACTGTCAAACTGCTCAGATCCTCCCCCTCCAAAACAGGATTATTTTTGCTGTCCTTCTACATCTTCTTAGGTTGTTAAAATTTCTTACAAACAGGCAGGTTTTGAAACAGTAAAAAAAATTCATATTCTTGGACTCCGTCATAGAAACAGCTTTGCAAAGTAAATTACTCAACAAATCACATTGGCTATATCTAGTGCCTAAATGTTTCCAGATCTGCATTTCCAGTTTTTTTTTCGTAAAAATTGGAAACTAGCATCACTTACCTCCTTAAATGACTGGAATATTAAACCATCAGTTTCATGGGCAATCTGTTTTGCAAATTGACCAGTCAAGATCTAAGAATAAAACAACAGAGAAACAAAAGTGATGGCAACTAAAACACAAATAAGTATTTCCTTTAAAATATGAATCCCTACCTCAGTTGGTTAGTTAGATGAGAATTTACTGCTCAGTTCCTATTCCATTTGTTTAAGTTGGGCCAACCACTGCCCTTTTTCAAATTGTGGCTCACTCACTTGTTTTCCCTACTCCATTGCTTAATCTTAGCATCAAGCACAATGGCAGTAGGTTCCATTTTTAAAGTCTGCCCATTTGACCATGCAGTTCCTACTTTAAAACCTACTTACCTACACAATCCTTCATTCAGTGACCCACCCCTTTCCCCCTGATAACATACAGCTTCCACATTGAATTTCAACATGGGAAACTAAGATGAAAATCATGTCAAACCCTGTCAATGAACCACCCAATCAGAGTTGGCCTGAGACTCCTGTGATTATGAACTTTACCTGGGACTGTCTCTACACCCCCTTTCTCTCTGACTCACCTCCCCATCCCCCAAAATTACGGAAGGAAATTTTTGTTTTAGAGATGTTTGAGATATTTTTAGTTTACAGAAATTTTGGTTTCACAGACATAGAAGTGTATGTGGTCATAATAGTGTATGTATGTGTGTTTGTGACACTACCCTTGTGTGGCACAATATCTCAAGAACAAACACTTCCGTTATTAACTTGGTGGTTAAGTAGAAGAACTCCACTGTTTTGGGTGTGGGTTAGAGGTCATTTGAGGGTACCAAAGCTCAACCAATTTGAACGTTGTGTGTGAAATATCCCAAGAAGAGAAAATTTGATGGACTTCCTATTTAGTATGTTGGTGCCACATTTAAGGAAGAAAACCTGTAAGTTTTGGTGGAGGCCAAAGGTCATTTTAGGTTACCACAGGTCAAACAGCAGGAATCTTGCATGTACAATGTCTCAAGAAAAGAAAATTTGATGAATCTTACAATTCACTTCTTGGTCCCACATATGAAGTAGAAGGACCCTAGTATTTATGATGATAGTGAAAGGGTCAAGTGAGCTTTCCAGGTCAATAAAAACTTTGTGGATTACTGCCTTAAATTTACTGTCCTATAGAGTCATTGAAACACTTTTGGTTTTTCAAATTCGTCATCTTGGATATGACTCCTTTTCAGGACAAAAGCTTACCCTTTCAAACCTCTCTAGAAACTTGCCCTCCACATAACTATATATATCTTTCATGTTATTTCAGCTACTAATATAGCATACATTACAAGGAAAACAAATGAACATTTGATATTAATGATATAATTAGAACTATAAACTCAAGTGGTATGGTATTGTCATATGATTTGAAATAGCAAGACATAATCTGAACCTCTGGTGTATATAAACCATTTTACATTTTATAAACATTTTGTCCATCCATATTTACTCAGGGCAGGTTCAATCAATCAACACAATGGTACAAGCTTCTCTTATCATACCATAAACGCAGCAAGATGCTGACAGTATTTACAAATCCCAAACCCTTTGAAACTAAAAGTAACAAATGCTCACACTCCTTGTTCTCGTTATGTCCCAGAATTCCTTTCGGCGAATACTGAATGGTTCTCTCATCTTATTTATTTTGCCCCTCCTCATGAAGTCATGCCGTACATCAATTATCTCCTTCTGAATGCACTGTAACCTGATGTCATAATTCATCTTGCCGACCTCCTCCCCCTGTTAATTGGAACATGAAATACTGGACTACAACACATCTCTTACCACAAAACCAAAATATTCTAGCTATCTTTCTTAATGTGAACAATTTGTGATGGTATTATTTCAACCCTTTCTCTACGGAAGGGAGGTCCATCCCAACAAATTGAGCTATGTATTATATTTTGCATATACAGTATGTATATGCGGTTTCCATGAAATATTAAGTTTTTGTATGGATGCTGCCATATTTGCGCTCACTTTACCCCAAGAGGATGCAGGTGTGTAAAATATCTCCTCTTCAAGCCTATTCCATGTCCAAAATACAATTTCACACCATTGGTTTATAGTGAGCTATTTCAGGACACAGCTGAGTGTATGGCAAAACCATAAGTATGTAGTAATGGTAAATTATGGTTTCACAGCAAAACCATGCATTAACGAAAGGTTAAAAAAGCACACACTGCAATTTTAGAAATACTTGTTGAATATAGCAAAAACTGATTGAAATTATAACTCTGAAGTGGAGGAACATTGTTTCCATTATGTTTAACTGTAAGCAGATAATGAAGAGAACGTATAATGGTAATGGTACAATGATATCCACCAGTATTGCAGGGGTTTGACCCTTAACTTGCACTTCACAAATTCAGGAACTTCACAAGGTGGTGTGTACATTTAATTTGACTCAGCATGATACAAGTTATTTTTTGCCGTTTCCCTTCTAAGCATGTGGATCTCATACATTTATTTATGGTATGTCTGAGTGAGAGACAATGGCAAATAGCCTGAAATAGAAAAACATCCTTGAAAAATTTCAAAACATTATATTTTTCACATAATTCTTGTTCTTCAGGGATAGAAGTTGGTAAATGGTTGAAAGTCATATAATCTGGCAGAGAAGAGAAAGATAGTCCAGGATGACCAGGAGCCTGTTCCACAAAGAGTTACGCACAATCTTAAGTTTGATTTACTGTTGACTTAAGTATGGGGAATCATACTTAGGATTGTGCGTAACTCTTTGTGGAATGGGACCCAGACCTACCTCCCCTGCTATTGAAAACTTTTACTTTTCATTTTGCAGTATAATTCATTATCGCAAAAATTTTTAAAGCTAATGGTCATGATCCCCAAGTGTCGTTCACCTCCATTTATGGCCATCTAGAGCAATACATACCATGCACACCCCCAACCCTGCCCTTACCCCCACAAAAAAAGCTGAACCTGTGGCAGAAGTTAATCTCACCTGAAATTGCACAATATCATAAATAAGGAACCTTGGAACAGGATTTCCATGCTCATCTGTGTCTTTAATCATTTCCTAAAATACAAGAAAAGACAATGAATAATATTTTCTAGTTATTACTTGGACACTGGGTTATATTTCCTGTGAACAATTAAGAAACTGGGTTATATTTACTGTGAAAAAAACCAAAACACTGGATAATATTTGCTAAAAATTACAACCAGAAACCCAAAAGACAAATAGTGTTTTTTGCTTCTAAATGAAAGTCTATGTGATTTTTTTTTCAAATTAACTGTGTTTCCTAAATTACCAAACCAGGTTTAAAGATTTAGTGGTTTCCTGTCAACATGACAAACCTAACATATTTAATGAGAAAAATTTTGCTCATTCCTATCTCCAGATACTGAGATTACAAGTTTTGGGGGCTTGACCTCTGGTGACCTCACATGACCCTTGACCTCTCCCAAAATCAATAGGGTTTTTTCTCTCAATACTAGAAATTACAAAACCATGATTATGGCTGACTTAACATAAGTTTTTTGTACTGCTCACTAAAGAATATGAACAGAGTGAAAAATATGTTTAAATAACTGTATAGAAAGGTAATGGACAAACTCAAAGTGTTGTGACCAAATGTTCATATCTATAGTGACCCAGGCCAACAAAAATATTTTATTTCTTCAGAAAAATAACAATTTTCCACACAATTTGGTACATATTTCTTTTTTTTTTAACAAAAACTGAAATTTCTTTCAAACTTCCAAATTTGCCAAGGTGGTACCTCCCACCTCCCTACCATTTTGTTACACCAAAAATGTCTATGAATGGTAAAGCAGTTTGAACCATTGACAAAGACATGAGACCGAAATCCATATGTCTGACATGTCTTGCAAGAAGAGTGTTGACCACCCACTGTAGCTCACCTCCTTCCACCGCCTTCATGATTTCTGCTCTCTTCCTAAAACCTTCATTGGGCAATAAAACTTACCCCATCCACCAGAGTGTCCGATAAAAGTCCCTCTGTCTTGCGTTTCGGGAAAGTAAAACTAGGAGCTGAAAAGACGGTGTGATCTCTGTCAAAAAAGTAGTTCTCATCTCTGCCATCTATTAATAACATATACCTGTTGAATGGGAGGAGCAAAAATGAAGGTTAAACTATGATCTAAAGAAAAATTTAAATAAAAGGCGTTACAGTAATAATGACATTGACCTTAAGACTAAGCTAGCTGAAAAAAAGTGACCGCATGTTTGGTCTAAGGGTAGAGCGTCTGCCTCTTGCGTGGAAGGCCTGGGTTCGCTTCCCAGGTCGAGTCATACCAAAGACTCTATAAAAAAGGAACCTACTGCCATTGTGTGTGATGCTCCGCATAAGCAACTGAGTAGAGGGAACAAGCTAGTGAGCCACAACTGAAAAAAAGTCTGTGGCCAGCTCGAATTGAACCAATAGGTTGGAAACTGGGCGGTAAAACTACATCTTACTAACGAACTAACGGAAAAAAGTTCTCAAATTTGTGAGACTCCAACACAACTAGGCTTTGATGACCAAGTTACCAATAACAGTTGGAACATTTCCATTGGTGCAACTGACAATGCCCCACCACGAAATTAGCAAGCCCATATAAAAGATGGTTGCACAATAAACCTTTGAATTTGACAAACAGCCAGGGTTCCTTCACTTTTGGGGGAATAAGTTTTCATGACTTTTCCATGACTTTCACATGTCCAAATCAGGAATTTTCATGACCTTTCTCTTGAAGTTTTACATATTATCTGAGTTGAAGACCGAAGTAAATTTTGATATTACAAGTGAGAAAGGAAGAATGTCACCTTGTAAAAATTTCCATGACTTCAAATGATTTCCTTGAACTTCCAATATTTTTCCAGACCTTGAAATAATTTTCCAAATTTTCATGGCTTTCTCCTGTTTTCCATGACTGCAAGGACAGTGAACCTTTTTCCTTCTTTGTGCCCTAATGCCACCACCTGATTGGCTTACATTGTCTAAAGGCAGTTAGCTACAACTGGAAAAAGCCTGTGGCTAGCCTGAGAACTTAAACCAATTGGTCAGAAACTAGCCTTGTAAAACTCCATCTGACCTAATTTAACCTACAATTGTTGTAGATTAGGTAAAATTAGATATAGTTTTATGTCTCTGCTTATAATCTTCTGGTTTAATGTGGCAGCACCGAAGACTTTTTTTTCTAGTTGTGACTCACTGGCTTTGTTTTCCTACTCCATGGCTTATGGTGAGCACCAAGAACAAAGGCATTAGGTTCCATTTTTAAAGTCTCTGGAATGACCCCATCTGTAAATGGAACCCTGGAGTTCAATGCTCTACCAACTACTGTAGGTCCCTCACTCTTGTCTTGCAATTGTTGTAAAATTCAGTTCGGGAAAATTCAACATAGTTAACTCATCAAAAGCTTCCTAAAACCATACCAAACACTGAGTCTAAGTAGCGGAACCATAAACACTTCATGACTATTAAAGAGATTTGCCAGAGAAAAAAACTTCATTGACTTCACAATGTGCACAAAAATTTTCTGTTTCAGGAGGTGAAAATTGCACTTCAATAGTGGATGGCACTTGGAAGATACTATAAATTTTCAAAGTAATCCAATCTTTTCTTGAGACAAAGTGCATTATAGGATGTCTGTGATGTCATTGGAGTACATTAATTTGATATTGCATTCAATTTATTTATGATTTTGTCAACACTGTGGGGAAGTTTTAGCAACTTTGCTTGTTACCCACTAAATAGGGTGTAAGGTAATGCTATATCTACAGGAAATGGCATTCAAAATTCCAACAGTGCCAAATTTAAAAGACAAACAGGACATTCATTTATAGAGAAAAACAAAAGGGATTTAAGGCAAAGAGCTCACTTTACATGACATCCTGTTACTTTGTCGAGAAGCACAGATATTTTAAATCAAAATGTAATGAATCTTTAAAGTGAGATGTCTTGAGTTGGGAAAGAGGTAATGTCTAAAGGGTTGGAGGACATGGTCTGTAATATTTTTTCTTTCATATGAGTCCCTAGTAACCTGCCACCAGAAGATGCCTTTAAAAATACAACAACTGGATAGAGTTGCATAAAACAAAGTCTGAAAGTGATAAGCTAATTTGACAGTGATTGATTTCTGGCTTGCCTCTTGCCCTTCCAAAAACAGAAATACTTGGCACCTTTTCCAATATGAGCACGATAACATGTAGCTTTCTTATAGGTTGTCCCAGTTATATTGAATGTGTTTTCAGTTTATGCAAGACTTAAACACATGCATGCAAAGCACTAAAACTTGGCTCACAGGCTTAAAAGGAAAAGGTATAGTACATAACAAAGACATTTAAATATTACTGTATGTAAAATGTTGTGTCATGAGACTGTGTATCAACCTGTGACAAGACAACAATGTTACAAGGATTTCAGAAAGGGGAGGGAAATACCTGCAGGAGGCAAGGATAGGACATGACCCATTTTTTTGGGAGGGGGTTGGGGAGGCATTTGACATTTTTTTTCAAGGGGAGGCATTTTTTGAGGGGTGGAGGGAAAATGTATACATCCCTTGCTCATGCAGAGCACACTAGGAGAAACTGGGGAAAGGCACGGGTATTGATTAGGGGAATGCTGGAACAGCCCCAACCTCCCTTCTATGGTTGTGACACTGCACTACAGTTTTGCTTCATATCCAGTACTTGCTCATGTTACCAACCATTGCTACATGTGATTTCTTATGCTTTTCAAACTTATGTAATCATAGGTTTTTGTTCTGAGAGGATGATGATACTCATATTTTACTAAAATGTTAACTATTTAGTTTTCATATTTCTTCAACTCATCCCTACTTTCCCACTTCCTGTTCCCCTTTCCTAAAGGCAAAATTACCTGGGCACCCTAGGGCTATTTGAAACCAGTTTCCTGACAAACAGGTCCCAGGACATTGCACTCCAAATATGTTACCAGCATCTTTTTTCCCTCAAAATACCTTTTGTCATTCTTGACTATGACCTACTGTGTACTGCACATATAGTTGAAAAGTGTTAACCGTTTCCTGGTCAACACAATGTCTCTTGGCTACAGAAAAGTGACTCCAGGTCTGGTTAAACTCAAAGAGGCAATCAGAGTTTGACGGCTAAAAATTAATGTTTTATTCCAGTACTTTGTTTTTTCTGTTTTTAATGATTTTTACCAGAATAAAGAAACATTGAAAAGGTCTTTGAAAAGAGAAGAATTGTTAATTCTGTCTTTAATTGCTGTTGAATGGCTGTTTTGTAATTTTTTCTGGTGAGTAAAAAATTCCACACAGATGCAAGACTAGACAGCCTCATCCCCATGGTGACCAATCACAACATCAGAAAAAGATGAAAGATCATTTGTTGGTCCTTTTAACTCAATGTATGATTGTGGTGCAGAACATAACCCTTTTGCTATGGAAGGGGGTTCATCCCACGATGCTGCACTATGTATTAAAATACGTATACACAGTACCTATGTACTAGTTCCACGAAATGCTACGTTTTTTGTTTGGATGCTGCCACATTTGCGCTCGCTATGCCCCAGGAGGATGCATATGTGTGAAACGTCTCCTCTTCAAGCCTATTCCATGTCTAAAACATGATCATACACCACAGATTTATAGTTAGCGATGCCAGAATGGAGCTGAGTGCTATAGTTTCACTACAAAACCATGCATATATAGTCATGGTAATTTATGGTTTTCGCAGGGAAACCATGCATAGTTAAGGGGTTAAGTTGTGGACAATTTGTTAAACAAACTCTGACTGCCCCTTTAATTTCACACTTACCCTTCCTCCACACTCTATTAACCACGCTCATGCCTTACCTCAAACCATCAGCCTTCCAACTGACTTTGTAATGCATTTCTTGCAACAAATTTAAATTTGAAATATCCATGGATACTGGCTGGCATCCTGGGAATTCATGTTTGTTAAAACCACACATCCTTTCGACTTTTCTTCTTAACCTGGTCACTTTCTCAAATTCTGTGACTATCTCAACACCACGGACACCTTCCATAAACTGTGGAAAAACAAAGGATGGAAATAAATGTACGGTATTCAATTGTGATCACAGTTTCAACTTCATCTTGTTATGACTATTTCAAACATATCAAGCATACAGATTTTTCCCATCTGCAAATTTTACAGTATACAGCTATGAAAGTTGAATATAGCTCAGATCTGAAACAGACCTAATGCATATGATGTCACAAAGCAAAAAGTATGCCCTCCTTTGTAGAAACACATCTTTCATTGCAAGTAACGCAAACAAATGCAGACCACTCATTTGTCAACTATTCGTATTCAATGTCATTGAACAATGTATTCTATGACACGTGAGGGGTAAAGTCTGCAGCCTGCAGCCACATACTCACTGTTTTTGCTCCAAGCATGACTTCAGTGTTATGCTAATGCACAGGACTATATGCCTGTAAGAGGTTCGGTTAGATTAGATGGAGTTTAACAGACCAGTTTCCAACCAATCAGTTCAAGATGAGCCAGCCACGGACTTCTTTCCAGTTGTGGCCTACTGGCTTGTTTTCCCTTCTCCATTGCTTATGCTGAGCACCAAGCACAATGAATGACAGTATGTTCCATTTTTTTAAGCCTTCGGTATGACCCTACCAGGAGTCAAACTCTGGACCTCCTGACTGCAAATCTGATTCTCTAAACACTTGACCATGCGGTCGCTCTTCAATGGGACTTTGTGAAGATAGAAAAATTACAGGTTCAATCAAGTTAGTTAGATGAAGTTTTACAGCCCAGTTTCCAACCTATTGGATCAAGTCAAGCCAGCCACAGCCTTTTTCCCAGTTGTGGCTTACTGGCTTGATTTCCCTACTCTATTGCTTATGCTGAGCACCAAGCACAATGCATGACAGTATGTTCCATTTTTTTAAGCCTTCGGTATGACCCTACCAGGAGTCAAACTCTGGACCTCCCGACTCTAGAACCACTTTACCATGCAGTTGGTTAACCACTTGACTGCAATAAGTTAATCAATAAGCCAGTTCAGAGTTACTGTTTTGTTCTAAAGGTCAAAGGTTGTAAGGGTACGCGCTCTTCCAATAAGTCACCGATGCCATAGTAACGCATAACGCGCAGTGCACAAACCTATGCATAGCGTGTGACAGGTCTCCTCAGGTCATAGGTCATAGGGGTATTGAACTCATCACAGCACATGCGCAGTAACAACTCTGAACTGGCTTATTGCCAACATCATTTTCACAACTCTCACCCCATCTAGCATCCTAAAATAACTTTTAATTGGGGTTGTAAAATATCTCCACAAAATTCCCAGCCTGTTGTGAGAGGCGGCTAGGAATGCTTTCACACTCAAGAGTAGATCTCCAGGAGTGATCAGATCCAGATCAAATCCTCCCCTTGAGATCAAAGGTCTTGCTTTCACACTTGATCTATGCAGTGAATCAAGCCCACATTAAGCAAACAACCAACAGGAAGTGACTGAATGGACTGACTGTATAGTGGTTGCTGTTTTCATGTAAAGAGACTTGTGGTCCCATACAGGCACTTCCAACCACGTCAATGGCATGAGAAAATCAAAAAACAATTGTCCAGCAGAATGTAGACAGGGAACAAGATATCGTATCGTGTGTTACTAAATAAGCTAAAATCCATCGTTAAATGCTACAAGCCAGATAGCCGACTACTATGGAACTAAATCACGAAGACTTTTTTACATTGTTATTTCTGGTGGAAACATTGATTCCTGTGCTTTAGATTTTTCAGAACAGACACAAAATGGCTGCAATGTCCTCTTCACTCCACTGCTCTAATTTACTTCTGTTCATCATGAAGTACATTACACTGATTACACCGTTTGGATTGGAAATATCAGCAACTACTCAAATCACACGTTCTAAAATCATAGCTTGCTTTGAATTAGTCCAGGAAAAGTATAGTGTGAAAGTGTGCTCCTTTGCTTGAGATCAAGTGTGAAAGCACTCTAAAGGGAAGGACTAGAACTGTACTTGAAACTGAAAGATACATTTACTGCCCACCTACCTAATGTATCTGGCTGTCACTACTGCAGATAACACATTTGTGTTGTGTGTTGTTTGACCCCAATCTTACAAAATAACTCTTCATATTACTGTACCTTCTCAAAGTATAATAATGTAATAGTTAAAACAATATCAGTTTAAATTTTATCTACTTCATGAATTATGCTTTAAGTTTAAGTGAGATTCAGCAATTCATATTAAAAACCAGAAAGCCAAAAGGCTTCGTGAGGCTTCCTTGCCGCTGAAATGTAAGGCCTTTTTTCACATTCACATTGCTTTGCAATGTTTTTCAATTAACAGGGCTCCATAATGTGCCCACAAAGCACACATGCAGGGCATCCAATCTTCCTACATTGAGATCCCTCTTGCCCGTTGTGAACCCAAATAACATTTGACCTCCACCAAAAACTTCTGGGACCATGTATTCACTATGTGCTATCTACATGAAAAGTTACAGGACCCTACAAGTGACCTTTCTTGAAAGACTGTGCAGGAAAGCTTGTCAGGCTTTGAACATGCTGACAAATGAACTTCGACCTTTGGGAAAATCAATAGGGATCATCTACTCAATATGACCAATCCACACTCTAAATATGAGCACAGTCACCTGTACCGTTCTTGAGATATTGGGTTTACGAAGTTTTGACCTTTTGACCTCTCGTGACCCCAAATGACCTTTGACCTCCTACTCAATACAACCAACCCACACACCAAATATGAGCATAGTCACATGTACCGTTCTCGAGATATCGTGTTTACTAAGTTTTGACCTTTTGACCTCTCATGACCCCAAATGACCTTTAACCTCCACCAAAAACAATAGGGATCATCTACTCAATATGACCGACCCACATACCAAATATGAGCATAGTTACATGTACTGTTCTGCCGATATCGTGTTTAAGAGGTTTTGATCTTTTGACCTCTCGTGACCCCAAATGACCTTTGATCTCCACCACAAACAATAGGGATCATCTACTCAATATGACCGACCCACATACCAAATATGAGCATAGTTACATGTACTGTTCTGGAGATATCCTGTTTATGAGGTTTTGACCCTTTGACCTCTCGTGACCCCAAATGACCTTTGACCTCCACGAAAATCGATAGGGATCATCTACTCATTATGACCAACCCACACACCGAAAATGAGCATAGTCACATGTACCGTTCTCGAGATATCGTGTTTACGAAGTTTTGACCTTTTGACCTCTCGTGACCCCAAATGACCTTTGATCTCCACCAAAAACTACAGGGACCATCTACTCAATATGGCCAATGCACACACTAAATATGAGCATAGTCACACTTACTCTTCTTGAGATACCGTGTTTACAAGCAATTTCTAAGGAATTTACCTATTGACCTCTTGTGACCCCAAATGACCTTTGACCTCCACGAAAATTGATAGGGATTATCTACTCAATATGACCAACCCACACACAAAATATGAGCATAGTCACATGTACCTTTCTCAAGATATCGTGTTTACAATGTTTTGACCTTTTGACCTCTCGTGACCCCAAATGACCTTTGATCTCCACCAAAAACAATAGGGATCATCTACTCAATATGACCAACCCACACACCAAATATGAGATTAGTCACACTTACCCTTCTTGAGATATCATGTTTACAAGCCAAAGCGTCACATACATACACACACACACACACACACACACACACACACATACACACGCACGACATCACCATCGCATAGATTCCTTGGCCTACGGCAAGGAATCAACAAAATCATAATTTTAAACTAAGATTCATAACTCTTGAAAACCGTTGGGAATTGAACCTGCAAAGTTAACCTACCAATTTGTTCTCTGAAACCTTTTCTTGTTTCGAGTGAGGGCGGTGTTCATTACTGTTCCTACCATTAGTCTGCTCGGCAGTCGCATCTTCATCTTCTGCCTCTGTGAAATGAACAGACCAAACAAATAGGTAATAGGGAAATACTACCTTTCCTGGTACACAGAATATTAATATCCCTATACAATCATTCATTATTATTGTAGTGCGCCGCACTACAATATTGGCATTTACTGGCCGACTGACAATTTCTTTTGTGAAGCCTGTTATGGCCCACAACTCATTTCCCTGCGCGTACCGTAACTTAGTTCGTACAAATATCCATGCTCTACCCTTTAACAATAGCAGTAAGTGCAATCTGTGGCCGTCTTTAAACAAAAATCAACTTCAGAAAAGCAAATACTACACTTACAAGGCTGATTTAAGGAGTTAGCTTCATGAAAGAGCATTGCGGATAAATTTCCAGAAAACGCGATGTAATGTGGTTCGGCCTTTTCACACTGAAGTGATAAGCCTGGAGAATCAATCGCTGCTTCCAATTTGGTATACGTAACACGGCGCCATTGCGTCCACTACCGTTGAACAGTATCAAGACGTTATTGTACAGTGTCTTCATCTGGCTACTACGGAGCAGGGTATTGCCAATTCCCTGTACGGAACGAATTGGCTTTACTGCATTGGATTAAGCGACTTGTGCTGTAGTTCTATTATCATGCTTTATTTCAGTGGTAAAGCAGAAGCTATTTTGACAGCAGTCTGACAGAAAAGTTTTGACAGCATGCATGTAGCAAGCATTGCGAATTAACGAAACACGGATGTTAAACACACACAGCGTCAACAGTTATTCGGCCTTCCACGAGACAGTTGTCATATGCATGCAGCGGTGCAGTCAGAGAGCTTGAGAGGGCGTCATTATTTAACATAAAGAACGGTGAAAGAGGAGTCGAGAACCGATAAAACCATTTCAGGCAGGAGTAAACAACTCAACAGAGCATAACGTATGACTAAGTAGGCTACTCAGCACGAGTCATTGAACGGGACTATGCTTCGTCCACTTCATTTTACTCCACACTAGACTGTATACGGAGTAGGTCCTACCGTTAAGCGCAGTACACGGTCTTGTTCAAGGACTACTCAGCACTTGCTTCATGGTTGGCAAATATGCTTCAAAATAAAGCTAGTGACTGACTATTAGCATAGAAGGTCCGGATTTACTCCATCATTGGTTACTCTTCTATGATTTCTTTATGCGTCCAGCCAAGGAGCTGGGAGACAAGTGGTCCATCTTTGTACTATCAAGAAATAGGGTTGAGAGGAGTGGCCAAAAAGAAACAACAGCCCCTCTTCCCGCCATGAACAAATCCTAAAGTTCAAATAAAAACTGGGCTACTGTACTAACTGAAAAGACATCTCTAACACGCACTACAATTCTGCGTATTTGCAAGCAAATGCAGTTCTAGTTTCTACATATAGAATTAAAGGCAATAAAAGGTGCTTACTGAATAATCAGTCCCCTTGCAGAATATGTACACAGTATCCCCAACTCCCCTTTGTCATAGGAGGCGACTAAAGGGGAAGACTTGAAGAAATGGATTTAAACTGTATTGAGACCTGAACTTGAACTATATTTGCACTTTTTTTATCTGTCCGTCCGTCCGTCCGTCCGTCCGTCCGTCCGTCCGTCCGTCTGTCCAACTAAATTTATCTAGCTGACAGTATATGACACATTGGTGTTGGTAAGTCACTAAATCCAATCTAACTGCTGAGTATTTAAAATTTATTTTTTAAAGAAATAAGGTTCTTCTAACCAATACTTAATGGCTCATAAATTATTTTTGTTGCTTCCGTGCCGTCAATGCGCTTTACCCATAATATTTCCTTTTCAATAAGATGAAAGGTTCAAGTTTCAAGCCAGCTTCACTGCTTGTTTTACCACTAAAGAAAGATTCTTAGATTCTTGACCCACTGAAAATGAATTCCATGTTTACATCATATTTGTCAAAATATCCCAATGCTCATCTCCTACCAGGCCTCTTACCAGGCCAATATATCAGGTTCCCTCCCCCCCCCCCCCGGAGAGGGGGACCGGATATATTGATCACCATTCTGGGGGTTGAGAGGTAGGCCTAAAGGGGAGAGGTAAATTGAAGAATTAAAAATGGATCCCTACTCTGATATTACTGGGGGGGCAAGGCCCCCTCCCCTCCCCTTCCCCGTAGCTAAGGCCTTGTCTCTTACAAGAGCATTGAATTTCCAACTTCCTGCAAAACAATAGAACTTCCCTGCAAAGGTTATCTCAAGAGCTGTCCTGGTTAGTTACATGGCGTTTTATGGCTCAGTTTTTAATTGATATAAAGGCATATTCTGGTGGTTTTTCACCTGGGTCTTGAAAGGAAGACAAACATTTTTCACATCATGTCCTTTGAACCCTGTCACAATACCCATTTCCTAACTCAAGATATCTAAATTAAAAACTGGTTAGTTTTGTTAAAAGATACCTCTGCTTTCAACAAAGCCACAGAAAGTTATATCATGTGGGCACAGTGCCTCTGGTTCCTTTTGTCTTTCTTTATAACATGACGAATTGGTCACGGTAATAATATACAGTTGATTTCCGTCCTTGCCTAATTACACAATTTGATGATTGACAGACAGTAATACTCCATTTAGGCATTTTATCCAAGTCAAGAAACCCTAGCCCCATAGTACCGTGTCATTTTTTGCAACCCAAGTGGACTAGAAGCTCGGTGAAGTGATAATAATAGACCTCCAGCAGTGGGTTTGGACACCTGATATACCTCAGTTGAACAATAGATTACTGAGGTTAGAAAATCAACTTTTTTACCGCAATCGAAACAGCATGAATGGAAGGTACTGTTTGTTCTTGATATTTGATATTGTTGGAATGTTTGAACATTTTTCCTGTAAATCTAGCATTACCCTTCACCATACATACAGTACAACCATCATAGTTGCTTTATATTGCCTGCAGTGGTATAAAAATTATAAATAGATTACAATGTTTAATGAATGTGCTGAGATGAAATAACTGATTTCCCATGGTGCACTAGATGTCAAGAAAAAATTACACTACTTTAAAAATTTGTATCCTCCGCACACTTCCGAATGCTATGCTATTTTCACCTCCTGAAAAAGAAAATTTTCCTGCATACTTTAAAGTTAATGAATTTTGTTTCCAGAATATGCCTTTAAGTCGAGCTGGCCTCAGCCTTTTCCAGTTGTAGTTCACCCGCTTGTTTTCTCTGTTCTACTGCTTATGTTGAGCACCAAGCACAATTGCAGCAGGTTCCACTTTTAAAGTCTTCAGTATGACCCAGCCAGGACTCGAAGTCCTGACCTTCTGACTGCAAGTTGGATACTCTAACCACTTGACCATGCAGTCCCTACTTCAAGAGCTGACTTAGACATTTCTGCACATTTTATAAAGGGGGCTGGAGTTAGGGGTTGTAGCCAAATTTTGCATCTGACTAGTTTTATATGATTACAAAATTATTCTCCTGTTATTACCCTTATAATATCTCCTCCCTCCCAGCACTTCTCCCACCACAATTGATTATTGTGACTGCCTTTTCATAAAATTGTCACAAGGCTTCCCAGGTTTGACTTGCGGTGATTGGTGACCACTCCCTGGCTGGCCAAACTTCTTATCGTGCAAACAGACTGTATTTGTTTGGTCTAGTGGAAGAGCATCCACTTCTCATGTCCGGATTTGATTCCCAGATCAAGACATACCAAAGACTTTAGAAATAGGACTAACTGCTATTGTTCACGGTGCTCTGCAGGAGCAATGGAGTAGTGAAGACAACCCAGTTCCTCACGCCTGGAAAAATGCCATGCGCACTGCTAGATTAAACCAAAAGCTTAAAGTTGAGGCATAAATCCCTGCCTGTCCATCTATCTATCCATATAATCAACTAATCTTACAGTGTAAAAGAAAAATCACATTTCAAACCTTTACACCAATCAGGTAGATCTGGTGGGGCAATGGCGTCATTTACATCTCCGTAATGCTTGAAGAGGTCAGTTATGTAGTGACCTTTGTAAATCCCAGGGGGCCTGGCCTGGGCAAATACCTGGACAGCCATATCAATGCTTAAGATGAAAAGAAATAGGAGGAAAAATGTAAAAAAGTTGATAGCATAAGAAATGCTCTTCTTTAAAAGAAGGGTTTAAGGTCACAACTGGATTTGGTATGTTAGAGGGGTACTTATTCTGAGCATTTCAGTAAAATTTGCACTGAAATCGGATGTGTGGTTCCCAAGATATGAGCACGTAAAGTTTTCACATTTTCAACAAAATATGAACTTGAAGCAAGCACATATGACATCACATCCCCATATAAATGGGCAGACTTTTGTTTTTCTTTAAAATTTATACTGGATTTTCTCCTCAACAATCCCACATTATTAAAATGTGATTGCACAAGTGGCATGAGAATTTTACAAACTTTGCATCCCCCACATGGAGGTCATACTCCTATTAACTTCAAGGTCAACACAAGAGTCTGAAAAACAAAGGGAAACAAACCACTCCTTGTCAATGTGAGGAAGTGATATCAGCTCTGCTGCCCTCAAACTCACTTTTGAACACAAATCTACTGACTTCATTTACTGATATCTCAAGAAATACATGTCCGATTTGAATGGAACTTTCACCACACTGTGTAGATTTTGTTCCTCTTTCACATATATATGAAAATTAAATTTTTACCCTTAACTTCCCCTTTAAGGTGGTCATGAAGTCAAAAATTTTAAAATTTACATGACCAAGTGTTGAAAATTGAGGGTGAAAGGGGGCAATGTGAAGGGAAGGGAAAGAAAGGGAAAGGAAGGAAAAGAAGAAAAGAAACACTCAACTCATGCTTCCCCCCCCCTCCCTATCAAAACACAAAACATTGCTCCTGTTTGTGATGTTATTGTTGTACTACTCAAATTACAATCTTTGTATTTCTGAAAGTTACTGCACCATGTTTCCAAAACATGATGATTGCATTCTTACTGTTATGGTACAGGGTGATGTAACAAGCTATTTCTGTCCAAACAGGAACTATCAAGGTCATACAAAGGTTTTTAATTTCAACAGTAAACAAAGCATGCATTAAGAGTTATACAACAAGAATGTCACAAATTATTGGACGATGCACTTCTTGGATTAAGTGAATAACTTTCAGCATTTCATATTGCAACCATGGAACAAGCTAAACCAAAAGGAGTTGGATGAATAAGATTCATTCTGAGACCTCTCAAATATATATTTTTAGCCACTCCTGTCTGTTATTCTACACATTAAATATTGTTGGTCTGGATCCATCATTATACTTTAGAGTGGAATCCCTTAACTGGCAACTGCGTCATTTCCTTGGAGTTGTTAATTATGAGCACTGCCAATTCAGAGTTTCCACAAATGGGGGGATAAGGGGGAATTTGCCCCCCCCCCTTTCCAGAAGAGGGTGGGTAAAATCCCTCCCTTCCATTTCTACAAAAATTAGAAAATTGTCAATATCTTGGTTTCCAACTAAAATTGTAGACACTTTTGCAGCAATGTTTTAATTTACTTAAATAAATGACTGATAAAATTCTTCAAATTGCACCTTACGAGGGGGTTGAAGCAAGCTTTTGTCCCCTTTAACCCACTTATAACTTTAGACTAGGACAGCATCACTTTGGACATGGGGTTTAGCAGTAATTAATCCCCCTTTTTTATGTTTCCGGCTTAATCCCTGCAAATTTATTGCATGATTATTCTTGATGTAGAGCAAAATTTCTGGGGGTTTGGGGCACTCCATGCATTTCACAGCAGAGACTAAGCTTGAACTTCTCAAAAGAGATATTTCTTTTTTTACATACAGAAAAATATCATTTCATGTCTAAAATATCTTAACAAATTGCATTAAAGCTACACTTCAAAAATTTTCTAATCCTGTTACAAGTAATAGACTTTCCTATGTTTGTGAAGAGTTTAGAGTTTCCGATAGAGTTTTACAGCCCTGTTTCCAACCAACTGGTTCAAGTCGAGCTGGCCACGGCCCTTTTTTCCAGTTGTGGCTCACTGGCTTAATTTCCCTACTCCATTGTTTATGCTGAGCACCAAGCACAATGGCAGAAGGTTCCATTATTGAAATCTTTGGTATGACTTGGCCAGGACTCGAACTCCCGCCCTCCCCACTGCAAGCTGGATGCTCTAACCATTTGGCCATGCGGTCGGTCCTATGTTTGTGAAAGGCATGGATTCCCCCTATCCACCCACCCCTCAACTTAGTCTGGTTATATTTTGCTGCTTTAAGAGGAAACATGCCACTAAATGTCAACAGGTATTTCACATTCCATTATAAAAATTAAAGTGCATCCCTGCATCTCCTCTAACATGACCTGCCCCTATTGCAACACCCTCCTCCCGATCCACACTTGGCTATGTCATAGATGACACAGGTCCATTAATGGTTGTTTGGTAATTTTGTGTGGTAATTTGTCACTTCTGTGTATGTGGGCCTTACTGTGAGATGCAAGTCTGCAAGGACTACAGCAGATTCTTTCACAGTTAGAACATCTGCTGCAGTAAGAACATGTACACACATATCATTGTGTTACCGTGAGTTGGCCAAATAATATTGTACATCGTGTACGTGCCATACAATTTGTATGTAGTGACCGACTCAAGGTACTGACCGGCTCAAGATCAATCACTATAAATATGCATTCACAAATCAAAAAGAAAAAAAGTACAATGTACTCATACCTCCAATCCATCTTCTCAACTAGGTAGGCACAAATCAAAAATCCCGTTCTGTTGAAACCATGTGTGCAGTGTACTCCGATTATATCAGTCGGATTCTGGGCAATGAAATTACTACAAATCTGAATAAAACCCCTGGTTTGCTCTGGAGTGGGTGCTTGACCAAAGCTGATGAGAAACAAAACATAAACCACACAAAAACCTTTTTCCAAACAGCTTTTACAAAGGATTGTGGGAGAGAATATTGGTGTGTCATTTTTCTGCCACACTAAAATGCCATTGACAAAAACAACATACACCAAAACCTTATCCCATAGTCCTTCGTGATTCCTATTTGGAGACAGGTCTTTTGCTACAATATATTAAGCCATAAGAATAGAAGTTGAGACACAAAACTCAATCAAACTGAACCCATTGCTTGAAACAACTTCATGTCATTAAACTTTGCATGTTTACACATCTATTAAGAGGGGCTCACTGAGTTGATGTAAATAATTTATGAAAGTGTTTAATGGTACAACCATATAAAAATGGTATAATTAGCATTCATTAAGTTTCATATCCAATAGATACAAAAAAGTCAAAATTTCTAATTTGGGAGTGTCCTAACTTGTAATGGTTTTGTGCACAATTTAAAAAGTGTCTTGTCACAAATTTTTCAAAACCAAATTGAGCGGTTAGTAGTCACTCATAAAACAGTTATTTGTGTGTAGGATATGGGGATTGTCTGAGTTTAACCATCTGTCATTGGTATGTGAAGAAAACTTAACAGCTTTAAAAATTTTCATGAACCATATGAATGAGCCACTTTAAGTAAATTTACAACTGTAAACAGAACTAAATTCCACATTTAAGTGGTTCCAGTCACATAAAAGGACAGTATTGTACAGGTGTGTGGCCAAGATCTTCCAGTGTGACTTGTGGAAGACATCTTTCCTATGGAAAATAAATTGGTTTTTGAAGTCTCTATATGCAAAATGGTGCAAACTTTGAGCCTCATAAAGAGAGCAGTGATTACCCTTTCCGTATTTTTTTGTAACAATCTTTTCAAACCTGGGTCATGAGGGCACAGAGCCTAAACCCCAGTTTCTCTCTCCTACCGCCACCTTCTGTGATGCACTTAATACTGTAACTGTATACGATGGTCTTAGACTGTATCACGAATGAGCAAAAATTACAGCTTATTTGATAAAACCAAATTGATTGACTTGCTAATCAAGATTGTGCAATTGCTAATCAATTCAAACATTGGTTTGTGATAGTCAATCCTCTCATGCCATTTTGTCCCTTGAAAAACACATTCAGCAAAATGGCACTGTACTGTAGCAAAAATTTCTTCGAAGAGAATCAGTCTAAAACTCATGCTGAAAGTGTGTATATTACAGCACTTACTCACAGACAGTATCACATTTTAGGAAGAGTTTGCTTTCACACTCTGGAACCATGGCAACAATTAAAAACACTTGGCTTGAGAGAAATGTAAGAAGTAAGTGATAAAAACCTTACCCCCGGCACTGAAGTTTGATATATTTCGCCCCCAAAGTTTTTACTTTTGTATGGTCGTAGAATCGGGTTGTGTTGGTGAGATCGATGATGAGTCCTACTTTGCATTGTTTGGACCGAACATAGTCGAATATCATTTGAAGATAAAACCTGTCTTCCTCAGGGATTTGAGAATCATAGTGTGGGCTTAGAGGAGTCTTGAAAGGCAAAAATTTTTCTGAAGGAATCAAACAAAATAGAAACTATTACATGCTGCTTGAACTTGGAAAAGATGGAAGAGACAGAAAAATTTAGACAGGCATATTGATTTCCTCCTATTGTAATAATCACTGTTTACTCTAAGAAATGAAATATATTGGGTGTAATACACTCAGTATGAGAAAATTTGACTCATTGGAAATATCAGTTTTGTGGAATTGTATGTGCACATCAATTGTGGCAAAAAATTAAACCCTCTTTTTTTCCTTTTGTCCCACTTGACAAGCCATTGCCGTAAGATGTGTCATAGCAGCTTAGCATAAACACTGGTAATAATACAATAGAGGGGGTAACTTTTGCTAATCAAAACTAGAATTGATTGGAAACTGGCAATTCTTGGGTAGCAAATTGCTATGTGAACCAAGCTATTTTGTCCCTTGTGTTGTGAAAAACTGAAAGCACACATGTACAGTATGCCCTAATGCTCTATACTTACAGCAATTTCGCCAAGACAAAAAAGAAATGAGCACAAGCAGGCACGTAGCCACAGGGGAGGGGGGGGGCAAACCCCCCCCCAAAAAATTTCAAAGTATGGGTTGAAATTTTATTGCTATGGAAAAATGGAACACACACAAACAACTTGAGCAACCTACTGGTAACAGTAACAGTGAATTTATGTCAGAAAGTCCACCATTTTGCATCTTAGCCCTCTCAGATGGGCAAAAATTTTCATGATGCCAGCAACTAAAAATTCAGAATCTATCAGAGAACTTCCTGTTCAGGTATCTTGAGATCAATGATCAATAAAGTTAAAAGGCATTTGCCCCCTTCAAAGACTACTTGCTCAATAGAGCAACAAGGTTGGTTTAAACAGGGTTAACTGCCCCAATTACAACCACAAGCTTTACCCGAGAAAAATTTCTCCTAGGTAACACTGGCTAAAACATCCTATTTAATTCTAGCAGCATGTCCAAAGGGGGAGGGGTTGTCCCCCTCCCCTTAGACCCATTCCCCAGGAGGGCCATCACTAATCTGTTGTGCCCCCCCCCCCCCCAAAAAAAAAATGCCACTGCCTGGATATGGCCCTGGCCACAAGGGTTTACCAAGTGGGTTGCATTTAACGAAATTTTCATTGACCTAACCAAAAACCTAAACAAACATGTGTAAACAAATGTACTGTACAAGAAGAACACTTTAAGTCTTCACTGACCTGCAATGAGTTGACCTTTCCGGGGACATTTTAGCCACCTATCTGGAATAGCCATCCCAGATATTGGTGTGGTAGGATGTGGCCCTCTTCTTTCTTTGAAAGAGAAAACAAAATGCATCAAGACTCTTAATCTCAGTCTGTAGACTGGACCTTGGCTAGGCCCTATAGACAAATTCGATTGACACTTGTTTTTAGTGACTGTAGGCAGCCATTGGTGGGGTCCATCAGTCTTTAATCGTCTTCATTTGTTGTCTGCGGGAAATTCAAATCCTCATATTCAGTGAAGTTGAGAAAATCAAGATACACTTCAGTGTACAACTATCCATGGAACAAGTAAGGAAGGAAATTTAAAGATTAAAGGTGACATACCACAGTAATGGCAGACTAAAATCAGACGATCACAATCTGTCTGGATTCATCTATAGCTATTCAAATTTGGTACTAAATTAGAATCAGTGCCCAGAAATGACATCATTTTAAACAACTTTCAACTTTAAAGAGGGTGCTGAAACTCTATTTTTTTTTCAGAGAAAAACAAAGTCTTTTTTTATATTTTTTTCCCTGTAGTAAAATGTGTTTCTTTTGTTTTTTTCCACTCAAAAAGAGCAGTATGATTTATTTGCTGTGGAAAGAAGTGAATGTTAATGCTGTGAAAGAAGGAAAAGCAACTTTTGGTTAAACATGGATTCAAACCCCTGACATACGGTACCGGTATACACAGTAGAGCATATAGACCAGCGCGCTGGCCAACTGCGCTACGAGCACCGTTGCCGGTGGAGGGTTTTCAAATAATATAAGTACTGTCTAATAGTACCACATACTATATAAAGACATATATACGTATGTACACACATATACGTATATACACGCATATACGTATTCCTAGAGCCAAGTAATTATGCATGCATATACATAAGTAGCCGTACGGATACGTATGCATATATTTAAACGTACAATGATGTATATTTTCCCACATGTTGCATACACCTACATATAGCCCACCCTAACCTTCTACCTAAGCATACGTATGCCGATGCATGTACGTACACATATATTGGTATGTGTATTATATCCCTAACCCTAACCTTAACCCTAACCGTATTACTCTGCGTAGGACTATGCGTATGACTCAAGTTCCAGACCCTAATTCTAAATTAGAGCCTCAAATTTAGCAATACGGCCTTAAGTTAGACCTAGCCTAACCATAGATGTATACTAAAGACCACGAAGTTGGCGGGACTCCGAAATTGGCTCACTGTCAGTGTCACAAATCTCTTGCTATCACCGTAATAATGTTACTTTAACAAGCCTAACTGTTTTGAACCCATCCAGCATTTTGTATTTCACAATAATGAATCCATTTCAGGTACGTGCATACAATAATATGATCAGTCTTAGAGATTTTTCTACCTACATCATACCGTTACGTGTATATTTCACAACTGAAAACATACTCCACCAAAATAACCAAAATAACCTTGCTATGGTGTACACTGCTCTGAAGTACTACTCCATACAATGTAGTAAGTTGCGTATAGTGTGCTGAGTTCACAACCTATGTTATTTGGTTATTTGGTTTTGTTAGTGACTTGACCAAACTTTCTGTCTTCCTTAGGCAGGTTAAGTCAACAAGTGAAACAAGTTTTGCACTGTACTGTATGGTAGACTAAAAAATGCCGCTCCCACAGAGCAGGTTCGGTTGCTTAACTATGTCCGTAGTTCCCTATTGATAGGCGGCAAGGACTATAGGACTATAGAAACTATCAGTAGCAACATATCCATCAGTTACATTACATTTTGAAAATGGAAACAGGAAAGGATTTGGAATTTATCTCATTGTGTATATTGGCTTTGCAAAAATTATGACTGCCATTCATAGGCCCACCACTATACATATGCCTAGGCCTACTGTGATTCATAGCTTAAACTGTATACAAACTGAATGTAATCACGCAAAAGTTTTAAAAAAGGGCAAATGAAAGATTGTAAACCCTACACATAGCAATTTCCTGTACCGTGCGGTACAGTCAGTACAGTAGCATGTTTGCATGAAAGTTTTGCACATTCCAGCACTATTTTGTAAACATCACAGTCAACTCACCCTTTGAGTCAAAAAACTTGTAACCAGACCAAACTATCATTCGTTTGCTTTATTTTGATATAAAACATGCTTTAGTTAGATAGAAATTAAGGAAGTAATCGTTGATTGAAGTTGGGCTTTTTGTCAATGGAGTTGGTGACTGTTTTCCATTCATTTTAAACTAAAGGTCAGCTGAAATTTTTCTTCATTTAACCCCCCAAAATAGCACCAAGTAACAGTGAAAACACCTTTAATCATCGTTTATGCCCAAGAAATAATTTATCAACATCAGTATTATTATAGATGTCCTAAGGATGGGATAAATGATTGGAATGTGGAGCATGTCGATTGCACCCAGTAACACTACCTCCAATTTTAAGACAAATGTTTTTGACTAATTGCCATCATAAGGAAAGAAAAGACTTTGGTGGGGCCTATTGACCCGGACGTCCGGCTCTATTATGAGAGATTTTGTCTTATTGACCCGGACGTAACTTTACATTTTGGACGAGCGCCACCACTTTGACCTCGTACTTAAACATTTACTCCAACACAAACCGGACGTAATGTATGTAGTGCCTTGGGATTAGATAAGTGTAATTTTAAGGCACTTTTTCAGTCTTTCATGCAGCAGCATAACTGTTTACAATCTCCATTGATATATAAAATGTTGTTTGCTTTTGGATAACTCATTCCACTGAATCATGGTTCATCCACTTCAGCTTCACTGTGTACTGTGCAAGCTGCCTGCAAGCAACTGTAGCGTTAGAGTTACTGTACACACTATATAGCCTATGCATACAGCTAATAGTCTAGGCTACGTCTGGGACAATTATCAATTTTATTTGGTAATGGAGCCGGACGCGTCCGGGTCAATAGCCACGACGAAAGACTTTACATCACTCTGCTTCGCAAAACTGATACATGATGTTAACATGCACAACATGTTAATGAATAGACTGTCAAAGTTTCAAGTGGTGGTAACATCGTGTGACCAAGAAAACAACAGATTTGTGACACTGCTTCCACAGCTTTTCAAAAAATATCGAACTAGAAAATAAGGTAGCCTACTGTAGTTGGCCTAGGCCTATATTTCAAAATCCTGAATGACCTTAAAGCGAAATTGAACTCAAAATGGATTTATTTTGATGAAAATGTCACTCTTTTAATATTCAACCATCAAATGGCTAGGCTTTTGTGTTGCTACTGTGATATAGTGAAATTGTATGGTATCCTATTTCTGGGGTGCGCGATATTTACGGTCATTGTTACATATTCTAAGGACTACTTGTTACTAGTCAGTAGCTGGAAGGGGTATCGCGGAATTGGTATGTTATGTACGAACTAACACGAAAAAGACTGTCCTGAAAACAATCAGTATTGAATACAAGATTATGCACCAAGTTTAATTACTTTCCAAACAATTACTTTATTGCAAAATACAGGTCAAGAATTCGATTTCAAGGTTCAATATTGTACAAAAGTTAGGATACTCACCAAAAAGACGATACGACAACTTTTGGCACAGCTGTGAAAATGTTTCTTGTACGTAAACAGGCTAGCACTTGCACTGGAGCAGAACACTTCACAGACGACATAGGCAACACATAGTTTGCCTGCACAACTAGCGCTGCAGTAACGTAACGCTGCGGTATGTAATCAAATATTGCACGAAAACTGCAATAAATAACGAGAAGGAAGCCGTACCGCAGGCAATAACCAGGAAACCAAGACCAACTGATTTCGTTGATAACCTCGTAACACTTTGCACTGCCAAAAACTGGTAGTCTTTCGAAAACATGCTTTTCGAAATGTATACCACCGTTTTCATTTAATGTTTTTGTTATCTCCAAAAAATTTGGAACTTACTTCGACGAAGTAGCCCCCATACTTTCTGTGCAAAGCCTGATTTTGTTCCCAATTGCAACTTCCCAGAGCGAATTAGGGAATAAAGCACATGATAATGTCACCCCTGGCATATTCCATAAAAAGGGCGTCTCATTTTCAAAAAAAAACCTAAAGGAATCCCTTCACATAGAACTTGGAGAACGGGATAATTAGGCAGCAGACATTGAATTTTAGACTCTCCATGGAGTCTTTTAATTCTCCCCTCGAGAAAATACGGGGTGTGATATAGGTTTGCTTGCTGAACACTCTATCCGAGTTCTCATTCTTTATCTTAGTGACGGTCACTGTGCAACCCAAATTGAGAGTAGTATAGCTGGATCCCACTCATACGCGTTACAGTAAAATTCAAGGCATGTGACAAATGATTCATAAATTTCAACAAGATATTTCTTTTGCGAGGCATGGAAAATGCTTCTAATAACCAAAGAAAATCCCAAGCGTGTCGTTCGGACTTTTTCAAAACATAGTTTCCTGAAAAACTTTTTCATGAACAATAGAAAATATTCATGGGAGGAACCTCCCCTTAGCTCATTTGAAAAATTTGAAGAACCCAAGCAGAAAAAAAGATAAATCATGAGAGCCGTCACTGCTTTTGTGCTCAGTGTCACGGAAGAATATAATCACAATGCCTCTGCTGTTCTGGTCAGTCACAGGACCGTTCCTGAGTCCCTGCCAGCACACCATATTGGATCCCATTTGGGGCAAAATTGGGCTCCCGATTGAGGCCTAATCAGTTTTGTCAGTGGGCTTTCATTAGGCCCCAATTGGGCTAACTTAGCCCAATTAAGCCCCACTGGCCCCAACTTGACCCTAAAGAGTTTACAGCATCTCTCCCATCTTTCTGGCAAGCCCAGTTGGGGCCCAATTGTGACCTGATGACAATACCAACCTCAGCCGGGCTTGCTTGCTGGTGTAGCTTCATGGATCAATAAACCACTGAAATTGACTTAATCCGTCTTTCCTGCCATGTGCCTGATATGATCAGTACCAAATTTGAATATAGCTAAGTGGCTTTTCCCAGCATGGGCAAAATTCGTAACACATTCGAAATGGTAGAAATGATAGAAAGGTGCGAAAAGGTCGGTTTTGTGATTTTCAGGTGCCAGATTAAACAGGTTGACAGAAGGTGGTGCCAAGGTTGAAGGTTTATCTCGTAATTTTGCAATTTACTGATTTGTGATTATGGTTTTTGGATTACGATTGCTTAGAGTCTACTTACAAGCCTGAAAAATGTGTTTACCTCGGCCTGACTCCGCGCTATTTTTTTGGTGAAGCTATAGTAAGTCAGGTTTTTCGGCCGATAACACAGCATACTGCACGCACTCCATCTGAGTGTCGATCTGATTTTTTTTTTTATAAAGTCCTCCCGACTCTTTGGCAAAGGGCCGATCTGATTTTTGGATTGGGGCAAACATTTTCCAACATGCGGACTCACCCTGGATTATGTCCCCGACCGGATATCTTTATATATGGTGCCTGGTGCCTGCAATGATGCTCTCTGCAAGCTTCAAATCTGTATCAAACAAATTAAAGATTGGATGGTGGTCAACAAACTACAACTTAATCAATCCAAAACAGAATTCTTTATTGCTGGTTCCTCAAGATCTATTTCCCGTCTTAATACTGTAATTCTTGACCTGGGTGATGTAAAGATAACACCAACAACATCACTAAGAAATCTTGGAATCATGTTTGACCCTGGATTAACTATGACTGATCAAATTTCTTCCATTGTAAAATGTGTTAATTATCATTTACGTAACTTATCACGCATACGACGCTTTATGGATACAGCCACATGTAAACTAGTCACTTATTTTCTCTCGAATGGATTATGGTAATGCATTACTGCTAGGAGCCACTGAACACGATTTAACTCGACTTCAAAGACTGCAGAATAGGGCTGCTCGACTTATTCTTTTAGTCGGACTTGAATACCCCAGTGCCTTATTATTACAACGTCTTCACCGGCTTCCAGTGAAGACTCGCATTAATTTCAAAATTCTTGTCAATGTTTACAAGTGCTTGCACTCCCAGGCCCCTAACTATCTTTGTGAACTTATTACTCCGGCAATCTCAACTTACCCTACTCGATCCTCTTGTGACAAACTCCTTCAAATTCCAAAGACTCGAACAGTCACTGGTGACAAAGCATTCCAGATAGCTGCTCCACGATTATGGAATGATCTCCCATGAAACATCAGGGAGGCCACTTCCCTTCAAATTTTCAAATCTCAACTTAAAACTTACCTTTTTGGTTAATCAATTAGCATGCTATGTCTTTTCTTGTACTTAATTTTTCGTTTCTTGTCATTTTAATACCTATATTTGTTTATGTTTTGCATTATGCTTTCATTCTGTAAAGCGATGTGTTCATTGTTAGGGCGCTATATAAATGCTTTTTGGTATTGGTATTGGTATATATAAGCAGGGGTGGGATTTGATCTCTGAAAGTGGGGGCAATTTCGGGCTGACAATCAAACGGCCTTTTGGCTAAGATCATGTGTAGTATCTGTTCTTTTTATCCAGTCAAGAATGGAGCCATACATGACAGACCAATGATGAAAATGGTCTGAAGGCCGCGAGGTTGGTCGTTAAGTGTTGTCCTTCAGTGGACGTAACAGCTTCTTCGGGAAACAGTATCAAGTTTGGTTTCGCCGAACGGCCCTTTGCCAGAGGGTCGGGAGGACTTTAGAAAAAGCGCCGAAGGCGCCGCGGGAGCACGAAGCGCTCCCCCTAACGGCGTGGGGTCCAGTGGCCCGCCTTAGGGCCCCTAGTGGTGTCCAGGGGAAAAGCCCCGGTGGGGGTCCAGGGGCCGAATCCCCCGGAAGCTCCTGGGTATTTACGAAATTGTAGGCATAAAAATGATGCATTTTATCTTCAGCTTTAAATTACATAAGATGGGCACTTAACAGAACACAAATATAATAATTTGACTTTCTTCAATTATATCCTTACTCCGTATGATTAAATTCGGTCGGAATCGATAACGCAGAGGGTGCGGGGAGGGAGAATGGATTACTTAAATTGAGGTTCTTCAGGGGCTCCCTCCTTGGTTCCCCAGAATTTCTTTCAGAAAGCCAGGGGGCTTCTCATGTGATGTGATTTCAGCCCTTGTCTATGATGGGGCGCGGAAAAAATTTTAACGTTTAAGACATCTCAATATTGAAACTGAATGAAAATTAGAGAGAGGATGGGCCACTTTTAACTTTAGCTGAATAAGGGAGCCTCCTAAAGACACTCTTACTGAAACACAAATATAATCTGGTGTCCTATATAGTATTTTTTTCAGGTGACTTTCACAGAACCTTTACCAGTAAAGGGGCACCCGAAGCGTGCCGAAAAATTGAATTTTTACTTCATCTCAATAGTGAAATTGAAATAAAATTAGACAAAAAGTGGTCCCTTTTCACCACAGCTGAATAAGGGTGACCCCTGAGGATATTTGTACTATGCAAAACGTACCTTTGGTTTCCTATAGAGTCCTTTTCGTGAGATTTTTATAGAGCCCTTATCTGTGATGGGATGCGGAGAACACGCCAAAAGAAGAACTAGTTTTGAGACATCTCAAACGAGAAATTAATGGAAATTAGAGAAAGGGTGCCTTTTCACTTCAGCCGAAAAAAGGGTGGAGCTCCAGATTAGGGTCAAATAAGATTATCGTCCTTTCAGAAAGCTTGGGGGCACTTGGTCAGAGAAGGGGACCAGAAGATGACCACCTCCCTGCCCCCCCCCCTTTCACTAGTTACGGCAGAGCTTCAGCTATGGCCCGGGCACTGGTGATAAGTTTCAGAGACAATGGAAGAGGTGTTCTACAAATAGTAACCCCGAATCCTGAAATATTTAAAAAGGGTGCACGCGAAGCGTGCCGAAAAAAAGAGCGTTGAGACATTTATTGAAAGGGTATTGTTTTATTTAGTTTTCAATGCAGTATATGACCTGTTTAAACATGAAGCAACTTAATTAAGTATCACTCGCGTAGCTCTGTCAGTTCCAGTTTGTATTTATATAGCAAAAGCAACCAGACTAAGACGTAAAAAACTAAGTTCTGGAAAAAAGTGGGGGGCAAGTGCCCCCCGTGCCCCCCCCCCCCCGTAATCCCGCCTATGTATAAGCAATCCACCCCACACGAATGCGAGCGCACACGTATACGTGCACAAACAAACACGCATGCATCACTCACATTGAAACAAACACACCAACACAAAACATAGATGGATGACGCATTATAAAGCAGTATTGTTAATTTAATATGCTCAAATAGACGTTTTTCGGAAGCCCTAACTTAATCGTAGGGAGAGGGGGCTGCGGGGCGATAGCCCCCAGGTGTAAAAGGAGAGCGGAAGTATGCTTCCGCCCCCACTTCCAGGGTCAGAAACCCCTTTTTCATTTGTGTGATATTCTCAACTCTTCTTTCTCATGAAATTCCAAGTTCTTTTCAATACAAGCGCCAATTTGTAATTCATTACTTCGAAAAAGCCATCCTTTCCGCGCGCTTTGCGTGCCTCAACGCACAGTTCCTAATGCATAAGCTCTGTCTCATAAACCAGTTTGGTAAACCTTTTCACGCGTTGGAAATGACAAAATCGAAATTTGCCATTTCTGACACCAGATCATCAGGTGACACCGGCAACCGGCTATTTTTTTTTTTTTTTATACATTTCTTTCATAAAATTCCAAATTTTCTCCGGTAGATGCTCTTGACTTTGAAATAGGCTGTCTAAAATAGACAACAAAGTTTCTGAAATTTTAAAATTTTATTGGAAAGCTTCAGTTCGTAGGCCTTCAAGATAACATTGATCTTCAGTCGATCACCGTGCAATCATACTGATGCAAAGCTGACACTTGCACGATTCTGTGGCACGCATTGGCACGACTCGAGTCGTGCCAGTGCGCAAACTAGTCGTAAACTGGCGTGAAGTGTGCGTAAACCTTTCGTGACTGCGTGCCATGTCGGGACGAGAATTTTGAAATGTTCAAAATTTTGGTCACGACAAAATTCCCGACCGGGTCGTTAACTATGCCCAAACTGTTCATGAACTCGTCTTGAACTCTTCGGGACGATGCGGGAGGATGCGTGGCAGTGCGTGGCAGTGCGCGCCATGCCACGACTGTCACGAACTGCCACGAATAGTTCACGAACAGCTCACGTCGAGTTCACTAGTAGTTCACGACATGTTCACGAACTGGTGCGCGTCGTAGCGTGGCCGTGCCTTCCCACTGACACGATCACGTGTACTTCACGTATTGATGGCACGAGCAGTTCACGGATAGTTTACGCACTTCACGAACAGTTCGCGCATGGCACGAGCAGTTCACGAACATATCACGAGCAGTTCACGACTACTGCGCGACAGTGGCGCTCTCGTCGGTGCGGGGTATATATAGGGCTTCCCGGACACTGCTCGCCATTCCAGAGATCGCCAGCGAAGAGACAACTTATATCACAGAGACAACATGCCAAAAACAAAGCAGACACGAGGAAGAGCAAAACAGAGAAGGCCAGAAGCCGACAGGCCAGAGGCAGAGACGGCTGAGAGAGATCATTCCCCCAGTCATCCATAGCAAGTGTCGACGTTATCCCGGAGACACAGCAAATCTGGAGGCGAGGGGTTAACTTCTCAACCAACTCTTGGAACAGATCAGGTGTGATTCTGAGGTAATTTTTGTAGCCCCTTTGATCTTCCCTTGTAGAGTTCAGTTAGTAGACTGTCATACTGTCCAAACTCGTGCCCTCTGGTCAACCATTCCCTGACCCACACTTTCCTTTGTGTCTTTCTTCGAGGTGGGGTTGCCCTTTCTTGCTCTTCTGCCTCTTCCAGCCTTTTCTGTTGCTCTTCAACAATGGCTAGAGCAGCTGCCAGGTATGGGCATCTTCTCTTCTCTGCAATGATTGTTTCTCTGACATTCAGCATGTTGTCTGTTCCACAGCCAATCCAAAAACCATCAGGGGTTGGGGAGGCCCCCTTTTTATATGGCGTGACCAAGTTGGCACGACACCGTCCGAATTGCTCAAACTCGTCGTGCCAATGCGGGAAGTGCGTAAACTATGCGCAAACTATGCGTGAACTCGTCGTGCCAGTTCGTGTCAATGTGGACACTGATGGACACGCATTCGTGAACTATTCGTGAACTCGTCGTGAACTATGCGTGAACTAGCCGTGAACAGTGCGGGAGCCTCCCAGTTCGTGCCCCAAAATGGCACGACTTGCCACGACAAAATCGTGGCCAAAAGTTGTGCAAGTGTCAGCCTTGCATCCGATTTGCCAATATAGGAAGTGCACATATATTCTTCCGTCGATCAGTAATCCCCCAACTTTTTAAATTTCCCTACACAAGAAACCAAGAATCCAAAAATTTCTGCAATACAAGCTCCATATCCACAAATATTTGTTTCAAAATGGCCAAAAATTCGGCGCCCTTCGCCGCCGGAAATCACGTCCCTAATACAGAGGTGTTCACACTCCACAAAACTCGGAAAATTTGGGTGATCGCCTCTTTCCCTGAAGAATTCTTTTTACCTCCCTCCTGCTTAGCTACTACTTGCAAGCATGATTAATGCCATTTTCGACTGTTTGAGGCGTCCGATTTTTCAAAATTTCCTCTACCCTCCACGCCAACTGACAGTGGCGCTCCGCTTATGTAGTGTTTCGGGCAAAACTTCAGGCAGGTAATCATTTGCCTGCCGTACCGAAATGTTCTCATATATACCTTTCATCAGATACCTTTCAACCCTGTCAGTTGAATAGTCTGTGAGTAGATGGATTCTTTAGTAACTTTCAAGAATTAAAATGTTATCAATGTTCCTCACTTTGCAGAGGGCACAGATATACTGGTGTTGTTGTCTTCTGTTGAATGGCTGGAAAAACAAAGAATTCTTCCTTCTTTAGAGCCCAGTTTCATTTGAATAAATGATTTACATTTTGCAGCCAAGAAAAATCCTGGCTGTACACCGGACCAGAAATATTTGTACGGTTTCTTCACAATCAAGTGTTAGAACTGCTAAAAAGGTCAAAAGCTGTCATTTTGGAATTATGGATGTGGCATATTTCCAGGGAGCTGGTTCTTCCATTGGCCTGATTTATCCTCACTCATCTTAGGAAAAATTTAGGCTTGAGGCAATCTTCTGATGTCGTACTTGCCAGTGGGTCAAGGAAACAGACTCATCAGGTGAGGCTGGCAAGGGGACTCGAAGTAGCGCCAATAGTACCATATCTTACAGGAAAATACGCAACGGATTTTGCAAAGGCTATCCGATTACATTTTACTGAGAAGTGTGAGTGCCCACCAGCTGTAGCAGGAGACTCTGGAGGGCGCGAACAGTGGCGGAGCTGCCATATGGTCAGGGGGCGATCGCCCCCCCCCCCCCGACGGACCAAAATCGTTTGTCGGCGCCCTTTTTGGGTTTTCAACATACTTTACTCTTGCACCATTTTTGACAAAAGACAAAAATTAATAGCGTTGTTTTAAGGCCCAGATAACAAAATGCTCAAACAGCCACCAATAAATGTACTAACTGCACTTCATTCTGATGAAAAAGGTCATCTTCTGTAATATAGGGATAGGTTTTGCCGCAAACGTATCTTCATGCTTTATACGCACTAATAAATGTTGTCGCTGTGCTAAGTTCATTGCTTCCACACCAAGCGTGATTATAAGCTTACAAAATACACATACCGACATTAAATTAACTCCCCCGGCCAGTAAAAGATGTTGCAAAGGGCGCAGCAATAATTGTAGCGCAAGTAGCCCTCTTGTTGTCGGGGATAATTGTCAACATAGACAATAAAAAGACGATTTTCAAAATCATTTGAAGAGAAAATTCAGGTTAAAATAAAATAGAACTGTTATCACAGTGGTAATGATTTAAGAGTTGTAATGATTAGTTTCCATTTTGCTTTCCTTCAAGTGACCATTATCAAAATAAATGGCTATTTCTGACACTGCGCGATAATTCTATGAAAATACTTGTTTCTGTACTTCCGTGGTCTAAAATGCCAGAACATTGCATCAAAAAAGCTTAAGTTTAGGCTACTTTTTTTTATTATGAATTCGGTATCTAGAAAGCCAAGCAGACCTATTGTCTTGGCTATTTCTTTTAATGTACTTAATTAATGGCTATTTCAAATGGTCGCATTATGTAAATTACCTCATTTAATGTTTCTTCGTGTACTTATCTTGATTTCCAGGTGCCAAAAATGTACACCTAACGGTGATTAATTTCCATAACTTTTTCCCTCTGTAAGATTGCTTGCTATTTAGCTCTAGCAGGTTTAATCTTTCCCTTCAAAAAGTAGCCCATTATTACATTAAAATCTTAAATCGAGACCTGACAATAACACACAAAATATAATGACTGCCTTCATACTAGATTGTGGAAGAGAAGGATAGAAACATGCGCGTTCGCAGGTAGGGGCAAGGGGGGGACTTTCCCTCCCCTGGAAAATAAATGAAAAAAAAAATGAAAAAACGAGGAAAACATGAAGAAAAAGACGAAGAAAAATTAACATCAATATTTCTTAACAGTTCATTCAGTGTTTTCCCTATTTATATGCGGTAAACAGGCTTTAGAAATGTCATTTCCAGCCATCTGAGCGGCATTTCGGGCCAAAATTTTCTTGCGCTGCGCGCCAACTCATGGTGGCGCGGAGCTTTCCCCCTACAAGAATTTAGTCCCCATCCCCCGACTTTTCTTCAGCGGAGGCCCATGGATAGAAATTTTAACATGTTTTAATAGAAAGACTTACTGAGGAGAAATGTCAAAGTAGTCTTCTACCAGGTGAAAATCAAAATAATGGAAAATATGAAAAGCCGTGGCTTGGATCGTGCGGAGGCTCAGGGTTTTTACTCCTTCGAAGCGCCCCTGCAGACCATTTTTGCCCCCTCTGACCGAAACCCCTAGCTCCGTCACTGGGCACCAAAGCACCCTGGGCATTTAACCAACTAGTGGAAACTAATGCGACAGGTTGCCTTCATGTTTTTCATGTTTTCCAGCAGTAACAGATCAGATCCATGCCGTGGTGTTTACCTCCCCCTTAAAAGATATGGTTAAACCTAATTTCCACTGTGGTTAGAGCTTCCGACCTGCCAGGAGGTGAATTCGAATCCTGGCTGAGTCATACCAAAGTTTAAAAAAATAATGGAATTTTCCGAAATTGTGCTTGGTGCTCGGAATCAGCAATAAACCAGGAAAACAAGCCAATTAGCCACAATGTAAAGAAGGCCGTGGCCGGCCCGAGTTAAACAATTGGTCAGAAATTGTGCCTTAAAACCTCATCGAACTAACTATAAGGTAGCGGACCACTAACTCAAATGTTCATGAGTCGAAAAATATTGACATGCAAATGGAGTTGCATCAAATATTCTCACAATCTGATTTTTAAATTGGAGTAAAATTTTTCAACGGGCGGAACCTTGGATCATGTCCCCGACCGGATTTCTCTATATATAAACAATCCATCCACACGAACGCGAGCGCACGCGTATACACACACGAACTCGCACTTGCATCACTCCCATTTAAACAAACACACTAAAAATTGATAGATGACACATATTACTTTAATATGTTCAAATAGACATTTCTTGGAACCCTAAAGTCCTCTGTACATCTCAATGTTATATTTTGTTTATTCTGCCTGTTTTTAATCTGTCTGAATTATTGTGGGTTGGGACACAAGCAAAATGACATGTTTGCCCCACCAATATTTTCATTGGGGAATTTCCCCTCTGCCTCCAGAAGAATCCTGGATGTACACCGGACCAAAAATATTTGCCATGTTCCTTCACAATCAAGTGCTAGAACTGCAAAAAAGGTCAAAAGCTGTCATTTTGGAACATTGGCGTAGGAAGCAATATGAGAGTGGAGGGGGGTCAGGGGGCGAAACCATTTTGGACCATGTACCTCACCCTACCACATTGACCAAAAGGTACTTTTTTATGCTTAATTCTTCGCCCTTTTCTTCCTCAGCAAGAACATTTCTTTTTTTTGGAATAAAAAAAAGTTTTCTTTATTTGAAACACAACTGTAATAGGAACGTAATTAGGAGGGCGAGGTGTGGGCCGAAAATTTGGGTGTTTGTACACATTTGTAAATATGGAGCTTTTATTTCAGAAAATAGCTTAGATTCAGGGTTTCCTGTAAGGAAATTTGAACATTTGGGGGAATATCGAAGAATCTACGTTTCCTAAAAGCATATATCTGAGTTAGCATTTCGACTGAAGCTCGTTGTTGTTACATAATATTACCTAAGAAATGTGTACTAAGGCTTCTCGGCAACATTCAAAGAGCTCCAGGACTTTGTTGCCTTTTTGAGACAAAATATTTAAAAATTAAAAGCCATGATGGAAACGGCACTGTAGCGGCTCGGAAAAGTTTACCACTGACTGCTTTATAAACGACCACTTACTGCAATTAAGGGAACGCGAAGAGCGCTGAAAATTTTGCCCTTCTAAAACTAATTATTACAAATATGGAGCTTTTGAGGAAGAACACGGAATTTTATGAAAGAAAATATGGGAAAACCGCCAGTGGCGTAGCCAATGGGGGGGGGCAAGTTGCCCCCCCCCCGGAAAATATTTTGGGGAAATTTGTGGAATTTGGCGAAATTTCAAGTTGACGAAATAATACTCCCTTTTTACTATTTCATTTAAAGTTTTCTCGTGCTATAAGTAATCGTGAAACATTTCTCATGCATAACTCGAATTTCCATGTAACGTATTTTGCCAGATCTCATCTGTGTTACTGCAGCATGAAGCGCGCTTGACTCGCGTTCCGCAGAAATGTCCTCTCTGCAGCAGCGTGAATGTTCTCTGGTACACATGCAGGCTATTTTGATCAGTTCAGCGTATCCTGCTCAACACTGACAGGCGATAAGACCGGAGCATAGGACACCATCATTGAGCTATAGTTCCCTACGTATTGTTCAGCTAATTTTTTTTCATCAACTTGCTGCACTATTGGATAATACGTTAGTAATAACAAGTAACATAATCAAAGCCTCGTGAACGAAATATTCCCTCATTTAATTATCAAAATTTCCGTTTGTTTTCGTTCCACAACCATTATATTTATATTCGATTTAAGGCTGTCAGCAGCCAGTAGGCCAAAGAGTTTCCAATTTTTCCTTTTCATATATATTGTGAAGAATTTGTCTCCTTAAAAGTTTTCAGGACAAGAAAAATGTGGCATTCTAAGCATGCAGTAATGAGGCACAAGGAGTGTCATTTCCTGCAATCTAGGGGTGTTTTTAGCGAAATTTCCCCTAGCGGGACGCTCCGCTCAAACCAGTGATCGCACTCCGCGTATCATTCTCACCCGTCACTAAAGTTGACAGCAACCTGGGCTAAGTTTAAGCATTTAATGGCCTCTTATCCTACAACTAGTACCGGGCAGGGTTATGTAGACTGATCTTACTCTGTGTTTAACCATGGATGGAGCTAAAAACAATAGCTTACCGTTGTCTAGACATAATAACCCTGCAAACCTGAAAAAACGTATGATGTTTACCTTATTTTTAAAGGACTGGTTCGGAAAATTAATCTATTTAATCTGTTTGGAAAATTAATCTAATTCATCACTGGGGATGGGGGTGACAACGGGCCCATTATGACATTGTCTTAATCCTATATAGTAGGCAGCTTCGGGATCTTGTATGCCATGTATTAACTTAGGTAACATTACATGACGTCATGATAATCTTGTTATTATCATAAATATACGTATTTTGTATGTAATACATGCACCTTGAGAATATACTGAAACTGAAAAGTTTGGGGGAAATTTTCGAGCTTTGCCCCCCTGGAAAATATCCTAGCTACGCCTCTGAAAACCGCATTGTACTTGACTGGTGTCTCAAATGGCAAATTTCCGAAATTCTCACTTTTTCGAACCACAGGGCAATCGCCCCTGCCTTCCTCCCTGCAACATTGATAACATTTTGACACTTCAATTAACTAAAGAATCCATCTACACAGCCTACTCAACTGACAGGGTTGAAAGATATCTGATGATAGGTGTGTATGAGAGCATTTGACTACGGTAGGTCAAAGCTTCCCTGCCTGCAGGAATATGAAGTCTTTCTCGAAAGACATCTTCAGTTGGCGCGGAGCGTACAGAAAATTTTGAAAAATCGCGACCCCTCAGACACCCGGAAATGGCATGTCTCGGGCTTTAAAGTAGTACTTAAGTTTTCATATTTTTCTTTTCAGTGTGAAAACCACTGTAACAGGGACGTATTGCGACGCGCGAAGCGCGAGTAATTTTTGCCCTTTTTTAAACAAGTAGACGTAACTAAGGAGCTTGTATTGCAGAAAGCTCAGATGACATTTCAAAAGTTTCCCAAACTTTGTTGTCCTTTTTAGACAAAATATTTCAAAATCAAGAGCTTTCATTGAAGAAAATTTGGAATTCTATGAAAGACAGTTTGCAAAAATAGCAATATAGCTGCCGGTGTCGCTTGATGATGTGGTGTCACATTTGGTTCATATCCGATTTTGTAATTTCCAGAGCTCGGAAAAATTTTATTAGTGATACCTTTCCGACATACAAAGAAAAATTGCCGTACCTAAATATGATATAACATGAAACATTCATTTTAGGGTATAATCAGTTCATCTTTAAATCTGTTTAAGTAGTAACTACTGTTTTTTTTTATCAATATAATAGCCAAGCAATAAAGTAAAATTAAACTTATACATAAATTCAGTAAAATCAGTGACTGATTTATTTTGCCTATATGTGTGAATATAGGCCTACTTTGCATGGACTATAAGGAGCTTAACGGGGTGTTTCTTTTCATCGGTATGTTCACGAAATTGTTTTATAATCTAAGGAGATGTGACTATCCTGAGGAATCATGATTTGAACTTGGGACCAAAAGTACTTTACGCATTGACAATGAAAGAAAAAATGTTGCATATTTTCTTCACTTGAATTAGAAAAGGTACACATAGGGGATTCAACTAATCCTTCTTGATAAAGATAACTAGTTAAGCCCACAAATCTGTGGAGAAAACGAAACTGAAAGTAACAAAATTTAGCATCACATAGGTTTTGATTTCTTGTAAGTTGTAGCCATGCCGACTCTTAAATTTACCATAAGGAAGACAGAAAGAATGAAGACATTCATTTTTTCTTTTCCATATTACTCCAGTACCTCTATAGTTCACAGTGTACTTTAACTAGCTTTTCATTGTCAGTTGTATTCTGAGGAGGGTCGCGGTCAGACCGAAAATTTAAAAAGAATATATACTGGAGTAATGGTAAATTTAAGAGTCGGCATGGCTACAACTTACAAGAAATCAAAACCTATATCAGAAAGGACTCTATCTGAGGTCAACCAGATTCTTTGGAATTCAAACTTATATTTAGCATCACAATTTGTAGAAAAGAAAAATTGTCCAAATAGCGGGCCAGCTAAGCGGTGTAGATGGAAATTCAGTTTGCCATTTTTGGAGGCATGTGGAGCTTTGGGTTCTTTTTGAGATAGCCGAACTATTAAACAAGCGATTTCCTTTACGTTATTAGTGAGAACTAATCCATGTTATGTTGCATTTTGCGGTGGGCGAAGCGCGGCAAATTTTGCTTTTTTTTTTGAGATTTGGAAAAATGAAAAACAAAAGGGCTTTCTGACTAGGGAAGTGGGGACGGAAGCAAGCTCCCTTTCCTCATTTTTCACTGGGAGCTGTCGCCAATATGTAAACACTGTCCACTTCAGCCTGAAACTCCACGTACATAACTTCCAAGGCAGCTCTTGAGATGACTTTCACAAGGAAGTCCTATTGTTTCGCATGAGGTTGTGAAGCTGTTCTTATAAGAGATGAGTATTGGCACATTTTGACAAATGTATTGTAAACATGGAATTCACTTTCTTTTGGTCAAGAATCTTAGAATCTCTCTTTCGTAATAAAAGAAGCAGTGAAGCTGGCTTGAAACATGACCCTTCCATCTTATTGAAAGGGAATCATTATGGGTAAAGCGCATTGAAAGCACAGAAGCAACGAAAATAATTTATGAGCCATTAAGTACTGGTTGGAAGAGCCTTATTTCTTAAAAATAGATAGATAATTTTTTTCCGGTAGAAATATTTTTCGGGAAAATAATCTTCTGCCCAAAACTAAATTGCTTTGGTACACCTTAGCTTTCAGGAGACGTCATTTCTGGCTAATTGAGGGGTCGCGAGTTTTCAACTTATTTTCTATGTATCCGCTCAAGAATCACAAAATAATGACTACTTAGGGTCTGCTTAAAAACCTGAGGAATGGCATTTCCAACTGTCTGAGGGTTTGAGATTTTTCAAAATTTTCAACACTCCGCGCCAACTGATGGTGGCGCTTCGCTTGGGAAAGTTTGTTGGGAGGCTACTGCATTTTTCGGGAAGAGAATCTTCTGGCCCGGCCCTCCCCTAACTGAAATGCTTCCGTCCGTTTACGCCCGTGCCTGCGTTCATGGCGACATTTTGACATAACTTTCAACTTACCAGAGAGACGTATAAATATATATATTAAATATCAGAATCATTTTACCTTTGCATTAAGTAAACTTGTAAGTGCTAGTCTCAAAATGTGACATTTCTATTTAGTTTTGCACAAAATAAATAAATAAATAAATAAATAAATAAATAAATAAATAAATAAATATTTTTTTTTTTCACCATCTCATTTATTAAGTTTTCTTTTGTTATCCATACAGTGTATCATTCGATGTTGAGTAATGTTTTACTATGAATTCTTAAAAGTAAATATATACAATAGCTTTTTCAACATTTTGGTTCAATAACATTTCAATTATGTCATGACATTTTGTTGTATAGACATTACAGACTATATTTATAACAGAAAATTATAATATATACATATTTACAGTTGAGAGGCAATTAAAAAGTTAACTAGAGTATATACATATTTACAGTTCAGTAGCTAACAATTTGGAAGGAATAATGTATACACAGTATACGTACTTATTAATCATTTCATAAAAAAACAAACAAACAAGCCCTCCAAACGCATTTAATTACATATGCAAAAGAGGAGCAAGGCTTTCTTCAACAAATGGAGAAGTAAAAAAGAAACAAAACCACATTTCATTATCTTTTGTGACATTGCTAACCCTTATAAGTAAATTAATGTATACCTTTAAAAGTTTCGTGGAATCGTAAAATACGTGAGTCCTCATTTCTTTTACTGAGTATATGGTACTCCACCTCTAACAAAAACTTGAATTTGTAAAGAAAAGCTTGTGCCTCTGGTATAATGTTATTAAGCTTACAATTATATAGGAAATTTTTTGCATGCAATATTAAAAAGTTAATCGGATTATTAATATCATTATAGTGGCCAAACATTACACAATCTGAGGTAAGAGAGTAGTTGTGTGAGAGACAAAGTTCAAAGATGGAGTGCCAAAAAACTTGAGTTACTTTACAAGACCAAAATAGGTGTTCAAGGGTTTCAATATCAGAATTGCAAAAACTACACATAGGGGATTCTTTAACTTTAATTTTGTGTAAAAAGGAGTTGGTGCCAATGATTCTATGAATATATCGAAATTGTAAATATTGAACTTTAGTATTACGAACAGCAACGTAAGGTAACAAGAAAACCTTGTTCCAATTAATGTTAGTTATACCATTTTCTTCCCATTTTACGACCGCTCTAGGGGTCGCAAGTTTTGACTTAAGTAAGTGGTTATAAACGACCTTAGTAGGACGAGGGCTGCTTGTATAACTTATTAGACGTAAGGCATTATCAGAAGGAGTTTCAGTCTGAATAACATCGGCTTTCCAGGCCCTTGGGATTGCCCTCAGGATTCCGTAATAAAAAGTAAATGGAAAATTTCTGGTGATATTAAATTTTGCGGTAAATTCATCATACGACAATGCATCACCATTATCATGAAAAATTCTTTTATAATATAGGCTCCTTTCGTCATTAACAAATTTGAATAAACAAGACACTTATTAATTTTGATGCATGAATTATTTAAAACATATTGGTTTGAATAATGAACTGGAGGGCGGAAATTAAAGTCCGACCAAGCACTACAAACTTCATAAATGAAAGTATTAGAAATGACAATGTCAGTTTTTTTGAAGTTACATTCAAAGAGAAATTTACCACCAAAAGGTCTCAGAGCCAGGTCAAAGAAAGCTTTCCACCCTCTGAAACCATCTTCGAGATAAAGTTTAACCCACTTACATTTTAAGCTTTTCGAAAAGAGTTCTACGTCAATCATTTTAAGTCCACCATTACATTTTGTATTTAACAAAACAGAGCGTTTGATTTTGTCGGGCTTATTTGACCAGATGAAATTATGAAAAAGGGTATCTAGTTCACGAAAGTAATGTTTTGGGGGATCAGGTAAAACCGACAGTAAATAAACTAACTGGGAAATAGCAAATGTTTTTATGATCAATACTTTTCCTATAGGTGTGAGGTCTCTAGAAGACCATTGATTCAGAAGAGTTTTTATACGAGAGAGTTTTGGTAAATAATTTAACTTGAAGAAATCATCTTGTCGATGCGTGAAGGATATCCCTAGGTATCTGATAGGACCATCACTAACTCGCAATGGGAAATTTTTAAAATAAGCAGCGGGGCGTTGTAAAAAAGGACCAAGTAGAAAGAGATATGACTTATCAAGATTTACTGTAAAACCTGAGACATTTGAAAATCTTTCAAGTACATCAACAACTTCATAAATTGACCTTTCAGAGCCATCGGTAATGATGGCAGTATCATCAGCATAGTTAGAGATTTTTAAGATGCTATTACCAACTGAAATACCTTGAATATTACTATTAAACTTGATTAAACAATTAAGAATCTCAGTGCAGAGAATAAAGAGGTACGGGCTTAAAGGACACCCTTGACGAACCCCTCTAGAAACTCTGAAGAAACCAGTGGAGAAACCATTATTCATAACACAAGATGATATATTACTGTATAGTGTCATAATCCATGTTCTGAAATCGTTACCAAAATTGAAAAAAGCAAGGGTGTTATATAGAAACTGTAGGTCAAGGCTATCAAACGCCTTTTCATAGTCTAAGAATAAAAGCGCACCAGGCACGGAATAATAAATAAATAAATAAATAAATAAATAAATAAATAAATAAATAAATAAATAAATAAATAAATAAATAAATAAATAAATAAATAAATAAATAAATAAATAAATAAATAAATGAATGAATGAATGAATGAATGAATGAATGAATGAATGAATGAATAAATGAATAAATAGATAAATAAATAAATAAATAAATAAATAAATAAATAGATAAATAAATAGATAAATCAATATTTGCACCATTTTCATATGAATCAAAGAAATCGGGCCTATGAATAAGGTGATTTCGTTTGAAAATGATAAATAATACAATTGATACATATACACGAATCCGGACAGCAAGTGATGGTCTGATTTCAGTCGGCCATAACTGAGGTCCGTCACCTGTAAATCTTTCAATTTCCTTGCTTACCTCTATCATGGATCGTTGTACACTAATTTGTATCTTAAATTCTCTAATTTCACTTGGTATGAGGGTTTAAAATTCATGTAAACAATAAATAAAGACGATTTTAGGCTAATGGACCCCACTAATGGCTGCCTACAGTCACTGAAAACAAGCGCTAATCGGATTCGTCTATAGGGCACGGCGAGTTGCAAATGGATTAGCATGTGGTCTTTGGCCACTCTCGCTAAAAATTTACTGAGCAGGAAGGGTGTACTTCCAAAATATGGGGCTTAGATATCGGGAAGAAGCATCCAAGTCTGCAGGACAGAGAGCACGTAACAGTTGAGTTGTGGTTAATCTCGCTTTCAGCTCAGAGACACTATAACTTTTCCTACTACGCCCTCACTTTCAGATTACCAACTTGAGATCACTGATCAGTCCTCAAACAAAGATGCTCGAAAATGTGTTTTCTCAACGGGTTTTCTTAAACAAGGAGTCTTTAACTACTCAATTACTGTCCTTATTTCGTTCATGGTATCAAATGTAGATGCATTACCCAACAAAACTTGATGTCAAGAAAAACTGAATGATGGCTGCGGAGGCTTCCGACCATGTCTAAAAGTTGCAAATTCGTACGGTAAAAGTACATTCATGTACGTAAACGTATCGCAGGTGGCACTACGTACCCAATGTCAAATATACACAGTATATACTACTGACAAGGACTTTAATAGTTGATCGGAATTGGAATTAATGGACATAACGCTAGCACTTTCAAAGTTGGAAACGTCGGAGTAAGCCGGAAAGTTCATATTAAGTCGAAGTAGCAGATTAAAGTTATTGGAAGTACCCATAAAGAAGGTAAGGCTTATTTTGACTTTGCATGGGCGGCTTATTACATTTGGCGTAACTTTTTGGAAACGTAACAACATCGTGTGGTCCTTATTCGATTCAAAGAAATAGCCTAACTTTAATGCAAGCCTGCAGTACAGTATTATTCGTTGGCTAGCCTTAGTGATCAATACCACTTGTTGTAAATGGTAGTCACTAACTTTGTGTATGTTTGTGGACCTGACCCAAAACTTGCCTCACTAACTAAATAACAATAATTAAGTATGCTAGCTACAGTACAGAATTAGCCTAACGTTAGTGACATATGCTAGGCCTCTATCATATTTTCGTAAAGCAAAGCTTCCACACTTTACGATACGACTCATTGAGGGAATAATTTATCCAGTATCGCATTGCAATTTGCTACCCAAACAGGCCAAGTTGCTGCACAAATGAAAAATTGTGTTGCAATTTTTTTTGTGCATAACCCTTGCATTTTTACAAACAATGTGTGAAAGACCTCAAAAATCTTCAAAACTGCTATGCAAAATTTGAATACTAAATTGTTCCCTGTACTGCAACAATCTTGTCTTGTGGTAGTGAGCTACTGGACTAGTTTTTAAAGCATAGTGGCCACATTTTCATGCAACAAGTTGCGGGCTTCATTCCAGAAGCCCTTGTCAGTTGCATGTTTCAGACTCATGGGACTGAACATGTTCAGTTGCATGAAACTGCTTGCAGCTAGCCTAGACTCTAGTTTCATTAGGCCTAAGCATTCCACACTTTGCAATGTGTCTGAACGATCATGTTGCCAGAGTTACGTGGGCAGGACTTACTGTAACGTCTGTTGAATATCCACAACCCCAACACAAGAGTTGCAACTTTGTAATGTATAGCATCCAGGGAGCAAATATATGTGAACGTCTTCTCTATGCCTATAACTAACCTTTAAGGACTAGGCCTAGCCTAAATATGTCTCATACCCCTGAAAATTATTACAGTTAGCCTAGGCGTCTTTGGATTCTTGCTGGTAGATATATTGAAATTAAAAACTTGTTGCCACAATAAGATTTAGATACTATAGCCGCCCAAATGTTAGTAACATTAATTAGTCCTAAAAGTGTGAAACTAGTCAATTGTAGCTAAACAGGAAATGATCTTTGATTTTAGGAAAGTAATTCCCCCATTTCCTGAAATCCTTTTTTACAAAACAATGCTGCAGTGTACATCAGAGAGTTGGATAAATGCCCTGCAATACTATATTTTCTACTCTCTTAAAGTTATGTACGCATTCTCAGAAAGTTGAAGAGGAAGAACTTTTTGAATGTCCTTGAATGCTCTTTTTGAAACCCGTTTGATTTGATGGACAAAGTCACTTGATTTTGAGGTTTGACCTTGACCAATTTTTTTTCCGCTTTGCACATCTCATGAGCTAGTTGAAACATGTCTGCCCTGTTTGTAAGCTTACATTGGCATTAGTCATGTTCCCCAATGTAAGCACATGTGGCAAAAATGTTGGTATTTTGCCCTGAGTTTATATCATCTTTTCACAGTAAAAGCTCATCCCGCATTTACTGAAGCTTTCTTCAGACCATGTGCACTTTTTAACATTCCACCAACTGTTGTATTTTCCCACCTGGTCCTATGTAATATTGTCAGTTACTTCATGAAACACTCTGGCACTGCTGTTTTGATGCAGCTTGCTTGCAGCAGTGTTCAATACATGTACAGCGCTCACATGTTTGTCATAGCAGCGATCTGTACAATTGCACTGTAAACGGGCCACCAGGTGCAAACAGCACAACCAAGCCCTATTATCCTGCATAAATTAAGGAATTTCCCGCTTTCCTACCGTAAAGTTATTTACAGTAGAACTTATGGAATGTTATTATATGATGTCATTACAAACGAAAACAATGATGCATGTGGTCCCATGCATGCAGTAGACTTGTGTGCGTATATCCGTTTTTACCACTTACATGTACAGTAACAAGGGACCAAGTTTTGCTCCATGACATCATATATATGCATACGATCTATTGCAAAATTTGAATTGCCTCTGCATTGTGATTGGTTCAAATATGTTGATTCTGAGCCAGCCAATCACAACTCGCGCCATCGCCTATGGGATTTAGTGTGTGAAAATACCAGACCTCCGAACGAATTTCCCCATTGAGTTTGCATTGTGACGATCGCACTTCCCAGGCTTACATAGCTGGCCTGTGCAGCCGGCCAAGCCCCGTGCTAAATTCACCAAGAAATGGTATCACAATCAAAGCAATCAAAATAGGGGGATATTTACAGAATGGAACCATAAGAAACGTTAATCGAGTGCATTTTTTTTGCAGTCCAGAACCGCTAAAAATTAGAAATTTGCATATTTTTACATGGATCTTAGGGTGGATTTCTACAGTACAGACATTAATCTCAACTGCAACCCAGTCTGTTTAACGAACTGCGTATGCTTATTCATAAAAATCAACATGGAATGTTCCATATTATATGATATTGGGCAAACAACAAAATGGCTGGAATTATCTGGCGCTTACGATCATATTTTTATGGGTTAAATTTTTTCCAAATACTGCTACTAATAATGAAAAATAATGAAATTTACGGAGGTGCAGCATGATAAAATATTTCGATTAGCTACAGTGGGGAGATTTATTCAGATATACTTTTGTGCCCTAATTATGGTCTGGCGGAAGTTTTATTGCCATAGAAGTACAGAGCTTGGTAACTTTTTCACAGCAGCGTAAATGCACTTTTGTTACAGCTCCCTGCTTGTCTTGTGGCTTTCTTCTCGAAAGAGGTCCATACTTTCGACAACATGATGGCAGTTAAGGTTTCTTAGTTGAAGATAGTTTTGCGAAGAGTATAGTTTAGGAGACTGACTAGCAATGAAAACTTGACAAAATCAAGACTGCTTTTATCCATTTTACAGCCTTTCATGTTTTTCCGAACATTTCGCTTAAATCCCCCAAATGGTTATGGATTTCTAAGAGTTCGTTTGACTTGCTTAATCACACACCCACTACCACAACAACTTAACGCAAGAAATGTTTAGCCAATTATTCAATAAAAGTCATAAAGATCTGTGGATAATGGAACCAGATTTCATACTCATCGCACGGTAGTAACAAAAAGTCTGCCTCGTGGCACTTATTCTTATCACGCTTGGTAATCTCTCAAACATTTCTAAAGTTGTGCTTGGGTGTAGCTATTGAAGGGGTTAGGAGACGAGCACAAGAAGTTCTGCCAACGAAAGTGACAATGGGTGCGCCACTTGTAACTCATCATAATGTACTTAATTCAGGGAGCTGCCACGGAATTAATCCGTTCAGTGGAAGGGCCGATTTTAAAACTCTTTTTTAGAGTTATTGTTCGAGTGATAATTTGTGAGAAACTGACACTGTTTGTTGTGCGATGTTTGTGGAACAATAAACTAACAAAGCCACGATGCGGAGACTGAGTAATTGGCAATACAAAAATGTTTAATCTACGGTATGAAGAGGAATGACGTACGAGTAACTGACGGGTTGGTTGGTTAACTGGTTGACCGATTAACCGTCACAACCCTAATAAATACATAAAATATCACCTACATGTACTGTACCTTTCTTGAGCCAACATTAGGCTAGGAGTGAGAAATAACAGATTTGAGCTTCTGCAGCAATGTTGACCAGTATGAAATACTGCAAATTGTTAATTGATTTTCTTTTAACAGCATACAGGGTTTATATTTTACCATTCACCATCCTCTTTAAAGGTAAAGAGCAGTCCCTCCAACTCCAAGTAGTGTAGTAGACCATCCTGTTTCATCATTGGCTCTTGAGAGTCATGTGACAATATTTTTTGTCATCAAATGTGGAATTTAATAAGAGTTACTGCTTGTTTTACCTTGAATGTGCAATGTTGAAGTCCTAAAATATCGTGAAAGATAATTTGAAGAGGAGGAAGAAGGAACATTGTGATATTTAGCTGTTGTTTCAATGTTGGTTTGGGTAACTGCTCCTGCCCTTTAAAGTTGAGTGTAGCATCCTTAACTTTTAACTGACTTCCTGGCTCTCAAACATTAAAATGAGACTCATCATGACACATGAAAATGTTTATTGGTGTATGTAACTAAATCAAACACTCTTGAACTATGTGCTTATTCCAGTTGTCAGGAGGCTATGTTGTTCAGCAGGCCAGAATATTAGGCCTAATCTTCACAAAAATTGGTTTCAGCCACCAGAAAGAACTACAGTACATGTAAGTACTGTACAAGTTAACGAGGGAAAAAAGTCATAAAAATTTGTAGATCGTACTTCATGTACAGGCTCTGCTGTCTTTTAAGAGGTGAAATGGGTTTCGGGAATCACTACAGTATTAGTATACTGTGGTATGACTCCGTGGTTTTTGCGAGGAAATGTTTTTCTTGTTGGATTATGTTTAAAAGAAATAGACTGAACTTAGAAAAGGTAAAGTTAGGTGAGTAAAAAAAGGTTTGAAAAATTAAGAGGATGATTGATAGGTCTTGTCACATTGCATTAGGGTACAATGCATTGAAGCAGCAATTGTTTTCAAGAACTGCATTACAGTACCTGTGCATAAATAAAATATAATGTAGATGAAGTTTGGAGGTTAATCGGAAAGTGCCCAGAATATAATAGAAGTTTATTGATTACTACTTGAAGTGCCAGCTGAAGAAATTCCTATACATGTGATTCCTTCCAGTTTTATCAAATTTGGAAAATTTTTTGGACTTCAATCTATCTGAGTTGGCATTCAAGTTTAAACTATACACACTTTACTGTAATGTACTGTAGCTAGAAGACTATAATTTCAATGTGTTGAAACAGGTTTCTTTTTTTCCCTCCTTTTTTTTTCAGTTCACATACATCAGCAGTTAGCAATTTTGACATTTAATTTGGTAAATGTACAATTGATATTTCCATGAGTAATTGATAGCAGAGATGAGGTTGTAAGAACACATTTATAATAGTTGCATTGATCAATGAAAAAAAAAACAAAAATTACGACTGAGCATCGATGAAATCACAAAACATGTTGTACAGATCGTAATAGTTGCAGGAATTTGCCTTGTGGAATGTACTGGTCTTCTAGTTGAGACAAATTTTTCTACATTTATTGCAAACTTAAACTTGAATGTAATTCTTAAATGGAAAGTTGAGACTTCTTGCATCTACAGTATGTTGGTAAATTTAGCTTTTCATATGTAATGAGGGAATTGAACCTTGGATGTTTTTTCCCATTACTAAAATGAAAAAAATGTCTTGTTTGGAAAAGAAAAACTGTTTTTTTTTTAAAAAGATATTTTGTACATTTTTAAAAATAAAACAGGTTTCTAATGCCACTCAGCCCCTGGGCTATATATAGGCTACTCAGTTTACTGTGTAAAGTATAGTATGGTCATATAAATTGGTAAAATACAGTCTTACAGAATATAATTTGTATTTGTACCAACTGGTTAAGTAAGTACTGTTAATAAACACAAAGCACGCAGTCTTAAAATTATGCCACAGTACTTTCTGTAATGTCAAAAATGTTCAAATGATGCTAAGTTCATACTGTACTATACTGTGCCTTTAAATGTATGTCAGGTATCTCATGTGATGGCCACTCTACAGCCAAGTGTGTACTTACTGACATCACATGAATGTACAGTATTTTAAAGTACTAAACAGGAAAAATACTGTATGAATTATTAGTTCCGTTTTTAATAAAATTGCACTGACTGTCAATGACATGCGCATCATGCACTCTGTTGTCATGGAAACTGGAAACATTGAACTCATGCTTCAAATCAACTTCATATTTGCAGTTGGCTGTGGTATTAGATTTATTGATATTGATAGTCATTGTTAGTCAAAGTTCCAGTTTTACCTTTTTGCAAATTAACTCATCTTGAAAATTTTGTAGTGTACATTGGGCACCTCCCCACAGGATGTTTTGCTAAATCAGTTCCTCAGTGAAGAAATGTACATGAAGAACATGGTCTGACATTTATTTCATTGCATTGAAAAAGTAGATCCCAGCAATATTTGAACAGTATGACATTATATAACACATTCGTGTTGGTGTGTTGTTAAATATTATCTAACTATCTAACTAACTAACCCAGCAATATTTCGTTCCCCTGCAAAAAAAACCATAAAATAAGATAAAGTTGCAGGTAACTGTATGGTTTCAATCCATGTACTTAACCAGAGATTAGTGTGGAAGATATTTTGGAATTTTGTCACCTAAACTTTTTGAGTATTGACTATACAGTATATTTTTTTGAAATTTATTTGTAAGTTTTAATTTTTACCCACACTGTATCATAGTAAATTTTATGTACAATATCAACAAGCACAATAAAAAATATTTAATGAGGAAGCAAAAATCGATAAAAGCAAGTCTTGTTTGCAGTGCAGGGGGGGGGGGGGAAGGGAAGAGTTAATTAAATCCGTAGGATGTAATAGGGGTGAGATTTTGATTCTTTGCAGAAGGTAGGCAGTAAACTTATGTACTGTAGCAACCAGGCAGCATGACTGTAAGTACAGGGTATACTACTGTGAGTACAGGGTACTGCTGTCGTTCTATGGTCAAAGAGCTCTGTTACTAGTAACCTGTATGGCCCTCCCATCCTGAAGTGACCTGCCATGCATTCACTATGTAACATATACTGTCTTGTTACATCTAACAGTCATGACAAATTAATTGCTACAATAAATTAGGAACAGATCCTAACATTTGTGGTCATATAGTTCATGCACAGTAGTAACTGCCCTACAGTATTAATGACTGCAAATCTGTCTAGATTTCCTTTGTCATGAACTTCCTTTTCTTTGAATCAGATTAGACTGTGACCATTGAATCCTGTGCAAACTTTTTAATGCTGTACATACGTTAAAGGAAGACTTACACTGTACTGTACATGTGCAGCAGCGGTGGCACTAGGATTCCCAAAATGGGGACCAAAAAATGAGGGCAGAAGGACATGTTCTGGGGGAAAATGAAAATTAAAAGTATCAGGTTCTTGTAGTGGGTTGGGCAAGTTCAGGGGCCCACCTTAGGGCCCCTGTTTAGGTTAAGGGAAACGATTATTTTGGAGGCCAGGGAATGAAACTCTGACTCTTTAGCATTTCTATGGCCATTGGGTGAAAAAATTTGGAGTCAGCACACTTGAGCCTGAAAGCCCCTAGTAGCCAAAGTCAAGGGACAAAACCAGTGGGCATCCAGGGGTCATCAGCCACAACTGGAAAAAAAGGCTGTGGTCGGCTTGACTTGAACCAATAGGTTGGAAACTGGGCTGTAAAACTCCATCTTTCATCTAATATGAGTCTGACTGGCATGATATGAAAAAGGGAAACCTTTTTAACTGAACAAGCAATTCAGGCTTTCTACTTAGAGCTATCAAAGTAATTTAGCATTACCAGCTGACAAATGTGCAAAAACCTAGATGCAGTACAGTTCATCTTAAGTTTTTTCATCTACAGTAGGCATTGAATTTGGGCAGTCTCGTTCCTACAGTAGGTTATTAGAGGGTTTCGGAGAAATTTCCCTCCGTTCAACATGTGGATTTTGCATCATGGTGGTGGTGGGGGGGGGGTGAAGGAGGGTAGGTTTGGAGGTATGGATAGGGATGTCATGGGAGCTTTGCCCTTCAAGGAGATGACAGTTGGGGTAGGCCTATTAAAGTTGTGACACAAAAAGTTACAACAACTTTTTCTACATCAATTTCCTGGCTGAATATTTCCATAAGCAATCTCAAGACTTTTTGAATACCAGTTCAGAAATTTCACTCATTAGGGTGATCTAATTGCCTAATTGTGAATGCTATGTACAGTAGCAATGAAACTTAGAAGGGAAGTGAATTTTGCCAACTTACAACCCAGCACCTTTATGCAATATTCACACTAGACTCATTCATGACTGCTTGCAGAACAGCAGAGTATTCTGTACTATATGTGGATATGCAAGTTGCTGTAGTTAAACTTCCAGACCAAGTAATGGGGTTGGAGCAAGGGAGGAAAATACATATCCAGTATTTTGATTTTCTTTAGTTAGTTAGACAGACTTTTATGGCCCAGTTTCCAACCTATTGGTTCGAGTTGAGCCAGCCACAGCCTTTTTTCCAGTTGTGGCTCACTGACTTGCTTTCCCTACTCCATTGCTTATGCTACTCCATTGATTTTCTTTTTGTGAATGTACAGTTACTGTTGAAATACTGTATTAACTTCAGACCATACTTTTCCTTCAATTTTAGATGGTTAGACCTGAATTACTGTTGTTGTGTTCCTTCTTAAACCAGTCTTGCACCAAAGTTTTGAATTTTGGTCCCTACAGCTTGTGGTATGAAGTATGATGGTGGTGTAACCAGTTTTCCTTGTTCCCCACATTGTAATTGAATATTTGATTGACAAATGAAGTTCAAAAGGTTGACATGTGGGTGGAATGTAGAGTATTAAAAAAGTGCAGTAACCCACAGTCTGTTGTTTCCTCATTTTAGTTTAAGTTCATCAATGGTGCCCTGTGAATAAAGAAAACATTTTTCCCCAAAGATTTTTCAGAAGGACTTACTGCACAATACACTGGAGTTGAAATTCAGGGGTTACCCCGGATTGAATGCAAATACATGTAAACAGTAGGTAATTTACAGTTGCCACGGAGATACCATCCCCTACTGAGGTTGCACTTCAGTGGTCTGTATTTATGTAAGTATTGCATCCTGTATTATGACATCAAAATATCAGACCATTCATATATGGTTGTGGGGGTGAGAGGGTGGGAAGAAAAGGAGTGGGAGAAATCACAGCCATGACTGAATTATAACTCAGATATATGTGGGGGAAGTTGGGTACCAACAGAAAGTTGTGTTAAAACCATACTGGTATTGTTCAAAGCATTTTAAAAATGTGTTATACAGTACAGTAAACACCCATGGATTCCACCAGAGACTCAAAAAAAGAAAGGGGGAGTATTCATTAATGCCAAACCCCAAGAATAAGTTGATGGTTCCCTCAGCCAAAGTTACAGGTGGATTCAGGGGGAAAAAGCTTGCTTTAAGATCCCAGGTGAGGTGCATTCTGAAAGATTTTAAAGGCGAAACATTGCTGCAGGGCTGTTCTCCTCTAAAAATTAGAAACCAAGATACTGACATTTTTAGAAGATTTTTTTATAATTTTTGTGAAAGTGAATTTGGGGGAATTTACCTTTCATCTGGACAGGGAGAAAAAAAAATCCCCCTTGCCCCTTCCAACTCCCCCACACTCCCCTTGAAGGGAACACTGACACCTGCACATATATTGCACTGACTTACAGGTTTTTTTGTCAGCATGACTCTTATGATAATGACCATCACCGATCATGTGCAGTAGACCTGCTTTAATGATATGCACAACAGCAGATTATTACTGGTCGTTGTACAATGGATGTTTGGCCATCAATTTACAGAAAATTTCATGGTTTCTCCTGGCAACCATTTCACTGTTTTTCTGTCCGTAAGGACATTTGGTTGGCGTCAAGTACCTGTTGTGATATTTTGTTGCTAGAATTTAATAACGACTTTTGTTTCATATTATTTGTACAGAATTTGATGTTTAAAAAGTAAAAACTATATTAATCTGTGTTGAAGTCAAAAACTTTATTAATTCTGTGTTGAAGTCGCATGTCAGATGTTAAAAGGTAAAAAATATGATTAGTTAAAAAGTCAACTAAAAGCAAGTTGCTTTTTAATTAAATATTATTTTCATCACCTGAGAACTAGTTTTTTGTCCCAGGTCTTGAATTTTGAGGCATTCAAGTGCAATAGCACCATCACTCTCCTCAAATCACTGTGAGGTGTGTGATGGTGAGGGATCCTAGATGATGAAGGCATCTGTCATAAATCTTTTAAAGTTGAATAAAAGAGCGCGCCTACCATACTCCTTAATTTCTTGAGGAGGGCACTTTTTAGCACACCTGGAAAATCTAAAACTCAAGTCCTGTTGTCCGTAGGACAATTAACTATACTTTTGGTTTCCCCAATGCTGAGCAATTTTAATTGTCCTGAAGGTCCAGACATGACCTGTTATAAGACTTTAGTTTTAATGAAGTTTTTGTCTCTCAGACATCACATGTAAAGTATTTATTCACTAAGTCAGAAAATATGTACATCTGCACACATTCTTGATTGAATTTCAGCCACAATTTAGGTACTCGCAAAACACACTGTCTCTTGAGTGCAGAAATATTGTGGACAATAAGATGAATTTGCAGAAAACTAAAACTACTGTAGTGAAATGATTGCCCAAAGGGTTTCTTCTGAGGATAGAGTCCTGTCTTTTTCCTCAATCTTGAAGACCTTAAAGGCCTAACCCTCCCACCCCAAACAGTTCCAGTTCTCTAGAACCTACAGTACAGTACTCAATGTAAGCCCCTCCCACAACTGTCTACTGAAATTCATCCTCACCCAGACTGTTGATCTCAGTTTATTGCTTTGGAGTATATAAGACCCCAGTGTGTAATCAAAACACTTTCTGCACAGTACATGCTGTGCAATATGAGCTTCGGTGCTCTGTATCTTTTGAACTTGTTGTCAGTCAAAGAGCTATTCAGAATTTCTATAGACTACTACAAAAATTGTGGATAGGGTGAGAGGATTAGTCCTCCAAATGGCTGAAGGTCCTTAATCACACTATAGTTTCATAAAGTCTATGGGCTTGGATATTTTGAAATAATGATCACTGATGTCAACCACAGTATGCCAGCCTACAGTACATACTGTAGGCTTAACTAAACAGGACTGGGAAAATGGCTTTATTTCCCAAAAGGAATGTAAAATTTCTCCATGGACGGTTTCCTCTCCATTTCTAAGAATTCCTTTTAAACTCCTTTCAGGAAGCTGTATGTCGTCCCAATTTTCCACTATACATTGAGCTGCAGGTTTATTATTTCAGTTGAACAAAATGACATCAAAGCCTTTTTGTTCGATCATATGGATTTCCCTTCCTCATGTACTTTGAAAACTCATTTATTCTCAGGTGGAAAAACAAAAGCTATACACTGATTGGGTCAATGCACAGTACAATAGAGTTGGTTCCTGTACTTCTATTCATGATACAGTGCTCTGACCTCCAAAGTGCACTTGTTTGCAGAAAGTGCATTATAATTTTGGGATGATTAGATGAATTTTATGAAAACTACACTCCCAGTTGGACCAGGGGACCGTTCCACAAAGAGTTACGCACAGTCTTAAGTTTGATTTACCACACTTAAGCCAACAGTAAATCATACTTAAGATCATGCTTAACTCTTTGTGGAACGGGCCCCTCAAACTTACTCTAATCAGAAAATTGAAACATTCCTTCTTACATCCTTTAAGGCAGTCAATTATCACTCCAGACAACAATTTTTGTCATCGTCTACAGAATTTCTCAATTGGTACAGCTCTTTGATTGACAGCAAGTTAAAAAAATGCAGATAAGTCTAGCTCAGATGACACAGCCTGTACAGTACTGTACTGAGAGAGTTCTGATTACTTTGGCTCTTGTACAGGTATACTGTGTGTCTTGTATTGGTATACTCCTCCTGAAGAAATAAAGTGAGATTGTGCCTGGATGATGATGAGTTTTAGACAGTTGTGGGAGGGGCTTAAGTACTGTGTACAGTAGGTTAGGAGAATTGGAACTGTCTGGGGTGAGAAAATTTGGCCCTTAGTACTGTGTGAAAGTTTTCGCAGAACTTTTAACATTATTCACCAAACATGGAAAATAAGGATGGCAATCTAGTTAAGTCAATCCATCTTCTTTCCAGAGCATCCGATGTCAGTCAAATTTATGAATATCTTCACATGTCTCTTTTAGTCTGGAGGGTAACATTTGTGATTGTTTTGAACATAAATTTTGAATGTTAAACTATCAGTGGAGAAATCACATCTGATTGTCTCTGCATGGTCAGATCCATGTCTCATGATCAAATTGTTGTAAATTAAATGCACATCCTGATTATAACCCTGTTAAGAGGGATTCATGCACAATCATGCATGCGGTTGAAATTCGTAGCATAAATGCCCTGTGACCAACTTCGAGCTGAGCACAGCTGGAAAAAATGTTTATTTCCCAGGAAGGGAGTAAAATTATTTCCCATGGCGTAAAACTTCCCACGGTTCTCCCTTTATTTTCATGTGCATAAAATGGAAACTTCCTTCCAATTGTCTAGACTTTCTTCCAGATGCCTAAATTTCTCCTCAAATGACCAGATTTGCTGAGAAGGAGTCTCCCAGCTTCCCAACTTTTTCCACCCACTCACCTGAAATCAATGTTAACATAACATTTATTTGGAGGTCACTTCTGCTGAAGCACCATTTCATGCATGGACAGCCATCAGCATATGAGACAAGGGCAATTTCACCAGGATTAAGCCATACTTCACATAATCAATCTTCTGATAAAATGGGGTTGACAGATTGAGATCTTAATGCACCCTAAGGGATCACTGAGTGAATCAGGAATCAGTAAGGATCTACGACACTGCTCCACTAGTACCTCTTATCCAACTCCGTAACCCTCACTTATCTGTTTTAAGTTCCTTGAAAGTCTTGATCACATAGTAGGATGGGCCAACCTTCCGTAGAGGGTGTTAAAAAAACTAATATTTTAAATTGATATTGAGCTTTAGTGTGTGACATTTTTATTGTTGCCAAATTTCTTGCAAAATAAAGTTACCTAGCAACCATGTATGTACAGTATGTTAAAAATTTTCATGTCTTTCTACATTGTACGTAAATCATCCACACGTGGTTTCTTGAAAGGGGAAGTTTAATTAAAAAAATCATTCTCTTTTGTGAAAGAGGAAATAAAACTACACACTCTTCTATTCAAATTAAACATGTGTCATATATCAGCAAATGAAGTTACTAAGTTTGTAGCCAAAAGTGATATTGAGGGCAGCAGTTGTTACTCCCTGCATGTCACTTCCTCACATTGACAAGGGATACACTACAGTACTTTGCATCTTAACCCTTTTCCGTTGTGTTCTGATCGGGGCATATTTGCTCGCCTCGGGAGTGGGCGGAAAAGCGGACGTAGCCCACCCCACATCGGCTTCCGTAGGCCATTGACCTGTGACCTTAAACTATTGTCTCTCTCGTTGTTGTGGCCGAATTTTGGGGTAGCTACTCACAGTTTCGAGTTCCGCGTGAAACAGTAAAGATGGGTGACAGCCGAGCTCTCCGCATGGGCCCAGAAGGACCCAAACAACGGTAAAGGGTTAAAATAAGCCTGTGGAGTGTGTTTACTGCAAAGCTGATGCCACTGTCTCTGCATGTGTGCACGTAACCCTTTAGCCGAGTGTTGCAGATATTTTAGATTAACCCTTTACCGTTGTGCTCCAATCGGGGCATGTTTGCGCGCCTCCAGAGTGGGCCGAAAAGCGGACGTAGCCCGCCCCGCATCGGCTTCCGTAGGCCATTGACCCCATGACCTTAAAACTATTGTCTCTCTCGTTGTTGTGGCCGAATTTTCGGGTAGCTACTCGCAGTTTTGAGCTCGGCGTGAAACAGTAAAGATGGGTGACAGCCGAGCTCTCCGCATGGGTCCAAAAGGACCCAAACAACGGTAAAGGGTTAATGTTTTTTCAGACTATTGCATTGACCTTGAACTTTAATAGGGAAGCGACTTTTTCATGACGAGTGTGGGGGATGTGAAGTTTTCTTGCCTCTAATGCTATCACATTCTGATAACTTGATATTGTTGATGAGAAGTATTGGTTGTGAAGTTGAAAGAAAAACAAAAGACTGTTGATTAATGTGAGGATACGATGTCATAGCATATGTGCTTGCTCAAAGTTCACTTTTTTGAAAATGTTGTAACTTTACTGTACTGTAGCTGCTCATATCCTAGAAACCACATGTCTGATTCCAATGCAGATTTCATCAGAATGCTTTAGAATGCCTGTACATACAAAACATAATCCAAACTTGATTTGACCTTACACTTTTCATTTAAAGGTACAGTATACAGTACTGTACAAAACCTGTTTTCTCACAATGCAGTTTTTCTTCAGCTTATACAACATTTCTTCAGTTGGGATCTCAACTGCTTTATACGTAGACCCTTGAATTTAATTTGGCTTTAGGGCCATTGACTTTTACAGTCCTGAGTGTAACTGCACCTCCTGGCATGGTGGCCCTATACTAATTAAAGCATGGAATCTACTAATAGGTTGCCACCAATCAGTTGACACCAACAATCCAGGTACTGCACCTGTGATTTTTGAAATTATCCAACTTATTGGGCTTTGCATGGGAACCTTAATTTCCACAGTGAAAAATTTCCCAGCAGAGGCACTTTGAAATTTTGTACAGTGTGTTGTGGATGACTGAAAATTTTCAACAATATAAATCTTGATCTTGATTTATTTTCCTTTTCGTTTCTTTCGCAGGTTGACAATTTGGTTCTCTCATCATCAGCTGGTCTGTGCACTGGAAAAGAAGCTTTGGAATCCGTGCATATGGCAAGTGATGGGGGGGATTCCCCTCGCAGGGAAGAACCTGTAAATGATGGGGGTACAAGACTAAAACCCAAAACACCTTTGAAGATTGAGCCATCTTTGGTATGTTTCCTTTGTTGAATACCAAACAATGCCGTATCAAAGTCATTGTTTGTGCTATTGGTACCTAGTTGTAGCATCCTAGGACTAGAACCCCAAAGAAAATATCTTTGGGAAATTAACCGCTATTTTAAGTAAATCAATCAGCTAGATGTCTCAAGGCCAGACTTGGGGCGATTACATCGCAATGTAATCGATTACGATTGCGATTACTTCATATTTTATGATTGCGATTATGATTACGATTACAGCTAAAATTGAAAGTAATTGATTATGATTGCGATTACATTGCAATGTTATCACGATTACAATCTTGATTACATTTTCTTTCCACATAAACAATGTAGTGGGCAAAACAATCTAGTGCCGACAACTGGAAAAAAGGCCATGGACATTGCTCTAGATAAGCCTGTACAGAACCAAGTCCTCCTAAATAGAGATTATTTAACCCATGCACTTCTCACTCATTTTAAGCAGGAACATCCAAGAAAGAGGGACAATTAAATTTTGTCATTCCAACAGAAGAACCAAGCACTGAAAAAATTGTTTAGTAGCTTTACTTCTTTGTTCAATTCAATTTCAATGTACTCAGAAATGAAACCATGATTGTGATTACTTTGCCATTGTAATCGATTACGATTGCAATTACTTTGCGATTTTCACAAAAGTAATCGATTGCGATTGCAACTACTTGAAAATGTGTAATCGATTGCAATCGATTATGATTGCTGATTACGATTACCCCAAGCCTGCCCAACACAGACATCTTCAATTATAAATTTTTTGAAAACTTTAAAAACTTTGTATTGTAAAGATTTGAAAGTGTAAGATTTTAAAAGTGTAGGATCTCACATCAAAGAGGAAGTTACTCAAAAATTTAATTTATGTGAAAGAGGAACAAAATCTACACAGAGTGGGGAAAGTTTCATTCAAATCAGACATGTATTTCTTGAGATATCAGTAAATGAAGTCAGTAAATTTGTGTTCAAAAGTGAGTTTGAGGACAGCAAAGCTTATATCACTTCCTCACATTAACAAGGAGTGTTTTGTTTTCCTTTGTTTTATCAGACTATTGTGTTGACCTTGAAGTTAATAGGTGTTTGACCTCCCTGTGGGGGATGCAAAGTTTGTAAAATTCCCATGCCACTTATGCAGTCACATTTTAGTAACATGGGGTTGTTGAGGAGAAAATCCAGTAAAAAGTTTAAAGGAAGACAAAAGACTGCCCAGTAATGAAGGGATTTGATGCCATATATGTGCTTTCTTCAAGTTCACTTTGTTTAAAAAATGTGAAATCTTTAAGTGCTCATATCTTCGGAACCACACATTGGATTTCAATGCAAATTTCACCAAGATGCTTAGAATAAGTACAGTACCCGTCTTAATATACCATATCCTGTTGTGACCTAAAACTCTTCTTTAAAATTTCATGTTCTGGTGTGAACACTGTGAAAACAGTAAAGCTGTGCGGAAGTGGATGCAGGCACATGGAAAAATTGGTGAAAGTTGTTTTATTCATCACTCCAGTAGGATGCTTTCAATTCTCCCGGCCTTACAGCTCTTACTTCTAGCCCCTCCTTATACTGTCATAAACTCATAGTTTTAGATGATGAATGGATGCCTTTGTTGGTACATGTATGCAAAACTGTGACTGTAAGATTTATTCCTCTTTAAAGATGTTATGAGAGTGCTCGCTTGGTGAAATTTAATCAAATCTTCTCTTTAGTAAAGCTACTGTCTTGTGGCCCCATAATCAATTCCATTGTGCTTTGAGTGTTAGTCTTCTACAGGCAAATGTCATAATCAGGAAGATTAAGGAGGCACCAATTGCATTCAAAGCTTGATTCTAAGGTGTCATATGAGGTGAGTTTTGAGTTTTGATGGAGATACCTCTTCTTCTTCTAACAAGTTGAATTTACCTCCAGAAAGGAGGGTCCCTGAATTATGCAAATGAATGTATGCATATGTATGATCCTTGTGACTGGGAATGTACATTCCATAAACCTGTCACATCTGTTAAAGGATGAAAGCAATTTATAACAGGGTATAATTCCTACTCATTTTAATAAAAGACAATCTTTACAAAAAGGACAATTCCACATTTAAACTATCCTTAGTGAAAAATCCTGGAGAGGTCATACATTCGATAGGTGCAGTACTTCAATAATTACACAGTGCAGAAAGGGTACTGTATGTGATTAAACTTGATTTTGGGGACTTAACAAACTCTCTGTGGGGATTTCACACATGTTTGTCTCATTTCCTCTCTCTTTTGACTGCTTTTCATCAATGGTTGTCATGGCAACACCTCAAGCTAACAACAAGATCTTTGCGTGTGGGTTTGAAAACTGTCATGTACTGTACACATATTGCATCATTTACCTGTAAACTGTACCCTGGATATGAAGCATTGCTTTATTGATCTTTTGTGAATTTGTGGTAATATTTAACAAAAACTACCACTACAGTAAGAGTGTGAATAGAAAGGTTTTCTTGGCTCTTTGTCTTGAAGGTTGCAATAAAATGCGAAGCTACTGTACAGAATTGAAATCTCTGAAGTACAGTAGTATATGCAGTGTGTTCATGAAGGATGATGCTTGCTTTTAAAATACTAGTTTATCAACATGCAGTATGTACACTACTGTAGGATAAAAAGTCCTTGCCAACTTCTGCAATGAATTGCTGTGGAATTGTGGGCTTTATTTCTATTCACTTGGATGACATACTTTCCCCTTGCTACTATTTTGCATGAGAAATGAATTCTAACAGTCCAACTCCCATCTTCATAGGACTTCCTTAGCTGAGATATAAAATTTTGAAGTTTATTCACTCAATTTAAAATAGTACATTGCGCAGTAATTTCAATTTGTGATGTCATTGTTGTACCACTCAAGTTATAATCTTTGAACTGTATTTCTTTGTTTTTCTGAAAGTTACTGCACTTTTTACGAATTGTGTGATTGCTAGCGCTCTTACTTCCTGAATGAGGGGACAATTGGAAGCAGCTCTCCAGGTGAGGGCAGTCTCCATCTCCACCCTGCTATTTGGTCACCAGGGTCTACTTGTGGGTAGGTGGCATTAGAGGTGTGAGAAGCGGTAAGTATGGGGGCTTGCAGTTCCCCTAACCAGGGAGTCTGGGGATAATGATCATTTTGGGAGTCTCTGAATCTAGTAATGGGTTAATGGGTTACCCTGTTGAGTTAAAGGCATATTTTCATCATCCCAAACAGTTCCAATTCTCCCAACCTACTTACTTCTAGCCCCTCCCACATTTATCTAAAACTCATCTTTATCCAGACACAATCCTTGTTTATTGCTTCATGGCTTGTCCCAGTGGCCATACAAGTCCATAATGTGTAATCAAGACATGCTCAGTGCCCATGCTGTGTAATTTAGCTATGATGCATTGTTTGAATGTGATGCCAATCAAAGAGCTGTACCAATTGAGAGTTTTGATATATGTATACTGAAACTGTAGTTTAGGGTGACGAATGACTGCCTTTAAATTGTCAAACCTGAGTTTCATTGACAAGCTTTATGAGCTCTATCATTTGTATTTCATTACAGACCCTGCTTCTTTTGATCTTATTTAAGGGCATGAGTCATTTAACTACAGTAACTGGGATTATGGCTAAGTCATTTTGTATTTCCTTTGCCCACCTGTCCATACTGGTCGATGACTGTAGAAAAATGGCAATCTCCCCCAACCTCCAAAATACTGTAGCACTGACAAAGGGGCCCGGGAAAAGAGAACTAGACATGGGTCACAAAGGAATAATATCAACATCAATGTTATTGTAGAGGTCTTCATGATTGGAAAATGGTATGAATCACACGTATACCAAAAATGTGCACCCTGCGACATCTCACAGACTCACTCACATTCAAAATAAAAGTTTTCAACTCTTGCCCTAGCTGAAACCATGCAGACTTTATTGTGCGTCACTCCACAAGCTTCCTGAAACATACAGTACAGTATGTTTAAAGCAAACACGACCTGTAAATGAACAGATGGTATGAGGATTGAGTTCCAGTATGGTGACCTGGTGTGGCCTAAAAAATCATGGATGTCTCTGACTCTACTGTACTTTTGCAGTTTTGCTAAAAATGTTGCGTATGATTTTGAGATAAGTCATGAATGATCTGATAGGGTAGTAGAACTCTTAATGTATTTAATTGGATAGCAAAGGTCTCAAAATCAATGTTAAACAGTCAAATACTGTACTGTAACCAGGCTTTTTGTCACAATTGGGCTGCAGTGTACAGTAATTTGTTGGCTCCCATTCCGGGGAGGGGGCGGGAGGGAGATACAGTATATTTATGATCAATTGATTGTTCTTAAAAGTGCAATCACCCTGCTAAGTTTTAGCTGCTCTTTTTGTGATGTCACACATACTGCAGTGTGCACACATTAATAAGGTTAATAAATTATTTACATCATTAATGTACAGTTTACTTTCATGCACAGTGACCATCTGCTGTAGGCTACTAGTTGTACTACTGTATATAGACAGTACTGTGCCCAAGTTTTCCCCGAGCCAGGAAAGAAATAAAAGCGTTTTATGTATTTGTTTTGACATGTCATTAGGCACTAAAAGAAACCACAGTATCCAGGTATGTTTCAATCAGACATGGTACAGTAAATAATGGAGACATTTTGCACTCAGCAGCCTAAATTTATTGTAGGTGATGGTTTTAACATGAGAAAACTTGACAGGGGAAAATGTTACGTATGTATACGGTCCTAACTTTGTCTATAGACCAGTCTTTAATCAACATTCATGAACAAAATGGGAGCAGAGTTGGAATTCTCCTTGGAAATGAGAAAAGCTCTTGAGAGTTCATTTAGGGAGGCCCAAGAAGATGAGAGAAAGTGGAAAAAATTGCCCATGTTTGGTAAACCAAATTGCACATGGAATAACTGTACAGCAGAGTACAGTACATATATCAGATTTTTTTCCAAAATTCATCAACAGTGGCAACATGTTGAATTCATTGCATTATGTAACATTTGGTGAAAAGTAGCCCTTGCATTAGAGAACTCTGCCCCTTGAGAGTGGATGTCATGACTTTACTGATATCGTAAAGACTTGGCCGATCTTTTGACAAAAGAAACCTGCAGACAACAAAAGATGTTAATTGGACCATGCAATCTGCAACAGTGTTGCTCTTTTTCAGCTATTGAACAAGCACTGTAAGGAATTCAAGGACAGGACAAGTTTGTGCAATTTTCAAGGGAGTGGATTCTCTAATTAAAAGTTTTGAGTAGTGATATACTGTATATACGATAATTATTAGCACATTTAGGTTTGGTTTGGTTTCCTGGAGTTTTACTCCTCAACTTGTAACCACCTTGTTCAATGTAGTTGTTATGCGACCATGGACTTTCTCCATGAGAGAGGTTTTTAACTTTCTCATTGTTCTGCCTTACTCCATATTGCTGACTCAACTTGTAGGCCAGATACAGTGTGCTGCAGTGAGTCAAGCTTGGTCAAGGGTGGGGTCGGGGGGGGGGGGGGAAAGGATGAAATGTATTTTATACAGTCAAAATCTGTCAAGATATGTGTAATGCACAAAGCAGTATTCATTTGTTTCAAATATTAATTAAATTAATAATATAATAATATGGCCCACACTAGTTATATCCTTCAGTCTGTGCATTTTCTGGTGATTAAAATTTTTCACACTACTGCACATGTTTATGAAGGAAGACCAAATTTTCCTATGAAGTATTTTCCTATTATATTTTCTGTCTGACACTTTTTACTTAGTGTAACTGAAAAAGTAGGACTCCCAGTTACTGTACCTTGAAATTAATGTACCAAACTCTCTAATTTAAAATTTCAACATTAAATTCTATTCACTAATTTTACAAAACGAAAAACTCATGCCTTAAACTTTAATTCAACTGGGAGTTGATGTTTTTTGATTCCTTGCCGAAGGCAGGCAAGGAATCTATGCGATGGTGATGTCGTGTGTATGTGTGTGTGTGTGTGTGTGTGTGTGTGTGTGTGTGTGTGTGTGTATGTGACGCTTTGGCTTGTAAACACGATATCTCAAGAAGGGTAAGTGTGACTAACCTCGTATTTGGTGTGTAGGTTGGCCATATTGAGTAGATGATCCCTATTGTTTTTGGTGGAGATCAAAGGTCATTTGGGTCACGAGAGGTCAAAAGGTCAAAACCTTGTAAACACGATATCTCGAGAACGGTACATGTGACTATGCTCATATTTGGTGTGTGGATTGGTCATATTGAGTAGATGATCCCCATCGATTTTCGTGGAGGTCAAAGGTCATTTGGGGTCACGAGAGGTCAATAGGTAAATTCCTTAGAAATTGCTTGTAAACACGGTATCTGAAGAAGGGAAAGTGTGACTAATCTCATATTTGGTGTGTGCATTGGCCATATTGAGTAGATGATCCCTATTGTTTTTGGTCGAGATCAAAGGTCATTTGGGGTCACGAGAGGTCAAAAGGTCAAAACTTCGTAAACACGATAACTCGAGAACGGTACATGTGACCATGCTCATATTTAGTGTGTAGGTTGGTCATATTGAGTAGATGATCCCTATCGATTTTCGTGGAGGTCTAAGGTCATTTGGGGTCACGAGAGGTCAATAGGTAAATTCCTTAGGAATTGCTTGTAAACACGGTATCTCAAGAAGGGTAAGAGTGACGAATCTCATATTTGGTGTGTGGGTTGGTCATATTGGGTAGATGATCCCTATTGTTTTTGGTTGAGATCAAAGGTCATTTGGGGTCACGAGAGGTCAAAAGGTCAAAACTTAGTAAACACGATAACTCGAGAACTGTACATGTGACTATGCTCATATTTAGTGTGTGGATTGGTCATATTTAGTAGATGATCCCTATCGATTTTCGTGGAGATCAAAGGTCATTTGAGGTCACCAGAAGTCAAAAGGTCAAAACTTCGTAAACACGATATCTCAAGAACGGTACATGTGACTGTGCTCATATTTAGTGTGTGGATTGGTCATATTTAGTAGATGATCCCTATCGATTTTCGTGGAGATCAAAGGTCATTTGAGGTCACCAGAAGTCAAAAGGTCAAAACTTCGTAAACAGGATATCTCGAGAACGGTACATGTGACTGTGCTCATATTTGGCGAGTGTGTTGGCCATATTGAGTAGATGTTTCCTATTGTTTATGGTGGAGGCCAAAGGTCATGTGGGGTCATGAGAGGTCAAAAGGTCAAAACTTCGTGAACACGGTATCTCAAGAACGGTACATGTGACTGTGCTCATATTTAGTGTGTGGATTGGTCATATTTAGTAGATGATCCCTATTGGTTTTCCCAAAGGTCAAAGTTCATTTGGAGTCAGCATGTTTAAAGCCTGACAAGCTTTCCTGCACAGTCTTTCAAGAAAGGTCACTTGTAGGGTCCTGTAACTTGTCATGTAGATGGCACATAGTGAATACATGGTCCCAGAAGTTTTTGGTGGAGGTCAAATGTCATTTGGGTTCACGACGGGCAAGGGGGATCTCAAGATTGGATGCCTTGCATGTGTACTTTGTGGGCACATTATGAAGCCCTGCTAATTGAAAAACATTGCAAAGCAATGTCAATGTGAAAAAAGGCCTTACATTTCAGCAGCAAGGAATCACTAAGCCTTTTGGCTTTCTGGTTTCCTTTTGTCATGAAGACTGTACTGTGAAAGCTTCAATGCAATGCCGTAGTTTTTGGCCTTCATCCATTTTTTGTCTGTTCTTGTCGGCCTTTTTCTTAGTCTCAAAGTCTTTAACTACAGTTCCATCCAAATTTCAGGGATGGAGCTAAGCCAGTATTTATACATCTATTGTTCTAGAAATTCAGATTAAAAGGATACAAACTATGCCAAGGCTGATTGCATACATTTTGCCTTGTCTTTGCAAACTAATCGTCTTTTGCTAGGAAGCACACAAAAGGATGGCCTTCATTGAAGAACCTTTTTTAATCTGAAGAAGTGGGAGTTAATACTTTTGAAGGGTCAAATTTAAAAAGCAAGCGCTAGGGCAGTCGCCCAAATTTTACTTTGACACAACAGTTTATTCTTAAAAAATATTCTTTTGTCTCATCCAAGTACCTTTCATTATATTTCATATCTTAAATGCTGTATGTTCAGTCTAAAGAAGTGAGTTGTATACTCCTCAGGAATTTTCAGATTCAATGAGAAAATATTGCCTCACGATTCTCAAAGGCCGTTCATGAACTAGGATAGCTAGACTATTGGGACTAGACTTGTTCAAATGAGGATGACCACATTCCCCTCTTTTAGTCAAGGAAATGATACTGGTTCCTACGTACTAGGGTTATGAACATGTAGCAATTAATTGCTAAACGATCGCATGTGGAATAAACGTTTAACTAGTACAAAGCTACAAGCCATTAATTGCAAAACCTGATTTGACAGTTTTTTATCCATTTGTACACTCTGCAGCTGATCAATGATTTTTGTTAAATGGAACACTCTTGGGAATTTCTGGGCATATTTGAACCTTGAAGGCTTCAAAGTTTCAGAATAATTTGATTTTACCATGCAAGGTAACAACTATTATTATTTCTGCATTACATTCAGTATCAATCACTACATACTGAAATTAATATTTTATTATTATAATTATTTTTGAAGTCTCAAGGTAGGGAACTTGGATATAGATGTCATATGTGGTATGTGAATGTGTTATGGTCATAAGGTGGTCCTTATTGTTTTTGGTGGAGGTCAAAGGTCATCTGAGGTCACAGGGGGGCCAAAGTCTGAAAATCTGGTTAGCGCCATTTCTCAAGATAGGAATCTAGGATAGATTTCATTTCATATTTGGTGTGTGGAGGCCTTGTAATCAGAAGATGGTCCCTTTTGTTTTTTGCGGAGGTCAAAGGTCATCTGGGGTCACCAGGCGTCAATTTCTGAAAACTTTGTTAGCATGATATCTCAAGATACGAAACTTGGATAGACTTCATAATTATTATGTGGATGCGTTATGGTCAAAGATGGTCCCTTTTGCGTTTAACAGAGGTCAAAGGTCATCTGGGGTCACCGGGGGTCAAAGGCTGAAAATCTTGTAAGCACGATATGTAAAGATTAGGAACACTTGGATAAATTTCATATTTGGTATGTTGATGTGTTATGGTTAGAAGATGGTCCATATTGATTTTGTTAAAGGTCTAAGGTCATCTGGGGTCACTGCGGGTCAAAGTCTGAAAAACTTTTCAACACAATATCTCAAGGGAGGAAACTTAGATAGATGTCATATTTGATTTGTGGATGCATTATAGTGAGAAGATGGGTCCCTATTGCTTTTGGCAGAGGTCAAAGGTCGTCTGGGGTCACCAGGGGTCAAAGTCTGAAAATCTTTTTAGCATGATATCCAAAGATAGAGAACTTGGATAGATTTCATATCTGGTATGTGGGTGTGTTATTGTCAGTGTTCCTTAATGTTTTTTGCGGAGGTCATCTGGGGTCACTAGGGGTCATAGTCTGGAAATCTGGTTATCATGATATCTCAATTATAGGAAACTTGGATAGATTTCATATTTCGTGGGTGGATGTGTTATAGTCAGTAGATGGTCCCTATTGTTTTTGGCAGAGGTCAAAGGTCATCAGGGGTCACAGGGTTCAAAGTCTGAAAATCTGGTTAACACAATATCTCAAGGTAGAGAACTTGGATAGATGTCATATGTGGTATGTAGATGGGTTAAAGTCAGGAGATGGTCCCTACAAAGACGGCAAATAACCAGATTTAGGTAGAGTAATTTTCATTCCCACCCTCGAATCCGCAGTCCTCCAAAAATTCCTCTTTTCACACGTTAAGGACATGCATTTGTCGAACACTCAGCATTGTGAAAAGTTAAAAAGATTTGAGCAGATGCATGCTGAAACATAGCTTGCTTGTGGGATGTATTTTGCACAAGAACTTGCACTGTGCTCCTATATTTCGCATTAGTTACAAAGGATAGTACACACTCGATACCTGCTAAGAAGACTAGGTGAACTTCGACAGAAAATCTGTTTCTAAACCTTGTGATTGGTTCCATGCACCAATGATTACATACTTTCAGTCAATCAAACCTCAGGGCACATTCAATTTTAGTCTGTATTACTTGCTAGAGGATCCTCCAAATTTCCACAATGGAACATCGTAAAAAAGTTCACCATATGATTTGTATATGGGTGGAAAAGTAAATAAATTGGCAGAATTCTACCGTGACAATTCTTGACATTGGGAAGAATTGAAAACTCAAAGCGTCTAGCTCCCTTAACTGAGAAGCATGTGTTGTGTTGTGTTAACACATCTTAATTATGTTTTGAACATGTTAGAGTGACACTTGAATGGGAAGATAATGGTACATGATGGGATTATTTTAAATGGAACATTTGTGTATCATCGAAACTTCAATACAGTTTGCATTCTGGTTTGAATTCAGTGTGAATCAAAGAACTGTACCAATTGAGAATATTTGTTGAATACTGTTTAGTTTTATGAATGATTAAATGATCGGCTGGCTTCCTTAACCCTTTACCGTTTTGTTCCGACCGGGGCATATTGCGCGCCTCGGGAGTGGGCAGAAAAGTGGACGTAGCCCACCCTGCATCGGCTTCCGTAGGTCATTGACCCCGTGACCTTAAACTATTGTCTCTCTTGTTGTTGTGGCCAAATTTTCGGGTAGCTACTCGCAGTTTCGAGTTCCCCGTGAAACAGTAAAGATGGGTGACAGCCGAGCTCTCCACATGGGTCCAAAAGGACCCAAACAACGGTAAAGGGTTAAGGGTCTACAGAGCAGCTAGACTACCCATAAATCTAACATACAGAGTGAAAGTTTGCAATGGATGCGTAGCCTACAGTACCTGTGGACGACAAAATTGGGGAAGGTGGAAGGCTCCTTCTCAGAAGGTTATGACAAATATAAGGGTAATCAATTGGTACAGAATGCCAGAAATAATTGTAGTGTTGATTTCTGACTAGTTTGTTCTTTCTGTAGTGCAAGTTGGAACTCGTCAGGGCTGGTTACAGCTGACTGGGTACACTACATTACGTCAAAATCAGACCAGTGTTATTGCACTGTATATCATTGAGACAGTACTTGAACATGTCTTTGGTAGATGATCTGTGATACAAGTTTAATACCTTAAAAGAAGGGTTTTTAGGCCACAACAGGATTTGGTATGTAATAAGGGATACTTATTCCAGAGGCATTTTGGTGAAATAGGCATTGAAATCTGATGTGTGTTTCTCAAGATACTGTATGAGCACATAAAGTTTTGTCATTTTCAACAGAAAGTGAACTTGAAGCAAGCACATATGACATCATGTCCTTTCATTAGTGCACAGCCTTTTGTTCTTCTTTAAACTTTTAGAGTTGATTTTCTCCTCAGCAATCCCATATTTTAAAAATGTAATTGCATAAGTGGCATGAGAACTCTACAAATTTTGCATTCCCCACAGGGAGGTCCTGTTCCTATTCACTTCAAGGTCAACACAACAGTGTGATAAGACAAAGGGAAACCAAGCATTCCTTGTCAATGTGAGGAAGTGATACAAGGTCTGCTGCCCTCAAACTCACCTTGGAACAAAAATCAACTGACTTAATTTACTGATGTCTCAAGAAATACATGTCTAATTTCAATGGCACTTTCACCACACTGTAGATTTGGTCCCTCTTGAAAATGGAAGTTTAATTTTTGCATTAACTTCCCCTTTAACATAGAAGACCCACTTTCCAAATTGCAGCATATCATTTCTTATCACGGGACAAAGTAATTTCATGCTCCATTGCCTTTCAATGCTCTTAGAACTAGATTGCCTACATGTTGAATAAAGTAATATGATTCTAGGCCTTCATGGACCTTTAAGTTGCAGCAAGTGAAATGTACAGTACAGTACTTACTGATACAGTAGGAATTTGTGTATCTGGAATTAACTTGTCAACCATACCAAACTTAATGAGTCAAGTTAGTAAGTCTTTTTTGGAAGGGTTTGGGGGACTGATACTGTACTTTCAATTTGTGATGCCGCTGAGATGGAATTGTATAGTAGTTTGCTAATTACAGAATGTACAAGTGATCCATCTAGTGCAATTCATTTTCTATGCCTTTCTTAAAATGTGCAGTAAAGGTACATTAATCTTGTTGGAGGCATTCAAAAGCACAGCTTTAAAAATTAACATCCAGGAGGGAGGGATATGGTGGCAAAAAGTGGTGACTGAGAGATCCTTAAGTATATTCCGTAGTCTATATGGATCCACACATTCTGCTGAGCATCCTACCATGGGGAGGGGTGGGGGGGGCGAAGCTTTAAGAGGGGTATGATTCCAGTCCACTCTAAAGTTATACAGGCACATGTCCCTGTGACTTGTTATTACTGTAGTTTAATGTAATGTGAAATTTCCATCCCATAAAGCAGTACTGGAAAAATGTTCATTTTCCAGGAAGTGGTTAGAATTTCCCACAATTTTCCCTATATTTTCATGTACAGGAAAGGGAAATTTCTCCCAATTGCCATAATTTCCCTTCTGATGCCCAAATTTCCTAGGAAGGATCCTCCCAGCTTCTCATCTTTTTCCATCTATGGCCATATTAAATTTGAAAAGTTGTCAGTTTTGTGTGGTACTGTAAGTTACAGTGCAGCATGGTATCTCAGTGTCTTTCCAGCTACAGTAGTTTGGTGGAAGTTATCTAAATATTTTCTGCATTGTTAAGTAACCTCACTGCAACTCCAGGGTTAAACACTATAAACAATAAATTGTTTACACTCAAGATGTTTCCAATGAGCCAAGCTGTTTCAACTTCAGATATAATTAAAAAACAAGCTTCAGATAAATTATTACCTTGTTGTCCACTAGTTGTCCATATCAAAAATTAGTCGGGCAAAGTATGGTGTGGAGAACGGGAAAAAAACACAATCTGTAATATTGTAAATCAATCTTCTTGCAAGCTGTTGGGTGAGGATCGAACGTGAATCTCAAGACATAAACACCAAGGACTTGATTAGAATTCACTGGAGTGGCAAAAGGCTTCAGGGTGATAGGTAATTGTAAGTAATACAAGGGCAAGAGAAGCATTGAAAGAGGTGATGACTTTCTAATCAGAAATGGAGATAGAGAGGCCTGTTGTTAAATTAAAAAGTTAAGTGACTTTTGAAAGGTACTGTGGAAAGCTTTCATGAGTATTTCATTTAGAACTGTATTTTATTTCCCATAACTGGCATTTATGAATGGAAAAGTCTAAACATCAAATTTCAAATTTGGTATGTGCCTTGTCTGATGTGTTCAGGATGTGCTTTATCTGTCTAAAAAGGAAAGATATGAGATTTTTATGTGTTTTTTTCATGGCAAAGATAGTCATTATAGTGGACTTCGTAAATTTTCTCGAAAGTGTAGTATTGCTTAAATTTTTAGACTTCCATTCTTGTACATGGACAGAGCATGTTAGGCATACGTCCTATCCATAGCCTTTCGCCACTGACTGGGGCAAAAAAGGTGCACCAAGATGGCTGCTGTGAAGCTATAGTTTGTATGATTTAACTAAGAATCTGTAATATTATAAAAAAAAGTTTAATTTGAATGAGAAGTGATACTGTTGTAAATAAAGGACGCCATTTCAACTTTCAAAATAAAGCCCTTGTATTGAATACAACTGTCCTTGAATTGAAAGTAAAAAAAGAGCAAAGGATAACAATGAACATGGTCTGTCCCTCTAGTGACATCAATAGATTCACATTAAGTTTATGTTTATGCATGATGAAGTGCAAATCAGTAATTATCATGCAAAGGGGTCATTATGGAACTTTATGGGAGTTGTTACTATTTGCTAGGTTTTCAATGCTTTAAATGTTTACATCAAATAATAACTCTTTTTCATATTACCAGACCTTAAAATGCAAACTACAATATGCATGCTACTTAGAGCCATTACGGTACAACTGTAATAGATACTGTACCTTCAAACCTCATGTTACATGTTCTGAAAAGGATACTATTAGCTGTGAAGGTTTCAAGTGGCATGAGGCTTAGCACTTGAAGTGTCACATTAAGTTGGTTCCAAAAAAAGGCCAAACCAAATTTTCCCAAAACTGAACACTAAGTTTTTTTCCATTTGCAGGTCTACTAATGGTAATGGTGGCTATATCCCACTGACAGTACAACATGCATGTTCCATGAATGATTACTAATTTGTGAAATTCAATTTTTAAGAAATCATTTTAAAATTATAGCCGATGCTCAAAACTGTTCTGAGCCAGGATCGATACAAACAGATTCACCTTTGTTTTGTGTATCTACTTTGCTCCTACTTACCTCACCTGTTTCACAAATGGACTGTTCCATTTACCGTGGAGTACTCACTGGCAATGTCTTCTGTAGGTGGCAATACCCTTTAACTCTCTTGTTAAGTGATCAATATCGACTCAATATGCCTGCACTTTAAACTGTCCCAAGGGGCTTTACTTTGTCCAACTATGATCTAGAAACACTTTTCCAGAGCATTCTGCCTTCATTGCTTTGTACAGTCAGTTTTGGATGCTCTCAATATTTTGCATTTTAAACAAGTCTCAAATTTCACTGTCCAATCTCTTGAAGCAGGGATATTTTTTCCATGAAGTGAGTTGCCACAATTTAATGCTTTCGTGAATCTACATCATGCAAATTAATTATCTTGTCTGCGTTAATATAATCCCCAAAATCTGTATTGATCTGTGGGAGCACTTCTGGTTTTATTAAATGACCATTTTCAGCCTTGAGTCTCAAGTGATTTTTCCCAGGGGTGAAGATTTTGTGGTATGGCATTGAAATTTTGGTGGTGCTGCTTGAGATAAATGTGATAAGGTGAGACAATGTTTACATTCTGTCAGAAAATTTGAAGTTTTTTTTTACTTTTCAAATTGTGACTAAATATTTTGTATGGGTATTAAAAATTAGCAACTATATCTGACATTCATTTCCATGGCAACACACTTCCTTCTTTACCCTGTCAGTAATTTCAGTCAGGTGTGATGTCCACACATTGTAATTGATACAAGCCCAGAAGAACAGGTAGCAGTTACAAAAGGTTTGGTTTGAATAATTGGACTGAGTGCATGTTTGTAGAAAGTTGAAACTGAAAGTATATTTAAGTACACATGTAGAGTGACACTGAATTATTTATAGTGCAGAGCTGAAAATCAGCTCTTGTCCTACAGTATGTACAGTACGGTCCATAAAGAGCAAACATTGCAACTGGTAACCTCTTCATTTCTTTGAGGTTATCCAATGGACAAGAAGATCTTATTTGTGAATATTTCACTCGTTAACCTTTATGAACATGCAAAAGTGCTCTTAAAGCCCAGTTCACACGAAAGTGATACCGGATCTTATTACTATCTGATTTTTGTGGGTTTTGGTTAAAATCTTCTCCATCCATTGACAGAAAGAACCAAAAATTTGCCACCTTGTGTAAGATGATGGGTATGAGAGGACCACGGAAATGAAATACAAACTATTTATTTCGTTAATTCACATTGACCAGTAGTTTTTATAGGACTATGCGTATCAGATAAAAGCTTTCTGCTTATGTTATGTCACAGAATAATTAGTATAACTTAGATTTTTGTAGGCCCCCTGTACAAATCATATATTTACACAGGTTGGCAAACTGTTGTTTCTTTGCGACCAGAAATGGAGGAGATTTGAAGTAAAAATCACAAATGTCAGAGCGGAATTCGATCCGATATCGCTGTAGTGTGACCTGGGGCCTGTTCCACAAAGAGCTACGCAAAATCTTAAGTATGATTTAGTGTTGACATAAGTATGGGGAATCAAACTTAAGATTGTGCATAACTTTTTGTGGAACGGGCCCCTGGGCTTAAGAAGTAGTATGTACTGTAGGCCTATTAAGACAGTGGTATGAACTACCATTCATCATTGAACCCAAGGATAGTGATGAATAAATGAAGAATAAAATATAAATGTCTATGGCAGAGACGTCAAATGCAATTGTTAATATACACTTTCTTTCTTATTTTCATTTGGACAACCAAAACTTTTGTGGGATCAACCTCAACTTGGTTTCGTCTTGTCCAATGAAAACTCCATGAAAATCTTAAAATCAGGCCTTTTAGCATAGTCTAATATGTCTAGTTATTAAAGTGGTGGTCAGACCTTGTTGACTGTTACTAGATGAGCATCATCCTAATTCTTTCCAATTCTCTTGTGTACCCGGTGTTAATTGCCACACCAAAAACTACTGTAACTGGTGATTAATTAAGAGGTAATTAAGATAGGGTCAAGAAATGAAATTTGGGTACTTAAATATTTTCTTTTTTTCTGTGGGGGGGGGGGGAGGGGGGTTTCAGGGCATTAAAGGATTTTGTTTTGGATGGTGGTATTGGTGGGGAAGGGGGAATTAACCTTATAATTGTTGCACATAGAAAAACAAGCACTTGAGGTGCATACTGTAACTTGCTTTCTTGCTGGGAGATATTTGAATATCCGAAGCAGATACTTTCTCCAGTCCTTTCAGTGCTGGAACAAATATTGCATCAATGTGGTAGGAATGGTTTTCCTGCATGGTCAAGGGCTTGGAGCACCCAACTGGCTGCTGAGAGGTCTGGAGTTCGCCTCTTACAGTGGTTTGGTCATGCCGAAGACTTAAAAAAATGGAACCTACGGCCATTGTGCTTGGTGTTCAGTGTAAGCAATGGAGGAGAGAAAACAACTGGGAAACAGAGGGAACGTGGATACGTGGATAGCCAGACCTAAACCTTTTGGATAGAAAAGTCTGTGTCACTCCTCAACTACCTATAATTACCCTTTGCAAAGCCATTGAGTCACAAATGGAAAACATGCCATGAGTGGCCTGTCTTAAACCTATCAGATAGAAGAAACCGAGTCATAGTACCCCCACCTATTAAACTTTATAGTCCTCAAAACTGCTCAGAAATGCAGTGAATAAAATTGTTTTTGGGGGAATATTGTTCTCACAGTGGCAAGTTCTTCATAAGTGAATCACTTCTCCTATGTACTTTTTGTACTTTCTGAACTATTTCCTCATACTTTTGAAAATGTTGCAGTTTGGTTGGTATGCTGCTCTTCTAAGATTGAATGTCAATATTCCACTTGAGTGCTGATGTTCATATAGTAATCACACTCAACATGCTTTTAAAATGGTTTTCAATATAGGGAACAGATCAGAACTTCATACATTGCAAAAACCATTCCATATTGCTCCTTGTTCTATTTTAGGATGTAGTTTATAAACTCATGTACTCCCTGAATTCTTAATGTTTTGAATTAAAATTTTAACTGACCCAGATAACTTAAATAATCCACTTTAGTCCTCCCTAAACACCATAGACAAATTTTATATAAACATCATGAATTTATATGCAGCTTCTTTTGAACCATTATTTTTTTCCAGGAAAGTGCTTTTAACATCAAAGTACTAGCTTGTGCCAAATTTTCATGCGTATTTTGACAATGCAATATAATAAATAGAGTGAAAAATTGATGAAAGGCACATCAATTTTAAAATTCTTATTGCTGTCTTCACATTGTTTACAACACTTTTTGCCTAGACTCATAATAAAAGTAAATCCTATTTGTGTGTGTGTGTGTGTGTGTGTTGGGGGGGGGGGGGGTGGATTTTAAGATTAAGTGCAAATCTGAAATATACAAGTTCTTCATGTGGAGGAAATAAAATCATTCATGGGCTTGATATTTCCTCTTATGTTTTGCTTCTTTTTTTATGAAAATACAGAAAAATTACTTTTGAAAGAAGAAGCCCATCTAGCTTTCTTGGATGTAAATTGTGGTGGCCCTATAGGAATTCGTTGAGTCTGACCTAGCCTTACCAAATTATAAATTATGCAACTGCCTACAGTATGCCAGTGGCTCATTGGGCTTTTCAGTCATGAATTTTGGAAGCCCAGACACTGAAGTTGGGAGTCCTAGGCACCCAGCACATGCGGTTTTTCCATAGTGAAATAGTTACTTAATTTTACCGTTCAGGCTTTTGTTCGTAGGAATGTGCTGTTTTAATATTTTTAATCATTGTTGTTGTATTTGAGGTTCTATTTTTTAATGCAACTTTAGCCAAACAAATGGGAGAAGCTTTCAAGGACAGATTGTTTATACGTGAAGTCACATGATTTCAGAGTGTTATCTGATGTTCCAGCACCTTGAATTTCCCTTTCTGAACTGATTGTTTACCAGAATATAGATACATTGAAGAGGTCTTCCAGGTTAGAAGACATGTTAAGTTTGCATTCATAATGCAAAAAGCTGAGTATTTGTCAGGTAAAAAGTTCCACACAGATGTAAGAGACAACCTCCACTACACTGTAACCAATCATTGCCTTTCCTTTTTAGGTTGCAATCACAGATAGTTTTTTTTTTTAACTTTAATATAAGGGCTTAAGGTCACAGCATTGTTTGGTATGTTAAAGGGGTCCTTATTTTTAGCATTTTGGTGAAATTTGCGTTGAAATCCGTTGTGTGGTTTTTAAGATTAATAGGTAGAATTTTCACATTTTCAACAAAAAGTGAACTTGAAGCAAGCACATATGCCATCATATCCCCATATTTAGTATGCAGTCTTTTGTTTTTCGTTAAACTTTAGAGTTGATTTACTCCTCAACAATCCCATACTATTAAAATGTGATTTTCAAACTTTGCATCCCCCACAGGGAGGTCCTATTGCTATCAACTTCAATGTCAACACAGACCTGATAAAACAAAACGTAACAAAGCATTCCTTGTAAATGTGAGGAAGTGATATTAGCTCTGCTGCCCTCAAACTCACTCTGGAACACAATTCTCCCCTCACCCCTAATTTACTGATATCTTGTGAAATACATGTCCGATTTCAGTGGAACTTTCTACACACTGTGTACAGTAGATTTGTTTCCTCTTTCACATTTGAAAACTGAATTTTTGCTGAAACTTCCCCTTTAAGTGATCGTACAAATGTAGTGCCGAATGAAGTTGCGACAAAACTGTTAAAACAAGCTCTGACTGCTGCTTAAATGTGTCATTGGCCTTCAGAAAGTGGTATCAATATTTCAAACTTGCAGAATGCATGTTGGAAATTTTGCTCTACTAACAGGACAGATTTCTATACTTTTTTGGATGGAAAAACAGATATTACCCAGGGTCTACTTTTCATTTACTTTGCTCCCTCATGGAATCTTTTGACTCCACATTACGTGCTAACCATCTGTCTTAACCCTACAGGTATAGATGATATTACAGTGAGGTATCACTTTCCAAGCCTCTTTTTTGCACAGTCAATGTCAAAAACCATGTTTTTGTAATTTGAATAAAGATTTTGTCGATCTGGTGTCTGTCCTTTGTGCAGGGAATTCTAATTTCCCTTGTGTGAATTGTAAACCCGAGCCTGCACTGGCGCTCACTCAGCTGTTGAATACAAATTTGGAACCTTTCTCAGTTACATGGCAAGAGCAGTCACCCCAACTTAAAGTACTCTGTCCTGTTTCATGATTGGCTGTTGAGAGTCATATCACAATAGTTTTGCCCTTCTGTTCAAATGTGAAAATGACTTCAAGTAGCTGCTTGGTTTACAGTACTTTGAATATGCAATACTGAATTCATAAAATATGATGAAAGATACTTTGACGAAAAAAAACAACAACTAATATTTAGATGTGGCTTCAAAATAAGTTTTTTTTGGGTGGGGGGGGGGGGGGAGGGGAGTGCTCTTCTAAGATCATTGAACAAATGGATTGCTCAACACACAAATGAAGAATATGTAGGGTTTTTTTTTTAATTTGGGCTGGAGTCAAACCCTGAATTTTTTATTCCTGTTGTTCTTCATAAAACTTTGCAGTGTATATTAAATACAACATAAAGTTGTAAGGACTTCCAAAAGGCTTCAACTTTGGCATGTCAAAGCTCACTTTGGAATGCCCAATCTACATCGCCCCTCTCTTACCTCCTATCTACAGTTGTAACCCTCACTTACCTGTAATAAGGTCCTGGCAAGTCTTGATCACACAGTAGGGGAGGCTGGCCTACAGCTTCCTCTCCCACTTGCCAGTCAGAGAAACTTTGACATGTAATTTGGTTCTGGTCAGGATTTCTCTCAAAAGTATGGGTTTTTCTGGTTTCTGGATCTGGTTTTTGAGAGAACTCCTTAGAAGTCTGTTTGTGACAATCTACAGTGGGTTTGGATGAGTATAGATTCCCTTTGGTGTATTTTTCCCATTTTGGAATGCCCAAGTCAAGGCAGGTTACTTCTCACCATCAATCAGAGGGATGGCAAATGTCAAGGTCACAACTAGTATTTACTATCTGGGCCATCCGCAGTACTTAGTCCTCTATGTTATAGATGAATCCAGACAGATTGTGATGGTCTGATTATAGTCGGCCATTGCTGGGGTCCATCACCTTTAATCTTTAAATTTTCTTCCTTACTGTTTCATGGATGGTTGTACACTGAAGTGTTTCTTGATTTTCTCAACTTCACTGAATATGAGGTATTTCAAATTCACATAGACAATAAATGAAGATGATTAAAGGCTGATGGACCCCACTAATGGCTGCCTACAGTCACTAAAAAACAAGTGCTAATCGGATTCGTCTATATTTCAAAAGTGCTCATATGGAACAGATTTTGATATAAGGTTGTATTTTGGACTTCCAAGTATTTAAAGTGTAAACCTTGATGGATGAATATTTTGTTAATTGGCCAGGAGAAGGGAAAAACCTTTAAAACCCTTCAGATTGCACCTTAAATGGTTCTTGAGGCAAGCTTTTGCCCCTCTGAACCCACCTGTACTGTACCTTTGGTCCAGGGCACCATCAATTTGGATCTCCAGTTTGGCAGAAATAAATCCCCCTTTTGGCCTTTTTTGTGTGATACGAAAGTAGTTTAGGATGGGTTCAGCAAATTGTAGAGCACATCAACCAACTTGATGTGTTACTTCCTTTCTTCAGTTCGTTATTTCCACCTACCTGATTATTGTCAGCTGCTGTGCGTGATCTTCTGCAGCTTGCTTGAGTTCTTCTGATACCTAACCATTTCAATAGATTTGTTACAGGGATAATCAGATTACAGCGAGAACAGCCTTGAAAAGGATGGCAAAGGTTCAAATTCACAATGGGACACGAAAGCTTACCATCTGTAACAAATCAAACAATTTTGACAGGAGGCCAAGCTATAACTGAATTATTGTGTGGTCAAATTCATGTCAACTTTGTAGATATCAAGCCAGATATCTTCACATTCCGTGTATTAACTTAGTTTCTTGGCCTAGAAATGAAATCATCCATAGTAGATGCACACACTGCAGGTTAGTGGAGAGTGGAAATAAATGTTTTCATTGTAAAAACAATCAGAAGTGTTTCTAAGTTGTCAGAAAGGGAACATGTTCTTATCAATCCTAACAAGTTTACTGATGTGAATCACAAAGACAAGATTTTTAGTACTTTCTGAATGTCTAGTGCAACTGTTCTTCATTCAGTCGTGAAAATGACATCAATGAATGACTTGCTGTACAGTATAAAGGTCCACAAGTCTGGGAAAAGGAAAAACGCAATGGAGCAGTATGAAATACAGAAAAATAGTATGTCTAATCCGGGGGTGGGGGTGAGGCAGGAAAGAAGAGGGGGAGAGGGTCACCCTATCTTGGTTACAATGATCAGTTAAGTCAACTCACAAATGCTTTCCTAAATGTAGTGCATGTGTATAGATGAATGTTTAGGTCATTAATTTAACACAGTAGACCATCCAAGTGGAATGCTATATCTAACTTTTTTATTCATATTATAACCTCTGAACAAAAAAAAAAAAAAAAAGAAAAGAAAAAAGGTGGCTTTCAGCTAGCAGTGCAGAATCTATGAACCTCCAAATTCTCCTCTGTACCTTTTGTTTTCATTTGTGAGTTCCAGTTTCTCTTACGATTTATGAGAATTTTGCAGAGAGTTGCAGTAAGGTTGAAGGATTTCTTTATGCAGACCCCCATTTTAGGTGTTGTCCTGGTCGGCAATGTCCAGTGCTGGTTAGTCCCGAACGGCGCCAACGGGCGCCGACCGGTGTGGTGACAACCCTGCATCCTCTGCCTGATTACTTTTTATCTGCCACTCTTGATACAGTCAGGTTTCATCTAATTACTCTGTTGACAGTAACAGATGCATGAACCAATTTACAAAAAGGTGACATAATATTCGGGGTTAGCTTACAGGCATTGCTAAAGTATGTGTTATTTTTTTTCATACAGTGTGAACACAATAAATGCAAAGATCACTTGAGGGTGCAGAACATGTAACAAAATCAGGTCTCAGTTACACCCCACACAACCTTTGATCTACTGGGGTGTCTTTGGTGCCCTTTCAAGAAGCAACATCTCAGTATTCACCATGGTCCATAACTAGTACCAAATTTTTAATGAGTGAATTTGAGTAAGGTTTCACACTGAGTCATTGCTAGTTAACTTCTGCTTGTAGTTCGCAACTAACACTATCTATATTATGCCAACAATGCTTTTACAATAGCCTACCAGGCTCAACAAAAGGTCATTAATGTGACACAAGAGGCCATCTTGTACATAAAACAATGACTCTAATGTTTACTTTCTTGCCATGAGGGAACATGGAAAGCTGTTAAAATCTGTTTGATGTATCCATGTGAATAAGTTTAACATTGAGTTTGGCAAACAAGTATTACTAGTATTCATAATTCATAATGCAAATGGTGGATGTTTTGTGTATGCTGCACTCTTAAGGTAAAAGAAAATTTCATTATTGTGTACACTGTACACAAAGTTGAAAGAATATTAGATTTATACTGCATATATAAATTTGCATGTGAAATGTTGGTTGGAGATGCTGTAGTTGCCATGACAACAAGCCAAGGGTGAAATTGACACCTGCACTGACATATCTTGTCTTTGTTTCGTAAACAACACAGAAGGAGTACTGTACTTCATACAAGTGCTTTCAAAGATGTAGAAATACAAGACAATTAAACCCATAAATTTTGTAATTTGATCTTTGTTATTTGACCCTTTTTTCAGAATTTGAGCTAGATGTGCAAGTTCTATATGAAAAATTGGGCTTCATCTAAAAGGGATCTGTTTATTGACTCACTTAACTGTGTCAAGCACTGAATTGCCTCTAAGAATCAAGGCTCATACACTACAGTACAAACTGTACTGAATGGCTTAGTACTGTTGTGAGTGCATGAGAAATGCATTTCATAATGTCAGGCAGTAACTTGCAACAGTGCAAGTAATTTTTGAGTAATGCTTCAGCTTCTATGTCTACACCCCCCTTTGCTCTGGGGACCGTAGTAAAGAAGACAGAGCGGTACAAAGCACCCTGCATTCTTTTTACCTCCCCCCCTAAAAACTTTGAAGTTACCAGTGACTTAATTCTCTATTAATACATTTTCTTCATCCTCAAGTGTGGAAAAATGTTTGCTTCCTTCAGAACATTTTCTGGCTATGGGCTTGTCACTTTCAGTGCTTTGCTAAGAGCATGTTGCAAGTAACCATCATAAATGTTGGTATAGATATTATCTGCTTGTGAGTTTACCATCTTCAGAAGATATGAGGAAATTCACATGACATATTTAAATTCCCCTTTGCCACATCCAAATTGCATTATAACTTGATGGTCAGGTGCTTCCTGGAGTAGTTTAAGCACAGCATCCTCATGTTGCTGGGATCTACTAGTACTTAGTTCACTATTGGTACTCTTTTGCTGCAGGGGCTGCGTGTTTGGTCTAACGGTAAGAGCATCCGCCTCTCACGCGGAAGGCCCGAGTTCACTTCCCAGGTCGAGTCATACCAAAGACTCCAAAAATGGAATCTACTGCCATTGTGGGTAATGCTCCGCATAAGCGATGGAGTAGGGAAAACAAGCCAGTGAGCCACAACCGGAAAAAAGGCTGTGGTCGGCTCCACTGTAACCAATATAGGTTGGAAACTGGGCCGTAAAACTCTAACTAACTAACTTTTGCTGCTAGAGCAGCCAAATGGAGGTTTACTCAGTCAGAATTCTTGCCATTTTCTTACTGGTTCAGCCTGGATCTTTATATGCTTAGTGTTTTTTTTTTCTTTCTTTTTTTGCATATTATATCATTTTGACTAATAAGTAATTACATTATTATTTGTATTGTACCATTTTGTAAAGAATTACAACTCATGTTGAAAGGAAGAACCTTATTGATGTTGTTTGGGGCAAGGGTAATTTGATGTCACTGCAAAAACCTTGTTGATGGCATGTGGTGTGATATATCTCAAGATGCATTAGCAATGACCCATGGCCATATTTTTCATATTTGTAGATTTTTGTCATGTTTAGAGGAAGAATCCTATTGTTTTGGTGGAGTTGAAAGGTCATTTTAGGTCAATCACTAGCATGAAGAACTGCGAAAACTTCATAAATGGCTTGAAAACCAAATATTCAAGATAGTGAAGACTGATACTTCCATATTTGGTTTATTTGGTGTAGGGATTAGGGATTTGAAATATAGGCGGTCAGGTTTCATGGGAGCGATTGTTCCCCATGGCATGGTGGCCCCCTAGTGATGAAATCACAGAACCCCAAAACTGGTTACCACCAATCAGAACACCACCCTTGCATTTTTTAACAGAACCCAAAAGTGCGTTAATCCCATGGGTTCCCATGGTGAAAAATGACAGAACCAGCAACCAGCTAAATGGGTTCCTGTCAATCCTGTGATTTTTGAAATCCAACGGCTTGAAATATTTGTCATATTGGAAGGAAGCTTAAGTAGGGTGCTAGTATTTTTGTGGGGATCAGATGCCATAATTTGATGTTAGCAGAAATAAAACCATGAAAACCTCATTAATTGTGTGCAAACATGTACTCTAAAGGTAGTAAATGAGACCTGTATTTCATGTTTGGTATACTGTACATGGATTTGTAATGTTGAGAGGTAGAACACTGTTGTTTTTGGTGGAGGTCAAAGGTGGCTGAATGTCTCCAAAGGTTAAACTGCAAGAACTTCTTAAGTGGCTGTAGTCAAAATAAAAAGAACCCCATAGCTTTTGGTGGGGATATGGGTCGTGTGGGGTCACCAGAGGTCAAAGGTCATGTGGAGTCATTTTATAGTAATTACAGTGTTATATTGCCAAGAAATCAGAATTTGAAGATTTTCTGATATTAAATGACAAAGTTAGCTGCTTGTCTTTCAAAAAAGTTGGCAAAAGTGGCTTGAAGACTAACTAACATGTAGCAAATTACATCAAAACAGAAGCTAATGATAGAAATTCTGGTGTTTTCAATGCCTTAGTTTGAGTCTTAATATTTATATGCATATACACCTACTGTTCAAAATGCTACACACTCAATACAGCTGACCACCATGGAAAGGTGAATTTCCTACAATATTTCACTCAACAACCTTGGAAGTATGCTTATTTGAATTTAACTGAATTCTGCAGGCATATGTGTTAATACTAAATTTGACTTCCAAAATGTGTGATCAATCAAATTTAAAGATAAGTGTACAATCATATCAGGCCTGTGGGTATACTATTAACTGTACCCGAAGGTAACCAGAGAGCTGAAGTGTCTAGGTCATTAAGATGCTTTCGAGTGGAACTAGTGCTCTCCATCTTCATGTCACCATGCCCACTAAGCTGCAACCACCAACCTCTTCAAAATGATTCTTTTAATTAGTCTATGGCTTTTAACTGCTCTAACCACAGTATAACATTATCAGCTTACCAGTTATGCTGGTAGGTGTGTTAATTCTTCAATTGTCCTGACAAGCTTTAATATCTAATACTATGACTTGTAGAACATTTAGATGCAGAAAGTGGTGTTCTAAAATAAGTTTAGTACATACTGTATGGTGAAAGTTATGAGAATTTTAGATTTCAGTGAAAACGTTACATGTGGGGTCTCTTTTATAATAGCACCACTGCATTGTCAAGTGGTTAGAGCTCGCTCCTTGCTTGCCGCTGGGAGGTCTGAAGTTTGATGCACAGACCGGTCATGAAGAAGATTTTAAAATGGAACCTGCTGCCTTTGTGCTTGCCCAGAATAAGCAGTGGAGTAGGGAAAACAATTCAGTGAGCCAAAGCTGGTTAAAAGGCCACGTTTGGCTGAGTCTGGCCGACTTGGTTGGAAACTGAGCAGTAAAATCAGATCTTTCTTTGAACTCTCAATTCTATTATGAGTAGCATATTGTAACTCAAGAGATCTGTTAAATTTAATATACACTGAACATTCAAGACTGCAAAATATTGAATTTATGGTCCCTTTTATCCTCTTTTTACAGAATTTTTACAAACAGATGGGTCCTCAAAAATTGTCGCAGTCCTTTGGTGGAGCCATGATGCAAAAGGAACAGTTTGGATCACCCTCATATCCATCCCCTTTGGATAGGATAAGAACAGGGAAAAAGTAAGAATTTGAAATTTTTGGTTTTAAATTTTTTTGTTTCTTTGTTGGTGTTCCTTTTTTTGTTTTTTGGCATGAATGGTACTCTAAAATGAACATTGCAGAAATTTGTTTGTATTAGCTCTCATGTTCATTTGGAGTTGAAAAGGATAAAACGGAACTGCACAGTTCTTTTGCCTTCTTCAAAGGACAGTATTTTTTAATGGGGGCTTTTCAGTCTGGTGAACCTATTACAATTTCCCCTTACAGAGTGACAGTTTGGTCTCTCAGGCTCCAACCTTTAAATTTACATTATGTTCACAACACCAATGGTCATGACATCATCATTTAGCAATCATGAGTCAATTCAGTTTCTTGACTCTTGGAGCTCCAAAGCACTTGACTCTGAAATTGTCTTTTTAGTGGATGAACCTCAAGTTGTACCCTAAAACCAAGTGTTTCTGTAGCTGCAGAAGCTGTTTGAAGATTATAAAAATCTTCCTGAAAAGAAGTCAGACAACTGCACTTTTAAATTTAACAGTTAAATTCAGTCCATTAGTTCTCAGGTACTTTTCCTAATCTAGTATTGAAGTGTTTGAAATTAATTGGATGGAATTGTCATAATCAAGTGCCAAGGGTGTATTTGCAGGTTTGTATTTTTCGATGATGTAGTAAAAGAAAATGTGAGTCTGCATAGTGCTTGCCTGTTTTAATACTTATGCATGATATTTGCTTTAACTCACAGCCTTACTTATTTGATTTAAACTCATATACTCCAAACTTATTAGGTTTTGGATTCCTTGCAGAAGGCAGGCAAGGAATATTTGTGATGGTGACACGGTGTGGGTATGTGTGTTTTTGTTTGTGACACTTTTTGTCCAAAAGACTCTTTTTCCATGTGAAAAGGTACTGGAAACCATTTTTCAAAGTTGACATTGCTAATGATATCTCAAGTAAGATAGTAATGACTGACACTTTTCATATTTGACATACATTTAGCATTTTGAAAGGAAGAAGTGTACCATTTTTGGTGAAAGTCAAAAGTCATTTGAGGTCATAGGACTAAAACTGCCAAAACCTCTTAAACATGGCGCCTGAACAGGATCTCAAGGTAGCAATGACAAACAGCTTTCATATTTTATATATTGATGCACTGTTTTGGCGGAGGTCATCTAGCCCCATGTCATTTGAGGTCACTGGCTCTAAAACTGTGAGAGTTACCCTCAAAAACAACTTGTAAATATGATATTTCAAGAAGGCTATGACCGACATTTTTATGTTCGGTGCGTGGATTTGTTATGCAACTTTACGAAAAATCCTGTTGCTTTGGGTGGAGGTCAATGTTCATTTGAGATTACCAGAACTTAGGCTCTGAAAAGCTTGTGAAACATGACTTTTAAACTCAGTATCTCAATTTAGCAACGATGGACACCTTTCATATTTAGTGTGTAGATTTAGCCATGTTAAGAGGAAGAAAGTGTTTTGTTTGTGGTGGTCAAAGGTCATTTGAGGTCACTAGAAGTAAAACTACAAAACCTCTTTTAACAGAATGACATGAATATTGTTTTTGTTGGAGATCAGGGGTCATGTTAGGTCATCAGAGATAAAATGTCAGCTGTGATATCACCATGTGCTAAAAATTTTGTTTTAAAGAAGACACCTTTAAGTGGGAAAGATGGGAAAATTTTTTTGTGTTGGGAATGTGGATGCGGTATGGTAAAGAAGAGAATCCTATTGATCTCGAGGAGGGCAATTGTCATCAGGGGTCACTACTTGTCAAATAGTTTGTTGCGTTTCGTTTCGTTTATTTGTTTTTCTACATCATCAAAATGTGTGTATACACAAAATAATGAATACATACATAACACTGAAGTAGATGGAAGTAAAACTAAAAAAACCTTGAGGGCCATGTCGAGAGTTCTGCTTCCCAATACAACAAAAGCATGTTACATAGTACTTAGCTGTGTTGAAAACACAAATAAGCATAAAGAAAAAAGAATATAAGAGAAAAAAAAATACAGAAAATTCAATGAACTAAAAGGAAAGGTAATGGCTAAGATTACAAGAGTAGAACTAACCCTCACAACCCCCCTTACCAACCCGTGCCCCCTCCCACCCATGGGACCCAAGGCTTCCCAAAAACAAAATGTGCATAGTGACAAAAACATGTAATGCATGCACTTGAACAGAGTGATAAGTCAACCATGAAGTTATATCCTTATAATAAACCTTGCATATAAAATGGTGATGAAGACTACTGAAGAATTAGTGCAAAGCTATGTGGTACTGAGTGAAACCTCTTCAAAAAGAATTTAGAAAAGAATTTAGTTAAGTTCCCAAAGTGTTCCCAAGGTCATTATCTTGGGTCACTAGAAGTCACAAAATTTCCCAAATTTTCCTTTTAGCAAGAAATCACTTTAGCTAGCTGCTGTTCTGATTTTAATCTTCAAATTTAAATTTTCGAATATTATTTGAACACTTTGGCACTTTATGATGCACACCTATGATTTTGTTACCCACTTAATTTCATCTTGAAGCGTCAGTAATTAAAGTCAGCTGAGTGACTTCTTAAAGGGAAAACACACTCACCACAATTTAGAAGAATAAGTGGAGTAGTAGTCTACCTTATATCTAAATTGGCTCTTTAGAATCATTTGACGATATGTTTTCTACTCAGTTGTGAAATTTGCTAGGAGTAAATGCTTGGTTTACCTTAAATATAAAACAACTTCTGAAATGTATATATTAAACATACTTGAAAGAGAAATGAGAAGAAAGTCGGGAGATTCTGTCTCAATTAACTAAGATTGTTGCTACAGCATTTGCCCTTTAAGTTCTTTAACCTAGTTGTGTCATATGTTGGTGCTAATGAATATAAAGTCTGACATATTGAATTTGTCATATGCTAGCTACGTGACTTGAAGACATATCTTCTGATGATCAGTTTTAGGAGAAGGCTTTGGATCAGATAAGACTTGTAATGGGTATAAAATTTGTCAATATTACTGTATCACTCCGAAGCTGAAAAAAGAGAGAGTTTTTCGTAATCACTACAGACATAGAATTGTCCAGATTATGATGTTTGATAAGAGTTGACAGAAGATGGACTGTACTATAGTTTGAAAAATGCTTCTAGGAATTTATCTAGTCAGTGAAGTGGAAGTTTTTAGGATTTTCCTGTGGGTTGTAGTTTGGGATGCAAACCAGATTATTCTGCACCTTTTAGTTTATCATGATCAGTTGCCCCCGTTTTTTGTTTTGTACTTTTGGGGCAATGCACATTTCACATCATTCCCTTTAACTTTTTAGCGCACTTTTGTTATCTGACAATCAGACCACGTGTTTGGTCTAACGGTAGAGCATACGGCTCTCATGCGGAAGGCCCTGGTTCGATTTCTAGGTCGGTCATACCAGAGACTCTAAAAATGGAACCTACTGCCATTGTGCATGATGCTGCGCATAAGCAATGGAGTGAGAAATCAAGCCAGTGATCCACAACTGGAAAAAAGGCCCTGGCTGGCTCAACTTGAACCAATTGGTTGAAAAGTGGGCCGTAAAACTCCATCTAGCTAAGTAACTAACTGACAGTATCTGACAGTCATTTATTTTTTAGAGGTTATGAAGCTTTATAAATGTATTCTTGAACTATAATTCTGTTTTGGAAAGAAATATAGAATTTATTATATACTAAGAACTACCCAGAGTAGTCTTGGGATCAGGGGGCCGTTCCACAAAGAGTTACGCACAATCTTAAGTTTGATTCACCATACTTAAGGCAACAGTAAATCATACTTAAGATGGTGCGTAACTCTTTGTGGAACGGGCCCCTGGTAAAAGAATTGTAGCACTATTATCGTGGGGGTTTGTGTAATTGTCTCTCATAAATTCCCACACCAAGCAGGAGAGAGGATAGTAACTGTATCTTAAAATTAAAGTGTACCGCCTTGCTGCTAATGTGTTTGGCAAAGATAAGATATTTGAGCAATGATCTGGCCACAAAGTTTTATGTCAGTTTGAAGTCTGTTTAACATCCTCTTCAAATACTCTCTTTTTGCCAAGTTATTCTGCTACTTGTTTTTGTTTTCCCTATATATGTAAGAAGTACAATTTTAATCATTTAAAGACACAGTATCGTGGCGCGAAACGGGGGCGACATTTGGACAGCCTTCAAAAAATTTGTTATCCCACCCAAAATCCCGGATGTAGCCCATAGAGACACCGTATGATAACAGTTCATACGATTGGGTGGGATAGCGTACTGCTGCATATGCTTGTATTGTGAGCTTTAACAGGCGTAGTATCTGTGTTAATTTGTATGTAGCAGGGAGTTGTTTTCCTGATACAAGTGAGTACCTTGCTCAGTGACAACAGAGAGACCCTTGGGAATTTTCCCAATATCTTGGGAATTTTGAACCGTCTCCATCATTCTTTTCCTTCCCACTTTGAAAAAGAAATATTGTGTGATTGTTTCTTGTTTTTACTTTTTTAAGTCACTTATTAATTAGTTATGAAATATGTGAATAAGTTCTAATAAGAATGCCAAGGTTGCTAATTTGTATTAAATTTCCGTGTTTTGTGTTTTAATTATCAGTTTGACTTCGATGCTCTTATAGGCTATTATTACTGTATGTAGTTCAACGTTGAGAGGCTATACGTTGTTATTCGAGAAGTGATCTTGGGAATTTCTAAAAAGACGAACTGGCCTAGGAAACCTGCATTGAACTTGACAGATTGGTCGAAGCGAAGGGGCTAGTCTTAGTCCTACGACAGCAAAATGTCTTTCTGTTCAGAACTTCAGAAAGAAAAATCGAAGGACAGCGTTTGCACACGTTGTCATGAGAAGGAGAAATCAAACGAGAAAAATACAGTAGCAAACGAAAGTCGGAGTTCCCTTTCCCATTCTTACGCGGAATAGGCCCTAGCCTACCTAACGTTAGATCGCCGCAGAAAAAGCAGGTTGATTGATTGGGGAATGGCAAGTCTCTTGTTTATAACGGCGGTTTTGTGAAACATCATCTCACAGATCATGCTCAAAGGTAAGTGAAATGTGTTTGTTCAGTTACTGATAGTAAAAAGTAAACAGAATTCCCGTCTCGTTAGTGATCCACATACCCATCCCACACGCGTGTTTAGCATATGTACAGTACAGAGTATGCATAGGCATAACGTTAGGACAATTTTATTTGTAGCTATATGCCTAGTAAAACTTTTGACGAGCTACCACAGGTTACAGCAGAAGTGATCAGCACTACATTTACCACTTCATCAAAATCGTAACCCCAGAATAAGCCGCACTACTCTTGAAAAATCTGACTAGCCTATATGTCCTCGGTTTGCTCATATACATGCCCCATCTAGTTTACACTTATGATCTATCAGAGGGCCAGGCGCGGAGTTTGCATGCACTTTCCCCAATATTGCCTTCTCAAAACCTTCTTATCAAGCATAGACCTACAATATGCTATCACTTAGATAATCCTAGCTGTTTCATTAGCCTACAGTCCACTTGACAATGAGTAAGTGCTCAGCTTTGCTGGATCAGTAATTTGCCAAACATTTGACTTGATGAGAACAACAGTCTGTAAGCTAGCTGAGCATGTTGGATTTATAATATAAATGAAGATTATCTGGTGCAATATCAGGTGAGCAGGATCAAGATGCCATTATCCAGTTTTCTGTAACTTTGCTTATGCTTGAGTGACCTCCAGGCTCCAGCTGCATAGTAATTGATACTAGTTGACCCTAGTTGCCCCCCTCCCTGGATCTGCCCTTGATGAACATAATTAGCCTTCTGTTTTGTAATTGTGTGAAAAATATTTTGGACAACCAAATTTCCTTCTGGACAACTAAAATGAGTGAAATGGTTGCCCCAAGACAACACTAAATATTTTAAAAATGGAGGCCTGGGCTATGAAGGGTACTGTAAGGTAGGCTAAGCATAGTATAGCTGCTGTACCTGTACATACAGTATAAAAAGTTGTTTTCCCCAAGATCTAGGGAGATCTTGGCATATAAATGCTATTTATGGGTAAGGTTTCAACCAAGTATAGTTCAAGTCAAGCTAGTCTTGACCTTTTTTTCTGTTTTGGTTCACAGGCTTGTTTTCCCTACTCCATTGCTTTTGCAAGCACAATGGCAGTAGGTTCCATTTTTAAAGTCTTCAGTGAGACCGGGCTGGGAATCTGTATGTTGAGTGTACATGAAATGCCAAATGCAATAAAAATTAATGCCTGAGCAAAATTTGTGTCCTCGGTTATTGATAGCGGCATTACTTGGCTTTTTCATCGGGAGAGGGAAAGTGCTGAAGTGGTGGGGCAAACGAAAATGCTCCTACTGTCCCCTATCGAGTGCCGCTATTGACCAGCACATTGCTTATATACAGAGAACACTTTGCCTGAAATGTGTTTCAGATTGCATAAAATGGTACTTCCAAGCTGTTGTTTTTACTACTAAAAAGTGCTGCTTTCAAGATGTTTGTGAAGTTCTTACACATATTGCCCAATATACTTTTTACGTGAGGGGGGTATACAAGAGCCACTTCTGATGCCACTGGTAATCGGTAGGTTGATTTAAAATTCCTTTAGACAGAATAGATTGCAGTCCCCCCCCCCCCCTTGTCCCTTTCTGTTTTAATGGGGCCTAGTGTTCACATCATCATCAGTCATCATTATTATGACTCTTATAACAACCAATTTTGACACCACCCCTTAATCATTGAGGGATATGTGATTTGAAATCATGGAAGTCTGATATATGCACTCTTCCCTAAGATAAAATACTGTTTCATTGCAAATAGTCTTGATTTACTTTTCAGGTGTTCTTCAAAGTACTGTACATGCAGTGGGCCACACAGACAGAGCCAAGTGAATGACCAACCTCACCTCAGTTGCTAGCTGTTACACCCATAGGTGAGTGAAAATAACTGCAGGATGTATTAAAACAAGTCTTTCAATTTCCAAAAGCATGTTTTCCCAGCTAACTTCCAGGTAGTACTTCCATGGTTCACAACACTATAGCACAGAACAGTCTACCTTGTGCTGTTAAGAATTGCTGGTAACATTTTCACGGCTTTAATTAGTACCATGAGTTGTGGCTCTATGTTGGGGCAAGAGGGGGCATTTGCCCTCCATAGATTTTTGTCCTTGGCCCCCCTCACTCCCCCTCCCCCTGCCCAAATGTTAGCTGGTCAGAAAGGAGTTGGGTTTGGGTTTACTGGAAAGAATTTAAATAACATACCTCTCCAGAGACTACATTTTTCATTCAGAGATACAGTATGCTAAAACCTCAGAGCTTCCAGGGGCGAAGTCTGTGTGATCCTGCCTACTGTAAGAGGTGACGAAAGGGAAAACTAACTTGTACTTGAACTGTACTTGAAATTAAATTTAAACTTTGAACTTTATATTGAGTTGACTGACACAATACTGTACATGACATGTTCATGTTGAGTATAGTTAAATCTCATCTTTACTATCTAGAAACTTTATATCTATATTTACTAAAATATTGCACAGTTTATGAGCATTGTTAGGCCTTTATCCAATATCATGTTTGATAATGATGCAGAGTTGCAGTATCAATTAGTTGTCCACAAAGCCTGAGTGAATATTATTTTCTCCCAATTGCACAATATACCCACTATGGTAATGTTTTGACGTTGCCAACATTTTCAGAATTATAATTGTAATGTGCTTGATTAGTTTACCTTTACAAATTGGGCTAGTTGCTATATTGATATGATGTGCTCCCTTCCTTGAAGACAATAGCATTCACCCCAGTATACAGTACAGAAGTGTACAGTAGTTAGACTGCCCTGTTTCATGATTGGCTATAGAGTCAAGTGACAATATTCTTTCCTCAAATGTGAAATTTACTTAATTGCTTGGTTTGCCTGAATATCCAATATTATGGAATGAGAAGAAAATTGTGAGATACCTCCTTAAAAACAAGCCTTGCCCTATTATCAAGTTTACAGTAGTTAGAAGTGTGGTTATAATAATTGAAAATCGCATCCATACAGTTCATCCTGTTCTGCAAACTTGCATCATCAGCTGTAAATATGATATTCCATTGAATTGCAGCATTGACATCTAGCTCCTGTCAAGGGCCACTATGACAGTATATTAGAGCCAGTTTGTCCCTCATCAGCAACTACAGGTAATTATGGAAGCCAAACACAGGGAGGATTGCAAATGGCTGTTCAACTTTAAACCAATAGTTATTGCCCAAGATTAGCTGAACTTTCATTGAGTTCAGACAAACATCATAAATGTCCTATATGCACGATTCCCTTATACAACATGTATTACACAGACGGTGTGTTTGGTCTAACGGTAGAGCATCCACCTCTCACGCGGAAGGCTCACTTCCCAGGTCGAGTCATACCAAAGACTCTAAAAAAGGAACCTACTGCCATTTTGCATGATCGCTGCTCTGTATAGGCAGTGGGGTAGGGAAAACAAGCCAGTGAGCCACAACTGGAAAAAAGGCCGTGGCTGGTTCGACTTGAACCAATAGGTTGGAAACTGGGCCATAAAACTCCATCTAACTACAACATGTATTACAGCCAGGGCTGGAAAAAATATTTATTTTTGAGGAAGGGAGTTGCATTATTTCCCAGGAAGAGAGTAAGAGTTCCCACAATTCTCCCTGCATTTTCATGAAAAGGGAAATTTTCCTCCAGATGTCCAAATTTTCTGGGAAGGAGTTTCTCAGCTTCACAACTCTTTTCACCCATGATTATAGCATTGTAGTACGTGCTGTAATAAGTCACAACATCCGGCATGGTGCCATGCAGTCTCTTTCCAAGGGAATGATGAAATCCTTCATGATAGGCACAAGCAACCCAAATCTGTGGCCAAACCCAGAGATTTGTCTGGGAATTATTTTGAATAAAATGTTATGAAAGAAAAATTGAAAATTTGGATTTTAAAGTCAATGTTGATTTGGGTTTGAAAATTAAATTTCAAGCTAACTGTGGTTTTTAAAGGACAATTGCATTTCCTTCAAGAATTAGAAGGAAGTACACAATTGGAATGTTACTTGTCATTTTCTGGACAATAAATAACATACCCATCTATGCTCCCTTGAAAAGAATGGAAATTGTTTCCTAAAATGTTTCCCATATACAGTGGGGACCATCCATCATAACTGGGAGATGAATCCCCTGTCCCACCTTGCTCCCCTTAGCACCTCTCAGGCACTCCTGGTTTTACTGAACACTTATGGCAAAATAAATTGCCATAACACAAAGGGTCATTCAAGATTTTAGCATGCATGGAGTTGTTTTGCCCTCTACCTAAACAAAAAGGGATGGGGGTATTGGATGCCAGTCTTCCCTTGTCTTTCTGCAGTGGAAGTGTGATGTCTTTGTCACAGTGTGGGAGGAGGGTGCTATATTTACTGTAATTGTTCATAAAGTTCTAAAGCTTTGACTATTTTCATGACAGTAAGCATTTCATCTGGAGTACATGTACCATAGCTTGACTGTCAGATATGCATCTCTCTTCTACTCACAGTAGTTGTATTTCCTTTTATTTTTTAACCTAGCTAGGCTACTCTCATCATTTCAAAATGGATTTATGAAGTCAGAAGTCCTATGCTTTTTTATTATTACTTATTTTATCTATTATTCCAACAATATACTACCCAGCCAATCTGTTTCTTTGGGTGTTAATTCTGAAAATGCAAGTTTTTTCTAGTGATAACTGGTTGACCACTTTTCAAATGCAGTCACATGCTTGCAAAACATATATACCTGCTTTCCAACATGCTTTTGACATGTCGGATATTAACATCAAAAAGCTGACCAGGAAAGAAAAAAATCCTTTGTTAAACAGAATCTGTTTTGTAATTTTTTAATGTGCTGTATAGGGTCAGTTCTGGCAGATCTGCAATCACTGGGTCTTCCTGTTTTAACCATACTACTCCAAGGTACATGACTGTTGTTGTCATTTTTCCACATTGAAAGGCAAAAACAGTCATCCCAAACTTACTGTATTTCGAAGCAAAGGCTAAAGCTCACAATTTTCTTTTCACTCCTTCTAATTTCTTAAAAGTATCTTTAATAATTTTTTAGGACTTCAATATTACATATTCTAGGAAAACCAAGCAGTGACTCCCCAAAAAATGGCACATGACCGTGAAGAGCCAATCATGAAACAGGGACGGTGTACTACACTACTTCAAGTTGGGGAGACTGCTCTTGCCCTTTAAGCTTTTCATTAATCATGCTTTGATATCAAAGGGCAGAAAAGAGGATCTGAGATTTCCCTAGATTGAAACAGTATCATGAAACTGCATGGTAGGAACATTCACCATTTGCATTTGGCATGAACATATCCATGGATAAAAAATACCTTTACCCAAGTTGCAAATTTTTTGCCATTTGTCAGTTTGTTAGTTTTTTTCTTGATTCATTTATCTTCAAAATATGATATAAAGGATAAAATGTAGTTTTCAAACTTTGCTAATTGCTCCATTATTATTACCTGCTTGGACAAGAGGTGACTTGAAGTACAGGTCTAAGTGCGGAACAATCTATTTTGTCAACAGTTCAGTTGAAGATTTCCTGGATTGCCACAATGAAAATGACACTGATGAGGCAGAGGCAGACAATATAATGTGGGAGGAAGCAGTCAAGTCTAAACATGAAAGTAGACTATCTAGGTAAATTCACTATGCATTGGTTTCAGTTTCTTTGAAAAGAGAATCCTTGTACCTGATGGAAAAATACCAAGTTTTTGTTACATCTTTTGAATTTCCATTTTGATCTGGATTCTGCTCAAAATATTTCCGGAATGGTAGTTTGCCTATCCCCAGTTCCACGACCTACTGACAGTAATACCAACCTCACCTCTGAAGCTCTGGCCTTGTCCAGTAATCAAGTTTTGGCACCACAAGTTTGAAAGAAATCTTTTATGAGTAACTCTCTCTTCAAGAAAGTGAGAAATATGAGAACAATTTCATCTTTTTGGAATTTGTGACAAGGAGAATAAAGAAAAAAAAAATTATAAGTGTTTTTCGTATGTTTCTAGTTCCAGCTGAGCCTGCTTGTTACATTTAATTTGAAGAAGTACCAATGCAGATTACTAAGCAATCCAGAAAAATTTCAAGTAAGCAAGGACAGAGCAAAAATATTTCTGTGGGCATTTCATATATTATGCTGTTTTTTTTTTTTTTGACACAGGAGGACCAGCCCAAGGATCCACCCAAAGTTGTCAAGTTCCCCTCTGCATATGCTAGTCATGTACAGTGTCACATTCCACTGGACTGAAGATTCAAAATCTCAGCTACAATTGGGGTGTAAAAGGCACCAGGTTGATGCTTCCCAACCAGGATGGATTTATGCATGATTTTGATTATCCTGGCAGAACCTAGAAAACCACATCAATACTGGAAAGATTGCTTGCCTTGCTTGCCATTTGATGGTTTACATCACAAAAGCAATTTTTATTGGCCAAATGTGTTTTGTGTATGAAGTTTTGTGAATAGGAAGATGGTGTGATACCTGAACAGTATTGCCAACCAGCTTGTAACTGTATTGAAGTCTTTCATTTATATGTTAAAACATCAGCTATACCTGAAACTTTAGGTCTGAATTTTATTCCAGTTACTTAAAAGCATGAAAGAAATAATAGGACTATCATATCATGCAAAATAAAGGCAACAAGAATATAGGAACAATTTTTGGTGCACTCAGTGGAGCATGTGTCTTTTGTAAGCTTCAAATGAATCATAAGTTAAAGCAGGGTTCCTACATTTCTGGAAACTAATTTTTCACTTTTCCAGGACCAAATATTAAAAGAAATTGCACAACTTTTTTTTTTTTGGGGGGGGGGAGCTGTTACATCAAAATTTGTGAAAATTTCCATGAATTTTTCATGACTTGGTTAACACAATTTTTTGAATTGGAAAACTTTACCAGGCCCTGGAAAATATTTTTTCAAATTTCATGACTTTTAAGGTTTTCAATGATCATGGCAGGAACCCTTTTAAAGGTGTTTAAGTCATTTTGGTATGCCAAAGGAAGTGGAAGTTTGAAACTGCATGTTCAGAATATTCAGATTGATAATTATAGATTATTTATTTGTAGTAACTGTACTGTGTAAGAAATACCCATGCATCATCCTGATCTGTGATATCAAATTCAAGAATGCAGAGTGGCTCATATTCCAACAGAGAGTGCAGTCTGATTCAACAGGGTTTTGTATGCTCACTTTGATGATATACCCTTCAAACAGTAGACCAGGATTGTGTCTGCGCAATGAAAAGTTTTAAACAGCTGTGGGTGGTTACAATTAAACAGGTTGGGAGAATGTATGAAGTAGTGAGAGGACTTGGCCTAGCTTGAATATTCTACCTCCAGAAGTAGACCCTAATTCTCATTTTAAAGATATCCTGTAAAAGAATGTTTCAAATAAATTTATGTTTAATACGGTGAAGTAGAATGTTGCCCATCATTCTTAACTCAATTCTTCGGATGCTCAAAATATATGCAAGTAAAGTTATCGGATTTTTAATTCAATTTTTATGAACTTGGAGCAAGCTTGTGTTACATATCCTACACTTGCACTGATCAAATGTGTTTTCTAAAACTTCTTTTGCAAATGATCGAAATATTTCTTTTCTTAGACTTGAATATGCCACGAGCAAGGGTGGAAAAACCAGCAAAATGGGAAGCTCCTTGGCAAGAATTTTTTTTTTTACAGACGAACATTTAATTTCCAGTGTAAATTTTATTTGTGCTGAAAATACACATTTCCTAGCTATCGTCATGTTTGGAGCCCTCGCCATGGTTAGTGGGACACACAAATTTTTCAATCGTGACATTTTCTATTAATGGGTTAACTTGACCAAATCCCTGTGTTTCATTTTGAATAAGAGCAATTGTAAAATCAGGACTTGATACTGTAAGCATTGCCCATCTGTGCTGAAACATTGACATCACTCCTTGAACAGTACTTCCTTCAGGTTCAGTCATGACGTGCTTTGGGTCTGTGTTGCCACATTCATGTACGTTATGCCAACATCCCAAGGACCAAATATGACTTGAATAAAACTTTTGATTACATTTAATTCTAGCATTGAGCAATCCATGAGAACTCTTTTATCAGCTCTCTTCCACTAATTTGGTTTAATCCTACACCTGATCCACAAGCTTGTTTATTTGTGGTATTGTGCAGTACTTTATGTGTCCCCACCTGAGTACCATTTAGAAACCAGCCTGGTAAAGGTGCATATGCTGGTGCATGCATGGTGCCTCTTAAATTGGAGACTGTGGTACTGCTTCGATGGGTCTCATATATGTCCTAATATCCATCATTGTTTGCTGTTAGTTATGGAGGGACTTGTACATTCAGACGTAGAATGATTTTGCAATGATGCAGAATTAAGTTGTTGCCATAAGGAGAAAATATATTTATGCAAATTGCATGCATACAGTATGTGCACTTGCTTACTGTACAAACAGCACCGCTACACTTGAAGGGAATGTAGCATATCCACAAAGATAGTTAGGAATATATAGCACTTTATACATAAAGATCAGTACCAATTGGTTAAATTTTGATATGAATTGAAACAATTACTCCACTCTTATTGATCAATTTTTTTGGGGGTACTGGTATTTGTGTACTCAATCAATGGCATAAAAAAGGCCTTCTAGATGCATGGGGAAGCTAGACAGAAAGGGGGTACCCAAATTCATTTTCCTAAAAGCCTCTAGCTCTAATATTCATGGGTGGGGGGTGGGGGTGGGGGTATGGGATAGGAATGAAACCTTGCACACACAAGCTCTGTGATGTTTGAATTCTCCATGGATCCCTGTGCATTGTCCACCCAGGTCCACCCTACTGCTACCAAGAAGTCCCCAATAAAAATGAAGCTGTATGTAATTGAAGACTTTTGAAACTCAGTTCAGCTTTGCTGAAGTTCTACTGCAGAGGTGCACTAGGCTGGTGTTCTTGTTTAAATTGAAGAAGGTACTAGAGTGTGTAGAACACAGTTTTTAAAATAGGGCTTCATTGTGATCCTTTTTGAAGTCTGAAAACTATGTAAAAACTTGCTGCGCGCCCTTCAGAAAAAAGCAGAATGTGATCTATTCAAAGTTTGACCATACATTTTGTAGGGATGGATTTGTAAACTTCAAAAAGGAGGTGGATAGTTCTTGTCAGCCTTTCAACCTGCAGGACGGTGTGCATGGTAAGTATCATCTCCTCCTTTCGCCCCCTCCTTCCCCCCTCCCCCTCGTTTTGGTCCAGCCGAGAATGCTAATAAAATATGCTAGGTGCATGCTTGATTCTATATGAGAATGAACGGCTCAGTAATTGCAAACTCAAAATCATCATAACTGCCATTGTCATTCTCATTCAAAAGAAATGGTAGGTAGACTATACATCTATGCTACAGGTCCTTGCTCCAGTGAATGCAATTTATAACACTACCATAACTGCTGTAAACCACTGGAAATAGATTCTTCTACATCCTGTAAATACCCAATCATTTTTCTGATCTACCTCTGTAAGTGAATAGCCTGACCTAACTAGTCTTCAAGGCATATGTAAAGGTATAGGAAATATGTAATTCACTCATATCTCATAGTAATATTAAATGATTTTTGACAAAATTATAATAATTACTGGAATTCCTAAAAAGTCAATTGACAGAAATATTACATAAAATAAAGATGAAAATCAGGTAGAATACCATATTCTTACTGGAATTTTGTACCAGCTGTTTCACTTTATTGTTTTATACTTAAAATTTCCCATCAACATGCCATAATACATTTCTTGATCAACAAGCATGACAGTGGAAAGCTCTTATTTCTTTATAATAGTAGACACTATGATTAATTCCCAAACAAAACATAACTCTTCTATTTTGCATGTTGTTATGAATTCACTTCAAAAATGATACAAAAACTTGTGTTTTTCTGAAATAAAGTTTATATTTCAAGTGATATGAAAACTACTACCATCTTTGTAAATGAAGTTTTTAAAATGTAGGAATTCGATGCTTTCATGCAACTTTCATGATATATCTTGCATGATAGTTTGGGTCTACAAGTACATTTTTTGTCACTGATATCATGATATGCAATTCCCATCTCAATGTACTTCTGGGTGGCCTTTTCACTCCTATACTTGCACTCCTGTCACTGTATCCTAACATGATGACACCGGCCGTCTTCCCCAGTCTCGAATATTGCATTAAGTATAGTATTGACAGTCATACGAAGCAAGTTTGAATAGTTGAATTCTCTAGGCAATCAGCTTGCAGTGGAGATGTAGTTCTCAAAGCCACCATACAGACCTGGCCTGCACTTTCTTCTTTAAAGAGAAGACATCAATTTTCCTTCCAGCCTAACAAGAAGATAATGGTAGGTTCCCATGCATGAGTTCTGCCATATAGTAGGTATTGTAGGTGATTTTTTTTCCAGAACAGTTGATGCAGTTCCTGTAGTGCTAGTGCCTTCAAGGATACAAAGAAGAGCATAATATAAATAAGTAATATGTCACATGTAGTAATTATAACAACCTTTTAGTTTCAGTAAACTGTTGAAAATGTTGTACTCTTGAAGGTTAGTTTACTCTGGTATGATATTTTAACTTACTTCATGCTATGTACATATAGCCATGTTGAAGATTCTTGTGACAGGCAGAGGCTACTGAGCTGTTACATGAATGACACATAGGCCTGGATTAATATGATGTTTATTTCATATGATGTTAATTAAAATGCAAAATAGTTAGCATATGAAACATGAGAGATGTACCTGTACGCTAGCTTGTGGAGGGAATCATTTTAAAAAAATATGGATACTCATGTCGATTAGTTATGAGAGAGTAACCTTTGTAATAAGTGACTGCTCTTCCATTGACTAATTCAAATTCAGAAGATGCAGTAGGGAGCTAATGCTTTCATTACAACAGGCAGTTGCATGCACTGCAATTGTTCTGATTTATTAAACATGACAGCTACTTGACAGGGTTAGTCTCTTAGCAACAAAAGTTTGTGTGCTTTTTGAGGAGCTAAAGATGTTAGCCATTTTACCAGAACTGGTGGGAACCATCTGGAATGAAGAGATTCACCCTTTAAAGAAGCCTAGCAGTGGCAAACATAGTTTTACAAGAAACTTTGTCATGTGGGGTAGCTAGAACCTTTTTTTTTCCTAATTTGGAGGGTAAGGGGGGGGGGGCTTTAAATGATTGATAGATTTATATTTTGTTACACTTCGGGTATCAGTGGAGAGAAGTTCTAATTGCCACCCCCTATTACCTAGTTAACAGGGCTGCATGTGTATTGTGTTACATGTACAGCATTTCATTAGGCCATTTAACTGACGACGTAGACCTGTTTGAGGGCTATTTAATACCCTGATGTTTTAAAATGAGGTTAGGTAATGGATTATAGCAAGCACCCTGAAAAGTCTTAAAATCTTTGGTCTAGTAAACTAAGTTCTCCTGAGGTTGGGTGTGGAAGCACAGTTTCAGACAACCATTATTGCCAGACTATCCCTAGATGCAATGTGCTGTCACATGTCAATTAAGCATTCAGTGGAAATTGTTGGCATTATTACAACAGTACTGAGCTGGTTGGATACTGCATTCTTATCCTTTAAACATGGTCAGTCCAATTTATTTCTAATCATACTGTATATATGCTTTCATCAAGCAAACCCTTCCTAAACTTTTGTGCATCACACAACTATTCTTTTTTGATTTTGTCCTAATATAGGGGGTGAAAAGCCAATTGTCGAGCTAGCTAGGCCATCATATGTGATCAGAGTGTAGTCTGAAATCTGTAAATTCACACAAGTCTTTCTAATTGTGGGATATATTTTACTAAAACACTATGTAACTCAATTGTAGGACAAGGATCAGTGTTGTGCTTGAAGTAATTTCATACTGGCAATGACTAAAGTTTTGTCCCTTTCACAGCTGTTTAAGATATATCAGCCTTAATTTGAAGGTGTACCCCGGTAGAAACTACTGTAGCATTAATTATACACTCAATAAAATAACAAGGATCCACATGCAACGTGATGGAAGTTGAATTTGTTTCTTGCTGTATTGTATCGGACCTTGGGAATTTGTGCCCATAATCTTGGGAAAGTTTCTCCCTTGTTCAATTTTATATGGCATATACACGTACGTAATACTACACATTGCCAAGAAAGGGATTTTTCGCAGAATTACTGCCAATGTCTGCTAATTGCCATCGTATTTGTTCATATCTCTTTTCCTTACCTTCTCGCAGCTTTAAACATCACAAATTACTTGTTAACTAAAGCTGATAAAGCGTTCCCTGGAAGCCGTGCCGTCAATCTCATGTTAATTTTGGGAAAAGTTGCCCTCGCCGACATCTCTTGTTATTGGCGACGATTGTTCGTTGTGTATGTGGTATTTGCAAAGGTCTTGCAGAAATCCACATCACCCGAATGAGTACCGTCTATTACTTCCATGCTTCAACTTCCCTCCGTCGATTCCACGAACATTTTTCACGGCCAAGGAGGGTGATGGCGCTGTAACAGTTTTTGATGCGCGAAGGAGAAAAGAACAATTCTAAAAACATGCTGCCGCCCCCGTTTCGCTCCACGATACAGTGTCTTTAAGAAAAGAATACTTTAAGCAAGAATTTTCACCTAGTCAATTTTATGAGAGTCCTGAGTCATTTTGCCCTACTTTTTTTCTGTAAAGCTTTTCCATATATTTTAATACAGTACAGGCCATACAGTAACTATCTCACAATGTTGATGTTTTTACCACCTTGTGTAAGGTCTGTGGCAACTCAACTTAAAGGGGAAGTTAAAGTTAAAATTCAGTTATCACACCAGAAAGAGGAACCAACTCTACACAGTGTAGTGAAAGTTCCATTCAAATCGGACATGTATTTCTTGAGATAGCAGTAAATAACGTCAGTGGATTTGTGTTCCAAAGTGAGTTTGAGGGCAGCAGAGCTCTGCACTTCCTTGCATGGACAAGGAATGCTTTGTTTCCATTTGTTTTATCAGACTGTTGTGTTGACCTTGACATTAATAGGAATAGGACCTCCCTGTGGGGGATGCAGAGTTTCTTTAAGTTATCATGCCACCAATCACATTTGAGTAATATGGGATTGCTGAGGAAAAAATTGACTCTAAAGTTTAAAGGCATATTTTCATCATCCCAAACAGTTCCAATTCTCCCAACCTACTTACTAATAGCCCCTCCCACATTTATCTAAAACTCATCTTTATCTAGACACAATCCTAGTTTATTGCTTCATGGCTTGTCCCAGTGGCCATACAAGTCCATAATGTGTAATCAAGACACTCTCAGTGCCCATGCTGTGCAATTTAGCTATGATGCATTGTTTGAATGTGATGCCAATCAAAGAGCTGTACCAGTTGAGAGTTTTGATATATGTATACTGAAACTGTAGTTTGGGGTGACGAATGACTGCCTTTTAAGAAAAACAAAAGACTGTGGACTAATGTGGGGATATGATGTCATATGTGCTTGCTTCAATTGTTCACTTTTTGTTAAAAATGTGCACACTTTATGTGCTCACATCTTGAGAACCACACATCTGATTTCAATATAATGCAAATTTCACCAACACCCCTCTAACATACCAAATCCTGTTGTGACCTTAAGCCCTTCTTTCAAACCAGTTGGTTAGAAACTGGACCATAAAATTTTATCTAAGTAACTGATGACGATGATCTTATGCAAGATTTGCTCAGACTTTTGTCAGTTTTAAGTCTGATTACTATATCTGTTTACTACCTGTGCAATATGTCTGTTTATACTATGTGTTTCCTGTTAATAGAGTATAATCTGTACATTTATGTCCAGTTTCAACCAGGCCTAATTTCTACATGGCTGCTAGTCTAGATTATAATGTTCTTTTTTAATACCTGGTTCAAGTCAACAAAATTTTTTAAGGGAAGGATTTTACTTTTTAAGCATCTGTAAGAGTACTGTAAGTTTAGAAATAAGAAATGATCTTAAGTAATATGGAGAAAGTTGTTTGAGCTTTGGACAATGTTTTATTGTAACTCGCCAGGAAATACTGCATGAATAATAAAAATTCTCATGGACATGATTTAGAAATTGTGTTTTAATCATGCATATTGCATATACTCAATTTCTGGTACCCCAATTGCAGCTGCAAGACTCACGGAGGTACTATATTGTAAAGTACAATAGTGCTGGTGTTTTTTTTTTTTCCAATAGATTGTGTGACTTTTTCATAATGATCTACAGTAGTTCAACTCAATATATCACTTGTGGTAAAATGTTTTGTTTCGTAATTTGCAATTTTAAATGTGAAGACTGCAAGGCAGACTAGTTAACAAAAGTGTGGTAATCTTGCCCAGAGAAGCAAAGATGTATGTAGTCTAACACTGCTTGAAAGTCAAGTAATCTTGATGGTTTCACAGTAGAAATTTTAACTAGAACACATTTACATACAAAAAAGAATTCCAAATTAATCCCTTAGGTCTATGGTTGCTTGCTTGGCATGTTCTTCTTTTCATCTGTCCAAGTTAATGAGACAATTTTAGATCTCATCTCAAGCTTACCACAAGAATTATTATTCATATAATATGTAAATTTCCGAGAAGTTGCTTCGTTCCTAGTAAATTACAGCTCTTGTGAAAACACTATTAAAACGACTTACAGTATTTGTTGTCAAGAGAAACTTGTCACAGAATAAAATGCAGGTGGTTTTATGGAGGCTGGGGAGTTAGGGGTGGAAATGGAAAATAAAGTACAGCACATGAGTGCAAGAGTGAGCACCAGGCTGGCAATTAGCAGTGGACATTTTTTCCTTGAAACATACAATAGTGAATTTTGCCTTTTAGGGCAGTTGTTTTACAGTTCTATGTGACGTCTATGTGGGAGAAGCATGTGGCTTAAATACTGCAACTTTACATCAGGTAGTGAACAATTCAACAATTAAGATCAAATTTGGTGTCTTTTAAAAAGCCATTTGAGACAAAAAAAGTGTGTAGGTTGCTTTAAGATGAATCACCGACCTATTTTTGATGCCTCCAGAAATAAAACCCAATACCTCCTAGCTGCTAAACTTTATCACTTCAAATGCCACTGCCTTTGTCCATTCCACAACAGCATTGTTTAAACCTGAAGTAAACAATATCACAGTAATGAACATTGCAGATATTTCCCTCGGTACATCTAATTTGCATATCTCCACAGCCCCATCAGCTACCTGGAGAACCTACAGTACATGTAGATAACAGCATTGACTGAGACTGTCAAATTTCATATCTTGAAGGATTTTGTCCCTTTTTGATTCCTTGCCGTAGGCAGGCAAGGAATCTATGCGATGGTGATGTCGTGTGTATGTGTGTGTGTGTGTGTGTGTGTGTGTGTGTGTGTGTGCGTATGTGACGCTTTGGCTTGTAAACACGATATCTCAAGAAGGGTAAGTCCGAGGGATCTCATACTTGGCATGTGGATTGCCCATATTGAGTAGATGATCCCTATTGTTTTTGGTGGACGTCAAAGGTCACTTGGGGTCACAAGAGGTCAAAAGGTCAAAATCTTGTAAACACGATATCTCGAGAACGGTACATGTGACTATGCTCATATTTGGTGTGTGGGTTGGTCATATTGAGTAGATGATCCCTATCGATTTTCTTGGAGGTCAAAGGTCATTTGGGGTCACGAGAGGTCAATGGGTAAATTCCTTAGAAATTGCTTGTAAACACGGTATCTCAAGAAGGGTAAGTGTGACTATGCTCATATTTGGTGTGTGCATTGGCCATATTGAGTAGATGATCCCTACTGTTTTTGGTGTAGATCAAAGGTCATTTGGGGTCACGAGAGGTCAAAAGGTCAAAACTTCGTAAACACGATATCTGGAGAACGGTACATGTGACTATGCTCATATTTGGTGTGTGGATTGGTCATATTGAGTAGATGATCCCTATTGATTTTTGTGGAGGTCAAAGGTCATTTGGGGTCACGAGAGGTCAATAGGTAAATTCCTTAGAAATTGCTTGTAAACACGGTATCTCAAGAAGGGTAAGTGTGACTATGCTCATATTTGGTGTGTGCATTGGCCATATTGAGTAGATGATTCCTATTGTTTTTGGTGGAGATCAAAGGTCATTTGGGGTCACGAGAGGTCGAAAGGTCAAAACTTCGTAAACACGATATCTCGAGAACGGTACATGTGACTATGCTCATATTTGGTGTGTGGGTTGGTCATATTGAGTAGATGATCCCTATCGTTTTTGGTGGAGGTCAAAGGTCATTTGGGGTCACGAGAGGTCAAAACGTCAAAACTTCGTAAACACGATATCTCGAGAACGGTACATGTGACTATGCTCATATTTGGTGTGTGCATTGGCCATATTGAGTAGATGATCCCTATTGTTTTTGGTGAAGATCAAAGGTCATTTGGGGTCACGAGAGGTCGAAAGGTCAAAACTACGTAAACACGATATCTCGAGAACGGTACATGTGACTATGCTCATATTTGGTGTGTGGGTTGGTCATATTGAGTAGATGATCCCTATTGTTTTTGGTGGAGATCAAAGGTCATTTGGGGTCACGAGAGGTCAAAAGGTCAAAACATTGTAAACACGATATCTTGAGAAAGGTACATGTGACTATGCTCATATTTTGTGTGTGGGTTGGTCATATTGAGTAGATGATCCCTATTGATTTTTGTGGAGGTCAAAGGTCATTTGGGGTCACGAGAGGTCAATAGGTAAATTCCTTAGAAATTGCTTGTAAACACGGTATCTCAAGAAGGGTAAGTGTGACTATGCTCATATTTGGTGTGTGCATTGGCCATATTGAGTAGATGATTCCTATTGTTTTTGGTGGAGATCAAAGGTCATTTGGGGTCACGAGAGGTCGAAAGGTCAAAACTTCGTAAACACGATATCTCGAGAACGGTACATGTGACTATGCTCATATTTGGTGTGTGGGTTGGTCATATTGAGTAGATGATCCCTATCGTTTTTGGTGGAGGTCAAAGGTCATTTGGGGTCACGAGAGGTCAAAACGTCAAAACTTCGTAAACACGATATCTCGAGAACGGTACATGTGACTATGCTCATATTTGGTGTGTGCATTGGCCATATTGAGTAGATGATCCCTATTGTTTTTGGTGAAGATCAAAGGTCATTTGGGGTCACGAGAGGTCGAAAGGTCAAAACTACGTAAACACGATATCTCGAGAACGGTACATGTGACTATGCTCATATTTGGTGTGTGGGTTGGTCATATTGAGTAGATGATCCCTATTGTTTTTGGTGGAGGTCAAAGGTCATTTGGGGTCACAAGAGGTCAAAAGGTCAAAACTTCATAAACACGATATCTCGAGAACAGTACATGTGACTATACTCATATTTCGTGTGTAGGTTGGCCATATTGAGTAGATGATCCCTATCGTTTTTGGTGGAGGTCAAAGGTCATTTGGGGTCACGAGAGGTCCAAAGGTCAAAACTTCGTAAACACGATATCTGGAGAACGGTACATGTGACCATACTCATATTTGGTGTGTAGGTTGGTCATATCAAGTAGATGATCCATATTGTTTTTGGTGGAGGTCAAAGGTCATTTGGGGTCACGAGAGGTCAAAAGGTCAAAACTTCATAAACACGATATCTGGAGAACGGTACATGTGACTATACTCATATTTCGTGTGTAGGTTGGCCATATTGAGTAGATGATCCCTATCGTTTTTGGTGGAGGTCAAAGGTCATTTGGGGTCACGAGAGGTCCAAAGGTCAAAACTTCGTAAACACGATATCTGGAGAACGGTACATGTGACCATACTCATATTTGGTGTGTAGGTTGGTCATATCAAGTAGATGATCCATATTGTTTTTGGTGGAGGTCAAAGGTCATTTGGGGTCACGAGAGGTCAAAAGGTCAAAACTTCATAAACACGATATCTCGAGAATGGTACATGTGACTATGCTCATATTTGGTGTGTGGGTTGGTCATATTAAGTAGATGATCCCTGTCGATTTTCGTGGAGGTCAAAGGTCATTTGGGGTCACGAGAGGTCAAAAGGTCAAAACTTCGTAAACAAGATATCTCGAGAACGGTACATGTGATTATACTCATATTTGGTGTGTGCCTTGGTCATATTGAGTAGATGATCCCTTTTATTTTTGGTGGAGGTCAAAGGTCATTTGGGGTCACGAGAAGTCAAAAGGTCAAAACTTCATAAACACGGTATCTCGAGAATGGTACATGTGACTATGCTCATATTTGGTGTGTGGGTTGGTCATATTGAGTAGATAATCCCTATTGATTTTCGTGGAGGTCAAAGGTCATTTGGGGTCAAGAGAGGTCAATAGGTAAATTTCTTAAAAATTGCTTTTAAACACGGTATCTCAAGAAAAGTAAGTGTGACTAATCTCATATTCGGTGTGTGCCTTGGCCATATTGAGTAGATGATCCCTACTGTTTTTGGTGGAGATCAAAGGTCATTTGGGGTCACGAGAGGTCAAAAGGTCAAAACTTCGTAAACACGATATCTCGAGAACGGTACATGTGACTATACTCATATTTGGCGAGTGTGTTGGCCATATTGAGTAGATGATCTCTATCGTTTTTGGTGGAGGTCAAAGGTCATTTGGGGTCATGAGAGGTCAAAAGGTCAAAACTTCCTAAACACGATATCTCAAGAACGGTTCATGTGACTGTGCTCATATTTAGTGTGTGGATTGGTCATATTGAGTAGATGATCCCTATTGATTTTCTGAAAGGTCAAAGTTCATTTCGAGTCAGCATGTTCAAAGCCTGACAAGGTTTCCTGCACAGTCTTTCAAGAAATGTCACTTGTAGGGTCCTGTAATTTGTCCTGTAGATGGCACATAGTGAATACATGGTCCCAGAAGTTTTTGGTGGAGGTCAAATGTCATTTGGGTTCACAATGGGCAAGGGGGATCTCAATGTAGGAAGATTGGATGCCTTGCATGTGTACTTTGTGGGCACATTATGGAGCCCTGTTAATTGAAAAACATTGCCAAGCAATGTCAGTGTGAAAAAAGGCCTTACATTTCAGCGGCAAGGAATCACTAAGCCTTTTGGCTTTCTGGTTACTCTTCCCTTTTCTTTATTTTAACTTGTCGGTTTTCAGTTACCCCGTTCTTCTAGCTGAGGCCTTGCAGTACAGTAATTTGTATGCCTGTCACATCTTGTGGTACAACCTTATAAATTATAAAAGTCACAACTTTTGTCATCTTTACTGGAACTCCTATATGGTGCCTAGTTCATTGCTGCTTTTTTCCCAGGTATACTGTACTTTCAGATCCATTTACCATAAAAGGGAGCATCGAGTAGAGACTTCATTACTTTGGTACTGTGAATTGCATGAAAGTAACATGAGTGGCAGTGTCAAGATGTTGAAATCTGGAGATGGGGCAAAGTAGGGGCAAAGAAAAGTGTTGGGACAAAGGTTTCTGCACGTAGAGGCAACCCAGTTTCAAAGTGCCCCAGGGTGGGTCTTGGGGCATAGTCAAGGTGGAGTCCAGAGGATGGACCCCTAAAGCTCTGAGGTTTTAGCATCTGGGTGAAACATGAGTCTAAGGAGAGGTATATTGTTAATATTCCATTGAGTAACTCCTAACTGAACTATATTGAGTGGGGTCAACTTAGGTGGGGGGAGGGGGTCAGGGGAAATCTGAGGAGGGCAAATGTCCCTCATAACTCTATTTAATACTGTAGCTACAACACTGCTGAGGAGCAGGACTTTCCAGAAAATTTAGCCCACAATATTAGTGATGGTTTGGAACTGACGAAAAAAAAATTATGTTTCATAGTCTAAAATTTCCATGAATTTACAGACAGTTCCATGATTTTCTGTTTTTGTTAGACTGGGGATTGGCTCTTCCTGCCAGTTGGCAAGTGTCAGTTTCTGCCACATCCAGCGTTCACTGACCAGTATGACTAGAATCCTGCCGTAAAGCTGATTGTGTTCCAAATTTAAATTATGTAAAAATACAACATCACCAATGCAATTACACTGGAAGTCCTACCTGGAAAACAACTTTTTATCATTAGTTTAACTAGAAAATTTTGTATACAAAGGTTGTTGTGATACAGAGGATCACTCTTTTGCAAATCACATCATTTAATTTGCATCAATAGTTCTGGAGGGAAGTGGTTCATCTGCGATATTGTGTGCATGCTATTTATATACTATACACATGAAGAAAGTCCAACATCTATTCTCAGCATACTAAAAAAGTCTTTTCTTGTGAAACTCTCCCCAATATCACAAATCAGAGGTGTTAAGGTGAGATCAAGCATTGAGAAATTTGAATATATCCTTACCAGGCTGACACTGCAAATCATGAAAATTCTTGAGAAAATTGAGTATTTTGAAGAAGAAAGGGGGACTCAACTTTACAAAGGTGTCAAGTGTAGGGAAGTATTGATAGCAGAATAGTGTGAAGATATGTTTTGATAGAAATGTCACCATGGTTGAAAGGCCAATATACAGGTATACATTTAATATATGAGGCAGATCTGAGAGAAAAGCAGGATGCAAAGATTGCTTGATAAAATTTTTGTTTGTCATTTGAGGTCAACTAGATCTGGTTTCTTTGGAGGTACTGTAGATGAAGAGTCAGTACTTGTGTAAGCACAGTTATTGGCAGGAAAAATAAGACTTCATTGACAGGGACTGTGGAGATGGGGGCAAGGGGGGTTTAGACTTTTTCTAGACTTTTTACGTAGGCATTTTGGGCCGCCCTAAATTGCTATTATACTATCATATCGTTGAACATATTGGGCCTCTTTGGTGACAACCCCCCCACATACTTTGAAATTTGCTCCATGGTCCATGATTGGTCATGGTATGCTCTGTCCCTGCCCTTCTCCCCCCCCAAAAAAAAAGAAGAAAAAACACAAACAAAAACAAAAACAGTGCGATTTCCAAACAGTGAAATCTGTTCGTAAAAGTCCTCTTTGTTGCTTCTTGTTGGTTATTAATGAAATTTTTCTTAAAGGTTTAACCTCACAAACTTTCCCACAACCAGTTCCTGGAAAAAGGCTTTGGCTGGCTCAACTAAACCAGTCGGTTAAAAACTGGGGTGTAAAACTCCATCTAACCTTAACTAACCTAACCTATCCTCAACCAATTAATTACAGTACCTGGCAGAGTTAATACCCTAGTAGTAGCAAGAGATTCAAGCATTCTGTGTCAGTAGTAAGCATTCAAGCATTCTGTGGCTTAACTTGTTAGATGGAGTTTTGCGGCCCAGTTTCTAATCCTTTGGTTTTAGTTGGGCATTCTTAGTTGTGGCTCACTCTGGCTTGCATGTTTTCCCTCCTCCATTATGCTGAGCACCATGCACATTGACAGTCTATTTCACTCCTCACCTACCTCCTATCACCCTATTTCTGTTGGCTTAAAGGTAACACGTTTTGGTAAATAACTCAAAATATTGAAAATGTGGGTTACTTCTTTTTGTCAGAAAGGGGCAGAGGAGTGCACACACTCACTGAAAAACAGTAGCATGATTCATTAGAGAGCACATGAATAAATCATATTATGGTAATGAAGTTTGTGTCTGAAACTGGACGGCTTTGGCAGATGGTGGTTTTGGAAGCTAAGAAGCTGAGAAAACCCCCGTGTGCTCTGTGGGGTAGGAGTGGACTGAAGTGATACAGTACCAAGGTGAGCAAAGAAGAGAAGGAGAGTGGGGAGACCTTCAGGCCTGATTGTTGAAATTATGGTCAATAGTTTATTTGATGTTGCAATTCAGCTCATGATTGATCCGTGTTAGCGTTGTGCCAGAGCTTGAAATGCTGGCAGGGTCTATGTGTCTTAAAATGTAAACTCATTGCACTGGCAGGTATTTTCCACAGCCCCTTAATTTTGACTTACAAAAACACAAATTGTTTTATGTACAGTACAATGTTAGAACTTTCACTTAATGTGAAGTCCATTCCTGAATTTATCTTGTAGGCAGCAAGAATCATTGCGAAAGCTAAAGGAAGTGAAACAGTAGTGTACAGTACATATTATTTTATTTCATATGATGTCATTAAATAAATAAATAATATCTACCTGACTTGGACATTCAAGTATTCATTAAAACTTTTAATAGAGCTAACTGATACAGTACCTCCTGTAGTGGTTCACTACCCCTGGTAGATGAAATGTCAGGCGTAGAGTTTTAGATTTTCCAGGTGTGCTACAAATCAAATTCTTCCAAAAATAAAGGGGCATAGTAGATGTTCTGTTTTAGTAAACTTAAATAGATTCACATGAGCTTGAAATTTCAACTAGATTTGCCAAAAATTCCTTTCCTCGCATTGCTTCGAGGTGAGTGATGGCGGTGTGTGATTTCTCTCACATGCCTGAAAATTCAAGACCTGAAGTGCTAAAGCACTGAACAATACTTTCTACTAGCTGTAGGAACAGTAATGTTTAAAGTGTACCTCAAGTCAAAAAATTCAAAAATATATGTTAAAGACCATGAAAAACAAATTCTAACAGTCCAGCTCCCATCTTCATTGAACATTCCTGAAATGAGATATAAAATGATGAAATATATTTACTTAAAACAAATTAGTCCATTGCGCAATAATTTGTGACTTTCTTGTTGTACAATATGTACATTTTCTGCTTTGTTTCCCTTTAAAATTTAAAGTGCTTTCCTGTTTGCTTGCGTAGCATGTTCCACAGGGAGATATTAATTAATTACTTTACCCTATAAGCCTATCGCACCCTGGACAAGGTGCCATAACGTTTAGAAAAACAAAGAAATACAAAGATGGTAATTTGAGTAGTACAGCAATGACATCACAAATTATTGCTCAGTGTACCATTTTAAGTTGAGTGAATAAACTTAAACATTTTATATCTCAGCTCAGGAATGTCCTATTAAGATGGGAGTTGGACTGTTAGAATTCTTTTTTCATGGGCTGTAGTACATATTTTTTGAATGTTTTGACTTGAGGTAAACTTTAAAGGGAAAATTCAGTCATCTGTCTTGAATTAATTAAGTAGATGACTTTTCTGTTTCATGGTTGGCTCTTGAGGATACGTGACAATAATTTTGTGTCCTCAGTTTTGAAATTTACTAAGAATAACTGCTTGGTTTACCTTGAATATACAGTATTGAAGTCCTAAATTTTTATGAAAGATAGTTTGAGGTAAATTAAGATGCAATTTGTAAGATTTAGCTCTGTTTCTTCAAAATAAGTTAGGGTGTTGACTGCTCTTGCCCTTTTAGCACTGTTCCTGAACACTGCACATTTTCAATAGAATACTGTAATTAACCTGACAGCTAGCATACACTTTTTGCTTTGCAATAAAGTGTGGTAATTCTGCTTTTATTTGTTCAGAAATATGCTTTTTTTGCCTCAAGGTGCAAGTGTCATGAAGTCTCCAGGGGCACACCAATGTGAGAGCTGGTACAAGCCCTTGGCCTGGAATTACTGATTAATTTCTGGTACCTTCTTTGATACTTTAGCTTTCCCAGCTGTGATCAGATGGCCCATTTAACCCAATTTTAATCTGCACTTTTGCATGTACACTATGGGAAGATTCTTAAAGTGCATTTCAGATGTGTCACAAACCTGTCATGAAATGTCAGTATTTTAGCTGAAATATTCTTTACAGCTTATAACAGTAACTTAAATCCTTTTAATTGGTGCTTTGCAAGAAGATGAGTTATTATGAAGATTTCTCCCAATGGGTAAGCAGTAGCCATATTGCCAAAACAAAGTATTGATATCTGTGACAAAATATGTTTAATACACATATTATACATGTTTTTGCCATAAGATTTTGGGCTAGGCCTAAGCTTCATTGAAACATGACAGTATCCATGGATTGAATATCAGTGAATATGCATACCAGGATATCAGTCATGAATCACTGCTGCAGAATATCAATATTTGTGAACAACGTCTATTTTATCCATATTTTAGTTGAATCAGTAAATCACAGTTTGTAGTAGATATAGATATTTTCTAAATGGTTTGAATGTATATTGTTCAAAAATGGATATGGATAATATATCTAAAATTGAATTATACATATTATCGATATACAGCTACAGCTTACCAATGGGAGACAATGTGGTCTATACATTATATGACATCTGGGTGGGTTACTTAGATAGAGTTTTACGGTCCAGTTTCCAACCTATTGGTTCAAGTCGAGCTGGCCACAGCTTTTTGGTTCCTTGTGTAACAAAGGAACCTATGCAGTCACCTTGGCGTATGTATGTGTGTGTATGTATGTGTGTGTGTATGTGACAGATTGGAATGCGAGGTATGTGGTGCGATAACTCAATAACCGAGTGATCAATTTTTGGTTTCGATGAAAAGAGAAACCTATGCATTCATGATGGCGTGTGTGTGTATGTATGTGTTTATGTGCGTGTGTATGTGTGTGTGTATGTGTGTGTGTATGTGTGTGTGTATGTGTGTGTGTTTGTGACACTTTGCTTGTTTACACGATATCTTGAGAAGGGAAAGTCCGACAGTTCTCAAACTTGGTACACAGATACCCCTTACTGAGAGGAAGAACCCTATATATTTTGGTGGAGGTCAAAGGTCATTTGGGGTCACAGGGGGTCAAAAACCAAAATCTTTGTTTACACAATATCTCAAGATAGAAAACTTGGATAAATTTCAAACTTGATATGGAGATGCGTTATGATGTTAGGAAGAACCCTATTGATTTTGGTGGAGGTCAAAGGTCATTTGGGATCACGTGGGGTCAAACCCTAAAATCCTTGTTTACACGATATCTCATGGTAGAAAACTTGGATTAATTTGAAACTTGATATGTTGATGCATTATGATGTTAAAAAGAACCCTATTGATTTTGGTGGAGGTCAAAGGTCATTTGGGGTCACGTGGGGTCAAACCCCAAAGTCCTTGTTTACACGATATCTCATGGTAGAAAACTTGGATTAATTTGAAACTTGATATGTTGATGCATTATGATGTTAAAAAGAACCCTATTGATTTTGGTGGAGGTCAAAGGTCATTTGGGGTCACAGGGGGTCAATAACCAAAATCTTTGTTTACACAATATCTCATGGTAGAAAACTTGGATTAATTTCAAACTTGATATGTAGATGCGTTATGATGTTAGGAAGAACCCTATTGATTTTGGTGGAGGTCAAAGGTCATTTGGGGTCACGTGGGGTCAAACCCCAAAATCCTTGTTTACACGATATCTCATGGTAGAAAACTTGGATTAATTTCAAACATGATATGTAGATGCGTTATGATGTAAGGAAGAACCCTATTGATTTTGGTGGGAGTCAAAGGTCATTTGGGGTCACAGGGGGTCAATAACCAAAATCTTTGTTTACACAATATCTCAAGATAGAAAACTTGGATTAATTTCAAACTTAATATGTAGATGCGTTATGATGTTAGGAAGAACCCTATTGATTTTGGTGGAGGTCAAAGGTCATTTGGGGTCACATGGGGTCAAACCCCGAAATCCTTATTTACATGATATCTCATGGTAGGAAACTTGGATTTATTTCAAACTTGATATGTTGATGCGTTGAGATGTAGGAAAGAACGGGATATATAGTGGTGGAGGTCAAAGGTCATTTGGGGTCACAGGGGGTCAAAAACCAAAATCTTTGTTTACACAATATCTCAAGATAGAAAACTTGGATTAATTTCAAACTTGATATGTAGATGCGTTATGATGTAAGGAAGAACCCTATTGATTTTGGTGGAGGTCAAAGGTCATTTGGGGTCATGTGGGGTCAAACCCCGAAATCCTTATTTACACGATATCTCATGGTAGGAAACTAAGATTAATTTCAAACTTGATATGTTGATGCGTTAAGATGTAGGAAAGAACGGTATATATCTTGGGTGGAGGTCAAAGGTCATTTGGGGTCACAGGGGGTCAAAAACCAAAATCTTTGTTTACACAATATCTCAAGATAGAAAACTTGGATTAATTTCAAACTTGATATGTAGATGCGTTATGATGTAAGAAAGAACCCTATTGATTTTGGTGGAGGTCAAAGGTCATTTGGGGTCATGTGGGGTCAAACCCCGAAATCCTTATTTACACGATATCTCATGGTAAGAAACTTGGATTAATTTCAAACTTGATATGTTGATGCGTTAAGATGTAGGAAAGAACGGGATATATTTTGGTGGAGGTCAAAGGTCATTTGGGGTCACAGGGGGTCAAAGACCAAAATCTTTGTTTACACAATATCTCAAGATAGAAAACTTGCATTCATTTCAAACTTGATATGTTGATGCGTTATAATGTGAGGAAGAACTGGATATATTTTGGTGGAGGTCAAAGGTCATTTTGGGTCACGTGGTGTCAAACCCCGGAAATCCTTATTTACACTATACCTCAAGGTAGGAAACTTTGATATATTTCAAACTTGATATGTTGATGCGTAATGGTGTAGGAAAGAACGGGATATATTTTGGTGGAGGTCAAAGGTCATTTGGGGTCACAGGGGGTCAAAGACGAAAATCTTTGTTTACACAATATCTCAAGATAGAAAACTTGGATTCATTTCAAACTTGATATGTTGATGCGTTATAATGTGAGGAAGAACTGGATATATTTTGGTGGAGGTCAAAGGTCATTTTGGGTCACGTGGGGTCAAACCCGGGAAATCCTGGTTTACACTATACCTCAAGGTAGGAAACTTTAATCCATTTCAAACTTGATATGTTGATGCGTAATGATGTAAGGAAAAACCCAAGAATTTTGGTGGAGGTCATAGGTCATTTGGGGTCACATGGGGTTCAAACACTGAAATCCTTGTTTACATCATGATAGGAAAGTTGGATTCATTTCAGACTTGATATGTAGATGTATTATGATGTAAAGAAGAATCCTTTTTATTTTGGTAGAGGTCAAAGGTCATTTGGGGTCAGAAGGGGACAAATCCTGAAAAACTCTTTAACACAATATCTTAAGGTAGGAAACTTGGGATTCATTTCAAACTTGATATGTTGATGTGTATGATGTAAGCTGATTGTTTGCGAAATATCTTAAGGCACAGTATGAAATTTGTAGAATTGTTTGGGTTAAAAGAAAAAAACCAGTTACTAACATGTGGAGTCAAAGGTCACTTCGGGTCACCAGTTCTTACAAGAAATGTAGCATTTCATTGAAAAGAGCATGTATGTATCATCGAAACCTCAATGCATTTTTGCATTCTGGTTTTCAAACTTGGTATGTATGTAGATGTTGTGGAGTAGATGTGCCCTATCGTTTTTGGTGGAGGTCAAAGGTCACTGGTGATCACCAGAGGCCAAAAACTGAATTTCTGTTAGTAGCTGTAACTCAGTATCCGTTGTTCAAGCAGTGGCATCATTTTAGGATAAGTTAGATTGGTAGGAGGTGAAAATGTTGGTACATTAACCAAAATAATTGGAAAGGGTCAAAAGGTCAAAAAGTAATGTTTTATTGATATCTTGCCACTGAAACATTTTAGAGGGGTGGTGTAATGGAGATTTGTGTTCGTCTAAGTGAAATGCACGTGATGACCACCCTTGACCTAACTTGACCTCATTTGACCTTTTGACCTTTGTGACTTTTTTGTGACGTCAAGATTTGTCTTGATCATATGAACCAAAAAGGCTATTACACTACCCTCCTACAATGTTCGTTACTTGAGTTACTGACATTTAAATGACAGGCTAGTGTGTACATGTAGGTCATATGTAGGCCTATTGCAATGCCAGGTATGCGGTGCAATTACTCAATAACCAAGTAACATAGTGGAAATAATGGAAAGTTGTGTTCGTCTAAGTAAAGTGCACGTGAAGACTCTTTGGGTCTTTGTTCAATTGGTTTAAAAGTCCAGCTGAAGTTTAATGCCTTTAGACAAATGCAATGTATAAAAGAAAAGAAGAATTATAACCCCCTCTCAGTCTAAAAGCAGTTTAGTTAACAATCAGGACAGTAATGCAATTATTATTATTAAAAACAACCTTTTCCTCACATACAGTATGGTCATTTTCACGGTAAAGGGTGTAACTTTTGATTTTTGACACCAAAATTTCAAAGTGGAGTTGCACAAAATTTTTTTATGTAATCATGTGCAGAAAGGTCTCAATTATAGGAAACAATAAGTTCTGGAGCTTAAACTCTTTCGTAATATGTGATAAAAATTTGTCGTATGTGGAAAAACGAGGGAAATCTGACAAAAAACAGCATTAGCATCCAGGGCTGAATGACCAACCACTACAGAGGTAGTATATCACAATTGGTATTTTTCAATTGCCATCAGGATGAACTTCATGGGCCAAGAAACTGTTTCTATCCAAACTGACCTGGTCATGCAAATATTTTAATGATAAGTTCAAAATTGCATAAAAACCTGGCCCTTGCAATATATTTTTCTTGTTCACCACATGAGCTTTCATGGAATGTGGATCAAAACAGCACAGCAGCATCAGTACCTAAGGGGTACTTACCTACACAAATATTAGTGTAATTGCATTTGTCTTACCAAACTTCTAATTTTCAAGATAATGTGTTTCGGAGGCTTCACTTAACAAATATGACATGTTTCGGAGGCTTCAATATTGTTAACATGGTACAAAACCAAAAGTTCATCAATAAGATTCAACTTTTGTTTCAAAACATGTTCAACCATAAGCTCAACACCTTCAACATTTGTTAATAAGCAATGTTCATGTTACCTCTTACATGTACCAACAAATTTCTCATTTTTTAGTGCAGCAATCAACGATTACAAGGAAAGGGTAATTGGAATATCTGCACTATCAGACATTAACCATGAAGTAACTCAGAGCTGCAATTTAGAAAGTAATTCAGCAAACTACTAGAGCACAAATCAAGTATATCTTTATTTGGAACATGTTTTTAAAGGTTTTACAGTTACATTCACTCATGTTTCGGAGACTTCATAAATGTTAACATACTGGCTACCGTGATATTCTTGGTTACTGAGGAGACTTGATAAATGATAAAATATGACATATAGTCTATTACAGAGGAAGCAAAAGATTTGCTGCTAACAATATTGAAAATTTCACTGTTATCAAATACTGTACCACTGGTTAAGCATATTCTTCATGGAATATATTTAACAGCACCATGGGGGTAACATTCACCTATGTTTAATAGCCACTGACATAGATAGGTTGTTACGGATTGTCCACTGTGAAACACTGGAAGAAATAAATCTTTTAATATCATCAGAATCTCATTTAGCCTCTGAGGTTTTAGTCTATTTTGTATCCAGTATATTTTGTTAGAAGAAAGCCATTTAAATTACAGAATAAGGTCGTCTACCTTATTGTCTACATTCCGCAATACCTTCCACCAATGTTCATTATATGGATCACATGCAACTTCAGAGGAAACGTGGGTTGCATTTTCAAAGCCCAGTTGTAATGTTTGGAACTTAAATCAAGTTGACATCCAATATAAATCAACAAGTGTATTGTTTTATACAAAGCAAATCCAACTTTAACATCAATAAGATGTTTTAACTTGCGGTAGAATAAAGCAACGTGAACAATTCCACATTAAAAAAGGATTATTAAGAACTTTGGAGAGGATTTGTTGTATTGAACAGAATCCTCTGAGATCAAACTTAGTGTTTTGGCAATGCTCCCATTTGATAGATCAAACTCTAATAAGGGTGCAGAATCACAATATTCACAAGAAGATCCACCCATTTTGATTGACCCACTGGGGTAGATCAAATCAATCTTGATTGTTTTACTTTTGGCATGGTTATCACAACTGTACAACATACCATCAAGAAGACTACAGTCTCCTTGAAGCTACAGTACTACTAAAACTGAAATAGCAAGTTACGCATCGACATGCTACTGTAAACGCAATATAACTGAAATGAAATGCAAATTGAAAAGTAATTATGTCATTTGACAAAGGAAGGGGCATTTGCTATTTCAAATTATTCAGACTACTGGACAGAACTATAAAGCCAAAACGGGCAGTTGCAAAGTTACTATTATGAACAATTCCCTAGTGATATAGCCTACCGTAACATTCAAACTAATTAATGGTCTGGACTCTACTGTACTGTACATATCTACAGATGTTTTGACAAAGGCAAAGTTTGTGAGCCAACATTTGACGAATGTCTTTAGCTCATGGATCCACAGAATTTGTACCCAGGTGTCAAACTTCCTAACTAAAATTCTTCAAAGCACTGCCACTGAATTACTGTAACTTAAGTTTGCTGACATACAGTACCTGTCATCAGAGAGAACATCCCTTATTAAAAAGCCAAAATATTCGTGGACTGCTTTCAATTGTCTTGCTACAATGCATGAACTGTAAATAGAATACACTAGGCATAATTTAGAAATGTTGGAGAGCCAACCCTTCCAGAGAAATCCTACAGCACTGAATATATGGTATCCATGGAAATGTATAGGCCTACCCTTGGCTGAGGCACTAAATGCACCCTAATTAAGGAGCCCTAGGACTATGGAGACCATTTGAAAGACACTGTAAAGCCTTTGCTCTCTCTTTCAAAATTCTTTCTTGAAAGGAACTGTTTTAAATTTAAAGGCCAATATTTCAATACAAAAACCTAGATGTGCATACTGTACTGTAGGTGACCATTCCTCACATGAAATCTGCAACATTGTGATGCGTAATGTAGACTTAAAAATAATGACAATCCATTCCAACATATAAAAATGGCTACAACACAGGGATGGTATTGTACTGCTGAACAGTGCAGTACTCTAAGTACTGTATTGTACAGTAACTGCATTGATCTGAACTCATCATAAATCATATCGGTTAAATGAATTCATCCTTCTTTGAAATTCACTAAGGGACCTTATCCAAATTATGCTATGCGATTTTCCGCGAGCCGTCCGGTCGCAATTTTAATGCTGCCGCGGAAAAACAGTCCTTTTGTTAAAAACTCAATCTTCCAGAGCTGGCACTGGGCACTGAACCCAGCTCTAAGAAGTGCGCGGGCAGACTGTGTTTCATTCATGCAAACAATAGTAATCTTCTTACGAGTCTAAATCCGCAGATAGTGTCCTAAGTAGCGCGGGGAAAAACGTACGTGAATAGGAAACTGATTGGACCTATTGTTATACGTTGCTGTGTACTTCGAAAATCGGAACAGATACAATGTACATATATGATGTGTTAAACTTAGCATTTATCACAAGCTAGACACTAGAACACTCACGAGTCGTAGCTTCATCATTTCATGAAAATGTCTTACAGTTCTTCCATTTGCAGTGTGTGATGCAAAATGAACGAATCTTCAAATGAAAATTGGCTCTTGCTACGCAGTTTCGCGAATGAGTATAGGCATTTTAAAAGAACTGCGAACATAAATTTTAGACCAACACCATGCAATAATTCATTTACTTGTATCATGCTCCCTGCTTATCATAAAATCATGAAAAATCGCCCCTAATGATAACCAAAAACATGAAAAAAATACATTCTGAGCAACTATAAGGAGAGCAACTGGATCGCGATCTGGTACCATTTGCTGAGTCTGTTATGTTAGGTATCTGCTCAAATATATAGCCTGCCTTTCACAAAGCCGGCTCGAGTACTGAAAAGGGTCGACAAAATTCCACGTGGCCAAGAACATCAAAACTATTCACAAGCCATCTGTAAAAGACCCTCATACAGCAATCTGCAAAACATATGTGAGAGTTAGGTGTAAATTTTTTCTCGACGATGTAATTTTCTTCAGCATGTCTTGGGTCTTGGTACTTTTGCCATTGCCTAACGTATAGCAACTATATGTATATTGTGAACCTACCCTACACATGTTTATCTTCGATTTCCTTAATGTGAAAGTTGTACAGTGGTGAATGTTTTCTTTCTTATATTTATTCCCAACTTCCAAACAATATTTAATTTGCTCTAGAACATGGTATAAAGCATGCAGCAGCATATTTTACTGACTGGGTGGTATCTGCAGCAGGTGAAAACTTACCAAATTCTCCCATATACATTAGTGTTACGTGGTGCCATTGCAAAATATTATCATGACTCTTATGTCTTTATGGGGTTGGTTCAAACCTTTGCACTATAATCAAACTCTCACACATGGTAGTAAACTATTATTAAACCTTTTGGCTGTAAATGATGTGTGTGTGTGGGGAGGGGACCGGATGTGCAGGGGATCGAGGGGGGCTTAACTTAAGAGTGTTAATTGTGAACCGACAAGAACTTTTGCAGACATGTATACGCTGACAACCATCCTTTTTGCACGGTTACTATCTCTTTTTACAAGGTTCATTCTAATTTCTATAATTTTGTAAGACACCACAGCCTCCCCCCCTTCGGATATCCCCATCAGGGTGTTAATTGCTATAACAATGATAGCAAGCATTTGTAACAATTCTGGCTAAACCAAGCCGGCCCTGCGTAATATTAACGATTTACTAAAATACAAAGTTGCCTCTTTTACTTAATACAGCTCGGTACCTCGAGTATAATACTGACTAACAAAAACCAAACCTTGAAGTTATAGACAGCGGGCCGTAGGGCCAATTTCTGTCTAGAAATATAGACTTCCGTCACCACCAATTCGGGAGGGGCTAAACTTAAAAAATGATGGCCAAAGATGCTCTGTGTAACATTTTGTCCTGACAATTCTTTTCAAAACATTCTCAAAACATTTTTAAAATGCTTTCAAATTGTTTTCACTCTGTCTACACTGTGCAACAAACCGAAATCAAGTACGCTTTGGGCTAGTTGCAAGTGAAGTGAGAATATTTTACAAACGTTGCTCGTGTATACAGGCCTTTAAACATGTTGCAAGTATTAGTACATTTTGCACAACAAAGGAATTATATTATGGCAGATGGTATAACGGCGTTTTTCACGTCTTGAGACCCATCGTACCGAGATCGATCCCCTTTCTTCGCTTTTGCCGACTTTTTTTTTTTTTTTTTTTTAAGTTTTCAGATCAATTTTTGGCTAGTATCTGATGTTATTTCATTTATTAATTGGACTGCAGGTATAACAAAATAATATATCATCTCTTTAACCCCTATCCTCGCGCCATGTATGAAATACTAGGATGCGACTACCAACACTATAATAGTTTGGAAAAAAATAACGATCTAGGCAAAATTTCTTTATCATGTGAACACCCAAATAGCGCCGTTTACCCACGTTGATAAAAAAATCTTTCCGACAGGAATTTAAGGGGTGTCCCAATCTCAATGACAGGGTTTTACATGAATGAACCTACGTAATAGTCCTAGGTACGCGACTTCCTAATAAGGTTACGATAGCGTGGGTGTTGGCAAATGAATATACATCGCTTGTCAGTGAAAAAAGTACTACTGCACGTGTACACAAGAGCATGCAAATTTCACACCAGTGACACATTTTCGGACGTGCAAGAGAATACTGTAAATAAAAGTTGTGATTGGTTGATATTTTTAACTTACGTTTTGGAAGCAGTAAAGCAAACAACCTCAAGGTACAAGCAGGATTGCTTTTTTAGTCAGACAACGTTCAAAAATTGAAATATGAAAAAGACAAAGGTGTGATAGAAGTATTTATTTTCTTAATAAGGGTTTTTTCTGTCATATTTCTATATTTCTGTCCGTTTTATTTGAACTTGTAAACGTGATCGCTACCTCGCCGATAGAGATGTAAATTTCTCAGGCATACAGAGAACCCTATGGAGCATAAACAAATCGTCTGTAAAGGTCTATTCCATCCATCTTCGGGAGTATTGTTTGTCTTCCGTAAGCGGCTCTTCACCATAGAGTCGGGAGGATATTACTGGGAAAAATGTCTTTTCACGTACGTACTACCTGAGGGTGTTACGATCGGGACCCTTTTTTATGAAACCCTCTTTTGATATCACGTACGTGCAAACACCAGGTCTAATCCATGCCAATATTACTTATTAGATCATTCCATCATGAAAGGGGCGAAGCAAAGTTCGTAACAACAAGGGGGAATCTCTTGAAAGAAATTTTAACATACAGTTTATGAATGGCAGATTTATTCTTTACTTGAGCAAAGGGAATGTATGAAACTGTCTCCAAACAACTTTGGGCCAAAAGTGAAGGGAAAAAGTTATTCCTTAATTTCCCCCCTACTGTAAGAATGGATGAGTCAAAGGTAATAGGAAGAATAAAGCTCAGACTAAAATTTTTGAAGAATAATTAAGTCAATTGTGCTACAATTTTACAGAAACTTTGTGAAATTTTAATTTGTACTCTCGTAACCAAATTTGCGCTATTGCGGTTATTTGCAGTTGTTTGAGGTGTTTTATTGTCTCAGTATTTGCACCCACATTTCAATACCTGAATTTCAGTGCTACCACATGTTGTGTCATATTTTATATTAGCTGTGCTCGCACACACGAAATAAGCATGTGTTACTACATATCTAGGGAATGTTTAGAAAAAAATTATAACTATGTAGCAGTCTACGAATCTCCGAACAGGTCTGTATGCTTCACTAATCGATTGGCTCATTGTTATCGCCGACGTTGAGTAGCTTGCGGAGTACCGGGGCTTATCGCGGATATGAATAGAGGGTTGATCACTGTGGTCGGCCGCGCTCTACTTTGTGAGTGAGAGCAAGGCTTCCACACTGAATTGCTTCAATAATCCGCCCGCGCGCCTGACTCCAAAAAACGCGGAATCCCACATGTTATTGTGTGAGGCGATTCTGCCGCGGAAAATCGCATAGCATAATTTGGATAAGGCGCCTAAAAGGTCACAAAACTCAACTTGAAGTTCAGTACAGGTTTGAAACTTTTTTTGTCCCTTGAAGCTTAATTTTCACTTTTACAAGATCAGAATTATGGAGACATATTCACAAGAAAAGGAAAATGAATAAAAGAGAGTTAAGCAAAAAATGAAAGGGTAAACCAGACCCTCTCTCTAGTGATGAGACCAATTGTCCAGAGAGAATAAAACAAGAAATTTACTAAAAAAGACTTTTTACCATAGACAACAGCTATTTACCCAAAGAGATCACCTTGACTGGAAGCCACTGAACAGCAGCGAATATAAGAAAAAATCTCTGCAGCCAAAAACAGAGCAACAGCCCCAACACAAATTTTGGAAACAATCTTATACCTCACATATCAAATCAACTTGCCTTTCCCAACACTGCTTCTTTAGCTTACAGTATGAAAGTGAAGTTCAAAGACTGACTTGTAAAATTAAGGTTTACCCCAGGCCAGGAGTTGAATTAGACAGAAAAAATAATGGTTCTGACATCTTCTTGAGCATGCTTATATTTTAGAAACTACACCCCACAGTACTGTACTGTACGTCTGCAAAGACTAATTCTGACCGTGTTCTGTGTGAAGAGGAAAGAAAAGCTGTGGTACGTTTCTATGAACCTCTTACAATAGGCTTAACTATCTCATTGAAAGTAAACCAAACTCACTTTTGCAGTACATCATGTAGAACATGATGTTTATTGGGTATTCTACCTTTAAAATGTAACAGTTACACAACTCGATATCATCAGATAGTGACACTTTCTCCTCTCCACTTTCACTGGTATGATCACAAATGCACCAACAAACACTTGTAATAGACCATGAGAAAAGAGAATCAAGGGTGGGGGTTAGTAAAGCTGAGACAATTTCATTTACCCTCAAGGCCAGCCTTTAAAATCATAACACAGATCTGTTAACATATTCAATGAAGCCTCCGAAACAGGTCAAGATTTTTTTGGGGGCACCTAAACATCATGGTAAAACATATTCTAAATTGTATTAGGTAATTACTGACATATTCTCAGAATTTGGCTATACCTGTGTACCCATTATGAAATAATAATTACACCTTTTGTTACTTTTTTAACAGGGACAAGATGACTGGCAGTACTTTCATCCTTTGGAAAATATCAATTTACTAGGCTATATCAGTTGAGAATAATTTAGAAATGGCTCAATCAGCTCCAAATTGGTTTCTTTCCATTAGCAGCATGCAGTATCAGAGCATGAAACAAAAAAACATACCTCAATGTTGATTTCAAAGACAACTCTATCATTAACGATGATGTTAACACAGGTATGAAGTCTCCGAAACAGGTTTTTACAGTCATTGACGAGTCTATCAAACATGTATTTTAAAACATGGTTTTGTTTGGTGTTGGGCAAGAATTCACCTCTCAGCTGATAATTTGAAAGCAAATTTAGAATAAAACATTTAACTTAAAATGCAGAAATATGAATATTATTGTAACTGGTGTTTCGGAGGCTTCATTGTGTTTCGGAGGCTTCAAGTGTTAACGGAAAGTTGGTATCCACTCACTTTTCAAAATGATGAGGCAAATCTCAACTTTTTATGAGTGATGAGAGGGTCTAGAAGCATACATTTGTGGAGGCAAAGTAGAATACCTTTGAATTTCCTGTTCATATGGGAGGGTCAAACAGTTTGTTTCGGAGGCTTCAAAAATGTTAACGGAAAACTCACTCTTTTGAGTTCCGCTTTCATAAAATCCATGAAAGTCCTGGGATCTGGTTAAGTTACCTTCCAACTGGGAGTAGTGTTAAAACGCATTATATAAAGAAAGACTGGAGAGCTGCAAGCAGTATTTTATCATTGTAACCATACTGAAATGTCAGTTAACAAATGTTAACGGAAAATGAAGCCTCCGAAACGACAAATACAGACGTCAATTACTCAAAATTGGAACATGAGTTACAACTGATATTAATTCTGTAGTTTCTGCTGGACATCTTCTCGCAAATAATACATAACACACATAATCCATGAAGTGATTGTAACAGAGGCATGATTTTGGAAAAATAACTCAATAATTTTGTCATAAAAAAGGTCAGATTTTGGGTACTTATAGCTCTGTAAAAACTGAACACATTAAGCTCTCAAAAAATGTATGCTGCCCAAGGTAGCTGCTACTCTTGTAAGTTACCTGGTGCAAAATGTTTTAATTCTGAATCTTCCTTAGCTTACTACAGATCAAAAAGTGTCAAAATCCAAAGTTACACCCTTTACCGTGAAAATGACCGTATTGAATAAAGTTATTCACAGTGTAAGCTAAGATTCCAATTTCAATAGTAAAATATGAAAGCAGTTTCTCTTCTTTACCTCTGCTTTTACCCTAGGGACTACAATGCTGTTTCTAACACCCTCTTTAGGTTAAAAGGTCAAGTTGTAAGTCATTTATTAGATTCTACAGAGCTATGTTTGTTTCTTGGTCTTCTAGCCAAATTGTGAAGAAGAAATTGGTGGTAATAAATCACTATCGGGCTGCCTTTAGTAGCAGAATTGTGGGCTTTTCCTTATTTTTGCTTTTCAGGCAAACACATTGGGTAGTCTAAAGGACAACCATGACATAATTTCTAGTCATCCATCATAAATTTTGGTGGTCAGGAATGACCAGATGACTGTTAAATTTCTTTGGTTCAGAAGAGACTGTGTTTATTTAAAATCAGTTTTGATCTACTTTGACTGTATTTGACCTTTGTGACTTCTTTTTAAGGTCTGGATTTGAATTGTTGAGATTGACCAAAAAGGCAATTAACTAACCTCCTATACTACCCCAAACTCAAGTAAATGACATTTTAGTGAAAGGTGATGAATGTATTTGTCGCATGGAAGTGGGCAGTGTGCAGTGTGATAATTTGAAAAGTTTAGTGTTCCATTTCTCTCAAACGGCAAGTGCTTGTATGATTTTGAAATTTAATGTGCCTCTATGTTTTTGGGTGATGGCCAAAGGTCATTGGGGTTAAAGGTGCAAATTATGCCTTACCTTGGGACTACCTTAATACAATATCATCTTTAAAGCAAGGAACCATAGTGCCCTTGGGCTCTTGTTTCCAGTTGTGGCTCGCTGGCTTGTTTTCCCTACTCCATTGCTTATGCGGAGCATCACGCACAACAGCAGCTAAGTTCCTTTTTAGAGTCTTTGGTATGACTCGACCTGGGAAACGAACCGGGGCCCTCCGCGTGAGATGCGGATGCTCTTACTGTTAGACCAAACACGCGGTCTACATCTGGGTGTGGTGCATGCTGTACTGTGCTATAAATTTAGCCATAAATACATTCTTTCAGAGATTCCTTTTTTTTTGCAGATTAGTCGTCATGTGTTTAAAGTCTTGTACCGAACATCAAGTGAACTAATGCTTTTCTTCCTAATGTTTAAAACGAACATTTTAAAATGCACATCATTCCATGATTTGTATTTTAAATGGATGTTGCATGTAAATTTCATAGCCTGGAACTAAAACAAAAAGTAAAAGTTTGAACCGTTAACATTTATTTTCTACCAATTTGTCTTTTTTGCATTCATTTTTGGCTTTATGTGAAAGAAATATTTGTGTTGAAATGTTCCTCTCTACTATTATGTAAATTATGCTGTATGTTCAATTGCATATCTATATGGCTTCAACATATTCATGTCTTTGTAACTGAGCGGTCCCTTTATGAAGATTACTTGTCCTTTGGGGGAAAATGCTTGGTAATGGTACAATTTCATGTTTCATTAGGTAATATTGTGAAGGTGATTAGCGGATAGGGAGAAATTGGAAATGTGTTTCCAGAATTTAAATTCATGGATATATTTTTTGAAAAGCTTTTAATATAAAACATAGCTTTATGGAAGGAAATTTGGTATATCCATAAATATCAAAGTTCATTTTAGAGATAATATATGAAAGAGAAGAAACATGTCAGGCTAGCTGGAGTTCTACCTATATGACCATTAATTTTGTCATAAAAAATGTTCATGTCAACATAATGGTTTCAGAAATGATTCATACCTGACCAAGCTTGGTTTCTTGGAAGCAGTTCAAGCGCTAGAGCTTGTGGTTAATTGCAAAATTTGGTATGAATCTGTGCCCTCCTCCCTACCTCCTATTTACACTTTGTAATCCCCACTTACCTGCAGTAAGTGGGGTTTTCAGGTTTAGGGAGGTTTCTCTGTTGGAAATACATTCTGACAGGTTATCTAGGAAGTTCATTATCTTTACCTTCATTTAAATGCTTCTACAGATTACTCAAGGGAAAAAATAGAGTGAACTGAATAGCAGTTATTGCTACAGTTGTCAAAATCCGAGTTGACTTGTGATTACTTCATCATGGTTAGCAGTTTCAAAATCAGCTTCCATTTTGGATGTGCAGGGACTCTGCCAGAAACACAAAAAAGGGGAGGATTTATTACTGCTAAACCCCAAGTCCAAATTGATGCTGTCCTAGGCTAAAGTTATGAGTGGGTTCAGGGGGACAAATGCTTGCTTCAAGGCCCCTGTAAGGTGCAATTTGAAGGTTTTAAAGGCCATTTATTTGTGTAAGTTCAAACATTGCTGCAAAAGTGTGGTCTTTCTAAGTAAGAAACCAAGATATTGACTATTTTCTAATCTTTATGGAAATGAAAAGGGTGGATTTTACCCACCTTCTTCTGAAAAGGGGGGACAAATCCCCCCTTTCCCCCCTCTGACAGAAACCCTGATGTGGAGAGTGAAATCCAACTAGTAACTCACTTAGTTCTGTTGAAAACTGACAGCTATTAAAACAATTCACTGATAAAGGAGGATAGAGAAATTATAGTGTCTATTTCGCTCCTGACCTACCTCCTATCACCTTATGTATACCATTTATACCTATACTTACCGTCTGGCAAACCATAGTTATTATACCTTTCCATGGTTGGGAAACTTCGCGAACTGACTGCTTATGTTGAGATTCCAGTTTTCGTCAGTCACGTGACGTTGATAGTACACGAGAGTTTGTTATTGGACTCTCCATATATACTGTATATATGCAGACAAGGTAAACTGATTTTTTCGAGTCTCTTGTGAACAATTATCAAACTGTAATGACTTCAATTAGGGCGTATATTATTGCAAAAGGTTTGACTGAGATTTCTGTCTTAAATTAGAACGGCCGCAATAACTGTAACAAACTAAAATAGCGGGACAATCGAAGGCTGGGCTAGCGACAGTAACTTGTTAAGCACACTCAACAATTCTGCGAAATTGCGAAGCATAGTAGCAGTCACACTGTATAACGTTAGACTAGTTGGATGAAACCATTTTAACAAAGGAGTGTAACGGTTAATCAGACGAATGTATTATACAATATTTATCAGTAACTATGGTCGTACAAAATTTTAGGAAGCCCACCTAGCGTAATGAAGTCTACTTCACCTTTACTGCACACTGACTGCGGTATGATAAGCATGTAATATTAGGGCCTACTGAAGGTCCCCAGGGAAGGTCTCCAAATGCCAGGCCTCGGAACCAGTATTTTATGCTTAAAAAGAGAAAAAGAAACCCGAGAATATAGGATTTCTTCATTTATTCAAAAATCTTAAAAACTTACTGATTAGGAGGCTGCTTGCAGTTCCCTTTTAGCCCTTGGGTCAACTTTAATTTCACTTCCCAGCAGAAACAGTACATCACTCAGTGGAGCCATATTGCTACCGATCAATCGTGTGCATCTTCAAAGTCACGTGATGAACTTTTTTGAAGAGCTCAACATGCTTTTACGGACAGTTACGGACGCACCTTACAAAAACTATGAACGTACATACAGCTTTTACGTCTGTGCATACACAGTGTATGTAAGGAGTTTCCCAACCAGGGAAAGGTATAATAAGTATGGGCAAACTAATAAAACCGTACCAACCCTACCAGCTGAGGCCGGCAGACACCCTCTAACTTCCTTCTCCGTTTTGCCTAGCTCACGTTTAAGACGTGCTGTTCAATGACAGCAAATCAACTGGTTATTTAAATGCAGTAGTAAGCTTGTTGCACACCTTGGCCATGGGTATAGTTGAAACTCAGACAAAGCTCACAAAATAGTGATTCACATCTTTCCCGAGGACAAGTTGAATTTCTTAAACGGTCATTCTTGGGAAGGAAACTTTGATGTGAACTTGATTATTTCATTCCTTGTTTGTTGATAGTTGATGATGTGTACCTGTTCAGGTGGAAGTCAATCTACTTTAAAGACTTGTCTCTTGTTTCATTCAATATGCATGATATTTAGCCGAAGGGAGCTCATTGTAGAAATAATTAATGTATCTTAAATATTGTAAGAAGTAAGGACTGTCTCTGATGACTACTTTATTCCAAACTAATTAGTTTTGGGGAGACTTTTTATAAAAAAAAGACATGTATTTACAGGAGAAATTATTTACCAGCTCCTACAGTGGCAGATATTATTGATCATTTTAGATGATATTGCCTGCTAATGTAATTTTGTATTAGTAATTGGTAATTCATTTTTTAATTAAGGCTTGTGATTACTCTGAACTTTAATTGCCAAAAAGTGCATATTTGTTCATGTCTCATTTATTTTAAATATTGGGTTTGCAATTATTGAATCCAGAAATTTAAATTTTTGGAAGAGTAATTTTGGAAAGTTATTTTCAATCCTGTCATTATTTTGATTTCAAATTGAAAAAAAAAAAGTGTTTCCTCACATTTGCAAAAATGGGATATATCTTGAAAAGTTGGGAATTATGTAATTATTTGAACAGGACCCTTTATTTTTGGTGGTTTTAATGTGGAAAAACTGGATAGTCTGAAAGTAGTAAGCAATAAATAATACAGTAAGGAATGGGAGTTTCCAGTTTTATGACATGAGAGAAGAGAATTTAATGTTTTGTGGCTACACCATTTCAATGGAAGTTTGTTCAAAAATGACTATAACAAAATGGAATATTTTGCTTTTAGAAAACAAAAGAATTCATGTCTGTACTACAATATTGTTGGGAGGTAGGCTATTTCTATTAAAAGGATTTTCTGAGACAAAATTAATTGATTTCAACATATGCAGAAATGGAATTTTTCTTTCAGGAATCAGGAGGTTAAAACTATATCTCAATGACATACTGTACAGTGTTCTGAAGATACTATTTTGAAAGTAATGCAATTCTTTGTTGGAGATTTAGTGCATTATGGGAAGTCTGTAATGTGACCGCCCACATTAATACGAGATTGCATTCAATTTATTTGTAATTGTGTTCTGGCTGCATGGAATTTTAAGCAGCATTGTTTTGCTATACTGTACCTTACATTTGGTGTTGGGTAATGCTAGATCTACAGGAAAAAGAGTTGGTACTAAAAATATGCTATATTTTTTATATTGCCTTTTCTGACTTGGCTGGGAGACTTAAACAAGCTTTGCTGGAAACCCTTTGTAGCAGCCAGCTATATTGTGCATACGCTGTGTCAGTAATTGCCATCTACAGTAGTTAGGGCCTAGAGTAGTCGCAGTGCTCAATTTCTTTAACAGCAACTTGTACTACATACAGTACTATGCATCTTTTGATAGGTCTAACTATGGGGTACACATTTAACGCAGCCTCTGAGGTGGTGGCACTATGTAGAAAATCACTTTTTTGATAAAATGAGGTGGTACTTTTCAAAAACTTATATCTTGTGAAGTTATATATGTTTACTATATATTCAAGATTATGTGAGCCAACTGATCAAGTTGAGTTTGATTTGGAATTCTCTCTCGCCTTGTAGCACTAAGAGAAATTGACCTATATTAAAGTTTCTGGGTTTTGAAAAGAAGTAATCCTATCTCAGACATAATTGGATGAAACCAAACATGTTGTGCTCTAAAAATGAGATCAATTTTCAAAATAGGATGAAAGAAAAGAACCCATTAACATGTTAGTGTTGACCTGGGACTTAAAGTGCAGTCTGAAAGAAAGGTAAAAACGTGAACAAATTTATCCAGTGAATGCACAAATTACTCTATTTGTAAAAAGTCCAGTGTTTTGCCTGTATACAACGAACATGCCTCATCTGCTTCTTTTGTCCATTGCAGCTGTGGTGTGGGCATTGTGTGGTATATATGGTCACACAATAACGAGCCATTAGAAATGCTATATTGCCTCAAACCATTTCCATCGGCAATGCAATATAGAGCCACTTGCCACTGTAATTGTAAACATAAAAAAAAAAAATGGACATAAAGTTGGCCAATACTTCAGTATGTATTTTTGCTTCCCAGAGTAGAGTTAGTACAATTTGACTGTCCTTACAAATTCATTGTTGCATTTTTCACAATCTGTGTTTTCAAAAAAAAAAAAAAAACAAAATCGTTTGTATAAAGATTAAGCCAACTGCTAGAAGATTCTGAGTGGCAGCTGTATTGCTTTGTCACTTTAGTGTTGAAAGACTGTGCATTGAGTGAAATTACTGTAATGTCCCCTGGGACCCTAATAGCTGTAACATTGCTTGGGGAGGAGGTGCATGATTTCAGAAAGTTTTGCGCACAATTTCTTCTTCATTGTGCATTAAATGAACAGAAAAAATTTTGTTTCTGATAATGCAATAATATATAGTTCCATAAATTTTCAAACATGGATGTAGTTTTCATTGAAATAATTGCACTAGTTGCAAGTCTGTTGGTTTGCTCTTAGTGGCTGATTATTAACCCTTTGCCGTCCTGCTCCAATTGGGCATATTTACGCGCCTCGGGAGTGGGTGGAAAAGCAGACATAGCACGTACGCCCCGCATCAGCTTCCGTAGGCTGTTGACCCAGTGACCTTAAACTATTGTCTCTCTCGTTGTTGTGGCCAAATTTTCGGGTAGTTGGAATGGGAATAAGCTTGCAAAAGGGTGCAATTAAAATGAATGTTTTGACAATAACTGAGGGGCAACATGGCCAGGTACTGAACGTATTGATGTTGTTTGAAATTGGAAGATAAAAAACCTATTTCAAGGTTTGGTTGTGGTGACATTTTTTTGTGGGAAACTTGATTGGTTTCTTTGGAAACAAAAGAAATACTCAAAAATAATTTTGTTACTCAAATTGAGACATTGGATAGAGTCGTTAGCACCTGGAATACAGCTTTGCAAGCTACAATCCTCGACAAAGATACATGGGACAAACCCCGCTCCACGTATCAATGTTGAAGTTTCAGGACGCCTTGGACTGCCGCAACATTGAATGGGGGTTTGGGGGATGATGTTTGTTCATTGCTTGTTTTGCTTGTTTTGTCCCATCATTTTTGTCGAGGATTTTTGGAAGCCTGTACAAATGTATATGAAGAAGTTTTCGGTCATGGGCAACGTAATGACAGTTGGTGAATAAAGGTTGTGTACTTTGAAAGGAGGGATTCAAAGACAAATGTCACGGTGTAAGCATTATGAAGAAAAATTGCTGCATGACAAGATAATAAAAGCGGCCTTTAAATATTTCACAGGGAAGGAATGTAACTTATTATGCATTACGGACTTCCGTCCATATTCGATATTTCTAATAAGGACTGGGAAGTGATCAAAATAAGGTACCAATGGGTGGTTTAATGTCGTTTATTTTGTCATTAACCTATTCAGAAGACCCGTTGCTGCAGGGTAAAAAAGGGGGGTAGGGGTAGCATTCAGGCGAGAAATATTTCACGGGGAGGGAGACAGATCAAAACAACCTTCAGGGTAGGGGGAGAACAGATATTCCAGATAAAATACAGGACAAATGCGGCGTTTTAAATTTTTGAAACCGAACTGCTACAGAAAGCTCCAGAAGTTGGCTTTATAACGCTTAATTTATTCGTTATCCTGATGTAGAACTAATCACTGCTCCCTATTACTATGAATATTTAATTAGCGCCACGGTTTACCGTTGACCTCACCACGATTAACCATTGACCTACACACTATTTCAATGACTGTCGAGGGTTAAATGTGCAAATAGAAGATCTCTTTATTTATAGGAAACTTTCATTGTGCAGAAATGGTTAACCGTTTCATTTTTGAGAAATCTTGACGTAAATTGTCACGTTCACTACCCCTAATGCTTACATATGATTTCGTCTTCAACCAGATTGTAGTTTCAATCATCATTCAATGTTTATTTATGCCAAAAAAGAGAGAGTTTTGTGGTTAACCATTGGGTATATCGTGAAATACGTTACCTCCAACCCCTAACGCGAAAAATAATATGGAAAAACTTCTTTGTTTTTTCCCCATTACAGTACATGAAATTTTTAAAGTAAATTAAATCTCTCACCAGGCAGAGTACTATTTCCCCCTCCCCCTTTCTCATATGAGCTACTTGAGGAAGACAAATCTTTATTCGGGCCCCCATCACTAATCTAACACCCCAGTATACTGGTCAGACAAATTCAACTGTTACTACTTTCCTTCAGCTTCAAAAATAAGAAAGCAACTGTACTCATTTCAGAACATTTAAAACGAAAATTTGGAAATTCCTGTACCTTTGTACGGGCTTCCGACAATCCCTGACAAAAATACATGGGACAAACCCTGCTCCCCGTATCAATGTTGAAGTTTCAGGACGCCTTGGGCTGCCGCAACATTGAATGGGGGAGTGGAGGATGGTGTTCGTTCATTTCTTGTTTTGCTTGTTTTGTCCCATCATTTTTGTCGAGGATTGTAGGTATAAGTATGAAATTTTGACAGTAATTACAGGCTCACAATTATTATGCAAATTACACTTTAGCTTGGGGAGAAGTTGCAAAATTGACTTTGAATAATTGCAAAGCATTTTCAGGGTGAATGTTGCTGTATGATTAGAAGAATTAATGAATATTAATGTTGCATTTAAATGTTCTGTAAGTTAGCGGTCTAGGAATACAAAATATGTATATCTTACCTAAGTTGTTGCAAACTTTCAAACTTTCTTTGTAAATTTTGAGATTCTTGCAAAAGTGGATTTACTGTACCAATGGAAATGAGTTTTGAAAGGAGACAGGATAAATAAAAGATTGAGGGCTTGAGGAGTTGTAAGAAACATGCTGGCTTTAAGCTTAATAGTGGCTTACGCTATGGTGGTTTAGAATTCAAATAGGAGTTACCATTTTCACGAAAGTGGCAAAAAAGTGTTTTGCTATTTTGGTTTGTTTTTTTAAAATGTGAAGATCCATGGACTAAGTTGTCTTTCTTTCCTTTCTTTCAATTTCACATAAAAAGACTGCAAGTTTGGTCTAACATAAGAGCATCCGCCTCTCACGCGGAAGGCCCAGGTTCTATTCCCAGGTCGAGTCATACCAAAGACTCTAAAAATGGAACCTACTCCTGTTGTGCTCTGAATAACCAATGGAGTAGGGAAAACAAGCCAGTGAGCAACAACTGTAAAAAAGGCTGCGGCGGGCTCGACTTGAACCAATAGATTGGAAACTGGGCCGTAAAAATCTATCTAACTAACTTCTTCACATAAAAATTCAATGATAAATGAAGCCTGTCTGTTTTAATATCAAAAACAAAAAAAAAAAAAACTGGATAATTTATAAAGAGATAAAAAATACCACCACCTTCTTTTTTGGTCTACAGATAAAAGTAACTTTTTGCATAACATAGTGTCTATAAAAAAACTTCGTATTTTCTTAGTCTTAGTTTTTAATGTGAACTTTCTAAAATTAGTTTGGCATCATACCCTCTAGCAGTCAGATATAACTGTCAAAAATTATAGACTTGTCATTTTGCATTTGGCATGTTATGAAAGATGCTACCCAACTTCACATTCTTCCATTATAGGATTTAAATTTATTGTGAATTTCAAAGAAATAAAAGTCACTGAGGATTTTTGTATTTGTTCTACTTTGAAGGCTTTTAAAGGGAAATATTGCATTTGCTTCACAAGGAAATTTTATCCATTTTATACCAATATTTAGTGACAAAGAGTGATAAATAATTACAAAGAAGGCAGTATGGTAGAATTATTTTCAAGAAATAAGTTTCCTTATGATAGAAATTCAGTTGTTTGTTGCTCAAGAATAATTTTTTCACCCAAACTTTAAATATTTTAAAAGATGCAACTTCCATTACTCTTGTGCATGATATTCACATCGCTGACATATACTTACCCCTTGTCACATCTAAATTGCATATTACCTGCGCTCCGCCCACTACTCGGAGAAGTTCTAGCACTGCACCCTCACTTCGCCCCGAACAACTAGACGTTCGCCTCATTGCCTCGAGCTCCAGTACGTTTATGTAGAGCCACGCCTCCTCCTCTGACCACACCCCTCCCAGGGTCCTGCTTTCGCAGAAAGCGCCCCAGTCCGACAGCGAAACATCTATAGTGACGGCGAGACTGGGGCGAAAGGTTCCGAAAGGAATACCCTCGAGGAAGTTGGGGAGATGAAGGTATTGCTGGGATTTATTGTTGAGACTGAATGATTTGAAAATGACTAGAGCTGTTTGCTTTTAGTGCTATGTTTGGGCATTTTAAATGCAACGTGCCCCTTTACACCATTGATATCATGTTGAGATCTATGTTTGTCATGCCAATATTTCATGTGAAAACCTGTTCAAAGTTTTAGTAGTCACGATATGTCACTTTTGATTCCTTTTATATCTGTGATACAGTACCAACTGAAATCTTGGTAATAGCAAACAAATTTGATTGCAATATGTCGGAATGACTTTTTAGAGGTTTTTGGCAGAATGAAGCATAGCAAATGTTTTTTTGTTAACTATTAGTTTACCCATTTGTGAATATCATTTATTTACTCACAAGCTTCTTAGGTAGGGGAGTTCTTTTACACCCACCCTTCTATTCTACATTTACAGTTTTGAGAAATTCTTCATTTGGTCTCTTTTTTTTGTGATTCATCCAGAGTGGATGGCTCTGTGAAGAGCCTATACAGCCAGCCTGTATATATTATTGACATCAGTGACTTGACCAAACCTCTATGACACAATTTTGACACAAAGGCTAATGCAGTATCAATTTTATGTACTGATGTTTGTGGAAAGCAAAGAAAAAAGAGGTCTATTACATTTTTGTTTAATTGATGGTCATAAAGAACTAAAATTTGTAGTGAGTCGAATTGTCTCATTTTGAGTGTATTGGCCTAAAGGGTAACCAGTGGGTAATCAATTAGGGAAAACACTTATTGAGTATAGGATAGCGTACCAGTTCTATGTAATAGGCAAAAACAGAGCTCTGCAGTGGAACCATGGAAAAATGAAAAATATTGGAAATCCTGAAAATGACATTTTAACAGAAATTACAAATAAGGAATATCAAGGAAAAAAGAAAAAATAAACACATGAATGCAAAAGTGATGGTACCAGCACACTTTAAAGGCAGTCATTCGTCACCTTAAACTACAGTTTCAGTATATATGTATCAAAACTCTCAATTGGTACAGCTCTTTGATTGGCATCACATTCAAACAATGCATCTTAGCTAAATTACACAGCATGAGCACTGAGAGTGTCTTGATTACACATTATGGACTTGTTTGGCCACTGGGACAAGCAATGAAGCAATAAACAAGGATTGTGTCTGGATAAAGATGAGTTTTAGATAAATGTGGGAGGGGCTAGAAGTAAGTAGGTTGGGAGAATTGAAACTGTTTGGGATGATGAAATATGCCTTTAAGTATTATGGAAAAACAGTTTCTGCTGAGAGTTTGATCTCATACAATAATTGAAGTGGAACTAAAGATGGAGCACTTAACTCACTATGTAACAGAACAGTCTAGTTTTGTACAGGTAATTGATCCGATGGTGCTGCAAGGTTAGAAAGGGAAATTTTATTTTTATTTCCAATGGGAATATCACTCCTCATCTCAGTGGTCAAATCACAGGATGCCCAGTCTCCTTTTGGTGAACAGGGCTTTGCATTGACCATATTTCTTTCTGAGGACAACACTGACCCCTGGAGAAGGGTATGTGGTGCAGAACATTTGATGAAGAATATTTGACACAAAGATTTTAAACCAGTGAGCATGTTATTGGTGGAAAATAGCCAACATGTACAGTAGTAATGGACAGAAAAAATTAGGTGTAAATTTGTAACTGTATGCAGGGGAAGAACTGATTTACAGACAATCAGTCCAGCCCATACTGCATGATTGTATGGGTTTGTTTGAACAAAACCATCCTTTAATAAGCTCTGTCCCTTGTGTCACTGTATAATGAATTCATCTTGTATCTCTTGAATAAAATAGAAATGTGACTTAATGCATTATTAACCAGTGTACAATTTACCAAGGTAAAGGTTTGTATCATGTTATGAAAAGAACCACCAGCCATGTTTGCCTGGAGATTACTTTTCTCCTGGGAAATTAAGCGAAGGAATAGGGATTTACGTAATGCACTAATTTTTAAAATGTCATTTAAATTTGAAAAAATTTACTTTAGAGGCAGTGTTAAATAGGTTTAGGACTAGAGCATGGAGTATTGTGTCATCATGTGAAAGTAATTCAAAAAGTGACATTTATTTTAACAGGCAATGTTGATACAGCTTCTCATGAATATTTATGAAATTTTCAATTTCAGATTGTGCTACAGTAGCTAAGTTATTGACTGCTCAGTCAAACTGTCAACTGTATTAGGTTAAGGGATGGTGTGTACTGTACATGTAAATCTGGGGTAGAACATCTTTAAAGTTGGCGAAGCATGAGCTGAATTTTAACCGTGCCTTGTAAAGGCTTGCATGTTTTTGCATTGGAGGAAGGGTCCATGGATTGGAAGATGTAGGTGGTATGGCCAGTAGTGAATTTTCGGTGGTACTAGCAGGGTGTGATTGGCTGTAGTCTTTGTTGGCCTTTTGGTATGGACCCATGCATGACAGACCAATGGTCTAAATGATCTGGTAACTTGAGTTTATCCTTTGTCCTTGAAGTGTTGCTCTTTTGAGGATGTAGCTTCTTTAGACCTTGTCTCGCATAACCTGTGACACTCAGTGCTACCCCATGTGTACAGTAAGGTAAAAAACCCTGCTTTTTCCAGCCTGTACATGTTCTCATGCATACATTTCCCAGAGTTAGACTGATTGGGTAATGCTTCTATAGTAACAAGTTCAAATATTTCACATTCCAATTACTTTAAATTGTTAAGCCCGTTACACACTGCCACAGCAACTAACGACACCAAGCAACAAGACATAGCGTTGGCTGTAGTCCTGATGTGGCCAGTTTCACCACTAGAGTTCTGTCGTGTCCTAAGGAGTCAGATTGAACATGTTCAATCCTAGTTGGATGTAATCGCTACATTTTAATTCTGGGTCACACAGCATAGTCCACCAAAGAAGTGTGTCTACGATTTATGCAAATTGTCCCGCACGGAGAGTCTTCGGTAGTTGTAGCGGTGTGTACCAGGCTTTAGAAACGATGGGTCATCAGTTCCATAAACACCTGTTACCGTGATTGATTACCACAAACACTGTGTCTGATTTAACTGCAGAACACTGCACTCTGAGGTGCATCAAAATTTAAAAACCAAGCCCAATTAGTAAACCCACATTTCCATGTTACTCGAGCTCGAGGTAACACAGTGTTACCTTGAGTGCGGGGTTTGTGAGACGGCAGTACTCACACTAAACAGCCCTTTGCTAGAGAGTCGGGAGGACATAAGAGAAAATCTTGTATTTGCAGGATAATTTAATTCTATTGTTGTAGCTGTGCTACAGTTGGATAGGGAGATCTACTGGCAAACCTCAAGTGATTAAAGTACTTGAAGTTGGAGATTCCAGCCATGCTAGCATCTGCTTGCTTATTACAAACAAAACACAATTTCATAAGCAATGATTGAACCCCTTGTCTCCCCCCCCTCCAAAAAAAAAAAAATACAAGAAAAAAAAATATAAGTGAAGCCTTTCAGGCTTCCCAACATGTTCATAGCCAGAAACTTTGCCAAGTGGACAGACTGTCTAAGCATACATGTCATAATTTATGGTTGGCCTGAGCGTACAGAAAATTTTGGCTGAAAATACTAGATTGCTGGAGATTGCACTTCTTAGCGTTACGTATGGCATATGAATAAGGGAAGTATTAGCCATATCATAAGAGAAACAAAAGGGTTAAAAAAAAAATAAATTGCGCTAAGTATGTTTAGGGGAAGTGGCTCCCCCTTGGCTACTTTTTTCCTCTCATCAGAATGTACAACACTTAATTTTAATATGCACATGAATTTCAAGGCCCCCAAGAGGTACTTTGTATCTACTTCACATCTGCTTACCTCACCTGTTTCACAAGTGGACTATCCCATTTACTGCAGAACCTGGCAATGGTTTTAATAGGTGGCGCTATGCCTCGTTGGAATCCACCCTAGACACACCCTTCTTTCATTGCTAGTGGAATGTTATTGCATATTGGAAGGGTTTTTTGTGTTTTGGGGATTCCTTTGAGGACTTTAGTACCCTCTGAGAGTTTTTGGACGTTGTCATCTTCAACTCTGTGATCTGAAGTGATGAGTATAGATATAGATGGAGTCGACAAAGTCATAGAGGTTTTATTTCTTTCTTTTTTCCAGGATCAGAGGAAGTCAGCTTGGGCTTAGTGAAAGTTTCACATCATTAGATTTTAACAAAACATATCCTTGCCAGACAGCAAAGTCAAAACCGGTGGAGCCTCTCTCAGCTCTCCCAGAGATTCGCTGTACCCTTGATGACTTCAAAGGTAAGAAAATAGCCTCAAGTTATTTCCCATCCGTTTTAATTGGGCTTGTAAACCGGACCTTGAATTTTGAGGAGTGGCACATCATTTTTTTCTGCTTGTGGTTCACTGACTTGTTTCCTATACTCTGAATGTTGCTAATGCTGAACACCAAGCACAATGGCAGTGGGTTCCATTTTTAAAGTCTTCAGTATTATCCAACCAGGAGTTGAATTCCAGACCTCCCAGCTGCAAGTCGGATACTCTAACCACTTGACCATACCTGTCTTTCAGAAACGTGATGACACCAAACGGTTGGCTTCCCAGTTCACTCTGATATAACCTTTGTTGAACTGACCCACTTAATTTTGTTTAATATACTGCCAGTTAGGTTAGGTCAGATAGAGTTTACCAGCCCGGTTTTCTTTCAATATTCCAGAGATGCAGCCAGTAAGTTATGCACGTATCACATGTAAGACACTTGGGCAGTGGTGTATGTGTCATGTGCATCATGTTAATTTGAGCTCTAACACAAGGGTGTGTCAAAGTTCTCAAAATTTTGCTTCAAAGCTACTTAATAGGTGCAACATACTATATGTGTGTTATATTCCTCAGGAAATGCGCATTGGTGCTATGAATTTTTGGTCAATTGCATTGCATAACAAAGGGGTACCTCAGTGCACAAAAATGTTTGAAGCTTCTAACCAACATGGGCCGACCTAAGATTGCCTAGGGACCAGAAGGTGCCTCTTACAATTGATACAGTGCATTGTCTAAATCTGTTTATGCACGCTACAGATGACAAGCTATATTTCACAAAGTACTACTTCAAGGTCTGAAGTTAGAATGTCACCTGAGAATTCCAAGCTATAAACAAGCAGTAGCTCAGAGGGAGTAGTAATCTATGTTCTGGAGTACATACTTATATGTACTATCTTGGGGGATTGCAATCATTGCTTTGAATAAATGTGAGGATGTATAATCCCAAAAGATACTTTATGGACTTGTGAAATGATGAATGAGCCTGCCTTGACAAGTTATTCGTTTGGACAGATTGGTGGTTGAAAGTGTTAAAATATTGCATTCAAGTTTGATTAGCTTCGAATATCACCGCATGCATAAAAAGGATTTGAAATAAAAAAGATAGTTGCATTAGGTGTGTATTTAATAAATTATGTGGGTGGGTGATAGATGTGATTGGTTTTGGCAACCGTAGAGTTTTTTCAGTGGCGTCAGCATGACGAGAGCCTCTGTGTAGAGTATGTTGAATATTTTGAAGGCTTTTGTATCTAGATTTTTCATTGTATGCTGAATGATAATGGGGAGTGCATCTTTGAAGGTATCTGGACATGTGGCCAAACATTAATTAATTAAACACATCAATATCGAAGATGATGATACTTTATGAATAGATGCATAGAATTTAATAGATAAGAGAGCTATTTTTTTCAAGATTCAAGAAAATTCTTCCGTAATCAAGTAAGAAGTAGTTCGGTCGAATCATAGATAGCTAACTACCTACAACAATTCTTTGTCTATCATTTGACTACCTTATAGTCTACCTCTATAAAACTGGAACCTACTGCCATTGCGTTTGGTGCTCAGCATAAGCAATGGAGTAGGGAATACAAGCCAGTGATCCAAAAGTGAAACAAAAAGGTTGTGGCCGGAATTGGTTGAAAACTGATCTATAAAACTCCATCTGACTAATTCACAACCTTTAATAGCCCCCTTTCAAAATTATGAGAGAGAGCCACATGCAGACAGCCTATGGTACATGTGCTACATACTCTACCAAACATTGGATTCAGTTTACATTAATTTAACTTGATCAAAGTTTGGTATTCTTATAGCACAACAAATCGCCCATTCACCTGATGTGTGTTTATACTACTCGTGAACCTACAACATATACATGCATGGCTGGTGGCTGCACTCACAATTTGCCAAAAACCACACTTTGCAAGCGGTTTGCATTTGAACTGAGTAAAAACTATGCACTACTAGCTATACAAGTATGGTAGCAACACACACTTAATACGTACTGGTGTCAGGTTTTGTCGCTCTTAAGCTAGAAAGAATGCATTTCTTACCCGTGATATGTACCGTTCAAGCTTAGTACCTTTAAGGAATGTATTATATTTGATGGTACTTAGCTAGAAAGAATGCATTTCCTATCGTACGAATTGGGTGTGTGCAGCAAACACAAATCATGAATATTCAATGAAAAATTGACTCAAGAAAGTCCCTGTTTTCCCAGTATTTTACTCCACCATGGGGCAAAGGTAATGTATGTTGGAAAACTCTCTCAACACCGTCAACAGAAAAGTCCCTCTTTTAGATGTTTGCAGTATGACTGTTCACATATGTAGAAACCAATTAAAAGAGTCCAGGATAATTGCAAGCTACAGTTACAAATGTAGTGAAATAATATCATTATTGTATGCAGTTGTTTGAATGGGGGCTCAGAATAAAACTTATTTCTCGGCAATCAAATCAGTTTTTACCACTATTTGTACATCTCATGTTTGAAATTGATCATACTCTCCTCTCCCTGCCCAAATCTCCTTCCAAATATCAACATTCCCAGCAAAGGAGCTTTCAAGACCGCTAATTTTTTTCTTACGGTGGAATATATGTACGGTATATTATGTAAAAAGAGGACTTTGAATGTTACACAGTGACTTAATGTATCAAAAAGTTTTCACACAACTACCAAAGCCAAAGTCACATGATCTCATTTTCATCGAGACCTGAGCTTCACTTTTAATCACAGTAATTTCACTATACAAGCATAATGTAAGAAGCAGGAATCTGTGCAGGATTGGACTTGAGTTTTAGAGTTTATACCAGGTTTAATTGTTACAAATCACACCCCCAGGAATTAAGGAGTGTCAGTGGTAGGTGTTCTGTTTTATTAAACTTCAATACATTTAGCTAACATTCTTCATTAAAGGTCAAGAGCAGTCCCCCCCCCCCAAAAAAAAAACCTCATTTTGAATAAAGAGCTTAACTCCACAATTTCCTCCTTATTTCTTTTCAAAGTATCTTGCATCATATTTTTAGACTTACAATATTGCATATTCAGGGTAAACCAAGCAGTAAACTTCACATTTGAAGGGAAACAATGTTGTCACATGACTCTAAACAGCCAATCATGAATCAGGTCGTTTTACTAAACTACTCTAAGTTGAGGTGACTGCTTTTGCCCCATAAGGTGAGCAAAAATTCACACCCCTATAACAGTGACTTGAGGTGCATGATGGTGTGTCAGTGCACTTGTGCACCTCAGGCTCAAAATTCAAGAACTGATTGAAATATTGTAAACCCTTTGGACAGATCATGTTCTGGGTGTTTCTGAGTGCACCAAGCTCACCAGCTTTATTTTTAAATTTTTTTTCCAAGTAAGGTTTATTAAGGGTGGGAAAAAGTCTACAATGCCTAATACGTTTGTGAAAGATGATTGTAATATTACAGGTTCTGGTAACATTGCTAATGAGTTTAATCAATTTTTCGTTGACCTTGGACCATCTTTGGCTGAAAAAATACCACCTGTACCTTTCACTAAGCGCTCTATGGGAATTCCAAATCCCTCACCTCTCTTTCTCTTCCCAATAACCGAAGAGGAGGTTATTAAAATAGCTTATGAGTGTCTAAATACTAGAAAAGCTGCTGGGTTTGACTGTATTCGTCCTAAAATTGTGAGAGAGGTCATTCCTTACATTGCACAGCCTCTTACTCATATTTTTAATATTTCTCTTAAGACAAGTACTTTTCCTGATCATTTGAAGAAAGCTAAGGTTGTCCCTATTTTTAAAAAAGGAAATGTAAACAGGTTTTGTAATTACTGCCCTATCTCCGTCCTGTCCTGTTTTTCGCAAGTTTTAGAGAGGCTAATGTTTAATCGACTTAACTCTTTTCTCAATAATCACAACATTCTAAGTAACTGTCAATATGGCTTTCGTTCGGGGCATTCCACTAAGTTAGCTTTGATTGATGCAGTGGACAAACTTCACTCTGCCCTTCAAAGTAAAAAACAATCTATTGGAGTCTTTCTTGACCTATCTAAAGCTTTCGATACTATCGACCACCAAATTCTTTTGCAGAAATTAGCCCATTACGGAGTAAGAGGCTCTGCCAATCTCTGGTTTAAAAGTTATATCTTTCTTCACGGCAGCAGTTCACGTCTGTAAATAATGTTCATTCTAATTTTCTTGACATAACTTGTGGTGTTCCTCAGGGGTCCATTTTAGGACCTTTGCTTTCTATTATATATGTCAATGATATTTGTAATGTTTCAAAGTCATGCTCCTTAGTACTCTTTGCTGATGATACCAACATATTCTTTTCTGATAGTAATGATAATCTAGAAAACACTGTGAATGGTGAATTGAGTAAATTTTATGCATGGTTTATTACCAATAAGTTGTCACTGAGTGTAGATAAGACCAACTACATGGTGTTTTCTACAGGTAAAACTTATAATAATTTTAATATTAGTATGGCTAATGTACCCTTAGAGAGAGTGAAGACAGCAAAATTCTTAGGCGTCTACATTGATGACAAACTTTCATGGGGGGACCATATCAGCTATGTAGCAACTCAAGTCTCGAAAAGCGTAGGCATACTAGCTAAACTTAAATTTACTCTGCCTTTAAAGGCACTGAGACTAATATACAGTACCTTACTTATTTTTCCCCAGCTCTCATATTGCTGTAGTGTCTGGTCAGGTGCGAATAAATCTACTCTAAGTAAATTATCAATTCTTCAGAAAAGAGCTGTCAGGCATATGACTTGTTCTGCACCACGGGACCCAACCAGTAGTCTGTTTGCCTCGTTGAATCTGCTTAAACTACCTGACATCATTACTCTGAGCTTAGCTATATTTACATACCGTTGTTTGAAAAACTTGCTACCAACTTCTTTTTCTTCCTTCTACACAGTAAAAAGTCAGGAACATTCCTACTATACCAGACAATCTGCTAATCCCCATCCTGTCGTAGTCAATCAAAATAATCATAAAAGGAGTGTCAAATCTCGTTCAATTTTCATTTGGAACAGGCTGCCCCAGAATTTACGGTCTAAGCCCTCTATAGTGTCTCTAAGGAAAAGCTTACTTTCCTGTTTCTTAAGTTCGTATTAACTGTCATAGATGAGTGGATTAATGGGTGGGTGGGTGGTTTTGGTGAGTTGCCCGAGACGGGTTTTGTCTTTTCTGTATCTTGTCTGCTTTTTTTTGGGGGGGGGGGGGGCTCTTTTGTCTCTATTGTTTTTGTTTTCTTTTTGTTTTTGTTTGGGGGAGTGTTCTTGTCTTTAAGCCCACAAGGGTTTTTAAGAATACTTCCTTCTATATCAATCACTTTTCTTGTATTTTCATATTACATGTTTGTACTTTATCTATGTGTATATATTGTTGTGGAAAATCAAAAAATAAATAAATATGAAATAAATATGAAATATGAAGCTCTTTGCATATTGAGAATGATTTTTGCCCCTTTGTTATCTTTTTGTTTGTTATATGAATGTACAGCTACTCTACATGATAGGACTGCAAGTCTATCTCAAAGGATTTTGGAGTTTGGATTTGTAAGAGCTTGTTGAGTTTCTAGCTTCTGAAAAAACAATACCAAATGACAGCACTGTTTCTTTTGTTACTTAATTAGCTAGTTTAGTTAGATGGAGTTTTACGGCCCAGTTTCCAACCTTTTGGTTCAAGTTGAGCTGCCTTTTTGGTTCCTTGTGTAACAAAGGAACCTATGCAGTCACCTTGGCGTATGTATGTGTGTGTGTGTGTGTGTATGTGTGTGTGTGTGTATGTGACGGATTGGAGTGCGAGGTATGTGGTGCGATAACTCAATAACCGAGTGATCAATTTTTTTCAAACTTGGTATGTATGTAGATGTTGTGGAGTAGATGTGCCCTATCGTTTTTGGTGGAGGTCAAAGGTCACTGGTGATCACCAGAGGCCAAAAACTAAATTTCTGTTAGTAGCTGTAACTCAGTATCCGTTGTTCAAGCAGTGGCATCATTTTAGGATAAGTTAGATTGGTAGGAGGTGAAAATGTTGGTACATTAACCAAAATAATTGGAAAGGTTCAAAAGGTCAAAAAGTAATGTTTTATTGATATCTTGCCACTGAAACATTTTAGAGGGGTGGTGTAATGGAGATTTGTGTTCGTCTAAGTGAAATGCACGTGATTACCCCCCTTGACCTCACTTGACCTCATTTGACCTTTAGACCTTTGTGACTTTTTTGTGACTTTTTTGTGACGTCAAGATTTGTCTTGATCAGACGAACCAAAAAGGCTATTACACTACCGTCCTACAATGTTCGTTACTTGAGTTACTGACATTTAAATGACAGGCTAGTGTGTACATGTAGGTCATATGTAGGCCTATTGCAATGCCAGGTATGCGGTGCAATTACTCAATAACCAAGTAACATAGTGGAAATAATGGAAAGTTGTGTTCGTCTAAGTAAAGTGCATGTGAAGACTCTTTGGGTCTTTGTTCAATTGGTTTAAAAGTCCAGCTGAAGTTTAATGCCTTTAGACAAATGCAATGTATAAAAGAAAAGAAGAATTATAACCCCCTCTCAGTCTAAAAGCAGTTTAGTTAACAATCAGGACAGTAATGCAATTATTATTAAAAACAACCTTTTCCTCACATACAGTATTGAATAAAGTTATTCACAGTGCAAGCTAAGATTCCAATTTCAATAGTAAAATATGAAAGCAGTTTCTCTTCTTTACCTCTGCTTTTACCCTAGGGACTACAATGCTGTTTCTAACACCCTCTTTAGGTTAAAAGGTCAAGTTGAAAGTCATTTATTAGATTCTACAGAGCTATGTTTGTTTCTTGGTCTTCTAGCCAAATTGTGAAGAAGAAATTGGTGGTAATAAATCACTATCGGGCTGCCTTTAGTAGCAGAATTGTGGGCTTTTCCTTATTTTTGCTTTTCAGGCAAACACATTGGGTAGTCTAAAGGACAACCATGACATAATTTCTAGTCATCCATCATAAATTTTGGTGGTCAGGAATGACCAGATGACTGTTAAATTTCTTTGGTGCAGAAGAGACTGTGTTTATTTAAAATCAGTTTTGATCTACTTTGACTGTATTTGACCTTTGTGACTTCTTTTTAAGGTCTGGATTTGAATTGTTGAGATTGACCAAAAAGGCAATTAACTAACCTCCTATACTACCCCAAACTCAAGTAAATGACATTTTAGTGAAAGGTGATGAATGTATTTGTCGCATGGAAGTGGGCAGTGTGCAGTGTGCAGTGTGATAATTTGAAAAGTTTAGTGTTCCATTTCTCTCAAACGGCAAGTGCTTGTATGATTTTGAAATTTAATGTGCCCCTATGTTTTTGGGTGATGGCCAAAAGTCATTGGGGTTAAAGGTGCAAATTATGCCTTACCTTGGGACTACCTTAATACAATATCATCTTTAATGCAAGGAACCATAGTGCCCTTGGGCTCTTGTTCCTAGTTGTGACTCAATGGGTTGTTTTCCCTACTCCATTGCTTATGCGGAGCATCATGCCCAACGGCATTAGGTTCCATTTTTTGAGTCTTTGTTAATTATGACTGGTTTCTTTTGTTACATTAATATTACGTCATTGGTGTATCATGACTGTTATCAATCCCTTCTTGGGTTTATTAAACCATTGATATCTTGAATACATACTGTAGGCCTTTGTTTCCTTTGTCTGAGCTTTAGCTAGGATAAAATTTCATGTTTTGCAAATTTGGCACATCTGCTAGTGAGTTTTATAGATTGCCTGGCTGAGTTTTTCAATCGACTTTTTCATTGTGAAAAGTATCTGCATTATGAAGTGTAAAGTATTGTATATTACATGTCACAGAGTGTCAAATCCTAGGTTTTGTGAAATTCACCAAATTTTTTCAAACCTGTAAAGTTTCCTCCACAAACCAAGCACAAATGGTCAACATTACAAATAAATGTTTAATGAGTAAGTAAATAAGGATTTGATACCTATAGATGGTGAAGAGACCCTTTCACAAATTGCAAGTGCAGTCTCGCTTTAAAGGGAAAATGCAATCACCCCTCTTCAGATTAGTGTTATTAGTTTGCTTGCTTTGGCTCTTGAAAGTCATGGGACAATATTTTCTCACTAAATTATGAAATGTGGAGTATTTTTGTTTATCTTGAAAAAGCAACATTGTAAAGCCCTCAATTGACATGGTACTGTTGGGGTGTGGTGCTTAAACTTAAGTAATAGCATGCTGTGTTAGAGTAATGTGCAATTTAGTTGTAGCAAAGATTTAGTATTTCACTCATGAATACACCCACCAGAAGGGTGGGGGGGGGGGAAGGGGGGATTTAAAGGAAAAATATTGTATACTGATTCACAAGAGCCATTTATGAAATAGGATAGACTGCTTCCCTGATTCAAGTTGGAATCACCGCATTCTTCTGTTAAAAAGATCCCTCATCTTCCTGTTGACTTCCTCTAAATATTGCTCAGTGGCCCACTTTAAAAAATTGTTTCAAATGGAGCCATAGTTATTGGAATTTCTAGCAGTAATTTTGCCCCCAAGGAATAAAAATCTGATAAGGGTTATAATTTCTTTTTAAAGCCAAAGAGTTACAGTAGCATGTTGATAATTGTTGTGTAAATAGACCTATTTGCAAATAGTAATTACAATGAATTGTGGGATGTTGTTTTGGGTGTACGTCAGTTTTCACCACAGTAAAATGCCATTGACAAAAATGACAAACACCAAAACTCTGTCCCACAATCCTTTGCAATTGCTATTTGGAAATAGGTCTATTGTCATGCTAGTGATATGGAGAAGGAGGGTATTTATTATAAACTATACACGAATCCGGACAGCAAGTGATGGTCTGATTTCAGTCGGTCATAACTGGGGTCCATCACCATTAAATCTTTCGATTTCTTTGCTTACCTATATCATTGATAGTTGTACACCAATTTGTATCTTAAATTCTCCAATTTCACTAAATATGAAGGTTTGAAATTCATGTAAACAATAAATAAAGACGATTTAATACTGATGGACCCCACTAATGGCTGCCTACAGTCACTAAAAACAAGCGTTAATCAGATTCATCTGTATACTGCACCCCATCAGAGAATGAGTATGCATGTGTCCATGAGAAAGCATGTGGCCGTTGGAATTAAATTGATGAATTTACAAAACCCTCAGATAGGAAAATGTTTTTGCCTAAGGCCCTTTGTTTTTATGAGGCGGTTCTCTTATACAAAACCAAGCTTGATACATTGCAAAAACAGACCTAAAGCCAGGAATTAAATTTAATCTGATTTTGGAAGAACGGCAAGCCGACGCCTTTGTTGGATAGTTTTGGAGAAGGGAGCGAAAATTTTGAAGACTAGGGATCTGGGGAATTAAAGTAACAGTGACATAAGGGGAAGAGAAAGGGGAAGAAAGGAGTATACAGTAATGCACAGTGAAGAATTGATTTGGAGGTTGATTGGGATGGGGGCAAACCAATTCTAAATTTTTTTTTTGGGGGGGGGGTTGTGGGAATTGCAATTTGATGCGTGATTCTCTTTATTTTAAGAAGGTGAACAGTAGACAGTGTCATGCAGTGTAGACATTTCTTTATTGTGTCATTTACTCTTCTTATCTGTAGAGTGTGTTGCTCATCTTTTAGGGTACATGGGCACATAAGAATGTTAATTAACCTATTAATTGGATGCATTTCCTACTTTGTCCTTTTCAGAACCAATCTTGTAGATGGTCAGTTTGTAGAATGTTTTATTCAGCTGGTTGGAAAGGAGTTTGCTACCAATTTGTGTGGAGCTACAGTTAGCTGAAGTACTGTACATGAGCTATGTATACTTAATATTTCTTTGAAAAAATAGAAATGAAGAGTTCCCTGCCAGCATTTCTTTTTTGTGGGATTTTCAGAACAACTGTTTAAATCCTGCAATTGTGCACCTACTGCAAACACCAGTACCTGGATAAGAAAAAGAGGTACTGTGTTGGATTTTTCTAATATTAATCCTGCTAATATGTAGTTATATACTACATGATAACAAATACTCAGACTCAGAGACTGTTTAATTTCCAATTTTTCACAATAGCAAATTGTCAATTGCATCAGGAAATTGCTTTCACTTCATTTCAATTGCTATTTCCTTTTCTTGCCTGAAAAGTTAGATTTCGAAAGGTCTATTAGTTGGAGGAGATGAGAATAGCATTGGGCAAGCTTTGTTGTGTTAAAGGGATGCTCATTCTAAGAATGTTTTGATGTATTTGCTATGTTTCAGCTTGCCAAATTCCAATCCTGGGTAATAGCCTGATCTTAGTGCCTCACCCTACCCCCTATGACATCTACCTCATTTTGAGCATTTATTAATTTTTCCCTCATTTTTACTTTGGAGTACTAAGGAGTAGATTTTAATTTGGGCTATTTTAAAGTTTTTGATTCCTTGCCGAAGGCAGGCAAGGAATCTATGCGATGGTGATGTCGTGTGTATGTGTGTGTGTGTGTGTGTATGTGTGTGTGTGTGCGTGTGTATGTGACGCTTTGGCTTGTAAACACGATATCTCAAGAAGGATAAGTGTGACTAACCTGGTATTTGGTGTGTAGGTTGGTCATATTGAGTAGATGATCCCTAATGTTTTTGGTGGAGATCAAAGGTCATTTGGGGTCACGAGAGGTCAAAAGGTCAAAACCTTGTAAACAGGATATCTCGAGAACGGTACATGTGACTATGCTCATATTTGGTGTGTGGATTGGTCATATTCAGTAGATGATCCCTATCGATTTTCGTGGAGGTCAAAGGTCATTTGGGGTCACGAGAGGTCAATAGGTAAATTCCTTAGAAATTGCTTGTAAACACGGTATCTCAAGAAGGGAAAGTGTGACTAATCTCATATATGGTATGTGCATTGGCCATATTGAGTAGATGATCCCTATTGTTTTTGGTGGAGATCAAAGGTCATTTGGGGTCACGAGAGGTCAAAAGGTCAAAACTTTGTAAACACGATAACTCAAGAACGGTACATGTGACTATGCTCATATTTGGTGTGTGGATTGGTCATATTGAGTAGATGATCCCTATCGATTTTTGTGGAGGTCAAAGGTCATTTGGGGTCACGAGAGGTCAATAGGTAAATTCCTTAGAAATTGCTTGTAAACACGGTATCTCAAGAAGGGAAAGTGTGACTAATCTCATATGTAGTGTGTAGATTGTTCATATTGAGTAGATGATCTCTATCGATTTTCGTGGAGGTCAAAGGTCATTTGGGGTCACGAGAGGTCAATAGGTAAATTCCCTAGAAATTGCTTGTAAACACTGTATCTCAAGAACGGTAAATGTGACTTATCTCCTATTTGGTGTGTGCATTGGCCATATTGAGTAGATGATCCCTATTGATTTTCGTGGAGATCAAAGGTCATTTAGGGTCACCAGAAGTCAAAAGGTCAAAACTTCGTTAACACGATATCTCGAGAATGGTACATGTGATTGTGCTCATATGTAATGTGTGGGTTGGTCATATTGAGTAGATGATCCCTATCGATTTTCGTGGAGGTCAAAGGTCACTTGGGATCACGAGAGGTCAACAGGTAAATTCCTTAGAAATTGCTTGTAAACACGGATTCTCAAGAAGAGTAAGTGTGACTAATCTCATATTTGGTGTGTGCATTGGCCATATTGAGTAGATGATCCCTATTGTTTTTGGTGGAGGTCAAAGGTCATTTGGGGTCACGAGAGGTCAAAAGGTCAAAACTTCGTAAACACGGTATCTCAAGAACGGTACATGTGACTGTGCTCATATTTAGTGTGTGAATTGGTCATATTTAGTAGATGATCCCTATTGATTTTCCCAAAGGTCAAAGTTTATTTGGAGTCAGCATGTTCAAAGCCTGACAAGCTTTCCTGCACAGTCTTTCAAGAAAGGTCACTTGTAGGGTCCTGTAACTTGTCATGTAGATGGCACATAGTTAATACATCGTCCCAGAAGTTTTTGGTGGTGGTCAAATGTCATTTGGGTTCACGACGGGCAAATGGGATCTCAAGATTGGATGCCTTGCATGTGTACTTTGTGGGCACAGTCTATTTCGCTCCTCCCTACCTCCTATTGACCTATGTATATCGTTATTGCCCGCAATAACCGTCTGGCAAAAACCTAATAACACCGTGGTAACCCCTACCTAATGAGGGCGCGCTATACCGTAGCTACTTCCTTCTTCGTTTTTGCCTTCTTCGTGTTTACACGTGTGGGAAAATCGTCTGGTAAAATTCCACTATTTTTTACGTGCAATCTTCGTGATTCTGACCAATCCTTTTTGTCTACGCTGTGGACTGCTCCTTGACGCCTTCTACCGAAACCATGAGTATCCTTTTTCTTTCAGGCCTTGTTTTTTCGGGGTTTTTTACTCTTAGCTTAAGTATAGAGGATTTTCGCCTTGCGCGATCCTCTCGTCTATGTAACTTTGTACAGGGAGCGGTCTCGCGCCGCCATTTTGTTCTCGGTGCGGGCTCCGGGAATTGCGGTCCGTGGTGAACCTTCCCCCCCCTCCTCTCCTCCCGTCCGTGTAGGTTGTCGTACGGGTTTCGGGGGTTTTTCGTCGGCGGGCCGGCTTCCTATATATCTTTTTTTAGGTCCTTAGCTGGTTCCCGCCCTCTCGTCTCCCTGCATGCATGTTTGGGAATCGTTGTTTATCGATCTCTATCCTTTTTGCTTGTTTACGTTACCTTACAGGTTTTACAGTTTGTATGCATGTGGTAGGATTTTTTATGTGTTCTTTTTCATGTTTAATATAAGGTTTTCTTGCTGCATCTAATGTGTTTTTGTTGTTGTACAAGCATAGGCCTCGTCGTTTTGCATCGTCTTTGACGTCATAGCTTAGGCCTCGCTAAACTCACCTCATTCTCGTTGCATGCTTTCATCTTATCAGTAATCCTTATCGATTAAAGCTGTCATTGTTGCATTGTGCTGGCCTCCCCGGCTGGCGAGTAAGTCTCTCTTTGTTCGTATGTTTTCCCCGGAAGGGGTTTTGTTTTCCTTATCTTTTTGCACAGTGTCTAATTCCTCCAAATGCAGGAAATGCAAGAAATTCCGGCCGTTCCTGGACTGGGACTTCCACGATCTTTGTCCAGCCTGCAGACCATGCTCCCGGGTTTCCACCTGCCAGGTGTGCCGCAACTGGTCTTTCCGGGATTGGAATTCCTTGGAACAACGAGTTGAGGAAAACGAGTTGGCTAGACAAAGGAAAGCCGCTCGTAGGAGGGAAGCCGAGGCTTCCAAGGCAAAGGAAGGCAGTCATCCGACTCCAAGGAAGGATATTCCTCAATCCAAGGATAAGTCCGCAAAGGGGCCTGCTGCGGCAGCTTCCCCGAGGACTAGTGAGGTCGGTCCAAGCACTGCGCGGTCAGGCTTGCCGAGTCTCCAAAGGAAAACCAAGGAAACCGACACCCCGGCATCTCAGCCTCAGGCGAACCAGGCCAACCGGGAAAGCCAAGGAAAAACCGGGGTCCAAGGACAACCCCGAGGCACTGATGTTCCGGCATCCTCCCAGGAATGCTCGCCTACCGATCCGGGAAATTCCTCGGCTCTAGTCACCCAGGGCCTCGGCCCCGCCGTGCCTTCTTCCAGCAACCCTGGTGGTAGCCAGGAAACCCCTGGCAGCCAGGAGTTCCAGGCCTCTTCTGATTCACTTTCCGAGGACCACCCTTCCCAGGGTTCCCCCACTACCGGTGCCATGGACCTGTCCTTTTCCTCGGGTTTGCACTCTGTTGTTTCCAGGGATTTTCAGGGTTTTCCGTGTAGAGGCCGCCAGGGACACAGGTCTAAGTCAAAGAAGAAGAGGAGACGCCATTCTTCGTCCTCATCCTCTTCCTCAAGGGAACGCCGGCACCGTAGGAGACGCCGTGATCCGGAGGCCTCCTTCCCAACCGAGGCCCTTTCCCAACTGGTGTCGCTGCTCACTCAGTCCGTGAACCGCATTTCAGCCGTTTCCCAACCAGCCCAGGCTCCGGCTCCTTCTCAACCTTCTCCGGTTCCACCTGCCAGCCAGGGAGCTCCGACGCCAGCCCCCACCCAGCTCCAGGGTGCGGACCAGGCCCAGCTACAAGCAACTACCCAAGATCCCCAGTCGGATTTTCTGCACTCCCCGGACGACCAGGGGCAGTTGACTGAGCACCTAGACGAAGTTCTGGATAGCTCCGAGGACGACGCCCCCCTGACTGGAACGTCCTTTTCCAGGGAAGCTTTCGAGAAGGCCGTACAAGTCCTTAGGAGACAGTTAGGTTTCCACGATCCCTCGCCTCAAGAATCCCCTCCTGCCAGGAAGTCGAGACTTTCCTTGAACAAGTCGCCGGCACCGGAGAGACCTGCTATGCCTGTGGATGCGGAGTGCTTTGACCGCTTTGACGCTCAAGCTAATGCCAAGGTCTGGCGTGCTTATCCCAAGAAGCAGACCTCAGAGTTCCACATCAGCGACGAGGACTGGAAATCCTTTTTTGCTTCCCCGTCGATTCCGGATTCCTGCCTCGACAAGCTGAAGACTGCTGGTGCAGTGGACCGTAATGGGTCGTTCCGCTCCTCTTCTACTAAGAAAACCTTTTCGTCCCTCCAGGGCATCGACCTGGCAGCCCGGACCGGCAAGTTTACTTCTTCGCTCCTGCTTATTGCAGAAGTTCTCTCCAAGTCTTTCAGACAGTCAGGCACGGAAGAAGTCTTCAGGAAAGACACCGGCGCTTTGGTCAACATCCTGGGCCCAGTGGCCAGACTTGCTTACGACCAGTTTTCTAGGGTGGCGGTGAGAGCCACCAAGGAGAGAAGGGAACTTGTCCTAGACAATATTCAGTGGTCGTCTCCGGACATCAAGCGCCGATTCATGGAACTACCCCTCTCAGGCCCGGACCTCTTCGGAGGGAAGTTCGATGAACAGCTCCTCACCGAGATCAAGCGGCGAAAGGACATCAATAAGGCAGAATTTACCTTCTCCAAGCCTTCCACTTCAAGGTCCAGAAGATCCCCTGGCAGAGCTTCATCCCGTCAAGCTACCAGATCTTCAAGCTTTCCTGACCGACGACCCTTCTCGGCTGCTCGCCAGCAACGTGGGAAGCCTCGTTCCCAGCCCTCCGGAAGGAACTACTCTGGTCCGTCAACTTCGTCTCTACTTAGCCGTCGCCAGACGAGGGGAACCTTCCGTACTGGTTCCCGGGGATCAGGACGGTTCCAAGCTAAGCCCTAGGGATGCCCACCCTACCGCTCGTCCCTTGGCGGTAGGGGGAGACTATTGAGATATGCTCACATGTGGGAGACTCTCTCACCGGACCCTTGGGTTTGGCGAGTAGTGAACGAAGGATACAAACTAGAATTTTCCAGCCCCCCTCCTCAAGGGGGATGCTTTCGAACAACACCTGTCCCGAAATCCAGAGATCAGCGACTTGCTCTAGAAAAGGAAATCTCGGATCTTCTGGAGAAGGAAGCAATTTATGCCGCCACAGACCCCGCACGGAGCCTTTACCGGTCCTGCTTTTTCCTGACGGCAAAGAAGCCGGACTCGTGGCGCCCTATCATCAATCTCAAGCCTCTGAACAAAGCCTACATTCGTCCCAGAAGGTTCAGGATGGAGACTCTTGCCGTCATTCTCCCGTCACTCCTACAGGGATCTTGGGCAACATCCCTGGACCTCAAGGACGCTTACCTGCATGTCCCGATCCACCCAACCCACCACAAGTTCCTGGCATTACGTTACAAGGGTGTCGACTACTGTTTTCGGGCCCTGCCTTTCGGCCTCTCAACCGCTCCCAGAGTTTTCACGAGGGTAACAAGGACCGTCCTGGCTTTCCTCCGAAGAAGGGGCATCCTAGTGTTTGCTTATCTAGACGACTGGCTCCTCGTCGCCCGATCGGCCCAAGAAGCTCAGGAGATCACGTCCTTCACCATGAACACCCTCGAGGGTCTCGGCTGGGTGATCAACATAGAGAAATCCTCCTTGGTTCCGAGCCAGGTAGTCACCTACCTGGGAGCAGTGATAGACTTCCGATCCGGTCTAGCAACTCCGTCGCCAGAACAAGTACTCTCCCTTCTGGAGATGGCCAGTCATCTCAGCTCACTCGACAAAGCTCCAGCCAGACTCTGGCTTCGTCTGCTGGGCCTCATGGCCAGCATGGTCGACGTCATACCGTATTGCCGCCTCTTCATGAGACCAATCCAGATTCACCTGCTCAAACACTTCTCTCCTTCGACCAGCTCTCTGGCCAAGAAGGTTCCGGTTTCGACGGACGTCCGGCAGCACCTCTCCTGGTGGACGCTTCAACGCAATATCACTTCAGGGAGACCATTCAGGGAGTCCAGGCCCAAGGCAACGATCCTGACGGACGCCTCCAACGCAGTAATCTTGCTAGTAGCCCCCTGCTGGCCCAACCAGCCGTGGTTTCCGCTTCTTCTGGAGATGTTGATAGACCAACCCTTCAGGTTCCCGCTCAGGAGCAGCCTCCTAACCCAGGCCTGAGGAAAAATCTGGCACCAGCGCCTCCAGCACCTCAGGCTGACAGCCTGGAAACTCTCATCGGACGTTTCACTAGTAAGGGCCTTTCACTGGAGGCTGAGGTCATTGCAGCGGGTTCCCGACGATCCTCAACCCTTTCCACTTACGACTCGAGACTTGTCAGGTTCAGGGAATGGATGTCGCTCCGAGATTTCGATCCCCTGGAAGCTCCTGTAGAGGCAGTTGCAGATTTTCTCCTCATGCTGTTCAAGGAAGGGAAACAAGTGAGCACTATCAGAAACTACCGTTCAGCGATTGCTTCCGTGCATAAGGGGTTCCAGGACGGCTCAACTATTGGTTCCAACGAGGCCCTTTCTCACCTCTTAACGGGCATGTTCAACCAGAGGCCCCCTAGGAAACGCCTGGTTCCTTCGTGGTCGATAAACGACGTCCTGTCGGTACTATCTAAGCCGCCTTATGAGCCTCTCCACAACACAACATTGGAACTACTGACCTACAAGACCCTCTTTCTCATCGCCGCAGCGTCGGCCAGAAGACGAAGCGAACTTCATGCCCTGACCACTCAAGAAGGGTTTATCCGCTTCAGCCAAGACGGCGTCTTCCTCCTACCGGATCCATCCTTCCTGACTAAGAACGAGACGGTTTCCTTCTCCCCAGCCAAGATCTACCTTCCAAACATCGCCTCGTCCTCCTCCGTGGCCGAGGATAGGAAAGTTTGCCCGGTCAGGGCCCTGAAATGGTACTTAGAGAGGACAAAGCCAATTAGGAAGTCGAAGACCCTGTTTCTGATTCCCAGATCTCCTTACAACCCGGCTTCAAAGGACACCTTGTCAAGGTGGTTAGTCAACCTGGTCCTGCCTCACTCCTCCTCGGAGGACAACGTGCATGCCCACCAACTCCGGGCCCACGCCTCATCGAGAGCTTGGTTTAGAGGGGTTCCATTGGTCGACATCCTCCGGGCAGCAGCTTGGAAAACACCGTCTACCTTCGTCGCCTGCTACCTGACCAACGTGGTCTCTCAAGAAGGGGGCTTCGCTAGAGCTGTCCTAGGGGTTCCAGACCGTCGTCGTCCGGACCTCCCGCCTGCCGCTCGGTGCTAATCTGGATACATAGGTCAATAGGAGGTAGGGAGGAGCGAAATAGACTCCCCAAAACTCCCTGGTTTGGGAGTCTATGAGCTCCGATACCTACCTCCTATTCACCTTCCGCCTCCCGACCCCTAGGACTCCGACGGGTCTCTCCTGCGGCCATCTCCAGCTCCAATGACGTCGGTACAAGACTTTGCCGGCCCCTGGTCGGCCGCCGAAGGTGAGACTGGGCCTTTCGGTCCTTTTTCTTTTTGTGTAGCTTAAGCTCTTTAAGGGGGTAATTCTTTTGTGTGTGTGTGTTTGTCTTTTTCCCGTGGGGCTAGGTCCCACGGGTCGGCCAAAACGTAGAAGGAAGTAGCTAGGGTATAGCGCGCCCTCATTAGGTAGGGGTTACCACGGTGTTATTAGGTTTTTGCCAGACGGTTATTGCGGGCAATAACGATATACATAGGTCAATAGGAGGTAGGTATCGGAGCTCATAGACTCCCAAACCAGGGAGTTTTGGGGATTATGGAGCCCTGCTAATTGAAAAACATTGCAAAGCAATGTCAATGTGAAAAAAGGCCTTACATTTCAGCAGCAAGGAATCACTAAGCCTTTTGGCTTTCTGGTTTTAGGAAGGTTTTTAGTGGATGGGGAGAGGTAATTTCCCTGGAATGCTGGGTGTCACTATCAGCATCACCCACCATAGCTATATAACCCTGATAGTTGCATTGAATCTGGATTTGTGGTTTTCGAGATATTAGAAGATAAAGTCACCACATGTTCAACCTCAAGTGAACTTGAAGCAAGCTGTGATATCGTACATTCATGGTCCCTTTTTACAACTATTGGATTCAAACCTTAAATTTTGAAGCATGTGAGTGTGATTGTACACCATCACTGTCCTCAAGTAATTGTGTGGAGCTTAAATTTTAGCACACCTATAGATAAAGAAGGGAACTCATATAAATCTACAAAAGTTCAATAAAACAGCATTATTACCTACCACACCCCTTAATATCCTGAGGAGTGCGATTCGTAGCACACCTAGAAAATGTAAAACTCAAGGTCTGATGCTTTTGGGCCAATCTTCTCTATGGTAATCTCATATTTATATGCATAAATGCATGAGAAGCATGGGAATTTTACAAAACATTTTGTGTGGTAAGCTGATATTCCTATCAACTTTAAGGTCAGCATATACTTCAACAGATTAAAAAAGGACAAAAGTTAGTTAGTAGGATGGTATTTAATGACACACCAACACGAACTTGTCATATAGTGCGAGGCAAGTCTATAAGTTCAAAGTTTTAATCTATAATATTCCAGTATGGTTCAAGTTCAAATTTGGTTTCCCTTAAGTCAACTCTGAGCATATTGTACAACCCCCAGCCCACAGGAGGCAAAAAGGACTAGAGCAACCAATGATCATCAGTATAAATGAAATATTAAACATAACCCCTGCTTGCTTCAGGCTCTACAGTTAACAAATATTTTAAAATTTACTCCTAAATATCTCAAGAAGGAACTGAATTGAAATCACCGGAGATAGTTAGGTAGTTACATGGAGTTTTATGCCTTAGTATTCAACCTATTGGTGCAAGTCGATCCGGCCATATGGCCTTATTCCAGTTGTGTTTCACTGGCTAGTTTTCGCTGTTCCATTGCTTAATATGCGGAGCATTGCGCACAACGACAGTAGGTTCCATTTTTAGAGTCTTTGGTATGACTTGACCTGGAGAAATCACCTGATTGCTAAAATCTAATGCCTTTACCTATCATTAATAATGCTTTTGAGTTTTTCCCTTTTAATCCATCATTCCTAAAACCAAATTTAACTACATTTTGATTATGTTGATATATTCACATAATTGTATCTTTTATGGAAGTGCACACTTTCATTATATTCTGCTACCAAAACTCAAACATTACCATGCACTTTAATTTGTATTCTCATTTCTTGAATCTTGTTGGAAATTGCCTAGGAAGTGTGAACTTTGTCCAAGCATCCAATTTGTTAATGCAAATTTTTCATCTCTTTTGATCTTCAGTCCATTAGTCTTGTACATGGGAAAGCTTTAAGAGATAATTATTTTGCAAACCAAAGAAGGGAAATGAATCTGATGCTGTAAGTGTAATCTTTTGACACTGTACTAGAGTAGGTGCCAAAAAGTTAAAGAGACCCTGTTAATGCGGCAAATGTTAAAGGGAATATGGAGAACTATAACTTGAGTATCCATAGCTTTCCTTTCTTCTAGTTTACTGTACATCATGTTTCTTTCATGGCAAGTATTGTAAAAAAAAAAAAAAAAGATGGAGTTTCGGTCTCTCACTACCATACGTCCACCCCATCGTGCTGATAACTTGCCAAAGAATTACCACAGGGGAGTAGGGTTGCATGATGTAATGTAAATAGTGTAGTAGTTAAGTATCAGGCTTTTAGATCCCCAAACCAGGAGTTTGGGAGAATTTTATTATCACCAGAATTCAAACAAAGGAATAAGAGGTGTGTTGGCTCAGCAAGGACATGTAGACAACAGTGTGAGGGGGTAGTAGAGAATTACGGACAAAAATTGCCAATCAAATTTTTCTCAAAACATAGCTAGATCTCTCACAATTCCTTCTGCCTTGTTTTCAAGTATCTTCTTGGCATTTCAGGACATAAATATTGCATATTCAGTGTGTATATTGTAACTCTTTATAAACTTCATACTTGAGTGAGAAACAGGCCTCGTGCTCTAGCACACCATCACTCACCTCAAATCATGTGTGGAGTGTGATTTTTTGCATACCTAAGTGATGAATTGGAGCTATTTGACTTAAATAAAAGAGCACACCTGCCACACTCCCTAATTTTCTGAGGAATGTGATTTGTAGCACACCTGGAGAGTGTAAAACTCAAGGCCTGTAGAAAAACATTGTCACTTGATACTCAAGAACCAATTTTTAAATAGGATAGTCTGCTATAGTAATCCAAAATAGGGTGACAACTTTCTCCCTTTAAGGAGAGAGAATTGAAACTGAGATGAGAAGATTTGCCCTTCAAGTTTGATAATTGGTTAAGTTTAATTTTTAATTTGGACCATCTGAAAGTGCTTGGATAGGGCAAAATTTCATTTCAGATAATACACATCTCCAAATAGCCCAAATAGGATTGTGGGTACATAGGCTATAACAAGTTGTGTTGTTTTTCGCCATAGTAAAATACCATTGACGGAAAAAAAAAAATGTCCGGTGATCCTTTGTAAATTTTGCTATTTGGAAAAACGTCTATCTCAAGGTCATCCTTACAGTTTGGAAAATCGGGGATCTACAAATTGGGACACTAAGTTTGGTATCAAATTGGAGACCATGGTATAACTGCATGTAACAATTTATATTGTCCCTCGATCCTGACCTGCTAATTTGCATTGTGGAACCCTTCTTACTGTCCTGCTCTTAACAAAACTTGTACGGTATGTGGTAAGCTAAAAAATTGAGGTGGTGCCCTTTTGGCTTTCTCTCGATCCATTCCATCATGCTGTTGACTCTCCAAAGAGTTAATACAGGTACTGTAAGTATAAGGTTACATAATGTAAATATATAAATAAGGTACCCCACCAGAAAAGTGGGGAGAATCCAGACTGGTAGATTTCCAACCTCCAAGATTTGGTTAGTTTATAGCAGTTTTCACCTAGTGAGATTTTTTGCAAATTTTAAGTCAATGAATTTTTACGCTTGCGAATCACTTAGTCTTTTCGATCCTTACCAACCTCCTGTCACCCTGTGTTAGGGGAAACTAGGTTGACATAAACAACACTGATAGGAGTTAGGTACACATGGTACCTCACAGAATCCCAAACCATGGAATTAAGGGAAAGTTAAATATATTTATTTCTCTTGTTTTGCAAAGTTTAAATGCATAAACTTTAATAATTTACTTTGCCCCTTATACCTCGATCTTACTTACATCTTAGTGGTAAAAAGTGTTGAGGCTCATAAATGTCAAAACCAGAGAATAATGAAAATTTTTCAGCAAGGTTTTAGCTTTATATAGTACACAGAGTCAGTCCTACTGTAACACAGATCAGTGTATCCTTGTATAGTAGATACTCTGGAGCATTATGACCACAGCAGGTAATGTTAGAGGATTAGATCAATACTGTATTGTAGCCATGTCCATCTCGTGTGTTACATCATTTTATCACTCCATTAGGCAGGCATCCTATTTCCAAGTTTGCTCATTTTCCAGGCATCCTTTAAGCAGTTGAAGAGACATGGCGACTTAAGTTCCTTTAATCAAGTATGCATACTCAAAAATCGATAATGTAGCTTGTACTTGATGAGACTAGTAAAAAGCTGGTGAAGTTGTTCTTCTCGTATTCTTATCGAATGCTAAAGGTTTGGTCTAGCCTAAATTTGCTTAATTGAAAGATATTACATGAAATCTAGCAGCTGGGTCATTTGGCAGAGGGAGAATTATTTCCAAGAGTGGATGCTTTGGTAATTAATTAGGTTCGAGGAGGTCTTCTAAAACTTTCTTTTCTTTCGAGGAAGACTTTATTGACATCTGCATATCCCCATCAAAGGGTGCTCATGTTTCAGCAATCTTTCAACCATCTGTTTCCAAACCTGCAAAATCCTCAATGGTTACAGCAATTTTGATTGGAGGTTCTAAGAATTTTTTGTCTGAAATTTTAATCATATTTGCCTGAATATGCAATTTTTTTGCCTGAAAAGGGCATTTTTTTCAGCAATAAACATATAGATGAATCTGAACAGTGCTAGTATATAGTGACTTTAGTCAGCCATTAGTGGGGTCCAGTAGCCTTAAATTGTCTTAATTAATTGTCTAAAGGTTATTTCAAACCCTCATATACAATGAAATTGAAGGAACCAAGAGGCATTTCAGTGTACAAACATCCATGGTACTTGTAAGCAACTAAACTGAAAGATGAAAAGGTGATAGACCCCAGTTATGGCTGATTAAAATCAGGCCATCACTTGCTCTCCGGATTTGTCTATAGACAGGTCGGTTTGGACAGGAGAACCCAGCTTGTCCAAACAGCTGGTTATAAAGTTGAGAATATCGTGGGATTGACATGTGTATGAGGTAGAAGACTTCAAATGTTCAACAATCCTTGCAGGTTTCTAGTTTTGAATTCCAAAATATGAGTATCTAAGGTATATCACCCCTTCTCACCTCCTCTTTAGATTATGTAACTCTACTTACCTGTGGTAGTCCTTTGGCAAGTTTGTAGCCCGAGAGAGTGACTATATTGAAAATATGATACCCCCCCCCCTCCCCATTCTTACTAGCCACTGAGGAACTTTTATAAGTGGTTCCATCCTTTGGTTCAAAGAATTTTTCAGCATGTGGATACCTTTCCAATCGTCGTTACTCATGTTTTTCCAGCATGGGTACTAAGATAATATGTTTGTTAACTGACACTGCCCCCTATTTACCTATGTCACCCTTTATTGCTTGCAGTTTAGACACATGGTTAAAAATGTAAAATTTCCTTACTCCTCCTGATGTACATTTCCATGTACAAAAGCAGTAAATTCCTTCTAATTCCCTATAGACGAATCCGATTTGCGCTTGTTTTTAGTGACTGTGTGCAGCCATTAGTGGGGTCCATCAGCCTTGTATGGCCTTTATATATCGTCTAAATGAGTTTAAAACCCTCATATTCATTGAAATTTAAGGAATTTAGATACATTGTAGTGTAAAACAATCCATGATAGAGGTAAGCAGGGAAATCGAAAGATTAAAAGGTGATGGACCCCAGTTATGGCCAACTGAAATCAGACCATCATTTGCTGTCCGGATTCATCTATAATTCCTTGCAAATGCCAATATCTTCTGAGAAGGAGCCTTCCACCTTCCCCAATTTTGTCGTCCACAGGTACTGTAGGCTACGCATCCATTGCAAACTTGCAGTCTGTATGTTAGATTTATGGGTAGTCAAGCTGCTCTGTAGACCCTTAACCCTTTACCGTTGTTTGGGTCCTTTTGGACCCATACGGAGAGCGCGGCTGGCACCCATCTTTACTGTTTCACGCGGAGCTCGAAACTGCGAGTAGCTACCCGAAAATTCGGCCACAACAACGAGAGAGACAAAAGTTTAAGGTCACGGGGTCAATGGCCTACGGAAGCTGATGCGGGGGGTGCTACGTCCGCTTTTCCACCCACTCCCGAGGCGCGCAAATATGCCCCGATTGGAGCACAACGGTAAAGGGTTAATTCAAAGTGTCTGCAGCACGGGTCGGTGCACACACACATAGAGGGCGGCATCAGCTTTGCAGTAAACACACTCCACAGGCTTATTTTAACCCTTTACCGTTGTTTGGGTCCTTTTGGACCCATACGGAGAGCGCGGCTGGCACCCATCTTTACTGTTTCACGCGGAGCTCGAAACTGCGAGTAGCTACCCGAAAATTCGGCCACAACAACGAGAGAGACAAAAGTTTAAGGTCACGGGGTCAATGGCCTACGGAAGCGGATGCGGGGGGTGCTACGTCCGCTTTTCCACCCACTCCGGAGGCGCGCAAATATGCCCCGATTGGAGCACAACGGTAAAGGGTTAATTCAAAGTGTCTGCAGCACGGGTCGGTGCACACACACATAGAGGGCGGCATCAGCTTTGCAGTAAACACACTTCACAGGCTTATTTTAACCCTTTACCGTTGTTTGGGTCCTTTTGGACCCATACGGAGAGCGCGGCTGGCACCCATCTTTACTGTTTCACGCGGAGCTCGAAACTGCGAGTAGCTACCTGAAAATTCGGCCACAACAACGAGAGAGACAAAAGTTTAAGGTCACGGGGTCAATGGCCTACGGAAGCTGATGCGGGGGGTGCTACGTCCGCTTTTCCACCCACTCCCGAGGCGCGCAAATATGCCCCGATTGGAGCACAACGGTAAAGGGTTAATTCAAAGTGTCTGCAGCACGGGTCGGTGCACACACACATAGAGAGCGGCATCAGCTTTGCAGTAAACACACTCCACAGGCTTATTTTAACCCTTTACCGTTGTTTGGGTCCTTTTGGACCCATACGGAGAGCGCGGCTGGCACCCATCTTTACTGTTTCACGCGGAGCTCGAAACTGCGAGTAGCTACCCGAAAATTCGGCCACAACAACGAGAGAGACAAAAGTTTAAGGTCACGGGGTCAATGGCCTACGGAAGCTGATGCGGGGGGTGCTACGTCCGCTTTTCCACCCACTCCCGAGGCGCGCAAATATGCCCCGATTGGAGCACAACGGTAAAAGGTTAAACTGATAAATTCCAATTGGCAATTACAAGGATTAAAGATGTAAATTTTGGTATCATTTTTTTGTCAATGGCACATTACTATTGACAAATCCGGACAGCTAGTGATGGTCTGTATTTAGTCGGCCATAACTGGAGTCTACAGTATCACCTTTTAATCTTTTATTAATTTCCTAGCTTACCTGTATTATGGATGGATGTACACAAAATTGTGTATTGGTTCCCTTAATTTTACTGAATATGAGGGTTTGAAATTCATGAAGACAATAAATGAAGACAATTCAAGTTCAGTGGAACCCACTAATGGCTGCCTACATTCACTAAACACAAGGGCTGATCAGATTTGTCTATAGCAGCAAGTTATGCATACTACAACTTCATTCCCCAGTTCCTTTTTAATTTTTACTCGGAAAAGGGATCATCATAGTCTTGGCTCAATTAAGTGGCCAATTCACTTTGCAGGCATATACTTACCCCTTGGTGTATCTAAATTGCATATATTCTCATGCTCTGAGCCCTGCTTGGAGAAGTTCTAATACCGTGAGTTACTGAACTGGTCTTGGTTGAAGTTTTTCACTGTGTTCTCTGACAGATTTCATGCTAACTGCTTATTATTATCTTGTAATATGGTTTCTAAGTCCCTTAGGCATGCATAACCATAGATTGGCATGGATTAAGAGATGTACATACAAACTTTCATTTCATGTTGCATAGAATGTCTTTTCTAGAAATGTGATGTTTGCTAGCTGGCTACGAGTTTGTGCCAACAAAATATTGATCCTGGAATTTTATCCTTGTGTTGGAGTGGATTTAATCCCGGCTTCATTCCTTATAGATGCAGAATTGTATTTCAGAGAAACATGGAAGAATAAGTTCCAGGAAAAGATAATTTATATAAATACATTTCTGTAATGTAATCCAAGTTCTGCAATGATTACTTTCAATAATTTGACCTGTTGATTTGTAGCAGAGAGCTTGGTTGAAGATGAAAATGATTAAAGGAGAAGGCAACCCTAGCTTTTTCTGCCTACAGACTACCATTTTAATGTTTGCTCTTTCCAAAAGAAGCACAAAGAAGTTTTTGAAGTATTCATTTCAGCCTTAAAAATTGATTTTTAAGAAGCTACTGGTCCGCGCCATTGTTTTTTGAAATTTACCAGTTCCCGGATGTTCAATGACGAAAGCGAGCCACATATCATATTTCAACAGAAAAGTTACCAACCCGCATGAACTATCTATAATTGCACATATACTGCATAACACATCTTCTGAATTCCCCTTGAAAAAGGAGATAAAATTCCTAATGTCTGAATAAAATTATTTTCATCATACAATAATAAAGTAAAATGAAAAACAGGTTTTTAACAAGAGCATGAAAAAATAGTTTGCGTAATTGGCAACACCATCGCACCGCTGTCTGTCACCATACACTTTGCCTGTACCCTTACAGTTCGGGTAACCCTGATGAAAGGAAATAACTGTATGTAGAGAACTGCAAACACGTTCTCATGGCAGAGTGACCTTGACTAACATACAGTTAACTGTTGTGCAGTGTCCAGTGACTCCAGTGTGAAAACACTGTGCACGGAATTTAACATTACAACTTACGAGCAGGATGTACTCGAACTCTTTGTCGTACACTCTCCCGCTAAACATGGACTATAGGACGGGAACGTTTGTATAGAAAGATGGAATCAAACGGTATCTTTGGTAGCCTGAGTATTCAGAGAATAAAGAAAGAAAACAGGACAAAGTGGCAGTCGGCGGGATCTCTTATGAAGGTTCTAGCATGTGGCTAGTACGCTTAGCACTTGTACCAGTTTTGACACTAGTCGGAACCTGTATAATCTTGTCTGTTTTCTACGCAAATAGCGAGTGAGCTAACAGTATCTTGGGGAAGTGCTTTTGAGAAAGATACCAGAATAGTCCCTATGCGGATTTTTTGACTGCCGATATTTGTTCAGTTGAGGCAAAGAAGAGAAGACTGAGTGAACATAACGACAAGGTAGGCAGTTTGCAATTCTTACTGTAGCGAAACAGCAATCGCCAGCTTCATTAGGCGTAGTGAGGTCCTAACAATCTTTTGAGATTGCCAAAGCTGTCGGCAATGCTACCTAGTCCTCCTAAACATATTTTCAAGGCTAGGATGGGTATATGCAGACTGTATTGCCCCTGGGAAGGCTCAGACCCTTTTTTATACATCCCTTCAGTTTGTGGAATGGTGTACACGCCATGTGCAATGAATGGGAAATCGTATAACTTACGATGTGGCTCGTTTACGTCATATTAAAGCGCCCTCTTTTTTTGAAAACCAGAAAATGGCTACGAACATCATGGGGATTTATTAGGGAAGAAAAATAATTGAAAAATTCATAAAAATTTGGAACTATGCTGATTCGATTAGCTTTTTTCAGAAAATGTGTGAGAATTGTGGTCTCTACTAGCTGATAGGTGTAAAATCCGTTGGTTGCCTTCTCCTTTAAGTTTTTATTGCATAAACTTGAAAGAAAAGGGGAAAATTTCTCTAATTTGTTGCTCCAGGTTACTGATATTTCAAAGGTTTCATCATTATTATACTTGCAGGCAATTAAGAAGCTAGGATTCAAGTAGTTAGGGGCATTGCCTCCTGGATCTCATAACATTATTGGAACTGAAGCAGCGTGCATCACAACTCGCAACAGCTTTCCAAATACTTGTAGCATTTCAAAGGCAGGCAAAATGAGTTACTGTGTCTGCATGGAGGAAAAAAAAATCAGGGACAAAAATTATTTGCAGTTTCAGAGGGCAATTTCTTGTCATCTGTGACAGTATCATCTCTCCCAACTGTGTTGGTGTGTTAATTGTTAAATCTCATCTAACCAGCTTAAACTCGCTCAACTTTGCAATTTATTGTTCCTCTCATACAGCAACTGTATAAAGCACCATCTTGTTCAGTCACAAATTTTTTTTTTTTGTGCCTAATGTCATGTCCTGGTAAGCATACAAGCTATGATCCAAGTACTCTCTTTGCATTCAATTAGTTGAATGTAAAATACTCTGCATCTTTTGAATTTTCAAATTTTGATGTCAATCAAAGAGCATTAACCATCTTAGAATTTTTTAACCTTTCACTAAAAATGTTATTTTGACGTCAAAAGCAGAATTTTCCAAGAATTTCCAAGGTTGCCATCTTGGGTCACATACAGGTTAACATGCAGGCTTGAACATAAACTCCTTTTTCCTACACATGACCTAACACCTTTGGAGCAGAATATCATCAAAATCTCAATGCATTTTTGCACTCTGCTTTTTTTTTTTTTAAATTTGTTTTCTCTAAATTCTTACTGTAGAAGAAACTCTTATTGAAGCCTGTACAAGTAAATTTTTAATGGAGCTGATATATGTGAGATCTTTTGTTCTGGATGGCCCCATTGAAATTTACAGCCAGTAAAAGGTCCTGTTTTGATATATTTACGGTGAATCTTAATGTCATGTAAACCCAAGCATGATAGCCTGTAAAGTTCAACTTGTCTTCATCGTTCAATGAATTTTACATATAATTGACTTTCTGGCTGTGAACATTTGAACTCACTGTGTTTTATGATGTTAAGTTTATTTACTCAAAAGATTATTATTTAAATGTCATCCGTATGTAATTTACCTTTCTTGTACAGTTCCCCTTATGTCTAAGAGGCAATTAAAAACAAAGAAGTGGATGTAGGTTTCATATAAATACATAGAAATCACATCCTAAAGTCAGCTCTGTGGACTCTTGAACAGGTTTATGACACTTATTCTGTCATTGAAGAGGTATTTTTCAGAGTAGCCTAAGGTTTAACTGACAAGAGATGGGACACTTTAAGTGTTCTAGCAATGATAAATCTTCCATCAATGCTGCCCTCTATAGACAAATCCGATTAGTGCTTGTTTTTAGTGACTGTAGGCAGCCATAAGTGGAGTCCATCAGCCTTAAATTGTCTTCATTTATTGTCTACGTGAATTTCAAATCCTCATACTCAGTGAAGTTGAGAAAATCAAGATACACTTTAGTGTACAACCATTCATGGAACGGGTAAGGAAGGAAATTTAAAGATTAAAGGTAATGGACCCTAGTAATATGGTGGACTTAAAGCAGACCTTCTTAATCTGTCCGGATTGGTCATATTAAAATACTATTCCATTTAAATAATGAATTGTAAATAGTGTATGGCTAGTGGTGTATTGGAGCAGTAGCATAGCATTATAAATTTTTCTCCCAAAATATTCACAGCACTTAATCTATTCTCTCTCCCATTTCACCTCACCTTACATAATTTTTTTCATTAACTTGACTGTTAAAAGGAATTATCATACATTATGTTAAATAGCCCTTACTAAAACTGCCTACCACTAAACAGCCTAAAACTTGACTTTTGGGTGGTAAGTCAGGTTTTTAATTGATTGTTAACACCCACAGTTAATGGCCAATCCAATGCTTACTGGGTTTTTATCATATTTTTTCGGAGATATTTAATTACCAACTTTAAAGCACTATGGATCTAATCGGCAAGTAATAATTACATTCAGACTGAATTTTTGGCTCTAAGTGGGACTAAAAAGAGCAAATATTACATGCATTTGTGCATGTAAAAGCCCTTTACAGTATTTTGAACACTCTTCCTTCCCTTACCGTTATCATACAGTAATACATGCATGCCCCTGGTATGTTTTTTTTCTTTTAGAAAATCTATTCCCTGGGTACGGTTGTTTCAATTGTACAAGCATTTTCGAAATGGACACAAACATTTGAACAGTCACTGAAGTGTCCTCATGTCATCCTATTCCTGCTTGACAGGTTTGCCTTTGTTCTTTGCGCATTTTCTTCCCCAACTTGCTGTAACATTCCCCTGCTTTGTAAGATCAAAAAGTGATGAAGCATACTGCTGTAAACTTTAAGCTACATATCTCCACAATATCAGCGGTATAATTGACCTGTAAATACCATCGCCTGGAGGTCCTATTATATCTGCGGCAGATAAAAATGGTTATGTTAGCTTGAGAGAGATACCGTATGATCAGATCAGAGTGGATAGAATTAAAGTTGGCCTGCCCGTTGGGCTTTGGTTGGCTCTCATGCGGGTACTTTAGAGAGATGTAGGTCAGTGATGACTTGAAAATGGGAATGAATAGTGTAGGTGTGCTGATATTTTTTCAGGAGGAGAAAACTGAGCGAAGACAAGGGGGAAATATTTCAGATTGGCCATAAATGAAATAGAACCTAGTGACGCATAAAATATTAAAGTTGTGAAGAGTTAAAATGAATGGAAAGGCTAAGCTAAGTGGCTTTGGTGTGACTGAAATTTCGTGTTACATTTAATTAAGTTAAAAAATACATTGTGAAAAAAAGGCAGACATTTAAGGCTCTAATTCTAGAATGGTTTTGAAATGGGCCCCACAGCAAAATTCAAAGGGAAATATCGCATTGAGCATGTACCCATATTTCATACAAGGAAAATAGCTTTAATCTGAATTAACTATGTGAGTATACAAGAAACAACCTCCATCTCTCAAAATGTTACACAATGGAAGAGTTCAATAGGGAAGCTAAACTACATCATTAAAACTTTTGAAAAACTGAATGTCTGTCTGTGTGGAATTTAAGAAAAAATGTCTGCTCTGTGTTGACTGGTCTATCATTCTGTGTCCTTTCATGTTACTTTTTAATGGGTTACTTTTTTCTGTAAAAGAGACACAACATCTTCTTTTTGGAATATTAGCGTCTATTGTTTTCTGGCAATTATGTCTGCTATTTTGGGTCTCAATTCTTGTGTGTTGTATATTTAATGGAAGTAACTTATTTAGAGGTTGTAGATGTATGTGGTTAACCTGAACAGGTAATTTACTGTAATGACCTCCTCTGCAAAATTCTTAATTTCTGTAGCAAGCTTTGATATGTTCAAACAACAAGGTTTCTGCTGCTTATTGGATGAGACATTTTGCCGTAAATATATTCATTTGAATTGCAACAAAAGGTATTGAAGGTTATTGGGTTACTGATGACTTGATCATCCTTTTGGGTGCAATTAAGGTTCTGTTATGGACTTGGACACAAAGAACAGCTAGACTCATTAAACAAAGGAGGACAGTCTTTTTTATGGAAACTTCTTTTTATATACGATAGCAATGTTGCTCATTATTTTAATCGAGCTTAATTTCTTACTAAATTTGAGGGGAGAAGAATTAATAAGTTGGTTAGTTTAGTAAGATGGAGTTTTATTGCTAAGTTTGTAACCAATTGGTTAAAATCAGAGCATGCTACAGCCTCCTTTTCCAGTTGTGGTTCTTTGGTCTATTTTCTCTATTCCAGAGCTTTATGCTGCACACTGCACAGATCAAAGAGACAGCCCATACAATTTACACAAATGAGAGCCTTCAACTGTGTTTATACTAGTCCTTTGGTCATCTTGCCTAGATGGCCATTTGTGCAATAAAAGTTTTCAACACTGTTTTTCAATACCCATGGTTATTTGATTTATGGTGAGACATGTTTATCTTCCTTTGGATGGCCATTCTGACAATGGCAGCCTCTTGTGTTTTTAATGACATGGACACTATATGTAGCTGTTGCTTATATATTGGTTTGCATGCCAGCGTAACATCATCTTATTTGGCAGGTCATTTCTGCTAGCTGGAATTGAGATTTTATGAAGTAGCTATGTATTTTTGCTATGTATTTTTATCTGGAATGCAATAAAACTGGTAATACCTGTATCTGACGTTTGTGGGACATAAAGTTAAGGAAATAGAGAAAAACCTCGTGAATAATTGAGAATTCAGTCTTACTGTTTAAGCCTGTTTCCAATGAACAAGATAAACATACCATCAGAGGGTTTTGCATAAATTAGAGCCTTTATTTTCTTCATCGCTTGAACTTAAAAACTTGACCAAACCTGAGAGGGAGATACTCTGTGTTAGTAATTTTGGTAAGTATACATAGCAGTGCAGGTAAGCCCAGTTAAATAGTAAGTGGATAACACAAACACTGCATCATTTTCTGATAAAAAAGAATTTAAGTATTTGCACCAGGCTTCCTTAATTAAAGTTTCTGGAGCACCACATTGCTAAATGTTACTGATATAATGCCCTACTGATCACTGCCCTGGGCGAGGGGTATATGGGGAGGGGGTGTCACCTCTTTTTGAAAATTCTTTGCTTTTAAGAAAGGGGCTTACCTACGTGCAAAATGGTACAACGTTTGTTCGATTTTCCCGGCCAGACTTTTTCACAAACTTAACACGCACTGACTACAATGAATGTAAACAATTATGGTGATTTTAGTCTTGTCGCCAATTGTGACAAGAAATAGGACATGGTAGTATCCTTGTTAGTATGTGAAGTCAGTCTGTGGGAAGTACTTCATTTATTTAAAGAACCTTTTTTTTTTAGACCGAACAATTCTTGTCAAAAAAGTTACAAATAAGTTAAATTTTTCAATATTCTCCCAGGAATTTTTTGCGCCACTCCAAACCACGTCGCCCGCCACAAGTGGCGCACATGCTGCCATTTGAGGAAGCCTGATATACACCTTGTGTACTAAAAGATGCAAGTGAGTCCAAATGCGTACTAAGTGGATAGCACAAACACTGCATCATTTTTCTGGTAAAAAGATTGAGTATTTACATCTCGTGTACTAAAAGATGAAATTAATGATAAAAAAAAGTCTCTGAGAGAAGAATTTAGATAAAAACAGTATTTGAATAAATGTTCAACTACCAAGTCCATTGGAAAGGTGAAACAAATATGTGAACATGGCAGTAATTTTAAATGGAATAAGAAAAACAAACCAGTGATCTTGGACTGGAAAAAAGACTTTACTTGAACCAACTTGTTGGAAACTGGGCCTTAAAATTCCATCTAACCTAAGTTAACCTACTGAATATACTCTTACTTACCTTACCTTTAACTATTGTACAGTCCCATCTACTGGTGGTGAAACTCGAGCCTGGTGGTGCTGTACTCTCTCCATTAATACTATAAGCATTGGGAAAACAAGTCACAGTATAGTTTCCCTATCAGGAAAGTACTAAAAACATGAGGTCCATTATGGTCCTCACCTACTCTTTACCTCCTATCACCCTATGTATACCATTTATACTTACCATCTGGCAGACTAGTACTGTGGTATACCCAACTAACAGAGGGCGCCATTCACCCTACAGCTTGCTACTCCATTTTGCCTAAGGGATATTTGGAGATTTTATTTTAAGGGAATAGGTAGTCATCCTAAAAAGGAGAATGAGCAGACTGTTGAGAAATTCCCCATATTTTGCCTCTATAGGCTCTAAAAATGCTTTTTAAGATGACATATGATAAAGAAATGACACAGCATGATGCTAATCTCTTCATATGCCTCCTTATCTGTAGACTGTAATCACTACTTATCTGCAGTAAGTCCCTGGTAAGCTTTTAAGATGCACAGTGAAACTGAACACCTACAGAGGGTGCCTCATTTAGTCCTCTTCCTGCTTGCGTAGCTGTCAAGTGAAATTTAACACAAATAAGGAACAAAAATGAAAGTCTGTTATTGAAATGAGCCATTCCTGAAGTAGAATAATGGGGTTCACCGATTCAAATTAAGAGCGTATTGCATTTTTCCTTTAAAAGGCAACAACGGTCAAACCAAACCTGTTTTAAAAGAACTGTTGATTCTCATTAATATTTCCTTATTTTTCCCTATGCCTTTCCCTATGCCCCTTGCTTTTTCATTTCAAGACTTGAATATCACATATTGAAGGTAATGAGTTACACTACATAAGTATCACAATATTCAGTAAATGTACAGTCACATGACAGTCAAGAGCCATACATGGAAGAGAATACACTACCAGACTATCACAAGGAGGGGGGGGGGGTAGGGAGGGAGGCTGCATTTTTCATTTTAAAGAGTTTCACTGTGTATTGAATATCATTATCCTGGTCATGAACAAAGCAAAAGTTTTACACTGTGGCATGTTGACACTGACACCAACACCCACATGGACACAATTATTTCCATCATCTTTCAGTCAATGGCACATAACAGTTCAATTTAAAAAATTGAATTACACATACCCTGTAATAAACGCCCCCGGGGCGTTACATTTTTGAAAAGGGGGGGGTGTTTATTTGAGGGTATATTGTAATAAAAAAATTAACTAATCGGCCTCGGTAAAAATCTGCCATTCAACCCATCATTACCACCGATTATTTGTAAACTGAAAACAGGGCACAAATATACTTGAAACTTGCTCTGAATTTCGTTAAAATTCCTGTGAATACCGTACTCAATCCTTCCCACCAAAACGGAATGCATTGATAAGCACAAACGTATAAATTATACCCCTGCCATGAGCGCGATCGTTTGTTATTTTCCCCATAACAATGTAGTATAACCTGGAATTGTATTCCTTGCAGTCTGGAAAAAGTGCCGCGTAAGTTGCTGTGCAATTTGTTCTGTACAAAAGCACAAGTACAGACTATCCACACTGCAGTGTTTGGCTGTATTTCCAAGTCCCAAAGCTTACCATGTATATCTGTGCACGTTTTGTACACGTAGCACCTGGAATCTTTGGAAGTTCGGTGGTTATTATCCTGCATAAATTAAGCCATTTCTCTCATTCCTTCCGTAATGTTATTTGCAGTGGGACTTATGAAATGTGAACGTCATCGCCAACGAAAACAGTGATGCACGTGGTCTCATGCAGGCTAGGCCTACTTCTTCGCCCACGCACTTATGTGCGTGTCCGTTTTTAATGCCAAACAAGGCATCATGTTTTGCTCGGTGACATCATATGCATACGATCCATTGCAAAATTTAAATTGCCCCTGCATCGTGATTGGTTCAAATGCGATGATTCTAGCCAGCCAATCACAACTCGCGCCATCGCCTATGTGATTTAGTGTGTGAAAATACTAAGCCTCGAGACGAATTTTTCTATTGAGTTTTTATGTGTTACCACGATCACATTTCCTATGCTGATATAACTAGCTGGCGCAGCCGGGCGAGCCCCATGCTAAATTCAACAAGAAACGAAATCACAAATCTCTGCGTACTTGGATTTTTCGGGGATCTCACTTGTGTGCATTTCAATTGCATTTCAATTGACGTAAGTTTTGGACAAGAAATGCTAAAAATTTACGGGGATATTTATATCCGTAAGGAGGGTACGTTAATTGGGTGCAATTGTTTTGCTGCCCCAGAACCGCTAAGATTATTATGATTGCGTATTTCTACATGGCCTCATTAAAGCTGGATTCTACAGTACATTAATGCAACTACAACCCAGTGCAGTAAAATACTGCAAATGTTCCGACATGATTGGGGAATGAAAACTAAACAGAGCATGATGTTTGCCTAAGAGCTAAATTATCAAAGGGTATGTGACATCGACTGAAAACAATCCTACTGTATTAACGATTGGTTTATATCTCCACATTTGAAAAGAAAATATTAGGCCTAAAAAAATGATATTCCATTCGCAAAACAAACGGAACTATTCCCAATATTTTCCAACTTGAACGATATGCACAAAGCAAAGGGCGCATATACTTTAGGGACAAACATGTGTTTTCCCTCTTTTTAATAATCGGTAATCGGCATCGGGCCGATTGTTAAATTAAATAATGATTATGCATAACCGGTCAAACACTAGCTTTATCTGTGGTTTGGGCCTGTAGTGCGGGAGGCCTTGGCCTACGCAGTTGTTAAAAATTTTGAGGGGGGCGTCTATTAGAGGGGGAGCGTTTATTACAGAATATACGGTATTTAAGTTTGTCTTAAATATATTCAATTATGATGGAGTTAGTAAGATGGAGTTTTACGGCCCAGTTTCCAACCTATTGGTTCAAGTCCATCTGGTCACTGTTTTTTTTCCAGTTGTGGCTCACTGGTTGTTTTCCCTACTGCATTGCTTATGCTGAGCACTATAAGCCCAATGGCAGTACTGTAGGTTCTGTTTTTAAAATCTTTGGTATGGGCCAGCCATGACTCACACTCCAAACCTCCTGACTTCAAGTCTGATGCTTTAACCACTTGACCAATTGTGATGGAAACAGGGAAAATGGTAGCATAATACTTGTATGGATTGTTTTCCCTTACATAAATATTTTTCCCAATGAAATTGAGAAAAAGTAGAATAGTAGTAAACACGCAGATATACTTCAGAAGAAGACGCTAGAAGAAAAGTTAGACCAAGTAAAGGCAAAGTTACTTATTTTGTTTACATATCTAAGTAATCATTTTTTATCTGTTGTTGAGTTGAAATTAGCTGCAAGTAGATTTGCTGCAGTGACTATACTTTTAAGGGAGAAAATCTTTTGAGAAGATGAAAACAGCGTCACAACAACATTTACATGGAAGATGCCAATTTTTGAAAAAAAAGGCAATCTTTCATGGAGATAATGTGCATTATGGGATAGCTAAGTTCATGGCGGCACATGGATTAGAAACTTTCAATAATGATGTTGATTACTGAAAGGAATATTAAACGATTTTGTTTGCTACACCCTTTTGTGGTACAGCTTTGCACTAAACTTTGTACGAGCTATAATTGGCTGGATTTACAGGAAAAGATTCAAACATTCCAACAGTATCAACTTTGAAGGACAAAGAGGACATTCAAGTATAGACCTTGTGCATATGATGTCACAGAGCAAAAAGTATGCCCTCACTTGGGAGCAAAACAAACCAACACTGACAAATGTAGACAGCTGATTTGTCAACCAGTCAAATATGTGCATAGTCTGCTACACGTGCACGGCAAATTCGTATGCGTGCAGCCACGTGTTCCATTGTTTTCAACTACGGATGACATCAGTGTGCCTTTAATGCACAAGGTCTATCAAGATAAATAAAAGGAATCTGCATCAGTGTCACATTTATGAGATAATGTTAATTACATTAATTACCATGGGCATCTGCAGGTAAGGGCAAAGGGGGCACTTGCCCCCCCCCTGGAAAATCAAAATTTTGAATAAAAGTATAAAAATCAAAGCACAAACCCTAACAAAACATGTTTTCCGAGTTTCTTTACCAAAAATAGGCTTTAGAAATGCCATTTCCGGCGATCTGGGTGGCATTTTGGGCTGAAATTTTCGCACGTTTCATGTCAATTCGTGGTGACTCGGAGGTTCTGCCCCGTCTAGAAATTTTGCCCCCCCCTGACTTTTTTTCTGCAGACGCCCATGTTAATTACATATGGTTTTGCTCGATTCCATGTTCCAATGTGGAGGTATTTTTTACAAAAATACTACAAAATTTTTAAATGAGATATCTTGATTGAGGAATTGCTACAGGGTTTGGAGGATGTAATATAGAATTTTTTTTCTCTTTTATATGAAACCTTAATTTGTAACCAGATATTTTTTTAACATTACTGGGTACTGGAGTACAATGTCAAACATTGTATGATTTTAGCATTCATACAGTAGGTGCAACTGCCATGAAATAATGTCCTCATATTTCCACCCATTTTGTTTGAGACAAAATTACTGTCTTATAGTATATTAATCTTGTAAAAGGTGGGTCCAAATTATTTACATTACAGCAGGGTTGGGTTTTTGCCGGAAAAAACCTGTTTTTTCCGGGACAGCGGTAAAAACTGGTAATAACTGGTAATAAGTGGTTATTACCGGTAAAAACTGGTAGAAACTGTAAAAAACTTCTCCCACAATCATAAGTGTGGGGTTGCTCTAGCCCATCACACATGATGAATAATTCAAATGAGACAGAGTTGTTTACATGACTTAAAGATTCTATTTTAACTTAAAAATTAAGCAATAAAACTTGCCAAAGCTAGAATGAAGCCTTAAAAATTAAAAGTGGTAAAACTTCAACTGCATACTAACAATAAAAGACTGAAAGTTAATGTTTTCTACAAAATTACTGGAATATCAAACAAGGTTTCACAAAATGAGGATAAATGAAATTGTTCATGTTTATTAAAGTGGTAAGCCTTCTTTAAAACTGTAAAAGGAATGGAAGGCTGTCATTTTTGGGGAAAACAAAGGTTGATATATATCTACATGTATAGCCAAAGTGGGCAAACGCACAATGCAACATATGGCATACAGACTTCTTTACAGTGATACAGTTTGTCTTAGCTCTCTCCTTGCATATATACAGTATCAGTACAGAACAGTATACAAAGCAATTTTGAAAAGAAATTTCTTTGCCTTAATGTTTAGCTCAGGACAATGTGAAAATTGATCATTCATATCACAGGTGAGAAAATAATGACATACAGTAAGATGTCAATCTTCATAACTAGATTTATACTTTATGGTACTGTATGGTGTCAGTGTAAATTTGGCAAAATGTGACACAAGTCACTAAAAATAATCCATCCAGACCCTTACATGGTAAATTTAATTGCCTAAAATGGTCAGTCTTGATGTAAAATAATGATTTTCATCCTTTAACCTTGAAAAAAGTAAGAAAAAATTGTTACTTAAAACATTTTATTCAATATAGCAGAATAGGTTTTTTCCGTTTTTTCCATTTTTCGGCAAAAACCTGTTTTTACCGGGACAGTTTTTACCGGTAAAAACCGCCTGTGGCAAAAACTGCCAACCCTGCATTACAGTAGTTATCACATTCAGCATCTTCTATGGTACAATGCAACCTACAAAAAAAAAAAACCTTGGGGGAAAAAAATGAATTTCTGCCTCAGACTTAAAGGGGAAGTTTAAAAAGCAAAAATTTCATTCATTCATACAGTCACACTCTGACAACAGGAGATTGTTTGGTTGTAAAATGTAAAGAAAAACAAAGATAGCTCATTAATGTGAGGATATGGTTTCATATTTGCTTCCTTCAAGTTCACTTTGTTTTTGTTGAAAATGTGACAACTTTCCCTGCTCCTGTCTTGAAAACCACATCTAAGATTTTGATGGAAATTTCACTGCAATGCATAAAAAAGTACCCCTCTTACATATCCATACTTAATTTTACCTTAGACCCTTCTTTTAAAGAAAAGTAAAGTCATTAACAACATTTTCCTCAATAAAGGAGGAAGCTGGAACCTTTTCGATCTTCTTCTTTAGGGTGAAAACCTGTTTTTGCCAGAACTGTAAAAACTGCCTTTGGCAATATTATTTCTGCATTATGAACTTCTATCTGGTATAGTCTTTCAGTAGATATTTGAAATACATCCCGTTCTCAAGCAATTAAAAAATGAATTTTAAAATTTGAGCAAACTGCAACCAACTCCTCCTAAAAGTTTCCAATATTCTAGTTGTAGTGTATATAGAAATGTCTTCCCCTAAAAAGAAAAAGATAGATCAGTATAAATAATTTGTTGTGGTTCCTGATAAAACTAAACATTACAATACGGATTGATGGTTTTTGTTATTCATGTTTTTATGAGAGTCTCTCTTTAGTAGGAGGCATTTATAATCATGTTTCTTTCATCCTTTTTATCCCAAAGATCTATATCTGTTATTTGTTTCATTTGTTTTCATTTATTAAGGCTGGTACAAGTTTAATGAGGAGCTTTGTAGATGTTGAGATAAAGTACTAAAATTGGTTATGAATTTTTAATATGGGTACCTTGGTGGCTGTGTAAGTCACGCAATCATTACATAAGACCTATATTAATACTGCAAACTTGTCGTTAGCACAGCCGCTGAGTTATTATTTATACTGATGTAAAATTAATAGTAGTACTGTGTGCTGGTGACAAAGCAAAGATGTGCGAGCACTTTTTGTCGCAGAATCAGGAAAAATCTGTAAAGATTGTGAAGTAAAGGCCTCTTTTTTGCCAGCAAATTTGGAGAAAAGAAAACATCCGCCTTTGTAGGATCCTGGTGATTTGTGACTGTATCTGCAGTTAAATGGAAGGATGTTGATTAACTGAATGCACAATTACTCAACTAAACATTTAGATTGGCTTTTACCTGTTTTATGTCCAGGACATTTGACAATTTGACAGGGAGAGCATGATGTATGTGGGAAGAAGAGGCTCAAATTCTAACATTTGTGAAAGTCGTGAAAAAGAGATTATACTAAAAAAAAGCCCAGAAGTAATACTAACTAAGGTTCTGGGGACAAATTATGTTGCTTTGTCTTTGGTTAGGCATTGTGACTAAGCTTACATATGTGATTTACTGTATAAAACTTTGTGCAATTACCTTTAAAAAGTGTTTAAGGTCACATCCATTTTTGATATTTTAGAGGGTACTTATTGTGAGCATTTTGGTGAAATTTGCATTGGAATCCGATGTGTGGTTATCAAGACATAAGCAGGTCCAGTAAAGTCGTCACATTTTACAAAAAAAAGTAAACTTGAGGCAAGCACAAATGACATCATATCCTCACATTAATGGGAAGTGTGTTGCTCAAAACAGTGTTTGTTTGTTATTTTGTTTTTCTCTGAACTTTACAACCAAGTTTCTCCCCAACAACCCTGTATTATAAGAAAGTAGTTGCATAAGTGGCACTTTTTACAGTGGAACTTTTCCTTCCCTACAGGGTTTGCCCTCTCCCTATTAACTTGAAGGTCAACACAACAGTCTGGAAAAAAGATGGGATTTCTTGTCAATGTAGAGAAGTGACATAAACTCTGTGGCCCTCAAGCTCACTTGGACCTCAAATCTAGTGACTTCATATACTGATCTCTAGAAGTTAGAGTTTTACGGCCCAGTTTCCAACCAACTGTTGTTTCAAGTCAAGCCAGCCACAGCCTTTTTTCTAGTTGTGGTTCTCTGGCTTGTTTTTCCTACTCTATTGCTTGTGCAGAGCATCACACACAACAGCAGTTGGTTCCATTTTTAGAGTCTTTGGTATAAATTGACCTGGGAATAGAACCCGGGCCTTCTGCATGAGAGGTGGATGCTCTTACCATTAGACCAAACACGCTGTCTACTAGAAATACATGTGTGATTTGAATGGAAGTTTGGTTCCTCTTTCACATGAAAAGTTTCTTAATCCCCCCTCTTGCAAAGTATGATGCAAAGTAATGTACAGTATCTTGAAACACATGATCCAACAAACATAATATTTGAAAAGCAGCATTTGATATTATGTGCTGGCAATTTTACTGTACCAATAAACTACTAGTGTGATGATTTTTGTTGCATACTGTAGATACATAGGCTTTGAGGAATTAACTGCCTTTTAGCTCACATATGTACTTACAGTACTTAGTTAATGTGTTTAAGGTTGTTAAATGTGACAGGTGGCATCAACTTTTCACCAATAGTTTTCTTCTTTCCTTATTGTGTGGAGGTTTGGGGCTGATTTGTTGTAGTATGATTGTTATAATCAGGGCTGTAGCCAGGGTGCAGTGTTTGGGGGGGGGGGGGAGGGGGGGTGGACAACTAAGATGCAAAATAGCCTTTCTGACATAAATTTACTATAACAGATGACACAGGGGCATTATGAGATATGTGCAGTACCTGTAGGTTGCTCAAGTTGTTTTTGTGTGTTCCATTTTTCCATAGCAATAAAATTTCAACCCATACTTTGAATTTTTTTTTGGGGGGGAGGGGCATGTGCCCCCCCCTTGATTTCATTGGAAAGCTTGAGGAGGTTATTTTGGCAAAATTTCCACATGCCCCCATTTTTGCATCATAACTTATTTGTTTGCTTCTGTGAGTTGAAAGACACGCTTTGCACCCGCCTATGCTGCTATGGGATTGATTCCTCTGCCATGTTATGGTCTTCAAAAGAAGGAAGTCAGGCAAACGATTGCCTAATCATCCATACCCAAGATTATCTATTGTAATTTGTTGATTGACAGAAAGGAGACTACCTCTACTGAGATGTTCATGCTATGATTTCTTCCCCCTACTATAATAAATGCTCATCCTATTATGCTTACCCTTATACCTCAACTATAACTTTCGGACAGTCCCATCTGCTGTTCACTGGTGGTGAACTCGGGCCTGGTGGGACTCTAGCTTCCACTTACAATAAGCTATCCTAACCAGTGGCATAGCCACGGGGTGGTTTTAGGGGTTGAAACCCCCCATGACCCAACCTTGAAATTCAAAAACACATAAAATAGCCTTTTTTCCCCACATGCTGTGTTCCAACCCCCCCCCCCCCACCATGAAACAATCTTTGCTACATTCCTAACTCACCCATGTTTCATTGTCAGCAGAATGTTCACCTTTGTTGTTAATCTGGCTTTTCCATTTTTTGACTTTTTGTCCTTAGAGGGTGTTGTTTTGTCTTAATCTTCATCAGGAAACCTTTCTCATTCAACTTACGGAAGTTGGATGAGTATACTGGACGTTTCTTTTGGTTTGGTTCATTATGTTTCTGGTATTCTCTCTTTCATTTTGGAAGTGCCTTTCAGGTCCTGTAGTTGTTGAATACTCAATTTCCTATTTCTTGTTATCTCAAAGTTCTGAGAACCTGACAATTCTAAATTCTACAGTTGTTTTTTGCAGCAATTTCAAGTCTGTGTATTACATTGGACTTTGGATGTGGCAATGTTGGGATATGCAAAATAATAAATGAAAAGAACTGGGGAACTTATAGTGAGGTACCCTTGCTGAAAGTACTGTATTAAAAAAAAAATGATTGATGGCGCCATTAATATCAGCTGCTACTTGGACTTGCCTATTAACTTGAACAATTTCTCATCACTGTACAGTATGTCTCTTTCCTAGAATTGCAATTACTGTCGAAGTTGTTGTTTAATCTTAGAGCCGAAGTTGATTTGTATCTGTGGAGGAAATTACAAATTGCGAATTTTACCCTGGAAAACAGAGCGTTTAATATTTTCCATGGGTCGAAATAAAGGAAATAAGACCAAAAAGTGAAATGAGATTGCTTGATCCACTGCATTTGTCATTTTACGAATTGCATTAAGTCGTTGGCATAGCATTTATAACACTTATATTTTTTGCAAATCTTTTAGATCTTTCATTTGTTAGTAATATGCATTAGACTACTTCATTTTCTTTGTGGGTGAAATAAATTAATGTTTGGCAGACATTGTGACATTTTTATAGAAACATCAAGTAAAACATAAAAATGTGTCTTAAATCTTCATTCAGGATTTTGTTATTAGTATACTTCAATTTTTAGTTAAAATAAACTGATATGTGCAAGTGCAGGGAGGGGGATGATAAGTGCTAGGTGAAAAGTGATACTGTAAGCCCAAGGGGAGAGGAAGGAAAGGGGCATTTGTCCCCCTTTCCAGAAGAAGGTGGGTAAAATCCCCCTTTTTTCATTTCCGTAAAATTAGAAAATTGTCAATATTTTGGTTTCTTGTGTATAAAGATGACACTTTTGCAGCAATAAGATGAGGGACTAATGAGAAGGGGGACCAATGAGAATTAGGGATACCAATGAGATGGGGGACCAATGAGATGGAGGACAATGAGGCAGGGGACCAATGAGGCAGGGGACCAGTGAGACGTGGGACCAAAGAGACAGGGGTCTATAGAGTGGACCCTAAATGAAGTGGCTGTAGTGCAGCCTACTATGTTATTAGAAAATGAGGTGGGGTATAAATTAGAGATGGGGGCGTGAGAAGGGGGAATCGTAATTATCGGAAAAAATGTGAGAAGAACATAAGTATTAAAACAAGTCAGAAATTTCAAAATGGTGTAACTATGCAGTGTAGTTAAACTATGGAAAACTATTTGTGTCCCCATTGAAAATCTCTTCAAATACAATTTTTACATTTTTAGCTTGAAGATTCTCAGAGATAGTTGAAAACTGAAAAAGTTGGATAGTTTGATGGAGTGTTACGGCTCAGTTTCCAACCAGTTGGTTCAAGTCGAGCCGGCCACAGCCTTTTTTCCAGTTGTGGCTCACTGGCTTTTTTCCCCTATTCCATTGTTAATGCTGAGCACCATCACAGTTGCAGAAGCTAGGTTCCATTTTTGAAGTCTTTGGTATGACCCTCCCAGCTAGGACTCGATGCTCTAACCACTTGGCCATGCAGTCGGTTCAAAGTATCTGTTACTTAAGAGTGAAATACATTTTAACCATTAGTTTATTACAACAGAAAGTTGTACCAGGAATATTAATCTGTCAGTCTTGAGTAGGTCAGCTGATTTTTGTTTTACATCCAGATCGAGTCCCTTTAACTAAAAAATTGTTGATGTAGTGTTGAAACAGAATCACTGCATGTGAATTGTTTGTGTTTGATATCTAATTATCACAAACACTGAATTTGCTTCAATCACCAACTGAGAATGTCAGTGTTCTCCATAAGTTAGAAAACAAGGAAGTAATGAGTTGGGACAATCGTTGTGGAGGCCTAGTTTGTCCATACAGTATATTGAGGTGTCCCCCACCACTCCAAAAATTTCAGGATTCAATGCAATGAATGGCACCATGTTCACTAGATAACTTTTTCCTTTCTTTTTTTTGGGGGGCTTATTCTTTTTCTGAAACTGTACTGAAAAAGCAGTGTGGACATTCATTTCCTATCTCAATAGTCATTAAATTGCTGAAAATTGTAAGAACAAATTTGTGGGTGTTACTGATATATTTTTTGTAGGGCAGCTTTTATTTTTGAGTAAGGGGGAAGGCTATCATATATGCCTGCTTCAAGTTTACTTTTTGTGGAAGATGAGACAGCATCACCTGGTCATATCTCGAGAACCACAAATCAGATTCCCCCTCCCCTTAGACCCCTCCCCCAGGACGGCATTCACCCACATTTTTCAGTTTTTTTTTCTTGCCCACTTACAACCCTGTAGGAAGTACCCCTCTAACATATATCCAAGCTTGATGTGACCTTAAACTCTTCTTTGAAAGCTGATGGAACCTAGTTATGGTCAACTAAAATCAGACCATCACTTGTCTATATGGATTGGTCTATATACTGTACTTAGTTGGACAACTTGTTTCGAGGATATTCCATTGCAGGTGAAGTTTGTCCCTATACTGTCATACCCATACCAATATGTGAAAAACTGTAGAAGAAACAGCTGCTTCTGAGAAAATACTGACATCTTGTTCATCCATTTTAGATGATATACTGTAGGTAGCATCTTCCCCTAGGCCATTCTTGTCCAAAAACATGCAAGAACAATCCAGTAAGTGGTTCAAGCTGGAAGTATGTATTTATATCAGGATAAGGTGTGATAAATTTCACCCGTTTGTTCGAAGTGTTACCCTAAGGACATGCCTGTCCTGCATGCTCAATTACTGATGCACTAAATCTGATTTTGTAGTTAGTTCCGCTTAAATCATTCTGTAAAAAGATCATTGGGTGGGTGATTTGCAAAGGTTGGTAAAAGGGAAAGGTGTTTGTAGCAATATGTATAGCCAGATGATATCATTCTTGCTGTTGGTTAAGAGGCATGGTGCAATTCTCTATAGGATACCTGTTGTATTACTTTGGATTAACATTATTTTGGAAACCTAGGTGTGAAAATTCACATGATGAAATGGTTGCTTTAAAATATTTTTATGAGTTGTACCTCGCTTGAATGCATCTGTTACATCAATAAGGCCACGATTTAAAGGGACACATTGAGTCAGCTCTTGAAAAAACCAAAGTTTTCCAAACCTGTAAAGTTTTCCCCACATATTATTGACAAGATCAAACAAAGACAATACCCATATTCTACAAACAAAAATTATAATTAGTGATTCAAATTTGTCCACCACTGCTGTGATATCAGAGGGCGCATTATACAATTGATAAGTGCAATAAATTATACATTCATATACCACCTGTATTCCCATAAAAAAAGTTTGTGAGAACATTACTCCAAAATGAGTCTCGTAATTACAAGGGTAAAGACATTTCAAGGCATGGAAGGGAGAAATATTCGCCATGTTCTGTGTAATAATATGTGAGTAGTAGCAGTGTAAATATTATATGTGCTAGTTTCATGATATGTCAGTCTAGGGGATAAGGGTGTACCTGCCGAGAAGAGGCACTTCCACTTGGTCTCTGAGGTCAAGTGTTGTGTATTTTGGCAGATGTGGCATGCAGGGAGAAGGGGCATGGGGCAATAGCCCCAATTGGAAATACTGAGGGCCAAACATATGGCTTATCTGCTCCAATAAATTAGGCAGACTACAAAATCAAAACAGGCAGAATGAAGGAAATATAACATTTTGGTAAACAGATGACTTTATGGATTCGAGAGAATGTCAATTTGATTGTATGTGCGTGTCAATGTGATTGTGTATGCATACATGTTTGTATGTGTGTACATATATTTGTGCACTCCCATTCATATGGGTGGATGGCATATAGATGATTTTGGTCCAGGACACGATCCAGGAAAATTGTGCTTCTCAATCCACAAACCAGATGGAAATTTCTGTGTTGTGGTCACAGCAATAACCATATTAAATTTTTTTGAACTTGGTGTGCTTGCTTGACATCTATTTACCTTACTGTGGGTGAAGTGACCATGCATCTTGTATGTCTGAATCATCATCAAGCTTATATGAATGCATTTTTCACTGGCAAAGGATAAAACACATAATTTCAAGTATGGTCAACCAACCTGATCTGATGACATCACACCTGAATTTCCCATCATAATTTTGGGTTCCTTGCGGTAGCAAAGGAACCTATGTAGTCAGGTTGGCGTGTGTGTGTGCGTGTGTATGTGTGTGTGTATGTGCTGCGGTACGCTCGAACGCAACAAGGGAAGGTTGGGTGGAACTTGGATTTGGTTTATAGATTCGTCACAGGGAGAAGGTGTGCCCTATGGTTTTTGGTGGAGGTCAAAGGTCATTTGGGGTCACCAGAGGTCAAAAACTAAAAACCTTCTCAACACGATATTTCTAGTTAGGAAACTGGGATAGATGTCATACTTGGTGTATGGATGTGTTATGGTGTAAGGATGAAATTGGATATGTTTGGTGAAGGTCAAGGGGTCATCTGAGGTCATCAGGGGTCAAACACTGAAAAACGTTCTAACACAGTATTTTAAGGTAGAAAGGACAGATTTCAAATCAGTCTGTGTTTGGTTAAGGTCAAAGGTCATCAAGGTCACTGGAGGTCAACCGCTGGAAATGTTATTTAGAAAATCTTGTAAGCTAGATAAATAGTTTCCATAGATTTTTTATCTCACCTGGTTTTGCATGCCTACGCACCCAAACACCTTCCTTTTGTTCGTTCAGTTATGATTCCTATGGTTGTACACATATTTTGGATCATTCAAGGTTTTAAGAGGGCAATAACTGAAATTCTGTAGATTTCACTGAACACAGGTCACTCTGCATTTAACTGGTCTCTCTGCCAGTGGAAGCAATGCATGGATTATACAGTATGTCTCTTTAATACTGCTGTGCTCTGTGGGGTAACCTAATCCTCATTCTATTATCACACTTCATTAACCACTTGCTTTCTGCTTAACTGCTGAATAAACCCTGTTTTCTGTGTAGAGGTAGCAAACAGGACAAATGGTAGATTGTTTCAAAGTAATAGCAAGTTTTATTTGAGAGCAGGTAAAAATAACTTGTGAGAAAACTACAGTGGGTGTTTTTCTCTCTCTCTGACCACATTGTGTACTGTTTATTGGTGATAATATCAAGTTTGATTACAAACATAAATACATATGGAAATGAGGTAGTGTTTTTGAAGGATCACCAAGCATTACAAAAGTTGAATGTCAGTAAGGCCACAGAAATTTAATCTTTGATTTCATGTAATATTAGTACTAAAATACACCTGGTTACAAACATTGAGTATGAACTTTTGCTTAGCTCTATTTCACAGACTGGCTGTACAGTTCTTATAATATCCAGCAAGGAACCACAGTGCCCATTGGGCTCATGTTATTTCTGTAAAAATCATTTTCTTCACATTTTATTCTATCTTTACCCTTCTTCAGTTCTTCATTTAAGACTTGTGTTATCCGATCTTGTCCCTTGTATTTGGAGCATAGATTGACTTAATTGGAAAAATGTGGGCATCATTTGTTGTCATGGGCAGTGATCTGTGGGGGAGGACACAGACGGTCATGTTATCTCCCTCCCAATATTTGAATTCCCAGGGGTCAAGTCATACCAGTGACTCTGAAAATGGAACCAACTTTCATTGTGCATTATGCTCCGCATAAGCAATGGAGCATGAAAAACAAGCCAGGGAGCCACAGCTGGAAAAAAATCTGTGGCAGGCTTGACTTGAACCACTAGGTTGGAAAATGGGCCCTAAACCTCCATCTTACTACAACAAACTAACCCAATATTTGAAAAATTGTACCATGACTAAATTTTTCATGTAGTAACCGTTTGAAAAAGTGGTATCCCCCATATATTGAGAACAAATTGCTGCTCTCATTTGTAGGTCTAAAAAATATGAAATGTTTAGCTGTATTAAAGGGAGGATGGTTGGAGAAGGCTGACTTTTCATTGCCACCAGATCCAAAATACATTCTCAGAATTAATAAGCAATTAGTTTTCTTTAATTATTTTATCAATGTAAGGTGTTTTCAACTTTTTATCTTTCATTTATCCACAGGAGATGAACTCAACACCTTCAGCTTTTCCCAGGGAGTGTCCAAGGGTAGCCTGTCAAAAACAGGCACCTCTCCTTACCTTAACTCGTCCATGGGCAAGTCATGGGCCTTTTACAATTTTTTGGGTGCGGACAGCATGGGAGCATCATTTCCAACGACTGTACACAATCCTAATAAGGCTATCTTGACCATTGAAGCCAGAACCACAACGGTAAGGTCCTAGTGATGAATGAGCCACTGTTTCCTGTTTTAAGCATAAATTTTTGTTTTGTTAGCTCAACCCATTGAGTGTGGGTAGAGCTTTTGTTACACTCTAGAGGGACAAAATGTTTGTTTCACTGAAAATGTGTTTCTCTTTTCAAAAGTTTTCAGTCTTTATAAATGCCAGTGGATTTTTCTGAAATTTGTTGTGCATAAGTTGTGCTAGGATGGCAACACATTTCCTTCCTAGAGCAGATAAACTAAAGGCAAGTGGTATTTTTTTGCCATTTTGATCATTTTCCATGCTTTTCTTCTTAGCTGAAATGAATGGCTTCAAGGCAAAAGTCTGCATGAAACAAGTTTCCAATTACTTTGATATTGACTGTAATGTTGAATGATCACAAATCAGCACTTCCTATCAACTTCAAATGTATGGTGTTTTAAATTTTCTTTCAGTAATTCTTTTTTTACCTGCAAATTTCATGGCAGGAAAGAAGCTGGGAAGTGGGGGAGGGAGAAGAAGGGGAGCAGGTGGAAGGGAAAGGAAGGGGAAAGGAAGGGAGAGATGAATTGAGGGAGGGGGAGGAAAGTCATTGGTATCTTCTTTCCCTACTGGTTATGCCACTGTCCTATACAAACTGGTCAAGCCCTCCCACTCTGTAGAAGGCATCATTTCAAAATCCATCTTTCCATTTATATTTCCCATGAGCCACCACTCTTATGATGTAAGTGACAAGTTCATTCTAGAAGTCACAAATTTGAAGTAAGCAAAGGATATGCAACCTGTCGCAGTCTTAAATATTTATGCAACTTAATTAAAGGGGAAGTTTAGGCAAAAATTTAATTGTCATATGTGAAAGAGGAACAAAATCTGCACATTTCGGTGAAAGTTCCATTCAAATCGGACATGTATTTCTTGAGATATCAGTGAGTTTGAAGGCATCAGAGCTTATATCACTTCCTCACATTGACAAGGAATGCTTTGTTTTCCTTTGTTTTTTCGAACTGTTGTGCTGACCTTGAAGTTAATAGGAGGATGACCTCCCTGTGGGGGATGCAAAGTTTGTAAAATTCTCATGCCACTTATGCAATCACATTTTAATAATATGGGATTGTTGAGGAGAAAATCCAGTATAAAGTTTAAAGAAAAACAAAAGACTGCCCATTAATGTGGGGATGTGATGTCATATGTGCTTGCTTCAAGTTCACTTTTTGTTAAAAATGTGAAAACTTTACGTGTTCATATCTCGAGAACCACACATCGGATTTCAATGCAAATTTCACCAAAATGCTCAGAATAAGTATCCCTCTAACACACCAAATCCTGCACTGACCTTAAACCCTTCTTTTAAGGGGAACTTTTGCCAAACAAAAGATTACACTGTATTTATCTAGAGCGGGTTTGAAGGTTAGATAGAAGGGTAGAGGCCAACTTGCTTGTAGTTCTTTTTTTCACCAAAGATACAAAGACCATGGCCTCATTTGCAAAATCCTTTAATGCTAATCTTGAAATTTTAATCAGTGACTTCTTACATAATTTTCTGGTTTTAATTGAATTGTTCTGTGGCCGTGGAAACAAAGGACTGCATTTCTTCCTTTGGGAAATTTACTGTCAAGTTTTCAATTCTGTTAAATTTTTCTGAACTGTAACTCTTAGCCCTCTCACATGTTCCAAACATAAAAGAATATTATTTGTAGATAAACAGACAGTCAAGCACATTATTATTGATACCAGGGTTGGTACAGGTCTTTGTTAACCCAGGAAAGTCAGAAAAAAATAAAATTTGATTTTCCAAGCCCTCAGTCAGGGAAAATGGGCAATTTTTGAAAAGGTCTTAGAAAAATGAGAAAATTGTAGAAGTAGATTTATTGTTCTGATTCTCTCAATTTTCAGATGAATTATGTTGTGGGAAAAAAGGAGAATTATGGGATCTGACTGTGTTTAAAATCCTGGAAAGGGCAGTCAATGTGCCTTACCCCCTCCCCAAGAAAAAGAATCACAGAAAAGTCATGAAATATTTTGAATCTGCATGAACCCTGGATACTGTAAGCATCGAAAGAAAGAAATCAAAAAAGAGTTTTGACATCACAGAAAATTTCTTTAGACTTGTGCCTCAAATAGAAGCAGTCTCTTATCAAATTCATCAAGGAGTCTTGAATCTGTGCTTGAGTTAGGAGACAGTCCAAACTGTCCAATTTGATTTTCCAGATTTTGTATAAAACAGTGAAACCATTGTTAAAACAATCCTTGTCCACAATTTTTGGAGACAAAATTAGGCCACTAGTGTTAAGTTAGACTTACAGTACCTCTTTCCCACTGGAGTTGCCTCCAGTCTATAAAAACCAACCAGTGATTACTAACAGGAGCCATATCTGCTAAACCAAATGTGGTTTTTGTATTAAAATACAATTTTCTCCCCCAAAAGGGGAAAACTATAGTCAAATTGAATCACAATTGTTTCATATGACATGCAACAGACAGTATGTTCATAGATGTGTAGTAGGATCATTCGTAATGTTATATTTTCAAGAAATATGTGTTTGTATATTCAAGAAGATGTTTTACCTGATTGTCAATGTTCAACAGGATTTTTAAACTTTTTGAACATTTTTTGTACCATATTTTATACTGTAGCTCAATTTTTGCGGTTTAGTGAAGGGTGTAAACGATCTTATAGCCTAAAAGAATTCCATTTTTTAGTGGGTTGTATAAATTTTTCGATCAAATACTGTACCATAACTTCAAAAATTTTTTATTACCCTTGGTCAGTGATATTTACTTTAAACCTCTATGTACTGTACCTCCTACTACACTTAAAATTCCACTTACCTGCAACTAGACCCTGGTGACAAATAGCACAGTGGAGATGGGGGCTGCCCTCACTTGGCGGGCAACCTTTCCTATTCTCATGCTACCCACCACCCAAAGTTTTAGATGTGACATGGACTCTGGTTTTTCCCAGGAATATTTCCAGTCTGTGCGTCACACAAATTTGTCAGTGATAATATATGTCCAAGAAATAGTCAGCAACAACAAAACTGTCAATAATAGTCTTATAATAGTTGGTGAGAAGTGAGGACACTGCATGCCTTGAATTTTGAGATGTGTGAGTGTGATCGCACACCATCACTTGTCTAAAATCACTGCGAGGAGTGATTTGTTGCACACCTAGATGAAGCACGGGAGCTCACATATATCTAATTAAGTTTTAACAGCACACCTACCACACTCCTTAATTTCCTGAGGAGTCGAATTTTTCGCACAAATGTAAAACTCAAGGTCTGAAACTGCAAGGTTCACAACAAAATTGTAAAGGATTATTGTGCACTGCATTGTAAACTCAACCCACTAAGTGAGTTCATGAGGTTTAGCCTACAATTTCTTTCAAATTCCTGTAAACCACATACTCATACTTGCTAAATCCAGGATTTGATAGGGACCCTTGATTAGAATAAAGTAATTACTGAACTCAGCTGGATGTTACCCAAAGAGAAACAAAAATAAGGAAATAATTGTTTTGGTGGATAAATGTATAACCTTCCTGTTCACTCATTGGAGAAGGCTGCCGATTACAGGGTTTTGTTTGGATTTTGGTTTTGGGGTTACAGTAGATAAGTCGTGCTATGAAAATTTTAAAGGACTTTTCTTATTTCTGGCATTGTCCAGCTATGAAAATTAGCACTTGCTGATGAAGGCAGTGTGTGTGCATGCTGGCTACAGCCTATCATCATATAGGAATCTACTACACTACCTGAAGTTAGGGTGACTCCTCTTGCCTTTAAAGTATTACTCAAATAGATTAAGGGAACTGAAACTATTTACGACAAGAGGATCAGGACTGATGAAATTAGACTAATTAACCTTTCAACCACTCATTCTCGCTCTTACAATACACTGATGACACTTATTTCACGTCCAAATTTGCAGTCTTAGACATTTGGTTGTAAATTTTTGAAAGAAACAGTTCTTTTCCTCCTGGGCCATAAAATTCCTTTTAACCTTACTTAACCTTTCATGCTACAGTATTTTGGCAGTACAAAAATTTGTAGTAAATATTGCATCTTGACTTTTGAGCAAAGTTGAAAGTCACTGGAGCGCTTCTCATAAGAGATATCACAGCATAAGTGACATCAGTGCAATTAAGGCTTACTGTTTAATGTACCATGCATCATTTGGTATCACCAACAAACTCACACAAAGGACAATTGACAGTGAGAAATCAATGTTGGATAATGGTTTACTCGTATCACGTTACTCACTGCTTGATTGTTCAAGGATAAAATGAACTTGATTATGTGTTCTCAGTTGTAAACTTCAATTAAAGTTGGGGAATCATTGTCAGGAATTCTCAGGCTTGAGTGGTTCTAAATTGAAGCTAGCTTTCTCAAATTTTTCATGTCCAGTAGGATTACAAAAATGGTTTGCTATGATTGGATAAAGAACTGCAGGTATCATGTGACTCCAGAAAAAAGTGTTATGAGAGTTACTGTCATGTCAAAAGATATGTCATGAAAAGTAGGAGGGCACACATCTAAAATCCTGATTTGTGGGCCTGGGTGACAAATCGGTGTTTGGTGGACCCTTTGAACACAGGTTTGGCGGAGGTTTACAAGTCTTTTCTTTTTATTGCCTTCAATATGAAGCTGTATGTTTTGACTCAAAATTCTTTGTTAACATTAGTTTTAATTTCCATGGATTTTGCCTTTCAAACCTGTGGCAAACCTGTGGCAAAGTTAGGCAGCTAGCAAACCTGTGTCAATTTCTGTGTCAATTTCAACCAGTGGCAGAAACATGTGGCAAGCTGTGGGTAAGGAACTAAGTGACACATGTTTTTTGTAAGTGAAAATGCATTGCTACAGTATTGCAGTTTTGTATGGGGGATGCAATTGATATAGACGAATCCGGACAGCAAGCAATGGTCTGATTTTAGTGGGCCATTACAAATTTTCATCTTTCAATTTCCTTGCTTACCTTTACCATGGACGGTTGTTCACTAAATTGTATCATGTTTCCTTAAATTTCACTGAACATGAGGGTTTGAAGTTCATTTAGACAATAAATGAAGGCAATTCAAGGCTGGTGGACCCCACAAATGGCTGCCTACAGTCACTAAACACAGGAGCTGATGGGATTAGTTTCCTCCATGAAAGAGGAGAAAGGGGGGGCAGGATTGAAAAAGGAATTTTTGATTAACTTTCATTGAAAAGATGTTACAATTTGGAGCTGTTTTACTGAGTCTTTAAGGATGAGATTATGTCACTGGGCCTTTATACTATAATCAAGTCTCAACATTGTACAAACATCAGTCTCAGTTCCACTTGTAAATAATGGATTGTATTTTTTCACCTAGTGTACGGTATGGCCCCAGCCTAGCTCATGCACAACAGCTTCCCTCATGCACCCAAAGCTGTCACATGTTATTTTCAAAATCTGGTGAAACCATCTGCTTTTTATCTTATCTTCCCTTTCCAGAAATAAGCCAAGTACTTTATTTCTCTTTGCTTCCTCTTTTTCTCAAGATGATGAATGGTCAATTTATTTTGTCTTCCGTTCAGTCCCAAATGTTTTCAGCTATGAAGACTGCTTAAAGGGACAACCAGAGTTTGTTTTTACATTTTCTCAGTCTAATGCACAACAATTATACATTTCCATGGATTCTGCCAGAAACACAGAGACTTAAGGGGGGAGGGGAAGATTCGTTACTGCTTGTGAGTGGGTTCAGGGGGACAAAAGCTTGCTTCAAGGCCCCCTTAAGGTCCAAGTTGAAGGGCTTTTATTAAAGGCCATTTATTTAAATATGAGTTCAAACATTGCTGCAAAAGTGTCCTCTTTTTAAAAAAAGAAACCAAGATACAGTATAGACAATTTTCTAATTTTTATGGAAATAAAAGTGCGGGGGGTGATTTTATCGATCTTCTTGAAAAGGGGGATGGACAAATTTCCCTATTACCCCTCTGGAAGAAACACTGGGTTATAACTGACAAAAAGAGAAATGTCATCCCAGCCTACAGTATTTGTGATGGATCATCATATAGATGGCTTCCATGCCTTTCTTATGCATACCCGCCAGCTTTTACGATTTTGGCGTAATTATTACGATTTTTTATACCAGACTACGAATTCCGAATTACAGCACCCAAATTACAATTTTTCATTTTCCCGATCCCCGAAGTACAGTCTTCAAATGTAAACATGCAATGTGGAAAGCTCCTGCATACACCAACTAGTGGTAATACATGCACTCAGCGCTGCATGCATGTCTCGCAGTGTGTTAAGTTGGCTTCTTTGTGTGTTATGCAATACCATGCTGCTTCTGTGTGTACGTACAGATACAGCACACATGCTCTATATAGCATGCATGCAGCACGCAATACGGCTGCACGGTATGTAACACGGTGACATGTAATTGCACTTCTCTGGTGCAGTGGTTTGTATCGCATCCTTTGACTGGCTGTGCATATGTCAGTGACGTGTTAATGGTTATGCTTCGCAGCACTCTCTGTTGATGGTAAACATTGTTCTTTTTTGAGATTCTTACCAGTGAATATTCTTCAAAATTCAAACCTCAATTTACTGTACGAACAGCCTAACTGCTCCACGTTTGGAAACATCGATTCCGGTTAGCGAAACTTGGAATGTTTCTCGGTGAGGCCTAACATTAGGCTACTGTATGTGACTGTGAAGTAATGCACGATGTATTTCATTGAACTTTAAGCTACTGTTGTAGTATCTGAGCGTAGGCTAGGCCTATACAGTATGCCTTAGCATAACGTGAGATTCCTGGTATAGGCTAGCTGACTGGCTTATAATTATATTGACGCAATTGACAGAGTGAGGATTCCATTTCAATGATAGGCCTCTGCACTCTCTGGTTTGTTGGAATGTGTGTCAAACTATGAAGAATAGTATCACTAGACCCAAACACCCAGCAGCTTTCTCCTTGAAGATATTTCACAAAGCAAGAAAAATAAAGGAGGGTGTTTCATTTCATTCAAATCTTGTACCAAATGTTGCACCATGTTGCGTCTAGCCTGTCGTACAAAGGCAAAAATTTTTCAAAGGGGAGGGGGACACCCTCCCCTTAGACCCCTCCCCTGGGCCGGGGATCACCACGTGTATCTTCATTACAATTTTTCTTTGGAAAAAGTTGGCAGGTATGCTTTTGAACACAAAATTTTTACCAAAAAAATATCACAAAATTTTCATTCAACAGTAAAATACATTGACAATAAATCTGTATTCTCACTTGAAAGATTTCTTCAATGTCTCTATACTCTGATTGACATGCAGTGAGAAAGTAGTGTTTGTGAAGTTCCATTCTCAATTTATCCACAATTTTATTTCGTGTAGATATTGATGGTCAACAAAATGGCCTGTGAACTGTTTGGTATGACTGCCGAAGAATTGACGGGGACCAGAATGACGAGCCTTCTGTCTGTCAAAGACCGTGAGAGGCCTGACGTTCTAGAAGAACACCATCTTGATACCTCTGGTAGAGTTGTAATCGTATCGGGGAAAGTGGTAAGATTGTTACTTCTTAGCCATGAGCATCCATTTCATTTTGTTGAGAGCATACTTAAGATGATAAGAAAGCATGTGAGGCCAAAAAAGACCTTAAACATTTCAATTGATTTCCTATAGTTTAGCTTTTATTTCAGCTGTTGAAAACAGTGCTTGCAATGGTCTTTCTCATGCAGAGATGTGACTTTACCATAGAGAAGTGGAATTTGATCCAAGAGAGTTATATTACTGCCTTGGGGATGTCCTTTAGAAACACTTGAAAATTGAAGAAGAAAATAAAGAAAAGAGAAAAGCTGTTAGTGGCTTTTCGACCTTGAGTTAGTGAGAGGTGATGAAGTGACAAGTAAATTACTGTACTGTATGCATGCAGGCACCACAAAGTATTACTAAGAGTGTCATTAATGATTAGTGATTTGTCCATCATATTGCAAGGGGGGGGAGGGGGGAGGGTGGGGGTTCAGAATAAAAAAATGATGTTTTTCACATTTTCCTATATAATGGATGTATGAAAATTGAAGACCCTAAAACACAGATCAAAGACTGAAGACCTTTGCTGGGTCATCTACTGTATCTCCATTTTCAATATCTTAGTGTTTAACACACACATCCACATAGCTAGTTAAAATTAGTGAGTATCTCGCTTGGGAATGACTGAACCCAGTGTGAGGCTTGTAAAAGTGATGTCATGGTGTTAAGTGCTTAGCAGAAGGGATAGAGTATGGAAACAAGCCAGTGAACCACAATTGGGAAAAAAAGGCAGTGACCAGTCAAACTTAAATCAACTAAATGGAAACTGAGCCTTAAAACCCTGTCTAACTGTAAAAGTGATGGGTGAATATGATATACATACAAAGATTAAACGAAAAAGGCTTGTACAAAAAGCTGTGACCAAGTCAAACCTAAATCAACTGAATGGAAGCTGAGCCATAAAACTCTGTCTAACTATAAAAGTGATGTGTGAATATGGTGCATACGCAAAGAATAAATGAAAAACGCTTGTACAGATAACAAGTAAAATCTACAACGAAACAACTCACTAGACTGAATGGTATGATCATAGTTCTAGCAATGCTGACCGGGAGGGGGGGGGCAACTGATGCTTGCTGACAGGCATGAGGAGCATATCACCAGGCCATAGGCTTGCACTAAATTCAATGAAAATTTCAAAGGAAATGCCAAAAAATTTCTTTGAAAATATGTCTTGTAATATGAAACAACAAACACTCATTACCTGGTCAATTGATGTAAAACATGGCAATTCCAAGCCATGACCAATATGTTAGCAAAACTTTCTGAAGTGTTGCACTACCATTGTAGGGAGGGACGGTATTAAAAAACTGCACTAAGCTAGTTTTTGCATGCTATGCATCTACATTGCCCCTCCCCACCTCCTATTTACTTTATGTAACCCTACTTATCTAGAGTAATCCTTTGACAAGTTGTGGGCCAGATGGGATGGATATAGGGAGAGCCCAAAGGGTGCCCCCTCATTCTTTACTTGTCACAAAAAGTTTTCTCTTTTGGTTTTCTTTGGCTCTCAAAAATTATGCTTAATTTTGGATTTGTGTTGGAATATATTGGATAAAATTACTTGGATTACTTATTCAGCGTGTGTGATGGCTATACTTACAAGACACTACATGAGCTACTGGGAATCCTCTAGCTTAAACCCTCGGTAAGATACTACAGGTTATTAAAAATAAAAGCCGGGCTGTCTATGATCCTCTTAAAGTACATGTAGGCTGTATTACTAGCTACAAATTAACCAATCATAATGTACAATTAAATTGGAAGCTTGTTTATGTAAATTAGCTTTGCACAACCAGACTTTCTCAAAATTTTATCCTCAGATGTGGCAAATATCCTTTACTGTAGCTGTGCGCACCCTAGTAGCCTCACTGGTCAAACTTAATTATAGCAGGGAGGGGGATGAGATCTTTTTTAGACAAAAAGAATGTTTGGGTGAAAACATGAATGTAATCAGGGTTTGAAATTAGTGGTCATCTGCAAGTTAAATGTGAGTGAATGCAGCAGCTGAGTGGTCAAAACTTTCTTACTATTCCAGCAGTTGACTTAAGAGTGCTTATTCAAGACTGAGAATTTTGTGTTGAGTTTTCAAAACAACAATTAAGAACAGCTTTCCAAAATTGCAAAAAGTAGTGCAGTAAATTAAGAAATTTTAAAACTTGTTCTTGAAACAAGTAAATCATACAGTGGGAGCACAATGGGATATTTCTCTTTGTTAGAGAAGTCCAAATAGACTAGTGAAAAATACTTAATGATTAGGCTTGAGTTTGTTACCTGAATCTACTTCAGAGTTGTAACTATTGGCTGGGAGTTTCCACTTGAATCCCCTTTTCTTGCAGTAAAGATTCCCCTTTTCTTGCAGCCAAGACTCTCATTGAATTTTTAAAACTAGGCCAAAAAAAAAATCATATCCTTTTGCAAGTTTAATGAATTATAATATTTATTACTATTTAAAGTGAGAAGTTTCTCATATGATGCATTTCTAAATTTCAGATTCCTCTGGCCTGGGATATATATGGTCACACTACATTATATCTCAAGATAGGGATGTGTGACAGTTATCAAACTTGGTACATAGATTCCACATATTGGGAGGAAGATTTTGGTGGAGGTCAAGGGTCATCTGGGATAACAAAATTATTTTTCGAACATGCTAGTGCTACCTTTGAGTGAGAAGATACATGGTACATGGTGTCATTATTTTACATGGAATGTTCATGTATCATTGAAACCTCAGTGTTTTTTCAGTCAGGTTAAATAATGCAAGAGTGTATCAAAGTGTTTTTCCTCCTATCTTTTACCAGTTTGAAGTGACAGATTCCACTGGTCTTGAGATACCTGTTTCTCTTTGGATGAAGAAAGTAACGGAAGAGGAAAATCCTAAATGTCTAGTGGTTATGGAGCCAGTCGAGAGGAGCACAGCAAGAATTGTTTTTGATTCTAAAGTGAGTGAATAAAAACTTAACTGAAGTGTGGACTTCTACTTGAAACGTAATTCAATTACTTTGCTGTTTCCTACTTGACCCTGCCTAATTACAGTCTCACATTCCCCTGTGAGTAATAACATCAAAAGTTTAGAGGGAACTGTGGTGGACCTCATTCTGCATTCTATCTTGCCTTTCTGCAAGCATGTTCCTGACTGACAGATATAAATGCACTGCTTTCCTGATTCCATTGTGCCCTTTTTCAAGCAATATAGGAAGTTAATGTCTATTCACTTGAAAAGATTTCCTAGTCTTTTCACAGCAGACCCCCTGCCCCCCCCCCAAAAAAAAGAGGAAGTAAGCGTAAATTTATTCAAACCTCATGTCCTATTGGGTCCCTCACTTCACTTTTATGATACTCAAAAGTTCTTTGTCTTGCTCAGGTTCATATCTGCTTTTTTTTTTTCGTCAATTGGAGAGGGGGGAAGGAGATGCATTCCCCTTTCAAGAAGAAGGAGGCTAAAATCCCACCTCCCCTTATTTTATTTCCATAAAAATTGCAAAAAAAAAGTCAGTATCTTGGTTTCTTATTCAGGAAGAAGACACCTTTACCGCAATGTTTGAACTCACCTACATAAAAAGCCTTTATAAACCTCTAGATTGCATGTTAGAGGGGCCTTGAAGCAAGCGTTTGCCCCCCTGAACCCACCTGTAACTTTGGCTAAGGGCATTACCGAGTTGAACTTGGGATTTGGCAGTAATCAAGTCCCTATTTCTGAGCTTCCGAGTCTCTTGCATCGGGGAGTGAAGGGTACCTATTGAGAAATGGAATCCTGATACAAAATATATACAGTACTTAGTATAAGGCACTTATACAGCTGAGACCTTTTATCTTCACTGAAAAAGTGATTGATGTGTGGGTTGGCAGCTTGTGGTAAGTAATAATTTGATTTAAGTGGTGTTGCCCCTTTCCAGTTGTGTGAAATTGTCAAAATTGTCAATTACTGAATACTCATCAATTTCATTATGAGATGACATTCACGCAAAAAACTGAAAGGAAAGTAGTGCAGAAGCTAACCTCAACATTTTTCCAAAGATGAATAACTTCAGGGTTTTGACATTTTCTCATATGCTCATAAAAATGTTCTTAACGTCAATTGCTCAAGATTAAGGTACTTGAATTTTGACAGTCTTTTCACAATCCTTGAAGGTAAAAATGTGTTACATCTTTGTGAACCCTAGAATGTGAATAATCAGGAGTTTTACTGCAGACATTGGAGTCAGTAAAATGGCAGATTGGTTGGATATTTTGCACATGACTGAGGGTTAAAAAAAATGATAGGCTGGAAAATGGCTTTACAATGGTGCTAAATGACAGGAAATTTAGCAACTCAGAAGGTATCAGCAGCAGAAATATCAATAACGAAAAAGATTGAAATTTCAAGGGTGTATGGCATTCTCCAAACCAACTAGTTTTTAAGGTAAATAAGGTCTCTGTCGAAACATTTGTGCATAGCACCATAGTTCTAAAAAGCAGTTCATATCAACACTTTAATTGACGTTTATTCCAACAATACATTTCCACTCTGGCTGTTCAACAATGACTTGCATATTCAAGTGTATGGAGTTTATATTAATTTGGGCTGTATTTTTCCTTAAAGCGGCTCATTGAGTTGGTTCGTGAAATCCAACAAATTTTTCCAAACCTGTTAACTTTTCTTCACATAACAATTACAAATGGTCAAACTTAGACAATCCCCATATCCTACATGCAAATCACTGTTTTATGAGTGAGCTAGTAATTAATGGTTCAATTCTGTTTTCAAAAATTCGTGACCAGACACTTTTTCAAATTATGCACAAAACCGTTACAAGTCAGGACACCACAAAACTCAAACTTTTAACTTTTTCTGTAACTATTGGATATGAAAATTGACTTGATATGCTAACTGTTAGCATTGTCGTGTGGTAGTGGCCCTTTAACACTCTCATTAAGGTATCAATATCAACTCAATGAGCTTCTTTCAAGGGTTAGTTAGAGACAGAAGTTTCCATTTTATAAAACTAGAGAACAAAATTTGATGCTTTGGTGCTACACTATTTCAATGGAAGTCTCTGCAAAATAACATTACAATACAGAATTGGGCTTTTAGAAAATAGAAATTTCCTGTCTTTAGTTTTAATATCTAACCTTGATGAAAAATATTTCCCTGATCAGGGTTAACTCAGTACTGCTACTTTGGCTCCATAGTGGATGTGTTTGTGATTCTTTTGTTTCCATTGAAGAAGCATGAGGAAATATGTGGCCCTTACATGAAGTCATCGGAAGATTAATTGCATTTCCAGTTAATCTTTTCTGAAAGTCATGCCTGAGCTGGCAGATTAGGGCAGATACTGTGCCCCTCTACCTCCCCCCTCCTCCCTCAACCCCACCCCCCACCCCCATCCTGCCCAAAAGAGAGAAATAAGTAGCATGTATAAAATACGTAAAGTGTACATCAGTGTCTTGCATTACCATCAATGTTACAGAAATAAATGGTCACATTTAATTCATACCCAATGACTTCGTAAAATTTAGGAACAATCTACATCTACATTACCACCTATATACCTATGTAATCCTACTTACCCACAGTAAGTCTTTGGCAAGCTTCTAATAGCACAGTGGCACAGGGTGACCTCCTATAGGGGTGGCTCGATGATGTCAATTTAGGAACAATCAGTTTTATTTTTAAATTTTGTGTATCGTTGGTGATTTACGGGTGGGGTAAGTGATGTTCACCTCATTTCTTCATCGTCCTAAAGTCAGGTATAAATTCTGGGTGAAAAATATGTTGAACATTATTTTTAATCTGTCCTTGCCACCCTTTCCAGCCTATCATTTGTCCCCCCACCTCTTCCACTCCTCCTCCCCTTCACTTTTGCTGCACTGTTAGGATTCATGTTCAACCAGTTCTCAGTTGTCTTCACATTTGATGCTGTGTAAGCATCACAATGTACTGCTTTATTATTATGATTTGTTTTACAATTTTGCAGTGTATATTATTTTCTGTCAACAAATGAAGGATTTACAAACACTGCAGAAAGGTGTACAGTGATAGCTCATAATATTTTGGTGAAGCTTAATTTATGGATGCCATTAGTAGATTAGTTTGATGCCTTGCCTGTTTATTTTATCCTGTGCTTGTTTATAAAAAAAAATGTATTTGTGCTCTTGTCTTTCAACAGGGAACAATCCTCCAAGCTGACGAATGTATGGCGACACTTCATGGTTACGGGAGTAATCAGGAACTGAAGGGTATCTCCCTACAACAGCTCATTCCATCCATTACTCTGCCGTCTAGTAGAGGGGATATCCCACAGGTAAATGAGAATAAATTTATTTCCCAGGTCTGTAGCTAGGGGGGGGGGGGGGGAGATGGAGATACAGCTTCCAGAGGTCATACTGAAGACTTAAAAGATGGAACCTACTGCCATTGTGTGTGGTGGTCAGCATAAGCAATGGAGTAGGGAAAACAAGTTGATGAGCCACAACTGAAAAAAGACAGCTGCCAGCCCAACTTGAAACAACTGGTTAGAAACTGAGCTGTAAAATCTCATCTAAATAACTGCAGAGGTATGAGAGATATTAACCTAGTACTAAGGCAGTCATGCTGAGTTTCTCCCCATTAAGCCTGGTGCACACTATACGACTTTGCACATCGCAACTCAACTAAACCGTCGTGACCGAGTTTTGAATCGTCACGATTTTTAGTCGCACGACAGGGTCACGCACACTATACGGCTGGCTATCCCGCATTGTCAGTCGAATGATTACACATGTACACTACTGCTGTACATATTTTGGTACAACAGCACAGAACAGCATACAGTTTGCAACAGTACTATACTTTCAGTGTGTAGCTAGCGTACTAGGCCTATGCAAGTTTACAGCTCACCAGTGATGTCAACTGCCTCGGCAATCTCTTCAATGGATTTTTCCAAGCATTCCTATAGAAATAGCTTTTGCTTCCACAGTTATAAAGTACAGGTCGTTGCTCTCACATTTCTACGAGTTTGTCTTATCTCTACTCGCCGTACTCGGTTCATATATCCATCTTTTCAACTGACTATTTACACAAAGTTATGTCAAAAGTTGTCACCGGAACAAGCATCACTGTATTTAAATCACGTGCATTTAAATCAGTAATTTTGAGTGGTCAGATTTTTCAGTCACTTGCGACTGTCGCCGTACAGAGTTGGAAGAACCAACATGTTCGTTCTTCCTGACTGAAGGCGATGCAACTTAAAACTGGTCCTAAAACTGCCAGTCGCAGTCGTAAACTTACGCACACTACACGACTGTTGGAGATCCGACGATCAAAATGAGTTGCAGTGGGCAAAGTCGTATAGTGTGCAGCTTGCTTTGGATTTAGGTAGCTCTCAGACGCCTTTGATTTGACTGCATGCCTGGTTAGGTTTTATAGTTAACTGGCTCTGCAAACAATTCACGTCCTCTCACAACTCAGTGATTCATTTGATCTGGTGTGTTGTTTGCCTGTTGTGTAGCTAATAGTACTGTGGTATCAGCATAGTAAAACCCCTTTTGTGTTATCTGTTAAACAGCAAACCCTCATTGTTTAATGTGCTGGGTGTATTTGTAAAAGAGATAAGCCATCCAGTTCAGTGTTCGACTAGGTGGCAAGAGAGAGAAAATTTACCGTGAGATGAGGACCATATGAGAGCAAAAAATTTGCTACCTAATTGTAGTGCTAGAAAATTCCTCATGCAGCTTTTCTAATTCTAGTGGTGAACATTCTTTTATATCATCCCTCACCCCTTCCCCTAGGCTAAGGCTTTGTTAACTTCTCCCACCAATCCTTGCAGCACCTGCACCTGTGCTGGCATTGTCAATATTGAGATGCCTATGTGATTCTACTTCTTGTCTTGAAAATTTGCTCTCATGAAAAATGGACTTGGGATAAGAGCAAGTTAAAGAGAATATTTTAAACACAAAATTATTTTACTTGTTAAAACCTTTGCAGATAATATGACTCAATCTGCTTGACTACCACACAAGTCGGCATTGACAATAACCAGAGCCACCAGAGCTAATCTCAGTTTGGAAACACTGTTTCTAATTATATGATTTTGAAAAATGTTATCATGGTTTTGCTCTATTTAAGAGAACTTAGTTTTACATTGTTACAAAATTTTCATCTCACTTGTAGCCTATGGTTTTCCAGTACAGGGAAAATGAACTACTTGGGAAGTAGTCCATGATCCAAGATCCCATTGGGAATTTATGGAGTGTTAAATAAGTCTCATAGTCCTTGACAGCTACAAATGTCTTCAGCCTGCAGGTGTTTGATAAACTTTTTATAGTGCTCCTTGGGTATTACTAATCCATGTTCCCTCACAGATAAATAAGGGAGTAGATTGATGCAACGGTTTAATATTTTGTGGACAGATTGGTGCATACTTGATGCCTGACAGATGGAGGTATCTATATGAAATAGATCAGAACAAATTAGATGTGGAGAACGCTTCCATCCTGTTTTAAGTGCATGGTTGTACCTTTTAGCTATGCTGGTCTGCCCTGGTTGGTCGAACTGGAACTACAGCTTTTCCCGACTTGCTTCAACCATAATTTACCAGCTTTCAGTATTACTATGTTCTCGGAAAGAAATTAATATTTCTCCTTGAAAATGCTTTTAACTTCTTCTAATCTGCTATGTTGTGAAAACAGTATTATTCTACAAAGCCAATCCCAACAGACAGTGCAAAATATTATTACTTATGTTTTTTCTTTTTTTTTTCGTTGCTAGAGTAGTGCAAATTGTCATAATGACATTACTTAAAGGCTGTAAAAGTTTGCCACACAGCTTCTGGATTGTCAAATGGATCACTAGCTATGCTTTCCAATAGTCAGTATCTTTGACTGGCACCGTATATTCTCTAGCTTCAACGGTGCAATGGTATACCTTAGTTTTTATTCAAATCAATTTTATTTTCCCACATTCCAGATTTTCATAGGAATCTTAACTTTTAAGTTATATCTCCCTTTCCCTAAGATGTTCATGGGGCTTTGGTTAGTTGGTTAAACCAGGTTGAACAACACGCCAACACAAATGTGTGGTATAGTGTCAATAAAATAAGAAGGTTGAACATAGTTACAAATATATGGTACAAGAAAGTTCAAGTTTTAAATACCGTTCAAATACAGTGCAATGGAGTAGGGGAAATACGCCAGTGCATGAGCCACGACTGGGAAAAAGGCTGTGGCCTGCCCTATTTTTTTTTTCTTTTTTTGGGGGGGTGATAGAAACTGAGCCATAAAACTCCATCTGCCTTAAACTGTGCAGTGTGTAATAATCCAGTGAGCTCCCTGAAAGTGATATTGCTTGTCATGTCACACTTGAGTGGTTATGTTGCTGTCATTTAGTACACACTGAGCACTTATGAATGTATTGTATTTCACATACAATTTGAAGAATGTTGTGCCAAAAGTTTAGAAAGTAATACTGTTGTTAACATGTTTAAGTAAGAATGTGACTTCTGATGTGATTTATTGCAACACATTTCAAGTTACTGAAGGTTTGTGTTACATGAACAAGAATATTTTAGGTGTGATGCAAGACTGGATAGCAATAGTCTGAAAATAAATAAGATATTTTATTTCAGAAAGGAAGATTTGGGTTTTAAGAAATTTGTTTATTTTCCAATATAGGAAGGAATGCAGTTCAAAAAGCAGATTGAATTCAAACATTACAGTATTTTACAGAGGTTACAGGAAAAGATGTTCAGTAATAATTTTCACATTTACAACTATACTGCAATTACAGTGCAATGCTGGAAATTTTTAACACTTACAAGTAATGTATGACATATGCACTGCAATATCACAAGACACACATAGGTATGCATGCTCTAGACTGTCCTGTCCATACTGCATTACTGGACATGGCATGTAAAACTCCATTACAAAAGTGAGGAGGTCTTGTCCAGGACTTCCTATAAAGTACTATGGAGCTTTTCTTGGTTCATCTGTGCCTCCATTCATTTGTGGTAATCTATTTGCTTTCTTGGTTGGCTCCTTGACTGCTCAAGATTTTTGCTCAATATGAAATGGGAGAAAAGAGCAGGACTTACGTTCATTGTGTCCCTGCACTTATAAAGTCAGGTATACATAATATTAACATTCCTTTAAAAGATTTGTAGTGAACCACCGGATCTTTTCTTTAGCCCACATGGGTGTATACAACTTGTATGCTCAGGCTACTTAATACCAGCAAAATCCTCATGCTATTATACATGGTAATCACTGTAACATTTAATAACATTATCTTTCAACACCCCAACACTGAACAGCTAATCTATTGCTTACAAATTACAGATCATTCTGACTGCCACTAACAACATTTTGACAGAGCTTGTCGATAAGTAACTTAATATTCTTTTGCTAACCTACAGTCAATACATTTGACCTATTGATTGAGTGTAACTTGCTAATTGCTCATTAGAATTGAAGGCCTTACGAATTGTTTAAAGGCATGTTCATGTAATGATAATTTTCTACTGAGCCATGCCAAACTATTTATCGAAAGGATTAAGTTTGGTTATTGACAGGAAGAAATTGACTTTCCAACCCGTTGGGAGATGCTTGCCCTACTGTATGAGCTGAATAAAGGTATCCAGTACGTCAAATTAGAGTTTTACGGCCCAGTTTCCAACCTATTGGTTCAAGTCGAGCCGGCCACAGCCTTTTTTCCAGTTGTGGCTCACTGGCTTGTTTTCCTTATTCAGTTGCTAATGTGGAGCATCACACACAACTACATGGTTCCATTTTTAGTCTTTGTTATGACTATACCTGGGAATAGAACCAGGGCGTTCCGCGTGAGAGGCAGATGCTCTTACAGCCACAAAAATGTCTCAGATATTGATGTAAGGATCTTAGGTGTTTTGCCAAGGGGTAAAGGAGAGATTTGTTATCCCTAATGAACTTAAGAAAGGGATAATCTCCCAGTTTTGTTGTTGTTAAGTTCATTTATTAGTGGGGCAAATTTTCTAGATGACTCCTCCAAATTATTTCACTTGAAGTTGTATTGTATCAACTCACTGACAGTATGATAAAATATATAAATCAACAATACTGGGTGTTCTCTCTTTCTGTAGTGATCACACCCCCCCCCCCTTCCTTTTTGCAATTCTTGTTGATGCCCTGCTTCTCATTCTATGTTGCTGTATCAAAATTCAAAATGTCTCACAAATTGTGATAAAATGAATTTGTATTTTAGCGGGAAGTCTTATTAAATGCTCAACTTACTTTTATGTGTGGGTTGACATTTCAAAATTGAGGATTATGTAAACACTTTGATGTGGCATAAGTATTTACCAGAGTATTTATAGTGAAGTGCCTACTGCCATTGTGCTTGGTGCTCAGCATAAGCAATGGATGAGGGAAAACAACCCTGCAATGAGCCATGACTGGAAAAAAGGTTGTGGCCAGCTCGACTTAAACCAGTTGGTTAAGGACTGGACTGTTAAACTCCCATCTACCTCAGAGCTGCCAAGTCTTCCTGATTCTCAGAAGACTTCCTGAAAATTTCACTTCCAAACATGCAAAATATAAAATCTTCCTGATTGAGAACAGAATTTCCCCCATTGAAATACACACAAATCCCTGAAATCTTCCTGATTTATGAGGTAAATCTTTCTAATTTTAAGACCTCAATGTTGGCAGCTCTGCAGTACCTAACTAAAGTAAAATGCACTCCCTCAAAATGACGTTCAGTGAACATTGGATTAATTGGATATGGAAACAATTAAACAGATGGTGAACTAAACAAAAATGCTCAACCTCACTCAATTACATGTCATATAGTCATGGTATTTAGTGTTTTAAAGAATTCTGTTAGTTTACGAATGCACAAACTCTCCATCTGAAAGTAAACCTCCTCCCTTTATCAATTTCCTAATACACTTTTGAACCTCCTCTATATAATCCTCTTCTATTTCATCATCTTTTGCGGTCAATTCCTTTTAATACCACACCGTTTTATGTACATGTAGCTACAGGTTATTTGGCCCTATCTGTCAGAGATTATCTATTTGAAGGATTGTAAAACAGTTGCTCAATTTGTTCAACCCTTCTACGTGTTCATTCTCTGGGAGAAGCATGCACTCTGCTTTGCTATACTAAAACTTTCCCCCTAAAGGAATTCATTATCTTACAAGCTTTTTGAAGTCTTAATCATGTCTTTTCGAAGCAAAACTTGTGACTTTATGCTCTTTTTAGATCTAACAGGCAGTGCACTTTTTGTTTTACACAGCAGTTGGACAAATGACTTTCTGTCATAAACTGAATAATCATGAGAGGAAATTTTGTAGATTGTTTGTACGCTTTGGCCCCCGAGACTTAGTTTTATAATGGGAAGAAGTCAGTTTTGTAAATGAAGTTGCAAATGTATATGAGAAGGGTGACATCAAAAATTATGTCTTGGACTTGAGTTTTATTGTAGTTGTCACTCATGATTTATTTGCATGTAAAAGATAAGGAATATGCAGAAGGTAATAAGACTAAATTTTGGGTGTTTACTAGCAATGCATGCAGTGTGATTGACCGAGGAGTGCATTCAATCTTGTTTAACAAAGTACACTTGTACAATGACACTTCTCAATCTATGGGTGACCCCAAGGTAGGTCACAGATCTGTAGCTGGAGAGAATGCGTGTGAGAACAACATGTGAATAACAGTATATGGGATGTTGATTTGTTGCATACTAGATTATTTGGACAATGTTGCAAATTTTTGTGCAAATATTTTGATACAATGTATCCCTCTAGAGTTCCAAACTAAGATGATCATTTCCAGTCTGATCTTCTATTAAAACGTGTCTTAATATTTTGCAGTTTCATTATGTATTTCACCTATGGATTTTCCCACCTACTTTAGAATATCACTGGCAATACATTTATCCTACACAAATACATTAATCCTACACAAACCCTTAAAGAATTTAAGTTATTCGGAAAGGTTAAAGAAACTTCAACTACAGACTCTAAAATATCAAAGATTGAGAGGAGACATGATTGAGGTGTACTTGTGTACAATAGAGAAGTTTGGAATATCCTCCCTGAAAGTGTGATTTAAGTTGGGAGTGTTTTCAAATTTGAGAAGGCTTTGGATAGGTTTTGGGCTGGCTAAGAGATTGGGTATAACTATGAAGCTGATTTGTATGTTAAGTAATTGACTAGTATGGCAGTCACCCATCTGCCCATAGCTTGCTATTGTTGCATGAGTTGTTGAGGGTACAGAGGGTGAAGCAGATGCAGCCATAGAGGTCTTTGAGACCTGTGCCTCCTGAGGTTCTTAAGGAATCCTAAGGCAATACATGCAGATCCTTTCAATATAGCACTTTTCTGTTTTCCAAATTTGTTTCTTACAGGCAGTCAGGAAACAGCAGTTGACTGGTAAAACAAAAGAAGGCAATCTGTTTCCTCTGAGCATCCATGTAAAAGTGATATCTTCTGGAAATAGTGAAGATAGTGCCTTTGGAGATGAAGATCCAGGTAAGCTATCATCTAATTATAAGAAGAAAGAAGGTGGGGAGGGGGCTTAGGGACAAGGGAGGATGGGAGATGAGATTGGAGCATAATATGTTTCCTCTAAGCATCCACATAAAAGTGATATCTTCTGGAAATAGTGAAGAAAGTGCCCTTGGAGATGAAAATCCAGGTAAGTTCTCATTTAATCATAAGAAGAAAGAAGGTGGGGAGGGGGCTTAGGGACAAGGGAGAATGGGAGGGGGGATGGGATTGGGCCATACTATGTTTCCTCTGAGCATCCATATAGTAGTGATATCTTCTGGGAATTGGGAAGACAGTGCCTTTTTAGATAAAGATCCAGGTAAACTCTCCTCTGATCTGAAAGAGAAACAAGGCCCTTGGGAGGGTAGTGTTCAGAAAGAGCCTTCCTAATTCATCCATGTTTGCCCATGTTGAGTTTTGGTTCATATCCTTCTGACTGCTTGTATCTTTGTTGCATTTGTAGAATGAATCATTTAACCTGTGCATTTATGGTAACTCTGTGTCGTTGTTAGTCTTTCATCCATTCTTTGTTACATCCTTTGTATGTCTGCATAGTATCATATCGTGTTTTATGTCTTTGCACCCTTATACACATGCCAGCACATTATTTCAGTGTATTTTTCTGAATACTAGATTGGTAATACTAGCACAACAGTCAAAGTCCTTCCATCGTTTTATCAAGTTGTAGTCTTTAGGAAAGGGGTGTGTCACCGTGTTGCTAAGGACAAGATAGAAGGGGGGAGCAGTCTTCACGCTAGTGCGACATGCCTAAAGGACAATACCAGTCATCCCAAAGTTATTTTGAAACAACAGCAAGTTTCCACAGTTTTGTTGGTTTCCATGAGGTGAAAAAGCCTTGCAATCACGATGGTGCATGTGTGGGGGTGTGTGTGATTGTGATGCTTACTTTTCTCTTTAACACATACATTCATGGTAGGGAAGTCTGACAGTTTTCAAACTTGGTTTAAAGAGATGCCTTTTATTAATTGGTAGGACCCTATTGTTTTTGGTATGAAGCACCTGTACTGCACCTATAAGGTTACTTGGGCACAACTTTAGGAAAAGGTTGAACCACCCCTTTGTTACAACTTGGATGAACATATGATGCGTATTTGATTCACCACTGCCAGCTAGGGGAGTAGAATTGGCATCTCACAAGTGATAAGTGCTTTAAACAAAAGTTTCTGTCCAATAAGCAAGTTTGGTAATTCGTTGCCACATGGAATTGTGGGACACAGCATGGGATATACAAACAGAGCTCAGCATAAAGCATACAGTGATCACTTGTTTTCATCAGTACGTGCATACAACACTATCTGTCTAGCCAAGTCAAAAAAATATGGGGGTCTCAGTGCTTCTTTAACCCTTTACCGTTGTGCTCCGATCGGGGCATATTTGCGCGCCTCGGGAGTGGGCGGAAAAGCGGATGTAGCCCGCCCCGCATCGGCTCCCGTAGGCCATTGACCCCGTGACCTTAAACTATTGTCTCTCTCGCTGTTGTGGCCGAATTGTCAGGTAGCTACTCGCAGTTTCGAGCTCTGCGTGAAACAGTAAAGGTGTGTGACAGCCGCGCTCTCTGCATGGGTCCAAAAGGACCCAAACAAAGGTAAAGGGTTAAAATAAGCCTGTGGAGTGTGTTTACTGCAAAGCTGATGCCACTGTCTCTGCGTACGTGCACGTAAACCTTCAGCCGAGCGGTGCAGATATTTTTGTTTAACCCTTTACCGTTGTGATCCGATCGGGGCATATTTGCGCGCCTCGGGAGTGGGCGGAAAAGCGGATGTAGCCCACCCCGCATCGGCTTCCGTAGGCCATTGACCCGTGACCTTAAACTATTGTCTCTCTCGCTGTTGTGGTCGAATTTTCGGGTAGCTACTCGCAGTTTCGAGCTCCGCGTGAAACAGTAAAGGTGTGTGACAGCAGAGCTCTCCGCATGGGTCCAAAAGGACCCAAACAGCGGTAAAGGGTTAAGGCAGATTAAAATGCACATTTTTACACCAAAAAGACAATTTAGACAAAATCACTGGCACAAAACTACACTAGGGATTCCACCTTACGTTGTGAATGGATAAAAAAGAATGATTTCACAAAATTTTAATGTTACTAAAATTTTGGAATACGTGTTGTAGGTGCGGGATTGGTTTGTTTATCTCGATGATTTGAAGGATATGGGCATGTGCAGAGCCACCCACACGAATTACTGAACAGGCTTATTGTTTGTATGGAGTGATCTGCACAGCTCCCAAGTTCCTAGAGGCTAGATGCGGGTCCATCTGATCTGTCCATTGGTGGATCGCCAGCCTGGGGGAGGGGTATAAGGGGAGGTGTCCCCCTCCCCTTTCCGAAAATTTTTGAATTTTAGAAATGTCTACACACAAAATGGTGACACTTTTTTGGCAAATCAGTCAACACAAAGTCGCTAGCTAACCGCCAAAAAGTTCAGTACAGTACTGAATTTTTTGCGGTAACTTAGAAAAATATTGTTTTGAGAGATTTGCCAAAATAATATAATGCAGATACTCACAAATGCCCAATGACTAAAACCTCTCCTAGTCACAATATTCAATTGTTATTTTTGAGGTAAATTTTAGTGTGGTACCGACACAGTTTGCAAACGTCAACTCTTTATGTCACTGGTGGTCGGTCGTACTGTACGTGCTGCCGGTGATTTCCTATATTTCCGTACATCTCGCATGGCATCCTAACCATAAAAACATAAGCCAAGAATGTCAAGGACTGTCAAGACATGTCCAGAACGTTCGGGCAACTCTGGGACAAGTCCCGCCTGTGACCCACAAAGTGGGCAATTATTTTCCCTATTGAATGTGGCGTTGCACAACGTTATTACACTATTTTCGCAGTGACAGGAATATATTCCATACCTGCTGCGAAGGTTAGCCGATAACAATGTTGCGACAGCAAACATAGTTCCGTACATACCTAGGCCTACGCAATGTATAGCAGCGCGGGCAGTTGAATGTGCTGTGAGATACGATTTACTGAATTTGTTGTTATTGGTAAGCTGAATTATTTGCTAATTTGCCTGGTTCTCTAACTAAGAATACTTCGGGGAATCGAAATGCGGGTTTTTCAGAGGGCTTGGCGGGTCAGCGGGTTTGGGTGTCCAAATGCGGGTCCAACCCGCGAAATGCGGGACACTTGGGAGGTATGGATCTGTCCCATACCTAGAAGACAGGCTTGCCACAAGCTAAAGGTCCATGGGGTAACTGCCATCTGTTGAAAGTTTTGCCTCACTCGTGTGCTCTCATATACTAAAAGAAGTTTTAGTCAAACCCTCAAATGAATTGCTAGCAAACATTCTCTCAAACCACTTTCTGGCCTAGAGAACTACTGGGTGGAGAACATTGTGTCAAGTACTCTAATATGGGAAACCCAAACCTGAAGTGTGCAGAAATTTAAAAATTTTTGAAACACGCTTCTGAGTGGCTGTAAATGCCTTCCATAAAGAACATACCAGCCAGGGCTGAAGTCTGGTTGTGAAGGATTATGGGTAGTTTTGATAGAAATACAGCATTACATAAACATTCTTTCAAAAGATTGGTAAAGCCTCCAATTCCAGTCAGCAAACAAAAGACTTTTCACTCGATGAACTTCGATAGGTCAATGTTATTGGCCTTCACTTAATTGATACCATGGCAAGCTCTGTCCAAGATTTGTTAGTGGCAGCCAGAATGGTTTGTAATTTGTAAACATCAGATCATCTGTTCAGTGTTGGAGTGTTGAAAGATAACATTACAGTGTGGTTATTATGCATGATAGCGAGAGGGTTTTGCTGGTGTCAAATATCCAGGATAGACAAGCTACATACACCCGTGTTGGCTATGTAAGAAGCGCGTGGTTCACTATGAATCTGTTAAAGGAATGTTATGCGATGAGTGCCCCCTGTGCTAACAGCTTGCTAGACAAGAATGAAAGCAGTCAAGGTCCCTGTGGGCTGGCAATGGTATAGTATATGGCCACAGTATTTTCTGCATGTCATAAGAGGTGACTAAAAAAGGACTTGCACTGTATTTGAACTGCATTTGAAACCAAACTTGAACTTGAAACATGTTTGAAACCATAGTTACTCTGTACCTTTTTACCTTGTTGACAGTGTATACCACATTCATGTTCATGCTGTTTTGATTTCGGTAAAAAAGTTGATTTTCTACCCTAAGTTACCTATTGTCCAACTGAGGTATATCAAGTTTCCAAACCCACCTCGGGAGATCTATTATCATCACTTCACCGAGCTTCTGTTCCACTTACAGTAGGTTGCAAAAAATTACACGGTACTTTGGGCAGGATTGTAATGAAATCTCCCTCTGCATGCACTTTATGCTGTGGCTAAGGTTTCTTTAGGAGGATTAAATGTCTATGAATGGAGTATTATTGTCTGCCAATCATTAAATTGTGTAATGGGCTAGGAAGGAAATGTTTATATTTTCACCGTGACCAATTCATCATGTTGGTGTGTTGGTAAATCTTACCTTACCTTCTAACTAAAACAATTAAGGAAATGCATGGGTATTGACTTAAGTCCAAGGCTACTTTTTATTAAAATCATAGTTTTGCAGTCTGCGTGACTTGTCTTCATACAGGTACATTTATAAAAATTCAGGGCCAGGTGTGTTAAAGTTTATTTGCTTATGTTACACTTATGTCTGAGTTTGTTAGCATTTTCTCTTTGTGTGAAGAATCCAATACATTTGTACCTATGTGTGTAGCTGGACAGTGTCAAAATTTATTTCCATTTCATCGTAATAGTTCGAAATTCTGAAGTCCATGTATATTTATGGAAAGAATGTCAAGTTAACTGTCTGACGAATCACGAATGGAACTTGCAAAAGATCCTTTCAGATTAAATGAGAAAAATGGCTGGTTTATGTAAGGAAGACTTGGATTGGCTTTGTTTTTGCTGTCACTTATACTGATTTCATTTAATTAAAGACTTGTGAGCAGATCTGCCTTCAGGTTAAAGAAGAAATCTTGGGATGTATGCCTGTGCAGAAAAATTAATTAGTTGAGTGGAGAAAATGTCAGAAGTGTCTTAGGTAGAGAGGAAGCAAAGTGGTGACTTTAAAGAGGTTTGGGTCATGGAGGAGAGATTTGAACATTGCAAGTAGTATTATAAGGAAAAGAGATTCTTCACGTGAAACCTTGTCAGGGAGAATGATGAAAAGTATGCCAAATTTTTTATCATGGATTCAGTTTTCTGGAAAAAAGTACAACTCCACAAGGCAGCTGCTTGAATTCTGTGTTTCATCTGGAAAATGGGACGGTGATCATTTGAGAAGAATTCAGTCAAAGAAAAGTTTGACAAATTGTCTGTTGGTGTCTGTGGTTGTTAAAGTAACAGTTTTGGATCAAAAGAAGACTCTTATCACCCCAGGGTTTTATGTTTGCAATATATATATCATCAAATGTACATGTAATTGGTCACAGTGTATTGACTCACAAACATAGCAAATTCAAGCTGTGTGTACAAATTTATAGATTTGTGAAAGGCAATCTGATTGGTGGCATGTGCAGACATCTGGTAATAAGTGAGTTTTAAGTGTTCAGCAGCACAGTTCAATATACTGTATAACAGAATGTCAGCATATTTGTGCTTTTGTAGAATGTGATGTGGGCTGTTTGAAAAGTTTGAAAAACATTTTAATGTTCAAGCAGAAACTGGTTTTGCAATCAAATTATACGGTGAGAATTTCTCAGAACAGGGCATCTGGGGTAGGAGTTGTTTTGAAACCTACGTTCAAATAGAAAGAAGTGGTTGGGAATTGATCCTGCTTTGTTGTGACCTTCATGTTGTACTAACAAGGTGTATTTTGGTTGTTTTTTCACCTAACATGGGTTCCCCCCCCCCCCATTCCCTCTCGAATTTTCTTTGAAAATTAGATTTCTGTATTTTTAAATTCAGTTTTTACCTGTTCAAAACATTTCCTAACATACCATTGTGTGTATATGCCAACTTACATAAATAGATTTTAATAGGGCTAAGAGCACACTCCTCCCTGCCCCCCCCACCCCCAATTGTCACAACTACAGTATCTTTTTTCTTCTTCCCTATGAAAACTGTCTTAAAATATGGTAAATATGTAAATCAGTAAGTGATGGAAACCTTGAGAGCCTTAAAAACTCAACCATTCCAACAAATAAATAAGTACCAATCATTTTAGAAACTTGAGAGGCAGTATTTTCTCATCCCAAACTAAATTTGAATTAGTCTACAGAAATTCTCAATTGAAACAGTTCTTCAATTGACAGCAAATTCAAAAAGTGCAGAGTACTGTAGCTCATATTGCACAGCATGTACTGTACTGTAAGTCTTCTGATAACACCTTAGAATCTTGTATACTCAATCTGAAGCAGTAAACTGAGGTTGTGTTTGGATGAGGTTGAGTTTTAGAGAGTTTTGGGAGGAGCTTTTTGTAAGTAGGTTAGGAGGATTGGAACTGTGCAGGATGAGAAGAATTGGCCTTTAAAGATCTCAGTGGTGAACTGTTATGGTTTTTTTATCAGGTTCTGACTTTCCTCTCTTCCATCATTTCTTTATGCTGGTCAATCTTCTTGAAGGTCAGTGTTGGTACTTCTGTTAAAACTTATTCTTTATCCTAAACATGGACTGCAATATAACTGACCGGAAACATATAGATCTTGGAACAAAGAGACAATTACCAGGCGTTACTAAATCAAAAGCCGGATAAATGTTGCATGCCAGCATTAAAGGTACATGCTTTGATGTAATTGCATCACAGGATTATCTTGTTAATGAAATCTTCTCCAGGCTGCTACATCAGTCAATGAAATAAACTGAAGGAACTCCTTCGTTAAATGTAAAAAGGAAGAATTCTTCTTTTCTCTAAAGTTGTGTATGCAATGTAGTACTGCGGAAATTGGGCTTTAATTTTTCCTCATCCAATTCAACGGCCAACCGTTTGGGCCAGGGTCCACTGGAAACTACAGGGGTTGTTGGCAACATTTTGGAATGAATATTGATACAATTTATAACCCAAATATGAACCTCTTCAACAGCAATGCATTTCCATTTTATAGTGGTGGCAAAATCCTAGACACAATTATGTGAAACAAATCCCCCTGTCTCTCTTTAGTGTTATGTAGGAGGCAAAAACAAACAGCTGTGCAGAATGAAATACACAAGATGATTCTTTAGTCAACTGAAGTTTTCCCCATTGGAAACCTTTCTCTTCTGTAGTCGTGATTTTTATCATTGTCAAGCTAATCCCTTAGAAGCATCGTGCCTTTCTTCTGAAACTCATCAATATGTGAACTCAAACGCTGGCTTCTGTTGCATCTTTTCTGTCAACATTCATTTCTCCTCTCATATTACATTCGCTATATTTGGTGTGTTTGTTCATCCATGGATTATCAAACATCCCGTGATTGTTTAAAGTGATACTACCTTTTAGGTAATTTTTTAAAGTGATACCACCTTTTATGAAAAGTGCTTTCTTTTATTGGTTTGTTGTGCAGCACAACCGAGAGACATAGCAGCAGCTCATTTGTTATTGAAATAACCGTTTTCACCTCATGCTTTGATAATATTTAACACTTCATTTGGTGTTTCACTGTTGACTTCTCCTCAAGGGAAGCAAAGTACTTTCATTAATTATCAGTTTTATCACATTTCTAGGACATTTTTGTGACATTGTTGAATCTTAAGATTTAGAAGTGGTTAACCCAACATTTTCAACACTGGAAAGAGGCATATTCAAAGGAAGTATCATCTTGTATGATATTTTTTTCTTCTGTATGTCTGGCACTCCATTGGTTCTTTTCAAAATAGCTGTTACAAAGGATTGTGGGATAGGTTGGTGTGCATTGTATTTTGCCATAGTAAAATTCCATTTACCTAAAAAAGAAACCTTATCAAAACCCCATTCCACAATTCTATTGTAATTGCTGTTTGGAAGTGGGCCTTTTACAAATTTTCATAATTGAAAGATGTCAAAGTATGATGGCTTCCTCATAGATTAAGGAGTATGATCAGAGTCAGAAACCACAGTCATGGGCAAAATTGAGGAAAAGCTTGTATTTATTGTGCCTAAATTTTGCTGCATCTCGCGTGAAATTGGGGGTAAATTTAGAGGTAAGTAGTGGATTGGGCAAAGTGTCACTTATCCTGAAATGTTTCTTCCCTGACAAAAGTGGTTATACACTGTGTCAACATTTTTTGGACAAAAATTTTCTACTGGTACAATTTTCATAGCAATACAAAAAAGCTGTGCCATTTTTACCTTAAAAATATTTGGCACTGAACCTCTCACACCTAATTGTGATATCCATAATACATAGGAAATCCAGAAACAGTATATTCAAGGATAGTTGTTGCATACCTATTCAACTTTGTTTTGTGACTCCTGTCCTTCCATACCTTTGTAACAGTTGACCTGTAAACTATAGATCAGTAGTTCCTCCAAAAGGGGGCCATTGAACCCAATGGGTGACCAGAAAAGTCTCTACAGGTGCCAACCAATGGATGCTCAAAGTTAGATAATCTTAAAGAGCCAATCCTCTCACTCCAGACTACACTTCTTGTAGGGAGGTACAGAAACTCTCTGTTGGCCCAGCTTTTTGATTGACTCTTAATTCAAACAATGCAGACTACCAGAGCTTATATTACACAGCATGAACTGTACTGAGAGTGTTTTGATTACACACATAGAGCTTTTCTATACTCACCCTGAAGCAATAAATGGAGATTGTGACTGGATAAGGATGAATTTCAGACAATTGTGGGAGGGGCTTAAGTAAGAAGGTTAGGAGATTTGGTACTGTTTGGGGTGAGAGAACTGAACCTTTAACTACTACAGGGTGCCATGATTAAACCCATATCAACGTAGGGTGTCAGATGTCTTTAAAGGTTGGGAACCACTGATCTTGGTCACCCCTCCTTACATGTGCCTCCTTTTTACATTATGTATTAAACTCTACCCACCTGTAGTAGTCCTTTGTCAATAGAATGATGGAATGGGACACACAGAAACTCCAAAGGTTTGCCACCTCATTTAATCAGTTGACGGTTATAAGATAATCGTCTTTGGTCTGTGTACCATCACTATAGTCACATGGGGCATAGAAAATATCCCTTACAGTAATTTGAAAATGTGCAGCTAGTGCTAAAATAGTTTGATGTTGAGGTTAGCCTAGGATACTCTTTAAGATTAGGATTAAGGTAATGGTTCAAGCTTAATACAGTTGCATTAAAGTGACACTTTAATTTTGTGGACCCCTCCCCATCCCCCCTACAATGCCCATACTTGTCGCCCTTAATTTACCTATCTCCATTCATCGACTATTAAGTGATAATCATAATCCATACTGTGAATCACTTAAATTCACAGTAAGGATCATTTCACATTTTTCACATGGGAGATGACTATAAATGTAGACCCTGGTATACCTCTGCTTCACACTTCCCCTTTAACCAAAGAAAAAATGCTTCCTTCATGCATTGAATATTGCTTTTGCTTTTCTCTTTAATCAAAACATCATAACCTATATATTGATGAGACGTTGTCATTTGTCATTTGAAATCCAAGAAAAAATTGCTGGCAGCCTTTTTCTTTTCCTTGTGTATAATAGTCGAGGCTGCAAAATGTGTTGAGGATTTGAATGGTTTGCAGGTTAGCCTCCTTTAAATGTATACAATCTTAGGAAGAAAATTATGGGATATGTTCTACCTTGCAGCTTTCAGCAGATGTTTTGGCTTTTTTTGTCCTTTAATTGTCTCATATTCGTGAAGGTTTCTCTTAGGGCATTTTTCAAAACCAATTGCATCCTCAGACATGTATGAAAATGAATTTTGTATGTGCTTTTGTCTGTCAGTTTAATTTTTGTACAAATCTTAAAAAAAGCAGCTTTTCATGCCAGGTAAGTTACGTAAAGAGTCAAATGGGTTTGCATAAGTTGTAGTAATGTCTGAATGCAAATTTCACATAGTTATGTAATACAGTGGATTGTTCAAGTCCCAACAGACTCAGATGTCTACAAGCAGCTGTCAGACCTTAATGTGGGTCATTTCATAGTTTGTGCATGTGCAGTCTTTTACAAAATGTGTTACAAGATTTTGGTTCTTTGAATAAAATAGTATGGTTTTGTGACCTGGCAAACTGGTATAGTCAATGTATGGTTTGCCTGGTGTTCATTCTGCCAAAATGTGGGTCACAGCTGAATAAGGAAAGCTTGTGATCGAAAATGAGAACTCCTGGCCTCTAAATGAAAGATCAGATATACTGCTGTCCTGCTTTTGAAGATATGTCCTTGGCCTGTGTTTGAAAATGAGATGTCCTTGGCCTGTGATTCAAGATGTGTTGTCCCTATTCTATGATTGGAAGAAGGACAAGGTGTTACAGGCCTGTAATTGAAAGTGACATGCTCATAGCCTGTGATTGATAGTGAAATGTCTTTAGCCTGTAATTGTCATAATTGGCCTGTGATTAATGATGAAATGTCTTTGGCCTGTAATTGTCATAAATGATGATGAGATGTCCTTGGCCTGGGGTTGGAGATGAGATGTCCTTGGCCTGTGATTGATGATAGAATGTCGTTGGCCTGTGATTAATGATGAAATGTCGTTGGCCTGTAATTGTCATGAATGATGATGAGATGTCCTTGGCCTGGGATTGGAGATGAGATGTCCTTGGCCTGTGATCGATAATAGAATGTCTTTTGTCTGTGATTAATGGTGAAATGTTCTTGGCGTGTGATTGGTGATGAAATGCCTTTGGCCTGTACTTGTCATGATTGATAATAAAATGTCTTTGGCATATAATTGGAGATGAGATGTCCTTGGCTTTGATTGATGATGAAATTTCTTTGGACTTTGATTGGAAATGAAATGTCCATGGCCTGTCATTAGAGATGAGATGATCCTGACCTGTCGTTGGAGATGTTATGTCCTCACCCTGTGGTTGATAATGAAATGCCTTTCACCTGTGGTTGTCATGATTAATGATGAGATGTTCTTGGCCTGTGATTGGAGAAGAGATGACCTTGACCTGTAATTGTTGATTAGATGTCTCTGGCCTGTAATTGATACTGAAATGTATTTGGTCTGTAACCGATGATAAAACGTCTTTAGTCTGCAATTGTCATGACTGATGATGAGATAATCTTGGTCTTTGATTGGTTAATTAGTTAGATGGAGTTTTACTGCCTAGTTTCCAGCTTATTGGTTCAAGTCGAGCTGGCCACAGCCTTTTTTCCGGTTGTGGCTCACTGGCCTGGCTTGTTTTCCCTACTCCATTGCTTATGCGGCCTGTGATTAGAGCTGAGCTTTGATTGAAGATGCTGTTATTGCCCTCTGATTGGAAATGGATGTACTCCTGGCACGGGGTCAGATGATGAAATTGTCCCTGGCCTGTAATTGAAGAAATTTCTGACCTTTTGGAGGTGTGATAAGTGGAAAATTTGGAACTATTGTCATGTAGTATGGTGCACTCTCTATGACCTTTAACAGATGCCATCTTGTTGTTCACAAGCAACTCTCCCTTCCTTTTGTCCTAGATTCCAAGGGCCCTTCCTGTTTCCCGTCATGTGTTACCAGTGGACGTGACATATTACCTCATCTCAGTTCCACCTGCAAGTTTTTACCCATATTTCCAAGGTGTGGCCAATTTTACCCTGTACAGCCACCATGTTGGTCATTTAGATCAGCACACTCATTTATATTCATTTAATTTGGTGCATCATAACTTTTGACCAATCAGGGGACTGCAGTTGGTACTAGGATCTTTCCACAACCCTTTTGGCTTGGACGTAGGAGACAAGCTCCCAGCCCACAAGCTGGTCACTCGTGCAGCAGACTTCAAAGGAGGAACACTTGAGTAATGTAAATAGTCTTTAATTGTAATGCCGGCTGAATAATTAAAACTTGATCTTTTTTGGAACTCAATCAACGAATAAATCATCTTGAATCAGAAATCTTCTCATCTATTGACTCTCGAACTGGTATCTCCTTGACCTACACACTTGGCAACATCCCATTACTAACATTACTTAACACTGTCCTTTAAACCAACATTACCAAGTAATAAACAGTTGTCTCAAATTCAGATCCCAACCTGCACATCAATGCTTGGGGAAGAATCAGAATTATGCCTAAGGATGTAAAAATCGTGCAAATTTTATTTGACTCGTGCTTCTCTTCTGTTTCTGTAGTCGAATAGTTCATCTGCTACATGATTTCAATTTTCAGTACTGCCATATGTTGACAGTGCTTTTCAGAGATGGGAAAGCTGAGAAGAAAAAAAGATAGAGCAATGTTAGCTTTTTGCACTTACATTTAAACATGATTTTATTGCAGATTTTTTACTTCATTGGATACCTACAGTCTTACCTTTAGTTCAGCCTTCCTCAGTCATCTGCTGACCTTTTTAGTGGCCATGTGAAAATGCTACGAATTCTTGTTTTTTCCTTAAGTAATTTATGAAGGTTATACAACATGACAACTTTAGATTAAAAGTGAAATATTGCATTCACTTTACTGAAAATTTTCATATTCTGTAATCTAATAGTAATCACTATGAACAAGAGAACCGAGGTTCATTTCCAGTTAATCACCGGTGAATTTATAGAACAGCAAAAGAACCGCCGCCCTTAAAAGACGGTTCTTTCTCTCTAAAGTCCTTGATTTGTTTAACCAAACCTTGAGATCAAACTTGGTGCATGGAACGGCTATTTCACCGATTTTCATCCCATTGTGGATTTACACTTCATTTCCATTTGATGACCCCAAAGGGGCAATTGTGGTGACTTGCCTGAAAAATATGGGTCTGCAGGGACTAGCCTCCTGGAATGAGTGAAACCATTGACCCATTTTCTGAGCTGCAGCAGTTGTTTATAAACGTGTCTAGTTACATTTCTCACAGGTTACTGCCTTGAAGGTAGTAATTCATGGTCAAATTTACAGCAATAAATTCCCTGGTTGCTGTCTCTGTGATTCGTGCAGTGGTTCCACATGTAAAGGAGTGTTATAACAATGACAAAATTTGAGCACTGGCAATTGACTGTAAAAAAATCTAGCAAAATACAAAAAGGCAGTTAGGGGCCTACAAGATTAAGTTTAAAGTTTCAGTTCAGTACTATCTTTGAAGCTGTGATTTGAGAAGGGCCAGATTGGATACTTTTAAGGGAGCAATTTTTTCGGGTTTGCATCGCAGTTTGCGATGAAAAAAGAGGAAAAATTGACAATTGCGATACATCATTCGATCTTGAATACCAGACTTGCTATGCAAAATTTCAGCAGGTATTGTGTCATTTTGAATGTTCACAGAACGAAATAATGATAGGGGAAAATAAAATCAGAAATTGAAAGTCATGAAAACTGATCATGCAAAACCAAAAAAAAAAAGACCCCGCACTTGCTCCGCAAACTATGTTTGTTTCCAAATAAAATCACCGTAATTTTCCGCAGGAGATGCATTGTTTACTACTACGTACACACCCTGATCGCTGTAACAGTGTGCAGGGGGAAATAATAACCCTCGGCATCGAAGGCAAACCATGTGGAGCCGGAAAGCAACTGGTTTTGCCCTTGATTATTCTGGTAATGACAGGAGACTTTGCAGCCGATCAATCTTTACAGTATTCTCAGTCAAACATGCTCTACATTCTCAAATCACTGTTTAAACTCCTAAAAAGGGTGAATATCTAAGGTTGTAAACATGGTTTTAAATATACCGTTCTGTGCGGTTTTACTGGAAGCAAAGAAACTTTGCGCCAAGCCATGTTGCACTCCAAATCGGCAACTTGCGATCAATGCAAGTTTGCTCCTTGAGACTAAGCTAGGCTCAGAAATCTTAATGTAAACCTTGTTAGGATAGCACAGGAGCCAAAAGAAGCAACTCTGAAGGAAAACATATCGTACAAGGAAATTGCTGAAGTAAAGTTTTTAAAAATATTAGGCAGGGCTTAGTTCGAGTATTTTTCATGAAACAATTTAATGAAGTGAATGTCATCTAGATTTTGTATACCATCAGCTTTTACGTTTTGGGCTGGTTACCTTGAGAAGGGAATACCTGCGCAGTAGTATATAATAGTGCACAATCTTTAAGTCAGATTTTATAGGACACTGAGGAGATCATAGGTTCACGTTTTCAACAACTTATGCAAGGATTTAAGAAGCCTCAAAACTTGCTCAGATTATTTTACGTTTTAAAAGTTACTTACTAAATTAATTAAGCTGATGACCTCTTTTTTCATTTGTATGAGGTTAAAGTGGGTGAAATGTTTTGGACATTTTGGGGTGAATCTCCGTCCTATAGGATGAGCTTGATTCTTCAAATCGGCAGTTACTCTGCTTGGTTGTACAACTTGTACGAGATGGAGCTTTGATCCATAAAATATAATGGGTATGGGTGGAATAAGTGGTAGTTAGTATGTCGTTACAAGTAAGTGGTGGCCCAATTTTAGGTAAGGGAAATCCGCGAAGAAGGAAGAACCCCCTAGTGACTATTTGGACTGTGATGATGAAGAGGATTAAGGATGGTTGCATCTGATGAATGTCAATAAAAGATGGCACTGTTCTCTGATTGGTTGCTTTGATGTCTGTATGTCATACCACTGCTCCTGTTCTAAAATGATGCTTAGCAGCTTAGGGCTATGAATGGGATAAAGAGGATGCATTTTGTTAGGCTTTCTGAGATTGGGTACAAACCATTTCAATGAGGGAATTACATTGCTTTTAATGAAGTTTCATGGACAATTTATTTTCATAGCTTTATTTTGGTCATTAAATTGACAAACAAACATCAAATGAAAGGTAGCAAAGCAAAAAGTTTAGAAAAATTCTGAGGAGATCCCATAAAATCGTCGAGAGCTGTTTTACAGATATTGCCTTGGAGACATGGGAGACATGGGTGTAGTTATACTGCATATGTAATAAGGGTCATATGGAGGCACAATGCATGATGTGTTACAACCTGTAATATCATATGTACCATTCGGTCTTGGATTCTGTAGTTTTTCACAAGCTGCTGTAAAATACATACAGCTAGGAAATGTCAATATAAAAAGTTGTTAATCATTTTGGGGCCGGGGGATTGCTAATCAATTTTGAATAGTGAGCAGGAGTGGCGCCAGCGGGGGGGCGGGCGGGGTTATGCCCCCCCCCGTCGGGAAGGTTGTCGGTTTCTGGCCGGGAGGTCTTAAAATAAAAAAAATTAAAAAAGAAAAGAAAAAAAGAACTACAAGGACTGAAATTACTGGATGGGTGAACATACTTTTTGTTTTGAAATACTACTTTAATACATATCGGAATCGATTTGCAATCATTTCTTCTTTCCTCGGTTAAACCTAATTTCATGTACCTTGTCTTATCTCCTACCCTGTCGTGGTAGGACGGCAATTTCCTTCGGGGAGGCCTAACAATGAACGTAAAGGACTGAAGTTACTGGATGAATGACCATGACCCTTTTTTCTTTTTGAACTATTTTATTGGTTTCTAACGGTATGTTAGTGCCTATCTGAATCTGTTTAAATAACTTCTCACTAGCTCTGTTATCCCTCATCCCCTGCCCCCCCTGTTGTTGCGCAAACCCAATTTCGCGGGGGAGCCTTCATCTGCATACCCATGTTAAACTGATAAAAGATGCGGGTCTTATAAACTTCAGTCATCCGGACGGTCTTCTTGATTTTGCTCACTAGAAGACAATATTTTTCTTGAAACTCATAATTCCGAAGTTTCCTGACAAAAACAGACGAGAGGTTGTTCAGGTGCATGCGGTACCAGTGTTCTGCCACCTGGCCTGCCCGGCAGCCGAATTCTAATAACGGTAATGAAAATCAGACAGGCCGTTTCAGCTGCACATAGGCTGATGATAAACAGTAGTGTGAAAATGTCTCCCAATAAGTCTGATTGAAAATTCATTTGAAGCCACCTTGTAACATGACATATTTTCAAAAATTCAAATACATAGAAAGAAAAATCATTTATAGTCTGGAGTTCGGGGAGTCACGAAGAAAATCTCATCTTTTCAGCGGACCTTGCAAATGGACTACAACGACGATTCCTAATGGAGGCAAAAACACTAGTATGTTTTCAATTCCGTTGCAGAGTTTTCCCCGAAAAGAGACAAGAACATTACATCTAATTAATTGCAGCAGTACCCTTCTATCTGGTAATTTTCCGATCACTTAGCAAGCTGGGTTTTTTCTATTGAAGTGAAACTTTCCACTTAAAGGAAAGCTCAAAATAACTGCTTCATAACTGCTTCATTACTAGTTACAAGTCTGGGAAATGCCTGTTCCGGCTGTCTGAGGGGTTTGAGTTTTTAACAATTTTGTGTACACTCCTCGCCAACTGATGGTGGGAAATCGAAACAGACTTTAACAGTCGACGTACCATAGCAGTGGACGCGTTCCGATGCAAGCTGGTTGACTAGAACGAAGTCCACGTTCACTCAATCGAATGCTCGGTAATATCTCTAGTCGACGTGCTATCTTAGATTAGAAACGCATATTCTTTAATAGTCCCCCAACTTTTTAAATTTTCTTACATGAATCCCAGAATATAAATTATATTTGCATCACAAGCTCCGTATTAACAATTTTTTTTAAGAGCAACCTAAGCGCGCCTCATTCAACGTTCCGCGTCGTAGACAGTCGTGTTAACACCTTAGAAAAAATTGGAAAATTTGGGTGCTTGCCCCCCCCCTGCAGTGGTATCACCAGACTTTTCATTTTAGGGGGCATTGGTGGCACAACAATTTTGCAGGGGGCACTGCTGGACTCCACTCATGGCCCACCGAGCTCGTTTTTTTCTTTTCAAACTTTCCCACACTCTACCGACTACAACAACTGAGTGAGGTTGACGTACACCTCAGGTAGCAGTTCAGACAGGCTTAATCCTACATCTTTCCTTAAGAGAATCGCACATTTAACTGTACATCAATTGCTTTGTATTTCTCTCTAGTTCAGATCCCCTTCTTCAAAATGTCAGCCGGATCCGCCGTGGGGAGTATGTTTCACTAGATTTGTTATCAACAAAACCTTAATTGAAGTTGCCCTACGGCTGGAAGTAATTTTTAGACCAGTGTAAAGACAATAATATTACTTTTAAAATACCACGTTAATACGCTCGCAAAACTTTAAAAACTCAGGAGCTTCCAGTACGCCCCCTCTGGACCCCACCAAGACACTCCCATTGAACTGCCCATCAAGTTCTTTCTCTATAGTTCATCTCCCCTTTTCACAATGTTAGCCGGATCCAATCTTGGTACAGTAGTAGTTTCACTAGATGTTTTACCAAATATCTTACTTGAGGTTACCCTGGAGGCAATTTTAGACCAGTGCTAAGTCAATAGAATTACCCTTTAATGACGGCTTTAACCTCACAAAAACCTTAAAAATCCAGAAGTTCATGGGGGATTTCTCCCTGGACCCCCCCCCCGGGGCTTTGCACCAGGGGCCTTAAGACTGACTCCTGGAATCCACCTGATGAGCCTCGCGCTTTACGTGCCCCTCCCCCGGTGACGCAACTGTCCTCTAGAAAGAGTCTAATTAGGCCACTGCTTTCATTGTTAAATGTATTCACATATTTCGGCACTGTGACAGATAAATTATCTACTCTAGTTATGGATTCTACTCTAATTACCGCAATTATGATTGCGATCGTCACAATTATTTTTTTGGAAGCAAATTGACCAGACTTCTCACTATCATACTGCTCAAATTGTAAAGAGAGTTGCTACAAAAGACAAAGTACATCTCCATTTCTTCATCGCTAAACGAATATATTAAACTTATAAAAGCCAAGCAGTTAACCGTTCTCAGATGTAACTGAAAAAGCTCTAATGTCTTCAACGTTTGATTAATCATTCTAAAACAACGTCTTAATTCGATGATCAGATGATAAAGTCTTCGCACCCTCCTGGGCGCTGTCAATTCAAATGGTAACTCTTTGATTTGTCGACATATTCCGTGAACACACGGTACTTACGAAGTCGCATAGAGCGAGAGAGAGAGAGATGCTTATGTGAACATATCCGGTAGCACGCATCGAATATCCGGTAGCTCAGTTGAAATACCCGGTAGCACAAGCGGACGATGCGGTAGCACGTCTTGTTTATGCTAAAGCTTGTGCTAGAGGTGCCATGGATCTTTGTGGAAAAGGTGCGATAAGTGCGCTTCTGAGGAATTTAGATCACGGCTTCTCTTTTGGATGGGAATGCACTTGTTGGGAATTCAGCAACCTACCGATTGAGATGTACCTAGTTTGAACAAATCATGGGTAGTGGAGGCAACGCACAAATTGGGCCGTTGCCGCCAGCCAGTCTTTGCCACCAGATGTCCCCAATAAAGAACCATATACCTATCCTGAAATATATATTTTTCACAAAGGTTTACTAAAACTCCAGAACTTCTGGGTAACCCCCTGGATCCCCCATGAGGCTTTCTCCCCATGGAATCCAACAGAATATCTTAGCAAGCCCTGAACCCCATTTGCTAAAGGCACTAAATGTAGCTGTCCCGAGACTCAAAGTTGCCATCAAGAGATATGTTAAAACGTCAGAGCTTCGCCCCATGGACATCTACCAGATTTTTTGTCCATAGACCCCACCAGACTGGAAGTAGCACCCACTGTACCTACATGATACTCTAACAATGCAGCATGCAGGGGCATTGGGCATCCCTCCCCCGCCTCACGACAACAATTATTTATCCTAAAAATAAATAGGCACTTAACCAGTTAACCAACACAAATTTTACTTCTTAAGGTAGCGTAGCCTATGTGGTACCAGATTGCAAGACTAAACAATTTCTCAAAAATTTTCAAATGGGAGGAATGGCCTTACTGACCCCCATCCCCTCCTCTTGTGGTGCCATTTCCTTAACTCCTAAAACTACGCAAATTTGTCGAATTCCAAATTTTTCTTCAATAGGTTACATCTAAGCCTGGTACCCAGTTGTAGGCTATGTAAAGGCATCTGTTCAAAACATTCAGAGGGGAGGCCCGTCTCATAGACCCGTTTCCTGGCTGGCATAGACGTAGCCTACCGTACGAGACGGGGGCAGGAGCGGAGGCCAGGTGCGGTGAGCAATAATATGCTATTTATCATGCAAAAGATCAAGAGTCCGAGCAGTCATATAGAAAAATTCGTTGATTTAGCGGAGCTTGAATTTAGCCAAGAGTCACAGTAGAGAAACAGCATATTTTCAATTCCGTTGTGGTTTTCCGGAAAGATTGACTTTTTCATCTAATGGTAGTAGTACATTTGATGTGGTTATTGGGATACATTTCCGATCACATAATTCAGTCAAATAACCATGGATTTACACCCCTGAGTAAAGAGAGGACATCAGCATGGTTCAACTGTTACCATGACGATATTATACTTCACTTTGTTCAATATTATATAAGAATGATACATTTGCCCTGCTATTAACTGGAATGCTTGGAATGTGTGACAACGCTTATCCCCCGAATAACTTCAGTAGAACAAGTGAGGGAATTCCCAGTTCAGTGACGCACACGACCCATATTTTGGGATGAGGTCGTGAACTGACAGATTTACACCGTAAGAGAGGTTGTGTATTTAGCTCTGGGAATTAGTAAAGGTAAAGGTAATTGCTAAATTGGGGAAAATTGATGACAGAAGAAGCCTTGGTCTTCACAGGTTTTTATGTAGGTGTTGCCCTTAATATGTATCAGTGGTTTTGCAAATCAGACCACTGATTGACAAACATGTTTGGTAGGTGTACCAGGGAGGTGTTCCGACCTGACTTTAGGCAGTTAGGTGAATTAATGTGAAGGTCAAATTGTGTGCTGCCCAGAGTTCTGCCGCTCATTTATCATGAGAGCACTTAACAGCAAAAGATAACATGTGTGACATAGACTGTCTGCACTAGTAAACGAAGTTGTACTGCCAAGAGATACGGCAGAAATCTATTAGGGCTGTTATACGACGTTTTGCATTTGAGAATGCCTGCGTAGGTTAATATTCAAACGTTTTCCGGTGTTTTAAAAATTCTTCGCACATGCTGATTTTCCATGAAATCTATACATGCATCTTCTCACCCAAAATGCTGAAGTAGCACCATCTCAGAGGTCAATGATTTTTAGAAATTAAGTCAACATAACTTTTGAATATTCCCACATCAATGTGGTCAACAAGATCAAGACTTGTTGCATTAAAACCTGTTCTAAGCGGCCACAATGTGTAAAAAGAACGACCAAAGTTCTTATGCACGAGGTCAGTCCCGTTTTATAATGTGAGTTGCACATACTATGATACTCTAGTGAAATAGCCTGCAGTGAAACGTAGCATACATGCACACTACCCCCAGCCAACTCATTTGCATACTTCGTTGAAAACTAGTGATTATTGTATACACTGTATGTACTGCACACCGTACCCAACGGCCCACTAACGTTACCTGCCGACATCTTCACACATATTACTGTGTTCTTTTCAGTGCATTGAAACGGCACATGAAAACAAAAACAAAACTCAAACCAGATCAGGCGGAAACATACACAAACATCACACATTTTACTTCTGTCTGCAAGACTGGAAGAAAATAAAATTAATGTGTTCAAACATGCATTTCAGTCACAATAAGGCTGCACATTGAGTGCCTCAGACCTAGGCAAAGTTCGGCTAAACAACAAAAACAGAGTCAAATCGCGTGACAGTCTCAATGAACAGATGATCAGATCTCTGAACGGACCCTCGGCTTGAAGTTTAACTCGTTGACGGGTTAAATTATTACCCTGCGTTGGCAGGATAGGTCATTCTTTACATTGCTATAATAATATATGTATTTCGGCAAAAACTGAACATATGTCCTTTTTGTGGAAGAAGAATCGTCTGTCTGTAAAGGGACGAAATTGAGATGTACAGGATGTATTACAAATGAGTTTTAGGTCTAGGCCTTTAGACTAGGAGGTAGAGAAATTAGGTCATGGATCAGAACAAAGAACGACGCTGTGGAATTTAATTGGATTATTATGGTTGGTTTTTTGTTTTCATTTTGAAAACAGAAAGTTTGTCTTGTTCTATAAAGAAATGGTAAGACTTACTGTTGAATTTTAAAATTAAGTATTTGTAAAATTTCTGATGTTAGGACTGCACATTTCATAAAAGTGTTCTCCCAAAAAGTATTATAACAGGCCTAAAAGTTATTCAGCACTCCAAACAGTTCCAGTTCTCCCAACCCTCTCACCTCTAGCCTCGCCCTCAACTGCATGTATTGCTTTAAACTCAACTGCTGCAGCAGTTTGTTGCCCCACCCAAATGTAAGTGTAATCTGCAGTTTTGGAATTTTGATCATGTCGATCAAAGAGTTGTACCTTTCATCTAGGTTTGGGCTAGACCCTAGTTCGGAAAATAAATTCTCTAGGTTTTATATTGGATGGACGGGGACAATTAGATAGGTTTACAGCTCCTAGTTCGTTAGGAATATCGACGGGGACCCAGGAATATATGCTTGGTACATGAAAGAAAGAAAGAAAAAGAAAGATATCCTCTTAAACTACATAGGCTAAAAAGTTTGCCCATACCAAAGACCACGGTGTTCCTCGAACTTCGTGGCTCAATTACTTTCATTTCAAAGCATAGGTGCCTGGGATAGATTTTCATATGTTGTTCGATCGCCATGCAGTTTACAATTTTTCGACATTTCACGTTCAAACAGTTTAACAACCTGTTCTCCTAACTTATAGCACATATGCGCATAATGAACCTAACCTCACCTAGAAACGTAATATCCTCAATAATCCGTCTCCTTACTGGATGAGCCGTACAAAAATAGACACAGATTTCGTTGTTTATTTTTGCGATTTAAGCACTTTGCGTCAGACGGTTAGCAGAGTTTTTAGAAGTTGACGAAATATTTGCACCTATTAATCATTAATTAGGCTAGCACGTAGGCCCTAATATGACACTTCAAGTAGGCCTATGTGAATTTGCTTTTTAATGGACATGACAGCATGTCCATTACTGTGGTCGGTCGCATTGTCTGATGTTCTCGTGATTCTTTTCTTTCGTTCAATTTATCCATGGGCGTCACCAAAAGGGGGGGGGGTCGGGGTGCGATCCCCTTGAGTTTTTTTTTTTTTTATTTTTCAGTTACAGAAACGTTTAAGGGATGTACAAAAATCGAAAAAGGACTCTCTTTGCCGTTGCAAAGTATATATTTCTTCTAAGACTGTAAGATATTGAATGCCTAATCTCGCCGCCAATTACAGATCGAGTCCACCAAATTACTATTTCATCCCTTACTTTTTGTTAAGTGTCCCCCAGCAAGTTCTATTGGCTATATGTAGCTTCACCTTTCCATAGTATTATAATCAGATGTCTAATCATGAAATATCTTTGAATGATATTTTTGAATAGAACAATCATTTATATAGAAACTATATTAGAATTTTGTTCATTTGGGTGGGTAAACTGTTTCATGTCAGTATAGGCTCAGTATACCCTAATATTAAAACGGAAGTGCATCTGCGGGATAGGCCTTTTCCAAATTAACTTAAAATCTCAGTGAAAAAATAGTTCCAAGGATGTTGATATTGTTGTAGTAGTCGACTGTTCTCAGGTTTTTAACATAACTAAACATAGACCATATGCTTGTCTGTGTTACAAATATCCACCTTTGACTCAACGGTGCTATATGTCAGTAATAAGTTGTTTTTTCTTGATCGGATAGTACCGTGGAAGTACTACCTCGGAGGTAGTACTTCCATAATAGTACTATGAAGAGGTACTTATCACACCGAAAGCTGTCGAGTAAAAGGCCTTTCAACTTTAGGAAATGATGATACCGATATTTAAGGAATAGGCTAAATCGCATTTGGCTGACTATTAAGTATTACGATGAATATACCGTGGAGACTCCAAATTGGCGAAGTCGAGTCCGTTATGTTGCTAATTTGGAGTCGAGACGGCTTATGAGACGGTAATGGTCAGACAAATGTGGTTTATTCCTATTATACCACCGAAAATATGTGAAAAACTTCAGCTAGGCCTAAACAACTGTTTTTTGTGTTTTTACGTTTATTGACCGTATGTAGTGAAATAACAGGCCAGTTCAATCAATCAGAATGCAGGATTCTCAGTCAAAAACGGAGGGTAGAGGTGGTAGAATTGAAAATGAACTTCCTTTTATCTTTGCATACGTCTTAAACTGAGTGAAGGGTCACTCATTATTCTAAAATTCAAGTAACTTCTTCTGTTCTCCATCCGATTTTTGCTCTTTAATCTTTCCGTTACTTTTTTGATAGAATAAATTTAACTATTTTCTAGATCTTGAAGGAGAAAAGTTGAAAGTAAAAATCAAAGTACATTGGAAAAATCCCATTGTGCACAAATTACTGTTTTGTGGTATAGAGCCTGATATCTTGAAAGAATAGTCCAGAGTCAAATTTATTTTTGATATGTTAAAGAGGAACATATTCTAAGCATTCAAGTGAAAGTTGCATTCATTTCCCATGTTGGGTTTTCGAGATAGGCCTATTAGTAATTGAAGTTCTGGTTCTATTTTCATTTCAAGATTTAAAGCATTCATTTCACCGCACTATAGGCATTTGAAATGTTCAACTCCTCAGAAGTTCCGGAGGCTTTGCCCCCCCCCCTGGACCCCTACCGGGGCTTCGCCAATGGACCCCACCATGCGACAATAACTTCCTTCTTTGCGCAAAATACAACCCCCTTTAAAAATGTCTGGTGACACCCAATGGATGCTATCGGACGACTCCCATCAAGAAACAAACCAATCTTTTTTGGAAAAGATTTGCACAGCAAAGCAGACGGGTATATGACAAGATTGTGAGAAAAATGTCGCTAATTACGAAATGTGGGACATTTTTCCTCAAATGCTGTACATTTAAATATTAAGTGGGCTAATTACAATATTAAGTAGGCTTATACGCCTGGTACTTTGCATATGACGCAGTCATAAACGTGGGGTGCTGTCCTACTTCGGTCTGTATTTTTATCAATTTATTCAGAACTCTTTGGTGGCCAAATTTATTTTACATTTGATTTACGGAGTGATTTTAAAGACAGCTGTATAAATTTGAAAGTCGGGCCTGTTCATATAATTTTCTTCTGGTAGTTTCCTGGAATTTTGGCAGCGCGGTATGCCGTGATGTCTCCATTTGAACTGAATACAGTTATAAGGAATGTACAAAATGTGTACATAGCAGTAGGATATATATAATACAAGCAGTGGCGTAGCCAGGTCTTTTTCACCTGGGGGCACTGGGGGCCACAGACTTTTTATAGGGGGGCACAACATATAACTCAGGGATAATTATGGTGAGACTGTCAGAACAACATTTTGTTGAGTCTGACAGCCAGTGGCGGCTCGTGGTCTAAATACATAGGGCAAATTTGTATTGGTGGGAATAAACCAACGGCGCCCAAGGCCCCGTGGGAGCGCTTCGCGCTCCCCCCTACGGCGTGAGGTCCAGGGGCCCACCATAGGGCCCCTGGTGGGGGTCCAGGGGCGAAGCCCCCGGCAGTTCCGCGATATTTACAAAATTGGGGTTATAGAACCAAGCATTTCTCTGCCTTCACATAGCATTTAATGAGCATTAAATTGACTGCAAACTTCACCATTATTTCATTGAATTTAGTCTTACAACTGGCTCGAGGTTCCCGTGGCTATGACAATGCATTCGTCTTTCTTTGAGATGAGCAAACATTTTAATTACACGTTGATTAAAATTTGAATTTTCTCTTATGAACTTCTTTTCAATTGATAGCATAGCTAAAGCGTTTAACCTATCATCATTCGTACTTAGTGTACCAGCTGGGTGAAAACCTACGTGAAGACGACACAGACAGTATTTGCGGCCTATGTGGTCCTAATCGTTTGCTTTCCAATTTTTCTCCAAGACTCCTCTTTGAAAACAGACAAGTTTGTTAACTTTTGACAGTATTCATGTTGCATTCATGTCTCACATTGAGAGGGTTTTGGGAGCTAGATGAGACTTAACACACGAAGAGCCCCCAAGCACGGACAATTGAGTGCACATGTATACCCAAGCTGCAATAGCCTTTAGACCGCAGCATAGTTTCCTACAAAGGATACACACGTGACTGATTAATGCGTTCATAGTTACCGGAGTATGCATACAGTGCAACGAAGCGAGGCCAGGCTGGGAGGGCAAGTGAAAGACTGCTCGTAGTTCGAAGGAATTGGCCACTCACCTTTCATCATTTCAGCCGATAAAATCTAAGTGCGCATGTTCACAACATGTTGAGTGGGGCAGATTGCAATGGGATGGGGGGCACCTGGGGGCACAACTTTGCTGTGGGGGGGGGGGACGTCCCCCAGTGCCACCCCGTGGCTATGCCACTGAGTACCAGTGCCGGGTTTGGCACAGCGTTCAGCAGTAAAAAGTGTCCTTTGCGCTCGTGTAAAAGCAATGTGATGGATTGAACGAAGTTTTCTAACGTGTTTTTGAGAATGTTTTACAAATGTTGCTCGTGTATACAACAAGCCTAAAGGCCTGTATATACAAGCAACATTTTCAAAACATTCCCAAAACATCCACCTGCAACAAATCCAAAACATGCTTGTTTTCGGTTTGTTGCACAGTGTAGACAGGGTGTACAGCATGTTTTGAAAATGTTTTGAAAATGTTTCAAAAGAAATGTCCTGTCAATCCTTTTCAAAACATTCTCAAAACACTTTCAAAATGTTTTCCGATTGTTTTTACTCTGTCTACACTGTACAACAATCCGAAAACAAGGATATATATTTACGTAGAGGTAACTTAAAATAAGTGCAATGGAACTTATGTGTATGATGTCATAGAACCCTTGTTTTCCCAACATGTTTTCCTTAAAAGATCGGTATGCACACAATTGTGATTGCTTGCAGTCATGTGCTCCATTGCTTTTATAAATTCTGCCATTCAACCGATCATTACCACCGATTATTTGCAAACTGAAATAGGGGCTAAAATATACTTGAAACTTGCCCATAGTTTTGTAAAATTCTCGTAAACTCAATCCTATAACTTTCCGCCAAAACGGGATCCATTGCTAATCACAAACGTAAAATTTTATCCCTGCCGTGGAAGTGATCGTTAGATATTTTCCGCTATAACCCTGTAGTATTACATGGAATTAGATTTAGAATTGCATTCAATGTGTTTTCCTTGCTTTCTCGCAGAAAGCGCCACGAAAATTGCTATACAAACTGTTCCGCACAAAACACATGGTACAGACTATCAAGCTGAAGCGTTTCCCCTTTTTTCAAATCCCCAAGCTTAGCATACACGTCTGTAAGTCTGTGCACGTTTTGTACACGTAGCTCCTAGAATCTTGTGAAGTTCGCGATCGGCAGTTATTATCTTGAATAAATTATTTCTAGCATTCCTTCCATAATGTTATTTACAGTAGGACTTATGCAATGTTGTCATGCGACGTCATTGCAAACAAAAACAGTGATGCACGTGGTCTCATTCTGCAAAATTCTTGGCCCACGCATGCAGTAGACTTTCGTGCGTGTCCGTTTTCCGCCAAACAAGGCATCATGTTTTGCTTGGTGACATCATATGCATATGATCCATTTCAAAATTTAAACTGGTCCCTGCATCGCGATTGGTTCAATTGCGTTGATTCTAACCAGCCAATCACAACTCGCGCCTTCCCCTATGTGATTTAGTGTGTGAAAATACTCGATCTCAAGACAAGTTTTCCCGTTGAGTATGTGTTACGACGATCGCACTTCCCATGCTGATACAGCGGGCTAGCGAAGCAGGGTGAGCCCCGTGCCAAATTCACCGGGAAACGGCATCACAAATCTCTGAATGCGTACGTCGATTTTGGGGGGACCTGACTTACGTGCATTTCAGTTGCAGATTCTTTTTAAACAAGACGTAAGTTTTGGACAAGAACTGCAAATATACGGGGATATTTATATCCGAAAGAAACCATAAGATACGTTACTCGGTGCAATTGTTATGCTGCCCAGAACTGCTAGATTATCATGAATGATTGCTCTACATGGGGTTCGTTCCGACATGATTGGGGGATGAAAATAGCCTGAATATGATGTTGGCCTAAGAACTAAATTATTAAAGGACATGTGACATCAACTGCAAACAAATCTACTGTATGAACAGTTGATTTGTATCTCCACTTTTGAAGTGAAAATATTACGCCTACAAAAATGATGTCCCGTTTGTGAAACAAACGGAAATATTCCCAATATTTTCTAAATATTGCAAGCCGACCCAATCATGTCAATTTTGGTGAGCAACAGGCACGAAATAACGGCCAACCGGGGGGACACCCTCTCCCTATACCCCTCCCTTAGGCCGGCGATCCACCTACTGTAGTATGGACGCATCATATGCACGACGTTCAATTCTAAACCCAGGCAAAACCCTGCTGCTCCTTCTTCGGAAGGAGCTAGAATTGTCACCATTACCTTTATTTTCTTTTGTGTGTTTTTTCATTGAAAAGCATTTTCCCCCAACCTGTTCACAGCTTTTACACACACACACATAAATATTTGTCCATGATTTACCAACAAGCAGTGCAATATTATGGCAATATTATTAGCTTGCTACTGAAATAAAAAATACCCTGCAAGTGCTCTAAGACAAGTGACAATTTATAGTGCTATTTTCACATTACCATTGCTTCCTTTACTTCACAGCAAACGTGTGAAACCAAATTCTTTCCAAATTCTAAAAACAGTACACGAAAATGAACTTGTAGACCACGCAAGATATCTGTGTAAATATTGGGTCAAACCACTTGAGCAAGAAGCCATTAGTGTCTGCCAGCAGGCCTGGTAGAGAGGTTGTGGGTAAGATTGATTGCATGACAATCCTTGGGGATTGAAACCACAAAATCTTGGCCCTGCTTGTGACGGCAATCCACTGGGAATTCACCGACGGTTAAAGAATGGTAAATCATCGGTTCCTCCAGGTTAATCTGACCCTGGAATTTTGGAGGTTTACCAGTAGAACCGATTTTGTGTAGGTGGATTTTATGGAGACAGGGAAAAGAACAGACCTTTCACCAATTTTGTGCAAATTTATCGGTTCTCTTGTTCATAGTGAATAGATACGTAATGATAAACAGTTCAAAATAGGCCATCACAGTAGCTTTCTTTTCAAGAAATAAAAACCTTGCAGGAAATTTGTGTCAAAAAAGTAATTTGTTCACCTAAACTTTCCAAAATTCAAATGATGCAACTTTCATTACTCTTGTAATGTATAATATTTTGAGAAGATAAATTGCTGCAGTTTATTGGTGAGACTGAATGGTTTAGTAATAATTTAAAGTATTTTCTTTGCATGCCATATTGATGCATTTGAAACACAATATTTTCTCTTTAAAGAACAAGAGCAGTCCCCCAAACTTATTTTGAAGCAACAGCTAAATATCACAATTCTCATCTCATTTCTGTTTAAAGAAACTTTCATAATATTTTACTACTTCAATATAACATATGAAAGGTAAAACAAGCAGTTTCTTTTACTAAATTGTCACATGACTCTCAACAGCCAATCATGAAACTGGACAGTCTACTAAGCTGCTTCAAGTTTGGGTGACTGATCCTGCCCTTTAATTGTAGTCTATTGTGTAGATGTTCAAATCATACAACCTGTACTTAGCATGCTTTTAGGATATGTTATCATTATAATGAACAGGCCATGAGTTTCAGATTTTGCAGTTGTGGTCCAAAACACATACCTTAGGTAATTTGGGAGTGTGATAAATGTCCTGTTAAATTAAACTTAAAATAGACTTTTCTGAATCTATTGCACCCCTCTTTCACTTCGTGTTACCCTACATATACCGTTTATACCTTTATAAATAATACCACTGTAGTTACCCTTCTAGCAGAGGGTGCCCTGTACCCTCCAGCTGCCATCTCCATTTTGCTTTGCTTGCTTTAGGGTGGTTTTTGAAAGTTCCCATTACGTTTCCAGGAATGCAAATAATTACACTTCTCACAGTGGTAAGGATGTGTAGTGGGTATGCAATCGCAAGCTCATGTGTGCCTCAAAATTCAAAGCATGTAGGATCTTTTTATGCGTAATTCATCTTCAGCAAGACTGGAAAGTGATATGCTTTGAATTTCACCAGAAGAATACATGTGACTTATTTTCTTCACATCAAACTCAAGTGAGTGAAGTTAATAAGAAGTTATTAAGTATAACTGATGGCAGGGGCTTTTCATTTTGCCAAAAGAATGTCAATAAAAATTTGCCAAGGTGCTGTTTGGCTTGGGTAGTTGGTAACTAGTGTATAAAAAGTTTTAGGAGCAAGACTTTGTCAATTCACCTCCATCATGTAGGAACATTTTTTAAGATGCAAAGAAACTTCATATATCATAGAGTAATTGCAAAACTGAGGAAATTTTGAAAGTGGAAACCAGGATTACATAATATTTATGGAGATCCTGTTACCCTGAGGCATGTCCTTACGTAGCAGTGAAGTGAGACTAGGTTTATAAGTCTTTTAATAGGTATGCAGCTGGTACAACTACTGACCAGTAGTGTGGTACCTGTTGCAATACCTTTTGCAAGATGCCTATTGCACATGCCACAGGTACTACAGGCTATACCACAGGTACTGCTTGAGTCACTGTTTGAAAAGTAAGGGAGCATAGCTTATTCTCATCCCCAGCAGTTGGCAGATTACTATTCTACTCAGTGTGCTCCTATTGAATATTCTGAACAGACCAGTGACCATGTTCTCTAACAGTATGTGGTAGCATCTTGGACATTCTTTTGTCAAAAATGTTTGTTTTAAAAATGAGCAAGAAGATATGTTTATTTTTTCCCTTTTCTTATTGCAGATTTCAACCTTTCAACCAAAGTTCATAGCCGTACTCCAGATTTGCTGAGCTCTACAACATCTTCTGACGTCAGACCATCTGGTAAATAAATGTAGATTAACTTCAAAGCAGTTTCCTACATATCAATTGTAACATCCACCCTCTGCACCACCCCCATGCATGAGAGGACATTACACATTGTGCAGTTGCCACCATGACTCATCAATTTTTCTTCACCAGTCTGAGCTATATCGCAGATATAGTGGGGTGTTCTCCTCCCAAGCTAGCTACAGTGCTGTCACAGGCTGCACAGTGAAAGAGCGCAATAGTATGCATGCAACTAGATCTATTGTATATCCCACCCTTTAAATATGCTGAATGTATGAGTCTATTGTCATTATATTACACATGTGTACGTGCACAGTGCAATGAGTGTCCACTGTGCTGTGCTAGTACATAGCTAGTATAAGATATATTTCTGTAGGGAGGAAGAAACTATTAAACAGCCATTGTTGTTGTGCTATACTCGTGTCAGATCATGATACACGTCAGACGAGGATACGGCAAGTTCGAAGGTGGAACCGTCTTTGAATGTGACATGTTCAGTCAAGTTGTGATGCAGGGGTGTGTCAAAGTTCTCCAAATGTTGCATCAAAGTAAACCTAATAGGTGTGGCATAGGTGTGTCATATTTTGCAAGACACATGCATCAAAGTTTGTGGAATGATTTGTCATTTATGTGACAGAAGGGGTGTGCGTCAATGCAGAAAAATGTTTGATGCTCTTAATGGACACTGATGGACCTCTTCACCAGAGCTCGGAGGGTGTATTTGATAAATGCATTATTTCTGTCAACTGCTTTTTAACTTTGAGAGCGTTTGCTTTTCAAAATCATGCATACAAAATTACAAATCAAATGAGAGCCAGTCGGGGGGAGGCGGATATTCTCATTTTCCCAGAATACACTTTATTGGTGACATGTATGGAAGATAAATATGATTGGTCATTGTTAACATTACAGTTGTGAGTGTTCTGATATATTTAAGGGTTTCAATTGTTTGTTCACCATGGGTATTATCTTACAAGCAACAAACTAGGTAAATGTTTTTTCTGCACAAGGAAGACTTTACGGTAGTATGTGAAGGTGCTATGTAACATTCTAAAACATAATTTATAGAATCATATTTGTACAGAGGAGCAGAGTTAATTTTTATGTGTTTTTCCAAAAAGAACATGGTTCCTTCGACCTTTTTTCCACCACTGGAGATAAACAAAATGTTTCAAGTTCTTTCAAAGGAAACGATCGATGTCTCCAGTCTAATTTGAATACATCTGACTTTCAGAACATTCAAAACTATACTAAATTCCCCATCGGGTGCCCATCATAATGCATCAAGTCACTTAAAGACTAAAGCATGAAGCATACTAAATGCCATAAATTTCAATCTTTGTAAAGAACATTTCCATTGTGTGGGTTGTATGATATTCTCATGGGCTCATTTTTGGGTGAGTGCGCTTGTTTCTTTAATCATTTGAAAGAAAGAAATCGTCGGCAGATTATTGCCCCTTTAGTATTGTGCTAATGAATTGTAAATCACTTGAGTGTCCTAGTGGAAATAAAGTCTTGTCTTGCCGTGAGCCTGGTCTTTGAAAATGCGCTGTCACTTCAGTGGCATGTTTTCAGACTAATTGTCATTACCATAAGTAACAGAGAAGTACAAGATCGGGAGCTGTAAAGAAAGCTGTCTATGTACTAATGTTGTGCATCAAGGCTGATTAGGTGTGTATTGTCAACATGGTTGAACATGATTGACACCTCATTTTAATGGAGTTGCTTTTCATTTTGAGAAAACAAATGGAGATCATTTTAACCCTAAGAATAGCATTCAATCTAAAGGTGTACTTTATTTGCCTGTAGATTCTCTCTTTGTTGTCTCTCTTTGTTGTTATTGAAAATCTAATGTGGGATAAGAATGCAGAAATGCAGAGATATTTGCATTGGTGTATCTCACAATAAACATATCCCCGGTTCGCCTGTCAGACCCATTATTAGTTTAGTACTGTTATTCAATTCCAGTGTGTGGATTTGGAAAGCAAATTTGTAATGAGGTGCCCTATTTGAATATGATGAAACACTAAGAACTGGTTTACGACAAAAGAGAGTCCGCTCTATAGTCCCCTGTCTCATTGGTCCCCCATCTCATTGGTCTCCCATTTTGCGTAATTCGTCTCATTAGTCCCCCACCTCATTGGTCCCCCCTCCTATTATTTTGTCCCATTGGTCCCCCGTCTCATTGGTCCCCTGTCTCATTAGTCCTCTGGGTAAGGGTTAGGGTTTGGGTTTAGGGTTAGTGCTAGAGTAAGGGGACCAATGACATGGGGACAAATGACATGGGGGACCAATGACACAGGGGAACAATGACAAGGGAGACTATTGACACAGGGTACTATGGAGGCAGGGGACTATAGACATTATCCCGGGCAAAAGCAGTGGCCCCAAACTTATTTTGAAACAACATGGAGATTACACACATCTTCCTTCCCTATAAAACTTTAAAAGAATTTTTCATAATATTTCAGGACTTCATATACTTCACGTTCAAGGTAAACCAACCAGTCCCTCTCTAAAATTTTGTAATTATAATGAGCAAAATATTGTCACATGACAAACATAAAACATAAGAGACTACTACACTAACAAATTATGATGATTGTGTTTCCACTTTCAGGGCCTTCCTGTCATGAGTCACTATTTTGAACTGTGTAGTTTAATTCTGGTTGCAGAAAGTTTACTCCCTCTGTAAGAAGACCTCTACTTGCTGCTCTTCCATGAAATTGTATACTCCCTCTTTATACTGACTGGCTTATTTTCTGGCAGACAAGAATCTTATAATTGATGTACATCTTTGTGTAAATTCTAATTCGCAGAGATTATTTACTATTAAAAACATAAAAGTTAAAGGCAGACAGTCTCCATAAAAGACTTTGTAAAGACTGTCCCTGAAAAACTGCTATCTCTTCAGTTCCGTTCATTTAATGATTTTCCCATCGTAAACTGTTAAGGCATCAACCAGAGTTTGTTTCTAAAATTTTGTCACAACTTGAATTCTGCACCACATTTGTACATTGACTTAAAGGTAAAAAGCAGTCCCTTCAAACTTATTTTGACAGAAAAAGCTAAATAAAACAATTTTCGTCTTATTTTTCTTCAAAGTACCTTTCATTACATTTTATGACTTTACTATTGCATATTCAAGGTAAACCAAACAGTTATTTCTAGTAAATTTCACATTTGAAGAGAAAAAATGTCACATGACTCCCAACAGCCAATCATGAAACTGGACAGTCTACTACACTACTTCAATTTGGGATGACTGCTCTTGCCCTTTAATACTAACAAAAGACAATTTGTGATCATGCACGGTTCAAAGTGTGTTTTTTTACAGTGTAGTGGAAATGTCCAGTTTGCATCAGTGTGGAATTTTGTTACCTAATAAATATTGAGAAATTGTCATTTTGCAGTAATACTTTCAGAATTATTGTTTCTTCAGAAGGGAAAAGGAGCTGTTGGGGAACAATAGGTGTACAAGGCTGGGCGCTCACCCTCCCAATTTGGGCATAACAGTTGGTCAACTGGGGCAAAATATGAGCAAAACATGATAAATGGTGCCATTATTTGGCAAAAATTGCTCTTGTCCCCTCACAAAAAGTTAACCCCATATGTCCATGGCTGTTACAAAGTTCAGTAATCCCTCTCAAACTTTGATTGCCCTTTCAATCAGTGACCTACTTTATTGCAATAAATCCGTCTAGTTCATTCAGACCAATTTATAGTTGAAAACATTTCTACAGCTGGGTGTCTAAATAGAAGGCCTGTAACTATCATCTCCCCTAATTACTGGCTGCTCTCTCCAGATTGTTTTCTTGTCGATATTACAGCAGAGAGATTTTTTTCTTGTTTCATTCAATTGTCTCACTAATCAAGAAAAGCCTGGTTACCAGTTTTGTGACTCAGGTTCATCAGAATAAGGGAAGGAAGAGGCTAAGGGTAAAGTTTGTTAGATCATGTATTTCTAGAATCTAAGATGGGTTTTAAATACCTATAGGTCATTTTATAATAGTCTGTTTTCCAAGAGATAAGTAGGTCAGATAAATGAAAAGATGGGAGATACAATGGCAGGTGTCAACATCATTGTCACTGGAGGACAGAAGGTAAATTAAGTTTTGTTGATACTTATTTGTGAAATAGAGAAAGCTTGACAGGTGAAGTGGCAGCTCCAAAATGCATTGTGTAGAATGTCTTCACTTCTTTGGGCAATTGGAAAAAAGGCCATGGGTGCCTCTGGATTCAACCAAGTTGATGCCTAAAATTGAGCCAAACAAATCAAATCAATTCACTGCACAGGGTACATGAGCTTCCTTGCCATATATGGGACACCCATGTCATTAATGGGATGAAGTTGACTTGTTGAAGTGATTAAAGGACAGTATTCACTCAAGAGCTGACACCGTTACTTATGTACAACCTCATCCGTCTTTTAGCTAGTGTATTCAAAGATAACATAGCTTTTTACTCTGAAGGGTAGCCAATTGAGGTAACAGTGCACAGTGCGATCTTTTTTTGGTTTCATGATGGCGGATGTGATTGCATGTGTGTGGATGCGTGTGTGTTTGTTTGTGACACTTTGCTTGTTTACATGATATCTTAAGAAGGGACAATCTGACAGTTCTCAAACTTGGTACACAGATGCCCCATACTAAGAGGAAGAACCCTTTTGATTTTGGTGGAGGTCAAAGGTCATTTGGGGTCACAGGGGTCAAACCCCCAAAACTGTATTTCATGATATTGCAAGGTAGGAAGCTTGGACAGATTTCAAACTTGATATGTTGATGTGTCATGATGTAAGGAAGAAACCTATTGATTTTGGTACAGGTCAGAGGTCATCTGGGGTCACAGAAGGTCAAAAGCTGAAAACCTCATTTATACTTTATCTCAAGGTAGAATGCTTGGATTGTTTTCAAACTTGATATGTTGATGAATTTGATGTAAGGAAGAACCCTATTGAGTTTGGTAGAGGTCAAGCTTCATCTTGGGTCACAGGAGGTCAAATGCCAAAAACATTGCTTACACTATATCCCAAGGTAGTAAGGATGGATTGTTTTCAAATTTGGTAGTTGATGCATTACAGACTGATGATAAGAGCCTGGAAGAATGCTATAGATTTTGGTAAAGGCCAAATGTCATCTGGGGTCACAGGGGTCAAACTCTGAAAACCTTGTTTGCAGAATACCTTAAGGCACTGTATAAAATTTGGATTGATTTGGCTTTTTGATTGTGGAAGTACATGTTATGGTTTAAAGGAAAAGCAGTTAGCTCCGGTGGAGACAAAGGTGGTTTTGGGTCACCAAGGTTACAACAAATGTGGCATTATTTGGAACATGATGTATCATCAAAACCTCAATACATTTTTGCATTCTGGTTAATAGACAGTTCACCACTTTAAAATTGTAGGACACCTTTTTGTGCTGTGATCAGATGTCAAGTGGTGAACCACAGAAGTGGCCGACAACAAACTGTCAAAGGGCAGAACCATGGGCGTCTTGAAGGGGGGGCACTTCCCCCCCCCCCGGAAAATCAAACTTGTGAAAAAAATAATTAAAAATTAAAATTAAAAAAAATTAAAAATAAATTATCAAAATACCTTCACTAACAGTGTCAGTTTTTACTCGTGAAATATGAGGACATTTGACCAGGAATAGCAAAAGAGAAGATGGTGCAGTATGCTGAATAGTGAAATCGTAATTTGGGGAGCATCATTTGTGATATATGTTGGAAATTTGTAATTGTAAAAACTATGCCAAAATTGTACTAGCCTAGTTGTCAGGTATGTAGTGTCCATATGACAGCCGACCATTGATGAATGCGTTGGTCTTGGTTTGGTCCCGTGCTGATCTCAAGTGGTGACGCGCGGGTGTAACTTGGATATACAAGGTGAATATGGGGGGGGTGTATGCATGGTTCATAATTAGGTAACGGACATAGGCCAATATAGGCTGTTTGACAGTTGTAAGTTTTATCATGCATAGGCGTGCGAGGCCGTGACCGAGAGGCAGATTCCCTTCAACAATTTTTTACATTGAAAATTCTAAAAATCTAAAAATTACAGACATGAAATTCCTGTTTCAGGGCTGGGTACATGCAGCTTAGAACACTTGCCAAGTGTCGTTTCCGGCCATCTGGAGGGTTTGTAAGGCCCCAAATTTTTTTGTACACTCTGCCCCAACCGATGGTGGCGCTCCACTTAGATAGTGCACACAATTCAATCATCCATGAATGATCTTGCCCCCCCTTGTAAAAATTTCTGCGGACGCCCATGGGCAGAACTCTGTTACACAACTCTGTAGGGTGATGAGACAGTCATTAGTTTAACATAGGATTTGCCAGGGGAGCTTATACCCTGGTTCATTTGGGACTCTTTTCATGCAAACTAATTGATATGTTTGTTTGGTCAGCTGACTGGCTCAATTAGTTTCTTGCCCAGTATGAAATTTGGAAGAAATGAACAGGCTCTGTGGTTACCCAGTTCTGCTCTGAGAAAGTCAGGCAAAATATTGCCTTATCATCCATGCTCAAGTTCAAAAGTTTCAAAAGATTTTGAGTTTTGGGATTGACAGGGAGAAGTTGACTTTCAAACTCTAACCGAGTTTCACCTTATGAAAAGTTTGTTGGCTGGGCTATAAAAATAAAATTAACTTCTTCATTGATATAACCACTCAAAGTTTCTTTTGCCCATGTTTTACAAGTATTATTAGCAAGAAGCTGAAAGAATTTGTTAGTTTAGTTTATAGATAGTTTACGGCTCAGTTTCCAACCTATTGGTTCAAGTGGAGCTGGTCACAGTCTTTTTTCCAGTTGTGGCTCACTGGCTTGTTTTCCCTACTCCATTGCTTATGCTGAGCACCAGGCACAATGGCAGCAGCTTCCGTTTTTAAAGTCTTTGGAATGACCTGGACAGGACTGGAACTCCCAACCTCCTGACTGCAAGTCTGATGCTCTAATCATGTGACCATCCAGTCGGTCAAGAAGCTGAATGAATTAAAGTACCCTTTGAGGACATATGCAAACCAAGGGCAAAGTTAACTAACATTGTGGATGCATGTTGACAAAAATTAGATGGAGTTTTATGTTGAGTTTTTATGTTGAGGAAAGAAATTAGCCTCTGAAGTACTGCCTTCAAAGGCATATCCTGGAGTCAAAATTCATTACCTTTAAAATATGCAGAAATATTTTATTTTTCAGGTGGTGAAAACTGCATCCCAATAGCATGTAGCATTCAGATGGTACAGATTTTTAAAATAATGCAAATTTTTCTGGAGGTTTGGTGCATCATGGGAAATCTGTGATGTCAACAAGACATATCAGGGATGATTTTTAAGCAATTGAAATTGGTTGTCCAAAGGACAACCAGCTGCAAGAATTTGGTTGTCCTCCCAAAAATTTAGTCGTCCTCCACTAAAGACATGTGAAAACAAGAAAGTTGTGCAATGTGCATTTTGTGGTTTCAAGACAATTCTTTTGTTTTTATTGCACTGACTGCTATTTGCATTGCATTATATCTAGCGTGCACTTTATTGAAAATACGCATGAAAGGGGAAAACCATAACAGACAGAAACACGAAGACAAAAACCTACTGTATACACAGTGAGAACACCTGCATACAATACACTTAAATGGGCCTAGTCAATGCAGAGCCCCTGCAACTTTCTGTTCAATACACCATTTTCAAGAATCTGGACTGAGTGATAGTAATACCCGAAGTAACAGTTGGGGAATCTCCGAGACGATAGAAGTCTGGCCTCCCTGATCCCCCCGCCCCCCCCACCCCACATTTTATTCATCACTTACTCAAGGACGGACAAAAGACATTTTTTCTCCTAATATCTTCCCAGCGTTGGGTAGACACAATAATAATGTGATCTTTAGACACCTTATTCGTACATTTGGACATGCAGTTGAACCGTCAAAATGTGGTGCATTAATACTAAACTTGAATGGTAGAAACTCATTCCTTTTGAATCAAAATCTGACAATCGAAAGCATGAAGTGTCTATTGAACAAAATGCCTTTTTAAAAGCTTGTGTGTTTCAGCTTTAATAGTGTCTGACCGATTATGCTATAATCGGTAATACAGTACCCTTTTACCTATTATTTAATTAAACTATCGGCCCCATGCCGATTATTAGAAAGAGGGAAGTCACCGTGACATGTTTGTCTCTAAAGCCCCTTGCATCTTGTATATCGTATTACCCTAACCAGTTCAGGGTGGAAAATATTGGGAGTCGTTACGAACGGAATATCTTTTTTGTATAGGCGTAATATTTTCACTTCAAAAGTAGAGATACAAATCAACCGTTAATGCAGTTGAATTGTTTGCGGCCGATGTCATATGCCCTTTGATAATTTAGCTCTAAGGCCAACATCGTGCTTTGTTTAGTTTTTATCCCCCAATCATGTCGGAACATTTGCTGTTGCGTTAATAGCTACTCTCCCGCTTTAATGAACCCCGTGTAGAGCAATCATGATAATCTAGCAATCCTGGGCAGCAAAACAAATGCACACGATTAACGTATCTTATGGTTCCTTCCGGGTATAAATATCCCCGTATATTGTTAGCAGTTTTTGTCCAAAATTTACGTCTAGTTTAAAAAGCCCGATCCCCGAAAAATCCACGTATGCAGAGATTTAAGGTGCCTCTTCTAGGTGAATTTAGCACGGGGCTTGCCCGGCTTCGCCAGCCGGCTGTATAAGCATTACAAGTGCGATCTTCGTAACACAAACTCAACGGGAAAACTTGTCTCCAGACCGAGTATTTTCACACACTAAATCACATAGGCGAAGGCGCGAGTTGTGATTGGCTAGCTACAATCAACGCAATTGAACCAATCACGATGCAAGGGCCAATTTAAATTTTGCAATGGATCCTATGCATATGATGTCACCAAGCAAATGATACCTTGTTTGGCGGTAAAAAGGGACACGCACGTAAGTCTAGTGTATGCGTAGGCCAAGAAGTTTGCTGCACGAGAACACGTGCATCACTGTTTTCATTTGCAATGACGTCGTATGACAACATTGCACAAGTCCTTCTGTGAATAACATTACAGAAGAAATGCTGGGGATGGCTTAATTTATGCAAGATAATAACCACCGAACTTCACAAGATTCTACATGCTATAAAGTGTACAAAACGTGCACAGATATGTATACAAAGCTTGGGGATTTGAAAAAACGGCAAAACACTGCAGCCAGATGGTCTGTTCTATGTGTTTTGTGCAGAACCGTTTGTACAGCAACTTACGCGGCGCTTTCTACCAGACAGCAAGGAATACACCTTGAATGCAATTCTAATTTAAGGTAATACTACCGGGTTATAGCGGAAAATATCAAACGGCAGGGGTGAAATTTATACGTTTGTGATTATCAGTGCATCCCGTTTTGGCGGGAAGTTAAAGGATTGAGTTTTTACAGGAATTTTAACTCAACTAAGAGCAACTTTCAAGTTGCAAATAATCGGTGGTAATGATCGGTTGAATGGCGATATTTTACCGCTGCCAATTATTAACCGATAACGGAATAATTGGCCCGATGCTGATTACATAACAACAAAGACAGGCGAACAGTCCTTTCCAAGAACTTTTCGCGCCAGCACGTTGAACAGAAACCCGGAGAATGTGTATGAGCACGTTCTGTAAAGTTCAGCTGAAACAATGATTGTACACGAGGCTGCTTGTTTGGCTTTGTGCGTACCGTGGTATCCACGGTTGTTTTGTTCTGGTGTGTTTTTCGTGAAGGTACAGATGTGTTTTGATATGCGAGTTCATGAAATGTTAAGATGTTTTGGTTGCATGGAGTGTTTGTTGTACGCTTTGTTTCTCAACATACATTACCAAAGGTAAAAATTAGTCGTCCAAAGGACAACCTTAGGTGGTTACTTTGGTCGTCCTGCAGAAATTTTGGTCGTCTCGGACGACCGGACGACCGCTAAAATTCATCCCTGCATATTAATTTGGTATTCCATTCAATCTATTTATAAATTTTATGCCTTTCCTTATTAAGCAACATTGTTGGTTGTACTCTACAGGGTTTCTGTCAGAGGGGGGAAAGGGGGGGATTTGTCCCCTCTTTCCAGAAGAAGGTGGGTAAAGTCCCCCCCCTTTTCATTTCCATAAAAATTAGAAAATATTCAATATCTTGGTTTCTTACTTAAAATGACAACACTTTTGCAGCAATGTTTGAACTTCCACAAATAAATAGCCTTTAAAACCTTCAAATTGCACCTTACAGGGGCCTTGAAGCAAGCTTTTGTCCCTCTGAACCCACTCATAACTTTAGCCTAGGACAGCATCAACTTGGACTTGGGGTTTAGCAGTAATAAATCCCCCCCCCTTTTTGTGTTTCTGGCGGGATCCCTGCTCTAAGTATGGGGAAGGGTAATAGATCTACAGGTAAAGGTATTTAAACATTCCATCAGCATCAAATTTCAGGGATAAACAGGATGTTCACTTATAAAGAAAAGCAAAAGGAATCTGAGGCAGTGGGCCCATATTACATAACTTTCTGTGGCTTTGTTGGAAAGCAGAGGTATTTTTTAACCAAAATAAGCAATCTCTAAAGTGAGATATCTTGAGTTTAGTCTATTGCGACATTGTCTGAAGGACGTGGTGTGGAATATTTTTGCATTACTTATAAGACAGAGGTAAAAAGCCCTCATAATATGCCTCTAATGACCAATTTGTCAGCTTCTCAGCTCTGCTTTAATTGCCAGGAGGAGTTTTAAACCTTACAGAGGACATTTCTTTCTTACCCAAAAGCTGATGTAAACATAGCATCATCATTATACAGTCATCTCTATAATCTTCAAGCTGCTTTCACTAAGGTCAAATTATTTAAGTGTCTTGAACATTTTTCCTCTTCAATGAGATGTTTTGAAAATCCTTATCCATTTCATGCAGCTGTTCAGTGGTACGTTTTCGGGATGCAAAAATACCCAAGTCACATTAAGGAAATGACCTGCTAGTAGATTCATTAAACTTTAGAATGACTGCTTTGAAAACACACCTGGTTTTGTATTTCTGCAACTTGGAGTGGCAGGAGATATTACAAACCTATTTTCTGGCAGCTTTGAAGTGTTTAAATTACTCTGTCGGAGTTCCCAAGCATGTATCATTACAAGGAACGTGTAAGGTTTTCAGTTCCAAGTGGAAATAACCTCTCCAGTGGAGGAAATGTAAAGCTTTAGAAACTACTGTTGGTCAGCGGTATATTCAAAGAGTAAAGGTTTTCGCATTGAGTTTACTGGAGGGGTTTTTCAATTTTATCACTTCGTATGATCATAAAAAAGTACTTGAAATCCATTTGTAAAAATACACCTCTGTGCATCCTTACTTTATTTTCATTTACCTTTAAGAGGTTTTGTAAATAATACTTCAGCAAAACTGTTGCTAAGAAAGTCCTTAGGAAACAATTGATGGGAAATTGTGAGTACTGTTTTCCACAAAAGCAAAAAAAGGGAAGGAAAAAGAAGTTCATTAGATTCCAGTGTGTGTTAAAGAGGCTGTGATCAGTTTCATAAGAAGTTCATTAGATTCCAGTGTGTGTTAAAGAGGCTGAGATCAGTTTCATAAGAAGTTCATTAGATTCCAGTGTGTGTTAAAGAGGCTGAGATCAGTTTCATAAGAAGTTCATTAGATTCCAGTGTGTTAAAGAGGCTGAGATCAGTTTCAAAAGAAGTTCATTAGATTCCAGTGTGTGTTAAAGAGGCTGAGATCAGTTTCATAACTAGTCGTGGAAAAAAGGCTGTGGCCGACTTGACTTCAACCAATTGGTTGGAAAATGGGCAGTTAGACTCTATCTATTAACTAAAAACTTGTATTGGGATTTGAAGGGGTAATCCTAAAATTACAATTTTTGTAGTAGTTCACAGAAATCCTCTGCAGTTGTGACATCCCTTTGACTGACAGGAAGTTAAAAAAATGCAGAGTATGCAAGCTCATACTATACAGCATGTACTGCACTGAGGGTGTTTTGATTACACATTGGGGTCTTGTATATTCACCTTGAGACAATGGACTGAGATTGTTTTTTGGATAATGATGAGTTCTAGACAGTTGTGGGAGGGGCTAAAGGAATTAGGTGAGGAGAATTGGAACTGTTTGGGTCAGCTCTAAAGGACACATGCAGTTGCCTTAAACTTGTTTTAAAACAACAGCTAAATAGGACAGTTTTCTTCAAATATCTTTCACAACATTTCAGGACTTGAACCCATGCAGGCCTCAAAATTCATGGAAGGCCATGGAGGCCATGGCTGCTGTAAATTTTGTTTTGGGTTTCGACAGGCATTTTTCACACACTTATCGAAGTCCACTTTTGGCCGAAGATGTGTCAGTCAAGCTGCTCTGTATGTGTTGAACTACTGTAAACACCGAGTGCAATTTCTTCATCATTTCAGTTTTGCAGGAGCATTCACAATGCAGTGCATTTGAACTAGTATCTTTTTCCATTTGGTACTGTTCTGTTGATATTTGATCCACACACTATGCAAATCAATCATTGATAGCCTAGTGTACAATCCCTTGTTCTGTTCTTCTTTCAAGTGTATTACATTTTGGCCTTGGATGAGAGAATTTTGACCTTTGTCTTACCAAAAAATAGTTGGTTACGAAGGCCATTTTGGCCTTAGGGTGGGAAAAACGAATTTTGAGGCCTGGAACCTTGCGTGTTCAAGGTAAACCAAGCAGTAAATACCTCTGCTTAATTTCACAATTACAGGGGAAAATATTGTCACATGATTATGATGAGCCATTCATGGCTAGGGCAGTCAGCAACTACAGTATTATTCAAGTTGGGTTGACTGTACCATCCTTTTGAGCTAGTAAGAAATGATTATTTTGATGCAGTTTTTTTTTTTCATAGCTGTTAACACTCTGTACACTACAAGCAAAAAGGCATTAAAAATAGTTAACACAGCTTCATTACAAGGATATCCCCTCAAGACTGATTTAATAAACTTATGGAACTGTTGTTTACCTCATTTCTCTGATGGTCTCTCCTTCAAGTAATGAGTCAATATTTGCAAGGTTCTACCTCTAGTGAAAGCTTAATTTCTGAACCATTTTCATTACAGTCCAACTTTAAGATTTTCAAATCAAGGTCTGTACTGCATTTGATGAATTCAGACGTTTTCCTGGTTTGAGGAAATTGGCAGGCTTGAGCAAAGTTCTCAGGAAATGTATTTCTTTATGCAAAATGTTTTGCCATGGTCCCTGTGGCTCTAATAGCCAAGGGGTGGAAAAGTTTTTAGCTTTTTTTGAAATTCTTTTACATAACTGTAATTTTACTGCATGAAACAGATGCAAAACAGGCAGTGAAGCATCATTCTGCACTTAATTTCCTGATGTGGAATTATATCTCAAAGGAGATTCTGCCTGTAGAGTTCTGTGTTGCGCTACATTCCTGGAAAACATTTTAGGAAATAGACCTCTTCTTGGCTTTGTGCATCTGTGTTTGTAAATTTTCTTTATACTTCAGTGAACAGTGATGCTTGAAATTAAAGGGGACACACAGTCACCCCAATTTGAATTGATATCCCATGGTACACTAAGTCATCAACAGTGTGACTCTATTCCATATTTGTCTTGATCTTTACAATCTGTATCTTCATGGTGTACCTGAAAAGAAAGATACACTGATCCTGAAGTTGAATTAGTACATCATGGTGACCTAATTTTTAATAGCTTCTTATAAATCATAGTACAAAAGGTGAATTATAGTTTAAAAATTTTCATGTGATTACAAGTCTCTTATCTCACATTAAAAATGAGCTGCAGTTGCCTCACAGTTTTCTTCTTTTTTCTCTTCAAAGTATCTTTCATAATATTTTAGGATTTCAGTATTGCATTTTCAAGGCAAACTAAGCAGTTACTCTTAGTAAATTTCACATTTTGGGGAGAAAAATATAGTCACATAACTCTCAAGGGCTAGTCATGAAACAGGACAGTCTACTACACTATTTCAAGTTGGGGTGACTGCATTCCCCCTTAAATGAAATTTTTCTTGGCAGTCATCCTTTTTACTAGAATTTTGTTATCTTTCATTTATTGCCATATGTGTTTCTTGTTTCTTTCATTGAAGGTCCTGTAACTGGGGACGATGTTTATTTTCAAGCAACTGTCTGGGTGTTTGCTAACATCAGTGGGATGTTAAGTTTTCTCCCTAATGGCAGTATTCACAGCATCAACAATAACTTCTCATTAATGTTGTTTGGCTTCACACAGCATGACATAGCTGGTCAGGTAAGTGTCAACTACAGCATAGGCCACCAAATGATGCAATTTTGTGGGTATGCATCCCCTTTTTCGAAAGTCCTCCAAACCCTCTGACAAACAGCCATTAGGCGAATCTTAACTTTCACTGCTTCCTGCACTGAGAAGCTGTTACGTCCACTGAATGATGATATGTGACCAACCTGATGGCCTTCATACCATTTACATTATTGGTCTGTCATGCATGGCTCCATTGTAGACTGGATGAAAAGAACAATACCACACATCCCCTTGCATGTATGGAAATGTATGCAGATTGCAGAAACTTAGAAATTTAAATGAGAAAGAAAATTTATTTTATAAAATTTTTGTTACAATTATAATGAAAGAAAATATTAGGTAAAGTAGCCTAATTGACATAAAACATGTGAGACACTTTAAAATATGAAAGGGGGGGAGGAGGGGGGGAAGAAGGATAGGATGAAGGGGGGAGGGTGGATAGGATGCGAAGAAAAGGGTAATATGATGTAACATAGGAGACCTAGGCAAACGACAGAATGAAATTTGGGAACTTAGATGTGATGATAGATGGTATATAATGAGAAGATGAGGTTTTATTCTTCTGTAGCATCATGAATATGCATAAGTTTTGTTGATATCATCTAATTTCTGTTTGTCTTTTCAACAGCCAATCACAGAATTGATACCAAATTTCTATGACCACCTTGACATCATAGATGACAGTTCCATGCCCCTTCCACCCTTTGAAGATGATGAAGACGAGACAGATGAAGACAATCTCCCCACTAGTAGACCTGCCTCTCGATTTCCTGACATCGTGGAGGATGAAGTGATCGATGACAATGCATTGGATAATAAAAAAGGGGGTGGTGAAGGGGACCACAGTAAAAATGTGATGAATAGGTAAGAAAAGTGACCCTCTGAAAATATTCATGGCTAGATTTTACCCATTACAGTTAGGTATGTAGCTTCCAAAAACGGCTGCTTTCCCCTCAATATGGTTTTGCCACTTGGTTGTTTTGCTAAACAGTTCACTTTTTCTGACATTGCAATCATAAAACTTGAGCTGCTTTTTGTTTGCCTGTTATATAACTAATGCATGTACAGTTTTCTCAGGTTGCACTTAGCCTTTACGTGTTTCAAATGAACTCTCACAGTTCAATTGTCTTTGCAGAAGAGGTATATTTCTGGGCTTGGGGTGCTTGCAAAGCAAAAAAACAGAAATAAAGTAACAGTGGTATGAGGACGAAAAGAACTAAAATGTGCCAACTATATCTAATAGCTATAAGGTAGCCATATTTGTAAGTGTTTTTATTAGTGAATAAGTCTTATTTTGTTATAATTTTCAAAGACCGGGGTGGTGCATAACAGTTTCCTGCCTCCTTTTCATAAGGACAGAATTTTTGGAGCTTTTTGTCACAATTGTACATTTTTTGATAGAATTTTGTTGAAAAATAGCTCAGTCCTTTCCACGTGCCATCACTTTGTTTCTTGAAAGAACAACATAGAGACCCCAGTGGATAAAAGGTGGTATGAGGTGTAACTGGCATCTGAGTTTGTTACATGATGTATGCCCTCAAATGAGATCTGCCTTCATTGTGTTCACACTGTGTGAAAAGCAATTAACACATGCTTGATTGGCCTGTTAAATGTTACATAGCTTTTTGTGTATTAATATATCCGTTACTGTCAATCAGTTAATCAGATGTGAAACCTGTCTGTGTCAAGTGTGCATGTAATGAGCTTCATTTCTTCCCTGAAGTGATAATAGACAACCAAGCAGAGAAAGCTGATGTTACCAAAAAATTATGAAGGAAAGTTTCATCATGACCTCCCACCCATGAATTGAACATAGTATGCTTGCAGAAGTTAAACATTTGTAATACCAAAACTTGTTAGTAACCTTCAAATAGATTTGTAATTCCCTAAAAATAGAGTTGGTATACATTTCTACCTCACATTCACAATTATCTTCAGCCTGTGTGTTACAACTTCTAATAGAGAAGGTGCCCTTTGTAGTGAACTGTCGATTGCTCATCAATCACTCTTTATAACTTGAAATTAGAGTCACTTCAATTTGAATCAGTCTTCCCTTGAACCTGTTATCATTACTCATTACTCATGGATGGTTCCGTTTAATTAAGTCATGTGATGCTATGTTTGTTCAGTTCGTGCAAAATGGCTACTAAATTTAAAACTCTAATGTGAAATGTTTTCCCTTTTGATTATCATGAAAGGTAATTGTGATGGTAAGTAAGGGGACATTTGTAACATGTTGGTGATGATTTCCAAATGAGTTTGGGGCCCTTTATGTGTTTGCTAAAGGGACATGAATGCCAAAGAATTAATGTCATGAAGATGCCCTCACAGAAATTCATGGCAGTGCTAAACACACTCTAATTCTTCATTAAACCAGTATCCTCTGCCCAGGTTTTCCTTGCAATGGGCACTGGGCCTCTCTACCATTAAATTTACAAAGTATTTCAAGTATTTCAAGTTTAAGGTTAATTTTGATGGGGTTTTACACCTCAACTGAAAACATTGTGGTTTATGGAGGGGCACTGGATTGGAGTAGTTCGGGTGCATATACAATAAAGTATATTTACTCATCAATCTAACCGCGTTTGGTCTAATGGTAAGAGCATCTGTCTGTCACGCAGAAGGCCCAAATTTTATTCCCAGTTTGAGTCATACCAAAAACTAAAAATGGAACTTACTGCCGTTGTGTGTGATGCTCCACATAAACAATGGAGTAGTGAAAACAAGCTAGTGGGCCAGAACTGGAAAAAAAGGCTGTGGCCGGCTTGACTTGAACCAATAGGTTGGATACTGGGCCGTAAAACTCTATCTTACTAACTAATTCATCAATCTAAGCAGATTTATAACAAAACAGAGGAGGCATCAATCCATTCTTGTCTGAAGTGGTCTCATCTATTGGAACTTAACTTGGTAAGGGAAGCTAAACAGTATGTATGTTCTGCAATGGTGCAACCTGCCAAGAAGGTTTTGTGGACAAATCTGCTAGTTTCATATTTTGTGGTGTGTTCTATTACTTTGTTCAAACAGGCCTAGCACAGCAGACCTCCTAAAAGAAGCTGATCATGTGATTAGAAGTCATCCTGTATTACCAGAGCTTCGTACTTCTAGCACTAGCACCGATGACCTACTGGACAGCACCCCCAATGAAGATGGCATCAACCACAGCCCTTCTGTCAGTGTGGACATCACACCACCAGGCAGCCACACCAGTCTGGAGGTACAAGTTGGAAATCGAAGTATCCCTGGGAGCATTGGCAATCTCTCGTCCATTTCAGGAATTGACGAAGTGGACCGGTTATCAAATTCGGGTTGCAACACAGAAGGAGACGATGGAAAGCAGAAGTTATGTTTCACAAAATCCAGTGACCTTGGGATACATTCTTTTTCAAAGGAAAAGCTCCGTAGACATTCAGATGGGACATCAATCACTGTTAAAAGTCCTCCTGAGGAGCCCCTTATAAGGGAGGCCCTTTTGAGAGTCAGTTTAGATGGACCAAGGAATCACAAAGAGGCTGGACAGGATAGTTTGTCAGGGAAGGTGGATCATTATTCAGATGTTGAAAGATGGGCCCATCAAGTCAAGCATCACTTTCAAATACAAAAAGAATCAAGTGAAGGGTACGGTTCAAAGACCATAGAATCAGACAGGACTCAAAATGACTTGAATATTTTGAAAGATGAGGCAGATATGAATCAGAATATTCATAATTCAAGTCAGGACAAGTTCATTCGGAGAGTAGAAGGGTACAGGGAAGAAGGGGAGGGGGCAGGTAGTTCAGAGAGCAACCCATCATCATCAGACCAGGTACCCCACATAGGTTTGGATGATTCTTTTTCACAGGGGCAAGAACCAGAGAAAAAAATAGACATATTGGAAGGATTGCAGGGACGAATTACATCAACACCAGCAAGTAAATTGCCCAGGCAGTTTTCTTTAACAACAGCAAGCTCTATTCCAGAAGGTAGCTTTCAGGGTCAGGGGAAGCACAAGGATGGAAATTTGTTGGGTGAGTAAAGGGTGGTATTTATTTCTATTTGTCAATTTTGCTCCTGCATACCTCCTATTTCCATATGTATTTCCCTTATTGTGTAGCAATACGCATCTGGCAGTCTGCAGATGCCAAGGACATGGGCACTTGGAGGAATGAGCTGGGGAGATATTAAGAAGGGCTAGGGTGCTACCTGTGCTAAGAGTCTGCCAGATGGGTACTGTTAGGCAATTTCGGAAATACATATATGTAAATAGGAGGTATGGAGGAGTGAAATAGACTCATAAACCATCAAGTTTTGCAGATTGTTTTCTAAAAACAGAAAATGCTGTCATATTCATCTGAAAGCTTACCCTCGGCGATTCCAAACCTTAAGGTGCCCCCAAGGTAATTCTCACACAATACCCATTACACTTCAGATAAATTACCCCCCTACCCCCCAAAAAGAATGGAATTATTCTGTTTGGAAATTTTCTTTCCAAGTCAGTAGGTTGGGAGTGAGGGTGGGGGTGGAGGGTAACGTTGTGGTAATAGTTTTGTCTTGGGATGGTTGCCTTGAGCAATTTTTTCAAAAGGGTTTGATCAATGATTATTGTTAGTTACATGTAGGGGGATAGAGTAGCTAGTATGAGAGGGTTGATGGCCAACAACTGCTAGTCTGTTTTTCATCATAGATCAAAAAAATAATAAGCCCTGGTCACTCTTAATAATGATAAAAAATTTGATGTGATGAAAATTCTAGCATAAAAATTTTAACAGTTCAAATTGAATGTTATAGTCAGTCATGAACAGCTTCAGTTATGGTGACTGCTGCATTGCAACATGGTTACTACAGTATTTTTATACTAAAATGGTTGTAGGGTCAAATTTTTTTCATAACTTGGTGTGATTGGGCTTCAGCTATTATTTGAATTTCTGTTTACATCACTGTTGTCATGAATTGTGTTAAAAGATTTCTGTGAGTGTAAGAGTGTGTTTTGGGTTATTTCAGAGCCCCATTAAATGTATTTTCTTTTTCCTGTATCTATTTATCTAACAGGAATTTTGTTTCAGATAAAAAAGGTTGAGCTTCATGATGGGAGCTTTCTATATTGTATGTGGTTATCAAGAGACCCTTCTGATCCTGGTGAGGGGGGTCGTCTTGCGTCCAGTATGGCCTTTGCCTCCACTTTCAACAGTACTGGCAATATATCAACAAGCAATAACAAAAGTCTAGGACAGGTAAGCACATCATTTACTACTGATACTACTGATGGTGTTTTCTGCTGATAAGTATTTTAATCTTCATTTCAGTTTGATCCAACTAAAAATACTGCCTCTGCAATTTATAAGGTGGTGCTGATATATATAGATAGCTACTGTCTGTCTGCAGTGTATTTCATTCAAGTTCATTGTTTTGCAAGGTTCAAATGACATGTTAAGTCAATATGTAAGGTCTGTTGTTAGAATGAATGCTGTAAATCCTACTAGATTGATTCACTTGTATACTTTTGAGATTGACCATCTTGGATCATTTATCAGGTTGGAGTTTTATGCTACAACTTCTACCGTTCTGGTTCAACCAACCAGCTGGTTGTGTCTAAATGGCATTTTATAGAACATTTCAACTTGACTGTAAATCTCATCTTCATTCACAGGCCGTGGCTGAAGCAGCCAGAGCTAATAGTACCGTCATGGAAGAAGACCTAGAGAGATTGGGTTCAGGGGATTACAGCCGATACTACATAACCCTCCAGAGTATTGGCAAAGGTGCCTTTGGATTTGTGAAGATGGGAAAGAGAAAGAGGGATGATATTTCCGTACGAAGAAAAGTTTCATTTTTTTTGCTTCTCCCCCTTCCCTCTTTGCACTTTTATAGGCATGAGGAATCCAACAAATTTGAGACAAATCCAGTCAGGTGATGGTCTGGTTTTAGTGGACCATAACTGGGGTCTATCACCTTTTAATCTTTTAATTTCCTTGCTTACCTGTACCATGGATGGTTGTACACTAAATATGAGGGTTTGAACTGAGCAGCTCAACTTCCTGCCAATTAAAAGTTTTTATAAGACCATTAAGGGGGTATGGTTCAGTGTACGTGGAGTTTTTTTATACTGTACATTATTGATGATCACAAAAAGGGAACTTCGAGCCAATTTTTGCCGAGAAAGGAGGTTGTCAGCAGCACTGGAAGTGTAAAGGGAAAGGGGGAGAGGTTGAGTGGCCACTTAGCCCCTTGATGTGAGCAAATTTACATTTATAGTCCATATTGAAGAGGTGTAAGCCCCAAGTAAGTGTTTAGTTGCATTGTGGAGACCTGTTGACCTCATCAAGGATGGGGGAAGGACAGGGGAGGGGGAAGGACGGGAGGGGGAAGGACGGGAGGGGGATGAGTTGGTGGTGGGTACTAAGTCCCTTGATGTGTACAAATGTACTTTTCCCTTATTACCTCCTGTTTACTTTAGTAGTCCATACCCATGCTGGGTAAGTCCCTAGCAAGTGTATACTAAGTTGCATTATGGAGACTTGATGACCCCCTACATAGGAATAGCTGTGGCCCTTTCGTTTTCCTTGCTAAAACCAAGCTTATTTATCTGTAGAAATAAATATCCCTTTGGCAAGTATTCAATTCCACCCATGTAGTGGCAGTGGGGAATCTCAATCAAGCAGTGTCACTAATCCACTGTTTTACTTTGTAATGAGTGAAGTGATGTTGCTTTGTTTGCTACCTGCATCTACAATTTACTCCTGCTTGTTAAAGAGCTGCTTGTCCTGAAAAACTTGCAAATGATTCAATCTACTTTGCCCCTCCTTACCTCCTATTTACACTTTGTAATCCCTACTTACTTGCAGTTAGTCCCTGGCAAGCTTTAATATTACAGTGGCTCCAGTAGATCTCAGGCAGAGGTCACCAAAAGAGGTCCTCCTTCCTGCTTGCCTGTCCAAAGGACTGTGATGCAGTTTCACCTTGTAAATGTTTCGCCTTTTGTAGAAATTGCACATCATCAGTTTTCTCTAAAATTGTTTTACCATTCATTTACAAAACTTTTCTGTATACTTTTCAGGTTGTTGTGAAGTTTATACGAAAGTCCAAGATTTTCCAGCACAATTGGTCCGAAGACCCTAAATTTGGGAAGTTGCCTTTGGAAATTGCTTTATTAGTTAAATTAAGTCATCATAACATTGTTAAGGTATGTACAAAAATAAGAGCAAGGATGAGGCTTATGACTTCATGTAGGTTCAATACTTTTGAGAAAATGGCATATTCTGTCCCGAAGTTCTATCTATGCCAAACATTGGTGCATTGATGTTCTTTTTCTTTTTGAATAGACTTTCCTACAAAGAGCAATTTGCATTCTTTTTGACAGTGTCTTATGGGACTATTACCCCATCTCAGCCCTCACAATGGTTTGGCAGCCTTCATACAGGTTCTGAAAATCCTTGATAAATGATATTAGAATTTCCAGACCTGGAAATTTAAAGAAAAAGCAATTTTTCAAAGGTTCTGCAAAATTCTTTGGAAAGTGGACTTATTGTTCTAGTTTTCTCATTAATGGCTATATTACTTTGTGGAGAAGTGAAAAAAGATGGAAATGTGCAATGTGGCTGTTTTGAAAGGTCCTGTAAATGTCACTTAAGGTCCTTGAAAGTCATGAAAAAGTCACAAAATTTTGTCATTTTGAATGTGTATGAACCCTGGAATGGGGCTAAGATCAGAATATTTGACTGCCAGAGGGCCCTTGGTTTTCTGAAAATCACACTTTCAAAACCCAAATTTCTCTCTGTAACTCTGCTTCTCTACCAATAAAGTGTGAGTTACCAAAATCTTTTCAATTTTTATCATGTGAACTTGGAGTGGGACATGGGTGAGACAGTTGTGCATCCTGAAGTAGGATTAGGAGTTCGGCAAAACATGCATGTGAGCCATAACTAGAACGACTTTTTTTCTAAAGTCCTTCTGACCCTCTGGCAAAGGGCCGTTCGGTGAAACCAAAACCTCCACTGCTTCACTAAGAGGCTTTTACATCCACTGAAGGACCATACCTGACCAACCTCACAGCCCTCAGACCATTTGCATTATTGGACCTGGAAAGAATGCTGTGGCCTGCTCAATTTTAAACTTGTAAACTGGGCTTATATAAAACTCCATCTATCTAGCTGACTAATCAAGGAGTAGCAGAAAAGTTCACTCTGTAAAGGATGAGGCCACTACAACTGTTTTGTGAGTTTAATGAGGTCATGGCCATTGATTGAATGGAGGAAAACTCTAATATAAGTGTCTAAGGTTGAGGTGCCTGTTTAAAAGGGTGAAAAACAAAATCAAAGTTGAATAAACACATGCATTGAAGAGCTGTGGTTGAAGCAAGCACTTAGGACCGTTCAGAAATGCTTTGTCAGGTAGTATTGCTATGATCACATTTGATCAGTTGTTTATTTAAGTTGTCCCAAATATTGAAAGAGGACTCACAGCCTGAGCTCTATGAACAACCATCGTTCAAAATGTGTCCGTCAAGTGTTTAAATGTCTACAATATGTTAGAATTCCAAAAGTGTGCTAGAAGGGTATTTCACTAATCACTCAAAGAGCCTTCATATAGGCAGCTAATGCATGCATCAAACTGGCACCATTTAACGAGACTACATTTAAGGGAATCAAGTGGAGACTTCAAAACATATACCGAATGGATCAATTTGCTTTGTTTCAAATTGCTTTGCTAAAGAAGATATTTTGGGTTTAATTGAAATCACTTTAGGGGCCTCACAGACAGGGCCCAGCAGAGGGCCATGTTTGAGAATCACTGGTTTGAAATAATACATTCCATGAATGTTTGCAGATTTCCCTTTCAGTTCCTTTTGAAATTAAATGAAATTTTGATACATTTTGGGGAAGTAATTTAAAACTTTTCTCTCATTTAATTCAAAAGAGGAACACATGTACATATATTTGTTGTGTATTTTTTACATTAGGCATACGGTTGCCTCTATACAATTTATACCGGACACCCCACTTTTTGTTGAAAAAGTGATGTTACAGCAAGGTCAATCTGACTTCCTATTATCAGCTTTCTGTCAATAGTAGCTGCCATGTCCAGCACTATGTAAACAGAGTCCCATTGAAAACCTCATTCATAAAGGCAGAGACTGTTTAATCAGTGCAAACCAAGTTTGCAACCAGAGCTGCCTCAGCAGACCAGGACAATAGGCTTATCTCTTTGGACACATGTAGGCTGGTTGTGCTGCCACTGAAGCGTGATGAATTGTGTAAACAAACATGCCCAGACTGCATAGAGGTAGCTTATGCCTAATGTAAAAAGATCTACCTGCTAGCTTATGGTGAAGCATCAACTTACTTCAATGAGGATTTACAGCTTAGTTCTAAAGCAAATGGTTTTAAGTTGGTCCGACTGCAGGCTTTTTCCCAGTGGTTCATTGGCTTGTTTTTTCTCCCCCAAACTTCACAGCCACAAATCGATGCTCTAACCACTTGAACATGCAGTCAGTTTAGCGTCATAGGTGCAGCATCAAAGATGGACCGGTGGGGTGGGGGCTGGTGAAATAGTGGGACACGATGTAGTGACTAGCAAGACATGGCTCAGACCTGCGGAAAATGGGTATTAGGCAAGAGTCATAAGTCATTGACAGTTGTGATAGGTACAAGGTAGAATATATTACAAATAGTTCCAGAGGGGAGATGGTCATTCTTTTCTCCTTCTTTTTTCCCAGTCTATTTCGTATTTTCTCCAGTCTGTTTCATAGTACTGCTTAGTGGGAGTGAAGATTGTTGCAATGAAGTAATTAAAGAATGATATCACATCTTCCTATAGTTCCGCCACTGTATGTAAACATTTGAAAATGAGAAAATAGTCCTTGGCATGAGGTGTTCAATGGAGAATGGGGGGGGGGGGAGAAGTTGATTCCTTTTGATCGAGGCATACTGATGAGAGAGTGAGAAATTGCCTCCCTCCTTAGCTCCTGACCTGGATATTATCTATAAAATATGGCAGTTAAAATAAGCATTGGAAATCGTCATAATATTGAAATTAGGGAATAACAATGCAAGTAAAAGGTGTTTATCAAATGTAACTTGTAATTATTTTTAAATCCTGATTTAAGTATTTTAATTTATTACTTTGGTGACATTTAAAACAGTAGCATATAATGCCAGTGCAAGAACCATACAAATTGTCGCTTGGATTTGTTTTGTTTTTGTTCATTTTTATGTCCAATTGTTGAATGCAGTGCAAAAACAAGATTCTTTTCTGAAAGAATTTGTCTTTCTTGTGACCCTAACATTAGCTGATCAAACAATCACAAAGATTGACTTTGTGCCAAAAAGCACCACACATTTTTGTGCAAACTCACTACTGCTTCAACACCTCCTCATGGAAAACCCTTTTGGAACATTACTTATTTAAGGTTGTTTTCCATAGGGACTATCATTGTTTGTCCAAAAGGGATTGGTGTGAAGTTTTCAACACGTTTCCGAGAAAAAGAACCTTGGGATGAACCCCCAGGGCATTGCCTTCAAATTAACGCTATTGAAGAACAGACACATCATGACGTCAAGTGAGGAACTGTTTAATGTTCTCTGTGTAGAACAGTTTGAGTTTGAAGGTTTTATACTGAGTTCAGTTTTTGACCCGACACAGAAAAAGGAATGACTTTTTTACTGATATCTTATTCTTGAAGAATAGATCTTTATTTGCAGTGCCAGCATGGACATGGAAGTTAAAATTGTAGGATTACCAATTTGTTTTCTTTCTCGCAAATTCTACCATCTGCTAGAGTACTAAGCTGGCAGGGATTCAGTTTTGAAAGCAATAATAATTTTGTCTGGTTAGACAAGTTTTTCTTAAAATGCAGAAGATGGACAATTCATTAAGCAGTGCATAAACTCAGTAGTAAAGATGTTGAAGATGGCAAAAGATTGATACAAGTTAAATTTTGAAACTAAAAGATTTACCTGGTTATTAAACAAATTCTTCCTGTTATGGAATATTAGTCTTTAAGGAGATCTGTCATGGCTACTGCAGTTTTTAGGGAAAAACTGTGGTTGCCGATTATAGTACCTGACCCCTGGTTCATTTCTCCAAATAGCTGCTTCAATGAGCAGCAGTTCTGATTACCATTCTGGTACAATAGAAGCAAAACAACTTTTGGGTTCAAATAGCAACTTACAACAAATTCTGAAATAAGTGATGGCAAAAAGGGGATCAAATTTCTTATAGTGCATTGAAGGGCCACATCCCTTTCAGTTTATTCTGAGATAAACTTCTATCAAATGTCGACCTTCATGGCCTTTTTAAAATGCTTAAATGGGGGTATAATTTGTAATGAGAACAGTTCTTGATGAGATGTGAGCAAACAGTATTTTCTTTGAAATGTTATAATGGAAGGGGATGGGCAGTTTATCAATCAGAACACAAAATTGGCCATGCAGTTATTAAGGGGGGGGGGTGAAAATTTTCAGTTGTTGCCCCATCTAGACGTGTGGAAATGTGAGGTATGTAAAATGGTGTTTCTGAGCTCTTATACTTTAGATTTTGGCATTAGAGAGTCATTCCCTTGGAGGAAGGACAAAATTGCCTTCACCAGCTTCAAGGATTAAATTTCCAGATGTCACATTTTTGCGGTTAACTCACTTGCAGTGGACATCGAGTGGCTTAAGGCTTAATGACGTAATTTTCTCAGTAATACAAAATTATTCGCTGAAACTGAATTTCATGGATAAATTGACGTTAAAACAAATTTTTAACCAGAAAAATCGGTCTAGGTTTGGTGGAATTATAAATAATTTTAAGCATAAAATTTGCAACAAAACAGTGGTCAGTTCCATGCTCTTGTGCAGGGTAAATATTTGCTCTGGCTAAGTAAACAATCGTTGTGGTTAAATGACGTCAAAAAATCGGCCATTTTGTGCCCTGGTGGGCCAGTTCGTTCTGCACTTCTTCAAGGGGAGAGATTTTCTCATGGGGATTTTCTTACACATTTATTGCTAGAACAGCAAATTTCCCCAAGAGAGTTTGCATTGTAGGCTGCTGTCCATCAAATTCACATGCCGAGGGCTCTACTCAATTTTGGAGTGAATGAACTGTTTTTGCTTTATCATATTTTGGACAGGTTTTAGATTTTTATCAAAATGAAGAGTTCTTTCAAATGGTGATGGAGAAGCATGGGTCCGGGATGGACCTATTTGAATTTATCGACAGACAACCAAACTTTGATGAGACGCTTGCTAGTTACATGTTTCGCCAGGTATGTTTAAAGGGTATGAGCAGTCATTCCACCTTAAATTTGTCTATAGTAGAATATCCTGTTTTATAATAATAATAGTAACAATAATAATAATAATCAGGCCTTGAAGGGCAGTTGTTTTTTACGACGCTAAGCGACCACGAATGTGGGAGCAGCCAAGTTAGCTTATGAATTACAACTTCATGTCGGGTGGCAACCAGTTCAACAATTTGGATCAAATTTGGTATTTTTTTGAGAGGCCAGTTCAGATGGGAAAACCGTAGATTGCTCTTGGATGAAAAACCCACCTTACTTTGACCCCATCAGGAATCGAACTCCAGGCCTCCCAGTTGCTAAGCTTCATCGCTTCAAATGCAACTCGGCCATAGCACCGGTGAATGGCCCTTGGGAATCATGTGACTTCCCCAAGTGTAAATTTACTTGGTTTATGCTGAATCTGCAGTATGAAAGTCCTGGAATACCTTAAAAGATACTTGTAACAGAAACAAGAAGAAAATTGTGAGAATATGCTGTTTTTTCAAAATAGGTTTGTGGTGACTGCTCTTTCCCTTTAAGTATTTTTTGCTCACTATTCACAGAAATGGAATTGTTTTCACCTAAGTCTAAAGTATTGATTGATATTAAGTTACTATACACATGGCAATAGCTAGAAGACCAGCATAGCCCTGCTCATGAGGAATTTCATACCCTATTAGGTATTTCATCCAAGTCCCTTTTGGTAGGGTAATGAAATTTACCCATCTTCCTGCTAAACTCATTCAAGCATTCTCCAAGAAACCACAAGCTTGACAAGAGAGAACTAGCAGAAGATTTAAACAAAGGTGGAATGATATGGTCCAGATGTTCCACTGTTTGCGAGATGTGAAAGGCAAACAGTAGGGAAACTTCTTATCTGGTTTTTGTTGACCTTCGTTCACTGAAGCAAAAAGGTGTGGACAGAGTTTTTATAGGGAGTGAAATTCAACATGTAATGTAATGTGTGTGGCAAATGGAATGCCTGATTAAAAAACTTTGTTTGTTAGCTGATAATTAAAACCAGTTTTATCAAGTGATAAACCTGGTTTATTAGCCAGTTAACTGAGTTTACAGTTGATAAACCTGGTTCATACCAGTCAATAAACCAAGTATATCAATCAAAATATCAGGTTTACCAACCTGTGTGCAGAACACTCAGTAATTCGAAAATTCTGGTTTATCGGTCAATAAACCTTGTTTTTGGAATTATTGGGTATTTGGCTTGCCATAAATGTGTTTAGCAACCAAGCATATGAATGATGCAGTGGCAGCCTATTTGAGATAGCTGCAATGGACAGTTTTAAATCCAAGATAAGTTTCTATGCTGTCAAACCCCACCCCATGCCCTAGCACTGTCCAGCCCCTTTTGCACTCTTTGCCATTACCTTTCTTACCCTGGCCTAACCTAACATAGGCTGTTGCCATTACCTGTTGACTTGATGGTTCAGTTGATAAAACATTTCAGCACATTGATCAACTACTGCTAGCAGTCTTTGCTATTTAACACCTACTTAGTTCCCTAGATCTGATTGAAAGATTGATGGTCACATGCCATGGATTATTTGTCACTAACCAACGGTCATGAGTTAGTGTAAATTGACTCACAGTAATGATATGATGGTCTTTGGGGTGGCACATACCATCACCGACTCTTGACTGAAATCTATTTTGGTGTTCTACAACATAAGGAACTACCCCGCTTATATATCAAAACACTCTGACCAGACCTCACAAAGGTGAGGTCTGATGTAATAAAATGCTACTTATCAGTAACATTTCCTTGTTGTAAGAAACCACTATCACTTTTAGAATTACACTTAATCTCTGGCCAGTGAAGAACATCTGTCTTGTTAGTAACACAACAGATAGACTCCCTTTGCACAGTTAAAATTCTTATTTTTGTCGTCGTCACAGGAAATCCAAGACAAAGCTCACTTGGATTAGGTAAGAGGTTCCAAAAATAGGATCTCAGTTTATTTGGTTGGAAAAAAATTTAATATGAATGATTTACTGAATGATTGAACAACTATTCTTGTTTTAATTCATGAAATTATTCATACTATCCCACTTATAATCCATATCCTACTTATAATCTGACAAGCTAAATTTTAAATACCTCCCACCAGCTGGTCGATGCAGTGGCATACCTTCACAGCAGGAGTATTGTTCATCGGGACATCAAAGATGAAAATGTTATTCTGGATGAGAAATTTCACATCAAACTGATTGACTTTGGATCTGCAGCATACTTTGAAAAGGGGAAGGTGTTTTCAACATTCTGCGGTACCCTGGAGTACTGTGCCCCTGAAGTGATACAGGGGAATAAGTAAGTGATGTTGCATTTGTATAGATATGCTTTAGCACTGTAAAGTTGCACTCTAGTTTTTAAGCTACAGGGGCAGGCTAAAATCAGATTGTGAAGATAGTCTAATTAGATAAAATCATTTTATGGCCCAGTTTCTAACCAACTGGTTAAGCCAGGCCAACTAGGGCCTTTTTTTTCCTGTTGTGGCTCACTTGCTTGTTTTCCTACTGCATTGTTCAAGCTGAGCACCAAGCACAATGGCAGTAGTTTCCATTTTTGGTTCCTTGCGTTAGCAAAAGGAACCTATGTAGTCAATTTGGCGTGTGTGTGTGTGTTTGTGTGTGTGTCTGTGACGCTATCTTGGGTACGCTGTAACTCAACAAGGGAAAGTTGGATTCAATTGAAACTTGGTATATAGAAGTGCCATAGTTTGAAGGTGTGCCCTATCGTTTTTGGTGGAGGTCAAAGGTCATTTGGGGTCACCAGAGGTCAAAAACTAAAAACCTTCTCAACATGATATTTCAGGGCAGGAAACTTGGATAGATGTCATACTTAGTGTGTTGGTATGTTATTGTGTAAGGATGAAATCTGATATGTTTGATGAAGGTCAAGGGGTCATCTGGGGTCACCAGGGGTCAAACACTGAAAAACGTTTTAACACAGTATTTTAAGGTAAAAAGGACATTTCAAATCAATCTGTGTTGGTTAAGGTCAAAGGTCATCAAGGTCACTGGAGGTCAACCACTGGAAATGTTATTTAGAAAATGTTGTAAGCTAGATAAAGATAGGTTCAATAGATTTTTTATGTCACCTGGTTTTGCATGCTTACACACCCAAACACCTTAGAAATTTGGCCTTTACATTCTTTCAGTAATGATTACTTTGGGTTGTACACAGATTTTGGATCATTCAAAGTTGTAAGAGGGCAGTAACTGAAATCTGTAGATTTCAATGAGCACAGGTCACACTGCATTAAACTGGTCTCTCTGCCAGTGGAAGCAATGCACGGATTATTCAGTATGTCTCTTTAATACTGCTGTGCTCTGTGGGGTAACCTAATCCTCATTCTATTATCACACCCCATTGATCACTTGCTTTCTGCTTAACTGCTGAATAAACCCTGTTTTCTGTGTAGAGATAGCAAACAGGACAAATGGTAGATTGTTTTAAAGTAATAACAAGTTTTATTTGAGAGCAGGTAAAAATAACTTATGAGGAAAGTAGAAGGGGTATTTTTCTTTCTCTAACCACATTGTGTATTGTTTGTTGGTGATAATATCAAGTTTGATTACAAACATAAATACATATGGAAATAAGGAAATGTTTATGAAGGATCACCAAGCATTATACAAGTTGAATGTAAGTTAGGCCACAAATATTTAATCATGGATATCATGTTATATTAGTACTAAAATACCCCTTGTGAAGATGTTACAAACATTCAGTATGAGCTTTCGCTTCCCTCTATTTCGAAGACTGGCTGTACACTAGTTCATATAATATCCAGCAAGGAACCACAGTGCCCATTGGGCTCTTGTTAAAGTCTTCAGCATGACCCAGCCAGGAGTCCAACTCCAGGTGAGTCTAGAAAGCATATAGTTGACACTCATTTAGCATAGGTAACAGTATTTTAAATCTTTAAATTTTGAAGTGTCCTCACTGAGACATGTAGCCTATAGCATGATAAGGGTTAAAGAACAACTTAAAGTTGCCATAAGTATTATTTTGTTTCACCTCTGTGATCTCTTGTCTTATGTTTCCCAGATATGAAGGTCCAGAACTTGAAATGTGGGCAATGGGTGTGACTCTCTATACATTGGTGTTTGGGGAAAACCCATTCTTTGATATTGAAGAAACCATCCAAGCCTCCCTAAAGCCTCCTTTCCCTGTATCTAATGGTAAGTATGAGACTTGGTAGAATCTTGCCTGCTTGGCAGAGGTGTATTACACCAGCACCCATATGGGTTACATTCGTCATATCAACCTCTCTGATTTTTCACGAAAATGCTTCATCAAACTTTGTCAAAGCAGCACTCTATTAATGATTCATTAATATGATCGCAACAAACGGAAGTCACAAATATTTAGCAAAAGAAAGACTCAAGCAAGCCTTTGGGTTATGTCCGACTTCAGATGAACGTAATAAATGGATGTAGGTGCGGGGTTTTCTCCTCCTTCAAGCTCATGAAATGAAGAACTCCAGTTGACTTGTTTTGTAAAGGCATTTGGGTCATAGAACAAAGTTACAGTTGGAGCTTCATTGTGGTAATGAATATTCAGTTACCAAAAACCAATCAACAGTCTAGAGTCTGGTTCAATTTTTGGCTCATGAATATAGCAAAATTGGCTGATTCGTGTAGTTGTTCACAGGTTTTAGAGTTTGTACTACAAAAAGGAAAAAAAACAAAATGGAACCTTCTGTCATTGTGCTTGATGCACAGCATAAGCAATGGAGTAGGGAAAACAAGTCAGTGAGCAACAAATGGAAAAAAGGGTTTGGCTAGCCTGACTTTAACTAGTCTGTTACAAACTGAGCTGCAAAGCTCCATTTAAAGCAGTACATTGAGTTGGTTCACAAAATTCAACAAAACATTTTCAAACCTATTAAGTTTTCTCTAGATACCAGTAGCAAGTGGTCAAACTTAGACAATTCCCATATCCTATATAGAAATAACTTGATAATGAGTGAGTGCTTAACAAATCATGCACAAAACAGTTACAAGTCAAGACACCACAAAAATTCAAAATTTTAACATTTTCCGTAACTAATTGGATATGAAACTTGACCAGTTACGCTAACTATAAGCATCGTCATGTGGTCGTGACCCTTTAATGCGATCATTATTATAAAGTTATTGATATCAACTCAATGAGCCTCTTTAATTAACTGACCGCGTGTTTGGTCTAATGGTAAGAGCATCCGCCTCTCACGCGGAAGGCCCTGGTTCGCTTCCCACGTCGGGTCATACCGAAGACTCTTAAAAAGGAACCTACAGCCGTTGTGCGTGATGCTCAGCATAAGCAGTGGAGTAGGGAAAACTATCCAGTGAGCCACAACTGGAAAAAAGGCTGTGGCTCAACTTGAAACAATAGGTTGGAAACTGGGCCGTTAAACTCTATCTAACTCTAACCCTAACTCTTCCTAACTATAAAAGGGATATACATATTTAACACCTGCTTTGAAGGCAATCAAGGTAGCATGCAACAATTATAAAACCAAGCACTTGCATGCCACTGCTATTAGTTAAAAGTGACATTTTATATTATGAAGTAATGTTTACTAAATAAATTAAAAGAAAGATATATGATGAAGCAAGATGTATGATGAAGTTATATAGACTCCAAGCAGTCTGAGAACGCTCACAGCTCTCCGATACTGTATAGCACGTTAATAGAAAGTACGAATCTGTAAACAGTGCTCATTGCAAATCACTGCGGCTCTCAATGTACAATTGCAATTTTTGGTAAGGAAGAATTATTTCCTTTTAAAAGTGATGGCTTTGTACACCTTAAAAAGTGGCAGCTGTTTCTTTCCTCAATTTTCACATATGGTGTAGTCCTGAAGAAGCTATGTTCTTGAAGACATTACTAAACAGGTGTAAATGATTCTCACAGATTTGCGCAATTTGCCCTGTGGGTTTGTAACTTGATATTACTCAGTTTAAACAAAAGATGGGATTTAAAAATGGAAACAGTTGAAAAGTGGTTCAGTTATTACAAAACTATTAATTGGAGGACTGAATAACTAGAGAGCAGTTTTCACATTGGATATCTGTAAATTTATATTGATGAAGTCTCAATGAGTGCTTCATTGAATCACTTGATAATTGTAAAGGTGTTGTCACAGCTGCTGTAGAGTTTAATTTTAATCAAATCTTAATGACAAGTTGGATATAATTAAACACTGGTTGAAGTCACATATATTTTAACTTTAAATTTGAAGAAATTGTATACTAAATATATTTAAATCTTTATTTTAATGTTTTTCCATAAAATTGAAAGGCATTGTTATATTGTCTTTCTAACTTTCCGAGTAGATTTTTCCTCACATGTCTGGTAAAATGTTTAATTAGATTTTAAATTTTCTTTAGGAATGACAGTCCTCATACAGTATGTAAGAAATATAATTTTAAAACAACTAAGCATAATAATTTGACTGCATATGCAAGCATGTCAAACACTTAGGATAAACATACCCCAGCCGTACCTACAACATGTTCCAAACATTGTGTGTACCGCCATTCTCGTCTAGAGCCATGTCACATGTGAGGGGAGTTTCTTACATGTGGTTTTGTGTTCTGCTTTCAAGCTGCCCTTTTTGTACGAAAATTGTATTAATTGAATTATAAGTTGCATTAAATGAGTAAGAAATTCTTTGTAAGCAAACAAAGAAACATAGTATTGCAAGCTCTGACATGAATGTTGCTTCAACAACTTCTTACACAAGGAGGGAATGGGACTTCTATCTCCATTACATTGCAAGAAAAACTTTAGAACAAACAAAACGAAAGTTCTTCCAAAAATTTGCGCAATGAAACAACAGGACTGAAACACAGTACATGTAGCTTAAAACATTCTCACATGGTCCCGTGTCATCGTCACACTTGCTTAAGTGTATACATAGCTACTTAATGTTATTGTGTAAAAAATTTGCTGAGCAATGCATATAAGGCATAAGGTTGCCTCTGTACAATTTATACCCGACACTCCACTTTTTTTTTTTGTTGAAAAAGTGATGTTATAGCAAGGTCAACCAGACTTCCTACTATCAGCTTTCTGTCAATAGTAGCTGCCATGTCCAGCACTATGAAAACAAAGAGTCTTACTGAAAACTTCATTCATAAAGGCAGAGACTGTTTATTCAGTGCAAGCCAAGTTTGCAACCAGAGCTGCCTCAGCAGACCAGGACAATAGTAGACTGTTTGTGCTGGCACTGAAGCATGATGAATTGTGTAAACAAACAGTGACCAGACTGCATTGAGGTAGCTTATGCCTAATGCAATCCATGAATTCAGATATGAAATGCTAAGAGTTTCGAGAGTAGTAATTTCGGTTGGAAGAAAGTTTGATGAATCAACATTTTATGGAAATAATTTGGTTAAGTTCCACCTAATAAATTTTAAGGATAATTCAGGAGGTTGCTTTTCATTAAATTATTTTAGCAACCTGCACTACAATTCTCAATGCTCCCACAAGAGCAAAATCGTAGGACCCTGATTGAATCTCTGCCCCACATTTATGAGACTCTTGATTTACAGCGAGTTTCACCTTTTGTTTGCCAATATGTTGTATGCAGGGCGACTAAATGTTTTAAAAAATAGTGTATTCCCAGGCAGAGATTACCAGAACACTTCACATATGTCAAATGCCTGGTGTTTTTCTGGATATTTGCATGTGTTAAAAAACCATTTTTTTTTCACTAATGGCACTAGTACTATGGTAACACTGGTGCCAAAATTTGTGGCAGTATTGAAGATACCAATTATCAGCAGTACCATGAAATGTTATATTAAAGTCTGACAAAAAAGTAGGCGTATTTCCATTCTGTATGAATTGAGCTCTCTGTTTGTTCATCTTGTGCAAAATAAGGTAGCAGTGTAGCAAAGTAGTTCTTTTCCAAGCAATTTACTTTTGATGTCTTAAGGTAGTTATTATTGCATTTGTTTTACAAGAAAATTACATCCTTTTGAAACCAATATTAATTGGCAAAGAGTGATAAATAATAACAAATAAGGCAGTATGGTAGCCTTCTTTTCAAGAAATAATTTTCCCTCAGATAGAAACTCAGTTGTTTGTTGCTCAAGAATAATTGCTTCACCCAAACTTTCAACATTTCAAAAGATGCAACATCCAAAACTCTTCTTGTGCATAATATTTTCAGGATATGAAGCTATTGCTGGGGTTTATTGTAATTTGAAAAGAACGGGCGCTTTTTATTTTTAGTGCTGTGTTGGAGTATTTTAAATGCAATGTATCCCGTTAATTGTATGTCACATTGACTTTATAAACACCAAGTAAGGCTACTTCTCTGCCTCCTAGCTCCTTGTAGGTTGCAACCTGGATGTAACACCCCTTTGGTTTAAGTTCACCTTGTGAACTCTTATAACACTTTCAAATGTTTAGGTAATGATCAAATTTTTGAGCAAGAAAGCTTTGATTGATAGGTACCTGTTTCCTGCCCTGGCCTCTGCTCATAGGTGGCATTTCACACAGTGGAGTAATTCAAAAAAAGAAAGGCACAAAAAAAGAAAGGCACTAAATTTGGTCAAATAACCTTGAACTGTGCACAGTCTGTATTTCAACTCATTTTCTACAACATCCATATGTAAAAAATTGATCATCTGTCAGCACCCAAAATAAAGTTTTAAGCACTTCTTTTGTCAGCCAATTTTTTTTGTCATAAGCTCATTTGAATTAATAGTCTGCTACCTTATAGCTCTGATACCTTTCCCCACTTGATATTTACAAATGTTATCCCTCTACTTACCTGAAGTAAATCCAAAAATAAACCAAAAGCAAGATGGTTGAGGATGCCCTCTCTTATTTTATACCTGTCTGTCTTGTTTGTCCATTTCTAATGAAGTCAGAATCCCGGGATTAAAGTCTACAACCACATATAGAAACACATTATATGTCACCCGATACATACACAAGATTTCAGTTAACACACTTGTTTACTACTTTTAAACATCCTGTTTTCAAAATATCTTGCTTCATCGTGTAATCCGATCAATTACACATTACAGACTTTATACTCGTGAGGTTTCATTGTGCAATGGCCTCAAGGCTCCCTCAGGTTTTGAATGACTCGATGGCCCAATTGTATTCTAACAGCTAGTCGGAAATTAAGTTAGTTCTAAATGTGGAACTGCAGAGCTTTTTATTGACATAAGTGTGTTAGCCATGGGCTATTCCTGTGAAAAATAGGTTCTCTTCTCATCCTTTTTTTGTTTTGTATTTTTGCTACTTGCACTTTTGTATGTGAGAATTATTCAGAGGATAACAGGGCCGGGAGCTGAAAGTCCAGCTGAACCAAAAGATATGAAATGTAATTTTGTTAATTTATCTCTTTCTCCTTCCAGAACTGATGCAACTAATAGCATGGTTACTACATCCTGAACCAGAATGGCGTTTGACTCTTGCAGACATGGAAGACAATGTATGGCTCCACCAACCTTGCAATATAGAATCATATAAGTGGGAGGACGTTGTCCCTGAAAGTAAGTGACCTAAAGCAAAGTACCATCTAATTCAACTTTAGAAATTAATTGCGTGTAAAAGACCTACTGAACTTGCCTAAAAGTTAACAGGCTAAATTTGCCTCTGATCAGACAAGTTTGTTTTTAACTTGATTAGTGAACCTATGGACGAAATTGGACAGCAAGTGATGGTCTGATTTTAGTCCGCCATAACTGGGGTCTATCATCTTTTTAATCTCTCAGTTTGTTTCCTTGCTTACTTGTAGCATAGATGTTTGTACACTAAATTTGTTGATTCCTTCAATTGCACTGAATATGAGGTTTTGAAATTTATGTAGACAATAAAGGAAGATGATTTAAGGCTGATGGACCCCACTAATGGCTACCTACAGTCACTATAAACACAGGTGCTGATTGGTTTCATCTATAGAAGCTTTGCAATTACGTCATGGAACCGCCATGCTGGAGGATATTCATGCCAGATACACGTGGCTTTGTGTCGAACGCACTGCACAGTGTGCACTGTGATATGCACGGTGTGTACAAACTCAACGAGCAAGCACGTCCAGTGTGGTTTACTACGTAGTTAAATGTACTCCAACATGGCCGCCGGAGAGTAATATGACGTCATGTGAAAAGCCTCTATAGCTTACACCTCTACTCCAACCAAGACTTGAAATTTTGTTAAATCATTGAAATCAATCAAACTATTATACACCAGTTAAGCAACAGAGTGGCTGTAAACTGTAGGTGCAAATGTGAAGAAAAATGCTAACTTTCTGTCCACAAATTGGGTTTTAGCTTTCAGCAATGGTAGACTGAGTATGGGTCATTTCACTATTAGTGGTACTATGCTATTCAAAATGTATCAGATAAAACTGAGCCTAGCCTATGACATCTTGGTGAACCAGAATCTCTCAATAAAGTGAAGTCATTTATAGCATGGGAAGTCATACACTAAGTGCTGTTTCAGTGGTCAATGAAGTTACAATATATTGTTTCAGAAATGCAAACAAGTGGTTGACATTAAGAAGTGACAAGAACTTATAAAAACATGTAGGGTGGTGGTGTCAGGAGGAAACTTCTCCCCTGAGATTTGGAAATTGTGAATACATCACATGCTAAATGATGGTGGCACTTTATGTGGGCTTTGTTTGAACTGCACCCCCTACCCCCTCCCCCAAGGGATTTGTTCATACTATTGTCTTGAATGGATTCTGATTTCTGTGTGTCCAGTGGCACTGGGTCAGTATTGTTTTACTGCTGATGCTGCTTCTTGTACATAGAGGGAAAAATGCAGAAAATCAAAGAAGTCAACAATTTTATCTCAGTTTCTAAATACTTTTAAATTTCCAAAGGCTGTCTTAAAGGAAAATATGATCCTGTGTAATCTCATTGCTCTCAATTGAGCATTTGACTCCTCTTACCGTGTGTTATTGATGAAAATGTGATGGGGTAAACTTTGCTCATTTAAATTTGTCCTTATGCTGAGGCACAGTGCTTGAAGTATTGATTTAACATTACTAAACCTTACATGGTACATGTATGTAGCATGCTGACCTCATCAGCCATATAAAAAGCTATAAAACGGTTTTGAAACTTCAAGATCTAACTTTCCTGTTCTCTAGTAGTCTGTTGAGCTACGCTAAGGGATGAGCAGCATTTATTAATCCCTTCACTACGCATGGTTTGGCTACAAAACCATAATGTACCATGTCTTCATATCTATGGTTTCTCCATGAAACCATAGCACTCAGCTGCATCTTGGAATAGCTCATTGTAAACCTATGGTGTATAATCTTGTTTTGGACATGGAACAGGATTGAATGGGAGAAGTTTTACACAAACGCATCCTCTTAGGGCATGGCAAGTCCAATATTTCGGCATCCATACAAACACTTCGTATTTCACAGCAACCATATGTACATACTGTGTCTACATAATACAATACATGGCTCAGTATGGTGGGATGGTTCCACTTCCATAGCTAAGGGGTTAAAGGGGGGCATATTGAGTTGATATGGATATTGAGGGTGTTTTAGGGTACTACCACATGAAAATGCTAATTGTAAACTTAATAGGTCCCACAAAAGTTGATGAGAGAGTTAAAGGACCAGTCCTCTCACCCCAAACTATAATTCTTGTAGGGGTTTACCAAAATTTTCAACTGGCTCAGCTCTTTGATTGACAGCTAATTCAAAAAATGCAGAGTACCAAAGCTTATATTACACAGCACCAACTGTACTGATAGTATTTGATAATACACATTGAGCTTATTTATACTCACCCTGAAGCAAAAAGTGAGATAGTGTCTGGATGAGAATGAATTTCAGACAATTGTGGGAGGGGCTTATTAAAAAGTAAGAAGGTTTGGAGAATTGGTACTGCTTGGGGTGAGGGAGTTGGGCCTTTAAAATTTTTGATTTTGTTTTCATTCCAACTTGTGATAGTTTTATACTTAATTTGAAAAAGTGTCTGGTCGTAAATTTTTAAAAATTAAATTGATAGTAAGTCACTCACGAAGCATTTATTTGTGTGTTGGATATGGAGATTGTCATTAGTTTGACCATTTGTCATTAGTATGTGAAGAAAACTTTACTGGTTTTAAAAAAGTTGATTGATTGCACAAACCAACTCAGCGTGCCCCTTTAACCAAACCGTTTTCTGTCAAGGTGTAGACTGCCCAGCATGTCTGCCAACTTTATATACTACAAGTAAGTTTACACCTCATGAAAAGAAATCCGTATATTTTCTTGTTCATGCATACACAAGATTCCATGAAATGTAAAACAAGATTACTTCAATCTTCTTTGCATGATATAACTTCACAAAGATCGTGAGATTTATGATCCTAGCCCTCCACCAGAAGAGAGAGACTGCAGCGATGAGGATGATGAGTATGATAAACATATGGTCCAGCGGTTGGCAATGGAATACGAGCGCCGCCTGGCGGGGTCTGTTTAGGTGAAATGCCATTCAGTGTGTCTGTAGCTTCTTTGCACATTACTATAGCAGCTCAGTTTGTCTTCATCACACACACTGTCTTTAGGGTCTGTAGCCACCTGCTCTATTTCAAAGAGAAAAAGCTTATGTTTGTATTTTTTTTTTTTGCTGTTTAATTTGAACTTGCCCTTTATGTCATACTTCTGGGCTGGGGTCTTTAGATTGTGTGCTCTACAACTGCTAACCCAACAGCAGCAAAAGAAAAGTGGCATTTCAAGTTGTTTCCCAAGGTCAAATTTTCTGTGATCTGGCAATAGCCAGTACCAAATTGCCACGGTCATGCAGTAAAATTGCAGATCTGAGGCTGACTGAATGGTGGAATTCAATTGTCATGGGTACCTGCATGAAATAATTTGTATCTGCTGTAAAAGTGGTAGATTGGAAGAACTATTTTTCAATAGATAAAAGTAAAAAGTATGTTGGGGTAGGTCAAATTCCCCAGAAATGTCCCTCTGTGGCTATGGGCCCACAGCCTTCCCTATTTTTTCTAAATAATTTTTTTGTTTTCATTTACCATCTTTGCCACCAAAATCATTAACAAACTTTCCCATCTCATAATCTTTCCATGATCATAAAAACGCCTTGACAAATATTACATTTACTAGTTTGAAGTGTGTTTTGGTTTCTCGTAAGGTAGGGAGAATTTCCAGCAAATATAGCAAGGGCTTTTTTGAACAAAAAAAACAATAATAATAAAAATTAACAAAATATGTTGAAAGCTTTTTTGCATGTAAAAGTCAAAATTGCATTTTTCAGTAGAGGAAGGAGACAATTTAGAAGAAGAAACAAAGAAATATAGAGGAAACAAAAAAGCTGTCAACCATCTGCACCATCAATGTTTCTGTTCCAAGTGGATAAAATTTTGCCTCTGATCATCAGCAGCTCACTGTGAACTGTGAATACTTCTAAGCAGAAGTTGTAGAGCTTGTAGACAAATCCGAACAGCAAATGATGGTCTGATTTCAGTCGGCCATAACTGGGGTCCATCACCTTTTTAATCTTTCAGTTTACTTGCTTACCTGTATCATTGATGGATGTACACTAAATTGTGTATTGATTCCTTCAATTGTACTAAATATGAGGGTTTGAAATTCATGTAGACACTAAAGGAAGATGATTTAAGGCTGATGGACCCCACTAATGGCTGCCTAAAGTCACTAAACACAAGTGCTGGTTGGATTTGTCTATAGGTAAAACAATCGTCCCCAAATTATTTAGAAATAAGAGCCTAATCTCACAATTTTCTTTTTATTTCGCCACAAACTTGCCTGATTTACATATTGCATATTCATGTGAAATTCAGCACTTACTTCCTCTCAATTTTACGATGGAGGAGGCCATATCTCGTCACATGACTCTTTAAAAGCCATGCATGGAAGAGGATAGCCTTCAACAATAATTTGAGTTGGGGTGACCACATTTTCCCTTTAAGACAAAACCCTGCAGCTCTTTGCACAAACTACCTTGGCAGTCATAGAATATTCAAATTGTTTCTACTTATTTAAAGGAGCAATCAGAGTTTGACCAAAAAAAAAAAATCAGAGTTCGATTGAGAAATAATCTTTTTTTCTAGCATCTTGTTTTTCCATTCTTAAGTGAATGTTTCCCATAAAATGTAGACATCGAAAGAGGACTTTCAGCGAGAAGAAAGAAATATAAATTTTGTGATCAGGACCATTGAATGAGAATTTCCTCTTACTATTCTGGTTAAAAAATCCACTCTATTCAAAACTTGACAGCTGCCTGTTCACGGTGACAAATCTCAACATTAGACCTTCTTAGTTTAAACTCGATGTTTGATTGTGATGTGGAAGAAAACTTTTGAAAATTGTGAAAACAAACTCTGATTGCTGCTTTCATGTTCAGCTTTTGTAGAGCCTTGTTTTAATCATGTGATCTGAAAATGATGGCAAGCATATGTTTCCCAGCTTTTAGTTTCTGCAATTTGAGGTAATGTGTCTCTTTTTCTTCCGATTTTTTGGTTGGTTTTGCTTGATGTGATGTAGCATTATGGGTTGTTTTCCTCTGGGGGAATTTTTCTAATGGTGTTCTTATACCCATAGAAATTACATGTACCACCAGTTTGTTTTGAAATTTTTTCCCAAGTTTTACTTTACATCTTTCTCTGTGTGATAACTTGGTGCTGTCTTTCTAGTTCTATTTTTTCTGTAAGTTTTTGTCCTACAGTGACTTCAGATGTTGACTAGATGAAATGAGGAACATGATAGGTCAGTTGATGGAAGCCCATTCAGTATTAAAGGGGACATACATTACACAGTGTTTTCGGGAGAATTCACTGAGTTGAATACAACTGATGAATTGGTTGTGATGAAGCATGTGGGAATTAAAGTATGTGTGGCGTGTATTCACTCTTCAGTGATTGCTTTAATATACTCAAGTATGGGCAGAATTGTTTTTGTTTTGAATCCCCAAAACAGGATATCTGCGGGATCTGTTCTACAAGGTGGAATCACTGACTGATTTCCTGTGAAATCACTGAGTTTGTTAGTAATACATACAGTTTCAAGCAAAAAATATTTGCTTAGTGCAATGACCATAAAGTGGATTTTTTTTTGTCTATTTTGAACCAACCTTTACCTTGATGTTTTAGCTCCTGAACTAAGTCAAGAAGGTCAATAAAGCTAATCTTGGCCTAACCAGAATAACCTGCCCTTTAGCTGAGTCAGCCTATTGATGCTGCAATGTAATCTCCTATATTGGCTTTTTAGATGGAGATGGTAGGGTCTGCTCTATAGTTCCCTGTCTCATTGGTCCAGTCTCATTGGTCCCATCTCATTGGCCCCTTGCCTCATTGGTCCTCCATTGCATTGGTCCACTCTTATTGGTCTCCTGTCTCACTGGTCCCCTGTCTCATTGGTCTCCTGTCTCATTGGCCCCATGTGTCATTGACTCCCTTCCTCATTGGTCCCCTGTCTCAATGGTCCAGTCTCATTGGCCCCCTGTTTCATTGGTCCCCTAATTAGTTTGATATGTTTCATTAGTCCCACCTTATTAGTCTCCTTACTTATTGTTTCATTTCATTGGCCCCCCCGTCTCATTGATCTCCCATGTCTGGGATTTGGGTAGAAGGAGCTAGGGTTAGGGCAACGGTTACAGGTAAGGGACATGATCATAAGGGAAAATCATGTCATTAGGAACCAAGGAGACAGGGGACTTATGACACAAGGTAGCAATGAGACAGGGGACCAGTGAGACTAGAAAACCAATGAGTAGGTGGACTACATAGTTATCCCAAGTTGGTTATCTGCCAACAGATATGCATAGATAAAAATATTGGGCTGAAAGGGGAAGAATGATAGCAATGGCTTGACAATTCTTTTAGGACTTTGAGGTCAACTGGAAAAAAATATTTAAAATGTTGTGATTAATAAGACCATCTTCTGTTAGAAGTGACATCAGAATTTTAGGTTCAGAGTAGTAGTCTTCTCAGCCAGTGTACTGCATTAGTTGATCTGACAGAGCATTAGTCCTATAGCCCATTGGAATAACAGCCTGCCTGTTGGTTGAAAAGCCCCATGGTCCTACAGTCCTCTGGCCTTCAATACAGTTTTTAAGTAAGTTTTCAATGTAGAACCAACAGTCTGTACAGTGGTCAACATAACAGGGACATGCAGCCAGATGTCCTTAGAAGTTTGCTTGGGCCCATAGCTTTTACAGGAGAAGGGCCCTATTGGCTCCTTAATAATTCAATTCAAATTGTACAGTCTGTACATGAATGTCTCCATTTACCACACAGCCTGTATATTTGGTATACTGAACATTCCATTGGAGAACTTTACAAGATATTGTTGACAAAAAAATCCTCGGTATAAATCTCTCTGTCAGGAATATGTAGCCTGCCCTTGATGTATAATGTACTGTTGTCAACAACTGGTCTAAGAAGGTGTGCAAAAACTGGTTTTGATTAATATGTCAGGCCCTTTTTATTCATACTTGGACCTTGATTAGTTTGTCAGTCCCTTTTTATTTATATTTGGGCTACTTGGTTTTTCATTTGGCCCCTAGCCTTCATGAGCTAAAGCAAAGTTTGAAGGCTTATTTGGAACCCTGCTATAGTACGAAATGGTATGTTTCACTACAAGGTCAATAAGCTTACTGACTTAATTGTGTCTATCATACTACATTAGCCTGTAGTTTTCACCAAGCACATTATATTTTGCGGCAAATTAAAAGTAGGATTGTTGTTTATGTGTACAACACATGCATACATAAGAGCTTCAAAATTTAATATAGAGTAATAAACATGCATTGCCAAATTTTTAAGTATTTTAAAAATTCCCAAACAGGGTATAAATATGAGTTTGTTGGTTGATTAGTTACGTAGGGTTAGACATCTTCTTAAATTGCCTTCTGATTTGATCTAGTGGTGACCACAGCCTTTTTACCAGTAGTGGGTGGCTGTAATATTTTCCTGACCTGATTGCTTATGGGTAGCATCATTTACAATGGCAGTAAATGTAATTTTTTAAAGTGTTTGGTATGACTCGATCAAGGAATGAAATCCAATCATCCATGAAAAGTGGATGCTTTACCACAAGACTATACAACCAGTGCATGGTACAAAGATGAGAATGTATCACTGCAAACTTGGTGCTGTACTGTACAGCATTGCAAGAAGACCCTAGTTATTGGACAGAATGCCCCCTATCAAACCTATCAAAAGATGAGATGTGTCACTGCAAACTTGGTGCTGTACTGTACAGCATTGCAAGAAGACCCTAGTTGTTGGACAGAATGCCCCCTATCAAACCTATCAAAAGATGAGATGTGTCACTGCAAACTTGGTGCTGTAGCGTACAGCGTTGCAAGAAGACCCTAGTTGTAGGACAGAATGCCCTCTTTCAAACCAAGTGGTCCATCTTTCTTGTAACTTTTGCAGAAAATAGGTCAATGATGTGATCAGTGACAGATCCAGGAATTTGTTAGCAGGGATAATCATTTAAATGTGTTCTGGTGCACAGGGAGGATTTAATGAAAGGCCGGGGGGGGGCAGGTTAAACCACTATGGAATATTTTTTGTAATTATGGTGTGTTCAGATGTGAATTAATGTCATAATTGACAATTTGTTTGTCATGTTACAGGGCCTGAAACATTATATTTACAAAATTGTCCTTTAGTAATGAATGGGTGTCACAGTCAGTGAGGGGGAATCACCCTTGTCATATCCCCCTCCCCTGTATCCCATCAGTGGTGATGTTACCAACTAGTTAAAGATGTTTTAATATGCTTGAAGAATGAATGACAATGGAAATGATTGAAAATCTGTCAACATTGTTTGCAATTCCACTGCATCAACTGTGGAATAGTTTTATCATATTGTGATGAAACTGAAAAAGTCATCTGGGAGATGTTATAACTTCAAACTGAATGTTAAATACTGTTTCAAATCAATTGTTTTTCCAAAATTAATTGTTTTTCCAAAATAATTTAGTTTGAAAGATGAATAAACATACAATTTGAAATTATATAATTTGCTTATGGTTTCATATTCTGTTTGATATATTTCTCACTGAAAGATCTTTCCATTCCTTCAGTTGGTATAAATTATCAAGGGGGAAAACATCCTTTTTATGCAATTTGTATGTTTACTACAGTTGATCTTGGCCAGGGTTCTCAAATGATGGCTTGCAACCCAAACATGGGTTACCAGGTGTCTTGTGATGGGTGGTGAGCAGCTCTTTGGGTCATGAATAATACTAGAGCAGAAAAGCCACGGTAGTTAGTATTCTTAAATTGGATGTAATGCATACCGAAAATGTGGTACTTTTCACAAGTAACAAGATGGTAGGTAGGTCCATCGGTTGAACTTCCCCCAATTTGGCTCCTTGCACTGTGATCTTTCTGGGGGTGTGGTGGGGTGTTACAGGGTATTTTGCTGTGGGGGGGGGGGGGAATGGAGCATGCTACTTTTCTTCAAGTTTCCCTTTTTACTTAACAGTAAAGGGGGCCTTCTGATGCTGTCCCTGTGTACTGTGTATGTTGTTGGGAGGGTCATGAAGTGAAGGAGCCAGATACGGCTAACAACAGAGAATGTGGAAGAAGGGGGGAGGAGGAGGGGATTTAAGCGGTTTGCATTAATGGAAAGTACGACTTACCATATGAAATACAGCAAAACCTCAAGTGGTGTTGAAAAGCAAGGTTGGAAATCTTGCAAGCTGAAAGACATGTGGGACATGCACAACAGAGTTACCAAGAGAACCAAGTTTTGTGCCTCATGCAGGATATAATTGCTGGTGGTTTGTAGCAAGTTTAAGGCATGTGTTTCCCATTTTTGTAGAACCTCTTTTAGGAGTTTATTTATGAGAAGGGGGGGGGGGTTCATGGTGGAAGAAATGGCTCCAAATTAAATGAAATAATAAAATAACTACATTTTTAAAACAACTACATGTTTTACCAATAATTTTTATTTTACTTTTCTCTTATTTTGCATACTTCAGAGGAACCAAATGATCCATCAGTCTTTTGGGAAAACCAGGGATCATCCAATGTTTCCTCATCTTTTGAAGAAGAACACTTACGGGAAGAACTGAAGTGGGTCTATGAAAACAATGAAGCTGTCAATGGCAACCTGATCTCAAAGGCCAAGGAAAATGGTATCAAACTGCACAGTAGTCTCTAGTCATGAACATGCAATAGTATTAATGAATATGAATGAAATGTAACTGTAGACATATTTATGAATATACAGAAGTTGCAGTTATATTGAAAGATAAACCCTTCTAAATTTCAAAATTGATGATGGAGTACAACTAAAGAACTGTGTGTTCTTAAGGCAACACAATAGCAGATGAAAAGTTTGTTAGTATGAATGAACAGGTAAAAGTGAAATACTTCCACTGTTCATAATTGAATTTGGTCACGTGATTGAATGTGATGTTTATGTCGAATATATGCAAATGAGGGGTGCTAGATTTGAAAATGAAGACCTGCCCACCCTGTATTCCTAGTGGTTCTATGATGCCTAAGTGTTCATTATACGAAAATGAAAAATATCATATTTTGAAATTGGCTGTACAAGTATTGTACAGTAATTTGCTTGTCTTCAGTGAAAAAGTGTATAATTTTGTTAGAAAAATATTTAACAGTAAAACAGAGATTATATAGGAAATGCTCAAAATATTTGTATATTCGAGATTTAAGATCACATGCTGGTGCCTAGTGTGTGCTTGAAAGTTTCACTTATTTAATCATCACAGAATCACATTCTATTGCAAAAGGTTAATCTATAAAAAAAATTTGGGTGTAAAACAAAAGTAAACTAAATTGCATAATATTTCTAAAAGACCCCAGTCAGAAGTCAACCACAGAGGATGTTTCTGGGAGAGAAGTGGTCTCTTGGATGGTACGATGGATGGAGTTTTGTTTCAACCTCATCGCAGCATTTTATTTGACATTATTTGCAGTATAAAATTGAGAAAAAGGTGGTCATTCATAGGCATTTTGCTGGACAGTCTATCTTTTTAGCGTGTTGCTATGGGTTCGGGTTCAGACTGTAAGGGATGTTAAGTATTCCTCTATTCTGTTTTCTGAGAAGATTTCATTTTCAGGCAAAGCATCAAAATTTTTTACTCTAAACATACAACTTAAAACACTATGGAAGAAAGGCTGTTGCTATCCATCTAGGGGTTTGTTGTCTGGTTTATTAATAGAATATAGAAAATAAAGAAAATGAAAAAAATAATAACAAAATCTCAAACAGTACCTAAGTAAATGTCTGCAGAAAATAAAGTTATGAATAGAACCCACATGGATTATACCTTAAGGCAGCAGTCCATGCTAGTTAATAGACATTAAAGCAACACAAAACTGTCACCTTTTAGAAAAGTAGTGTTGCTGCCAGAAATTGTTCATTTTTTTCTAGAAAGTATTTCCACATAATTTGGTTCGGGTCTGGGGAATAGTAGCATGCGGGTGAGAAAACTTTAGTTTTAATGTGGTCAATTTCACTGTCTTGTTAAGGTACAATCCACTCATTGTTACGGTCTACATTCTCTTGCACATACAAATTTGGTGGAGTAAGTAGGAGGGCAGAAGAAACTTTGGTTTTCAGTATTTTTTGAGTTATGTGTGCTGGCTAACTTCTAAAATTTTGTTAATATTTATCGGTGAAAAGGATTTGTTTTTTTTTTTCATTTGTTTTGTTGAAGTTTGTTTTCCTTGATTGGTTTATTTTGTTTATAAAGAGTTTTATAAAAAGTTTTATACCTGTACTTGTTATGCCGGCCGTACCGTAGAAATATCTGATTTGTAAGATAAAAACATTGTTTGGACCTTTATGTAGTTTTCATTTTTCAAAGTGGATGAATATTTAGAAGGCAAGTGTGGAGAACACTTGGAGACCACCCAAGTTTCATGATCAAGTTTCATGGTCAAGTGGTTGGAGCATCAGATTTGCAGTCAGGAGTTTGGGTCCTGGTCATACCGAAGACTTTAAAAACGGAACCTACTGCCATTTTGTTTGGTGCTCAGCATTAGCAATGGTGAAGAGAAAACTACAAGCCAGTGAGCTACAATTGGAGAAAGGTCATGGCTAGCTTAAACCAATGTGTTAGAAACTGGGCCATAAAACTTAAATCTAACAAACTTCGCAAAAGTTTACATATCAAGAGGAGAATTTTGGCAATTGGCATGATATTCACATATTTCGTGCATGAATATTGGAAAGAGTTGTGGTTTGTTTCACTTCCATCCCAAAAATGGAACCTACTGCCATTGTGTGTGAGCAATGGAGTAGGGAAAACAAGCCAGTGAGCCAAAACTGGAAAAAAGACAGTGGCTGATTCAGCTCAAACCAATTGATTGGAAACTTGGCCGTAAAACTCCATCTAACTACTTCATCCAAGTTGGAAATTCGTCATTTTTTCCCTTGTGCTCTATTGAACATTGCAGATATCCCTTATGTTACTGCAAAGTATTATATAGAAAGAATGGTGGCTGGGGAGAGAGGGGGTGGGAGTTAGTGTATAGATTGAAAAAGTCCTACATGAAATGTCTACAACCAAAGTTATCTTTAAGAGAGGAATATATCCCATTACCATGGACTATTCTTTTAAGGGTGAGTATAGGTTAAGCCAGTTGGTGGAATTTTTCTTGGTGTGGAAATAAGTGCAAGGCTTACTACTCAAGGGGCAAGTTCCAATTATGTCTTTTGCCCTGTATTAAATGAGTTTTGTTATGAACATTACATGAAATACAGCCTCAAAATCCTACCACCAGACATATGATAGAACCCAACCAGCACATAGAAGTGGCAACAAAGTACAGGAGCAAGCATTAATAAATCCCGAATTTGTGTAAAAGGTGAAAATAAAAGGTTTGTTAACATCAGCAAAGTTTGGAAATAATTCCTTGTCAATCATGGTAAATGAAAATACTGCAATGGTTGAACTACTGTAAGGAATGGGCCTATGGTTGTCAACAGTTAAATTTTCAAATGTAGTAATGTTCTCTCTGAAAAAAAATTTATGGAATTATACAACCAATTTTATCCCACCAAATAATGTCTTTAAAACAAGTACATATATGGAATATTTTGCAGTCTTCAAGGCTACTAAATTATTTCCAGTCAAATTTTCAGGTCACTGCAGCATTCACAGGTGCGGACCCAGGGGAGGGGGCTTTTACGGCCTCAGCCCTCCCTTTTTGGCCAAATCAACAATAAAACATACAGGAAATTAGTAGTACAACTCCCTCACACCCTGTTTTCTCGTAGGTCAGCCCTCCTTTTTGGAATGTCTGGATCCATGCCTAATTCAGGTCTTTAAAGGCAGATACTCATCACCCCAAACAGTTCCAATTCTCCCGGCCCTCCCACTGTTGTCTTTAGCTCACATTTATGGCATGTTCTGGTAAGTATGCAAATGTGAAACACTCTCAGTGCATGCTAGTGTCATATGAGCTAGTGTAATTTAATGGTAATCAAAGAACTACCATTTGGGAATTTTGGCACACCCAGGGTGAAATTATAGTTTTTGGTGATGTGTAGTGACAATGGTTTATAACTGGTGGTGCTAGAATGTCAAAACTGGAAGTGGGAGGCAAACAATGGGGGGCAAAAATTTGAGAAAGCAGGGCCAAACTGAGCCCAAGATGTCTGCTTCTGGGGGAAGGGGTTCAGGGGGCAATACACCTAGAAGTTTTGAGGTTTTAGCATATCTCAACATGAAAAATTAAATCTCAGGAGGGGCATATTATTCATTTTTGGGGTTTATAATGATGATTCTTTTTCACATACATTGATTTGCTGAAAACATACCACTTTAGAACCTCGTACTATGCCTGATTTCATTTTTAGATGTGATTTAAGAAATTCTAATCACCCAATAGTTTTACCCTGTGTATAGCCATGTGTGTGCTTTTGTGTGTGTGTGGGGAGGGGGGTTAAGATCCATACTCTTCAATACAAAGTAAAGGTTGAGGATTTTCTGCATATTTCTTTATAATAGCATTGGCATTGTATTGTCATTTGTTCTAAACTTCTATCACTGAAGGGATGTTGGCGTATAGGCCTAAATCTATTAAAAAGTTTTTATATGCTTAAAAAAAATCACAAGGAATTGGTTTATGGTTACCCCTCTAAACCAGTTTTCAGTTTATCACTTCTCCATCAAAGATACTATTGCAGAGGCTGTGTGTGGGGGCTATATGGAAGTCAAATTTTAAGAATGGGAGGAGCAATGGGTTTTAAGGGGGGTATAGTCTACAGGTGCAACCTGAATTAATTTTTAGGAGAACACCTATGTTTCAAATGTTAATAACATTTTATTTGGTGTGATATCTTTAAAATCTGTTGTTCTCATTCTTGCAAACTAGAACTTTCTATGAAGCTTTATTCCTTTCATGACTAGTTTTTGCCATTTTTTATTTTATTGTTTGAAGTATTGGTATTTACCCAGATTTATTTAACTCACACGAGATTATTTTCAAGAGAGCCACAAAGTCTGTATATTAAGCAGTTGATGGGAGTTGGCAAAATTGTGAATGGCTTATTAATAAATGTATCAATATATTTGTGTACAGAATAAGTTTTACCTAGCTGAGAGTATTAGCTGGTTGCCCACTTAGCACCATGTTTACACACTCCTGCAAAACCTTGAGAAGGTTGCCTGTGAAGGAGTGTTTGCTCACAGTAGATCACAAGAGTTTAAGAAAACTAGCTTGTAATTAAGCCATTATCACAAGGTCACAAGGTATTCACAAGTTATTATTAATTGCAAAATCCTGTGACCTGCTAGATGTGGTCTTATCAACTTTACCAAGTTTTGCCACAGCTCATAAGCATTGGTTGCTAGGCGATAGGCTAGAGCAAGCAATTACCCCCTCCCCTCCCCGATCACCATTTTTTCCTTGATGAGCTGTTATGTAGTGTGTTTCTCCTGGATGTTTCTCTTATGACAGGCAGAGACCTGAAACTGACTCTCCAGAGGAGTTAGTAAGCACCACACCTCAAAATAAAACCAAAGCAAATAAAAGCAAGTGCCGTATCATAGTACAAGTATACCTGCATGTAACCCTCCCTGTACAAAGATGCCAAGCCGAAGCTTTTCATTGTTAAGTGGAGGTAATTCTTGTTTCTGGATCAAATATGTGTTTTTCTGTTACAATTTATACATTTAAAGTTTGAATACATTTAATGTCAAGCAGTTTTCTTGTATACCCTGGAATAATGTCTGGTGTAGACTTTGTCAAAGTACTTTATAACATTCCTTTAGTTTTGATGAAATAGATGTCAAATATTCTTTCACTGAAAAGAACAGAACATTATTATATTAAAAGAAAATGTTTGCAATCTATGCATAAAAGAAAACCTTTGTGATTGTCATTTTTTTTGGAACAATGAAGGTTTAAAGCGACTGGTACAAACATCAATATTAAATACGTCAACAAATAATTGTAATTGTACCCGTATCATGGTGTAGGTGGGATGTTGCTGTGAGGGCCCTTTAACATACAAATAACATCTATACCCTTCCTTTCGTAGCTCACTCTGCAGATTGTGATCATAAACTAGAATGGCAGTAACTGGGGATGATTGGTTTTAAGAGAAAGACTATATACATCGCCCCTCGTTACCTCCTGTTTACATATGTAATCCCTTCTGACCCAAAGCATCTGTTGACAGGCAAGCAGGAAAGATGATGTCATCGGATGACCTGGTCACCGGAGGTCACCTGGTGCCAATGTGCTATTTGAAGCTTGTCAGGGACTACTGCTGGTAAGTAGGGTTACATATTGTAAATAGGAGGTAAGTATCAGGGCTCGTAGATCCCCAAACCAGGGAGTTTGGGGGGAAACAGCAAGGCTTTGAAAGCAAAATTTGAAAGTGCCCAAAACTTCATTCACGATTAAGGTTGGAGAAAAGGGAAGGGCGAAGTGTGTTAACCTTGGGGGCATACATAAAGCAGCATTCAACAATTAACTGTAACCATGAGACTTTCATTGATAAAACAATTGGCCATAAATGAAAACAATAAAATAGAAATATAAAGTGGAAAGGAAAAATTTAATACAAGAGGACAAAAAAAGGCACCTGCAGCATTACACCCTAAAACTGACAATGTTAAATCCACACCTTACAAGGAAAGTCTCATCCAACAAGTGACTCCCCCAATTAAGACTGAGCCATTTGTCTAACTGGCGGTTATTGTCGAGTCACTTATGTATTTCCTGTGCTCAATTGCCCACACCGGCCAGTTAGATAAATGACTCTCCCCTTAATGTCTTTGCTTCTGTCCCTCTTTCCCTTAACCCTTATACCTATGGAATAATTGGTACAACAATGGTACATTAATGATGACAATAAAAACAAATTATGATATGGATAGTCTCAAAATGTTTAGAGGATTTAATAAAAGAGCAGTATACAAGAAAGCTGTGGCATTCCATCCTAAAGGGGAAGCCTTTCAAGCAACTCCTTACATGAACACAAAATGGAATATTTAATAAGTTGTGTTACAGTAGCTCATCACCTGATAAGCATTAAAATGTAGTAATGACCTTTGTGAGTTACCTGTTCATAAGATTTATCCTTCAAATGCAAATTATAATAGTTGGCCAAAATATCACAAACATGACAAATTGGTATGTTTCTATTGGTTTCGATGAAAAGAGAAACCTATGCATTCATGATGGCGTGTGTGTGTATGTATGTGTGTATCTGCGTGTGTGTATGTATGTGTGTGTGTTTGTGACACTTTGCTTGTTTACACGATTTCTTGAGAAGGGAAAATCTGACAGTTCTCAAACTTGGTACACAGATACCCCTAACTGAGAGGAAGAACCCTATTTATTTTGGTTGAGGTCAAAGGTCATTTGGGGTCACAGGGGGTCAAAAACCAAAATCTTTGTTTACACAATCTCAAGATAGAAAACTTGGATTAATTCCAAACTTGATATGTAGATGCGTTATGATGTAAGGAAGAACCCTATTGATTTTGGTGGAGGTCAAAGGTCATTTGGGGCCACGTGGGGTCAAACCCCGAAATCCTTGTTTACACGATATCTCATGGTAGGAAACTTGGATTAATTTCAAACTTGATATGTTGATGCGTTTTGATGTAAGGAAGAACCCTATTGATTTTGGTGGAGGTCAAAGGTCATTTGGGGTCACATGGGGTCAAACCCCGAAATCCTTGTTTTATATGTACAGCTGTAAAGCAGAGACAAAATGTTTTTGCCAAAAAAAAAAACCAAACTCACAACATACAGGTAATTGGTTATAAATGACTCATTCTTCCCTTCAAAGGCAGGTAACACTTTCCATAAAAATCAACACTCTACAACCATAATATCACCTTCCTTGAGTTCTTAAAAGCAAAATTTAAGCTGCCAAAAAACCAAGAAAATAATGAGTAATTTATTTCCTCAATAATAGGTAAAGTATGTTTGGACTTGCAGCAGAACAAATAAATTGTGACTCTTAGAAAGTGGTACTGACACTAGACAGAATATATGTTTAAAATGAATGATGAGAATTGTAGATGGAAGTGAAAGGATTTGGACTTGAGAGAACCACTAGACTGAATGTTTTGATGTAAAATATGGGCATTATTAAGTCTGTACTACGATACACCTACACAAACTTATAAGGAATGCAAGTGTATCATATTAGGCAGAGGAATCCCCATAATTCCTACACCATTTGGCATACCAAAAAATTAAAATTCACATGCAGGAATTCACATGCACCTAGAAAGTAAAAAATTGACTTTTTTTAACATTGCAACCAGTAATGATTACCCTCTGAATCTAAATCCTACACACAACACTATTTATGGGGTATTCCACACCCTCCTCACAGACCTACCTAATCCTCTCACCTCAACCTACAATTTGTGTAGTCCACAGAAATTCTGAATTGGCACAGCTCTTTGATCGAAAGCAAGTTAAAAAAAAAACCTCATACTACACAGCATGTGCTGTACTGAGAGTGTTTTGATTACAAATTGGGGTCTTTTATACTCACCCTGACGCAATAAACTGAGATAGTGTCTGGATCAGAATGAGCTTTATATAGTTAAGGGAGGGGCTTAACAAAGTAGATTAAGAGAAATGAAACTGTTTGGGATGAGAGGATTAGGCCTTTAATACTGAAACTTGCTGCCAACACTAATTTAAACACTGCTTGCTTGGAGTCATCTGTTACTTAGTTCCCCCCCCCCCCATTTTGACTCCACCAAATCATGCATATGCAATGCTTCAGTTTCATATACTCTTCTTTCAACTTGTATCAACGAAGGCCAAATATCCAACTCCCAAACCTAAGGTCACTGAAAAACTGAACATGAACTTCGTCTTCATGAAACTGAGCCCATCAGAAATGACAATATTTAAACATATTAAATATAACTTGACTTTTCTATTTTCAAAACATGAAACATAAAAAATATTCTAGGTCTAAAACAAAACCTATTTTTTTATCATGCTTCAACTCACAATATCCTCTAACTTTTGGAATTACAACTGTTCATGGCAAAAAGTACTGTAGGAAAGCCAAGGACTCAGGAGCACATCTTAAGATGGTGCAGCCTGTAATGACAATTTAGGCCCTAGAGATGCTTGTCACCGATAAGAAAACATCTAGAGCGACCTATATTTGGGTCATAACCACGGACTTCCTATACATGGACAGAGCATACAACACAGTACACTGTCGCTACCATATGTGTGAGAAAAGGCATATCAAGATGGCTATCTGCTATGGTTTTGAGTAAAAGTTTGGACTTGCTCAAGTAAATCAACAAATTTTGCAAGAAAGATGAACTATTTTCAGAATCATGCAAGGTAATTTCCAAATCACTACACGTATAATAGTAATAATAATAATAATAATAATAATAATAATAATGTGGATTTATAGTGCGCACAAATCCACCTCAAAAGGTGCTCAAGGCGCGTTACAATGAAACCATAACATATTGCAGGAATATGATAATGTTTCTCATTCAAGTTAAACCTTTGTTTAAAATATTAGAGTCATCATCAAGTCCTACAAATTGCTGCTTTACAGCAGCCATCTTGGTGCCTTTTTTTGTGCCAGACGGAGGCGACAATCTACGGATAGGACATGAGAGTTACATGCTCTGTCCATGTATATAGAAAGTCTGTGGTCATAACCTGTCATTTGAGAAATGCTGTTTTAGGTACTTAACATCACCAACTACTTGATCTAAGACACACTGCATCTTTGGGTTGCCATCTAAATAAATTGCCACATAGATAAATTCACACTTCAGTTTACCATATGTTTAGTGAGTGGCAACCATGGCTCACCTCACAGCTACAGTGATAAAAGAACAATTTTACACATATTTTGCATTGTTGCTAATGTTAGTTACCATGTAGAAAAACTGCCACCCATCCTTGATCTAGAAGAGATAGCAAGTTTGGTGTGCTTGCAATTTCAACAGCAACGACTGCCATCCGTTTTGCTCAGCATCAATTGTTTCTCTTAGGTACCATCTATATAATTGCAACTCATTGTCAAATGACATCTTATGGCACTTTTACCTCTCATGAAACCAAAATAACAGTGCACAGGAACATTTCTGTCTTTAATACAGGAATTTTTTAATTGCCATCCACAGAAACTGTCACAAAAAGTTTGCAGCGTAAATTGTGGTAATTTAGGGTCATTGCAGCAGTACTGGCAGGATAGCATCTATTCTGCAAACAATCTTGCTCTTCCTTGCCATTAAACAAGTTGCCCTCCATTCTTAGAGCATATCTGATAGCATAGACCTTACCAGAGTTTATGAAGTTCATCATGTAGGTACGCAAGTATAAAAGGAAGATTCAACTTTACAGAAGCAAACAATCTCACAGATGTTGAAAATCTTACATTCCTGTTTGAGATCAGCGCCATATTTTCAAGTTTGTAACTTCTGGTTTAACCTCTTGAAAGCTTCTTGACATTAACTTTTGAACTAGTTGTGGATCCAGTGCTTGAACGACCCAAAACTCTCAAAATATTTGCAAAAATAAATGTACATGTTAGATATCACCACAAACGGAAGAATTCTTCAAGTTTACTAAGCAAAGCAAATCTAGCCTTGAAAGATGACTGAGGGACAACTATTCCTTTACATTTTGCTCCAATGCCTCAAAGTTTTAATAATGGAATCATTGCTCATCCTTTGCGGATCTTCTTTCCCTCCAGGTTTAGCTGTCTTCCCTACACTGTTGATTTTCAAACATCTCACCTCCCTGGTTGGGTGCCCTTTCTCCTTCCTCCTATCTTACGGCTGCCAGTGCATGCAAGATGTTGATCAAGGCAATCACTGTACATCATTGTATATATTAGCTGCTATCATAGGTCCAGCTGTTGAAAGACAAGGAAACAATTGTGAGACAATGTAAACTTAAAGCTGGGAACAGGGTTGCTGATATTTTTTTCTTTTTTTTTTAAAATTATTGATTTATATCAGTGATTTAAATCAAATGTATTGATTCAAATCAGTTTTTTTATTAAAAAGAAGGGTTTAAGGTCATATCAAGTTTTGATATATTAGAGAGGTGCTTATTCTAAGCATTCTGGTAAAATTTGCATTGAAATCCGATGTGTGGTTTTCAAGAAAGGAACCAGTATATTTGTCACATTTTCAACAAACAGTGAACTTGAAGCAAGCAAATATGAAATTACATCTCCACATTAATGGTCGTTCTTTTGTTTTTCTTTAAACTTTACAGCCTATTTTCTCCTCAACAATCCCATACTATCAAAATGTGATTGCATAAGTGGCATGAGACCTTTTTAAACTTTGCAATCCCATGGGGAAGTCCTAATCCTATTAACGTCAAGGCCAACACAACAGTCTGGAAAAACAAAGTGAAACAAAACATTCCTTGTCAATGTGAGGAAGTGATATAGTCTCTGCTGCCCTCAAGATGAATTTGGAACGCAAATCGAGTAACTCTATTTGGTGATATCTCAAGAAATGCATGTCCGATTTGAATGGAAATTTCACCACACTGAGTAGATTTAGTTCTTCTTCCAGATGTGAAAATTTTTTGCTTTACCTTCCCCTTTAAATCATGATTTTTTTTTAAAAAAAAAATTAAAAGCATGTCATGGTTGTAATCAACATCATTAAAATCAAACAACCCTTGCTGGGAGACAAAAGCAACCACCCTTTTGCCTTCTCCCATAAAGTTCTTTCAAGTGATGATTGACTAGAATAGGCTATATATCTGATAAGCTGAAGTTCTGCAGGTGTACCTGCATAGCTTAAATGCTTCAAAAATGAAGCCTGCCCTCTAAGTATCAGCATGACAAGAAGTGCTGTTTCCAAAATGGTTAAGAACCTAAGAGCCCAGCTAAAAATTCCCTTTGGAACCCTTTGGGGTATTACCCTTTGAACCCAAAGGGTTTCAGTTGGTACCTTTTTGAAAAACTCTTTGCATTCAAAGGGTTCCCTTTGGTTATTGATGGAAATTGGACAAATCTCAAAGGGATTTATAAAATTACCCTTTGCATAAACCAAACCCTTTTGAAAACCCTTTAGAACCATTTGGAACCCACTGAAACCCTTTGGTGAATGGAATTTGGACAAAGGGTCTCTAAGGGAATTTTCTGCTGGGAGACCTCAGAACGGCTTGGCAAATTTTCAAGATGCAACTATTCCACGCACAACATTTTTATAGTATGCAACTTATTTCTGAATTACTGCTTTTATTTATTTGCCTTCAAAACTTTACCTCTTTGTCCATGATGCCCCCTTCCAAAGCCAGGAGGGGGCCTGACAATTCCACGTCCAATGCCTGATGGAGCACTCTGTCTTACTACTGGGAAGTCTACTTTCTTTGGAATACCCCTTCCAATACCTTCAAAAAGGAACAATGGAATAAGCATGATGCATACCGGGTTATAAAAGTATGGCACTTGGCCCTCGAAAAGAGCCTCAGCACTTGGCAATGCCAAGGTAAACCCGAGACAAATCAACTTCAACTTTGGCAAAAAGGTGAAAGATTGAGGGACATTGTAAGGGGACGCAATGGTACAAAATTTGCACAACACACCCCTCAAAATTAGGGCGTAGCTTCGAGTGCATGACTTGAAGAGAAGTCGTTTTGTGGTAGAAATTTCCACCGTGATGGAAATTTGAGCAAATGCATTCAGTATTATTTCTTTACAAAGACAATGCAGTTGCAATTTTTTAAGTTTTCAAGGAAAATCTTAATTGCTGCTGTCAAGAAGTGATCACTGAACACACATGAATGTGACATGGTAAAGACTGGCCTTTAGACTTAAGAACCAGCATTTTTATCATTTTGATGTGTAATAAGAAGAAAAAATTACCAAAACAGCTGTATTGGTGTTTTCAATGAAATTCTGGAGCTTTTGGAACAAATTACCTTTACGTACAATAGACCAAGTTTTTAAACAACTTTGGTTAACTAGCTATACACATACAATAGCTGAATGACTTTCACTTCCATTTGCACTAGACAACAACCCAATAATCTCTGCGATGTAAAGTGTGTTTTTGCAGAGGTCAATCCTTTTTACTTCAGCAATTTTTTTGCCGTAGCCAATATCTTATTTGCAAGGGCTGGATGTCCATGGCAAAAAATAACAAGAGCCCAATGGGCACTGTGGTTCCTTGCTGGATATTATAAGAACTGTACAGCCAGTCTTCGAAATAGAGCTAAGCAAAGCTCATACTCAATGTTTGTAACATCTTCATAAGGGGTATTTTAGTACTAATATTACATGAAATCAAAGATTAAATTTCTGTGGCCTTTCTTACATTCAACTTTTATAATGCTTGGTGATCCTTCAAAAACACTACCTCATTTCGATATGTATTTTTGCATGTAATCAAACTTGGTATTATCACCAATAAACAATACACAATGTGGTCAGAGAGAGAAAAACACCCCTTGTATTTTTCTCTCACAAGTTATTTTTACCTGCTCTCAAATAAAACTTGCTATTACTTTAAAACAATCTATCATTTGTGCTGCTTGCTACCTCTACACAGAATACAGGGTTTATTCAGCAGTTAAGCAGAAAGCAAGTGATTAATGGGGTGTGAAAATAGAATGAGGATAGGGTTACCCCACAGAGCACAGCAGTATTAAAGAGACATACTGTATAATCCATGCATTGCTTCCACTGGCAAAGAGACCAGTTTAATGCAGAGTGACCTGTGCTCAGTAAAATCTGCAGATTTCAGTTATTGCCCTCTTAAAACTTTGAATGATCCAAAATATGCGTACAACCTGAAGGAACCATAATATTGAACGAACGTAAAGGCCAAATTTCTAAGGTGTTTGGGTGCGTAAGCATGCAAAACCAGGTGAGATAAAAAAAAAATGTATTGAAACTATCTTTATCTAGCTTACAAGATTTTCTAAATAACATTTCCAGCGGTTGACCTCCAGTGACCTTGATGACCTTTGACCTTAACCAAACAGATTGATTTGAAATCTGTCCTTTCTACCTTAAAATACGGTGTTAAAACGTTTTTCAGTGTTTGACCCCTGGTGACCCCAGATGACCCCTTGGCCTCCAACAAACATATCCAATTTCATCCTTACACCATAACACATCCACACACCAAGTATGACATCTATCCAAGTTTCCTACCTAGAAATATCATGTTGAGAAGGTTTTTAGTTTTTGACCTCTGGTGACCCCAAATGACCTTTGACCTTCACCAAAAACAATAGGGCACACCTTCTCCCTATGACGAATCTATGTACCAAATCCAAGTTCCATCCAACCTTCCCTTGTTGAGTTAGAGCGTACCGAAGCAAGTGTCACACACACACACACAGGGTATCTCCGTATTCAATGCCTTACGGGGTACACAGAACTGTTCCCCGTAAGGAAATGGTCGGAATTCCCCTTTAGTCGTTTATGTCACGTGGCACGTGAATGCCGCGAGCAAGGGCGGGCTCCTGCATATCACGTGACAGAGCTCATTGCAGTGTCCGAATTTTCAGGTAGCTAAGCCAGTTACGAGCTCCGCGTGAGCGAGGAAAGACGTGCGAGGCTTCAGCTCTCGTGAGCGGCCGGTACCCGACAAGGTATCGTTTACAAGCTCACACACACATACACACAGTCGTGTTTTTACACACAACTGAGGACTTCTTGTTATTTCCATTGTGTCTGCTTACTTAACCCTAACCTTCACAATAGACTGTCTACTGTTAGACAACCGAGGACTTGAGAAATCTATTGAATTTACTACCGAGGACCTGGAAGTCTATTGATTAGGTCCTCTGTTTTACACAAAGACAAAGCCACACACACACACGCCAAGCTGACTACATAGGTTCCTTTGCTACCGCAAGGAACCAAAAATCACATTTTTGAATATTGCATCTTGTACTTACTGTATACCCCAAATGCAGTCTAAAATTGAACTAAGGTAGTTGGATGATGGAGAGGTATCAGGAAGTGCAAAATCTAGGGCAGAAATGAGCTACGAAAGTGACAGTTGACGTATGTTACTCGTGTCCCATGGTTTGTTTATAAATTTATGATTTCTGCTTGGTCCTAGTTAGGCAGAGGATGTGAATTTCAATTATTCAGAGGATACATACTTATGAGAAAACTGCAGGCATCTACTTTGACCATTTACACAAAAGGAAAGTTAGAATAGTTCCTCAGGACACCACAACATAAGTTAAAAACATTGTCTCCCCCCCCCCCCCTCCCCCTGTAAGTTATGTTCATAAACTTTGGTGCTTCACCATTTGCACAAACAGCAAAAAATTTTTTATCAATTAAGGACTTTCTTCATTCTTTCAAAAGGAGATTAAAGACTGCTTTGGTACTGCTGTTATGTTGGTCAACTTTACAGGCATGTATAAGTTTGAGTGAGTCCCCTCCTGCATACATAATGCTGTATGTAAAAATATTTGCATTTTATTTTATGTTGATAATACCCTACCATGAGTAAAAATTCCACTACAGATGACTTTAAGTTTTGACATCATGTCACACTTTTGGATCCTCTTTATGGAAAGAGCCAAATATGACAATATCATCTGTAGGTACTTCAAAAGCACTCAAAATGCTTCCATTATTGAATGTAACTTCCACTGCAAGGAGCTTGTTTAAGCATTGTTACTGGATGCATAATTTGGAGCTTGCATGTCTGAATATTGAGTTTTTCCAAGGCTGGCAGACCTGGGTACCATAGAATGAGTAAAGACAGGGGAGTATATAAATGTGCCCTAATTAGGGCTTCTATGGTTGCTTTTACCCAACATTTGAAGTTTTGATACCCCACTGAGTTACAACTACAAAAAAGTGGTACACATTTGACTTACCACTGCCCTAAGGTCAGAGGATGTGCCTTGCAATTATATAGTAGGTTAGCTAGATGGAGTTTCATTTTTGCCCAGTTTTCCCCTCTCCATTGCTGATGCTGAGCACCAAGCACAATGGCAGCAGGTTCCGTTTTTAAAGCCTTGGGTTGACTCCTCGGACTTGAACTCCCAACCACTTGACCATGCAGTCAGTCAATTGATAAGAGTATTACAATCAGTCTTAACATTTTTAGAAACCAGAGCCATGGACTCTCCCCACCTTCCTGGTGAGTGTATTCACAAGCAACTATACTTGCCCATTGCTACATCTAAATTGTATTCTTCTTGCCCTTGCGCACTGCTCTGAGAAGTTCTGACACAGTCTCTCATATTCCTCCATCTTGGAATACAGGCTCATCCTCATAGAGTAATGTGAAGAAGTTAAAGAAGACCAGCTCAGTAATTTTAGATGTAACAGCTTTAGCACAGAAAAAATGAGGATGAGCATGTATCTCAGAATGGCAGAATAGTAGGGAGGTGTCAAAACTTCTCTAAGCAGCACATGTAGTGCAAGAACAATGCAATTTAGATGTAGTAAGGGGTAAATCTGTGACATGAATCCCAAAAATTGTTCAGCTGCAGGTGAGTTCAAATCTGTAAACCTAGCCGGAAGTATTTATTTGGGATATTTTAGAACTTACCTGCTATTTGAGACCATGAAGGTGTAGTTGGCACAACTCTTTCTTGACCTCCATCAGATGGATGCAGGGTCTGTGGTGCCCTTTCACTGACCTGAGGGTAGCTGTGAGTATGACCCGAGGGTACATGTTGGTACTGTGGTACTCCCATAGAAGCTGGTTGACTCCTTGGCTGTCTAAGTGAGGATGGTTCTTCATGCAACCTCTCATGCCCGTTACTTCTAGCAGTCATCTGATAACTTAATGTCCTGAAAGTATCATATAGATTTAAAAGAATTCTTGAAGATCATGCCTGTGCCATTCTGTGATTCTATCATGACATAACAGAAAAATTCTCAACTTGGCTTCCAAAAGTCAAGGAAACATGTATCAATTCAAATATCGATTCAAATAGTGTACATCCCAAAGTTTTTTTTCTTGAGGTTGCTAGCTTTGTTAGACACTTATGTGTTTGTACTAGTATCCTCTTCATAATTCTACTGTACCATTTGTGATTATGTACTTGTATTTGTGTGGAAGAAATTAATGAAACGAATTGAAATTACTGTAAGTAACAAATTTGTTTGCTTTCAACTCATCAAATTATTCAGACTATTGTCCTCAAATAATTGTATGACAATAACCTTGAAAGTTCCAGAAAAGGAGTACTATGGCTTCGACATAGGAACATGCTACACGACCCCTGACCTGTGCTATATTAAAAGTTAAGGGTAACAGTAGACAACCAAGGACCACATACAGGCATTTTAAGAGTTGCATTGCCACACACAACCAAAAATACTTGCTAGAAGCAAGCAAAAGAACACTAACTCCTATGATTGATTTGTCAGCATAACTTCAATGACTTTAAGTCATATTCCAGTGGTTTTTTTTATTTGGAATCCTTTAAAAGACAAAAAATATTCCATTCCATTTCTTCCAGTCCCTGTAGTAATACTAATACCCTTTTCCTGACTCAAGATATCACTCTTAAGATTGGTTTTATCTGTTATGAATTACTTCCACTTTTCAACAAAGCCAAAAATAGTAATGTAATAAGGGCAGATTGCCTCAGATTCCTTTTTTTTTTTCTTTATAAGTGGACATCGTGCTGGTCCTTGATATTTGATACCATTGGAATGTTTGAAAATCTTTGTTTGTAGGTCTTTTTTTGTATATACATAGAGTATAGCAAACAATATTGCTTAAAGGGCGAGAGCAGTCACACCAACTTGAAGTAGTGTATTAGACTGTCCTGTTTCATAATTGGCTGTTGAGAGTCATGTGACAACAATATTTCTCTTTCAAACATGAAATTTACTAGAAATAAAAGCTTGTTTCACATTAAATATGAAATACTGAAGTTATTAAATACGATGGAAGATACTTTGAAGGGAAATAAGAGGAAAATTGTAATATTTAACTCGCTCATTCAAAGTTTGGGAGCTGCTCTTGGCCTTTAATATTTCACACAAAGCATCAAAACTATAAACAAATTTAATGCAATGTCAAATTAATGAGCCTCATTAACATCACAGATTTTCCAATGATCTAATTCTCAATTCTCAAGGAAACATTGCATTTCTTTGAGAATTATCTACCAAATTCTTCATGCTATTGTGATGCAGTTTTCAGCATGTGACAGTGAAAAATTTTTTGCATCAATATTTGAAGTACACAATTTGGCTCCGCAAAATACCTTCAATGACATGTTAGTCAGAATTTTGTCAGGAATGTGGAAACTTTTCCAAATAGTAATTAAAATTGGAGTACTTTCATTCTGACCACAGTTAAGGGGCAGCGACAAAATAGTCCAGCAAGGTATTGCACCATGTTAATTAGTGACAATGATATTTTAATTGCTGTGAAGCTGGTAAACTTGAAATCAAAGATATTATAGATGTAGATACCAAACTCCTGTCCCTACACTGTTAGACGCGCTGACTCCTCACGGAGGCTCAATCGGAGGTGCGGAAGTGCTCATTTGACATGCGCAAAGTTCTATTCGGTTAGTGTGCGTCCACATTTTTTCCCGCGTAACAGAAAATTCCATTGTGACGAAACTTCAGCATGCGTGCATTTTCAAAGCAAGTTCTGTACGCGCACAATGCATTTTTCCGTGTGCAGTCCGGAGTAATTGACACGTACTTTCACGTGTTTGAAAAAAAGGATGCAGTAGTTGATTTTGTGTTGTGGGGGAGTAAGAATGTAAACGCAAGTATCGATGTGCGCTTGTGAAGATAGCATAGAAACTGACCAATCAGTAAGTCAATGGACTTAAAACCAGTCTTTGTGCGTTAATGTTCAAATGTTCTTAAGCAGAAAAGCCTCGAAGAAGCCTAAAACTGTTTCTTGTAAGTGAAATTTATTGAAGAATGGTGTTTGCAAGAATTGCAATGATTTAAAACCACACATATTTATACTACCGGAAGATATCAATTAACTATTAGCTTTGAAGACGACTGTTCAGTGATCAGCACTTCCGCCCCTCAGATTCGGCCTCCATGAGGAGTCACCGCACCATTTTAAGTTTGGTATCTATGTTTATAATATCTTTCCTTGAAATTAAGAACACCCCCCCCTATTTCTCAGTTCTCACATGACTTCAAAGGAATTTAATTTAGGTAAACTATATCTAAAGACACAGCTACAGGAAATGCATCACACCTATAAATTAAAACATTAAAAAGTGCAAAAATCCTCATTGATTGTATCATCATGTAGGCCTATGTAGCCCCCCCCCCCCCACCCAAAAAAAAAAGTCTAAACATTTAAAGATTTCAAAGGCTCACTTACCCATTTGGATTACGCGGTGGTGGATATGAATACTGACCAACATCATTGTCAATATCTGTATGAAAGTAAGTTAACATACTTCAGTACATTAAATGTAACACTTGACACGTTTTAACATGCATTTAAAGCCTATATCAGAGAAAGAATATGGTGTGTTTCTCTAATAAGAGTTAGCTTGATTCACAATCTTAAAACTTAACTCCTCAAAATTTACTTCAAATTCTTTGACTGTGCTGGTCTTTCACTGTGCTGTGCAGAGTTGTTAAAGATAGTTGAATGAGGTTTTATGGCACTGTTTCTAACCAACTGGTTTAAGTCAGGGCAACCACCACCATTTTTAAAGTAGTGACTCTTTGGCTTCTTTTCTCCACTCCACTGTTTTGCTAAACCCCAAGCCCAATGGCAGTGCCACAGGATACATATGAAATCTAGATCCAAGTTTCCTATCTTGAGATATCATGTGAACAAGTTTTTCAGACCTTGACCCCTGAAGAAATTTGACCTCTACCAAAAACCATATAGGTTCTTCTTCTTAATAGGGCAATCTTTGTGTCATGTTTGAAAACTGTCTGACATTCATATCTTGAGATATTGTGTTAACCAGTAGAGCATCAAAAACACACATTCAGACACATGCTTATCAATTTGCCAATACACACTGTAGGTACAACTTGCACCGTACTCAGTGCCCTACAAGGTTCAGAGAACAATTCTTCGGAACACCCCTTTGGTTGGTGATGATCTCATGCAGCATGTGAATGTAAGAAGTAAGGGCAGGCTCTTGGATATTACGTGACAGACCTCATTTCACTGTATGAATTTTCGGGTAACTACGCCAGGTACAAGCCTTGAATGGGCAAAGAAAGACGTGCAAGACTTGAGCTCTCGCAAGTGGCCTGTACTTGCTAAAGCAGTGTTTTTGTAGGTGTCCACACAAACACATGCCATCATGACTGCACTGGTATCTCCTATCATCAAAACCAAAAATTGCCTTTTCCTTGGCTTTCCAGGACCTGTAGGAACCTTAAAAAAGATTCTATGCCATGCATGACACCCACACTGCAGGCCCATGTGGGCTGGGGGTTGTAGAATTTGCCCACGGTATTTCCCGCTTGTGGTAAGAGGCGACTAAAGGGAAACCAAACTTGAACTTGAACCATACTTGAAAATGAATTTAAACTGAACTTTTTATCGAGTTGACTGACATTAGATTACACACTCATGTAGGTACGTTGTTAAATCTCATCTGACGAACCAACCAACCCTCTCTTCAAGTCACCATGTAAAGACTAACTGATGATGCAACAACTTACCATCATCCCAGTTTTCTGATGTGTTCGGAACTTCCCGATCTTGTATGTACTTTGGCACGCTGATGTTACCCTGGTACTCTGGGTTGTTCTTTCTCATTGTGTTGTACTCATGATCTGGTTCAATTAAGGCTTTGTCGGGACAGTTTGCGACATGGTGGCGCTGTTCAGGACGTGGAATCACATGGCGAGCATTAAATGGACAAGGTACCATGTCTTGCCCTGCATAGTTCTATGGATAAATGATACGAGGAATTCAATAAGAGAGTGCAAGGATCAAAGATTGACTTTCTCCTACACATTCATGTTAAAGTACAACTACGAGATCTCTGACTACTCTCAACGACAAAGATCAAGCTTTGCACCATGTTCTTTACACAAAAATATAACAAGGAGTACGCTTTCTGGCGGAAAAGAAATAATAATAGGGTAGAAAATAAAAACAATTAAAAACAGCTATGGTTACTCAAACAACTGCAGAATAGCACTTTGTTTTCTGTGTAGGCAGTCGTTGGCACTTTACGAGTATTTATGTAGTGGCTGCTTTTGAGATCCCATCCACCACACCCTCAAGATGCAGCCAGTGTATACTGATACTGAACGTACGCAATCACGTACCATATTTTCATTACACTTATCAACGACAAATGTTAGGCTAGGATGTGCTTGCTGAATGAAAAATGTATAGCTTTAGGGCCTTACTGTACATGTTCATACCTGTAGGCTAAGCCAGTTTTCATCTTCAGCTATCTGGCTCTCGTGCTATCACAAATTTTGGAGGTTTAAGTATTTCTTCATAACAACGTTGTAGCTCTGCTTTAATGGCATGACTCAATCATCCATAATATCCAATTGTGATTGTTTGTTGTCTCTTATAAAACATGTGGATTTTGTGTGACTTGCCATCTGTCACTTTTCTTCCGTTTAATGCAAAGAATTGACACAATTATACTGTAGCTAGGCAGTCACTACACATGCCAACACCAGTTCCAAAGTCTCCAACCTCATAGGAGTTGCAGTTGAGTTCTAGCCCTATTATATTCAGGACATGAATAGGTGTTTTTAGGTACTTTCACAACTTACCACCAAGATCAACATGTATTGAGTTTTAGGTTAACAGGTGTGCCAAAAACCACACACTTCAGGAAATTAAGGAGTGCGATAGGTGTGCTGTTTTTAATACACTTGAATAGATATACAAACCCCAAATCTTTATCTACGTGAGCAAAAAATCATATTCCCCACAGTAATTTGAGTAGATGGTTTGTAAGACAGTTGCACACCTCAAAATTCAAGGCCTTGTTGTCAAGCTGGAAAATGAAACATATACCAGATGATCCACTACACATCTAGGGTTTAAGAGGCTACTTAATTCTTTTTGTCTGCTTTTAATATTTATACTGTAGTAATCACTTAGGTGTATGCAAAGAGTGATATCCATTATCTCTATTAGCTGCAGCTTCCAGAATTTTTTGATCATTTTTACTGTATTTTAAGTCTGACTGAAAGACAGACTAAAAGTTTAGCTCTTTTTTGACTAAAAGTCAGAAAATTGCAATGTTCTTTAGGTTTTGGATTTGAAATTTCAGAAATCGGAATAGCTTTTTAAAACACAGAACAGTTATTAAAGTATTGTGCTTAGAAAAGAAGGTCAATAGAGTGTCCCAGATCACCTCTGCTCCCCCTCCCTTTGTACTGGAGTCTATCCTTTATCCATCATGTATACAAAAACTATGACGAGTACCCATGCTTCCTACCTCAAGATATCATGTTGGCAATGATTTTACGAAAGAGGGGTTAAGGTCACATCAGGTTTCAATATGTTAGAGAGGTTTTATTCTAGCATTTCAGTAAATTTTCCACTGAAATATGATAGCATTTTGAACAAAAAAAATGAGCTTGAAGTAAGTACATATGACATCATATTTTCACATTTATGGACAGCCTTTTGTTTAAAATTGGTTTTCTTTAAAATTTACAGCCAAGTTTTTCCTAAGCAATATTACAGGATCAGAATATCTTTACGTAAGTGGCATAGAAACTTCACAACCTTGCTTTCCCTGCAGGCAGGTCCTAGTACTGCACTATAAACTTTAAGGTTAATGCAGCAGTCTGAAAAAAACAAAGGGAAGTAAAGCAAATCTATTGACTTCAATTGCTTTGCTTATATACACGTCCGATTTGAATGGAAGATTCATGACACTGTGTAGAATTTGCTGTTTTTTTACATATAAAAATTAAATTTTAACTTAAATTTCCCCTTTAAGAGTTTTCTCTTGGTGTCTTCAGATGACCTCTGATCGCAACCAAAAGTGAAAGGGAACAAACACAGCTACATGTGCATACATGCAGATTCATCTTTAATCAAAACCCCACATCTCTAGTCCTTTCAATTATTTATTGATTGTTTTGCAGTGTAAATATATTCAAAGGACCCATGACTTGAGAACAGCTTGCCTAACTATTTTCTGAAGCAATGTGAGCAATTAGTCTTGACTTACGTACCTTCCTGCATTTCATTAGATGATATTGAAATCTCCTAGCTCGGACTAGATGGAGGGGGTCGTATGGACACTCAAGCAACTGATCCCTGTCCACCAGTTGCTGACTTGCCTCTATGATGCCAAAACCCTCCGGAGTCCTTTTCTGGTATCTATCACCCATTGTCCCACCGTTACACAGGTTCTTGGACCTTAGTACAGCACACAAAGGTTTCACTTAGCTGGAGGCAAGCAGCTTCTTTACCTGAAAAAAATTAAGGAAGCTAACTTCTCAGTCCAAACGTTGGATTATCTGACAAAATGGGTATTACAGTGGCCTATAAATTCATGAATAGGAACTAGTGTACTGTAGCTTCACTGGTTTAGTGATGCTGTGTACAGTATGTCAGAACCCCAAACTCAGTATTAGTTAAGCCTTTTGCCCATGGTCAAAACAACAAGGGCCTGTGGGTTCCATGCCCCTAAAAATTTGCTCAAGCCCATACAGTAGCTTCTACAGGAAAGGGGCCCAACTGGCTCCAAAATAATTCAAGTTTAATTGTATAATCTGTAGGTGGATCTCTATATACACTGCATAGCATGTGGGTTGCTATAAACAAATCCGATCAGGGACTGTTTGTAGTGACTGTAGGCAGTCATTTGTGGCGTCCATTAGCCTTAAATCACCTTCATTTATTGTCTACATGAATTTCAAACCCTCATATTCAGTGAAATCGAAGGAAGTGAGATACAATTTAGTGTACAACCATCCATGATACAGGTTAGCACAGAAATTGAAAGATTCAGAGGTGACAGACCCCAGTTATGGTCAACCAAAATCAGACCATCACCTGCTCTCCATATTCGTCAATATTGAGAGGAGTTCAGAGAAATTTGAGTGCTGGATGCATATCATGGCATTGACCATCTAAGCTTACATACAAACTTTGGCAAAAATCATGCTTCCCAGAAGGCAGGAAAGGGCATTTACTATAGTCTTCTCCTATCAGAATATTATTGAAGCAGCAAATACGTTGTTTGTTGTTATATCAAAAAACAAAAAAGAAGTTATACCCTGTTTGAAGGTTAGTTTAGGTTAGATGGAGTTTTACGGCTCAGCTTCCAACTGATTGGTTCAAGCTGAGCTGTCCACGGCCTTTGTTCTAGTTGTGGCTCACTGACTTGTTTTCTCTACTCCATTGCTTATGTTGAGCACCAAGCAAAGTGGCAGTAGGTTCTGTTTTTTAAGTATTCCATATGACCGAATATCTTGTTTGAAGGTAATTTTCCTGGGCATGTTAAAGTATAACTCAAGTCTAAAATTTCAAACATGTTTATCACAGAACATGAAAAATGGAATTCAAAAAGTCTGTCTATTATCTTCTAAGGACATTCCTGAGATGTGATGTAAAATGATAGGCCTTAAGTTTATTCCTTCCATTAAAAATGGTAAATGGCACAATAATTTGTGATGTCCATGTTGTACCATTAAAGGCCCAACTCTCTCACCCCAAACTGTACCAATTCTCGTAACCTTCTTTCTTAGCCCCCTGCAACAATTGTATGAAATTCATCCTCATCCAGACACAATCTCAGTTTATTGCTTAAGGGTGAATACAGGAAAGCTCAATGTGTATAATCGAAACACTCTCAGCACAGTTCATGCTGTTTAATAAAAGCTTTTTAACTTTGCATTGTTTGAATTAGCAGTCCATCAAAGAGCTGAACCAATTGAGAGTTACCCCATACAAGAAGTGTAGTTTAGGGAGAGAGGATTGGCCCTTTAAATAAAACAGTCTTTGCATTTTTTTCTTTAAATTTAGTGCACCTTGTACCAATATGTGATAACACACTTACTCTTATGGGGTAATGCTATTTATTAAGCCCTCGCTATACAATATGCTCTGTAAGAAAAGAGGAAGTGTTTGAGGTCATGATAACATTTTTAATTTCAAAGGAAAACAAAGCAAGTAGTAATGTGAATTGTACAACAAGAAATCACAAATTATTGTGCAAGGGAATAGTATGGGGAGTACTTTGTTGTAAGTGAATAAATTTTCAACATTTAATATTTTGACAACAGAACAAGCTACGACAATGGGAGATGGATGAATAAGATTTATTTTGCAACTTGTAAAATTTTTTTTCAAAATTCTAGACTTCAGGTATACTCTTTAAGAACTTGGGGGTAAATTCCTGGCTGATTTATGGTAATAGTGGGAACAGGGTTTGAAATAAAGTACAGTATGTTCACCAGCACCAGCGCATTTAGAGTAACTTTTTGCCAGTGCAGGCAGCCCTGGGTCTCTTACATACCATCATGTGTGCATGTAGACCTAGCAATACTTCAAACTTTAAAGGGTGATACCAGAAATGTTATCAAGCAGCTAAGAAGAGAAATTTGATATTGTAATGTGCTTCCTCAAAAATCGTATCAAAATATAAGGCACTGTACATGTGCCTTATATTTTGATCCGATTTTTGAGGATTGATTGTTAGGCAAAACGTATACATGTGTGTGGTCCTAATGATTTCATTTTAAAGTTCGAGCAAGTTACGATACATGTATGATGCAATGCTATAATAAAAAAAAATGCAATGCAAGCAAGTGGTCAATGCTTTACAAGGTGAGATCTCCACTCCGTTCAAGTGCTTATAGTAATACAGTACATAAATGCTGTACGTCTCCATTCCGTTCAAGCACAAACAGTAACATACAGTGCAGTACATAAACACTGTATATTCAGTATGCTAACTGAAGAGTGTATGGTCTGGTCGGACCCTTCATGCATCTCAATGAAAGAAGAATAAGGGGGAAGTTTTTTCTTATTTTCATTCTCATTTTTTAATAGTGTATGTACAGTAAGAATTTGCTTGTGCAGGTGAAATTTTGAAGTTTTCCCACACTTGTACTCACAACTTACTTTAATACTACAGTATCATGTGGGTTGGTTTAGGGTTGGGCTGTATACCAGTATTGACACAAATACCAGTACTAGAGGTACAGGTAATACAAATAATAATAATAATAAGATAGTTGGTGTGTTTCTAATACCGGTTCTTGAAAAAATAGTGGTACCCGAAAAAATTACCCTGGAAAGGTTGAGATGTGAAACAGGAGTATTAATTAGGATTGTGCATGATTGTAAAGAAGTGAGGTAAGCAAAGTCAAAGCTGAGGTTTCTGCATGATAATAATGCAATCATATGCCCAGCTGCATCAAAGTACAGGATAACAGGGGTGCCATGCACAGTTTACATTCCTTTCCACCTAACTTTCCTACCCGAGATTTGAGAACCGGTACTGCCTCAATACTGGTTCTGTGAGCCTTACAGTACAGGTGCCCATATTTTCACAGTACCACCCAACCCTAGTTGGTTTATTGACTTTTATGTTCAACACAATTTCTAGCTGCGTCTATTAATCATCGAGATGACAAAGCTTTTCAATCTTCAATTTCATTCTTCATAAATAGAATAAAACTAGGCCAGTCAACTTGAGTTTGGAACCAGGGCATCTTTAGGCAGGCCTTGAATTATGAGACGTGCGAGTACAAACTGCAATCCCCTCTTTTCACTGTTAGGGGAGGATTTTTTGCATATTTTATAGAAAAGTGTTAGCTGAGCCTGATATAGATCTATTAAAGTCTAATCAAACAGCACACCTACCACAAACCCTAATTTCTTGAGGAGTGTGATTTGTAGCATGCCTGGAAAGTTTAAAATCCCTGGGCTGCTTGGGGACTTAGCCCTCCTTAACCCTTTTAACTGTTACTGGCTACATTAACTTTTACTAGACAACTGAGGAGGAAATTTTGATACTCTGGGCAAGTTTGGTAGGGGACAAGTTTCGTAAGGATGAGCATTAGAGAGCAACTTTCTTTTAAGAGGCAACTCTCTCATGAGCAAATTTGCTGGGGCAGACTTCACTTCCCATTTTATTGATTCCTTGCCGTAGGCAAAAGGAATCTATGCGATGGTGATGTCGTGTGTGTGTGTGTGTGTATGTGTGTGTGTATGTGTGGTCGTATACTACGTAGTCTATAGTAGAGTAACACAGTGCTTTCATAAATGTATTGTATTTGTGCATGACCAACGAAGGCTTCATATGAGGGTTGTGCGGTATGCCGTAACTGATGTCAATACTGGTATTAGAGGTACATGTAATGAAAATACTGAAGATATTTGGTGAGTTACTAATACCAGCTCTTGAGAAAATTGTACAGTGCAATGGTAGCTACCCTTCCTGTATGTAATACATGGGTACAGCATCCATACAATTTTGTGAGGCAATGTGCTTCCACTTAACCCTTTACCGTTGTGCTCCAATCTGGGCATATTTGCGCGCCTCCGGTATACATAAAAACACAGATCATTTGCCTACTCACCCGTGGGCAGGCATCCCTCACGTCCCCAAAAAGACACCTTTTCTCACCAAACTTTCCACAGATGATCTTTGTCATCACATTCACCTTCCACACAAGTCTGTTAAAGAAATAAGACCTTTAAAAGGGAAATTTTGGCTGGATAATTCTGTGAGTAACGTTAAGCCTGTGCAGAATAATTTTTCATTCGAAGAAGTCAGTGTTTGTCATGTGATCTCATATAAAACGGGGAAGCCTACGCAGTGACTGTACAATTTCGTAATGTACAGAGCTTACTTTATGAAGTAGGCCTACAAGTATTGACTAGCCCCGCTTAACTAATTGGTCTTCGACAGCTTGTGGAGGGGAAGTCCTTCCCATCATGCGGCACAGTAGCAGACGATCAAGATGTCGATGTTACTGCGAAGGATGGCACCACATTTTTCCTGCCTTTTGCTATGAATTTGCTGGTAGTAAACTTTCCAGAAGGTATAGGCCTAGGCTAGGCCTAGCTAAGTCAATTACGATGATATGGTTCATAGAACAGATTTGAGTTAACATAGCCTAATGATTTTGAGCATTCTTAAATAACACTTAGTAGGCTAAGTGTTATTTAAGAATGCTCAAAATCATTATTAAATAACACTTAGTAAGTGTTATTTAAGAATGCTCAAAATCATTAGGCTATGTTAACTCAAATCTGTTCTATGAACCATATCATCGTAATTAGAGCTCAGTTTGTTGTTCTGGCTTAAAACGTCGTTACCTTTGTATATGTAGGCCAGTGACCGCAGTAAGGAGTGGAGGAGTGGATTATACGGTCACGTTCAGTGACTAAAGTAGCCTAACGACGTTAGGCGTTAGGCCTAAGACAGTAACACTAAGTTACTAGGCTAACGTTAGGCCTAAGTTAGTATTAGCCTAACTTAGGCCTAGTAAGTTAAAACAGATTGTAGATCAATCTCGCCTCTAGCTAAAACAAAAACACGGATTTAACTTACAACGAATGTATCACACTCTACAATATAAAATACGACCAGCTTTAAATCAATTTTCATTACTCAAAACATTCGGCGATTTACGCAAATCGTTCTCTATGATTCATTCTCGCAATCACAAATCTACGGAAGCGTAGAAGGGCCACTCAAAAGAAAAAAGAACTGTCTCGGCAAAGTGACAATTTTCGTAAAATTAACATTTTGAGGACTAAAATTATGTCTTCAAAATGACAAAAATCCGTAATTTGGCGTTTTGATTAACTTTTCAAAACGTTAAAATTCCGAAAGTTGTCATTTTGCCGACTTAAAAATCTCTACAAAATGACAAAATTCAGAAAGTTGTCACTTTGTTGAGTAACAACATCTCGTCAAAATGGCAAAATTCAGGAAATTGTCATTTTGCCGAAATAGATCATCTCGTCTAAACGCCAAAATTAAGATGAATGTCATTTTGGAGAGTTTGAACATCTCGTCAAAATGGCAAAATTCAGAAAAATGACATTTTAACGAGTTTAAACATTTCGTCAAAATCGTAAAATTCAGAAAAATGTCATATTGGCGAATTACAACTTCTCGTCAACATGGCAAAATTCGAAAAATTGTCATCTTGCCGAGTTAGATCATCTCGTCAAAACGGCAATATTCAGGGAAATGTCATTTTGCCGGGTTAGAACTTTTCGTCAATATGCCAAAAGTCAGAAAATTGCCATCTTGCCGAGTTAGATCATCATGTTTAAACGGCGAAATTCTATGGAATACGGAAGCTTAAAAGTACGGAAGCTTAAAAGTGCCACAAGATCACAATATCTTTTGGCTGGTAAGTTAACATTTTTCAGCAAAATGTCAAGATAGCAAGATAATATATCGTCAAAAAATAGAAAAATGATGAATTGAATACTTATCATATATCGCCATTTCAACAATTGTCTGCAAAATGTTAAATTTCTTACACCTTTCTAACTGTGCAAAACAACAATTCTCTGAAAAATGACGAAATGATAACTTATCATATATCGTCATTTCAACAATTGTCTGCAAAATGTTAAATTTCTTACATCTTTCTAACTGTGCAAAACAACAATTCTCTGAAAAATGATGAAATGAGAACTTACTATATATCGTCATTTCAACAATTGTCTGCAAAATGTTGAATTTCTTACATCTTTTCAACCGTGCAAAGCAACAATTTTCTGAAAAATGATGTATTGACAACTTATCATATCTCGTCATTTCATCAATTTTCTGCAAAATGTTGAATTACTAACTTCTTCCCAATTCCGAAAGTTGTCATTTTGCCGACAACATGGCAAAATTCGAAAAATTGTCATCTTGCCGAGTTAGATCATCTCGTCAAAACGGCAATATTCAGGGAAATGTCATTTTGCCGGTTTAGAACATCATAGACACCGGCTACTACGGAAGCGTAGAAGGGCCACTCAAAAGAAAAAAGAACTGCCTCGGCAAAGTGACAATTTTCGTAAAATTGACATTTTGACGACTTAATGGACTCCTTAAAAAGGCAAAATTCGGAAAATTGTCATTTTGACAAGATAAAACATCTCGTCAAAATGGCAAAATTCAGAAAATTTTTATTTTGCCGACCAAACAACATCTCATCAAGATGACAAAGTTATGGAAACGTTAAGGTGCCGTCAAATTGCAAACATAGTCCCTATATTATCTTGGTATTTTGCAAGAAAATGATGAAATGTTCACTTATTATCTTAACAATTTGGAGATAAATGATGAACTACAAGCTTACCATTTTTCAACATTTCAACATTTTGCAGAAAATTGATGAATTAACTACTTATCACAAGTAATCAATTTAACATTTTGCAGAAAAATGATGAATCACAGACTAAACGGATTTCGACAATTCGCCATTTTGCAGATAAGTGTTTAATTGCACATTTATCGGATCTCAACAATTAACCAATTTGCAGAAAAATCACGAATTCCACACTTACCAGATGTTAGCAAATCAACATTTTGCAGAAAACTGATGAATTACTCAGTTATTGGATCTAAGCCATTCAACATTTTGCAGAAAAATATTAAATTACACATATTAAAGATCTCACCAATTCTACATTTTGCGGAAAATTGATGAATTACACAGTTAATGGATCTTAAAAATTCTAAATTTTGCAGAAAATTGATGAATTACAGACTTAACGGATTTCGACAATTCACCATTATGCAGATTAATGTTTAATTACACATTTATCGGATCTCAACAATTAACCAATTTGCAGAAAAATCACGAATCCCTCACTTACCAGATGTTAGCAAATCAACATTTTGCAGAATACTGATGAATTACTCAGGTATTGGATCTAAGCAATTCAACATTTTGCAGAAAAATATTAAATTACACATCCAAAATATCTCACCAATTCTACATTTTGCAGAAAGTTGATGAATTATCTGATCTTAACAATTTAACAATTCGCAGAAAAATGACGAATTACGAACCTGCTTAAGATTCTATTTCCACATTTTAAAGAGGTAGTATAAAGTGTGCTGTCATTGAAACTTATCAATTACACGCTTTCATACCAAAACATTTTTGTGTATCTGTGTGTTTGGGGCAATCCGACCTCTTGAGGCGGGGGGGGGGGGGCGTAAAACTTGCAAAGAGCCCGTTTGGGGTTGTGGCAATCCCCTCTTGTAATGCTACTGGTTTGATATGTGTAAAAGGTGTAGTAGCATATCAGACTCTACAATTAAATCACTTTCTTTAAATTCTCTGCTATCTTCTCAAAAGGACCCCTATAATTACTTGTTTCCGTTGTTATTGGGACGTTAATGTCAGCAAGGTCTAAACACCCTAAAAATTGAATACAACAGCTACAAATCTAAAGTTTGTTATAGTTTTCACTTAAAGGCTGTACTAATCCGGGCTTGGTTTAAGACAAAAACAACAACTGGCATTTAATTATCCTTTTTGAAGCAGGATTCCTGAACCTACTTGTACCCCATTAATTCTTTAAGGCCGAACCATCGAGCAAAATTTCGTTTACAAAGTGCAGTCAACGATTATCATCTCATTTAAAGGGCAGGATCAGTCATCCCAAAATGAAGTAGTGTAGGAGACTGTCCAGTTTCATGATTGGCTGTTGAGGGTCACGTGACAATGTTTTTTCTCTTCAAATGTGAAATTTACTGGAAATAACTGCTTGGTTTACCTTGAATATGCAATAGTTAAATCATAAAATGTAATGAAAGATGCTTTGAAGAGAAATAAGACGAAAATTGTGCTATTTAGCTTTTTCTTCAAAATAAGTTTGGGGGGACTGCTCTTTACATTTAATTCGGACTAGTTTCAAGGAAGAACTAAAAGATAACAACCCCTAAACACGTGAAGCGTACAGGTATGAAGCTGTTTTCGACTGAAGGGTGGAGAGGGAAGCTGAAAGATTTTCTTCGGACAACCGTTATTGCCACGGGTCTAAAGAAAGAGGGGTAGAGAGCAGGGGCGTCAATTTGATTTCCAAGGTGGGGGGGGGGGGACATCTGGCCTACATTTTTCTCCTTTCCTGGTAAGGTATCAACATGTTCGTAGCTAGACATTTTTCCGAAAAGGGGGATGGGCAAACATCCAAGTTTTACGATTTTTTAAGTGTGAACACCACTGTACTAGGGACGTACTTTGTGACGCGCGAAGCGCGCTGAAATTTTTACCCTTTTTCCAATATATAAAAATATGGAGCTTGCGTTGCAGAAAAGTTCGTCGGAGAGCCTCATTTCGTAGGCTTTGGATACTATTATGTGGCAACAACGATCTTTGTTCGCCCCTCAATCTCAGATTTGCCAACAGGAAATACAAATTCTTCAGTAATCCCCCAAATTAATTTTTCATGTCAAGGGCTTATATTGGGGAAAATCTGGAATTTTAATGAAAGAAAATTTATGAAACTTATGAAAAGCACTGTAGTTACCGTTTGTCAGTTGATGATCTGGTGCAGTAGCGTAGCTATGATTTTTTCGTGGGGAGGCTATGGGGAGGCGGCAGACTTCCCCCTCCTATGGGGAGGGGGAAGTCTGGAGTTTACTATCTAAGCGTAGCGCCACCATCAGTTGGCGCGGAGCGTACAAAGAAAATTTTTTAGATTTTAACACCTCCCAGATGGCTGGGAAGAGCATTTGCCAGGTTTAAACGTCTTTAATTCTGGTGAGAAAAATTTGTGATTTTTCTCAGTTTCAAACACACTTTTGAGATACTGATTAGCTCAGTTCATTACCCCACTGGACTATGTATCCTAGGATCGCAAATCCAAAATCCTGCTGTATATTGCAAGCAGCTGTTCCAGTGCACGCATGAGTAAGGTATTTCCATAGGCGTAGGGGAGCATTTCAGTATGGGGACAGAAGATTTTTGCCCGAAAAGTGTAATTCTGCCCGTAAGACAGTCAAAACTGAGCGCCACCACTGGTTGGCGCGGAGCGTCCAGAAAATTTGAAAGTTCATACCTCTCAGACAGTCGAAAATGACGGATCCAAGCAGTCGCTATTGAAAGTTTCAATTGCAAATAAACGTTCACTCCAAACTAAAATTCAGCCGGAAAGACTAAGCGGAGCGCCACCATTGGTTGGCGCGAAGCGTACAGAAAATTTTGAAATATCCGACCCCTCAGACAGTTGAAAATGGCATTTCCCAGGCTTATAGGGGGTCTAAGCAGTTGTTATTTTAAGTTTTCTTTTGCAAAAAATGTTCACTTGGAACTTAAATTCTGTAATGAAGCGGTCTAAGTGGAGCACCACCATAAGTTGGGGCGAAACGTACAGGAAATTTCGAAAAATCTGACCCCTCAGACAGTCAAAAATGGCATTTCCTATACTTATATTGGGTCTAAGCAGTCGCTACTTCGAGGTTACGTTTGAAAATAATGTCCACTTGAAACTAAAATTCTGCTGGGAAGACTATCTACCCGGAGCGCCACCATTAGTTGGCGCGGAGCGAACAGAAAATTTTGAAAAATCGTACCCCTGAGACAGTCGAAAATGACATTTCCCAGGCTTATAGGGGGGAGATCTAAGCAGTCGCTATTTGATCAGAAAATTACCAGATAAAATTTATCACTACCAATCGATGAAATGGTCCCGCATATTTTCTGGGGAAACCATAAAATGGAATTGAAAACATGCTAATGAATTCTACTCTATTACGTCTCTTGGCTAATTTAATATATATTGATAAAATTGTGTGACTGCAAGAAATTCCGACTTTATATGATTTTAATTTTGAAAAATGTAACATTACAAGGTGTGTTTAAAGAATTTTCAAGCAGACTTATGGGAAGACATTATCACACTGCGTCATTAAAGTATCGAAAAACAAATTACCCGATTTTCATAACATTGCCCGTATTCGACTCTAGAGCAGGATAGATGGCAAACTTTTGGGCACTGCACCTAAACACCCTTCTGTCCGTGCGTTGAATTAATTTGGCATTTGAAAACGTCTCAACATCTTTTTTAACCTGTGCCCAAATATTTGACCCTTTCGGGCAATTTTTGCAAGACTACAGTATGAAGTGGGGATGGTGAAAACTTTTTTCACATTCTACCCAAATGTGTCGCAGATCTTTGTTAATTTCCATGAAAATGTCACTTTAAAAATAGCTTTTTTTGTTTTGTGGTAAAGATTTGAAGCTATTAAAATAATCGGCCATTTCGAGTACCGTATTGTGTTGCACAACATTTAAAAACATGCTCAAGAACGATTGTTTCCTTTAAGCCACAGGCTTCCCAAATGCGCCATGATTTTTTGATATGTTTGAGTTTTCGTAACTATGTTACCCTTACTTATGGTACTTTTCCATTTTCGGGAATTTGCTTGAAAGAATTTGGGTATTCGACAATTTCGGGCATTGTGTTGTGATTATAAGTGAAATAAAAGTCACTAATAAAAGCTTTTTGCACTGCCCGAATGTGTAGCGATTTTTTGGAATCTCGACTTGGGTTTTCATGAAAACGACTATATGAAAGCGACTATATGACGTTTCTTTCCTTTTTTCGGGCAATCTAAGATTTCGGACACATTTAGGAATTTTCTGAAAAAGCATCCCTTTTTTTCCAAAATTAAAGCGCTGTCCGATTTTTTTCCAAATTGCTGCCCGAAGTTTTCCCAAATTCCTGCCCGAATTTAGATTTTGCGGAAATTTGGGGCAGTCTTCCCCCTGCCCCCGTCTCGTGCACCACTGGGTTTGTCCACTCCTCCCAAGGACTAAGTGATGTCCTATGAGGTAATAGTGGTAAGGTTGCGACCCTTGAGACTGCATTGACCCAACTTGGGTTTGGTTGTTGCACTGGCCTATGAGTGGCAGCAATGGCCGTGCAAAGTGCAAATTTCTTCCAACCTAATTTGACTCAAATATCCTACCCACCGCACTAGGTATGATTTTGGAACAAATTTGTGCATCCCCAGGAATTGAAAAAATCCCTACAGGAGATAGAAACAGGCTAGATGCTAGGAGCACACTTTAATCCACACCAAGGTACCGTAGCCAATTTCAGCCACTCCAAATCTGCTAGGAAATTATCCATCCAGAAACCCGACGAGTTGTCACAGTCTACCTGAATTTATTCCGACATTCAGAGTGGATCTATCGCAAGTGTACCTATGTCATAGTAGCCAGGTAGCTCGGATTGAATATTATCATCGGCCAGCGTGAACATATTTTTTCCCAGGTCGCCAGTGGGGGCTGCTGGGGGGGGGGAGGGAGATAGACGATTCAGTGGGGGGCTAGAGCCCCCAGCCCCTCCGTAGCTACGCCACTGATCTGCATGGTGTCACATGTAGCAAATTTCCGATTTCGTCACTTCAAGAGCTCGGAAAAGTTTACCAAACTGAAGGTATGAGTGAGCCCTTCTGCTTGGGAATTGCAATTTGCGGCACGCGAAGCGCCTGGGAAATTTTGCCTTTTTGAAACAAATAATAACGAATAAGGAGCTTTTATTAGAGATAATTGGGAGTTTCGTAATTTCATGAGTTGTCAATCCACACAGTAGACTGGTTTCACAAATGGCAAATTTCCGAATTCTTCATTTTTCAGAGCCGCCTTCCCCCCCTGTAGCTACGCCCATTGGCGGCGCTACGGGGGGGGGGGTGAGGGGGCATTTCCCCATCAAATTCTTTCCTTGCCCCCAGTTGCTCCCCCAAGTAAAACTGATGGAATGGAAGTGCATGTGGCCTATGAGTGTGTGTGTTGGGGTGGGAGTGCACTGGCTCCTGGGTGAACGTGCAATTGATACTGACGAAAATTTTTCTAATTACATGCTCTTGAAGTAGGCCCACATCATCCTTCCGGGTTAGGGTAAGGTGTTTCCAATCTACATGTGGTACGCATATCACTTATGATATAAAGTTGCCTTGTCTTGGCAGTTCGCGGTTTGGTACATAGCGTGCTTCTTTTATTTTTCTATTGTTTCTTATTCTCCCTCATACATCCATAAATTATTTATGTAGGCTGCACGCCAACTGATGATTGCTTTCTGCTTAGATGGTGTCATTACAGCTTACACTATATAATGATACTCTCAAAGAAAAAAAAAGTTGTTAACCTTGGAGTTAGATCAACCCGAAAAATCAAATAATATACCTCTCCTGGGACATAATTTTTCACCCAGAAATATGGTACAACCCCAGAGCTTCCGGGGGCTTTGCCCCCTGGGCCCCACCGGGACTTTGCCACCGGACCCTACAAGGGGCCCTAAGGCGGGCCCCTGGACCCCACCCGCAAGACCTCGCGCTTTGCGCTCGGTTTCGCCCTGGGTACGAAAATCTTTGCTCCCCGGCATTTTCCTTTGCCCTCAGTCCCCCCCCCCTCAATTTGACATTCTGGCGCCGCCGCTGGTTACGCCACTGGGTGCCTGAGAGAAGGGGTCCAAATGCAAAATGGTGCTAAATATTTCAATATTTTGAGTTACTAGGAAACTCCAAAGTCTTAAAAACATGATCTTGATGGTGTGGGTAATTACTTCAACGGACTATACAGTCGATGTGAATTTACCGGGTGTACTATAAGTGAATAGAATCAAAACGAAAATTGTGATAGTTTGCGAAGGATTTTTGCAAAAGTTTAATAGTAAAGAAAAATTTTTAAAAGAAGGTTAGATAAATCCATGAACTGATGAAAAGCACACTTCAGTCTACTGCGGGAAAATCACAGACCGATGAGGGAGGGGGTGGTACCCACTGGTGCTACTGAGACACCGTTGCATAGGCCTACCGGTGTAAGATTGCTGATACAAAAAAAATTAAAATATGTCCTTTCGAACGACACCTCATCATACACTATCTACAGACAGAGGATGGAGGTGTACCTCTAATCCCAGATTGACTTCTCTAATATAGCAAACATCAGTGTGATTTTTCTTCTCTGATAATGATCTAAATACGAAATGGTCGAATCGTTATACGAATGTGTGATGTGCGCGTGTCGAAATTAATTTGCATTAGAAATCATTTATTTTGAAAAAGTTGCATGCAGACTGTGCACCGAGGCATTTTCAGTTTCCCTAAAATGTGTTTGCCAATTTCAGCCTGCCAGGCTGGTTTTTCACTAAAGGTTACAGATTTCATTAAAACATAGAAGTGGACGATTCCTCTTCTTCAAATTCCTAAATGTCGTGCTCCTTCATAACCACATCTGCTGCCCTATGCACACAATCAATCGACATAATCATTGAGATCGATGAATAATGTATGTTTGATATGCAAGTGAAAAAGGAACATCAATGAGACTGCAAGCGCCCGAAAATTTTGGGGATTTGTAAAGTAAACATGTGGAATTATTGATACAGAAAATCGATCGTAATCGGCAGAGCACACCTTTCATAACCTACATGTATATATTTTTGGGTTGTATCTAACTTTTAAGTTTCAGGTCACAAAAGAAGCGGGGGGAGGGGGACTTTAACGTTAGTGTCCCCTCCACTCAAAAAAGTGGGGGAACATGTCCCCCTGTTCCCCACAAATCGACGCCCATGGTAGCGAGAGGGACTATCCCCTTTCTTTTTTGAAAAAAATTAATAATATTTGATTGTCCCCAAATGTAATGTAGTGAAATATATTATTAGGTAATATTTATAGGGAAATTACAATAATTTATTTTTACATTTTTTCAAAAAGGAAATATTAAGGGGTATTCAATCTTAAATAGTGCGAAAGCATACTTCCGCCACAACATTTCGACTAAGGGATTTTAACAATAATTTAAAAATATAAATTTTACAGTAAATAATGTCATATGACGTCCCGGATTTTACAGTGAATAATCACTTTTACTCTAAGTAAAAATTGTAAGTGCTAGTTTCAAAATGTGACATTTCTATTTAGATGTATGTAGTCATTTCATATTTGCACTATTTTTCATATTATTCTCACTCGAGAGGTGCCGTTTGCGACCATCTGAAGGGTTTGTGAAGTCAAAAATTTTCTTTTACCCTCCGCGCCAACTAATGGTGGCGCTCCTCTTAGATAGTCGTGCTGCCTGCTCGGAGTTTCCCAGTAACTGAAAATATTGAAACATTTACAACCATTTTGCCGCCCCCCTCTCTTAGACACCCAGTGGCGTAGCTACAGGAGGCAGGTGGCTCTGAAAAATGAAGAATTCGGAAACTTGCTATTTGTGAAACCAGTCTACTGTGTGGTTTGACAACTCATGAAATTACGAAACTCCAAAATCTCTCCAATAAAAGCTCCTTATTCGTTATTAGATTTTGTTTCAAAAAGGCAAAATTTTCCAGGCACTTCGCATGCCGCAAATCGCAATTCCTAAGCAGAATGGCGCACTCATACCTTCAGTTTGGTCAAATTTTCCGAGCTCTTGAAGTGAAAAAACCGGAAATTTGCCATATGTGACACCAGATCATCAACTAACAAAGGTAACTACAGTGCTTTTCATTAATTTTCTTCCATAGAATTCCAGATTTTCCCCAATATAAGCCCTTGACATGAAAAATTAATTTGGGGGATTACTGAAGAATTTGTATTTCCTGTTGGCAAATCTGAGATTGAGGGGCGAACAAAGATCGTTGTTGCCACATAATAGTATCCAAAGCCTACGAAATGAGGCTCTCCGACGAACTTTTCTGCAACGCAAGCTCCATATTTTTATATATTGGAAAAAGGGTAAAAATTTCAGCGCGCTTCGCGCGTCACAAAGTACGTCCCTAGTACAGTGGTGTTCACACTTAAAAAATCGTAAAATTTGGATGTTTGCCCATCCCCCTTTTCGTAAAAATGTCTAGCTACGAACATGTTGATACCTTACCAGGGAAGGAGAAAAATGTAGGCCAGATTCCCCCCTCCCCCACCTTTGAGGATCAAATCGACGCCCCTCTTTCTTTAGACCCGTGGCAATAACGGTTGTCCGAAGAAAACCTTTCAGCTTCCCTCTCCACCCTTCTGTCGAAAACAGCTTCATACCTGTACGCTTTACGTGTTTAAAGGTTGTTATCTTTTAGTTATTCCTTTAAACTAGTCCGAATTAAATGAGGTGATAATCGTTGACTGCACTTTGTAAACGAAATTTTGCTCGATGGTTCGGCCTTAAAGAATTAATGGGGTACAAGTAGGTTCAGGAATCCTGCTTCAAAAAGGATAATTAAATGCCAGTTGTTGTTTTTGTCTTAAACCAAGCCAGGATTAGTACAGCCTTTAAGTGAAAACTATAACAAACTTAAGATTTGTAGCTGTTCTGCTCAATTTTTAGGGTGTTTAGGCCTTGCTGACATTAACGTCCCAATAACAACGAAAACAAGTAATTAAAGGGGTCCTTTTGAGAAGATAGCAGGGAATGGAAAGAAAGCGATTTAATTGTAGAGTCTGATATGCTACTACACCTTTTACACATATCAAACCAGTAGCATTACAAGAGGGGATTGCCACAACCCCAAATGGGCTCTTTGCAAGTTTTACGCCCCCCCCCCCCCGCCTCAAGAGGTCGGATTGCCCCAAACACACAGATACACAAAAATGTTTTGGTATGAAAGCGTGTAATTGATAAGTTTCAATGACAGCACACTTTATACTACCTCTTTAAAATGTGGAAATAGAATCTTAAGCAGGTTCGTAATTCGTCATTTTTCTGCGAATTGTTAAATTGTTAAGATCAGATAATTCATCAACTTTCTGCAAAATGTAGAATTGGTGAGATATTTTGGATGTGTAATTTAATATTTTTCTGCAAAATGTTGAATTGCTTAGATCCAATACCTGAGTAATTCATCAGTATTCTGCAAAATGTTGATTTGCTAACATCTGGTAAGTGAGGGATTCGTGATTTTTCTGCAAATTGGTTAATTGTTGAGATCCGATAAATGTGTAATTTAACATTTATCTGCATAATGGTGAATTGTCGAAATCCGTTAGGTCTATAATTCATCAATTTTCTGCAAAATTTAGAATTGTTAAGATCCATTAACTGTGTAATTCATCAATTTTCCGCAAAATGTAGAATTGGTGAGATCTTTAATATGTGTAATTTAATATTTTTCTGCAAAATGTTGAATGGCTTAGATCCAATAACTGAGAAATTCATCAGTTTTCTGCAAAATGTTGATTTGCTAACATCTGGTAAGTGTGGAATTCGTGATTTTTCTACAAATTGGTTAATTGTTGAGATCCGATAAATGTGCAATTAAACACTTATCTGCAAAATGGCGAATTGTCGAAATCCGTTAAGTCTGTGATTCATCATTTTTTTGCAAAATGTTGAATTGATTACTTGTGATAAGTAAGTAATTCATCAATTTTCTGCAAAATGTTGAATTGTTGAAATATGGTAAGTTTGTAATTCATCACTTAACTGCAAAATGTTACGATAATAAGTGAATATTTCATCATTTTGTTGCAAAATGTTAAGATAATATAGGATCTAAGTTTGTAATTTGACGGCACCTTAACGTTTCCATACAAAGTTCCCCAAATTTTTATTTTGCCGAGTAAGAACATGTTGTCAAAATGGCGAAAATCCGTAATTGTCCTTTTGCCGAAATAGAACATCTCGTCAGAATGGTAAAATCCAGAAAACTGTCATTTTGCCGAGTCACAACATATTGTCAAAATGGCGAAATTCCGAAAATTGTCATTTTGCCGAGTTACTACATCTCGTCAACATGACAAAATTTGGAATTTTGTCAATTTGCCGAGTTAGAACATCTCGTCGAAATGGCAAAATTCGGAAAATATGACATTTTGCCCAGAAAAAACATCTAGTCAAAACGGCAAATTTGGAAGATTGCCATTTCGCCCAGTTAGAACCTTTAGGGCTCAATTGTATGGAAACGTTAAGGTGCCATCAAATTACGAACTTAGTCATCGCATTATCTTAACATTTTGCAACAAAATAATTAAATGAGTCTTATTATCTTAACATTTTGCATATAAATGATAAAATGCAAACGTACAATATTACAACAGTTCAACATTTTTGCACTGAATTACTCACATATTGCAAGTAATAAATTTAGCATGTTGTCAATTGGCAGAAAAATGACGAATTACGAATCTTCTTTTAATTCCTATTTCCACATTTTAAAGGCATATTCTGGAGACAAAATTCGTTAAATTCAAAATAAGGAGAAAAATTTTCTCTTTCAAAAGGTAAAAATGGCATCTCCATAGCTTATACCGTTTGGAAAATACAAATTTTTTAAAGTATTGCCATTTTTCTTGGGATTTGATGCATCATGGGAAATCTGTGATGTCATCGTGGCACATTAATTTTACATTGCATTCAATTTATTTATAATTATGATGCCGCTGCAGGCAATGTTATGCAATATTGTTGGTTGTACTCAATTTATGGTGAAGGGTAATGCTAGATCTACAGGAAAAGATATTCAAATATTCCAGCAGTATCAAATTTCAAGAACAAACAGGATTTTCAATTATAAAGAAAAACAGAAGGAATTTGAAGCAACGTGCCAACATTACATAACTTTTTGTGGCTTTGTTGAAAAGCAGTTTTTCAGCAAAAATAACCAATCTTTAAAGTGAGATATCTTGAGTTAGGGAAATAGTATTATGGTAGGGTTTGAGGGCATGGTGTGGAATATTTTTGTTTTCCTTACAAAACAGAGGAAGAAATCCACAAGAACATGCCTTTAAAGGGGTAGAATAAAGCGCGCTATCATTAAAACTAATACACATGTTTTCATAACGAAACATTTCTGTTTATCTGTTTGGGGCAATCTGACCTCTTGAGGCAGGAAGCGGGGATAAAACTTTCAGACTTCAGAGAGCCCCTGAAATTCGAATTTCGGGTGGGGGCAATCTCTTTCATTTTACTGTCTGAACAATTTTACCTTTTACTTTTTCCGGGGGCACTTTGCCCCTTCCCCTCTTGCTATGCTTCTAGTGTGATATGTGTACAAGGTGTAGCAACATACAAGACCCTACAATTAAATCACTTCCTTTCTATTCACTGCTACGTTCTCAAAAGGACCCATATAATAGCTTTTTTTTCGTTGTTATTGGGACGTTAATATCTGCAAAGTCTAAACGCCCTTAAAAATGGACACAACAACGAAGTTTGTCATAATTTCTACCTGAATGCTATACAAGTCCGGGCTTGGTTTAAGACAAAAGCAACAACTGGGATTTAATTACCCTTATAGAAGCAGGGTATCGGACCCAGTGTTTAAGTCGAGACCAGCATGTCCAAGACCGAGCCCAAAACGTGTCGAGGCCGAGACCAGGGCAGAATTCGAGACCGACAAAGTCCAAGACCGAGACTGAGAGTCTGAGACCGAATGTACATATTGCATTGAAAAATGAACTGTCCAAAATTTTGAATACTTTTTAGCATAATTTTATTACCTAATGATTCCACGGTTTACATATTTCTTCTTCTTGTTCGTAAAGCGCCTTCACTCATGATTGTACTATAAACTCACCAAATTGGGGAAACTAAAGAACATAACTATGATACAAAAAAAAAATGGTATACATGAGTAATTCATTATTTTTCTGCAAAATGAGGAATAGGTAACATTCGTTGAATGCGTAATTCATCAATTTTCTGTGAAATTTTGAATCGTTGATATATTGTAAGTTTGCATTTCATCATTTTCTGCAAAATGCCAGGAACATAAGGAAACACTTCATCATTTTGTGACGAAGTTCTTAACTTGATGGCACCTTAATGCTTCCATAGAATTTCGCCGTTTAAACATGATGTTCTAACCCGGCAAAATGACATTTCCCTGAATATTGCCGTTTTGACGAGATGATCTAACTCGGCAAGATGACAATTTTTCGAATTTTGCCATGTTGACGAGAAGTTGTAATTCGCCAATATGACATTTTTCTGAATTTTACGATTTTGACGAAATGTTTAAACTCGTTAAAATGTCATTTTTCTGAATTTTGCCATTTTGACGAGATGTTCAAACTCTCCAAAATGACATTCATCTTAATTTTGGCGTTTAGACGAGATGATCTATTTCGGCAAAATGACAATTTCCTGAATTTTGCCATTTTGACGAGATGTTGTTACTCAACAAAGTGACAACTTTCTGAATTTTGTCATTTTGTAGAGATTTTTAAGTCGGCAAAATGACAACTTTCGGAATTTTAACGTTTTGAAAAGTTAATCAAAACGCCAAATTACGGATTTTTGTCCTTTTGAAGACATAATTTTAGTCCTCAAAATGTTAATTTTACGAAAATTGTCACTTTGCCGAGACAGTTCTTTTTTCTTTTGAGTGGCCTTTCTACGCTTCCGTAGGTGTCTGTTAATTGTCAAACAGTGGAACACGTCCGCCGAACGGGGAACTCACAAGGGAGCATATCCCAATTAGCAGGTGTATTACTGCGTCCGTTTGTTCGCCCTCAGATAGAGTCCCTAAAAGGAGCACTTTTTTGATATGTTATGGAATGAGCTGGGGTTTTCTGTAAGTTTCTTCTGAAAGTATATCAAATGAAGTACCATTGGTGAAAAAATGGGCTTAATTGAAGCAATTTTGTGGAAATTATGGGCCTTGGAAGGTGGCGGAGGCATACCGAGATTTTAGTGAAAAACAAGGCTTGGAAAAGGTGGTTTGAACTTTGAGGTGAAACAGCAAAAAATCTTCACGGTCATGATATGGTAAATTGAAAGTGCCATGAATGGCCAACTTGTCAGCTTTCATATAAGGGGTAGCTTGACCCTGGCGAAAACTTTGACAAGCTTTTAGAGGCCCGTTTACTTTTTGAATTTAGTGTGTAAGTCAATGGAGGAATTAATGGGGATATGCTCCCACAACGTGTTGCGCGAAAAATTAAATGCCCGAACAGCATCTCCACAACTTAGAAATAATTTCCTGGAAGACGTGTAAAACCAAACTAGATGATTCCACTGGACGGCATGATCTTCGGCTCATTCGAATCCACAGCAGTGGCGTCACCAGACTTTTCACTCTGGGGGGGGGGGGGAGGCACTGGGGTGGCACAACAATATTGGAGGGGGGCACTGCTAAACTCCACACATGGCACCGTAGGCGCCACCGAGCGCGAAGCGCGATGCTCAGCGGGTGGGGTCCAGGGGTCCGCTTTAGGGCCCCTGGTGGGGTCCAGGGGCAAAGTCCCCGGAAGCTCCTGGGTTTTAGCGTGTTTGTAAGGCACTAAAGTCGCTATTTAAGTGTTCTTCTATTGACTTACCACTGGTCTCAAAAATCCTCCAGAGTAACTTCCAGTAAGAAGTTTTGGTAAAAAAGTGATTCAACTACCAAGTGACTCGATCCGGCTGACATTTTGAAAAAGGGCGAGATGATTATGAGAACAGAATTTGATGGGCAGTTCAATGTGTGTCTCGGTTGCGGTCCAGGGGGCGAAGCCCCGGAAGTTCCTGGGTTTTAAGGGGTTTGTTAGGTATTCAGGTCGTTATTTACCGTTATTCTGTTTTCTTTACACTGGACTCAAAAAAAAAAACTTCCAGGGCAACTTCAATTAAGAATTTATTGGTAAAAAAACTAGTGAAACAACTTTCAAGACCGGATCCCGCTGATATTTAGAAGAAAGAGAGCTGAACTCAAAAGAGAAAGAGAAAGCAGTTAGATGTGATCCTCTTAAGGAAAAAATGTATGCCTATATAATCCTGCTTGAACGGTTACCTGAGCTATGCGCCACCTTCAGTTAGCGAAGTTGGAAGTGTTCAGAAATTTTTGAAAAACGCAACCCCTCAGACAGCCGGAAATGGCATTTTCCAGGTGTTTTTGCGATATTTTTAGTTGAAAAGTATGAAAATTAATGTCTTTTCTCGTCAAAAGAAGAATCCAATCTTAAATATTTTCATAGTCACACTTAGACTAAAGAAGGCATATCGTTTTTTAAAAATCTCAAATCTCATTTGGGGGGCACACGGGGGGCACAAGATTTTTCAGGGGGGAGGCATGTGCCCCCCCCCTTGGTGACGCCACTGATACACAGATGCGAAAAATGGTATGGGGTTCAGCATAATGGCAGCCACCTTCCCCTGGCTGGATGTGCATTGGTGGGGTCCTACTATTCCGCGTGCTGACACCCGCTGACACGCCCTGCCTCAAGTTCCATGCGCTGCCGTACAAAACTAATGAAAAACAACATTTTGTGGATAAAAGTAGGTAAAAAATAAATTAAAATGCAAATAAAACATCTGATAGCCGAAATTTGCCTTTTATATTTTTACTTCCCCAATCAGTAATGATAACAACATGAACCTTCGAAATCCTGCACACGCCACTAAATAGATGTTGGCATTAATTCCAATTAATGTGTCCGCATGCATCAATAACTTTCACGTAGACATACAAATGCATGTCGATTGTAGATAACTAATGGCAGCATTAAATGAAATTAATGTCAGCGTTCAGTCTAAATTAATATCATCATTATATTCGCGATTATTATCTTTTGCTTTGTTTGTCAGAACATAAAATGAAAAACAAACGAGGTAAAAAAAGCTGTCAATTCATTGACAGAATTTTTATGTATTATCTTTTGTATTTCTTTATTTTTTCTTCTGCACCTGAAGAAAAAAACCATAATGTTACAGACTTTTTTCACATTGTACACAATGAACATCCGAAGTGAACTTCTTGTATGCATACATTAACATGTTCTTTGATAAGTCTCATCGGAGGTTTCTATGTTGTTGATAGCTCCATCTCTTGAAAGGGTTCCTAGAAAATTAGCAAAAGTAACGAGCGCCTCCACCCTGTCGCGTGCGGTTTAGTATCAGCAGCACACATCAGCGCATGCCCTGGTACACAAGGCATAGCCAGGCGTGTCAGCGCGTGGTTTAGTAGGACTGCATTGTGGGGTGTGCCGGTGCGCGGATGAGCCCCATTCGAAGTGGAAATTTGGGGTTGGGCATATCATTAGGTGTGGATTTAGAGAGGAAGTTTAAGGTCAAAAGCATGGAGCGTCCCACCGTGTGGAGTGGACTCGTTTTGTTGAGTCCCCCTTTAAGGCTTTCAGCCCTCCAAATGTAACATCATTACTCTCACGAGGAAAAGGACCTTGTTCTTTTCGATTATGGCTTGAATGGTGAGGAGTTAACTAAGGTAGATTCGGCCAAGTACTTGTATCACAAAGAATCTTAACTGGGGTAAGCACATTCAGGCTGTTTGCAATAAGGGCAACAGAATTCTTGGTATACTCCGAATGAATCTGCTCTTCTGTTCTCGTGATGTTAAGTTAGCCGGCCCTGTATATAGAGTATGCTAGCAGTGGGTGGGATCCCCACCAGATTCATTTAAAGGATAAGCTATAAAGCGTTCAGAGATGATCGGCTCGTTTCGTCAGTGGCGCTATTTCTCGGGAACCACGGTCTATGACATCGATCCTGAAGGACCTAGACCTCCATACGCTAACCGAGCGTCGCAGACAAAATAGTCTGATTCTGTTCACTAAAGGTTTCTTTGGTAAGGCTCATATTCCAATGGAAAGACTTAATCACCCTATCCGTAGAGCTCGCGGAATGCATTACCTCCATTTGTGTCATGCATACTCTAGAACTGTCGGCTACAATAGTGCCCAGGGTAATGAAGACCTGGTAAATCTTATTACCAGTTTTGTTAGGGCTTTGGGGGCCAGTGCATCTCCGACGCATGCGTGGTGAGGAAATGTCCCATTGTGCGGATGTGTTACCATTTGGGAAAGACGCCACAGGGTAGGCCCCGGCCACAGTCTGCTAAGCAGGCAAGGGGATTCCGCCGCGTGTTGGTAGCTCCATGTTAAACAGTTGTCAACTGTGTTGGTATGATCTTTTCAGAAAATTTGGGCACTTCAAACAAGTATTTGTAAGTATGGAACTTAGTGTATTGCAGAAAATTTTAAATTTCGGGTTTCCTTCAGATCAGCGACATGGTTCAATAATGAACATTTTTGAAATTAAAAGGTGGTCAGCGACGGAGCTACGGGGCAATAGAGGGAATATGTTTCCCCTGATTTTGTCCATGCATTAGAGAATCCTGTCCCTTGAACGGTGGGCATTTATACTTTGACCTTCAGTTGATTTCCGAATCCAGCAGTGAAATGACGTATTTTTGCGGTTAATCTAGAAACACTGCATGGGCATCCACTAACAAAAAATTCTTGGTTTGATTTTTTTTTTTTTTTTCAAGAATCGAATTCAGAGGCTAAATTAGTTACCAAATGAATCCCGAACCACGAAAATCGATTCATATTTAGTTAATTTATTCAGTTATGTGGTAATAAAATAAAAAATTCCCAGACAAATCTGTCAAATAATTGATATCTTCGACAAAAAACCCACACACACACACCAAATAGATACTACATTTTCCAAAATCAAAGAAAAACTTGTTAGCTATTACAATCGAGCATCATGGACCTGCGATTTGTTGCATAATATGGACAATATATGTTCTTAATACACGGTTAGTTCGTCAGTCGCTCACCACCGTGACGACAAGCTAGGCTTGCAATAAATCGAGTCGCATAGTGTGGACGGGGCTCTAGTGCCTGAATCGCTTCATGGACCCGCGACTTGTTACATTATATAGACACACTACGGTATGCTCTTAAAACTACTTTAGGTAGTCGTCAGTCGCTCACCACACGACCAGACAGTTTTGTTGCAATAAGTCGCGTCACATAGCGTGGACGCGGCTGGAAGTGACTCGGGCTAGCGTAACTACACTAGATTTTGCCTGTCAAAAGGGCGGGTTTGTAACGACGACGAATGCCCTCTAGCGGTAAACATAATCAATAGGATGATGACAAAATCAACTCAAATTGAAGGTGTGTAATTTGGTACGTAGCAGTGACACGTGGCGAGTGTGATGATATGCTTTATCAGTGCACGACATGCAGGTTCTGCCAGGTACAATTTTGAAAGAGAAATAGGCTATATATTTTTCTTGAAAAGGTGAAACTTTGAATACACATGTTTTATATATCTAAACCCTGTATATGCAAATTTCAAGAACCTAGAAGCGTCATTTTCTGTAATCTAGAGGTGTATCGCTGTAAATTGTTCTTAAATTCGATTGATAAAATCAAAGATTCACGAAGAACCACTAACTTACAAAAAGTAGCGACGGATTTGGGCAGCTTATACGAAATAATTTTCTTCCCCGAAGCTTCTCATTTTGTGGTAGAATAGTCGAGTACAATATGGCAAAATTGCAAAGGGTTTGGAATCTTTCCAATTGTAAGATATCGCGGGCAAATGGGAGGTTTTGAGGCTATAAAGTGCCAAAAATACTGGCGGGAAGATGGTACAGTGGTACATTTTACCTGCTATTTTTTCATCAATTTGCTTATTTTTAATTGAGCTGAAAATTTTATTGCGAACGAAAGCTCAAAATAACAAGTGCTAACTAGTTCTACTTGTAAGTCTCGAAAATGCAATTTCGGATTTTGTGAGGGGTTGAGATTTTCCAAAATTTTATGTACGTTTCGCGCCAACTGATGGTGGTGCTCTGCTTAAAGAGTGGACCAGTTTCGGCAGAAATCCAACAATTCTTCAAAAATATGCAGCTCTCCCTGATTGGTCCCTTTCCCATTAAGGAAGTTCTAGTAACGCCACTGGGTGTGGCGCCTTTTGGCAACAATCTTAAGACTTAAAATATTGAATAATTAAGTCTTTAACTTAAAATGCGTGCAAAGTGTCGTTTCTTTTCAATTTCGGAAACATTTTGGACAAAAAGTAAACTCTTGGTACCTTACCGGCCAACTGTTGGTGGTAGTGCTGACCGGACGATATCTCGAACTACGGGGAAACACCGAGGATCCCTCTTGCAAAATTCTTCGATCTTCCGTTTCCCCACCGACGGCAATTGGGGTAATCAAGGTAAGGCTTTCTCAAATGGTGATGAGCGGGCCCAACTTTTCATGGACTATTTTTCCCTTTCGCAGATATTTTGCCAAGATATTATTACGGTGCGTTTTCGGGCAGAGACATCATGAGGCGTGTCTATGGACCTCATGATTGAGTGAAAACCCTCGCTCGGGCAAACATTTTTAGTCCTTCACCATTTGTCTTTGTTCTCCAGTTGCTCCCCTCTTCACTGTTACAGATTTTAAATCCGAGTGCCGCCGCTGCTATACCCGATTAAAAAGACGGTAATGAGCTCACCCGCTATATATATGCAGATTTCATTCAAAGCTGTATGTCTACGCCAGGAGCCCGGAGCTCCGGGCATATTCATATTACTACAACACAGTTGAGAAAAAGGAACAAAAATCATAATGTAAAGGGGGTCGATTTCATTTTGAAAGTGTGTGTGTGGGGGGGGGGGTGACATCCGTCCTGTACATTTTCTTTAATCTTGGTGAGGTATTCTGAGAGGAGGGATGCCAAATGGTGTCAAATGTTTCAATATTTTGGGTACTATGAAAACTGGGCGTTTACTTCATTGTCCAAAGTAAAAACTGCATGCAATTTAAGTCAGGGGTACTGGTTAAATTTGGGGCGACAAGAGGGTCGCCTGCGTAGCGCGTCTGTGGCTGCAGTCCCTTTTAGGCTGCCGCCCCTCAGGTTGATTTTATCGTAGCGATGAGCTGAACGAAAAAATTCGTCCACCCCGCGGGCTAACAAGAGGGCCAGCAACCTGACTGGGGGTGGGGACAGTATACTCCTCAGCACCGACGGATGAAATGGGTCGCCGTCGTCGGGGAGCAACTCTTTATCTAAACCATCAAGGCTCCCAGACAAAACTGAAAGAAGAAACTTTTTCCAACAAACTAGCCTTTGTATGTTTGCCACCATGGTAAGGTTGAATAAAGAACTTCAGTCCAAAAAAGGGAAATAGAAGTTAGAATTTCTCAACGTTAAATTTTTGTATCTCTCTAGAATCACAACTTCAAAATTTGAGAAACCTTTAACATCGAGTTAATCCAATATGTTTGAAATGGCTTGTGTCACAGCTAAATAGAACTGTTGAAGATGAATGAGCGTGGAGCGCGCGAAAATATTTGAAGTAAGAGAAACGTACTGGTAGGTACCGAAACGTACTGACTTGAAACTGATAAACAGACACGTGACATCCTTTTTGAAACTTTCAATGTCTTCATGTAGTTTTTGGTTACCTCAATTTTAAGTTTCATCATCACAAAAAGTGGGGGCGGGGGCAAATGTGTTTAGGCCCCTTCTCTAAAAAAAGTGACGGGGAAATGTTCCCTCGCACCCAAATCGACGCCCATGTAACGTAGTAGAAAATAATAATCATGCTCCTACAAAATTTCAGATACACTTTTCAAAATAGGCACCAACACGGAACATTAAAGGAAAGGAAAATTAAATAAATATTAATTTAATTAGTATATATTTCACGGATACATAAACTTATAGACTCTTTTACGTTCACGTACGTCACTGGTCGGTACTGGTTGACATAAAAATATGCATGAACATGTGCTTGCACGTTCGGTTTTGCGCTTTCAGTGATCTCGCGGCATTGCACGCATAGTCTAGAAAAATTAGAACCTACATTTCATTGTGACGAAATGTTTACTCGTACCTCATCAACTCTATTGCTTAGCAGCCGTGACGTCATTTGTTCGTCCACATGAATCTATACCGAGTTGAGTTTTATCACTGTTATACTGTAATAATTAGCACATTTTTTTAAAGTGCTGTGGCTTCCTCATAACAAAAGGTACAGCTTCTGTAATGAAAAACAAAAAACATGTTTTGTTAACTTTAATAATATTGGAACTATTGCTACAACGTAGCCTGCTAAAGTTAAGTCTGCCACCAAGGCCTGGAGGCGTGTGCAAATATATTTCAAACATAAAAATACGATAGTTCTTACATTGGGTATTACTTTTAACTTCGACACTCGGTTCCTCCATATTAATGTCCCCGTTGGCAAGTATTTGATCCGTAATTTTGATAGTTGTATGTTACAAATCATTCTCCAAATGATTAATACGAGTGTTCCAAATAAACGGCATACATACCTTTTCAAAAACTTAACTTTCTTAACTTTTTAAATTCAGGACGAGAAGTACAAACATCCTTTTCATGAAGCACTCTTAAAAATTTACACAACATAATTATGCGACGACGTATTACTATCACCAATAACAATTTTACCCTAAAAAAGATATCATTCTGATTTCCCTTTTTTTTTTCGTTTTGCGTCTAACCAGTTCGCCTTAAATCATGCAGTTTGGGACTGATAATTTTCTTTTTAAGTTTAAGTGAGTGTTTACAAAATTTCAGATGGAGAGCGTCAATATGTTTTAGATCCCCCGCCCCCATCCTTAACAAGCAATGGAGTATTGAAAACAAGTCAGTTAGCCACAACTGGGAACAGGCTGTGGCTGGCTGGACTTATAGTAGGTTGGAAACTGAGCCGAAAAACTTTTTCTAACTAAATACCAAACCCATCTTTAACAACCGAAAAGTAGATCTGATAAGAGTGATTGAACAGTTGTGATTCAATTTCGGGAAAAGCGCCATCATTTACATTTTTCTTGTGAATGTCAAAATCAATCTCACAATGAAGTTACACATGCTACCCAAGATGAGCTCCCACTACGATAGTCTGCGGGATTAGACCTTTTAGACACCAACGGGGCCTCTGCACATACCAACAGACTCATTGTTTGCATCAAATTATCACAATCTACAGTAGCGGGGACAGTTTCTATCTATAAGTTTGCCACGAATTTTTATCGTGTAAACTTCATCGACAGTTACTCATAAGTCAGTAAGTATTATGAATTATTTTTCCGTTTTGTTCCTGAGCCCTTAGATTACAAGCACACAGTTTTCGCTTCTTACTTTTCAAGACCGAGTAAGGTTTGCACATATTGCTCAGAACAGGAATAGTTGCAGTTCCCTGCTCGGAAATATACCGTTACCGCCGGCGCACGTACACCACAGTGCCACATTCACCTAGGGTCAGTCCTGACCTATATATATATTTTGTCTGCGTTCTAGAAGTAATGCGTACAAAAATTTATTTTATAGTTGTATGCTTTTCGGTGATGCCTCTTTTTATTGGAGGCATTTGCAATTGTGAGTATTTTTCATTCCCCGCGGTCGTTTTTAGACTTTGTCATTCATAGTCGTGGCAATTGTCAGTCCGATCGATGATCATGTTATAATTATGTGGTTGAGTTACGTTTGATATGCTCAGCGGTTGAACGTTACCCCTAAAGACGTAGGTCTGGCAAGGGAATTCTCGGGATATTGTGGCCTTCTTTGTTACAAAACATCCGACTCTCATTCGAACTGAGGTCGGGGGTTCGATTGCCCCTCCAACAACTGACTGTATAAACTCATCTTCATATACACTCTAAAATCAAAAGAGTGAACTTAGTCACTCTTTGATCGAGGGAAAAGTATAAATTCGCTCCATAAGATTGAAAATTCACTCCAAGAGGAGTGAAGTCCCCTTCAAAAAGAGTGAAGTTCACTCCAAAAAGAGTGAAATACTCTTAAAACGAGTGAAGTTTCCCTCTTGATGGAGTGCCCACAGTGATCGCTCTTAAAAAAAGAGCGATCATTGCAGGCACTCGTGGAAGAGTGAATTTTCCCTCTTTCCCTAGTGAATTTCACTCTTTTTGGAGCGAACTTCACTTTTTTTTTAGGGAACTTAACTCTTTTTGGAGTGAATTATCACTCTTATGGAGCGAATTTATACTTTTCACTCAAAGAGTGACTAAGTTCACTCTTTTGATTTTAGAGTGTAGACAAAATCTCAGTTTATTACTTTACGGTGCGTACACAAGACCCCCAATGTGTAGGTTAGCTTAGATAAGGTTTAATCGCCCAGTTTCTAACCAATTGGTTTAAGTCCAGCCGGCCACAGCCCTTTTCCAGTTGAAACTTTTTCCCAATGTGCAATCAAAACACTCTCAGTACAGTAAGTGCTGTGTAATATGAGCTGGAGTACTCTGCCTTTTTTAACTTGCTGTCAGTCAAAGAGCTGTGGCAATTGGGAATTTCTGTGGACTTCTACAAAAATTGTCATTTGGGGTGAAACTGAATTAACTACCTCTAAGATAATGCATTGACTAAGTTTTTAATTTGATGGTACCTTAACGTTCCCGTACTATTTCACAAAATGTTAGATTGCTGAGGTTCCAGAACTGAGAAGTCGGTTGAATTGTTGAAGTGTGGTTAGTTTGCCTTTCACCACTTTCTTGCTACAACAATTAGTGTCGTTTTGTTACAAAATAATAAAGGGACTATAAGTTAGTAATTTGACGGTCGCTTTAACGTTTCCATAAAACAGGTAGGTGTTATAATAACTACTTGCACCTCTCCGGTATCCACCAGGCTTCCCGACTTAACAATATCAAATCACTTCTTGTTTGACCAGGGAGCTGCCATTGTCAATGGCAGCTCTCCAGGCTGCCGGTGTAGCGATCGCGAGTTCTTTTATTTGTCAAAATATACAGGAGTGGTAACCTCGTACGCTGTAAATGCTAATGTATTTGTTCCAGGCTCAAAGTTTTATAACATGTAATCTGCATTGTGTCAAATGTAAACATTTAAGCTATGTCTGTATTAGTATATCATCTATCACCAATGATGGGTTTACTATCATTTTCGATGCCTGGATATCAATTGTAGCTTAAACTATAGCAATAGGCTTATAAATGATCGTCTCATTAGATATTGGTCACCAGAAAAAATGACACCTTACTGTGATTTACGTTGATATGCAATGATTTTTTCTGAGCCTACATCTGTATGATGCGGAATTTGCTGAAATTATCCCTTAAAGTCGGGATATTGCTAACTTTATCTTTGTTGAGATGGATATTGATTCTCTGGTTACATGGTCATGTCAGACTAGCCTGCGTAGGGCCACTGTAGCTGCAGCCCCCTTTAGGCTGCCACCCCTCAGAGGGACGTTGGTTTTTCGTACAGCCATGAGCTGAACAGAAAGACTGCGTCATCTCCACATGCTAATGTCAGGCCTGCCGTAAGGGTTGGTTAGATCAGGGAGTTGCAACAGCCTGGTTAGGTGAGGTTTCACGGCTCAGTTCCGATACCTATTGTACAGCTGGAAAGGAAGTAGTAAGCACACGTTTACATACAGTAAACAATGATGCAATCAATACTGGTTAACTGCACTGAGTGTTCTTTGTCGTATCTGTAAATCGACCAGAAATGGTAGGCCTACAACTGTTTCAAGTGATGTCTTCCAAGTCTTACTATCAAAAGTTTGTGAACCGGCCCTCAGCTAAGAAGATTTATTTTCTTATCCTATCAGAGTACTTGCCTACATTGTAGGATAGATCCTTTGCTTTGTGTGTAAGACGTGATTACAGTTAGGATGCAGCACTCAGCTCTCGACTCCACTACTTTGCAACCGACATCTCCAACAGAGGCTACTAAACAGGTAACTGATAGGACCACTGATGATCGGAGGAGAGTTACTAGGTAAGTACAGACCTGCAGGACAGCAACGTCCTCCTGGATTTTTTCGCACCGGTCCTAACAGATGAAACTTACAATTGCCTAAAGGCATTTAGTAAGTTTCGCCTCTTGAAAAAATATTTCTCCTTCCCTAGACTTCATTTGCTTCTTTCAAAACACCTTACCTGACTACGAGCGGGGCCTAGGTAGTTCTTCCGAAAGGGCAGTAACAACACTTTTTCATTGGGGGGAGGGCTTAGGGAAAGTGTTCAATGGGTGTGGCAAGAAGAATATATATTAACGAAGCGCCACTCATCGTTTGGGGCGGAGCGTACAGAAAATTTTTAACAATCGCTACCCCTGTAGACAGGCAGTAATAGAATTCCCCAGAATTTCCTGAGAGGGAGAATACAAGCCGCCGTTATTTTGAGTTTTCGTTTGCAATAAAATTTCCACTCCAACAATAAAAATGTGCAAATTGTAAAGTGGTAAAAAATTAACAGATTAAATGTAGATCTGCCATTGAATGAAATGCAACCTTTAATCCTTGAAAATGAGCTTGTGTGAGAGGTGGTCTAATAAATTAACATTAAAATTCTTCTTCGAAAACTGTCGAAAATTGAAAGGTGCGTTTTACATGTGTCCGCCTTAATTGCTTCTAATCGTTGGATTGTAGTGTACGGAGGAATGCATGGCTAAACTGCCTCTCAGATTGCTCTATCCATACTAAAAATCCATATTTTCAATTCTTGATTTTGAGGTTTTTGTCTTTTACACAATTTGCCCAATATATTTTTTACCTTCAAATTTCATTTGGGGAAAAGCGGGCGAGGGAGGCGTTTGACTGGGGACCCTCTCCCTCTTCCCCCCTTCTGGTTACGCCTCTAGTGGTCCGCACGCTGTTGCTTCTGTTAACGCGATTGTTAAACTGTGTTGCAGAGAACTATGCAAATTGGCAAAAATACCAACATAATGCAAAACATTTGGCATAGCCGCGTACTTAATTCTTCAACAAATTTGGGTTCTATGGAGCTATTGCGTAATAAGCTCCACGGTTAAAAGAACTTATCTTGTTTTTACGAGCGAATGCGAAATAAAGGAGTCGTTTTATGGACTTGTCACAATGTGAGTTGTTGGTTTTGTTAGCCTTTAAGTGTTTGTAGAAGACGTTAGCCATAAAAAAGAGTTGAATAAGGCCACTAAAGAGGGATGTTCCTATCTTCAGTACACGTTGACGCATATTCCTTGAGACGGTCGGGATATTTAAATTGTAGGGAATGGTGGTTACCTTTCTTGTCTTGCACTTAGAAACTTCTGAGTAATCTGTGAGAGTAACAATTAATGCGGTCCTTTGAGCAATGCGTTGCGCGGATGAACCCTCTACAATTGACCAACTATTAACTGAAACAAGAGCGACACACTTTTTTTATTTTCTTTAAAAAATGAAGATCGTTCAAGAGGGTTAGGCACAGAAAACGGAGAAGATAATGAAATCTCTCGGATGGGAAAATCGAAAAAAAAAAAAACTAAGTTAAGTGCGTAGTTAACTTCTGATCAAGAAGTTTTTATTAAAACTTGCATCTCAATTGCAAATAAGCGCTTGCTTTGGCATTGGTTACATCACAACGACTTGTAAAACAGTTGTGGGTATTGAACACGGATTTCCTATACATGGACAGAGCATATACTGCACTGTAGATTGTCGCTACCGTATACGTGTGAGAAAAAGCGCACCAAGATAGCTGTCCAGGTTTTGTGTAAAAGTTTGGACTTGCTCAAGTCAATTATCAGATTTTGCCAAAAAGTTGAAATATTTTTGAAACATAGCAAGGTAGAGTCAAAATCACTGCACGTATTGCAGGGATATGATATTGTTTCCATTCAAGGTTAACTTTTGTTTAAAATATAACAGATTTCAAGTCAAATCCGACGATTTATAGCTTCACGGCGGCCATCTTGGTGCGCCTTTTTGTCCCAGTCGGTGGCGACTATCTGCGGATAGGACGTACACGTTACATGTTCTGTCCATGTATGTAAATCCGTGGTACTGAATTGTGCCGTCGGTTAGAAAAGACATTTCGAGATTTTGACGCTTTATTCATTTATTGTGTAGTCAGTTCAGCGGACGACAATTTTGTGCGCACCATTTTTCATATGTTCTTCATTCGGTATTGTCGTTTCTAGCCATCTGGAGGGTTTGTTAAGCCCCAAAATTTCTTGAGCGCTAAGCGCCAACTAATGGTGGCGCTCCTCTTAGAAAGTCCTGCTGACGCGAAACCATGCATACCCTTTTCCGCGACAACTGACCTCCCCGGCCCTTTTCGGGCAAATCCTGAAGTCGCCTCCACTGCTCCCATGCCATTATTGACGGTAATACTCTTAATGATTGCTACTTAAATAGTGTTGAAACCACCCACTTTTTGAACGTGGACAAAGCAGGTGTCATTACTAACTTGCTATGGGCGATGTTAGTAATGTTCGTCCTTTTCAACGTTTAGTCTTGTTTCAAGACTCTGGTTAATTTGCGTCACCACACATCGGCTTGGAAGCCGTATTATGCCTACTTTGCACTGCGCCCTCTACCCTGCTTATCTTTTGAACACTCCAAACCAAGATAATACGGCTTCCAAGCCGATGTGTGGTGCACGCAAATTAACCAGTCTTGAAACAAGACTACCGTCGTGGTCGCATAGAACAATAATCTACGTCAGTGAAGCTTATGCGTTCATTAATATCATGTACTTAGTTTGCTCGATGGAGTTTTACCGCCCAGTTCCGGAGTTTCCAACCAATTGGTTCATGGCGAGCCGGCCACGACATTTTTTCCAGTTGTGGCTCACTGGCTTATATTTCCCTACTCAATTGCTTATACTGAACACCAAACACAATGGCAGTACGTTCATTTTTTAAGAAAAATCTACGATATGACCCGGCCCAAAACTCGAACTCCCGATATAATGTAGGCCTATATGACGGCACAGTACAAAAATATTGCAAGCATATACCAAACTTTAAATGACACGATGACTTCTCATGGCGGCCGAAACGGAGGGGCGGAAGAGCTGACCAGTCGTTTCGGAGGCATACAGGTAAATTGATATCTTCCAGTAGTATAAATACGACCGATTTCAGACATTGCAAATCTTAAAAACACCGTTTTAAATGCATTTTACTTACATGGAACAGTTTTTGCTTCCTCGAAGCTTTCCATTGGAAATTTACATGAACGCACAATAACTGGTTTGAAGTTCAAGGACTTATTCATTGGTCAGTTTCTATAGTATCTTGACACGCGCCTTTCTATGCACGCGTTTTCATTCTTACCCGCTCACAACGAAAAATCAACTTAGTGCGTTCGCTTTCCAAGCACGCAGGAGTACGCGTCAATTACACAGAGAAATGTATTGTGCGCTTATATAGCTGGTTTTGAAAATGCACGCACGCTGTCATTTCCTCACAATGGAATTTCTGTTACGCATCCATAGTTATACGCGAAGAGCGGCGAATAGAACCGTGTGCATGTCAAATTAACACTTCCACCCTCCGTTTGTGGGGATAGGAGTTTTTAATCTGCGATTATAATATCTTTCGCGCAATAGTAGGCATGGTGCATTGAAGACACAGTGTAAATGGTCAGATGGCAATGAGGTTGGTCAAGTTTTGTTCTTCAATGGACGTTAAGCTTCTTTGGGAAGCAGTTTAAAGTTTGATTTCGCCTAAAGGTCCCTTGCCCGAGAGTCAGAAGGGCCTTAGAAAAAGCATCCTTGAGGCAAAACAGTGGAACACGTGGCCACACGAAGTAGAATTAACCCTGCACGTATAACAGAACAAGCTCGCATCCTACTGGTTGACAAACCAGCTCTCTACATTTGTCGGTGTTGGTTTGTTTTGCCCCCAGGCCAAAGGAGCGAGTACTTTTTGCTGTGTGACATCACGTGAATAAGGCCTACAAAAAAGCGCTTCCAAAGAAGAACCTTGAGGCTAGCGCGTATACAGATTATGCACGTGACGTCAGCGCGTTTCTAATAATTGCACCGTCGGAGACGTACGCGCACATTCTTCTACGCTCGCGTACGAAGTAACGTTGTGTGTGCAGTGTGCTGAATGCGACCCATCGAAGGAAATGTCCCACACAAAGCTTATCAGTGGTGCTACCACGTGTTCATCGTGTTTCCTCCGAACCAGTGTACTTATGGTCAAGAGTTCAATAAAAATGACAAGATATTTACCCTCTTGTATAAATAATATTTTTTATTATTCCCTTCAACAGGTCCTTAGTGCTGAGAAGAAAGAGAGTGGTGGACAAATGGATCGTATTCGCATCGGTTTCATACAGAATGTTTCTCATGAGCGGTTCTTTCAAGTCAAATGGCGTTCTTCTTGACGATTTGGTAAATAAACTGAACAGTAGCCACTCTCTTGTTGCATGGGCCTTTTCAATACAGTCTGGGATTGCCTTCATGGCAAGTGAGTATTAATGACGTCGTATTGTCTTCAATAACAGTGACAAGCTCAGAGCGTCTTCCAGGCACCCCGAAAGTTCAAAGGCAGTGATTCCACTAAGGTATAGAATTCATTAGCAGTGAATGTACTGGGGGAGGGGGAGGGGGTCAGGAAGCCATTTCGGCTCATCGTGGACCCTATGCCAGAGTAAACGTGGATGAACACCGGCGAACTTTGCCTTCTCTTTTCGACTAATGCTCAGAGGTAACGAGGCAGGCATGTACTAATCGCTCCCAATCCTGCTCCCGGGACCGCCGTTTAACGTCTCCATCCGACGGGTCACGTGAGCGTATCCCCAGACTTTGGCCGCTTTCCCAAAGGCTGAGTGGGGGTGGAGGAAACTTGCTCTGCACCACTGCTCAACAGCTGAACTGAGCAAGCGGACAACTTCCTGAAACGGACAACCAAATACCCAATTTTGTGATTCACCAATTTTTGAACTCCCTCAGGATCACTGTGAACAGCTATGCTGAACAAGCGAATTTTTAGATCCGGAAAATTTCCAAGTGGTTTCACCGGGATTTGATCCGTGGACCTTCAGCATGCAAGGCAGTACGCTCAAACCACCGCGCCAGTTCCACCCGTAGTTGTCAGGGACAACTCCTTGGTCACACTAGCCGTTAAATTGTCAATGCTTTTCTTCCGTTTGCCATCCCTCCTTTGTTTCGATTTGAAAGTAGCCTACGCGTTCCTCAACAACTCAGGCTCGCCCTGGTATCACCGAGTCAACGTATATCATCTTCCCGGAGTAGCAATATCCAACAGAGGAGGTAACAGCCAGTGTGTTTCCAAAGGGGAGAGGAGACAAACGTTCCCCCGAGGAAAGACTCGATCGACAGATGCTACGTCACGCCAGACAATGATAACGAATCAAATACGATGACATTTTTAGCATAAAAACAGTTTTTAATGTAGTAGTCATAACGTTCAACAAAATTGTTTTCTCAATGAAGTTTGCATGGAAAGCGGTTCTGCTTAAATTGTTGTTGTACCGAATTCGTTGCTTGTGTGGTAGTTCTCTTTATTAAAATAGATAAGCAATAGCATTATCTGTTACTACGTACCGGTGTATATGCAGTCCTTTGTTTCAAAAGTTTTTGAATTTTTATGCGATCTTCGCGAACTCCGCAGATACTTTGAAGTACTCTCTGTTATCAGGTTATAGGTTTTCTAATCCCCCGTCAACACTATGCGACTCGATGCGACTCAACTCATTGCGACGAGATTGTTCAGACGCATTTCAAAGTGTGGAATGCTTTGCCTCTAGTTGCAAACAGACGTGAACCTCAGTTTCATGTGACGGGAACATGTTCGGTCGCATGAAACTGAAACGTGCAACTGACAGCAATGACGGACTTCTGAAATGAAGCCCGCGAAGGTCAGTTAATCGAAATGGACAGAACACATTCTTTGCTCTTCAAAGTAACTAATGTAGAGTCCGTTTAAGTTACAATTTGGCGTGAATCGCTTCATGGACCTGCGACTTGATGCATAGTGTGGACACTTTGCTCTTAAAAACCAGTTAGTAGTCAGTCGCTCACCACGACAAGACTGTCTTGCTGCAGTACGTCGCGTCGCATAGTGTGGACGTGGCTTAACCAGACATCTTTCTGCTCTTGGTTTTAATGATGAACTTCATCACTACTTGGACTTTTTAGTTTGTCCTGGTCTGAATTTGATAAAGAATTCGTTCTTTCAGAGCGCCCCGATGATTGCATCGAGGCCAGCAATCTTCATTCTCCTCTTTAATTGTTTGCAGTTCACCGTTGCTTTTCAGCCGAGAATTAACTAGGTTTTTAATTAATTTAACTGATTTAGCCCGACTGCATGGTCAATTTTAGAGCATCCGACTTGCAACCTGGAGGTCTGAAGTTCGCCTCCTCCTACATAGGGGCGGCACCAGGTTAATTTGATTGGGCAAAGCATGAGTTGAATGCTCATTTGTTTTCTTTTTTTCTTCTTTTCCTTCTCTTTTGACATTTTGTTGCAAATAAAGGGGGGGGGGGACCGCCCTGCCACCCCTGACGCCGTATCTGTTCCTACCTGACCGGGTCAGAACGAAGACCTACATTCTGCTTGGTGTGTAACATGTGCAATGTAGTACGGAAAACAAATCAGTGACCCACAATTGGAAAAAATACCGTAGCAGACAGGGTCCGACTTAGACACTAAGCTGTGTTTAACCAATTAAAATGGGGGACCGGTATCCTCAAACGAGAGTGCCTAATCCAATACCGTGAGTTTATCACGGAATAACTCACGGTCACATTAGGACAGTAATGGTCCAATGGAGGTTAAGGATCTTACAATATATGCATGAATTATTTGTATTCTTACTGTAGAAAAAAGATTTGTACTCGTATTTACAGATATCGAAGATATCTATTGAGACTTTCAAACTGGGCAAAATGTTGTACTCATGTGTACTCAGTGAAAGGGGTGTACTCGATAAGTATCCACAACCAAAGGCATTCAACTTGTACTCGGACAATGTATTCGCATTACAAGGAGAAAAGAAACGTTGCCGACAGTCTCTTATTTTTTATCATTTTTCATTATCTTTACAGCACCGATAACCCGTATGCTGCTCAAAGTGTTCACTTATAGGCAGATAGCGATAACTGGAGGGCTGATGGTGGGTATCGGGTACGTCTACTGTGGGTTGTTTGCTGCCTCTGTGGTGCACCTGTTTGTGGGCTATATATTCTCAGGTAAGAGTGAACTAAACCAATATATGGTTTTGTAACTTAATAATAAACATATAACAAAACATGTTTCCGTGATTCTTATTTGGCGGTGATGATGGATGTTACCATAAGGATCATGGAGGAGGGGGGGGGGGGGATCCTTCTTTGAAAGTGCGTGTGTGTGTGTGGGGGGGGGGACATAAAGTCGGTGTCACTATCTAAGCGGAGAGCCACCATCAGTTGGCGCAGAGCGTACGAAGAAAATTTCGGTCAAAAATACGCACGAGATCACCGGAAACGACCTTTTCCTTGTAATCTAACGTGATATCGTAGCAGCTGTCAGAAGCGTATTTCATAAAAAGGTTGAAAGGCCTATTTTAAGAGTTTAAGAGTCTAGAGCTCATAATTAGGAGAAATTTGGAATTTAATGATAGAAAATTCATGAAAATAGCAATCATATGTATAGTGGCCGATATCGCATAATGATCTGGTGATTTTGTCATTTCCAGAGTTCGGAAAATTTTACCAAACTGATTTATGACAGGACACGACTGTAAGCAGCAACCGAAAAATTTTGCATATTTGAAACCAAATGATTACAAAAATGGAGCTATTATTGAAGATAATTCCATGAAATTTCATGAAAGAAGAGTTGGGAAAACCACACTGTAGTTGACTGATCTCACAAATGGCAACTTTCCGAATTTTCCCTTAGTAGAGCCAGGAGGCAATCGCCCCCTGCCATCCTGTACCTACGCCACTGTCGTTGAGTTTCATAAATTTCTATATATTGTTTATCTTCCATTTCCATAGTAATTTTTAGTTATTTCAAGACTTGGCGATGCATTTCACAGCATTCCAAGTTTCGTGTCGACACTCCTCGGGCTCTTTATAGTTGTATAATGAATCAATTTATATTAATAAAGGCCCAAGTAGGAAGTAATTGTTTATAGTCATTTTCTGAATTAAAGCATCCTCCATGTTGGCCTAAATATTTAGTAATTGTTTATGGTCATCAGTCATTTTCTGAATTAAATAATTCTAATATTTTTTTAAATGAGACTGAGAGAAAGTCGATAAAACTGAACCGAAATGAATAAAAATAACAACCATAATTTTCAAAGTAAAAATCACTGTAAGAACGGTGTGGAGTTTAAACTACGGCATAATAAAACTCATCTGGAGGAGCAGAAATCCAAGTTGTAACAGAATTAAATCTGTCAAAAAAAAAAAAAAAAAAAAAACCCTGCATGTAATAGTCACCTTACCAGAATATGTATGTAAGAAATAGATACCAGATTTATCTTCTTTTTCAAGCAGATAAATAAACTTATGGATGACCACTTTCGAAGGTGATATGCGGTTGAGGATAATGGTGCATATTTGTAATATGTGCCTGTTTTATTTACTCCATGGGTGGGTGTACAGAACTGTCAAGCCACATTCGTATGTCCCCTCCATTTTTTAGAGAAACAGATTTATGTTTCATTTTAAAGCGTGGATTTTTGTAACCTTTTACTTTACCGTTCTTTTAAAGAAGTTTTCATAACAGAATACTTACCGTAACTTTTTACATAGTTTCCAAATCTGAAGTTTTGTTTTCATGGAAGGGGTGGGGGTGGGAGGATATATCCCTTGCAGAGGCACAGAAGGCAACTTCTAATAGAAAACGAAGAGGAAGTAAAAGCAAACAAAACTTGAGAAAAACTTTAAAATGAGTAAGTTACAAACAGCAAATTTTCTCATAAGAGTAAAATTCTTTATGCTTGTTGAAACCTAAAGGATGGTACGAGCAGCTGCTTGCATGGTTCAAATTTCCATTCTCTTCGGCAGCGCAAAGGTACTTTATCCCCAAATTAAATACACACGGTATCGGTCTTAAGATCTGGGCAGTGTTTACGGATGATTCTCTAACAATTAATATATGTTTGAACATAGACCTAATACTTTTGACAAAGCATTAGCTCAATGGTTTATCTTGCCTGTTCAGCATACGCTGTGTTTACTTCAAATCCACTCTTGCATGAGGGTCTCGAGTTTGTCTGAAACATAAGAACATAGCCTATTTCAAAACAATTCCAAGAGTTCATTACATGTTTCTGAACCTAGAAATGTCTTATTTGTCATTTCGGTGTCAGCTTATAAGTATATTAGAGACCAAATCTGTCGTTTTGGATTCAATTTTGCAACAGGAACACTTTCACCGATTAATAGGTTTTTCCGGTAGAATAACGCCCGCAAAAACTTTTGTTCACAAAAATAATATTCTTTTCAATCAACATTTATGAAACTCGTGTCAAACGGTTGAACCAAATGTAAGTGTGGAGAGAAGCGCGCGAAGCGCGCGAAATTCTTTGTTATTTAACAACAAAATGCTCCAAAAATTAAACTACATGTCACATCAAATTGCTAAATATATTGACTATCCTATAGGTCATAACAAAAACGAAAATCGGCTTCACATATTTTTCTTCAGGTCTCAAATATATTTGGAGGGGGCACATTTGGTATGATGTCCCCCTCACAAATTATTGGTGACATGTTCCGCGTCCATGTCATCCGTGCCCCCGTGATTGCCACCAGTGCTCCTGGACTTCACTAGCTGAAAATTTCAATTAAATAAATGCATGCATCGTACTTTGCATGTCAATGTTGACTTTGTTTTTTATCGTCATCGTTTTATCATTCACAGACACAAACACACACACACATCGATCATAATTCATGCAGAATATACTCTTTTGTTTATTTTTAAAACACAATGTTTTTCTTATAGACCTATTTGTGAGTGAATAAGAGGAGATCTGCAAGATGTAGCAGATTTTCTTTTTACATATAATTTAAGGTGACTGTTTTCTCCCTTTACACGGGAAGGACTGTCCTCCAACTTGATTTGAAACTGACAGATAACTTCACCAATTTTTTCCAACCCCATGTCATTTTCTGTAGCTTAGGACTTAAGTTCCCCCAAACTTCCGGGTTTGGGAGTCTATGAGCTCCTATGCTGTACCTGTCTCGACCGACTGCATGGTCCAATGGGTAGAGCATCAGACTTTCAGTCGGTTTACTCGAATGCAGTTTGGTGAAAACAATCCACCATGACTGATGACGTTTTGACGTAATCTATCCCACGTATCATATGCAAACACAGAGGTGACTGACGTCACCTTTGTCACACCAAAGACTCTAAAAATGGAACCTACAACCGTTGTTCGTGATGCTCAGCATAAGCAGTGGAGTAGGGAAAACAAGCCAGTGACCTGTGAGCCACAACTGGATGAAGGGCCGTGGCCGGCTCAACTTGAACCACTAGGTTGGAAACTGAGCCGTAAAACTCTATCTATCTAACTTTACCTTTGTCTATAATTTAACCAGAATGCAAGGCATTCATACTCGCGAATGGAGGCGGTCTAACGGTTCTAGTGATATTGACAGAGTTGCTAAATTTTAGCAACTCTCTGATACGAACAGGTAGTAGACGGTGAATTTGTTATGATGAGGAGGTTTGCGCATTTCAGAAAAGGATATCAGTGTTGAAAATAAATACAGGTGAAACATTAGTTATGTGAGGTGAGGGAAACAGAAATGTTTATGCTACAAGCTCGACGTTTAGAAAAGTACATAATAGTGATTCGTATATATGATGTTAAAATTGACTAAACAAAACAGGTGGTGGATGCTATTTTCTACTAGATCTAGAAAATAGACGTGTTTAGATTGCAGAAGAATTGTATTATTAATAATTTCCCTACCGTAGCCAAAACTGTCAGATTTCACACATATTATTGGAAGTTCAAAATATCAAAATTTCCTCTCAAATGACAATTTCATTTTTTTAAAACTTCCTTCAGTGTTCTCAGTATTGTTCGAGGGCAGTGCTTATTACGGTTCGGCAGTTCAACCGGATCACCTGTATGTATATGCATCGCATGATCACCAACATAGTAAGCATATACTTTCAGATCAGAAGAGATGTAACTTAGCTATCATCTCGAGTGGCTAATGAATAGAGAGAGATAACTACGCAGTCTTTTATTTTGCTACTCCCTCGTCAGAGATCTCTCTTCCCATTCCTACTATAATTGTCAACAATATAAACAGTACCGGTATAAAATTTCTTTCCTTCCTCTTCTTTCTTTGGTTGGATAAGTGCGCAGCTAGAAAGTCTTTTCCCTTACAGTACGGTTGCTCAAAGGAACCACTTTAAATTTGTCTTACAAGATTGCTAAATCTAATTATGCCATGCCGCCAAGCACAGCCACCAATGAAAAGAATCTAATGTGAGAATATTTACAAAATGTAAAACAATAAAAAAAACTTGGGTTGAGGTAAACTAAGTTATTTGGATGCGGCTAAGCAAATAAAGCCTTGCGCATGGCCCATATTTGACTTTCCACTGAAACACATCAAACTCTCGAAATGGCCTTTTTAAGCCGCGGTAGCACTTGATATCAACTGTATCACATGTCGTTCGGCTGATCATGTGGTCACCGGCAAAGCAAGCGCATATTGGTAAGGGCGATTCAAGTTTCAGTTGAAACGTCTAGGTCAGAAGAAAACTACGCAGTTACTATTGCGCAATTTTCGCATCCGGGAGACTACGTTATCTTATCCGTTCTCTATTCCTAACCCTCTGTGACGGACTTCAATTTTGAACAAAATAAAATATAACTTAAGTTTGTCGCTCTTGTTACAGTTATAAGTTCCTTGGTCATGAAAAGAAATCACCCGTTCAATGTTTTTGTTACAACAACGCCGAAACTTTCACGTCAACAGATTGCTCGGATGTTTCAAACTGTAAGAAAAGAAGGGTAGCGACCATGTCATAAAGAACGGCAGTTGACAAAAACTATAGAAAGGGCTTCTGAGAACCTCATATAGTCGCTTCCTGGTCGTTCCAAGAACCATATAATTGAAATATCCCTGAACTAATATGCCTCATCGTGTGATGAAACCACAGACATCCTTAAATAAATGATCTGTTTTCATGGTCAACGCCTTTTAATTTACAAACACTACAAAGTAACAAAACCAACAAGACACAGAATAAAAACACTGAAACAAGCCCATAAAGCGGCTACTATACTTCGCATTCGCTCGTAAAAAGGAAATGCATTCACTCCAACTTGAAGTAGTGTAGTAGTCTGTCCTGTTTCATGATTGGCTGTTGAGAGTCATGTGACAATATATATTTGTCCTCCTCGATTGTGAAATTTATAAGAGTAACTGCTTGATTTACCTTGAATATGCAGTACTGAAGTCTTAAAATATTATGAAAGATACACGAAAGATATTGTCTCCAAGACACAACATGTACCGATTAAGCGAGTTTGATAATTCGTATTGGTGGTTTCGATCCTTCAAAATGTAGGCCTACTGAATAAGCGAGTTTGATAATTCATCTTTGGTGGTTTAGATCCTCCATATCGTTGGAATAAACAAATCAATCCCTTACCTATAACACGTTTTACAAAATTTGAGTTTAGATGAAAATATCATGAAATCATTCTTTCTTAATCCATCCATAACATAAGGAGGGATTTCAAGTGTTGTTTTGTGCAGTGGACCGTGTCCACACTGTCTTTTTGGTATAAAAAAACATTTTTATCTGCCATATGGATCAACTGAGACCCATATTTTCGTTCGCGTTGGCTAGAAACTTAGAGTTGTATGCACGTGGTGACGGAAAAAGTAGTCAAACATTCCAACATTATCAAATTTCCAGGACAAACAGGACGTTCAGTTACAAAGGGAAAAAAAGGAAATCTGAGGCAATGACTCCATGACATTTTGTTATCTTGTTGAGAAGTGGAGATATTTTTCGACCAAATATGATCTTTAAAATGATATATCTTGAGTTAAAAAAGAATATTGCCCCAGGATTTAGAGGAAATGGTCTGGTATATAGTTTTTCATACGAGGCCTTAGTTGAAGCCACCAGAATATGTCGCAACCCATCAAAATTGTACATATAGGTCTTATATGCTTTAAAACGATACGATATAAAACGTAAGCTTTCTAACGGATGGAAGCACGTATCACGGTAACTTCCCATCAACAAATGCAGAAAATGAGTTCTTTTGCCGCCAATTTGACATAGTGTGACGTTAACGTATCAGATCTAATGACTTCTAAGAGAATAGATGAATCCGATTAGAGCTTGCGTCTAGTGACTGTAGGCAGCCATTAGTGGGGTCCATCAATCTTTAATAGTCTTCATTTATTGTCACATGAACCTAATACCCTCATACTGAGTGAAATTGAAGGCATTAAGATACAATTTAGTGTACAACCATCCATGATACAGGTAAGCAAGGAAATTGACAGATTAAAAGGTGATAGACCCCAGTCATGACCGACTGAAATTAGACCATCACTTGCTGTTCGGGTTCGTCTATAGGCTTTCAGAAAACGGAATTTTCACTTCCATTTTGAAATCAGTCTCCTTCTCTCTCATTTATTTTCAGGAATGGGGCATACACTAACAATTCTGCCATTATATCTTGCACTTCAAGAACAGTTTTTGGGAGACTTTCCGACGGCGTCCTCTGCCACTTCTCTATTTCAGTTCGTCGGAATGTCTACAATTCCTATCTTAGTGAAGACTTTAAAGGATATGTATGACGTTAGTCAAACGCTGCTACTACTTGGCGCTATTATGTGGAATTTAGTTGCATGTGGAGTCGCCATTAGAATTCCCCGTCAGGAGAAGACGAATACTCCGACTGCTAATGAGAACCAAAGTGAGGAAGTGCCACCCCTAAAAGAAAACAAAGAAACAAAACCAAACAGTGTCAGGGAGGAGAAGGAATACGAAAAAGAACAGATGAGTTTAACCCTTTCGAATCCACTTGAGGAAGTGTCACCGCCAAAAGAGAACAAAGAAACAAAAACAAACAGTGTCAGGGAGGAGCAGGAAAACGAGAGAGAAAAAATTAGTTTAAATAATGACATTAAGCAACAAAGAACTTTTGTCATTCGGCCAAAATGGTTTCGTTGCTTTTCTTCTTTAACTGCTCACACGAATTTTGCTTTTGTTCTAATCTTTCTAATTGTTTCAGCTTTTTGTTTGTCCTCCTGGTTTATTTTTCTCGTTTCTCATGGAAAAGCGCAAGGTCTGACGTCAGACTTGGCAGTGCTCTTAACGACTGCTGGTGGAGTCGGAGGTCTAATTGGTAAAATTACTGGTACAGTGCTGTTTCATTTTCGAAAAATGACTCCTTATGTATGCTGTTTCCCGTTCCTTATAACAGGGTTAGCGTTTCTCATTAGTGCTTACGTAAGGGACGGATACGTAATGTTTGGTTTCACCTTCTTGGCAGGTTTCACACAAGGATTATCTACGTGTGGAATAAATGGCAGCGTTCCTTTGATCGTCTGTAAATACCATTTGCCGCAGGCGTTTGCTTTGCTTTCATTTGTGAGAGGATTAACAATTCAGTGCTCTGGATTATTTGCAGGTGGGTGAATTTAAAGGGTTATGTTATGTTCGTTTTCCTTTTTAAAAACCAATATTAAAAGACAGAGAACAACTCAAAATAAGGTAGTACAGAAGAAATAGGGTTCTGTTCTTTCACGAGGTGGCGTAGCCACGGAGGGGGGGGGGCGAGATTGGAGTCAGAACCCCCCCATAACCCAACCTTGCAATGCAAAACACACCTAAAATAGCGATTTCTTCTCTCTAGACTTTTCCCTCATGTCGTGCTCCAACCCCCCGCACACACCAACCCCCACCAACCCCAACCCCCCAACCCCCATGACACAATCCTGGCTAAGCGCCTGCTTTCAGGTACACCTTCAGTTATTTTTAGCCACAAAATAACTTATTTGTTCACCCAAACCTTTAAAAATTCAGTCGATTCATGATCCATATCTCTATTAAATAATAATGTGTTGATGAGATAAAGTTATTGTTAGTGTTTATTGGTGAGAAGGAATCACGTTTAATACTGATTAAAGCAATTTTCTTTGCGTATCATGTTGGTGCAATTAAAACGATATATTTCGCTTTAAAATCGTTTTGCAGTTGTAGGAATGATTTATTGTGCATAAGTTGTATGTTCTGCTGCAATAAGTATGAACGAAAATATTTAATATTGCTACAGAGAGAAAATTAAAGTGTGCTAACATTTGGGGACTTTCTTTCCAAGACCCTTGTGGAGGTTACAATAGCTTATACGCAACCGACAGACGATAAAAGAGAAACACAATATATATGGTTTGAAATAACAAAAGTTACATGATTATACAAAGTTAACGATAGCCTACTCTTTTTCATAATTTCTCCAATTTCATTTCAGGACTGATATACGATGCGTTTGGATCAACTCGCTATGTCTTCTGTTTCAACGCCATTTTGTGTTTTTTAGTTTCACCCTTAATGTTTCTGTGGGTGCGTAACGAACAAATAGTCAAGCAATGTCGTCCAGATTTAACCTTGAACCGACCAATATCAGAAGACAAAAACAATAAAGTGTGATTTGAGAGCAACATACTCGGGTTCTTAATACCACTTTGTCGTATCACAAGTGTCTGATTGCCCTGTGGTTTACATGTTATGAAGAATAGATCTTTTGCGTCATTAGAGCAAACAATGCGGTGTCCTCATTCGTCACATTATACGTGTCATATTGCTCTGTCTCGGACAGGTTATATGTGGAATAAACCCTATACGTCACTCGACGTCATATGTTCGCATTTGGCACACTGTCAGAGAAATCCTATAGCGGTTTTCTCATGACGTCAGCGCGTCTCAATCGCCGTGAGTGCCTATGACCAGAGGGTGTGTTACCGATACGCGACCGTCAAAAAAAAAAAAAAAAAAAAGAGAGAGAAAGAAAGAAAGAAGAAAATTAAAAAAGACGCACGGCGCAGTAACTGTATAGCTTTACAGCATTAGATTTCCCTGCACACTGCATGTAGCACGACTTTACATGGGCTTGTAGTAGACGCGTGATGATTAATCCCTCCCATAAATCGAACATATGTGCACATATATTCGAATAAATAGTATCATACATTTGAATTACGGGTACCAGTAATTCATGAATTAAGTCCGCTGCGACCAACCAAAACGCGCTTATATTCATCGAGTAGAAAAGTCAGGTCGGCATTTGTTGGTTTAATTATTTTGATGAACTGTATCTTAAGCCGCGATCACACTTTGCGACGCGACTTACTGCAACAAGACTGTCTTGTCGTGGTGAGCTCCTGACGACTAACTAGTTTTAAGAGCAAAGTGTCCACATTCTGCAACAAGTCGCACGTCCATGAAGCAATTCACCCAAAATTCTAACGTTTAACATACTCTTTAACTGTTACGTTGAAGAGACAAGAATGCGTTCTGTCCATTTCGAGTAAGTGGTCTTTGCTGACTTCATTCCAAAAGTCCGTCATTGCTGTCAGTTGCACGTTTCAGTTTTAAGGTAGGATTCCATAAGTACGGATGCGGATACGGAATGCGGTTGCGGCGTCCAGATGCGGTGTGCGGATGCAGACGGTTTTGATTCCATCAATGCGAATACGGATCCGATGCAGATCCGGACGTAAAGCGTGGATGATTTTATAAACGAGAAATAAAAGTAATAATGAGAGAGGACAATTTCCGGGTGAAATGGTATTAAACAGGGTTCAACGTTCCAATTAAAGGGCCAAACGTTGCATTTAGTGAAGCTTGAGAACACTGAGGTAACAATAATCTGTGATAGGGCCTATAAGGATAGACATCACGTAGTTCTAGCACGCCGCAGATAATTGGACCTTCAGCCACCAAATATTAAATGCAATAGGTGGAAATATTGTCTTGGAGGCTGCTGGACTGGTGCTAGGATCAGACCCTAATAAAACCACTTGGAAATTTTCTGGTTACCAAGCTAACTTATTTAAGCAATGTTGTTTGCCAGTTTGCAGAGATAGCAAAAGGTTCTAATTGGTAAAAAGGAGTTGTCTGGTTTTTCCTTCAATTGTTCAAAGATATTGTACAACCTTTGACCTCAGTTTGTATTGAAATTTGAAGCAACACAGCTGAGGGGTATACCTTGTACTTAGCCAAGGAATGCAGTAACCCTTAAATTTCGGGCGATATCTCGAACTCCATTTTTATATAACCTTCAAAGTGCGTTGCTGTGTAGAAAGTTCAGTGTCGGTACCCGCGGCTGGTCCCTCAAAAGCCTTTCCCAGAGACAAATTCAAACTTTCCTTCTTCATCAGATGAAAACTGCATCTCAATTGCATATTGCAAAATTATTTTCAAAGTACTGCAAATTTGGAGGGAATTAATCCATTATGGGAAATATGCGATGTCATCATGGCACATTAACTTCACATTGCATTCAATTTATTTATGCTTTTGATGACTATACAGAGATAATTAAGTAACTTTGTTAGCTTTTCCCAACATATGCTAGAGCTACAGTAAAAGGTATCTAACATTCCAAGAGTATCAAATTTCAAGGAGAAACAGGACATTTAATTATAAAGAAAAACAAAGGGAATCTGACACAATATACCCACATTAAAATAACTCCCTGTTGCTATGTTGAAAGGTGAAGGTATTTTTTTAACAAATAACCAGTAAAGTGAAACATTTTGAGTAAGGAAAATGGTATTGCGACAGGGTTTGGAGGACATGGTGTTGGGTTTTGTCTTTTTGCAAGACTTAAATGAAAAACACTGAAATATGCTTTTAAGTCACACTTCAAACAAATTGAAACACTTGGTCATGATACTTGTTATGAATTTGATCAAAGTTGTGAATATTTTAACTCTCCCAACAGTTTCCAGCTTTTTTACTAAAGGGCTAGCGCAGTCATCCCAAATTTATTGTGAACTATTAACAGACCATTCTCACTATAAATTCTTGTTTTTCTTTATCTAAGTAAACCCTTACCATTCATTTTATTTTAGAACTTCAGTATTGCAAATCCAATGCAAACAACGAGTCTCTCCTCATAAATATCCAAATTCAAAGAAAAAATATATTGCCACATGATTCTTAAGATTCATGAAATAGGTAACACTACTAGACTAACTTAAGATAACTTCACTTGACCTTTATGCTGTCAGTAGTCATAGTGAAATAGTCATGTGATAATTTACAAGTTTAAAGGAATGACTAGGGGAATGACAACTGCTAAGGTAGAGACATAGAGACATATGATAACATTGACAGAGAATTTTATTGACTTAAGGCCTAGGTGTTGACCTGTGCTACACTAAATTGACGTTACTTAGGCATAGGCTACTCATTCTTATCTGCAAATGAATCCAGCTCTTAGCCCTTGACCAAAATCGTTGTAGCTAGTTTATTCATCCGACTCCCTTAGTCCTAGTTCAACAGCACAGGATAGCCTGGTCTGGCGTTTGTGCTGCCTTTGAAAAAAAAAGAAGAAGATCTGATGGGACCTTCAGTTGACACTGGGCTGGGGCTAGCAGACGTTTTAGACTTGATGAAAAGCCCTTTCCCTCATTTTTAGTCAACGGCATTTGTGGTAGTGACTGACACCAATTTAGAGTCAGCCAAGTGAAAACATTGTGTTACATGCAATGCTGGCTATGTTTTTTAGGCCTAACGTTAAGTAGGGTAGACAGTATAAAAAAGTAATGACTGACTCAAAATCAAAGACAATCAACTCAGTTACCGACCATTGCTAGTCTTGGAAGTTGGCAAACTGAACGTGGCCAGCTTACTTCAACTTTGTTTACTCCGCACTAACGTTAGACGTAGGCTAGGCCTAGTAAGTTCTAACGCTACTCTTTAAGCGAAGTAAAAAGCCCTGTTCATGGACTAGGACTAACGTAGTATTCCGACTCACAGTGAAGGTTACAGCCTATACTGTGCACAGGTACAACGTTAGGCCTAACGTTACGAAAAGTGAACGCTTTTCCTATAGGCTTAACATACTCTGCTTAGTTCCTCGCTGTGTCCATCACATTTACAGCACTCTGCAACATTTTGGTATAACTTTTCTATATTTGTATGGCCCAAAAAGCTCGCATCATAGAAGAAGAATGATCCATAACCAAGCTTACATATTAAATTTATTCTCGATCCAGTCAAATACGTGTTTTCGTCGCTGGATTGTGAGAGCACTGCATGGCTGAGGCGGTCGCAAGTTTACGATTGTCTTTATCATGACGTCATTTCAACTGTTTACCGCATCCGATTTGCCGTACCAATCGCTACATGGTGCGGTCGAGTTTACCGCAAGCGTTTCCGGATCCGACAACGTATCCGCATCCGTACTGATGGAATCAAGCTCGTCGAAACCATTTGTGAGCGATTTTTGCCGCATCCGTATCCGCATACGCATCCGTACATATGGAATCCTACCTTTATGCGACCGAACATGTTCGGTCGCATGAAACCAGTGGGTTGCGCGTCTGCTTGCAACTAGTTGCAAAGCATTCCACCCTTTCCAACGCGTCTGCACAATCTCGTTACAGTGAGTTGCGTCGCATCGAGTCTCATAGTGTGGACGGGACTGTTAGTCAACCGTGCATTTTAATCAATGGACGTTAATTCGACAATTGATGGTAAGCCGACACACTATGGACCTAAAATATGGTGGATTTGCTTTCTCTCTGGTTCCAGATGCAACAATTGTCTTGGGCTGGAAGGATGTCATGTTATACAATGCAACTGAACTGAAGACAAACATAACACCAAAAGCGAAAAAGATTCGGTAATTGCGGGGCAAAAATTTTCCGAGAGACGAAATGTGTAAAATTGTTTTAAGTCACTGGTAAACTTCAAACGCTTTAGGGGGACAAACATGTTTCTAAGTGGGGCTTCGAAATGACATGATGGTGTAGGCCCAATCTAATTTGATGACGGTGCTATTGTACTTGCATTATTGTCCGTTTTAGAGGTCCTTACATGTTACCAAGAAAAAAACTTTTGAATTTTGTCCGTTTCGGTCATTTTTTGACAGTAAAATATTCTTGGTCATTATGTGCCGATGTTGAGACGGTCACATAAGGACCTGAGCAGTTCTATGTCAGTGACAGTATTTTTGTACCTACATAATGACTTAGAACTACATAATTTTGTACTGCTTTATTGTCCATTTTAACGTTCCATGGTCCCTCCGTTTTCTTATTTAAATGCCAAGCACTCATTTCAGTCAGGGCTAGTGATATGATGGATTATTCTTGACCTAGCAAAGGTAGAGAAGAAATGAAACACATTGGCTAGTGTAGGTTTGCCTCATTCCTTTGCCTAGGTTAAAAGTTCATTTCTTTCTCTTGCTGACATGAGACCCTTCCAGGGTACATGTTTTACAATAACAATGGAGTCGAAACGTGGAAAGTTACATAAGCATAAGTAAATACTACTAGTACTGCGTAACTGAAAGGCGAACGCTCATTGGGTGGAAGTTCGCTCAGTGATAGCTAACGATCAGTATGTTATAAACAAAGATATTAAAAACATAGATACCAAACTTAAAATGGCGCGGTGACTCCTCGTGGAGGCCGATTTGGAGGCGCGGAAGTACTGATCAATGATAAGTCGTTTTGGAAGCCAACAGGTAAATTGATATCTTCGAGTGGAATAAATACTTGTGATTTCAAAACATCTCAAATCTTACGGACGCGATTCTTCAATACATTTCATTTATATGGAACAGTTTCTTGCATTTCGAGGTTTTGCACTTAAGAACACTTGAACATGAACGCACAACGACTGGTTTGAAGTTTATGGATTGCTGATCGGTCAGTTTCTATGGTATCTTTATAAGCGCACATCTAGGCACGCGTTTACATTTTTACGCGCTTAAAACACAGAATCAACTACTGCGTTCTTTTTCTAAGCACCGAAAGAACGCGTCAATTACTCCGACCGGACTGCACTCGGAGAAATGCATTGTGCGCGTACGGAACTTGCTTTGAAAATGCACGTACGCTGACATTTCGTCACAATGGAATTTTCTGTTACGCATACGTTGTTGTGCACGCAGATAACCGAATAGAACTGTGCGCATGTCAGATAAACACTTCCGCCCCTTCGTTTGGACCTCCGTGAGCAGTCAGCGCGTCTAACAGTGTAGGGATATAGGAGTTTGGTATCTACGTTTATAATATCTTTGGTTATAAACACCGATTCGGCCTCCATGAGGAGTCACCGCGCCATTTTAAGTTTGATATCTATGTTTGTAATATCTTTGGTAATAAATATGAAGAGCGCCACTATATCTACTTTCTCTTCCTATGTTATCTTGTTAAAAAATGTTTGTCATTGTACCTTATGTTTATGGTAAGAAATTCTAGTCAATTGTTACATGTAATAAACGAAGCTTAAAGTACCACCCATACTATCGTAAGTGGTAGAATGTATCACTAATCAATGGTAGCAAAGGCCTACGGTAGCTACATGGGTTTGAACAAAATACCCCCTGGAACAGAGGGAAGGCAGGGACAAAATTAGATGCTCCTGGAAAAAAGTAAGGAAATTCCAAGTCGATGAAATAAGGTTGCTTTTCCACGTTTTCTAAAACGCCTTCTCCTTATTTTAAAATTGTAAAATATTTCTCATATATAGTCGTATTCTCATGCAACATATTGCCTAGATTCGTCCGCAGCATGAACCGTTCCCGATTCGAGTTCAACAGAAATGCCACCACTTTGATAGCGTGGATGTATTCTTGTATACAACAGGTGTGTGTAATCAGTATGATGTAGAGGCACTTTACAACTACAACACAGGCTATAAAGCCGGGGTAACACCATGGGCGTCCGCAGAAATTTTTACAAGGGGGGGGGGGCAAGGTCATTCATGGATGATTGAATTGTGTACACTATCTAAGCGGAGCGCCACCATCGGTTGGCGCGGAGCGTGCAAGAAAATTTTGGGCCTTACAAACCCTCCGGATGGCCGGAAACGACACTTGGCGAGTGTTCTAAGCTGCATGTACCCAGCCCTGAAACAGGAATTTCATGTCTGTAATTTTTAGATTTTTAGAATTTTCAATGTAAAAATTGTTGAAGGGAAATCTGCCTCTCGGTCACGGCTTCGCACGCCTATGCACGATAAAACTTACAACTGTCAAACAGCCTATATAGGCCTATATCCGTTACCCAATTATGAATCATACCCCCCCCCCCCCCCCCACCTCCCATATTCACCTTACATCCGCGCGTCGCCACTTGAGATCAGCACGGGAGCAAACCAAGACCAACGCTTTCATCAATAGTCGGATGCCATATGCACACCACATACCTGACAACTAGTACAATTTTGGCATAGTTTTTACAATTACAAATTTCCAATATATATCACGAATGATGGTCGAATGATGATTTCACTATTCAGCATACCATCTTCTCTTTTGCTATTCCTGGTCAAATGTCAGCATATTTTAGTAGAAACTGATGATGTGTTGATGATTTTGATGATTTATTTATTTTTTTTTTAGCTTAATTTTTAATTAATTTTTTCACAAGTTTGATTTTTCAGGGGGCCCTTGCCCCCCCCCCCCTTGCGGACGCCCATGGGTAACACGAAAGAATTCCGATCCGATTTCTGTTAGTTTTGATTGAAATCTTCCTGTTTCTGGTCGGAAAGAGCCAAAATTTTACCAACCAATGTAAATATATAATTTGCATCAGAGGTCTTTGGAAATGAAATTGTAACTTATATTTTCATGGCATCACCCCGGAAAAAAAGCTTTTATCGGACACGCTTTGTCCAATAAAAGCTGTTCGTCAATGTGACGTCAAAAATTATTATAAATTATTTTCCGTAATCCTGCGATACAAACGTAGGCCTAGAGAGAGAGAGAGAGCTTGAGGGTAACAGAGGCTCGTCCCATGTGTTCCTGACACTAACATGGAACGCAGTGTTCCTTTGATTTTTATTTTTCAGCCAGTGGTGTTTACCTTGAAGTTTATAGGGAAGGATGCCCTACACCGTGGCTCTGCATCAGTCACTACGAAGTTAGCACTTCTAGCATTCTGCGTCACTTTATGCCCCTCAGTGGAGGGCGCATGCAGGAATTCAAGATGTGTGTGTGTGGGGGGGGGGGGGGGTGAATTCCCCAAACTTACATGGGCAGAGGCTTAACAGAACACAGAAAAATTTACTCATTAATGGCCTAGCTGACGCAAAACCATGTCTCATAATACTGCCAATATAAAGGTACTAGATGATTTGGGGTAGGGCGATTTCAGGAGTTGTTGTTTGTTTTGTAGGTGTACCGATTGAAAGTAAAGTATCGAAAAAGTTCTGACAGAGCGTTGGCAACATTTGCCTTTTCTCTACAGGAGGGGGGGGGGAGGTTCTAAGGGCACCCATGAAATTTTTTTTTGCTGTTTTAGGAGAGATGAGAAACGAAATGGTGCTAAATTTGGTAACATTTGAAAGCACAAGTTATAAACTCGCAAAACGGCAAACGGTAGGCCTGTAGCTGGGTCAAACTCGGTCAGACTATTAATTTGCAGTAATTTCTTCTAAGTAGCTGATTTTCTCGGGAGCTCCGAGGCTCAAGCATATCTCGTGGTTAAACATTAAGTCTCAGGAGAGGTATATTATGTATTTTCTAGGTTGACCCAACACTGGAAATAAAAGGCGAGTCACTATCCTAAAACTGAGTCAAGTTGTTCCCATAGTGACCCACCTTATATAAAGTGGGTCACTATGGGAACAACTTGACTCAGTTTTAGGATAGTGACTCACTTTTTATTTTCTGTGTAGTCCTGACTGACCTAGCATGGGGAGGGAGAGGAACAAGGTAACTGGGGGTAATGAAAATCATTCCCCTGTAGCGTTGCTACTGCATTTAGCCGATGATCACGAAAAGTCAACCAATGCAACCGATGAATAATTTAGATTTAGGCTACATTTCAGATACTTCATTGAAAGCAGATACACCATTGAGACTGAAAAAACGCAAAGCATGAAAAAAAAGTTTAGTTCTTTGTTTTATGGCGCTAACATAAACAATGAAACACGGAAACGTTTCCTGCTGATGAGAGATAAGCATGGAACACCAAATTCTACCTTCAAACCCTTCCAATGTACGGAGGTTCATTCGCTTTTCAAAGGGGCTTACGGGCCTGTTTTATATTTCCTCGACCTTACAGAATCGTTTCCAGTGTAACTTATAGATATTATTCCTCTTTTAATAATCAGGTAGCGACAATATCAAACAACGTCCAAGCAACTTTTCGCGTTCCATGCATGGCTGTCCAAAGAAGTAACATATCGCACACATGTGTCGCAGTAACTCTGCTTATGGGAAATGGAAGTGTGTCACAGGATGGCCACATCTCACTGACGATCCTTTCTGCGTTCCCTCTTCATCAACTTTAAAGATTGTGGACCCAAAGTCGGCAGTACGACAGTCAAAGTTTGCGCCAGTCTCGCGCAATAGGAAATTACTTTTCATACGCTTACTAAAAACTGGCGGCACTTCCATTCAAACATCATTACTTTCCAGGACCAACGGGATAAACTGAGAGGCCAATACTTGGGATGACAGTCCAGTGGCGTAGCTACGGGGGATCTATCCCCCCCCCCCCCCACTGAATCGCCGTCCCCCATAAGCCCCCCCCTCCGCAGGCGACTTGGGCAAAAAATTATATTCTTGCTGGCCGATGATAATATTCAATCCGTGTTACCCAGCTACCATGACATAGATACACTTGCGATAGATCCACTCTGAATGTCGGAATAAATTCGGGTAGACTGTGAAAAGCTCCATATCTTCGGAATCTCTTGACTTTTTAATCAACGGGTTTCTGGATGGATAATTTTCTTGCAGATTTGGAGTGGCTGAAACTGGCTACCGTGTTGTGGACACAGTCGTGCAATAGCGTGCTCCTAGCATGATTCCTAGCATCTGGCCTCTTTCTATCTCCTATAGGGATTTTTTTTTTTCAATTTCTTGCATTACACAAATTTGTTCCAATATCATACTTGGTGTGGTGGGTAGAATATTTGAGTCACATGTGGTAGGAAGGAATTTAGCTTTGAACGGCTATACACTCTGAGCACATGACCATATACCCATTTTGCTAAATTTACCATCGACCGTACCAATTGATGGTAAAAGTAGAAAGTACGTCATGTCACTATCACGCCAGTCCAGATATGAATTATTCATGTAATTTATATAAGGCTATAGGCCAGAGTATCCAAAGAAGGTATCTACTGCAGTGCAAAGTGATTGTTATTTTGGTTAATGATGTCATATTTCTATTTTTATTTTGCTTTGTATTTTTATTTTTGATGTCATACTTCTATTTTTATTTTATGTCTTGTATTTTTTTATTTTTGTTTTTCAGTGTCATATTTTTTTTATCTCCAGTTGCGCTAGTTGGGGAAAGGGGAAGCCGAGGGCTGAACAATTTAGTGTTTGCTCCAGCCCACCAAACCCCAGCAGCCAGTAGTTACGTCACTAGGCTGAACATTTGATTTTGTCTGGATTTTGAATCCAAATAAAATGAAGTACGGTTTGTTCCAACTCTTTTTATTTTTCACTCCAAAAATACAATTTACGTGGTCTACAGAAATTATTGACACAGCTCTGTGATTGGCTTCAAATTGACAGAATACAGAGTAAACTGTTCAAAACCACTACATTCAACTCAAAATCAGTTTAAAGTAATAGGAAATTAATAAAAAACATCGTATATAAAGACAAGGGGAAAGTTGAAGTAAAACGTTTTCGAAACATTTCTGATTTTCATAGTCCAACGATGCAAATGATATATTTACACAGGTTGTCAAAATTTTGGTTCTTTTCGATCAGAGAAGGAGAACATTTCATCTCATTCTAAAACTGTCATGTAATTTGAATTACTTCATAGGATACAATATCCCTTTGACGCCGTCCTGGTTTTATCTCTTTTGGGGGGACTCTATCTTGTACACATCTTGCTCAAAGCTGTGATCAACATTTTATCAAAAAGATCCAGTGCCTGAGCCCGTCCAGGGTGTTGTTGGCCCTCCTTTCCTTAGGCCGAATACAGAACTGGGAGAATCCGAAGGTAATAGAGGGCGTACTCAAAAAGAGAAAGTTGGTAGTAAAACTCAATGCTGTACTATACCTGGTATGATGGGGTCTTCACCGTCTGTCCTTGCTCTATGTTTTCCATTGATAGTACCACTCTTACAATTTAGTAATTTCCACAAATCGCATGATTGATAAAATCCTTAAAAGGTCAAGAGCAGTCCCCAAACTTATTTTGAAGCAACACCTTAATTTCAAAATTTCCCTCTTATTTCTCCTCAAAGTATCCTTTATCATATTTTATAACTTCAATTCTGCATATTTAATGTGAAAGAAGCAGTTACTTCAAGTAATTTTCACATTTGAAGACAAAATGTTTTGTCACATGACCCTCAACAGCCAATGATGAAACAGGACAGTCTACTACTCTACTTCAAGTTGGGGTGATACTGCTCTTGCCCTTTAAAGTGGCAATCAGAGTTTGTTTTACAAGTTTTCCACGACTTAAAATCTTCATCACAATCATAAATTGAGTTAAAATTAACAAAATATGACCTGTCATCATGGTCTGACGTTATGATTGGTCACCGTCTGGATGAGGCTGTCTAGTCTTGCAGGCTGTGTGGAATTTCGTTACCCTAACAAAATTGTAAAATTTCCAGTTTAAGGTTATTAACGCAGAATTGAGGCTTCTCCTCACTCGGAAAACCTCTTCAATGCCTGTTGATTTGAGTTAATAATGGGTTGAAAAGGGAAAGAGAAAGTTCTGGAGCAATAGGTATAATATTCGCTTTGAAGCTATATGGTTGCCTCTCTAAGTAACTGTGTTTGCATAAGGTCAATATAATTTAGATAGGAGAGAATTATTGTTTATGTTCTTTAAAACGGCGTCCCATTTGAGGACAGAATGAGAAGAGAGAGTTGAACTAACAACTGACTGGTATGTCAGGATAACAAGCGAAGAACTGACATCGCCGCTAATCTCATGAGCAGCATGTAGGCTTGTCTTGCCCAAGACCATAGTATTACAGTTGACAGTACACAAAAGTCGTACGGAATTACTGTAAAAACGGCCTATATACCTGTCTTCCCCGCCGTGGCAAATTTCTGGTCGATACTGTGATAGTCCTGAACGAAGCATCGGGAAGGTACAGTCTATTTGGCAAGCGCCCTTAGTTTATGAAATCTGAAGAACTGAACAAGACTACATGTCGGTGTGGAAAATTTATCGAGTCTACCGACTGTGAATATAGGCCTATGGTGTAAGACTAATTTGAACTCCGTGTGTAATATTTCATCAAGAAAATTTTTGCCTTTCAAATGTCAACTACATACCTGTTCGGTCATTAAACGTAGACATGCTTTCCTTGCCTCAAGGGTAGTCATTTGTCAGTCCAAACTAAAATTGTACCGGTAGTCTACACAAATTCTCCATTGGCACAGCACTTTGATTGACATTAGATTTTAGAAAGAATAATGTAGAGTAGCATATCACACATCATGGACTGAAAGTAGCTAATGACACAACAGGGCTTGTATGGTAATAGCCTGAAGGATTACACTAGGAGTGTGCCTGAATGAGGATGAGGTTAAGACCGATGTATAAGGGGCCTGCTAGAAGTAGGTAATGAAAGGGAGAGGAATTTTGAACTGTTTTGGGTAATGAATAACTGCTGTCAAACTTCATTCTTTAACCCCCCCCCCCCTTCCCCGTTTTGTCAAGTTGTAAAGAAAGAGCAAAAGCGGGGCCCAAAACTTTTAATTGAACAAAAGCCAGATTCCACAAATTTCGTATTTTGCTTCTAAGTATCTTTTGTAACATTTCTGGATTTTAACATTGCATAACTGAAGGTAAACAAATGGGTCACGCTACTAAATTCAATAATTTAGGAAGAAAAATGTCGCTTCAACCTCAGTGGCTAATCATGGGTCACGACAGACTTCTTTACCAATTTAAACTAGGATGACTGCATTTCCCTTTTAAAGACACAAACAATTCAAATTCCTTCCATTAACATTTAAATCAGTTAAGTCAATAAAGGGACAGTGATTATTAGCATAGACCCAGACTAAAATACGAAAATGAATAAAAAACGTACCAATATTTATCAGAATGTTACTTCCTATACACTCACATAAACATTGTTGTCAAGGGTGTACTAGGTGTTAAAATAATTTGAACCAAAACTTCTCTCTTACTTAGCTTGTCACCAAGTATAATAAGATTTTTTCTTGGAAGCCGCTGGATATAGACAACGGGCAACTAATCGTGGTTCACAATCTTTGGTGGCGCTATTCTTTTTTCACTTGGTAGAGCCATATCCTGTGCTGTTTGCGAAAAGTATACTTTAATTCGATCAACTTGTCTGAAACAAGCGTCTAGCACTTTAAACCAAATGTGACTGACGCTAAAAGCGCGCGAAACGCGATAATTTTTTTTTACACTTTAGGAACAAAATGCCGCAAAAATTAAGACCACTTGTCATCATATCGCAAAATCATATTGACTACCCAACTGATTGTAACAAAAAATTAAATCGACTACACATTTTTTCTTCACCACTCAAATATTGCTATACATTTGATATGATGTCCCCTCAAAAAATATTGGGAAAGGGAAATATCCCCCGTACCCCATAATCGCCGCCCATGGTTCTTGTTGAAGTAAAGTTATTTTTCCAATTCGGCTCAACTACTGCGGCGACTGTTAAGGATTTTCTTAGTTCAAAAAAGATGATATACCAAGTATCTCTGAGTGCTCTGGGTATTTTAATTTGCTGTCAATCAAAGAGCTGTGCCAATGAGCATTTCTGTAGACTATTACAAGGATTGTAGTTTTGGTGAGACTTGACTGCCTTTACGTGCATGGTAACGTGAAAAGACAGTTGGATATTTTGATGTAATAAAGCCTTAAAAATCCAGAACTAGCATGTTTTGTACATGCAATGGCTAAATAAAGAAGTCTGAGATAAGCACTTGCAATTGTCAGTTAGCTTATATTTATGTCTCAGATAATCAAAGTTTGTTGTCACTAGTTTTATTTCTGTGTAGGCCTATGTCGCCATCAGAGCGTTCAATTATAGACGGACGCATCTCAGTGTGGGGAGGGCAGAAGTGCCAAAAATGTAATCCTGCCCGAAAAACTATCAAAGTGGAGCGCCACCATCAGGTGGCACCGAGCGTAGAGAAAACTTTAAAGAAATCATGACCCTCAGACAGCCGGAAATGGCATCACCGGGCTTGTAAGCAGAATCCACACAGTCGCTACTTTGTAATCCTGCCCGAAAGATTAAGCCGGATATGGCCCCATCGGTAGACCTGGGCAAAAAACAAAATTTTGAAAAATGGCACCAGTCAGAAATTAATGCCATTCCCCAGGCTTGTAAATAAAATTATTTAGTCGTTATTCTCAGCTTTCTTTTAAGTAGTCGAACCATTAATATTTTTTATTAGCATTTACAGTTAGCATTGAATTTTCTGTCAAAGATTTCTATTAGGAAAGTACTCTAAATATATCGAAATCCCACTCTGCCATTCAATGTGCTGCTCAAAAGCAGTACATTGCTTTAGTGCAAGATTCTCACGAGAGAAAATTTTCGCGCGCCTCGCGCGCATTGGCACGTCATAAATCTTATTTACACCGTTATAGACTATTTATAGCAGATTCGATATTATCATGCATGTAATTTTCGGATAGTGTCACTATGGACCATTATAACATAACCCTTCGCCGGTGACCCTCCTCATATGGCAGAGTTCCTGGTTTCCCGCCTGTCGTTCGTGGAAATATACACTGTAAAAAAGGAAGTGCTAAAAACAACACTTTAAGCAGTTAAGAGCAGTTTTTCTGCACTATCCAAGAGCCCTAATAGGGACTCCACCATTGGTGCAAACGACAGCACCCTTAAGGTGCTGAAATTCTTTATAACTTGTGAGGTGCAGGACATGGGTACTTGCAAGAGCTACTTTTAGCTGCACCATAAGTGCTACCAGACAGCACCAATAGGCGGTGCTAAAGAAGTTTTGTTAACACTTATAAGAGCCCTAATAGAGACTGCAGCGTTGGTGCTACCGTAACACTTCTTTGGGTGCATTTGAGACAGCACCTCGGAAGTGCAGCAGTAAACAGCACTTGCAAGAGCTGTCCAGAAATCTTAAAGTGCTGAATTTAAATCTTCAAGGGTAATAATATGCAAAATAGCCTAGAAGTCTTTTTCTGTTATGACAGCACCATGAAAGTGCTGTATAATTAGCACTATAAGAGTGCTGAAACCGCGCTTTTGGTTCTAATTAAATTCAGCACCCAGAAAGTGCTATCGAAATAACACTTTATTTTTTAGAGTGTACCCACAGTATCTGAAACACATCGCGGCCCTTGCCTTTTTGCCAACTTGGTTCTGAGTTGGATTTATGTGGATCTCTCCAAAACAGTAAACAACTACTTCTAAAAAAAAAAAACACATCAAAGCCACTACTAGCTTTGGAGTGAATTTTAAACAAAAAAATGGTGAAACAAATACCTCACGGGCCCATCCTTGCACGTCACAAATATTGCATATTTAGCTCGTATCCAGGGTATAAGTGCACAAACGGTGTTGTCTCGTAAAATGGTCAATAAGGGATGGAGTTTGAAAGCCTTTGCGTCTATTTATTAACTATTAACAAGTGTAACATTTTTTCATCAATTAAATATAAGTACCATTTACATGTCCGAAAAACTTCTGATAAGTAATCGAATCAAAAGAATAATAAAAAGGAATAAAAAAGAATAAATAAAAAAGTAAACATCGTCAGTGTATCCATCATACAATATCTCGTCTGTTACTATGACATGGATTCAAAATTGATCTATATACTAAACCAAACATTTTTATCATATCACCTTCTGAAGTATTGGATTATGTCCCACATTTTCTCTTAAAACTGCATTTAGGTCTCTTCAATGCATTCTTCAAATAAGGGAGCATATCACAATTAGCAGGTGTATTAATGCGTCCGTTTGTTCGCCCTCAGCTAGAGTCTCTAGAGGGAGCAGTTTTTTGGTATAATATGGAATAGGATAAGGTGTTTTGTAATTATTTTATAAAAGTATATCAAATGAAGTACCATTGATAAAAAATGGGCTGAATTGAAAGAATTTTGTGGAAATTATGGGCTTCAGAAGCTGGGGGAGGCATACCAAAATTTTAGTGAAAAATTAGGTCTAGGCTCGGAAAAGGGTGATTGAAAAAATCTTCACGGTCATGATATGGAAAATTGGAAATGCCATGAATGGCTAACTTGTCAGCTTTCACATGAGTGGTAGATTGCACATGGCGAACGAAAACTTCGACAAGCTTTTAGAGGCCCGTTTATTTTTTTTTGATTTAGTGTGTAAGTCAATGGAGGAATTATTTGTGATGTGCTACCATAAGCTAGTTCGGTAATTCGTTGCCGCATGGAATTATGGGACACAGCGAGGGGTACACAAACCGAACTCAGCACAAAGTATACGGCGTTCCCTTGTTTTCGTGCAGTACCAGCAAACAAACAACAATGAGCATAAACCTACCTCGCCAACTCGTACGAAAATAGGGACTCAATCCTATTTTACGGCATATTAAAATGCATATTTTTACATCGAAAACGCAATTAAGAAACAGTTCTCAAGATATGAGCAAGTAAAGTTTTCACATTTTCAACAAAAAGCGAATATGAAGCAAGCATATATGATATCATACCGCTCACATTAATGCGCAGTCTTTTGTTTTTCCTTAAACTTTCGAGTCGAAATTCTCCTTAACAATCCCATATTATTCAAACGTGACTGCCTAATTGGCATGAAAACTTGAGAAACTTTGCTTCCCACTGCAGGGAGGCCCTATTCCTATTAACTTCAAGTTCAACATAACAGCCTGATAAAACTAAGGGAAACAAAGCGTTCCTTGTCAATGTGAGGAAGTGATATACGCTCTGCTGCCCTCAATATCACTTTGGAACACAAATCTACTTAATTCATTTACTGATACCTGGACAATAACATGTCCGAATTGAGTGAACTTTCATCACACTGTGTAGATTTGTTTCCTCTTTCACATGATGAAATTTTCTTTTCTTAAACTCCCCCTTTAAAGTTAAAACAGGAATCGTGTTCTCTGATGAATTTGGATGCTATTCAAGAAAACATTTTTCACCAAAGTACTTTTTCGTTGTGGTATCTACGCAAACCAAGAGCCAACCCTGTTTTCTACCGTTTTCGTGAAAGTTGTGTCGAGCCGTTTCTGTGTGAGTAATCGAGAGTGACAAAGTGGGGGGGGGGGGGGGCGCAAACAAGAGCAAAGGTTAATTTTGGGGTAAACAATTTCCGGACGCAGAGCTAAACCGAGTCCCAAACACCCTTTCCTGAGGGACGAAGTCCAAGAGTCGAAGCCCCCAGGAGCTTTAAGGTTTTAGCATATCTCTGAATGAAAAACTAAGTGTCTGGAGAGGTACATTTTTTGGTGAACACAACTCGGCTAACAGATGTAATTTGGGGTAAACTGGGGAAAGTGGTAAGAACAAAAACTGAGAGGAAAATGTCCCCTCGTGCACCCCTCCCCCCCTCCTCGTAGCTTCGCCACTGATAAAAGATTTATGACTGAATGTAGAGCAGAATTGTCGGTATTTTATTTTACCATATATCAAATGAATGTTAAGAAATACTGAACTCATGAACAGAATACACAAATAATAGAGTGAGCCAAGTCACTCTTTATTAGGGTGAAAAGTGTGAATTCACACCATTTTAGTCTTAATTGACTTCAAGAATAATGAAATTCACTCCAAATACAGTGAAAATTCACTCTTAAACAAGTGTCACTTTTTTATGTTTTTTAAGAGTAGGCCCGCTGGACACTCCATCAAGAGTGAAACTTCGCTCTTTCGTACTAAAATTCACTCTGCTTGAAGTGAATTTCCACTATTTTGGAGTGGACGCTGCAAATTTCAGTCCGTAACGATTGAAATTTCACTCTTTTCGTTTTTAGAGTTATTGCATGCGGTTTTGCGTAGATCTCTATTCACAGTGTGATGCTTCAAAATATTATAACATGTAATGGTGTAACACTTTAAATCTAGCATTTTTTCATCTGTATAAAATAGCACTCTTTTGTTTTTGAACGCTATCTGGCCACGTCATGCTACGGTAGAAATAATGCGACTTTTGTTTCAACCAATTAAAGTTGATTACTTACCATCCAAACGATGGTTTTTGGTGAAGTTTGATGAATAAATGCAAACTCGTTATTTTGAAATCAGTGCATGAAATTATCAATGGGATAGTTGTGTGGGGTGCTTAGGGCAGGGGTGAGATGGAAATCACCATACACTCTGGCTTAGTGGATTCCAGGGCTGGATAGCCTATCCAGAAATTCCCAGCAGTTTCGATTATCTATCCCGTTCACTTTCAAACGGCTTTATCATCAAAGCCTGCCGATGGTTAGAAAACCAACCTTTTTCAAAAGGGGAGAGGTTTCTATTCCCCTCAGACCCAACCCCATAAAAACAATTTCTCTCTCATCTGCTTTTAAATGTGACTAACTTCATATTGACCATTAGAAACACCTTTTTATACATTAAACTTCTTCAAAAATGAACAGTTTTCAAAAGAGTGCCTCTTCAAAGACTGACCTTCGAAGTGTCAGTCGATCGGGGCATTTTTTACGTCTGCCCCGACCTCACAGTTCCCGTCCCCACCATTGTGGAACAGAGTCTCAAAGACGAGAGCTTATTTCTAGTTTTATTTATTCTCTGCAGACATGGTCATCTTTTGTGACCATGTCCAGTATTAGTGATGTTAAATTATGAAGGTATGCCAAAGAATTATAAAATAATGATAATATTACACTTTATGTAGTTGATATCTGATAAGAGTAGACTTCTAAAAGCTTAACCTTGTCATCATTGTTTCCTAATAAATTGTGATGATGCTAGAAACAGTTGTTGAAACTGCCTATCTTCAAAGGTGGCGTTTCACCTGGATCTTGTACACTCTGAAAACTGTTGGGTAAAAAGCGTTGGGTTAATTCCAAAGTGCTCAACATGAGCCATTTAATACCCATCAAATGGGTAAACAATCTACCCATATTTGTTGGGTAAATTAAGGTTGGGTGAAATTCAAGTATTGGTAAAAGGAGTTGTGGAAGTTTTAAAGTACCCAACATTTGGGCAAAATGTAACTGACCAATCAGATGATTTTTGAAAGTTCAGCTAAGTTTTACAGATAATTATTTTAATAAAAGAGGTTAATTGAGATCTAATGGTTGAGTACGATTGGATTCGGTAAATAAAAAAGCTAGCGGTACAATAGCAGTAAAAATCTTGACGAAATTAATTAAAGAGCAATGGTGGTATAGGAAAAAACGTTTTCACTACTACATAATCAATGGGAGAAACAATACAAAGTTGACGATTGAGTTCGTTATTCCAAACTACACGTGCAAACCAAGTGCATCGTCGCTGGCTGGTCACGTATTGTCCTTCAGTAGACGTATTAGCTTCTTCGGGAAGCAGTGAGAGTTTTGGTTTCTCCGAACGGACGGAGGGCTGTAGAAAAAGTCGCTGGTGCCCCAACCACTCTTGGAAGGCAAACTATGTAAATTTTAAGGTACTTTGTTAAATCTCCTTTTTGCCCAAATCATAAAATTATACATCAGGTTATATTGAAGTCCAAACAAGCAACCAATAGTACAGCTATTGGGCGAACGTAATGATACAAATTTTAACCATTTGTTGGGCACAGTTAGTTGGGTGAAATGGTTAGGAAACTCCTTTTGCCTAACTAATGAGTAAAACACTTAACCAACTGAGTTGGGCGGTTTTTTACGCAATTCTGGTCAGGAGACATACGGAACCAGCGATTCGGTAATTTTTTGCCCAGGTTGGGTAATCATTTTTTAGAGTTTAAGAAAACAAAAAATATTCCACACCATATCCTTCGAACCCTGCCGCGAAACCCCTTTCCTGATTCAAGATGTCGTACTTTAAAAATTGGTTATTCTTGATAAAACCACTTCTGCTTTTCAACAAAGGCCCAGCATGGGATGTAATGTGGGCGCATTGCCTCAGATTTCTTTTGTTTTTCTTTATAAACGAAAGTCCTGTTCGCCCTTGAAATTTGATACTGTTGGAATGTTTGAATATATTTTCCTGTAGATCTAGAATTTCACTTCATCATACGTAGAGTACAACCGACAGTGTTGCTTTATATCGCCTATAGAGGCATCAGAATTGTGTATAAATTGTAAGCAATGTCGAACTATTGCACCGCGATGACATCACAGATTTCCCATAGTGCACCAAAGCTCGGGAAAAAAATTCGTTTGGCTAAAAATTTGCACCTTCCCAAAAATATGATATTAAGGTGCAGTTTCCACCTCCTGAAAGAGAAACATTTTTCTGCATATTTTAAGTGTACCCGAAGTAAAAAAATACAAAAATATATATTAAGCATCATGAAAAATGAATTCTAACACTTTAACTCCCATCTTCATAGGATATTCATGAGCTTGTATATAAAAGGTTGAAATTTATCCACTTAAAACGAATAAGTTTATTACACAATAGATTGTGACTTGCTTGGTGTACAACTCACATTACCTGCTTTGTTTCCTTTTAAAATAAAAAAAAAGTTTTAATGACCTTGAACACTTCCTGTTTGCACAGCATGTTGCACAGAGAGTGCTTAATTAATTAAATCACCCCATAAAAGCAAGAGTGCTTTCACACTTTGGAACAAGGTGCATTAACTTGAGAAGAACAACAAAGGCATGACAAATTATTGTAAAATGTACCATTTTAATTTGAGAGGACAAACTTCAACTTTATATATCTTGGCTCTAGAATGTCCTATGACTCGAAGACGGAAGTTGGACTGTTTCAATTCAATTTTTATGGTGTTTCATACATATTTTTTAAATTTTTGACTTGAGGTACACGTTAGAGTAAATGAATTTTGTCTCCGGAATATGCCCTTAAGTAAAACACTTACAAAAGGGTTAAAGGTCACATCAAGCTGTGATATGTTAGAATACTTATTTTAAACATGTTGGTGAAATATTCATTGAAATCTGATTTGTAGTTCTCAAGATATGAGAAAGTTGAGCAAGCACGTATTACATCATATCCTCACATTAATGGACAGTCTTTGTTTTTCTTTAAACTTTACCAGAATGTGATTGCATAAGTGGGGTGAGAACTTTACAAGCTTTGAATCCCCACAGGGAAGTCCTATCTCTATTAGCTGTCATAGGTCATCCTAACAGTATGAAAAAACAAAGCACTCACTGTTAATGTGAGGAAGTGATATAACCCCTGTTGCCTTAAAGTTTGACAAACTTTGACACACAAATCTAACGACTTCATTTTCTGAAATCTGGAGAAATACATGTCATATTTGAATGGAAGCTTCACCATACTGTGTAGATTTGGTTCCTCTTTAGGAAATGAAGATTAAAATTTTTGCTTAAACTTCTAAACTTTTGCCTTTTATTAAGCTTCCGTTTGTTCGGACTGGATGATTTTTTCGGTTCTCTTAAAGTAATTTACAGGTATTTCTCAAGTAATTAAATGCATCACTCATCACAGCTGGACGGACTGAAGAGTGTCTAATTGTCATCCCGTTCCATGGAGACCCTGGCCAAAGTGATGAGACGTTTTTTTTCCTCCAAGCTCCGAAAGAAGCGTGCGCAAAGTGTATCACCCATGGTAACTGAGGGTATTGTGGAGGTATGAGCTTTGCCCTCGAATCAACACGTCGCAATGTTCTGTTGCAGAGAAATGGTTGCTCAAAAATGGCTTCCGCTCCTATCACCACTAACATTGGATCTACTGTACCGTTTTTCACAAACAGGCTGAATAAATGCATATCCGAAACATGAGCACGGTCACGTTGACGGTCATATAGGTCTGGATGAACACGCCAGTCTATGTTGGCCATCATTTTTGATACTCGAGTGAACTCCTCTTCACTACCAGAAACAAGGCTTGGAGTGTAAAATTCATAAACAGTGTAGCGCCCTCCATTTAGTGGTTCAATACATCTTGGCATTCGCAGGGGTATGACATCGTAGTCGCTCATCCAACCGCCTCCCACTGCGGCCATTGCAACATGCCTTAGAAAACAGGCCATTTCATAATCCTTCCTATTTATTGTTGGCAAATCATAAAATTTTTTATAAAGGATATCATATTCAGGATGAGTTTTTGCATCATCTTCTGACAGGACATGAGGAGTCCATCCGGCTTGTGACCACGTCTTTTTCCACGCATCGATTGTATCGTTGTGTTCTTTAATATCCTTTTCCGCAATATTGGGTTGTCTTTGAAAATACGTATAAATTGTGCAAGAATTTTTCTCGTTCCGAACTTTAGCTGCTTGCAATTGCTTTTGCGATTGTAACTTTTCTTTGATACTTTTCTTGCAATTTTGGTAACGGTTTGAAAGACTTTTTGCAGACCTGTTGAGGGATGGAAGATTATCGATTTGATCCAGGAGTCTAGAATACCCCAAGACGCAAAAGTCCATTGTGTATATCTGCGTCATTTTCAGCCATGTGGAAGGCGTGTACATCTCTTTGCACAATTTCTCAGATGAGGCGTAGCTGGAATGTAATTCAGAAATATCTAAGTGTAAACTATTACCAAGTGAAGTCATGCTATCATTCCATCTTTCATACACCAGCAATTGGTTAAGTCTAAACTGATCTTTATCATCAAACAACATGCTGACTTGCGTCCGAAGATGAACATGATTCCCGACGCGCACAGGTCCTCCGGGAGAAAGGGTGGTCAGCATGAAATCATTAAAAGAGTTCATGGCTGCCTTGTCAAGGAAACGTGTCGCCCATGTTTTGTCGGCATCGTCTGCTGATTCTTGAGTTAAGTACTTCCAAGCAGAAATTAGCCTGGAGCAAGGATGCCTAACTATGGCAAACTTGTGATAGTTTTTATAGCGGAGTTTATCTAAGTCAGAGATCTTATGGTCTTCATCAAAAGAATTGTGTCCCAACTTCGTAGCTGAGTCATCCAGGAGAAATGAGTTCTCTATGAATTTGCCCCCGTTGTGGGGTAAATGAACAAACACAATTTGACGCTTGTCCGATATTTTGCCGAAAATTGGAACAGATCCGTTGCCGTCTGGTCCTTCCAACAATTCAGCAGGTGGTTGCATAATACCAGTGTATACGCAGTATGGATCTCCAACTTGTGCTCTCCATCCAGGGGCACACCTCCATTCTCCGATGCCATTTTTTTTACGACATACTTGGGCAGGTTGGCGTGTCCCATCAATACTCGCTCGTCGAACTACTTCCAGAGGCCAATCGACCGGACAGTTTTCCATCGTCAAAATTTCGTTCATCCCTCTAGGTGTACCCGACCAAATATCTATGAAGTAAAGGAAAATTAAAATACATTTTACCTCCTCACAACTCAAAAAACGGTTTATATACTTATGATGAAACTTTCCTTCTTACTTTTGTAACATCGTCAATTCTCTGTCCGATTACATCTTATCGTCTCTGGTAGGAAATGAAACGCTTAGCATACACAATTTATACAGTCAGTTCTCACATGTGAATTGATTGGCAGAACCAGATAAACAAAAATAAACAAAACCTCTGTAACATTCGGGGTTAGCTAAGAAACCAGTCAATTATGTTTTAAGTGACAATCATTGCTTTTCACGCTGTGTGAACACAATCAAAGTTTATCTCACTTGGGCCGGGGCACAGATCATGGGACAAAGTCGGAAACCAGTTAAACCCCCACACCGCCTTTGATCTCATGGGGTGACTTGGTCCATGTTCTTTTCTTTCTTTTTTTTTTTTACAAAATAAACGTTTCCTAGAGAAAAGAACAAGAAGCCTAAACACTTTGTAATTACGTGAAGACATACAGCACTTTTATACAGTATATCAAATTAATTGATACGGCGTCACCGTGATGTGTATGGCCATGGCGGTCGATTTATTCGAGCTCGATTATCGATCGGCATTGATATTTTTTTCGTCATAGATCTCAAACTGAACCATACGTGTTTCAGGAGTCACATATCAGGTGAGATCTATTGTCGTGCAACTAAGTTTTCACAGAAGAAATCTTATTATTGAATATGAAATTCACATTCTGGAAATACACCCTTTTCACTTCAGTTTTTGACACTGTAAATTATTTTAGACGAAAGTTACCGTGTCCCCTTTCATTCGACTACTGCTTAGGGTCATCACAAATATACTAAAACTATCGAACTGTTTCATCCACTTTTTAAATCCTGATCTGTTCCACCGATCTTGTCCGTAAGGATGAATTCCGTTCTCAAAATGGACGTGCATCAGAAAAAAAAAAAAAAAAACCCAAAGAAGACAAACATATCCTGCTCGGTGTGTGACCCTCCCGGGCTATCAGCTCGGCCTCTCATTTGTATTTACACTACAAATTTAAACTCGAGCAAGCAGTGGATCTAACCCTTGGCATGTTTTTGATCTGGATCTTAACTCCAAAAACACTATGGTCAATTTGACCATATATTTGCTCAAATATGTACCGATCCAAACTATTGTCAAACTACTGATCTAAACAATGGTCACTTTTAACCTCTTCATGGTCAACGAAAAGTAAAAATTAATTTTCAGTTTTGTCGTCTTTCTCCAAAACCAAGTCACCTTGGTGTAGCCTAAACTTTGAGCACTGCATTATTGCAATACAGGAATTTGATTTCGAAACCCATTATTTCCCAAGCTTACGTATTTACGTTACTAACAATCAGATTACGTGAGTTGAAAAATGGGTTTCGCATATTGCTGCAAAAGCAACTGTTTGAAAATAAGTTAATAAAGTGTGTTATGTATCGGCAACTGAATAAGCTACGACTATGGTAATTGCATGAAGTCTGCTGACAATATAGAGTTTTCGCCGAGACGTAAACAATCACAACAGGTTAAAGAGAAGGTGTCGTTCACGGTCAGTCAAGCGTGGCCCGTATACGGTTGTTAGGTCAAGGTGAGCAAGGTCTTGCTTGAGCATATCTTAGTGTGTTTTTGTAAAACATGTTTCACTATTCATTGATTATCATGGACCAGAGTGGAATTTGAGGTTTCGGGGTCATCTCGCGAATGACCTTGAATACCGATAATACACTTTCTAACACCTCTACTGACATGTCATTTAAATTCCTGTATTCTGATTGGTTATTTTCGAACGCACCGGTCGTTTTAATGAAATGAAGAAACGACTGGTAACCAGGGACGAGAGGGTGATTTTTGCCAGCCATGCATACTGTGCCAACACAAGCTCTTGTGCACTTTTGCACGAACAAGCGTGCGCGCACTTCTGATCGGCTCTTATTAAGGGATTAAGGGCTTTGGCTTGTTCAGACGCGTCACATGATATAAGATATGCTTCACATGCTTTAACGATCAAGAAAAGCGCTAAGACGTGGGCTAGTTTTGCACTCACACCATGCACACACAGATATGAGCGTGATTTATTTACTAAGTTCATGAGACACCATACGGCAGTGTGAGCACCGTACGCGCTACCTGTAGGACTAACCAGGCCTACAAATCAGGCGCAATTTTAGAAAAACTACCAAAAGGGGCATTTATCGGTGTTAGAAAAAGGATAAACCACATTTGTCCGTCTATTGTGGTAAATTTACTGTCTCGGCTCCAAATTTGTTTGTTCACCAACAGTAAGTACTCCAACAAATGCAGTTTACACTCTAAAATCAAAAGAGTGAACTTAGTCACTCTTTGATCGAGTAAATAGTATAAATTCGCTCCATAACAGTGATAATTCACTCCAAGAGGAGTGAAGTTCCCTCCAAAAAGAGTGAAGTTCGGTCCAAAAAGAGTGTAATTCACTATAGGAAGAGAGAAAATTCACTCTTCCACGAGTGCCTGCAATGATCGCTCTTTTTTTAAGAGCAATCACTGTGGGCACTCCATCAAGAGGGAAACTTCACTCGTTTTAAGAGAATTTCACTCTCTTTGGAGTGAACTTCACTCTTTTTGGAGGGAACTTCACTCCTCTTGGAGTGAATTATCACTCTTATGGAGCGAATTTATACTTTTCACTCGATCAAAGAGTGACTAAGTTCACTCTTTTGATTTTAGAGTGTATTCCTTAAATGAAGTTGTGTAAACTTGACCCATGGTTGGATCCGTATGCCACGTTCTTAAACTGTTTGCTAAAGAGCGACCCAAAGTTGATCAAAGTATATCCATTTTGAATGAACTTTCCGTTTGTAGCCAACGTTATACTGTAAGGTAATGTAGCAAATAACTTGTGGGTCATTTTACGCAACAGATAAGGAGATAGCAAAAGGGCTCGACCCTAAAGGTTAACGCAACTGTCCAAAGTTTACAATGGTCTATTAAAGGAATGTCCTATGTACCCATCACTTAGTTGTCTACTAATTGATAACCCAAATTGGCATATTTTTTTACTCTTACCATTTGTATCATAACCCATTGTTCTCAACAATGATTCCAAAAGTATAGTTCTAAATTATACTAGATGCCACAACATATTTTGGGGTTTTACTGGCACTGCTATTCAATGGTACGTAGCGTAACAAAAGCAAGTTGATACGCGTTCTAAGTTGGTCGTACAAATGTTTGTATACATCTTAATTAACTCCCTGTACCTGCAAACCAAATTAGATCCGACTTCAGGAAACTGCCATAGTGCATGTTTTTCACCGTGTAATTACTCATTAAAATCGTGGTAAGATTTTAAAAATTTGTAAAGTCTTTTCAACTTTTAATAGTGTCGAAACGAAACACTTTTAAACAGAAGATTGCCTGGAACTGCTACCTTTTCCATGTTGGGTGCAAATAACGCTCTGTAAAGCTGTAAACAGTGGGAGTAACCCTGTCATTAAAATGTGGTCAGCTTTTTGATCGCGCTCTTATCGGCCACTCTAGCGTTCGGTCGGAAAAATATCTTGCACATGGCAGTAGTAAGCACAGAGTGTCGCTAATTGGTGCCGATTGGTTAAAACTTTCTACTCGAGTCATACTCTTCTGTGTTAAGCTAGTGGACCTTCCATGGGTCCAAAGGTCTCTCATTCTTGGCCGCTCTTGAGCCATCAATGATGAATTGTCACATATTGCTAAATAGGAAAGTCAACATTGACAGATTGATGTCATTGTCGAGTGATTATGTCCTATCCTCAAAATTACCAATACGTAATTGAAATGCACCAAAAGTGCAAAACGAAATTTCCCTTGAAAGCATACTTGTTTCGTATATAGGTACAGTAATGATTATCATTATCGACCTTTAATGCTCTAAAAATGTTTTCAGATCTTTATTTACCAAAGTCGACAAGTTAATGTTGAACAGATGTTTGTGTGCCATATTAAACCCATTTCCGACCATATTCAAAGTAAGGGAATGCCCATCTAATATCCTTATGGCACATTCTCTTTTGTGCCTAAATATGGGCAAGGTCCTTTGTAGGCACGGTATATACGTGGCTCTTCTAAATTAGGACACAATTAACATTTTTATAACGACAAAATGACTACCAAGGGTGGGATCTAAAACGTGAAAAACGGGCAATGTCTTCGATTCCAATGTTAAGTTGAACAAAATCACAAAACAGTACAAACTTTCAGACCCCTGGTCCTTTGTCAAGTTCAATAGAGAATGAAAAATAACCTACACATAATTTCTTCGAAAGCCCAAAATCCCTATTAAATCGGTGTTTGTATGTTTCGGTTCCTTAAACCAATTGTGTTTCTACTAGAGTTCTTTAATTTGTATCGGTCAAATTACCGTGGAGAATCGCAAACTTTAGATTATAAGTTAAGGCTGTGGTCGGGGAGTTTAAAGTGTTAGGCGGCTGGAAAGCCTGTCATATTGAGTGAGATACCGCTTTTGTGATTATTAAATCGTAATACAAAGTATGATGAGGTATTCACCTGTATTCACATGTGTGCCACCTGACCAAGCAGGTGGCTGATGGGGAAGGGAGTCACAGACTCCCCCTATACAAATAATACAAATGTGTGACGTACGTATTGCATAGAGGGGCAAAACGTAATAAGATAGACAACGTTACAAGTGTTACACGCAGCTGAAGTGGCCCGGTCTAAGTTTACAACCAGAAGTGTAGAGGGTAATTTCAGTGCCGTTGTATATATGTGGTCGCAGACCTCGCAAAGTGACGCTACATCGTACGGTGCAATCCGCCTCAAGCCTACTTCTGACCAGATACTGACGTTAATGTAGGGGTAGGTATTTCTTGATTCTCGGTTGCACTTGAAATGGGACCAGGAGTCTGTAAATTTGTGCTGTTTTGTGATTTTGTTCATTACTGTGTTGGAATGAAAGGCATGACCAGTTTTTCTCGTTACTTTTTCTGTGGTATTCTGACACGCAAAACTGGCCCCTCTTTCACTCCACATCCCGTAGCACCTGTTACAGTTACGCGCACTATTATTTAATTACCCATATCATGTCCTTTTTCTTTTGAACGCTTCTGTTTGCTGCGTAATTTCGTAATTTCCTTAAGCGTTTCTTAAACCAATGAAAACGCTTTCGTTTATTACATCATTTTGAGCGTTTATAAACGCTTTTGTTGTTTTTGTTTCAATTACATTATGATATATTTAGCCGTAGCCACTGACCAAGACCCCGGGTGGGGTTGAAATATATTGCTAAAATTGAAACACTTATTTTTGTCCATCTTTCATTTTGAATTATCAGTGATAAATTTTTTTGAAAAGTCGGCCGAATAAATATGGTGAAATTTCGTTTTGCCTCAGTGTTTCGATATACTTTTGATATGGAAATACGTCAACGAACGGTAACAGACTTATGATGAAGTGAACGACGAGTGCAAGGGCCCGTCGAGTGCGCATCTGCATTAACATAACGTGCAATGACAGAGCTCTTACAGTAGGTGCGCATTCGATGTTACACTGACCCCTGCACTGACCATATGCAATTATTTCAATGCCACAAATTTGCTCACACTTATCCGTCAGGCACGGATGGCAGGCTTTTGAAATAAAGTTGCTGATATGTTGAAGACGTTTGCGTGAAATTTATGCCTGTGTATCTCATTTTATTTTCGCCTTAAGGAATTAGTGGATCATAGTTGACAAAATAGAATTACTGGTAAAACGGTTTATCATTAAAATTTTTAATCCACTTATGAACGTTCTAAGCTTGGTCACAACTAGTCTATTTACCGCCGAAGACGATCCCAAGTTTTCGAAAAGTTTAACCACAAATTCCAAGCATATACACATACACAGTTTACACATCTCTCTCTCTCTCTCTTAATATATATAAATATATACATATTATGATATGTAATACAAATGTGGGCGAAATACATACCACTTGCTCGCTGCGTCCATTGGCTCCGGCGGCCATTTGTCAGTCGCTTCACTCTGGATGCATCACGAAGCACAACATAGTAGAAAGTAAAAGCGATGAGCAATGTTTCAGCTACGAAGGATAAAAATCTTAGTTTGGTTTTACACGGGTACATGGTTAGACTGCATGGACCTCTTTGGTTTAATTTTCAGATGGATTGCTTAAAACTGTAGTTGAGGAATACCGTTCAGCGGTAGTCATTGACAATAGTGAGTATTCAGAAAACACATTTTGATTTTTAATCAGGAATTAGAGAACTCTTCTACTGGAGAGGTCGGTGAGATTTCCTCGAGTCTTCTCAGTCGCTTCAAGAAATGACCATTTTGTCCTATGTAAACAGGCGTTGGAAAATGATGAGTCTCTTCTATGCAAGAAAAGCCCAGCGGACTATCATCTTGTGTTGTGGTCTTTTACTTTTACAATGGAGGAACTAACTGGCTGCCCTAGTTGCACGACTTGTTTGCAATTAAACCTTCTAGTGACACGGTTGAGCAAACTTCAATAGGCTGGAACAGTTTGCGAAGTAAGATATTTAAAGGATTGGTACTGTAGAAACTGTTTGCAGCTTTAGATTCACAGATGACTGCTCCCTGCTATACTCAGCGATGCGAAAAGTTTCATTCTAAAATCATAGAGATCCTAAATGATCAAAGTGTAAGCCCCAATGCTATGATTAAGTGTTAGGGTTAATGAAAATACCTGTAAATACTCGTAAACATATTTATTCTTCAATTGAAAATTAAAGCTTCATTCAAAACCAGTGCTACCACTTGAGTTCATAAAATATTTCATTTCATTCGGGTTTCTGGGAGGGGAGGTTGGCTAGCTCTTACTTAGTTTTACTTTGTGTTATTGATCTTCTTCTTCTTTTTTTTTTAAATATTCTATTTCTTGTTAAGGTGGCCTTCTTAGTACAAGCTTTTTGCTTTTGCGGGCTCCCTCCACCGTTTCCTGTTATTTTATACTTACTCCTATTATTTTTGTGGGAAATAAATGAAATCAGTGAAATTAAATGAAATAAAAATATGCGCTAAATTCCTTCCACAATTTTTGGAGCTTATATTAGATATTACTTACGGAACAGTGCAAGCAATTGTCATTGGAGGCTAAAACTTCCTTCCGGGACTATTGAACTGGATGCAGTAATGGGGTATTCGGACACCAGTCAGTGGCGTATCTGGTGTCACTTACCCGGGGCGAGAGCAAATTTTCCCGGACATAGCTTTACTCCGCGTCTTTTTTGCAAGGGTTTCACGAATTATCCAGAGAATATAGGGAAGCCATTTGAACGAACATAGCCCGTGAGATTTTGGAGATATTCTCTATTATGCTACTCCAAAGACTTTTTACGGGGAGCATCACCATTCGTTACCGCGGGACAGTGCAGTAAATTAAAAAATCGCGACCTCTCAGATAGCCGGAAATGGAATTTCCCAGGCTCCAAGAAACCACGGAAGCGTTTATTTTGAAATTTTCTTTGCAATACAGTTTTCTCGTTAATCAATAATGAGCAAATTACAAAATGGCCGAAAAATTTCAAGGGAAATGAACCACTACCATTTTCGGGCTAACCGTCGTTTAAGTTACCCCTATACACCCTCCCTCTGCCTACATCAACCTGGTCATCGAAAAGATATACTGGTACCCAAAGTTTTTGCAACTTCGTCCAAATAAGTTTAACCGTTTCGGGCAAAATGCACAAGAACAAGAGTAAGACTGAACAAAAAATTATATGCTTAAAAACCTGCCAACATTTGTAGCGATTTTGTAAACGTTTTAATTTTTCAAGAGACTTTTAATTAACTAACAGAGACCCTTCCCATTTTTTCGGGCAAATCTATGAAAGAATTCGGTGAAGCTTAGGAGTTTTTTGTGTGATTAAAAATAGGCCCGATTCAAATAGCCCCTACCCGATTTGAGGTCTTGCATTTTTAACTCAGTAATTTTCCAATAGAAATAGTGATGTTTCCCGATATCCAGGAGGGCATCTCACACCCGAGTCGGGTCATCTTCCAGTTTATCATGCATCTTTTCAGTTCATGTGTCTGCCAAGTGTTGGTCTAGAGCCTCGGAAACGATGTTCTGACCGCATGAAAATTAGCCGACTACCCTGTGATCGACGACCAGATATCCACGCAGATCAGTCCATATAGGCCTAACTAGAATTGCCCTGCCGATGCTCAAAACTTCCCCTTCAACCGCGAAAGGTACATACATAGTGTCTACTTTGTACCGGAAACGAGTCGCAATCCCATCGGCATTGATTGAAACTGGGACGATTTTTCTCCGATCGGTCACACAGGCCTAACGGACGGTTTCACGGGGTTTTAAGAAATGGAGCAGAACTTGTTAGGCTCTCTGATCTGAATCTTAATAATTTTCGTTTTCGTCAAGCTCGCTCAATTTATTTTCCCTTTCACTCCATTTCTCAATTTCTGTTGTCCTTTATTTTCCCTTTTTTCAACTCAATGGTCTGAAAGAATCTTAATGGCCGGCCGGGCAACACCGTCAAGACACTTTTTCCCCTGCCCGGCACTGGCAGATACACTAATGTCGTTGTTTTGCAATTAGCGAAAACACGTGACCCATAGTTTTGGTTCCAAGATGTACACGCGAATCTTGATGACACTGACATGGCGTGCCACGTGGGGTAGTACTCATGCCTATACGAGTCATGTTACGTTAGACGTTATTGATCTTGGTTTAAAGGCACTCCTTTATTGATTATTTTCAATGTAAAAGTTGGCATTTTTAAGGCTCCCGATTCATTTTCTTGACATGTTCGAGATATTTTTCCACACATATTATGGTAGCAGTCCCTTTGCGAGCATCGGATTGAGTGGGCAAATGCCACTACCCGATGTAACTAATCAAAAAGATAAATCAACGCTGGACCGTGCATTGGTACAGGATAATGCACGATCTGGGTAAATGCAAGCGATGCAGCATTCAGCGATATCATTAACCCAAAACAACAAAATAGAGGACGTCTAAATATGCTCCAGCTAACATCAACAAGATGCACTAACCACATAACGTTTAAATACTCCATAAATGTTTATGTTTAGCTAGCCTATTTCGGACGTTTTTGGTAAACAACAACTTAGGTTGTTCCAGTTGTTGAAAAAATATCTATATCTTAACCTGTCGTAGACACGGTTACATTAAACATAAAACTATAACGGACGAAGACAGTGCTTTCAGTGGGGTTTCATTCCTCGAGACCGAAAGGCCGAAAATGTGCTACGTTCACAAGACCCAAGGTTCGCGAGACCGAAAATCAGAAAAGGTTCAAGAGATCGGAGATACGCCGATAAGAAAATAGCGTTCACCTGACCGAAAAGAAGGAAAAAATTTTGCGAGACCGACATTAAAAACCCTCTGAACTGTACTCATTTTGGTCTCGTGGGTCTATTCTCATATTAGGTGTAGCGGACCTGTTCTTATTTTCAGCCTGATAGACCATTTCTCATTTAAATATTGGGTTTCGTGAACCTTCGGAATAGGGACATCGAAACAGGAAGACGTCGTAAGATAGAGGTGTAACAGATTTTTCTCATGGGGCTGAAGCAGCATGCAGTATTTATATATATATATATTTTTATTTATAATTCAGTCTTCCTGTCTAATCAGGTGTAATCCGGTAGTTTAAAACCTCTAAGAACAGCTGACAACTTCAGTCCGCAACATGTTTTACCATTTCAAGCAAAATATTGTCCAAACTTTGCAGTGAGGCTGATGAATGATAAATTTTTAAAGGCTGCCAGAATGTCCCAAATTTTCTTTACGTTTATTAGTGTTATAAAAATTTTGCGGTGACTAATAGTGCCTTTTTAATCTTTTCGGCAATTTTCGGAAGAAATTGGGTACTCTTAGGAGTTTTCTGTGTAATCTTAAGCACACGAGATTTTAAAGGCTTAAATGTCTCCATGCACATTTTCGTACGTCTTCCTTAAATTCATATCTTGTGGGAATTTTGGCGGGTGTCTGCCTCCTGTCCCGTCTTTTACGCTTAGATTCTAGAAGGAGTGTACGTCCTTTCGGCTTTCTTTTTTCCTTAAATTAGTTGCCCTTTTGAGCAATTTGGTGCCACACAAGGTGCCTTTAAATTACAATGTGTTAAAGTATTGTAAGAGGGTTCATGTCCCAATGCCACCTCCTGCTACGCAAGTGATTTTCGTGCCCAACCCTTTACTTTAGGCTAAGCCTTAATCGCTTCCTGACAACAACCGTCACTGCGATTGGTCATTGCTTTAGCCCTTCATCCTTTAATACATAAATCATCGTCTATGATGAAATTACTACTGTAACTCACTAACCAACAGACCGACCGACCGACCGACCGACCGACCGACCGACCGACCGACCGACCGACCGACCGACCGACCGACTGACTAAGTAACTTACTAACTAACTTACCACTAACTTACCCACTAACTGTTGAAATTAAAATTGTGGTATTTTCAATTCACTTTGGACACTGCATCTACTTAGATTTGAAAAATTGCCGAACCCTTGTGATAACGTGAACTTCAGTTTTGCAGAACAATGGTTTCTTCGTTTCCATATTACAGTTCAGTAGTTCAGTAGATCATATCTAAAATCTTTCTGACCTGTATAAAGTAGGGGTCACGAGTTTCAGTCCCTTTCCCTGGATTAAGGCAAAAGCAGCACAGTCTATAGCAGTGGCGTAGCTACAGGGAGGGAGGGCAGGGGAAGATTGCGACCTGGCTGTGAAAAATCAGAAGTTCGGAAATTTGCCATTATTTTGTGACACCGGTCACCTACAGTGTGGTTTCCAACTGTTCTTTCATGAAATCCCGAATTCTCTCCAATACAAGCTCCTCATTTAAAATTATTCGCCGTCAAAAAATCACAATTTTAAGCGCGCTGCCCGCGCAGCAAATTTCTGTTCTTAATGCAGTAGTAGGGCCCACTCATAAATCAGTTTAAGTAAACTGCTGATGCCTATGAGTACAAAATTTTACAATATGCGGACGACTTAGCTTTTATTTTGGATAATTTTAATACTTCCCTGCAGAAGATATTTGACATTCTTAACCAATTGAAAGTCGCCTCTGGCTTGTCAATTAATGTCTCTAAGTCAATACTGTTTCCCCTTGGCCCACTCGTTAGCAATTTTCCTTTTTCATCGTTCAGTTCAGTTTCAGTTTATTTCTTCCATCTTGCGTAGTAAATTACATAACACCAACATGTATATACATATACAAATATTTATAATTAATGTAGCAATGTTTGAAATGAAAACAGGGGTAATATGAAAGCAAGTAGGAAGCGGAACCAGAAGTAAGTTTGAGAAAACTTTTCTGGACTGGTCCCAACAATAATTTAATATAATAATATCTTATAAAATGACCAATATTCAAAGGAAAAAAAAACAAAAGAAAAAAAGAAGAGAAAGAAAAAGCCAAGTAACAGCTAATTGTAGGCTGCGAGGAGTGCGGATTTCAGATTGTTGGTAGCAAGCCATGTAAAAACTTTTTTAAATTCCTCAGTTAAAATGTCAATTGCTCTATGTACGTTTGAATGACTAGCATAAATACTAGTATCATCACCAAAAAGTATAAATTTTAGAAAGGAAGAGCATTTATACGTATCATTAATATAAATAAGAAAAAGTATAATTCCGAAAATAGAGCCTTGCGGAACACCAATATTAATGTCCTGGAAGGAGGAGTTGATATCATTAAAACAATTACATTCAAAGCAATTACTGTAAGTAATGGACCCATTACTTACTTGGGAGTGTCTTTTGCAAATAATAGGGAAGATGTGTTTGAACTTAACTACCTTCCTAAGCTATCTTGGCTGAAGTGTACTCTCCGTTCTTGGGCGATGAGAGACATGACCCCTATAGGCCGTAACATTATTATAAAGTAATTTGGACTTTCACAACTTGTCTTTTTGTTTCTCGTTTAACCCAGTCCATCACACACTTTTATAAAAGAGGTTGAAAGGATTAACTAAGATTTCATTTGTTGTGACCGTACGGAAAAAGTTAAACGCACGACAATGATTAATAACTATTATGAGGGGGTCTGAAGGTTACACATATTGAGACTTTTGTTAAATCCCTGAAGTGTACATGGATTCGCCTTTTTTAATGGACAATGAAAGTCAATGGAAAGTTTTTTTTACCAGGGCCCTCACACCCTATGGTTACCGTATGAATTACTTTTCCTTTCGTAACTGCCCCCGACGTGACATTAGCCTGCCTGAACATAATTTTATTTTTCAAGTAAAAGAAGCTTGGTGTGATTGAACTTTTACAACTCGCACCGAAAATTTAGGCAATCAGATTATTTGGAACAACTCGTACGTTAAAATTAATCGCAAAGTTATATTTAATGAAAATCTGTATAGAAAGGTAATTTTAAGAGTAAAAGACCTTTTTGAAAAAATAATAAGCCACTTGATTATTTTAACTTTACTCAAACGGTGCCAGTCTGCTTGTCATGATGGTGAGATAATTTATCTGACCAAGTTGTTATCTTTTCCTTCAGAAGTCGACATGGTCAAATAACTTTTCTTACCATGTTGATATCTTTGCTCAGGAAGTCGACATGGTGAGATAATTTCAACTATATACGTTTATGTATAGCCAGTGGCATAGGTCCCAGGCGCGGATCCAGACATTCCAAACAAAAAAGGGGGGTTGAGGGGCTGACTTAAAGTGTACCTCAAGTCAAAAAATTCAGAAATATATATTAAAGACCATGAAAAATACATTCTAACAGTCCAACTCCCATCTTCATAGGACATTCTTGAGCTGAGATATAAAATGTTGAAGTGTATTCACTCAAATTGAAATGGTACATTGCGCAATAATTTGTGATGTCATTCTTGTACTACTCAAATTACAATCTTTGTAGTTCTTTGTTTTTCCAAATGTTACTGCACCGTGTACCAAGGTGTGATAGCACTCTTACTCTTATGAGGTGATGTAATTAATTAAGCCCTCCTTGTGCAACACGCTATGCAAGAAAACAGGAAGTGTTCAAGGTCATAAAAACATTTTTAATTTTGAAGGGAAACAAAACATGTTATGCGAGTTGTACAACAAGAAAGTCACAAATTATGGCGCAATGGACCAATTTGTTTTAAGTGAATAAACTTCAACATTTTATATCTCAGCTCAGGAATGTCATATGAAGATGGGAGTTGAACTGTTAGAATTCATTTTTCAAGCTCTTAAATATATATTTTTCAATTTTTTGACTTGAGGTACACTTTAAGAGAAAGTGTCGAATTTAAGGAGTTGCACTGATTATTTCCCGTATGTTTTATGGTTGATCTGGCGAAAAAGGAGAGCTGGGGCCGTAAAAGCCCCCCCCCCCCCCACTCTTTGGATCCGCGCCTGGGCCAGAGTGCATTTAGTGCACTATATATACATGTGCGTGCATTGTCAATGTATGGTGTGTGTATGCATCACAGTCATTATTATTATTAATAAGACACTTGTAAGTGCGATTTCTATTAACAAGCTCAAAGCGCATAACAAATACAAGAGTACATAATACAATAAGATAAAATGCAAAAAGAGGTAAAACTAGAGGTAGATACAAAGGATGAAAGTGATAAAAAGCTTAAAAATCTAGGAAACATATATACAGTATCTAAAAGCAAAATAAAGACTAAATAAAATGATAACTCCCTGTAAAAAGGTGGGTCTTAAGGGAACGTTTAAAAGAACTTAAAGAGGCAGCAGTACGTATATGGTTTGGCAAATTATTCCAGAGGCGAGGTGCAGCAAAGTAAAAACTTCTGTCACCATATCTATTTAATGATATATGAGTGACTAGCAAGTTTGTGGATGCTGAACGAAGAGAACGATTTGGTTTGTAGGATGAGATCAGTTGAGACAGATACGTGGGAGCTCTATTATTCAAGCAGTTAAAAAAAAACAAGAATCTTAAAAATAATGCGTTGATTGACTGGTAGCCAGTGTAATTCAAGAAGGAGGGGAGTAGGTTGGCAAGAACGATTTTGATTATAAATTAACCTGGCTGCATTGTTTTGGTAACACCTGGAGTCGACGTAGCAAACTGGAGTTAATCCCAAAATGTACGCACACCTACGGATTGCTATGCATTGTATATTCACACTCACAGAAAATCCCGGCGTACGATCACGAAAACCTCGGCGCACCTCCGGCGCAGGCTTTACATGGAATGCACCCTGGTCCACATGCAGCATGCAGGGAAACTGAGTACATAGACGTACTTAGTTGAAATTATCTCACCTTGTCGACTTCTTGAGCACAGGGTGTAGACATGGTAACAAAAATTATCTCACCATGCCGATTTCCTAAATTAGGACGTTGACATGTTAACATAAATTATCTCACCATGTCAACTTCCTAAGCACAGGATGTAGACATGGCAAGATAAATTATCTCAACATGTCGACTTCCTAAGCAAAGGATGTCGACATGGTAAGAAAAATTATTTGTCCATGTCGACTTCTTAAGGATGACAACTTGGTCAGATAAATTATCTCACCATCATGACATGCAGACTAGCACTTTGGGAGCTCCGTATGAGGACAGATGGTCAAATATTTTTAGTATGCACTTAAAGAGTGTTACTGAGCCCAAACTTCAATATTTTCAGTTTAAATTTTTACACAGAATTGTATATACAAATAAATTCCTCTTTACTTCAAACATGGTGGATTCTCCACTTTGCTCGTTGTGCAACTTAAAGGCATATTTTCATCATCCCAAACAGTTCCAAATCTCCCAACCTACGTACTTCTAGCCCCTCCCACATTTATCTAAAACTCATCTTTATCCAGACACAATCCTAGTTTATTGCTTCATGGCTTGTCCCAGTGGCCATACAAGTCCATAATGTGTAATCAAGACACTCTCAGTGCCCATGCTGTGTAATTTAGCTATGATGCATTGTTTGAATGTGATGCCAATCAAAGAGCTGTACCAATTGAGAGTTTTGATATATGTATACTGAAACTGTAGTTTGGGGTGACGAATGTCTGCCTTTAAGTAAAGAAACAGTGGATAATTTATTTTGAGGTTGCAGTATGGTCTCAAGTTTTATTTTAGATGTAGAAAAAAGATTTTAAACAAGCAGTTTTTCTTCTCAAAAGAGGACATTTTTTGGCTTTCAAGGGAAAGGCTACAGCCCACATAATTTTGTAATATTACATATGAAGTATTTTATTTTCTGTTGTTCACGTAAAATGGAAAAATTGGAAATAGAGATATTTTACCAAAAGTTCAATTTTGCATTGAAAGTCGAAAGTTATAAAAGGAAGAGCAAATTTTACATTTATGTGTTAAAGATACTGTATAACCATTGATAATTACTCATCATTGTGTGTAATGAGTATTATAAATATTGTATATTACTTGAACTAACAACCCACTAAATGATGTAAAAATTGTGAGTGCCGGTAATTAATTATGAAATGACGTGTGCTTGATGAAAAAGGAGAAAATCATTTATTGAAAGCTGATAACTGCAAAAAGAAACGCAACATGATTAACGCTGTGAAAAAGTTATGAAACAGAAATTGATTGTACAGTGTTTAAGGTAAATATTGTATATATATATGAATTGTATAATTGTTTACTTAATAAACAGAAGAAAAAAAGTTTAAGTAAACTTTTTCCAGCTCTGGATATGACAAAATAGGAACTTTGGCATGTGACTCTAGATCATTAAGGTGACACCGAAAACAGTGCTTTGTTCATAAATTTTCTCTAAATTCCAAGTTTTTCCCAATATAAGCTCCCGATTTTGAAATATTTTGACAAAGAGGAACAAAGTTTAGGAAACTTTAAATATGTCGTCTGGGAGTTTCGATTCGTAGGCCTTAGGTAACAATATGTAAAAAAGCGATGTTCAGTCCCCTTGTAATCTCAAATTTGTCAACAGGGCGTGCAGATTCTTCAGTAATACTCCAGGTTTTTTAAATTTCCTTACAGGAAACCCATAATCCAACAGTTTCTGCAATACAAGCTCCATGTCTTTAAATGTTTATTTATAGGGACATAAATTTCACCCACGAAATATTACGTCCCTCATCAGCTAATACAGTGGTGTTCACACTTGCAAAAAATTCGGAAAATTTGGGTGCTTTCCACCTCCTCCAGGAAAAAAGTCTAGCTGGTCTATAGAATTGAATTTCTATACAAGCCTTCGTCAACAGGACACCAGCTGGTAAAAAGTACATTGTCACCTTTCTTAAAATACAGAGTGCAGAATAGCTATAGAAGATCAGAATGCGAGGCTAGAATTACCTTTCAAAATGGTGTAATGTTATCTTAGGAATATGAACCTTAAACAGCACATAAATCCCTCTTAATAACTATTAATCTCTTTATGAAGGATTTGCAAAGTTGATTCTAAATACAACTGTCATTTCTTTCTTTCTCAAATTGGTTTTGAATATCACTACATAAATTCGAGATCAGTTTTCGCAATAAACCTGATGCCTTTACACTTTGATGTGAACGTGCCGTTGCTGCAGAACAAGTTATAAACATGAAAATATTTTCCTATACAAGTTTACAAAAGCTAGTGATTTGGAAAGTATCGCACCGTCGTGATTTTGTAATTTTGATTGACCTGAAAGTGCTAAAGCGTGAAAACAGTCAAGCCTCTTTCAACAATAAACCTTCCATGATTGTGGCCTTTGAGCTGGGTGGCATTCTTTACAGTTAACACGTCATTGAATAATTGTTCTGTAAATATAATTATTCAGTTTCGTCGATTTCACATTTATTGTGCATATTAGGATACTATTCACACATTTATATGCGTACTACTGAATACATTTATATAGATGAAGGTGACGAAACTATGGTTAAAGCAAGACAATAGTTTGCAAATTAGGGGGTGGACCAGTGGCGTAGCCAGGATTTTTTCACCAGGGGGCACTGGGGGCACAGACTTTTTATAGGGGGCACAACATATAACTCAGGGGTAACTATGGTAAGACTATCAGAACTAAATTTTGTTGAGTCTGACTGACAGCCAGTGGCGGCTCGTGATCTAACTACATGGCGGCGCGAAGGTGGGGTCCAGGAGCCCGCCTTAGGGTCCCTGGTGGGGTCCAGGGGCAACGCCACGTGAGGGTCCAGGGGGAGAAGCCCCCGGAAGCTCCGCGATATAGACAAAATTGGGGTTATAGAACGAAGCATTTCTCTGCCTTCACATGGCATTTGATGAGCATTAAACTGACTGCAAACTTCACCATTATTTCATTGGATTTAGTCTTACAACTGGCTCGAGGTTCCCGTGGCTATGACAATGCATTCATCTTTCTTTGAGATGAGTAAACATATCAATTACACGTTGATTAAAATTTGAATTTTCTCTTATGAACTTCTTTTCAATTGATGGCATAGCTAAAGCGTTTAACCTATCATCATTCGTACTTAGTGTATCAGCTGGGTGAAAACCTACGTGAAGACGATACAGACAGTATGTGCCGCCTATGTGGTCCTATTTCCAATTTTTCTTCCAGAAACTGGACAAGTTTGTATACTTTTTACCATATTCATGTTGCATTCATGTCTCACATTGAGAGGGTTTTGGGAGCTAGATGAGACTTAGCACACGAAGAGCCCCCGAGCACGGTTGAGTGCACATGTATACCCAAGCTACAAAAAGCATTTTGACCTGACTCACAGTGATTTTGTGAGACAGCAGCATAGTTTTCTACAAAGGATACACACGTGGCTGATTAACGCGTTCTTAGTTACCGGTGTATGAATACAGTGCCACGAAGCGAGACCAGGGAGGGCAAGTGAGAGGCTGCCCGTATTTCGAAGAAATTGGCCACTCACCTTTCATCATTTCAGCAGATAAAATGTAAAATGTAAGTGCGCATGCTCACAACATGTTGAGCGGGGCAGATTGCAATGGGATGGGGGGCACCTGGGGGACAACTTTGCTGTGGGGGGGGGGTTCCCCTCGTGCCCCCCCCCCCCGCGGCTACGCCACTGGGGTGGGCGAGGCATGATCTGTACCTCTGCAAGCAGTCGCTGGAAAATCAGATAGTCTGACCGAGCAATTTATTGAAATCATGCGGGCGTAAACACGCTTCAAGCTGTTCCAAATATAGTTGCACCATTTTGTATTTCAGCCCTCCCTAAAAAACAAGGACCCTCCCCCAGAACAGCAAACAATCAAAACTTGTGAATGGTCTGTTGAAGCTTTATGCACGATAAAAATGAAAATAGTGGAATTTAAGTCTGAAGAAGAGCGAAAATGATGAAGTTCACTCAAAAGGCTGTAAATTCACTCCAAAAATAGTAAAATCCAATGTAAAGAGTGGAGTTTCACTCTTGGTGGAGTGCACACAGGAACCACTCATATAGAAGAGTGATTCCTGCGGGCACTGGTTAAAAAGTGAGTTTTCACTCTTCTTGGAGTGAATTTCACTCTTCTCGGAGTGAATTTCACTATATTAGGAGTGACTGAACACTCTTATTGAATGAATTCACACTTGTCACTCTTTAAGAGCACTCTTTTGCTTTTACGGTGAACTTATCTTCGGTTTTAAAGGGAAATATTGCGTTTTAAAATGCTTCAACAAAACATTCAAAGTAAATAGCTCTAGTCATTTTCGAATCATTTGGTCTCAAGACTGAACCCCAGCAATAGCTTCATCTCCTTAAAATATTATGCATAAGAAGAGAAATGGAAGTTGCATGTTTTGAAATGTTGAAAGTTTGGGTGAACAAATTATTCATGAGCAACAAACAACTGAATTTCTATGAAGGAAACTTATTTCTTGAAAAGAATGCTACCATACTGCCTTATTTGTAATTATCTATCACTCTTTGCCACGAACTATTGGTTTTAAAGGGGTGAAATTTCCTTGTAAAACCAACGCAATATTTCCCTTTAACTGATAGTCAACAAAAAAAAACATCCGTTTGTGACATCACGAGTACTGTACATCATTTAGACTACCTTCATTTTGGATCATTACAAGAAGCACAATTATTTTGCGTCTAGTCAGTTTCGATGACGAAAGCTTTCCGTTGGCCCTTACGTAGATGGCTACCCATGTCATTTGGAAGAATATATATATATATATATATATATATATATATATATATATATATATATATATATATATATATATATATATATATATATATATATATATATATATATATATATATATATATATATATATATATATATAACCGTGCAACCGTCATTTGGAAGAATATATATATATATATATATATATATATATATATATATATATATATATATATATATATATATATATATATACCAATTTGATTTATATATTCCACGCAGTTGTCGTCAGCGTTTATTTTCACTTCATCTCTGCTTTCACAGGTTCCTGTATCTCTTCGGAGATCCGCTGGCGAATAAACAATTGTGTTCAGCTGGATGGCATCAACTTTGCAACTTTGATCTTTGGTTAGGGCTTGCGTCAAACGAGAACTAGTGCTGTTCCAAAAAATTAGGCGCCTGCTCAGGAGGTGAATTGCGAGTTGCTTCATCTGTTATTTGAACAAAGGCCAAACCAACTTGGCTTCATGGCTCAGTGGTTAGAGCGTCCGCACTAGAAAGCGGGAGGTCCCGAGTTCGAATCCCGGTGGAGTCAACATCGTTTTTTCACCTCAGCCAGATTTTCCAGCTTTACCAATTTGATTTATATATATATATATATATATATATATATATATATATATATATATATATATATATATATATTCTTCATTATACTCAAACCTTCCTTAGCAACTCTAAATAAAAGAAACGAACTGGTAAGCTCTTGTAGACACAGGAACAAACATCATCTACTGTGTAATTATTCTAATAGGTAATGTATCTTGGCTCGCTGTACACCGTTCGTGCCTGTTCACATCGAACACGGAACCAACACGTGCTTAAAAACGGACACGTTCAAAAGCAGCGAACATATACGTATTTAACGTTATTGACATCATTCTACTTCAGGCTTCTGAGGAGTGAGGACCTACATTATTGGCCCTTACATATATATATATATATATATATATATATATATATATATATATATATATATATATATATATATATATATATATATATATATATATATATATATATATATATATATATATATATATATATATATATATACGACCTTGAACACGACCTGCTTTCTCTGTATTATATTCTTCAGAGTGACCTTGCATAGTCGAGTAACCTTATATAGCCGTAAGATTACGATCACACGCACAATTTGTAACTTGTTACAAAGTGTGGTAGCTGCCGGACACACAAAGAAATACAAAGATTGTAATTTGAGTACTACAACAATGACGTAGTAAATCAGTGTATACCCAGTACGCAACAAGCTGGCGGTCCGCCAGCGTTTTAACGCCGCTAAACGCCGGCGTAAAAACGCTAGCTACCCGCTGGAGGACCACCGGAAGTAGAGATGAATAAAACCCAGGCGGAAAGCCGACAGTGGACCGACGGAGGACCGATGGCTAAATTTTGTGAGACATTTTGTTTTCCCAAATTCTTATTTAGAACTTTTCATTGTAGGTACAACTCCTTGGTGCTTTTTCCAAGCTATTCAAACCTTGATGCAATGACAGTACTTTTTAAACAGCTCTGTTATATTCATGTTCTTTGTATTCTGAAATTTGGTATAATTTTGTGTTACTCTTCAGACCTCAACTTTTATTTTCATAACAATAAAGTTTGTGTCGGACCAATATTCAAGATCTCAGAGGTAATTTTTTTGCATGCTTTACCCTTCTTTATTATTATTACTCAACCAGTTGGTACTATGCGATTTTACAGTCCAGGGGAACTGGTAGCATTTGTATGAAAAATTTTGAAGATGATGAATGTCAAAACGTGTACGAACCATCATGATGCCTGCAAAGTAGTGTAGTGTAAAGACCAGGGACCCTCTTGTGCTTCTGAGTACTTCTTTCAGCAAATTTTAATCAGTAACCCATATGCTCTTAAGATATACAGGTAAGGGAAATGTGAAAACAATTCTGGTCTACTGGGCAGATAGGCTGTATTTCTCAAGCAGCTTCCACCAGTAAACACTAGCAGTCTACTGGTGGGTAGGTGGTATTTCTTAGCAGCTTCCACTGGAGAGCACTGACGGTACGCTGGCGGGTAGGTGGTGTTTCTTTAGCGGCTTTCACCGGAGAGCACTGGCAGTCCGCCAGCGGGTAGGCGGTGTTTCTACAGCGGCTCTCACCAGAGAGACCGGCGGTCCGGCGGCGGGTAGGTGGTGTTTCTTTAGCGGCTTCCACTGGAGAACACTGGCGGTCCGCCAGCGGGTAGGCAGTGTTTCTACAGCTGCTCTCCCTAGAGAGCACCGGCGGTCCGCCAGCGGGTGGGCGGTGTTTCTCTAGCGGCTTCCGCCGGCGATCCGCCGGATAAAAGCTGGCCATTTCGGGGGCGTTCCGCCGGCGTATGCCGCCGGTGGTCCGCTAAACGTGCTGATAGCGGTCCGCTGGTGGACCGCTAGCCTTATGCTAACTGGGTAATCTACCATTTTAAATTGAGTAATAAACCGTAACACTTCATGTCACTCCTTAGAAATGACGAGAGTAAAGATGGAAGCTTAAGTTTTTTGAATCTTTTTTCATGCTTTGTAATATATATTTTGGAACTTTACAACACGTTGTAAGTCTGAAGACCACGCATTGGATGTTTCAATATGTAAGTCACTTTAGGAAGGTCAACCAAATTTTCAGTTGCTGCCGTGGGTCCTCCGTGATTTGTGGCGTTGAAGATAATTTTGACTGTTTTATTTCAATCCATGTTAATGAATGTTTTTAATGGCATACATTCGCCCTCTAGAATGGCTGGAAACATTCCTCAGTAAAAATGGAACAGAAGATTGTTCACCATTAGGACTCTGGCTTTAGATGAAATACGTCCCTGGACCACCAATTAACATTCAATCTTGTTACAAGGATGACGATATGCTGATCTCATAATCTCGTAATTACTAAACTTGTCAATCAGAAATTCGATCCTGCACCGACACAAACCTATAATGATCAGACGCGGACTGTGTATGGCCCGCGTGGCGACACTCTAGCCCTTACTTTTTGCAAAGAACATTAAGAAAGGTAGGTAATTCAACTGAGTGCCTCTATGTCAATTTTGAACTGAACCGGTCTAACATTTTGAAAGGCTTACCCTTACAATTTGGAGAGTCCACAAATGCTCTAAAGAAAACTGTCTAGCAAAATTAATGGCTATCATCATTACTTATTCTACTAACTGACATCTGATGAGGAGTCACATGCCATGGGTTATCCACAGTGGCGGCGCTACGGGAGGCAGAGGGTGCACTTTCCCCCACATTTTGTCCCTACCCCGTTTGCCCCACAGTTAGGTCAGTTAGGAATTGAACAAAAATAAATAATACACCCCTCCGGAGACCTAGTATTTCATCCAGAGGTATGCTGAAACCTCAGAACATCCGGGAGCTTTGACCTGGGCTCGATTTTCCCTGCGATGGAACATTTTTGCCCCAAACATTTTCCTTTGTCCTAGTTTGTCCATCTTTGAAATTCTAGCACCACCAGTGGTTGTCCATCGTTTGTAGGTCTAAAACAACACATGACATTAGGCACTATCCGATTCTTGAATCAACATGGCCTTTGTAGGAACTTTGGTCTTATCAGGAGTGTAAAACAAATAATGAATGTTTTCATTTTGGTTTATAGTACGAATAATTTCAATTAAAGTTCATTTGTTGAATAATTTAATTTTCTACTAAACCTACTTAACCAGACTATGCCTTATTGACTGTGCAATCAATCTTTCAATTCATGACATTATTCATACTATTTATCCACTCATGGACACTCATGATTTGAATGGCCTTTCCAAACATTTTAAAACTTCAAAACGACCACGTCTCAAATGTGAGATATTTAATGAGAGGTAAAGACGAGATGAGATTTATTTCTTTAATAAGCAGGCAAAGGAAGACAGTCTATACACATAAATTAATGTTAGGGAGTGGAGAATTGAGAGTTATGTACGTCACTAGTTTTGTTTAACCCTTTACCGTGGTGCTCGAATCGGGGCATATTTGCGCGCATCGGGAGTGGGAGGAAAAGCGGACGTGAAACAGTAAAGATGGGGGACAGCCGCGCTCTCCGTCTGGGTCCAAAAGGACCCAAACAACGGTAAAGGGTTATAGGGCAAAATCAGTCGCCCCAGACCTGTTTCGTATCAACAGCCAGATCCAACATATGCCTTGTTGTTCATGTGCAAAGTATCGCATTCATTTCATGTCTTACGTGTTGTATATTTAGGGAAAACTATTCGTGAATCGCAGGTCACACTACAGCGATATCGTCTCAGATTACGTTCCGATTTTTGTGAGTTTAAGTAAAAATCACGCCATCTTTGGTAGGAAAGAAACAATGTAAATATGATTTAATTTTCATGATTTATTATATGATTTGTATGTGAGGATCATAAAAATGCAATGCAAGCCAATTATTTCGTGACGTCACATTGTTAAACAATTTTTGACGGACTATGCGTATCCGATAAAATCTGTTTGAGGATATGACGTCACGAAGTAATAAGCATAATTTTGATTTTCGAAGTCCTGCGAAACAAATCGTATATTTCCACAGGTTGCCATATTTCTGTTTCTTTCCGACCAAAGATAGCGGAGATTTTTACTTAACTCACAAAAATCGGAACGCGGTCCGATGCAATATCGCCGTAGTGACCAGCATTTAACTGTTCTCAGATTTCACAGTTAAGTGGGAAATTATTGTTACACGAGTCTCTCGAACTATTCATAAAATAGAGTAGACTCCTGCAATAATTCAAAGTGGGGTGATGGTCACTTCCATGTTAGTCGTTCACTGTAAGAGATTATTGCATTTTATTTAGGTCGAAGGAACAGTCGTTCTACATAAAAATGCGTGGGATAGTATGGGTGTAGGCCTACCCCAGTTTTCATGTCGATTTCAGAAACTGTTTTCATTTTGGTTTATATAGTTCCTGGGCCTTGTAAACCCATTGTACTCTATCATAACAAGATAAATTGTTAAAGGGGCAGTCGGCAGAGTTTGGTCGCGAATATTAACCTTTCGCTTTAGCGTTTCATTTTCTTTCTTTTAACTGATAATTTAAAAAAAAAAATCAACGGACATTGAAGAGGTCTTTCAAGTGAGAAGACACTTTAATTCTCAGGTAATTACTGACGATTCAGAAATTCATAATTTTGTAATTTTGTTCCGGTAACAAAAATCCACACAGATGCAAGACGAGACACCCTTATCCATACGGGGACCAATCAGAACGTCATATTGTGATGACAGATCATCTTCTATTAGTTTTAGCTCAATGTATGATTGTGATGCAGAATTAAATTCGTGGAAACTTGTAAAAACAAACTCTTATTTTCCCTTTAAATGAAAGCAGTAAAGTTTTGCTCTTTCCCGAAATGAACAAACATCAGTGGTATAGCCAATAAAATTTCTTACCTTCAGTTTTACATACACTCTAAAATCAAAAGAGTGAACTTAGTCACTCTTTGATCGAGTGAAAAGTATAAATTCGCTCCATAAGAGTGATAATTCACTCCAAGAGGAGTGAAGTTCCCTCCAAAAAGAGTGAAATTCACTAGAGGAAGAGGGAAAATTCACTCTTCCACGAGTGCCTGCAATGATCGCTCTTCTTTTTTTTTTTAAGAGCGATCACTGTGGGCACTCCATCAAGAGGGAAACTTCACTCGTTTTAAGAGAATTTCACTCTTTTTGGAGTGAACTTCACTCTTTTTGGAGGGAACTTCACTCCTCTTGGAGTGAATTATCACTCTTATGGCACGAATTTATACTTTTCACTCGATCAAAGAGTGACTAAGTTCACTCTTTTGATTTTAGAGTGTATATTCTATGATAAACAACCCACAACGACAACCATCAATTGTTAAGTGTGAAAAATATATATAACGAATGCGCTGTAATTGAAGGGGAGACTGGGATGGGTGGCAAAACATTCATCAGAGTGTGGTTCGCCGCGAAGAATGTGTAACATTGAAATTAATGTGTGAATGGCATGCGATCTGTCAATGAAATATAAACCATTTGCCCTCAAGGTGAACCCAGAATCATCTTGCGGGACTCAATCACGATCAGTTCATTTACTTGCATTCTGAGTTTACAGGTCGAGGGCATTCTTCCACACTTATTTTGAAGCAACGGCTAAATATCACAATGTCCTCAGCTTCTTATTTCTCTTCAAAGTATCTGAATACCATCATATTTTATGAGTTCAGTATTGCATATGCAAGGTGAACCAAGCATTTAATTCTAGTAAATTTCACATTTAATGAGAAAAGATGTTGTCGCTTGAGTCCCATCAGCTAATCATGAAACTGGACACTCTACTACACGTCTTCAAGTTGGGAGGACTGCTCTTGCCCTTTAAATTAATCTATTTGAAGGCAAATTAATGAAGTATTTCAAGAAGATCAGGCTACTTATACAGTGTGGGATGTAGAAGTATTACGAACCCGCTGTACGTGTGGGGACGGGATTTTACAAATGGTGAGGGGATTTAGGAGAAAGGAAAATGAAGGGAATCCCCAAGGTTTTAGTATATCTCTGGGTTGACAGTTAAGTCTCATAATATTATTAACAGGTATTTTTGCTATAGCATAGCCTATGGGGTTCAAGGGCTCGCCTTAGAACCCCAGCTGGATTCCATGGAAGAAAGCCTCGAAGGATTCTCAGGGGGGATTATCTCCCGAAACCTCTGAGGATTTAGCATATCTCAGGGTGAAACATTCAATCTCAGAATGAAGTCACTTGGTTTAGGGGGTTTGGAGACATTAGGGGAAACCCTCTGAATGGGAGAAATGCCCCACATTCACTCTTTGATGCGGCCGCTGTGAGGATTTTGTTTATATCTAAAACTTAGTATTAAAAACGCTGACCCACCAACTCCGAAAAAACACGGTCAACGAAAAAACGTGTTAATGCCAAATTCCTACTTTCTTAAATCAGTGCACGACAGGGACAGCATTAAAATTTTCAAAACCAAACAGAAGTCATTTTGTGAGAAAAAAATATTATTTTCGAGCCGATGATCGCAACTTTTGACTTGCTTCTGATGCGCGGATGCGTATTAATTCCAAGGCACTTTCTGTTCGGTATTGACAGTAACATAACACGAATATAATGGCCAGAACCTTGAAGGTGATCCCGTTGTACACGGCTTCTGAAAAAAATATTGTTTCCACGCCGAATCGAGAAATTTGATTTTGCTCGGTCAAGTTACAGCTTAGGAGTGCTCTTCCTATAAAGAAATTTACAGGTGTTAATATATGTATGTGTAAATTTGATTCAAAATGATTTTGAAGAGGAACTCGTTGTCTTAAGCAAGAGGTGTAATTTTGGAAGTAAACATTTGTAGAAAAGAAGTGGAGAAATGCCATTAGTTTGAAGCTTTAAGAATGGTTATTTCCAGCTTATGATACGGATTGCATTTCCATCTTATTGTAGAGGTATAACATAGAAAAATGTCGTCCCAAAAAGTGGAGGGAAAATATAGCATAAAGCCGTCCTTCTGAGTTCAATGTGCATATGAGCATTCCCGATTATTCAAACGAGGCAGTCGACAGTTTCACATCAAAAATTCAGTTTTTCCAGCACCTCGTTTTCCCTTCTGGACTGATTGTTTACCAGAACATAAAAATATTGAAGAGGTCTACCCTCTGTCAAATGAGAAGAAACGTCAATTTTTTGTAAATTACTGCTGAATGAAAATTACTGAATATTTGTCGGGTAAAAAAACCCGCTCAGATGCACAATTAGAGAGCTAGCTTCCACCCGTAGAGCAGGATAATAGGAACTATTACCCTGCTTTATGCTTCCACCACACTGTATAGCCAATCACGACGTTAGACCGTGTTCATGAATCATTTTTGTGAGTTTTTAGTCAAATTTATGTACAAATATGGAGCCAAATGAAAGAATAAAAGTTGTTAATAACACCTGGTTGCCGTTTTAAATCTGTATATATGTCTTTTTAACCATTCATTACGTTGTTTTAGTGTAAAGTGTTATGTAGAAACTATCAGTTTGAATATTTTCCACGAGTCGTATGCACTAAGTCTTACAATTCCTTTGTTTCAGAAATGATTGCATACCTCTTGGAATAACTTTACTCGTTCAAGATATGTGCATGTGAAACCTGACATTTAGCCTTGTCTCTTTTCATATATCCCCGAGCGTCAACGGATCGACTTACGAAAAAGACATCGTATTGATTTTGAATGTCACTGGATATTATGTAAATCCTAAACCACCAGTGTTTTTATGTAAAAGTACTGACAGAGATGAGAAATAAGACAAAAATACTTCAAAAACCCATGAAGGTTACTTTCAAGGAAAATGCAGCATATCTTCAATTTGATTTAACAAATCCCGTCAAACTAATTCAGGAATAACTCCGAGTCAGTCGTGCAACAACAGTTCTTTTATACGAGGGTTTCAGAATTTTTTCACAATATGTGGGGGGGGGGGGGGGGGCACTACCACATGTAAAATTACTGTGTGAAAAGTCAAAAGTCAATGGGCAATTTTTCAAAAGGGACATGTGCTCCGTTCTCCGTCGTCACCTTCACAGATGTTACACTCAAACACATCGAGAGGTATTTTTAAGGTAATAAAAATTGCAAGACTTTGCTGATTTTTCTAACATATTTCGGAAAATTGCACATTCTTGGTTGTGTCCCTAGCCAAGATAGCGACGAAATGAAAATATGTGGAATTCAGTGCGGTCGGTAGACGGACTTTCGTGCTTGTTTAGAGAAAGACCGTCAGTCGTCATAACTGGATCCAAAATGAAGGGAGCTTCAGAGCCATATATTTGAATATATGGTTCTGGGGAGCTTGAGGGGCATACGCCCTCTATTTTAGACAAAGTTAATCCAAAATAGCTGCACCGCTCGGCTAAAGGTTTACGTGCACACACGCAGAGACAGTGGCATCAGCTTTGCAGTAAACACACTCCACAGGCTTATTTTAACCCTTTACCGTTGTTTGGGTCCTTTTGGACCCATGCGGAGAGCTCGGCTGTCACACATCTTTACTGTTTCACGCGGAGCTCGAAACTGCGAGTAGCTTCCCGAAAATTCGGCCACAACAGCGAGAGAGACAACAGTTTAAGGTCACGGGGTCAATGGCCTACGGAAGCCGATGCGGGGCGGGCTACGTCCGCTTTTCCGCCCACTCCCGATCCGCGCAAATATGCCCCGATCGGACCACAACGGTAAAGGATTAAGGTATTTGCTGCGGGGGAATTTGGAATGGTAAAATCCCAAGCCCATGAAAGTTTTTTCTTTTTCTCTTGTCAGAAGATCTGGGTTGAACCCCCCTCCTTTTACACTCCCGAATCCGGTGCTTACTAAAATGTTCAAGTTCATGACATTATATGGCGCATTTTTTAAAATAATTATTCTAATGCGCCTTACAAAAAAGTGGAAAACAAAAGACATGTTGATATTTCCTTTCATGGGTCTCTTATAGAACAAACAAAAGTTGGATTAAAACATGAAAGCATCAAGTAAACCAATGTACACTCTAAAAACACTATGGTCAACTAGTCAAAAAGTTACCAATTAATGATTAGATTTGACCATAAATTAGTAAATTTTGACCAAAGTTGAGGTCAATAGTTTGACCATAGTTTGGGTCGGTGCAAAGTTGACTAAGTCACTAAGTGACTATGGTCAAATTGACCATAGTCTTTTTATAGTGTAAATGCAAAATACTGGCTAAAGAGCTAGTAAGAAACTATCAGTTTTGAGAAATTTTATGATACATCACATTTTGCAGAACAACTTTTGGCTTGCTGGAAACTTTGATTTGATTTTTTGGGGCTTTACGCTTCAAATTCAACAACTTTGATTTTAACCTAAGGTCGCCTTCTAGATTGTATTCCCTATTCCCTCATCAGTGCCGAAATATATATCTTGAAAAGGGGCAAAATATATATTGAAAAAGGGGACAACATGAAAATAATTCCAAATGACTGATTACTGTCAAATTTTATTGGCACAATTTCACGACAGCAAAGTGAATCCAAAGAAGTTGTGTTCATGTCCCTCGACCATTTTAAAAGGAATGTATCTGCACGTTATAAATTTCTGTCGCAGAGTCAGTCTTAACAGTTATATCCTTCGCTACACTTGAAAATGAGTCATGTCAATAGTGGCGCACATACTTGAGAAGATTTGTCTTGAATATTTACATGTTCGGTTAAGAAATTATTCCTCTCAGTAGAAGTCAAAATATTCAATTGTTTGACAAGATTCCGTTCAGTCTCTATTGCTAAAGTTGCAAACTTTCGAATCGGAATAATTTCCAAAACCCTCTATATTTCTATCCCTCCCCTCTAAAACTGCATCTAGCTCTCCTCCTTGATAGCTCAATGTGCCACCGTCCGACCGTGGCTGTCGCCCCCGCCATGCTGCCCTTGTTTAGAAACAATGATGAGCTGAATGTAAAAGCTACGTCTGCTACTGCTGGTGCAGACCAAATTTAGTTTATTGCTTTAATTTAAGTAAGACACTGTTGAGTATACAGGTTTTAATGTGTTATCTGAACACTCTCTCTGCATGCTGTGAAATCTGAGAAACTCTTCATTCATCTTAAGAATTTTCTTACTTTTGTCTTTATAAAGTAGCTTTAAGAGTAATCACAGACTGAGATTTCTGTTTGCTTCTTACCAAAAAGATTTCGTGTTTCTATCTTTAAATATAATCTACTCCTGTTTGAAAAGATTTTTACATGTTACATCTCCGGGCTTTAGAAACAAAAGTGCGCCACTTCGTTACCACTAAAAGGATAGGCTTTTACATACACATTAGTGTAATATATCTTCCATAATGGCAATGAGACGGCCTCTGGAAGTTTGACGGTGTTTATTCAACCGTGACAAAAATAACACGTCGATTTGTGAAGACGCCGTAGTTCATGTTTTACATACAAGAAATTAATTACCTTGTGAATTTTCTCAATTTGCTCAATGATTCTATTTCCTAAAATGGTCGGCTCTAGGGCAATGGCTATTGTTAACCGCGAACTTGCTGATATTGAGGCGCAAATTCTATTAAGTCTTGTCGTTTTTCGTCGTTTGTTTTCTGGGAACTGCAAATGAAATCTTCAGTAGAGGTGATGCCAGAGGGAAGTCGTTTCACTTACCACAGAACTGTGATTCTATGATCCTTCAAGTAAAAGGACGTCTGTGTTTACATTAAATTTTTCCATTTCGAGGATATTATGAGAGCCTATTCGTGCCACCAATATAAATAGTTTTAATCTGTAATTACAGGCGAATCTGTATTTACAGATGATTATTCCTGCAAAAACAGATAAATAATCTGTAATTACAGATTTAAAATATTTATATGGGTGGCACTAATAGGCTTTCGTAGCATATCGATCTGAAAAAAGATAAATCACTGTAAGGCCGTTGGGTATCTTTATTTCCAAGAAATAAGGTTATGGAAAACGGAAACTAAAAGATTAGATTTGCTAAGCAGTCATGAATAATTTTTTGCCAAAGCTTTTCCAGTTTTTTTAATGATGCAACAGTCGTAAGGATGCACGATACTCTATAGAGCAAATGCTATTGAAAGGGAATTCAGTTGAACATAAAAGTTATTTAGCTATAAAACTGTATACCTTCAATAAAAACCAAAGATTTGCCTTAAAGCCCTGTTCAGATTTCTGGAAGTGTTTTACGTACTGATGCTGCAAAATTCAATTCGTTGTGAATCGCTAAATTTTAAAGTTTTTTTTTTTCTGGGTGGAGAAAATTATCAAATTTTCAGGTAGTCTTCTTCAGAAATCGCTTCCTTTCTTTTCGCTTATTTTTTTCTTCTGTTGCAATACATACACTTTTTATGGTAAATGAATTACACATAATTGATTGATGTACGTATCAAGAGAAAGAAATAAGGAAACCGGACCCAGATGAAGCTAAAAGCTCATCGAGTTTAGATGGGCCGGTGAGCTAAGCTGAAATTATCAAGGCAATGATAAAAGGTTTTGGACAATATTGGACCAATGAAAACACAATGTACTACTTCAAGTTTGCCACCTGTTTGAAGTAACCATGGAAAAATCATGTGCAAATTTACGTCGCTAACAATGAACGAGTTCAAAGTCTACATCTGCGCATGCGTTCGTAAGTTTTTGTTCAGGTAAATTGGTAACAGAACATCGGAGCTCTGTGCCGGCCGCGCATAGGGGACCGTCTGACGCGTGTTTACATCCCGCTATCAGCTGTAGACACCGTTAGAGTGACCATTGACCTTTGACCTTTTGCTCAGTACTGCTCCATGAAGAAACTTCGAACTGGTTTGTTGAATTTTTGAATTTATTTGACTTTCAAATTACAAACTTATGGCAAAAGTTATATCTTACATGGACTCAATATCTTAGGGCCTTTCTTCAGCCCAAACGGGTCCAATTTAAACAAACACCAGCTGCATGGGGATGTATCGAAGAAATTTTAATTAAATGACATCATTTCTATAATTATTGGCAAATCTTGCTTAAGATGATATTCACGGCTGATTTTTCACGAGTCAAATTAAATTTGCAGAACTTGACCTTACGAATTAATGTCAACTTCTTTGCAGACATATCTAATGTAACAAATGTAACAAACGTTGTCTTCTTTGTCAGTTTGTTTTTTTCTTTGTTTTCTGTAGCAAGTGGGACAAAAATTTGTATAGACTCTGGAAAATTCTATTCAGATTCTATACCATCCTTATATAAGCAGAAATTACCAAAAGCTTATTGAAATGAGTGTCGAATGAACCCTCTTTGCAAAAACGGCATAGGCTTTTTATTTGCCTCGTTTACAGATCCCTCGTAAAACTAGACTGCAAGAGCTCTCAGTATGCCGGAAAAGACTGCAAGATTTGAAATTATATGAAGAGAGAGAGGTAAATCACGACCAGGACTAAAATCCGGATCTTTCGCATACCGATTTAGCAACTCAGCCATTGTGGCAATTGTGGTTGATGTCATATGTCCCAGCCATGGTCGCGATGGACTCATATTTTTTCTTTGAAAGTATTTATTCTGGTCCTTCTCTTGTTCATTAAGGCTGTCTCAATATATGTAATTGATTTCAACATATCGTACTTTGACGAATCATGAACAGATCAACGTAGAACACGATACAACTACTGCCGCTCTCAATTTTCTCTCCTGGTACCATGGCAATTCCCCAAGCGGGGTGATTCCCCAAGCGTGGTAATGAACGTTGATGATTCATCACCTCGCTTGGGGAGTTACCATGGTAACAGACGATACAAAGTGAGTGCTGCAGTATTTGTACCTTCTTCTACGTCTGAAACTACAAGTGTCAATATGGCCGAGTGGTTTAGGAGCTTGTCCGGTAAGCAAAAAATCCCGGTTTGATTCCTGGTTGTTTTTTCTCTGTCTCAGAATTATTTCTTCTGTACTTAACCTGGTGTAAAAAGGCTATGCAAGTAAAACTATTATCGTTAGAGCCTAAAATGTTAAAAAGATTTTGTTTGTCAACAAATGGACATGTATTACACGTCGGACGGTTACAGGGAAAGGTACTAGGGGTGTCATTGAAGGGAGTTTGTGACTGGCGAACCAAACGGTTTAACAATTTTTTCTCAACTCTGAACCTTTTGGTCTAGTCGCTCTCTTTTTCTTTTTATTGTGTTTTGTGTCTTTCCAGTCGCTCTCGTAGTTGGACCGGATAGAATTTGCTTTGTATTTGTCGTGTCCACTTTCACTGTTAGTTGTACAAATTATTTTTTGATGAAGGGTTTATAGCTGAAGACCGTGGAGTTTTCCGCAAACTTTTAGGCACTTTCAACTTATACCGTTCGACCAATAAAATGATTAACACTTATTTAAAAAATTTAGCATTGAATTTTAGTGTAAATCATTTTTTGGTCGTACAGTTGGCTGGGATAAGACTGCATATATAGTCGAAGGCTTCTGACAACACCGTCTCATGTGCATTTTTGAAACGTAGATGAGTGTGGATATGAACTTTGTGTTTGCCCTTTGGAGGGCGTACTTGTCCATTTGGGACGTTAAGCTCCTTAAGGGAGCAGAACTCCTCCGGGAGTAATCGTTTGGTTTTCGCCCCTTGGCTCTTCGCCAGAGAGTCGTGGGGACTTTTAGAAAAAAGGATATGAACTTTGTGCATGACGTTAAACTGCATCCAGGTTGTGGCTTCTGTTCTATTCAGCCAGTCTAAAGCAGGACCACGCATGTTAGCCCTTTGGAGGGCGTACTTGTCCATTTGGGACGTTTAGCTCCTTAAGGGAGCAGAACTGCTCCGGGAGTAATCGTTTGGTTTTCGCCCCTTGGCTCTTCTCCAGAGAGTCAAGGGAACTTTTAGAAAAAAGCTATATGTATGTATAAATGTATTAAAACGATCTGAAATTTTAATAAAATACTGAAGACAAAGATCGTTTCAAATCTTCTGAGGCAACAAGATGTAAAAAACGGTGAAGAGTTCCAAACTTAAAAGTTTTAAAACGGCAAAACTCAGTTGTTTAAACTAGAGACAGTAACATTATCATTAAACCGGAAGACAAAGGACCGGCGCTTGAAGTGCAAAATAAAATTTCGTATGTAGAGAGTGTTTTAAGTGACTTTAGTAATCAGAAATTTTACGAGGAAAATGATGCCGACAAGACACCAGAAGTTGTCAGTCAAGTTCGTTCGTTAATCAACAAAATGCTCCATGAAGGGGATATAGATTAAAAAACTGCCGAATACCTAGTTCCTACGGACTGTAAAACTCCAAAGTATTAAACGTTGCCTAAAACTCATAAGGAACCAGATATTTCTGGCCATCTTAAAATTCGTCCTATTATTTGCGGTAATGGTTCACCTATTGAGAGACTGTCAGAATTGTTAGACTTTTTCACTAACCCAGAGGTTCAAAAACTGGACTCCTTTATCAAGGAATCTAAGGATATGGTCAATTTGAAGGAATAAACGAGAAAGGACACTTGCCACAATCGACGGCCATGTTTACAATAGGTGTTAAAGCCATGTACCCCAGTATGCCTCAGCATTTCGGTATAAAAGGAGTTAGAAAAACCTTGGATTCTCGTAAAATTAAAAAGCCCTCTACTGATAATTTGATTTATTGTTTAAAGCTTTGTCTCACAGGGAACCATTTTGAATTTAATGGAAGTTTTTTCACTCAGGTACACGGTACCTCAACAGGTCCTAAAATGGCCCCGGGTACGCCTGTTTAGGCATGGGTATTGTTGAAGAAGAATTATGGCAAAAGTGTTCTCGTTCGCCCACTGTGTGGTCTCGTTAGATTGACGATATCTGGGGTTTCTGGCCCCCATTGATCAGATCTTTTCAAAGAGTTTATGAAAACTCTTAATAATATTTACCCTGGTGAGCTTGAGTTTACAGGTTTACTTTGTGTTTTAATTATGATTCCCTTCCATTTCTTGATCTGCATTTTTTCGCAACTCTAAGGGTTTTCTCAATACTGACCTTTTTGTTAAACCTACGTTCAAAACCTTTATCTCAAATATAATTCTTATCATAGCAAACATGTTCTTGATAATATTACTACGTTCAGGCTCTCCGTATACGTACCATCTGTTCTACGGAGGAATCCGCTCAAAAAAATTAATACCCTTAAAGCAGCTTATGCTGTTATTTTTACGTTTCCAGTGTTCATCAAATGTATGGGCTGGACTCCATACAAATGTAAAAAGCTTTAAAAACTAACGTACTTTAGTCTTTTCTCCGAAAATGAGCAAAAATTCGAAAAAATTCGAAAAGATTTCAACGGTTTCCAAACGCTATTTTGCCTTATTATCTTGCTCTAGCTCCGCCCAATGAATTTGATGCCTATTCAGAAGGTCATTTTGAGAAGGAGTCAAGCAAAACGTAAACAAAACAGACAGTGAAATTTCGTTCAATTGGTACATACGTTATTTAAACGGCCTTTACGTGTCCAATTTGCACATCGCATCGAACCGGCTGTGCAATTCGTTCGTTTCATTTGTGAACCTAGATTCAGTGACAAATTCCTACTCACTTGTTTCGGCTCCATCGTTCAGTTTTTAATTTTGTCGCTGATTGTGCTATTTGAATCCGTCCCAAGTTTCAAGATAATGTTCATTTTCTCTTTGATTTGATGCTGTGGCTTGGCATTCAAAGGCAATCTTTGGGTTACATACGTGTGAAACTAACTGTCATTCTGTGTTGGGCCCGAACGGTTGTGAAAGGACTCCTGTAATGCATGTACACAACATGTGTGATATATTGGCAATACGTACATCGTTGTGTCAAAGGGTAGGCATAATTTTACGTCATTCATTTCTTGCATTGTGATTGGTCAAATTGAGATAAGAGCCCGTTGTCTTTGCATGAGAGTTTAGCCGAAAAAAGTAGATGAAGTTTTTTCTATTGTAATTAGCGCTCTAATTAGTGAAATTTCACCGGAAAAAAACCTGGCGTGAAAGATTTCTATCGGGTTGGTATCAAATGGAAGAGCAAGATTGAAGATTAACGATGAAGGTTATTTTTTTTCCATCAAACAGCATAAGCTGCTTTAAGAGTAATCTGATTGAAAGAGGGTATCCCACGAGTATCGTTAGTGAAAAGGTCAATAAAGCCTAGAGGGTTCCGAGAAGGACGCTTCTCAGTCATGACCGTTCCACTTGTACTAGGAGGAGTTTTAATGCCCCCCGCCCCCCGGTTGTTACCCGTAAACCAAGGTTACCTCCCCTAGACAATATTATTAAGAAGCATTTCCATATTACTAAATCGTCCCCCACCTTTAATAAAGTTTATCTTAACCGCCCCAGTAGTTTACAGACAACAACCTAATTCAAAATCTTTACTGGTAAGAGCTAAAATACGTCTCATCATACAGAGAATAGAGGTTGTTTCAAGACACACGATAAAAGGTGTGTCACCTGTAGTGTCCTACGTGAAACATCCGCTGTATAGTTTTAATACAGGTCAGAATTTCCAGGTGAGGGGGGATTTAACCTGTACTACTTAAGACGTTATCTACTTGATTAATTGTTTGGATTGCCAAAAGCAGTATGTGGGTAAAACGGGATTAGAGCTTCGAATTAGACATAGGAGTCACCGACAGGAGTTCAGAAAAGGTCAAACTCCCATTGGTAGGCACTTTAAGGTGCGTAAAAATTTGGAATTAATAGGTATTAAAAAGCTACGTAACAATAACAAGAAAACTAGGGAGGAGGTTGAATTGAAATGGATTAATTGGTTGAATAACGTAAAAGATGTAAGCCTAAATAGAGCATTGCCTGGAAGCTAGTATATTTTCACTACTTTTATTTCTTAGCAAATGAGCAAGGGGAGTGTATGTTCCCGAAACGTAGTGCGGTATTTCGTTTTCTAACAACTGCATGAGTTTTGCCGTTTTAAAACTTTTAAGTTTTGAACTCTTTACCGTTTTTACATCTTGCTGCCTCAGAAGATTTGACACGATCTATATATATATATATATATATATATATATATATATATATATATATATATATATATATATATATATATATATATATATATATATATATATATATATATATATATATATATATATATATATATATATATATATATATATATATATATATATATATATATATATATATATATATATATATATATATATATATATATATATATATATATATATATATATATATATATATACAGTAAGTCGAAGTTGGTAGATCGAAGTTAGAATGTGTAGGTCGAAAGTGTTATTTATATATATATTTATAAATATATATATATATTAATGCGACGTTGACGACCACCTGTCTAAGCCATGTTGGGTGGTTCACTTCTTAAAAGTCCTCATTTGATAACAGAGGAAAATTATCAAGGCGAAGTAGTTCAATAAAATGTTTGCTCACATATCAAATTTGATCTAGTTTATTGCTGGAATGAGTCGCGCTCTAATAAGAATATCCGTATCAACAGGAGTCGACGCCGCCACGACCTTTTCTATTCTGTACAAAATGAAATTTGCTTAAAGAATCCCCACAGCGCATTTCCGTACAAAAACAATCCAATTTAAAGAGCAGAAATCTCTTCCTTATATTTAGGATATTGAAAAAATATGCCAAATATTCCGTATCTTCGAAAAGTTTGAAACTTTTCGAATTATCATTCAGCAATTGCAATAACCTCTATACGTTAGAAATGTGAGCAAATATTACCCTCCTAATCTGCTTCGGCGTATTCTGCGTTGAGGAAAATATCCGCAGGTCATTTGTCAAAGAAAAATACGACATATTTTGATGGAGCCAAGAAGTACGTCAAGCTTGGGGTCATTGACATTGATGTTAAATATTATTAACAAGAAGGTGTATTAATATTCACTCACGGGAAAGTAATATATTAGATTATATGCCTTAGCATATTACGTATTTGATTTCCTTTTAGTCCTTACCGGCGTTCCAAGAGGAAACTCCAATTACATTTCTTTAGCTGTAAATATAAGAATTTTCTGTTACTTCTACTAGTCAGATAACGGTGTCGTTAAGACCAATTCAGAAAGATAATTTTGTTAAGTGAGTGAAAGATCAATAAATTATGTCTTATAACACACCTTAAGGTTTCATATTATAATGAAATTATTCGTGTTTTTCTGTCAAGGTTAGCCATTGTTTGATAACCATTCGATGAATCAAAATAAGCGATAATCGTAAGGAATTATTGTTATAAAGTAATGCTATTCTGTTGTAACTTTTGTTTCTGACATCCTGATGCGTTGTGGAACATGAATGTGCAATTTTCAATATCAAGGAATGTACTTGGGTAGGTTCACTGCGATACTGATGTTGACCTCGTTCGGTGGTAAATGATCCTTAACATACCCTACTTAAACTTCTGTTACACAGAAAAAAAGGCCAGGTCGGGAATATCTTGCCGCGCGGGATTGTGGAGCACAGCGTGGGATACACAAAGCCAATTCAGCACGTAGCGAACATTGTTCTATTGTTTTCGTCAGTACGTGCATACAACACTATCTAAGGGTCTAATCAGAGAGGTGTTCCTAACACCTCCTTGGGGCCCGTTCCACAAAGAGTTACGCACGATCTTAAGTTTGATTTACTGTTGACTTCAGTATGGGGAATCAAACTTAAGATTGTGCGTAACTCTTTGTGGAATGGGCGCCTGGTCTAATCAAGTTGAACGAAAATAGGGGTCTCAGTGCTACTTCACGGCAGGTTAAAATACAAATTTTTACAAAAACAAAAAACAAAAAAAAAAAAAAAACAATTTAGACGCGGTCCACTGCACAAATCCGCACTTGAGATTCCCCCTTATGTTAAGGATGGATTTAGATGAAATTGTTTTACCAAATTTTAATGTAAACTCAAATTTTGACAATGATTTCGACAATGTGCATGTGCATAGCCACCAATTAACCTAACTGTCTTATTTTTTGAACAGTTTTCTTGTCATAATTTGCATAGTTGATTCACGTTTGTAACTGCTAATGAATATTTCATTAACCAAGACGAAATAAATACAGCTCTTAACTTTCATAGCTATATCTATATTCAACTTTAGTATACGTTTTTCATGGACTGCTGGTCCTTTGATCAAATGCAAATGTCACCCGCGTGTTTAATGTGTTGAGGTAAAGTAAATTTAGTCCTCAGGATTATGGTTGTCAAAAGTTAAGTGACCACGAAGTACTTCCCCTGAAAATGATTATATTTGAGCAAGTTAATACACTCTAAAAACTGTTGGGTAAAAAGTGTTGGGCAAAAAACAAAATGCCCAACATGGGCAAATTATTGCCCAACAAATGGGTAAACAACTGTACCCATATTGTTGGGCAAATCAAAGTTGGGTAAAATCCAGGTGTTGGTAAAAGGTGATGGGCAAGTTTTAAAAGTACCCAACAGTTGGGTAAAATGTAATTGACCAATCAGATGATTAGTTAAAGATCAGTTAAGTTTTACAGATAATTATTGTAATATAAGTGGTTCATTATAAGATCCCATGGTTGAATAAGGTTGTATTTGGTAAATAAAAAGCTAACGGTAGAATAGCAGTAAAAATCTGGACGAAAGTACTTAAAGAGCAATGGTCGCATAGAAAAAAGAAGTTTTCATTGCTACATAATCATTGGGAGAAGAAATACAAAGTTCACGATTGAATTTGAAACTTTAAACTACACACTTCACTGTTTACTTACCAAGTGCATCGTTGCTGGTTCCCCCAATCACTCTTGGAGGATAAACGGTGTATGTGTTAGGGTACTTTGTTATACTGAAATTATTGAAATCCAAACAAGCACCCAACATACTGGATAGTTGCATTGCCCAACACCATTTGACCAACACTTTGCCCAACAGTTGGGAGGACACATATATATATCCAGTGTTGGTTAAAAGTTGGTCATTCAGTAGTGCCCAACTACTGGGTAGTTGCATTGCCCAACACCATTTGCCCAACAGTTTGCCCAATTGTTGGGAGGACACATATATACCCAGTGTTGGTAAAAAGTTGGGCAAATATTTGCCCAATATTTTTTAGAGTGTATCTAATGCGTTTAATGGGACTGTCCATCGGTCTTTTAATGCGGTGGTTTTATTATAGAACAAGCCATCAACTGGTAATTAGGCCCTTCTGGGGGCCGTTCCACAAAGAGTTACGCACAATCTTAAGTTTGATTCACCATACTTAATCCAACAGTAAATCATACTTAAGATCGTGCGTAACTCTTTGTGGAACGGGCCCCTGGTCATGTATTGGAAATCTTTGACGTGAACTGTCAGAAACTAGGTTTTGTAAGTGAGGCTCGGAATTTGTGAACCAGAGGCGAAAACAATTATTGAATAAAAAACGCTCCGCCCTAAACACACAAACACAATATTTGTGGGTATTTGGAGCTTCAAAACTATATATTAGTTGAGAAACTTATTTTTATGAAAGGTTGAAAATGCAGGGTCAACCTGAAATAAACGTAGGGAAATATTAGTGTTCAGAGAATATTCTCACACGTGGTCTCGAGAGGGGAGTTGCAATGTAACTCCACAACGCTATACTTCGTATCAGACCGGCATTCAAGGGTCCTCCCAGAAACAAAATCTTACCTTTATCCTAAGAAATGTTTTGAAAACTTAAAAAACTGTTGTATAAATTTCTAAGAAATATGTCACCGCCGAAATATACCCTACTCTTAGGAACTAGTAGCCCCCCACAACGGCTTGTGTGATATTCTGTCAAATATTCAGCTGTTCAGTTCAAGCACGTCTGAATAACTAATTATGGAAAACATATTTTGCCAAAGGTCTGTGAATTATAACACTCCTTGGAGGGGGGAGGGGTGAACATTGTTTCTGACCGATATCTTGGGTAGGGGTGTGAAGTCGATGTAGAACGAATTGGAACCTTCTGCCATTGTACTTGATGCTCGGCACAAGCAATGAGAGTAGGGAAAGGCAAGCCAGTGATCCACAACTGGGAAGGGTCTTTAACAAATTGGTCAGGAAGTTAGCCGTAAAACTCGATCTCATAAATCAATACAACGAACTAACATAGATTGACAAATTTTGGGTTCTTTCCGACAGATGTGAAGAACATTCTAATCAAAACTCAAAACAATAGGATCGGAATTTAGTCCGAATTCGTTGGAGTGTGTCCGCGACTAAATTTTTTATTACGGCGTCCTTGGTTCCATTTGGTGTGTCAAACTGGGAAAATTTGAAAATTTCAAATTTGTAACACTTCACTAGAGAATGAAAACGTGTTTTCGTCACTAAATTGAGGAGGTGCAGGAAACATTCTTTCCCATTACTCTAGTTTTCGTATAGCACCCACATGCCCGCTATACTTAATTTCAGAGGAACATAAATATTGTTGACACAAGCTGTTTAAACGACCTACCCTTGTACCAAGAAAATTGTCAACTAAAACGTAACCCCCTTTTCAGGGTTACACCCATTTCAGGGTTTCAATCCTGTTATAACATGGTCAATAATAAATGGTTCCCGAGAACAAAGGGGTTAGAATCTTCAGCCCGCAACATATATATCCAGAAGTGGGCCTTTCATCACTCATCTTCAATGTAACATGAGATTTGTTTCAACAGCTTCCCAAAACTTTGATATTACCGTTAGCGAAAAATTTACTACACAACAAGAAGAATATGACAAAGTATGACCCATCTTTATATATGTCATGGTCTTGAAGGTTAGTGGGTGACTGCTTGTGTACATGGGGGCTGCAATCTCCTGGTACGTTTCCCAAAGATGTTCATGCCTCAGAGTATATTTCATATTCCACAATCCTCTTAACTAATCTATGGAGGGATCAGAATGCCTACGGTTTTAGAATTAGATAGCATGTAAATAGAAGGTAGAAGAGTCTCGCCTAAGCAGTTCGGGAGATAACCGCTTTCGGGAGAAAATGAGTATTACCCCGACTGGGGGAAAATTTGCCTGTCTCAACGGCATGAATATTTATGAGCACTTAGTGTCTACCTCTTCGCAGTCGTCGAATTGTTTAATAAATGTGTGTATATTCAATTGTGAGGTATTAGTTTAGACATAAAAAACGAAATTACCATGGACCTTCAACTACGTATTTACAAACATATGTGCTAGCACGACCCACTTGCACACCTTCAAGTGAAAAATGGTGTACAAAACTTGCGGCTGCATGGAGTCTATAAATTAAGCTTAGGACAAAGAACGTAGCAAAATTGCTCGATTTCTCAAAATCGGCGTGGTGAACAACCAAACATGACGAAGCTTTTTTATTCCCCTATCAACAGAGTTTTTTAAAATGCCCGAATTTCTCATTCCTAAATCGATAAAAATTGCAAGGCTTTTTTGAACGTTATCTCCGTTGGATTTGCGCGGTAGGATCGCAATGCATCGTGGGAGATATTCGAAAATGGCTCCACCCATGGCAAAATAATCCCCCGATCGGGTGAAAATTGATTTCCCCCGAAAGAGGTTATCTCCCGAACTGCCAAGAGGGGAATTACTTAGAAAAGTAACATCGTTCATTTAGGCATGATAAAGAGCAACGACAATTATAAATTGAGCAAACACTTTCTATCTTCTCAAAATCAGTTTATCCTGTTATCAGTGACGGCCTTTCTGTCTTCATATTCTTTTTTTTTACTTGCTTAAAACGGACTGAATACGACAAGATCAGCTAAATGAATAACATGTATCCAACAAAAAGAAAAAAAAGCGAACATCTAAAACACTCTCTAAAGAAAACAAAACCCACCAACACTGCTTCCGAGCAGGCCACAAACACCCGAAATTTACGGAAAGACGACAACACCAGACAAAATACCGCCATCACAAGCAATAACTGCCCCGAAGGGCCACAACCCCTTTGGGGTTGTTGGCCTTCGGGGCAGTTATTGCTCTAAGCAAAGAGCCTTCCGACGAAACCCAAACTTTAAATTGCTTCCCAAAGAAACTATACGTCCACTGAAGACAACACTTGACCAACCTCACTGCCCTCAGACTATCTACATCATTGGCCTCTTACGTATGGCTCCATTCAAGACTGGATGAAAAGAACAGATACTTCACATGATCTAAGCCAAAAGTCCGAGAGGCAAGTATGTACCATATGTACACTTTTTATCCACCCCCCCCCCCCCCAAGAAAAAAAAAAGGAAAAGAAACGATAAAACCCAAGTCCTGAAGAAAATGAACCGAATCACGTCCTCTAAGAAAAATCTGAAAAAGAGGAAGTAAATAGACTCAAATTAGGAAAACCAGAAAACACACTGGGAAAACTCAAATGCAAATCTCTTGAGCTATGTCAGGATTACTCATACTTAGTGATGATCCTTAACTCCTATTGGTCATTGCGATCAAGTTACAGTGCCTAACTCTCATTAAATTCATGGTGATGGATAGACGCCCTCATATAAGACTCTTCCATTTTATTCGGGGTTGTGCAGTTTAAGTGTGATTATTTTCAAGCGAAAAATTCCTTCCTTTCAGTTTTCTTAATCAGCAGTTTGCTGCATGTTGTACATGAACATACAAGGTTAAGGAACTCTTGAACTGTGCATTAGAACAGGTTAATTCCCTCTTTGGTTAATCAGTTTGACCTTTATAAAAGGGCAGGAGAAGTCATCCCAAATTGAAGCAGTGCAGTAGACTGTCCAGTTTTATGATTGGCTGTGTTAGGAGTCACGTGACATTGTTTTTTCTCTTCAAATGTGAAATATACGAGAAATAACTGCTTGGTTTAGTCCTACCTTGAATATGCAATAGTTAAATCATAAAATGTAATGAAAGATACTTTGAAGAAAATTTACGAGAAATAACTGCTTGGTTTAGTCCTACCTTGAATATGCAATAGTTAAATCATAAAATGTAATGAAAGATACTTTGAAGAGAAATAAGACAAAAATTGTGCTATTTAGCTTTTTTTTCAAAATAAGTTTGGGGGACTGACCTTTTTAAAGTGGCTTAGAATACCGTATGGTGAAAATCTCCAAAAATCACCCGAAAACTTTACTACCCCTGCAAACACCATTGATCGTTTGGTGAGCCCCTATAGGTCCATGCTAACCTGATGAGTGATGCATTTCTTTATTCTGCTACCATCACCAGGCGTGGGGGAATCGAAAAATATTGGGTGCAGCAAGACTATGTAAGCGGAGGAGTATACATGAAAAGTTCTACCTTGCAACCTCGCCCCCCCCCCTCCTGGTGACCGGCAACGGCACTTTCGTTCTTAGCTGCTTGTACCCAGCCTGGTAATGTGGATGTCATGTTTGTAATGTCTCATCAGAGGCCATTTTTAAATTCTCTCCGCGGTAACCGCTACTTGAAGCAACACTTTGCAAATATTTAGGGCTGAACATGTCTTTAGACCTGACGACGTTTTCGTTGAGGGGTGCGGCGTTCCACCCCACTGACCACCAATGTTATACATAAAACTTCTCTCCCGTCGGCCGCTCCTTCATTATGATGAGATCTTGGCTCGTTGCACATACCTGGAAGATTCAATAGCATCGGTAAATATCGTATATTGTTCACTGGCTAGATTAACTGAAGTTTATCTTAAGAGATGCTTACCGTGAATCTTTTGAGGCGACAATCTGTATCACGAAAAAAGTTGACCTGATAGTGATATCTTACCCTGCCAAGTAATTTATAGAATCGACAAGAGTTATTATATTTACAGAAAATGGAAAGAAGAATAAATTACTTTCGCATAAGATATAAAACCTTGTCACACAGTATTTCCAATTGTCCATACGTTTCAGCGGCTGCTAATAATGAAGGCACTGGATAGTTTCACTTCGAAGATAAGCTATTTGAACTGAATCAAAATTTATGACAAACAAACGACCGGTAGTCTTCATCCGATGAGAAGTTATAAAAGTCGTTATTTTCTGTACAAATACAATTCTTTTACCGTGAGTAGATGCATCAAGAAGATGGTCAGTTACGTGTAAGCAAGTAATTACATAAATATATAGATAATTATTACGAAAGTGTAAAACCATCCGAAGCGTTTTTTTATTAGGACCGTGGTAAAAGAAACTAAATGGAAGTGTATCAACTATATTTAAGACGGTCGGTTAAAAATGTAAATGAGCCATATAAATTCCAGAAGTGATATTCTGTTTGGTGAACAAATTGAAGTTAGTCGCAAACGAGCTAGCTTCTGGCACAATTCTGCTAGTTAAATCATTAAATAACAAACACTATCCCTCAATTGTGTATTTGTGGTGAAGGACCCATCAACGTCAAATTTTCAGCAAACAGTTATCCAAATAAACTTTCGGTCGATTTACCGAGGCTTGGTTTTCATCCAATTTCATAACTTGCGTAACGAACTGTGAAGAAGCAGCGAACATCAGAGGCAGCGAAATAGGGAGAGGGAAAAATGAAAACGTATGGGGATAAAACACACCTTGTATTTGCTAGAGGACAAGAAGCAGGGAGAATTTCAAAGTGGGTGTCGATCATATTTTTTATCTGTATCGTGCAACTGAGCATACATCTTTGAATGTTTGCGAAGTACCGTTTCTGGCCATATGACGGTTTTGTAACAACAACGCATTTTCTTGTATGATTCGCGACAGCTGATGGGGGCGCTCCATTTGGATAATCTTGGTGGCGCTCAGCTTACCAACATTTTCCTCCGGGTCTAACGAACATAATTTAGAATAATGAATGTTTAAAACAAGGCAATTATTCTAAATGACTTCAAAGGTTGAGGTTTTGCTGTAATTCGAACAATTTCGATGGAAAAGATACACATTGCCTCATAGCTGGTTAGTTAGATGGAGTTTTACAGCCCAGTTTCCAACCAACTGGTGAAAGTCGAGCCTTTCACGTCCTTTTTTCCAGCTGTGGCTCACTGGCTTGCTTTCCCTACTCCATTGTTTATGCGGAGCATCACGTACAACGACAGTAGGCTCCACTTTAAGGGTCTTTAGTATGACTCGACCTGGGAATCGAACCCGGGCCTTCCGCGAAAGAGGCTTGTGTCAATGTCTTTTCCAGGTGATAATGATAATTGTGAATACGGGAACACTTGGGGATCAACAGGAATGTATAAACACCTATACGACCATTAAGCCGTTGATTTGTCTCCCCCTAGTTTGAGACGGTCGAAACGTTATGTAGATGGGCAAAAATACAAAAAACGACTTCGGAGACATTCGGAATCAAGAAAAAAATATGGTACCGGTACTAAACAGGTAGAAGGACTTCACAAGTTGGCTGGCAACCGGTTTTCAGTAGTCAAAGCCTGTGCCAAATGGGAGGAAGGCTGGATTGCATTGGTACACAGAAGCTGGAATAGAAACACCCCTTACTGAAGCAGTTTCGAGTGAACCAGTTAACTGGTCGACTTTGTCTTTGTTTTTAAATTTATTTTTTGTTTGCTTTTGCTAAACAAGTGCTACAATATTCATAAACTGAAGACAATGATTTTGCTTCCGGAATGCTAAATACGGCTTGGCTTCTTCACGACATTGTAGCTTTGGGCTAGTGCTGGGATGTAGATCTTTCGTTCGCCATCAACGCGCAATATTCTCAAAATCTAAATCCTAGCTAAAAGAGAAAGCTTCGTAACATTGCATATACACAAATCTGGACAGTCAAGTGATGGTCTGATTTCAGCCGGCTGTAACTGGGGTCTACTTTACCTTTTAATCTTTCCATTTGCTTGCTTACCTGTATCGTGGATCGTTTTACACTGAAATGTCTCTTGATTCCCTCAATTTCACTGCATATGAGGTTTTGAAATTACATTATAACAGTATATGAAGATGATTTGAAGTTGATGGACCCCACTAATAGCTCTCTTCGGTCACTAAACGCAACCGGGTCGGATTCGTCTATGAAAGAGGGGACTCCTACCGAAAGGGAACTTCAATTTTCAAATCGTATTTTCTACCTATATGTGGACAGTTCCTTTTGCATAACTTAATTGTTGACTAAAGTTTGGCAAAATCATAGCCCAATTCGTGATCGTCGTATGCTTTTCCCTGGGGACAGGACCAACTCCTTGTCAAACATTGTACACGGAGACAGGATTATTTTCAAAAAGGCATTCTCTCAGACAAGGTCACTCGTTGTCGCGGGAGCGACAAGCAGTTGGGATGAACGGGAAAACTACTGTCCAATATGACACAAAAAGTCACTGGATTTTGCCAAACCTTTTACTTTCTCTTTTTATTTACGTCATGGATCCCAAAGAAAATGAACTTAACACAGAGGGTTCTCAAATTGCCTCGGATTACACCGTTGATTTCAGTAGAATTTTTGTCAGGTTTTTAGTAAGGATTTTTAACCAGAATATTGTCCAGGCCCTTTATTAGGTTTCAACAAGTTCAAATTTCGAAATGGATGCCCAAAGTCCATGTCTTCTCTCACCGTTTCCATCAATGAAGTAACACACATCACTGAAGAAGACATCTCATCAACACTTCAAAATGATTTTCGAGAGTATAAACTTTGTTTGCTTTTTGTGTCGATCAAAGTGCATTGTGAAATATCCCGGTCCATGACTTCTCAGCTACAGATAACCTGCCATTCATGGACCAATTGTATTGACGTCACGTCGGCGTCAAGTTTTGATGTAAACAAAGGAGTTTAAAAATAAACAACGATGCTAGGATTACCCCAAAAGTAATGAAACAAACCCTTCCACCTCCCCGTTTTATTTTTTTTTATAATCAGGACCAACATTTATGTGTGAGCGGAAAACGGTAAAGGGCTAGAATAGCTTCAACGAGAGATGAATTAAAAGGAAAGTACTATTTTTAGGGGGGGGGCTTTGTGTCATTTGTTTTGGCGGCATTTGTAGCTACAATAGGTACATGATTTTGACACACGTAATGTAAGCCAAAGTGTGATCTTCGCACGCTTGCGTCCTTTGGGTCCTTTCTGAATGCAAATGAGCTATCTGATGTATATGATGCTGCAAGATGTAATCCCTACCCGCTTACCTCGGACGAGGGCACACTTTCTGTTCTTTGACGTCTTATTCATGGGTTTAAGGTCTCTTGCAGAAGTTCTGGTGTGTCGTACTTTCACTTACTCTTTGTTTCATTGATTTCTATTTCAAGAGTTGTTTGGTTTATTTCAATGCTTTTTTATTGATTTGCTCCCCGGGGATTTTTAGTGAATGTTTTATCATCCTTTCGGTGATGAAATCTTCAGAAGGCTTCCGTACGCTTTTATCAAGTATGTAATCGGCCTTGATCGTACACACTTGGCGTCATGTCATTACGTCTGCAAAACATGATAATCGATTTAAAGGAATCTGCACCATAAGCTAAAGTCTGCAAGCATTCTCGAATGAAATGCTTAAAGGGCGAGAGTAGTGTCACCAAACATCTTTTGAAACAACACCTAATTCTCACAGATTTCTTACTTCTCTTCCAAGAACCCTTCATGATATCGTGGGACTTACATGCTCCATATCCAAGAACCAATGAGAAAAAAGTTGTCACATGATGCCCACTAGCCATTCATTGGGCAAACAGACTACATCAGTGCTGTTGTCGATTTCGGAGAGTCCGAGTCACGAGTTCAACTTTCAACTTTCAAGGATTCGAGTCCGAACTCGGACTCAAGTCCCTGTACTTTCTCAATGGGGAAAATTAACTTACCAGGCCGAGTCCTTCACATTCTGAAATCACGAGTCCGAGTACGGACTGAACTACAGCCCTGGACTACACTTATTCAAATTGGAAAGACTGCCTTTTCTATTACACACTCTGCATACATTGAATTGTTACAATTAGCCTAGGGCTTCTTATATATTTCGTTGATGTTTCTCACAAATGTGTTTTTTTAAATGTTAAAATTAAATTACAAATGACAAAGCTATTGTTGAGGTGTCTATATTACATGTTCGAAATTCAAAGTTACCCAAAGTGGCCCATATTTAAACCAACTACCGCTATTCTTAACAGAAATATGCACCATCTTGCATTTGGAGACCTAAAACGCCATTTTTACTCTTAATGTAAGAGGGACACCCCATTTAGATCCTTGCCTCATGTCAGACTCCAGTCCTCTAGTCTCCCGTGACTTAGTTCTGGTCACGTGCCTGAATAAGGTAGAATAATGCTGTTTGAATTTGTATTTTGTCGTAAAAAACTAACGTATTTTGATCACCTGTCGATTTTTTCGTCGATGTGACGCGCCGTTAGTCTATTAAAAATAGGAAACCACCTACGGCAAACTTCAGCCTCGATATGGTTATAATAGACATAGTCAGCAGCAGAAGGAAACCGTGACTCTCCCTTGTGCAGTGATGAAATAATGAAAAATTTCTTCAAAACTGATTTCAAAAGCCCGAGTAGTCATATGTCTATTTGACAACACTGCAAGACTTGTTTTTAGCAGAAAAAGATGTATCGGCAATCCGGTATATTCTAACGTTACCATGGTTACTGATATACGTGACATGTCACCAGGAGCTCTAAATAACTTAATGTTGTCACTTCACAAAAATTTCTCCTAATACGGGTTTCCAACATCAAGATAAATCGTACCCATTCCCTTTCCATAGTGTCGTTTTTAATACTGTTTAGAAGTAGCCTCTGTGACTGAGCCTGTCACAGCACACCCAGCTTCAAAACGTGAAGCCAAATCAAGACATGGCCTACGTGCGCTATCATGGTATGTTTGACGTTTTTAAGTTTTTTCGGTTTCCTAACGTTTTGGTGGATTTTCAGCTTTTCCCCAGCAGTAGGATAAAATCCATTTTACATTCCCTGCTGCCCTTGGAATTCAACGAAGGTTGTCGAAAGTCCATATCGGGCCACTCAGCCACAACAGCAAACCTATATAATATTGCACCTTTAAACTGATAACATTCCAGCAAATATAACGTACCTCAAGTAAAAAAATTCAAAAATATTTATTAAAGAGCATGAAAAGTGAATTCTAAGAGTCTAACTCCTATGTTAATAGGACATTCCTGAGCTGAGATATAAAATGTTGAAGTTTAGACAAATTGGTCCATTGCTCAATAATTTGTTACTTTCTTGTTGTACAACTCACATTACCTGTTTTGTTTCCTTTTTAAATTAGTTTTTTCATGACCTTGAACACTTCCTGTTTGCTTGTATAGCATGTTGCACAGAGAGGACTTAACTAATTTCATCACCCCATAAAAGTAAGAGTGCTATCACACCTTGGTACAAAATGCACTAATTTCAAAAAATCAAAGAAATACAAAGATTGTAATTTGAGTAGCACAACAATGACATCACAAATTATTTTGTAATGTATCATTTTAATTTGAGTGGATTAACTTCATCATTTTATATCTCAGCCCAGGAATGTCATATGAAGATGGGACATAAACTGTTAGGATTAACTTTTCTTACTCTTCAATATGTATTTTTGAACTTTTGACTTGAGGTAAACTTTAAAGGATAATTCCAATGGCTTTGCACTTGTACATCGTAAGAAAGACACATGTATTTCACACCGTTTCCTCCAAACGGCAAACCCTGTTGCAATACCATTTCCCTAGATCAAGATATCTTTATTTAGAGTCTGTTTATTTTTGTTGACCAAATCTCCACTTTTCAACAAAGTCAAACAGAAAGTTATTTAATGTGGGAATCATCGTCTCAGATTTTTTTTCTTTACCATGGAATGTCCTCTTTGGCCTTTGAAATTTGATACTGTTGGAATAAAATCGCGATGCACATGAACATTTTCCCGCGAAACATTTTCCTTTGCCCTCATTTTGCCCCCGCCCACTTCCGAAATCCGAGAGTCGCTACTGGTTAATCATCTTGTTTGTCTATTAATGGCTCCTTAAGCATTGCAAAGCAAGACAACTTGCATGCAGAAAGAACCTCTAAGTTTACATATTAGACATTTGAAGGATTTTTGAATAATGCATCAAATTTGGGAATTTGCTAACTGTACATTACATAAAAGTCTAAGCAGTTCCTGAAGTACGGGACAAACATTATCGCATTTCTTTGACCAGTCTGTTTGTCGTGCAAGGGAATTTTGAATAAGCCTGTCGAATGAGATGGTTATTGTATCCGTTTCCTGCTGAGGTAATTTCTTCGCTCCCTGTATAATTATTAAAATAAGCAAGCAACCCCGTGGACTCGTCTTTTCATGTGTTTTTACATCTCGTACAGAGGTCGGCAAGAGAAAAATATAGTAATAATACAAGTAAGTATTTTTACGATCAGTAATCTTCAGGTGTAGTGACGTATTTAAAAGAAGTCTTTACCTTACCTTGTTTCCAGTGGTATCTAGCAGTGTTTAGCAGAAACAAGACATTAAAACACCAAAATCCGTCTGTAAGCCGATAGTCACACCAGTTAACAAATGCAAAGAAGAGACTGAAAGGTGACCTTTTTTGTACATGTATAAATGTCTATATGCATATCCACGCTCTAAAAAGGTGTTTCAGTAGGAATTAAACGTTTTCTCAAACACTTTTTGCCCGCACTTTGTGAACACATTTTTTATACACTAAACACAAGCGTCTGATTCCTAAACATTTCGTTTTTAAACAGGTCTAATAGCTGAACATGTAGTGTTTAATAGCTTCACATGTGTAGAACTTATTTAAACGTGTCCATAAAGTGTGTGTGTGTGTGGGGGGGGGGGCAATATATAAGTTTCAAGGAATTGGGAAACGTCTATTAGAGTATTTATACATACATATAATATATATTAAGTTATAAAGTTATTAAGGTATAAAGGTTGAAAGAAAAGCGCCAGAGTGAAAAATGAGCACCAACGGGGCCCTATTAACACCTGCAGTTGTCTAAAATCACCAGCAAATGCAGCGTGTGATTTTCAGATGGACCAGTAGACCCCACATACCAGCGAGATCCAATATTTTCTCCTTGTTACCATGGTAATTACCAAACGGGAATGAATATTCACTGAGTCGTAAATGGTAACTAATAGTTAAATTGTGTCGGTAAAAGAGTAATATTAATACATTCATGGGCGTCCGCAAGGGGGGGGGGGGGACTTGCCCACCTGAAATATCAAACTTGTGAAAAAATAATTAAAATTAAAATAAAGAAAAAATTAAAAATAAATCGTCAAAATATCTTCACTCATAGCGTGAGTTTATACTCGTGAAAAAGTAATTGAGTCCTCCGAGGATCGCTTCCGAACTTGTCAAAGTATGAGACATTGGTGGGTGTACCCATCGACGCTATGTATGTTATAGGTGTACCCTATTATGTATCATGGGAAATATGCGGACATTTGACCAGGAATAGCAAAAGAGAAGATGATATGCTGAATAGTGAAATCGTGATTTGGGGACCATCATTCGTGATATCTATTGGAAATTTGTAATTGTAAAAACTATGCCAAAATTGTACTAGTTGTCAGGTATGTAGTGTGCATATGACATCCGACTATTGATGAATGAGTTGGTCTTGGTTTGGTTCCGTGTTGCTCTCAAGTGGCGACGAGCGGTTGTAACTGGAATAATCAAGGTGAATAAGGGGAAAGGGGGTATGATTCATGATTGGGTAACGGACATAGGCCTATATAAGCTGTTTGACAGTTGTAAGTTTTATTGTGCACAGGCGTGCGAGGCCGTGACCGAGAGGCAGATTTCCCTTCAACAATTTTTTACATTGAACATTCTTAAAAATCTGAAAATTACAGACATGAAATTCCTGTTTCAGGGCTGGGTACATGCAACTTAGAACACTCGTCAAGTGTCGTTTCCAGCCATTTGGAGGGTTTGTAAGGTCCAAAATTTTCTTGTACGCTCCGCGCAAACCGATGGTGGCGCTCCGCTTAGATAGTGTACACAATTCAGTCATCCGTGAATGACCTTGCCCCCCCCCCTTGCAAGAATTTCTGCGGACGCCCATGAATACATTCGATCTTCAATTGAAACCAATCATAGAGCGTATCCTCTTTCAAAGAAGAGACAGAAGATGTGATGGGAACAATGATCATTTTAATATAATAATTATAAAAATTACAGCAATACTTGAAGCTTAAAGGGCCTTTAAAAGTAGTGAGACGTGTAAGTTAAAGGCCCTAATTTACTTGGAAGTTAAAGAGAACACTTTCCTCATTTGGAATTATGTCATTATCTTTCGCGGTTCTCAAGATTTAGTTCTGGAAAGTTTGAATGTTTTTTAAGCGACTTGTTTCTTAGGCAAAAATAATGAAGTGGGAGTTGCACAGTGTTGACATTTCTTTTGTTATCCCTTTATAAATTATCTCTCACTTACCTCTCACTTACCCATCAAATAGTTCATGGCTTGGTAATTGAACAGACGTTTTTCTAGGACACAATTTCAACTTCAAAAAAAAAAGAAAAGAAAGAAAATCCCCAAATGCATATTAATGTTACAACTGTTCTTGAAATAAAGATTGTAGAAACAAAGGATATCATTAGCCATCTATTGTATGTCCCTCTCTAGACATCACAGTATTTTCATATTTAGCTCACGTTTATGCATTTTGCAGTGCAAATCTGAAATGACCCTTTAAAATGGTCAATTGTTGACGGATGGTAATGCGGCTATTTTCTTTTCACAATAAATACTCAACTTTGACATTTTCGTGTCACACGACCTTTAAACTTTTCTGCTCTGTGTATATCCAATTTCCTTTCCTGAATCTTGGTGAGTGGCTCGTAATGGCGGTTGGTTCAGTGAAAAGAGTTTGATTCAGTGTAGATCTATGTTTAAGCACGTTAATGTTATACAGCAACACAAGTTCAATTCAGTCAAATTGCATACAACTTAAACCAGGGAGTTGCCTCTAGTGGCAACTCCCTGCTTAAACACTTTGGAATCACCGAAATGTCTTCCGACATCTCCAGAAATGTTTCCGATCCCCATTGGCAAATGGGTAACTACTCCTAATATGAGCTACAGTATACTCTGCATTGTTTGAACTTGCTTTCTATCAAAGAGCTCTACTAATTGAGAATTTCAGCTAAAATAATTGGGAGGGGGGGGGGGTTGACTGCCCTAAACAAAAGGAGAATATACTGTATGCATTTCTGAAGACTCTCAGACTCGACCAAGCTACAAATGCAGGGGTCAAATGAGACTAACCCCTCCCTTGGCAACCAAAAGATATGACTGACCAGAAGAATTACACGTTTCCCAATGAGTTGTAATGTAAACCTTTTTTTTTCAAAAGAATATTTCCAGAATGACACTCATTTTGGACGACTGTCTGGTTAACTATTATGGTTAGTTGTGTTAAGTAATAAAGCATCGACAAAAAAAAAAAAAATGATTTTCCCGAATCCTTTTTTAACATATATACACTAAACACCTCAACGAGGCGTTAACCATCATGGGGATTATAAACATATTTTACGAGCACAGCTAGCTTCCATCGAATACAGAGATATGCCCTCACGATTCAAGTTCGTACAGAGAGCAATATAACTGTCGAAAGATTTTTCACAGACAGTAATGAATTCTAACATACAATATGCAGGTTAACCCGGCACCACTATCGCTTAGTTTTAATTGGGTCCAAAAGACCTAGAGATTGGAAATTACGATAATAAGTTGCAACGCCCCGTGAATTGTTGGTTTTTGTTGTTGTTGTTTTTTAATCGGTTATGGGTTTGTTTAACTTGCCCACAATTAAACAATGACGGTGTTAGATTACATTATCAACGTTTTTAGAAAGTCACGGCTGGAGTAGTTTCAATATTTAATTTAGATCTAAAGCATTCATAAACCTTGGAACATATAATAAGTGATTGTAATGGATACTTGCATTTCCAAAGAACAGCTTGCAATATGGCCGTTTGAACGGTAAAAGGTTTGGCGGAAATTTGGAGGTTTTATACACTTGAAACTTGTTTAAAACGTATTCAACTAATGGTTTATCCACCACTCTCAGACAGGCTTATGTCAGTATGTTGATGTCAATATTTCGTCTATATTTCTTTATAACGTATTTTATTTGTAAACATTTCTTAATATCAGTGACTTAGAAGTTTTGATTAGTTTGTAAGATGAGTGCAATAACTTTAAGGTCTTCAAACGTTAATCCTCGGTTGAGTAAAGCAAGGATCGAGCCCGGGATTTAATTTCAGGGGTGGGAAGGAGATGTAACATTTAGGATCGTTCGAGGTTCTTTTTATGTTCTACTAAAAATATTTCAGAATTCTATGGGGCATGACCTCAGTGGCCTTCCGACTCTGGGTATGACAATGTTGGAAAGTACACTCTTAAATCAAAAGAGTGAACATGGTCACTCTCTAATAGAGTGAAAAATGTGAATTCACTCCATTAGAGTCATAATTCACTCCCAGAAGAGTGAAATCCATTACAAGAAGAGTGAAATTCACTACAGAGAGAGGGAAAATTCACTTTTCCACGAGCGCCTGCAATGATCACTCTTTTTTAAGAGCGATCACTGTAGGCACTCCATCAAGAGTGAAACTTCGCTAGTTGGGAGGGAATTCCACTCTTCTTGGAGTGAATTATCATCCCTCCATCAACGAGTGACTTACTTCACTCTTTTGGTTTAAGTGTGTAGCACTAAAGAAGGGGCGATCGTAGCGTGCCTCTGGTTCAATGCCCATTTAGACTACAAGCAACATTCATTTTTAGGTTCCATTGTTTGACAATTGAGACTGTAAAATCATTTTTTAAAGTATGTTTATTTAAATGTATTGTTCAGGTAACTGAATGAGAGTGACTTTAATAAAGTACCGGTAATAGACTGACAAATTTTGCCGCGGCCGTGTTGATGCAATGTAGACACGTTATGGTACTTTAGCAAAGAAAAGGTCGTGTAACGCCGTGGTAACACCATAACGAATTCGGATCGGATTGCCATCGGATTTTTGTGAGTTTTTGTTAAAACTCCATCTTTGGCCAGTAATAGCCGACAATTGCAAACCTGTAAATATGTCAGTTGTAACACAGAACTATGGATATTAAACTTATGCTAATTATTTCGTGACGTCTCATTGATAGCCAGATTTGATTGGACCACGCTGTCCGATAAAAGTGTATCTTGTCAGTTGGCATTTTATTTTTATAGACATCGGATTCAATCATTTATTTACATTGGTTAACAACTTTTACTCATTCCGGCCCTAGATGAAGAGGATTTCGGAAATCAATCTGAATTTGTTGTACTGTGACCGAGGCTTTATACTTATTAGTTTTGCTTAATTCTATCCTTCACTAGTTGGAGAACACATCTGCAAGATGAAACTCTATGAAAAAACATAAGGTCTTATTGTTGGTCTCCAACAATGCATAAGTGTTACGTGACAAATTTTGAGTTTCGAAATACCTGCCCGATTCTCCTCTTTTACGTTACGTGATCTTAAATTTCTTTTCAGGTAAATGTGAAAGGGATCTCGTTTCTTTCAATTCACCAAACGGATACATAAATGAGATTTGTTTACCTTTAAACCGTTGACGTCTAATCCATTTTCAGGAGTTATGTTTCGCTTCTATCTTCAACTCCGAATTTCGATTAAATGTCTCCATTCTTGATCAGATTCTTAAGTTAAAGGGTCCTTCAGTTTGGATATTGTTTTTCAAATATATGCCTTTTTGCACATTCTGACATTATGCCACATTTTTCATACATATTTCTCTCTGTCTCCTCATTCACCACGTTTCCATTATTTCTGCACTGTTGAAAATCGCCCTTAATTTACAGAACAAAAGATAAACAGACGTATAAAGATTTTAGAAAAGTTCTTTCAAATATTTTGTGAATTTATTTATTTATTTTTTATTTGGCAAATTGACAGCGATTTAAACGGTGTAATAGAAAGATGTTTTCACCCAATAGGTATTTCTGGTTTGCGACTCAACTCATTACAATTTACGGGGATATGATCATTAATCGGGAGGGTCGTTAGTCCGAAGGGTCATTATTGCGAATGTAACCTTTGGATCGGTATTCCAAAAGATCGTAATTCCGAAGGGTTCTGAATATAAATTTCAGGCTGTTATTCCGAATTTAAAACAAACGCCGTTATTTCGACTCAAGAATAAGAGTCGTTTCTCCAATTTTAGAAGTCCATAGGCAAACGGCCAGCACTTTTTCGTTAACATCCTCTATTCGGAATAATGATCCTAACATTCCTGTCGGAATAATGACCCTTCGGAAATTCTTCCTTTATTATTTATTCGAAATAACGACCTTTTTCTTTCGCAATAACGACCTGTAAGATATTGAACCTCATTCTCCATTCCAGGTAACTACCCTTTGCGATAAAGACCCTTCTGAAAATCTAACGAAATCCCATGTGCATGATGAAGTAAAATATCAATGGTTCCAGATCGAATTGGACCGAGGAGACCAGCAAAAGTTACTGGCTACCATTGGGGGTTTTAAGCCCTTGGTGTGCTGAACAAAAGATCACTCGTGGACCATACATAATGTCAGGCATAAGACACACTGAAATGACGTCACATGAGCTCTGTCTGGGATGGTCATTTTGGTAGTCCCAGACTGTTCAGTCTCTTCACATGTAAAAAGGGGGATGTACGGGACCCCATTCGAAATGTGGTTTATCGAAAGAATATGTCTCTGCTCCGGGCCCCTGAAATCAAGGACAAAATTCCCGTGTAAAATATAAAAAAATTGCAACAAATTTTTCATCAAGTTTTCTGTGCTCCAAATTTTTGGGTGTACCCTTCTAAAGCCCTCTTCCTGAGAACCTCTAGTCTAGAATACTGCCTCCAATACCTATGATTTTGAAATGAGGTTTTGTTACAATTACGTTGGATAAGGATGTGTCCTATGGCGAAGGGGGGGGGATGAAGGCTGATATTCTTTCCACTAAGTGCGGAAAATAGTGCTGAAGGAAAACGTTTTCATGTGACTAACGGTCTTCTACCCTGCAGTGTTCCATTCACTGGGAAACATAGAGGTACATGAGTCCCTAGATCCCACGTCAACTCAGATGGCCATCCGGTCCTGCTGCGTACCGGCTTTATGTTTGGTCTATAGACTTTATGCATTGACGACACACTGACGTCATCCTTGGGGCAACCAATGGAGCATGTGACCGCACGCATTAGAATTCCCGCTGCACGTGTAGCAGAATTTGCGAAACTTCGACTGTTTGACAAATCAGCTGTTTGCATTTGTCGGTTTTGGCTTGTTTTGCCCCAAAACGAGGGCGTACTTTTTGCTCTGTGACATCATATGCATAAGACAGAGCGTCCGCCTCTTACTCGGGAAATCCGGGTTCAATTCCCAAACAGAATCGTACCAAAGACTAAGAAAATGGAACCACCTGTCGCCGTATAACTGCACTCTAAAAGTAAAAGAGTGAACTTATTCACTCTCTGATAGAGTGAAAAGTGTAAATTCACACTATTAGAATGATAATTTACTCCAAGAGGAGTAAAGAGGAGCGAAACTCACTCCAAAAAGAGTGAAATTCACTCCAGGAAGAGGGAAAATTTATTCTTCCACGAGTGCCTGCAATGATCACTCTTTTTGGTTTCGATGAAAAGAGAAACCTATGCATTCATGATGGCGTGTGTGTGTATGTATGTGTGTATGTGCGTGTGTATGTGTGTGTGTATGTGTGTGTATGTGTGTGTATGTGTGTATGTTTGTGACACTTTGCTTGTTTACACGATATCTTGAGAAGGGAAGATCTGACAGTTCTCAAACTTGGTACACAGATACCCCATACTGAGAGGAAGAACCCTATTTATTTTGGTTGAGGTCAAAGGTCATCTGGGGTCACAGGGGGTCAAAAACCAAAATCCTTGTTTACACGATATCTCATGGTAGAAAACTTGGATTAATTTCAAACTTGATATGTTGATGCGTTATGATGTAAGGAAGAACCCTATTGATTTTGGTGGAGGTCAAAGGTCATTTGGGGTCACATGGGATCAAACCCCGATATCCTTGTTTACACGATATCTCATGGTAGAAAACTTGGATTAATTTCAAACTTATTATGTTGATGCGTTATGATGTAAGGAAGAACCTTATTGATTTTGGTGGAGGTCAAAGGTCATTTGGGGTCACATAGGGTCAAACCCCGAAATCCTTGTTTACACGATATCTCATGGTAGAAAACTTGGATTCATTTCAAACTCAATGAGTTGATGCGTTATGATGTAAGAAAGAACCTGATGTATTTTGGTGGAGGTCAAAGGTCATTTGGGGTCACATGGGGTCAAACCCCGAAATCCTTTTTTACATGATATCTCATGGTAGAAAACTTGGATTACTTTCAAACTTGATATGTTGATGCGTTATGATATAAGGAAGAACACTATTGATTTTGGTAGAGGTCAAAGGTCATTTGGGGTCACATGGGGTCAAAACCTGAAATCTTTGTTTACACGATATCTCATGGTAGGAAACTTGGATCAATTTCATACTTGATATGTTGATGCGTTATGACATAAGGAAGGACCCCATTGATTTTGGTGGAGGTCAAAGGTCATTTGAGGTCACGTGGGGTCAAACCCCGAAATCCTTGTTTACACGATATCTCATGGTAGAAAACTTGGATTCATTTCAAACTTGATATGTTGATGCGTTATGATGTAAGGAAGAACCCTATTGATTTTGGTGGAGGTCAAAGGACATTTGGGATGACATGGGGTCCAACCCTGAAATCCTTGTTTACATGATATCTCATGGTAGGAAACTTGGATTAATTTCATACTTGATATGTTGATGCGTTATGATTTAAAAGAGAACCCGAAGTATTTTCGTGGAGGTCAAAGGTCATTTGGGGTCACAGGGGGTCAAAAACCAAAATCCTTGTTTACACGATATCTCATGGTAGAAAACTTGGATTAATTACAAACTTGATATGTTGATGCGTTATGATGTAAGGAAGAACCCTATTGATTTTGGTGGAGGTCAAAGTTCATTTGGGGTCACATGGGGTCAAACTCCGAACTTCTTGTTCACACTATATCTCAAGGTAGGAAGCTTGGATTGATTTCAAACTTGATATGTTGATGCGTTATGATGGGAGGAAGAACCCTATTGATTTTGGTAGAGGTCAAAGGTCATTTGGGGTCACAAGGGTCCAAAACGTGAAATCCTTGTTTACATGATATCTCATGGTAGGAAACTTGGATCAATTTCATACTTGATATGTTGATGCGTTATGATGTAAGGAAGAGCCCTATTGATTTTGGTGGAGGTCAAAGGTCATTTGCGGTCACGTGGGGTCAAACCCCGAAATCCTTGTTTACATGATATCTCATGGTAGGAAACTTGGATTAATTTCATACTTGAAATGTTGATGCGTTATGATGTAAGAAAGAACCTGATGTATTTTGGTGGAGGTCAAAGGTCATTTGGGGTCACATGGGGTCAAAACCTGAAATCCTTGTTTACATGATACATTATGGTAGGAAACTTGGATTCATTTTAATCTTGATAGGCTGATGCGTTATGATGTAAGAAATAACCCAATATATTTTGGTGGAGGTTAAAGGTCATTTGGGGTCACATGGGGTCAAACTTCGAACTTCTTGTTCACACTATATCTCAAGGTAAGAAGCTTGGATTGATTTCAAACTTGATATGTTGATGCGTTATGATGGGAGGAAGAACCTTATTGATTTTGGTAGAGGTCAAAGGTCATTTGGGGTCATAGGGATCAAACTCAGAAAAACTTGTTTAGGATAGCTCAAGGTATGAAAGGTGGATGGATTTCAAAGTTAGTATGTAAATGAATTATGGTGCGAAGATGGTCTGTATAAGGTTTTTTTTGTGGAGGTGAAAGGACATCTGGGGTCATGGTCGGTCAAACTTTGAAAAACTTGTCAAAATGGGATATCTCAAGGTAGGAAACTTGGATGGATTTCCTAATTAGTATGTGGATGTGTTATGGTGGGTTGAAAGTACTGTACTGTTGTTTTTGGTGCATCTGGTATCACCTGGCATCAAACTCTGAAAACCTTGTTTGCAGAATATCTTAAGGTGCAGTATGAAATTTGGCTTTTTGAATAGAGAAATGTTTTGGTTAAAAGAAAAACCAGTCACTTACAGGTGGAGACAAAGGTTATTTTGGGTCACCAGTTGTTACAAGAAATGTAGCATTTTACTGAAAAGAGCATGTATGTATCATCGAAACCTCAATGCATTTTTGCATTCTGGTTTAAATAGCGATCACTGTAGGCACTCCATCAAGAGTGAAACGTCGCTCGTTTAAGGGAATTTCCCTCTTTTTGGAGTGAATTTTAATCTTCTTGGGGTGAATTATCACTCTAATGGAGTGAATTCATACTTTTCACTCTATCAAAGAGTGACTAGGTTCGCTCTTTTGATTTTAGAATGTGATGCTCCACCTAAAAATCGAGGATTGAGAACAATGCAGTGAAGTTGGCCACAGCTGGAGGTAAAAAAAAAAAACATGGGTACAGCTAAATTAAACCAAAAGGTTAGGGGTTTAGGTGTAAAACTCTACCAAACCAAACCTGCTGCGTTATGGGTGTTATGAACTGTCTAACCCCGACCCCCCTCTCCCGTCTTTTTCGAGCAATGAAGTCTTTTCCTAGCTTCACTTAAGCTGGACATTTAGTATGCTATTAATAGCTAGGTAGTTCAAATCTAGTACATATCTGTATAAGTGATTATCTGCATGAATGGCCATTCTGCTTTGCATTGGAACCTTGGATTTTTGTTATTTATCAATTTACCCTCTGGGTGTTGGTCATTGCTATTTACTTGTTCACAGTGAATCACTGTACCGTACACGGTATGTGATATATATAGAGACGATTGGTTTCGCATGAGTGGGTACAGTTCTTCGTACCTACACAGGAGAGTACATTGAACCGCGGTTATTCTATGAAAAAAATGCGAATTCGATAATTGTATGGCACATGCGCACTGACACATCAACCAAATCGTCTGTCGGTTCTTCTTTAACCTTCGTGACAGGTGTAGAATAAGCGCATCTCTTTTGAAGAGCATCTTGCCATAAGGAGTGTAGTAAAGGGAGGCCGGAACACAAGTAATTATTCACGCCCGCCGGGCGGGAAAGTTCATCTTTTCTAAAGTTATGAAGGCAAGACCGAAAAGCAAATAAATATTTACCTATTGGAAAATTAGAGGATGTAAAAATAAAACATTTACTTCAAATATAGAACCCTATTACTTTTGCACCTACTCCATTTACAGACGACTGTGTTATACCACCTTGGACTTCCAAATAAAGTATTTTTCGAACAAAGATTTTATAAACGTAGATATACCAAACTCCTATCCCTACACTGTTAGACGCGCTGACTCCTCACGGAGGCTCAAACGAAGGGACGGAAGTGCTGATTGGACATGCGCACAGTTCTGTTCGGTGATGCGCGCGCACAATTATGCATGCGTAACAGAAAATTCCACTGTGACGAGATGTCAGCGTGCGTGCATTTTTAAAGCGAGTTCTGTATGCGCACAATGCATTTCTCCATGTGATGAAGTCAGGAATAATTGACGCGTACTTCCGTGTGCTTGGAAAAAGAACGCAGTACAAGTTGATTTTGTGTTTTAAGCGCGTAAGAATGTAAACGCGTGCATGGATGTGCGCTTGTGAAGACATAATAGAAACTGACCAATCAGTTAGCCAATGAACTTCAAACCAGTCGTTGTGCGTTAATGTTGAAATGTTCTTAGTGAGAAAGCCGGCGAAGAAGCCTAAAAGTGTTTCATGTAAGTGAAATTTATTGAAGAACGGTGTTTGAAAGAATTGCATTGTTTTGAAATCACATGTATTTATACTACAGGAAGATATCAATTAACTGTTAGCTTTCAAAACGACTGAACATTGATCAGCACTTCCGCCCCTCCGAATCAGCCTCCATGAGGAGTCACCGCGCCATTTTTAAGTTTGGTATCTATGTTTATAATATCTTTGTTTTCGAATGCACATAGCGCCATCACCAACTTTAGAAAACCTTCATCCGCCACACAATTTTACCATGAGACATTGCAGTACCTATTTCCATGTTGTAATGCTTTCACGCTTGTTTGTCTCATTCATAAATACTTGTATTGATTTCCTGCATTCTGATTGGCTGAAAACCATTCGAGACCAGTCTCGAATCGCATTCGAGACTGGTCTCGAATGGTTTTCAAGAAGTAAGGAGAATTGAATTGAATGTGATCACTATACTTACTGTGTACAATATTATAAGCCCATGCTAGGTTGCCATAGCAACATGCCATATTCACCCCATAGTTGTTTTGCACAGCACATGTAGGCCTACTGTAATGTCAAACAGTAAGCCAAGTACATGTTAGCAAGATAAACAGTAACACTGAGACACTGTACACTGTGTAAAGTTGATACCCTAGTCTTCAGAGTTACCATTCCAAAGAATAATAACTGGCAGTGATAAAGACATGGGTTAGCCTAGGCTTAAGTTAGGAATCATTGCTCCCCACAAATGGGTATTTTGATCACACACATTGTTTTATAGGTCAAACAAGTTTGGCCTTAGGCTAGAACTGCATGCACTGAGCTGCGATGACTGGCACTGTTGTTAACGTTTTAATCCACTCCTAAATTTGGGGGGGGGGGGGGGGGGTCAAATAAAACGTGCCTATAACTACAGTATTGTTACGCCTACTAAAGTGTCTAAGGTTAGCGGCAATATACACAGGCTTTGGCCGCGCACAGTGACAGTGCTGGGGTTACTAATTCCGCTAAGACTGTCTAAACAGGGAAACAACAGTAACGTTACTCGTTTGGCCCACAGGCTAGCAAAGTAATCGTCAAGTTCAGTAGCCTGAGTGTCAATTCCCTACGGAAGCCTGGTATACTTTACCTGTAACCTCAGTCTCTTTAAAGGCTAAAGCGCATTTTAAAATTGTTTCCATCTCTTACAAAGAATTTATATCACCGTGTCTGACCCATAACATCAACTAGGCTACGTCTGCATGTACTGTCCTTCCCGGCCCGCAGTATGCTGATGATCTGCTAACCACACACAGCGCTAGTATAGCTGCACAGTCACTCACTCTTACTGTGTACTGCATGTATAGTATGTAACGTTAGCTCTTCGCACAACTGTAAACACAGGTAACGAGAAGTTAGTAACTTTCCTTGACTTTTCGCTCAACCTCATCTCCAAAACGATGCGATACCGTGATCAGTGTTTTTCTGTTAACAACATTTGCTTCTAAAATAGCCGATATAGTTCTCGAAAATGTAGCAAATTAAAGATGATACTGAGCGTATCGGTCGCGACATGCAGTTCAGAATGTTGGTCTTGCTAGCATCAATTCAAGTTCAAGATATCGATACGTCACAGTGGGGGCTAAAAAACTGAGGAGAATTAAAACTTGATCTCTAAAATTTGACCAATTTTTTAAATTTTTTCATGTTTTTCACCCATTTTTCTCAAAGTATTTATGAATGGGGATAAAAGCAGGGTGCCCCGGTCTTAAATGTGATTTAAGACCTCCGATGCCGTCATCACAGAGGCAGCGGACCTCGGCTATCGCCTCGGTCCGCTCAGCCTCTATGATGACGTCATCGTCGGTCTTAAATCACATTTAAGACCGGGCACCCTCGCATTTATCCCCTAAGTATAACATCGATAAAGTAACTGGTCACAAAATGGGCAATGAACTAAGAATAAGAAATGTCCACTCTTAAGGTTAGAAAATATAACCGCAAAAGTCAGTGCCGTGGCCAGACTTTTCAGTCTATGGGGGGGGGGGGGGTTCAAGGATTTTACATTGGCACACCCCTAGGCACAATCCGGCTCCTCGAGAGTGATGCCCGGATGTCCCCGGAATTTCTTGAGTTTTAGGGTATCCGTAAGGGATTAGTTAGTTACCAGTGACGGAGCTGAGTATCACCTTCAATTGGCGTAGTGCGTACAGAAAAAATTGAAAAGATGCCAACCCCTCAGACAGTTGGAAATAACATTTTTCAGGTGTTTGGGGGAATTCTTTTTATTTTCAGAACATAGAAATCTACAGAAGGCAAATGTATTTTTGAAAATCCCATTTCTCATTTGAGGATAGGGGCACACGGAAAACACGAGGTTTTCCAGGGGCCCGGACAGGTGCCCATGGTCCCCTTTGGCGACGCCACTTGCGGAAACAATAAAACCATGGTCAACCAGGAAATTGTCTAAAGTCATAGGAACTTACTTCATTTCCCCTTATACATTTAGAGCATTGGCAGCGTTAACTACAAAATTTTCGCTTGCTGGTATTACTGTGTGTACACATTTCTTACCATATTTTTCTTTTCTACGAGGATGTCTGCATAAACTTTAGAAGGCCTTTGCAGAAATCTTCATCCCTCTTAGTAGTAACGCCCATCATATATACCAATCATATATTTACGTACACTTACACTCTAAAATCAAAAGAGTGAACTTAGTCACTCTTTGATAGAGTGAAAAGTGTAAATTCACTCCATTAGGGTGATAATTCACTCCAAGAGGAGTGAAGTTCACTCCAAGAAGAGTGAAATTCACTAGAGGAAGAGGGAAAATTCACTCTTCCACGAGTGCCTGCAATGATCACTCTTTTTTTTAAAGAGCGATCACTGTGGGCACTCCATCAAGAGTGAAACTTCGCTCGTTTTAAGGGAATTTCACCCTTTTTGAAGTGAATTTCAATCTTCTTGGAGTGAATTGTTACTCTAATGGAGCGAATTCACACTTTTCACTCTATCAAAGAGTGACTAAGTTCCCTTTTTTGATTTTAGAGTGTATACTTCGTTGAATTAATTTAATTCAAAGAGTTTTGCTGATTTCATCGAAAATCGGTGAGAACACTGGAAATGTTGAAATCTTTAACAGAAGTAATTACACTTTTAAAGTGTACCTCAAGTCTAGTAAAAATATATATTTTAGAGTTGAAAGATGAATCGTCCCCATTCAACTCCCACTGTCACAGCTCGTTCCATTATTGAGATATCAAATGTTGAAATTTGATCATTTATAACAAAATAGTCCATTGCGAAAAAATTGTGACTTTCTTGTTGTGCAACTCTCACGTTAGCTGTTTTGCTTCCCTTTAAAAGAACACGTGTTTTTACGATCTTGAACGCTTCCTGCAGTTGCGAGCATACCATGATGTACAGAGAGGACTCAATTAATTACATCACCCACAATAGAAAGATGTCTATGACATATTGTTACAGGGTGCAGTTACTTTCAGAAAAAAAAAAAAAAAACAACAACAAAGACTAATTTGCCGGAGTAGTACAACAATGACATCTCAAATTATTGCGCAATGTACTATTTTAAATAAAGTGAACAAACTTTAGGATTTTATATCTCATCTCATGTATGTCCTGTAAAGATGGGAATTTGATTGTTTGATTTCATTGTTTTCTCTATAATATATATTTTGAAATAGGCGTGATGTTCACTCTTTATTGTTAACCAAAAAACACTTGAAGCGAAAAACAAGATGAAAACCATAAATGCGTTATCAGAAACAGGGTTAACTTTATTCATTCGAATGCTATATAAAATATTGGTTCTATTTGTTCGAAACTTATTTTCAGTCATTTTTTTTAATCAGGAAAATGTTTTTCATTAAAATGTATTTTTCTTTCAAAACAAAAAAAGAAGAAACCTAAAGGCCAATACTTATAAAAAAAAACTGCGTAATGACCAGTGGAACAAATTGTCCAATATCCCCTCGGGGAATCTAGTAATAAACATTTAGGTGGGTTCTTGTCTCCCAAAAGGTGGTTATTGAAATATTGATACTTCTTCCACAAAATAGCAAAATTGCAGTAGTTAGAATGTCTCAAATAATGCACCGTATTTTTTCTGCTTCTGTAAACTCTTAAACTCTTTGTTGTAACAGTAGCCTAACAGAGCTTTTACTGAAATGGTACACCAAACAAAAGGCAAACCATAAGATGATGGAGCGACTGCACAAGAACCATAAACTTCTTCTCACATGTTTAGCAACCACGCCCTTTTTGTTCAGTGCATTCATAGGATAAAACAGTCCAGCAGACATTCCCCTAGGAAAGGATTTTGTTGAATCATCCTCTCTGAAAGGCTTCCCAATAAACCAGAACATTTTAAATCAAAATTGGGAAACTACTGGCTGCTTGTCAGATTTTGGCAGGTAAGCAACCCTATCCTATAACTTATGATGTTTTGCACCTCATAGCTAAGCTAAGCGAAAATGCTCGTCATCTCCCTGGGCTACTCTACCCTTTTTCATCGAAAGAAAGAAAGACTCGAAAAATAAATTGTTGAAGCTTTTAAAGGATAAGTTTAAATCAAGCTTTAATTTTCGTATGTGAAACTTAATGTGACCTCACACCCTTTTTTAAACAACTGTCCGCAACTCTTAAAAGCGTAAGGGCCTAATTGATTCTCATCACCTTTCTGAAGTGATATAAGACAGTGCAGGACTTCTCCCAAGTTTTAGGCCGCAGTCACACTACAACGATTCGGGTCCCAGTTTTGTTAAAATCGCCCCTAGCTCTAGTCGGAAAGAGCCAAAAATTTGTCAAACAGTGTAAATATATGTCTTGCATTTAACACGTGTGTGAAAATAAAATGACTACTATTTTTTTCGTTATCTCACACCACCGACTTACATTTTTTATCGGACAGCATAGTTAGAATCCTTCTGTCGTTGTGAAGTCACGAAATTTTTAGCATACAATTAATTTTCATAGTCCTGCGGTACAACTCATATTATTTACACAGGTTGACAAATTTGGGGTTCTTTCAGACCAGAGATGGAGGAGGTTTTAACAAAACTCGCAAAAATCGGATCGGAATCCGATCCGAATTCGTTTTAGTGTGACGGCGGTTTTAAACTATCTTTCATTTTTTTAAGATACTGTTAGAGTATCATTGATATTTTTTCTTTCTCTCAACCATTCAAACAAGCAAAAACGTCTAATTTTCATTTCCGCTTAATCTATGGACAGTATGGTTGTAGAAATTTTCCTAATTGTTTCGCAACCGTTCTGTGAACTTGAGTTAAATTAACGTGTCTAGTTTGTCTCAGAGAAACTTCGCCGCAACCCCCAACAGATGATAAACACCCAGATCCATTGCCGCAGTCATCTTATCATCAGTACTCTTAAAACGATACAGGTGGACATTCATTCGTTTCAACTGTGACGATTTTTGACGTTGATGGATTGGATAAAACGCTTCTGCTACCAATCACTTGGCAAAATGAGAAAAAAGTACTCTCGGTCACAGCCCCCGAAAAGGGGAAAGACGGAGAACTCACGTCATAGACAATGCCTTTTAATAAGTCTTCCGGAACATATCCCGCTGCAGAAGCCAGAGACGCTCTCAAGCAACCAGCGGCGCCCCGTGTTGGTTAGGAGGGGACATCCACGCAGTCATACATTTGCCTAGTACCGCTCTCTATATCGCTTTCCTTTCTAGTGAAATCTTACGGAGAAATTTTGCGGAACTGCGGCCCCGCAGGAACACAAAACATAAAGTAATTACCACGAAGTAATTCCTGGAATTGTGGTGTAATGCCTGTCATCCGGGGTAGCTTTCTTTTAGCCCCATTTAAAGGAACAGCTGTTACTCGTGGTATCAGTCATTGCACTTAATTGAGCAGGTAGGTTAACTGAATAACTGAAAGCGGCCAATGGCTTCATTATGAAGAATTTATGTAACGTAGCAATAAAAAAGTTAATTATCTCCAGTGTACCTTCTCATAACCACATCAAAGTCTTTAAGGCCTTACTTCTCCATATGTCATACTTCTGTATTATAAATCAGCACCGGAAGTGGCAAACATGCTCGATGCATCGTGAAACGCCTGCTAAGCGATTCCTCCCACTGAATGCACAGAAGTTGCAACCACAGCTGTTGCTTTTCGCGGCTTACACCGTACGATTTGTAAAAGCGCTATAGTTTGGCTTTAAAGGTCTGGTAACATGTAAATGACACAGTTGGGTATCTTATGAAAAAAAGTATAAAGACCCAGAAGGTTTTCATAATTTCCATCAAAATCTATGAAAAATTGACCATTTTACAGGGCTTATTTCTGATTTGCACTTAATCATGAACGAAGATGTGCTCAATATGCAAATCTAGTGATGTCGAGAGACAGCGAGAGAGAGAGAGAGATATGCCTTACATTGCTAATGTTATTCTTTGGTTTTGCAATCTCCATTTCAAGCCGTAAAGATGTAACATTAGTCCAAGGGCCGGCTTTTTCTTTCTTCTTTTTTGTGAAGCTTGTGACCTTGAAACTCCTCAATAGCAAATACCAAACCATAATCCATATGATGAGTAATTTAGAGATATTAAATAAAGGGTTAACAAAAGGAATGTCAACACTGTGGTGATCAAGTCCCCAAACCTTATCTCCTAACTTTAATATCCTTAGCCATAACTCCTAACCCTAACCACCCAGTGAGTTAGAGGATTAATGAGATAGGATTAAAGAGTTGGTTGGATATGAAGATGGAATAATGAAAGGGAGGGGGAGGGGGGAATGACGAGGAACTAAATGAGATGAATCAAGATATTTTGGGACCAATGAGAGAGATGGGGACAAACAAAGGAAAATAGAATAAGTTATACCTATGCCAAGTCTTAAACTCTCTGCAGGTCTCACTGGTTCCCCTATCTTACTGGTAATTAGTTAATGTAGGGTTAACAAAATAAATGGCAACAATGTGCAACGCCCCGATCATTATTTTCGCATTTGAAGAGTTATATCTTGAAAAAACGTTAAAGGGACTGACATACTTCAAACATCATAAATTTCAATTCGGAGAGCATAGTAAATACATCGCTGTTTTGCTGACATGTCACACTAACTTTAATGTTAATGGTGGTTCAACAATATGTCGCCTTGTTAGGTTGAGAAGGTGCAGCGCCCTGCTTAGCTCACGCTCGAAGCCCTCGCAGGTGAATAGCTCTAAATGTCTTACAGGAGAAAGGAATAGAGAGGAATGCTCATGTCGTTCAATGTTTAGCCTGCGCATCACACCTGTGACTGCCGCCACCAATTAGGTTGGCGCCCCTCGTAGCGATGAGCTGAACGAAAAACTTGTAGCCAATGTTCCACACTTAACTGACTTCAACTGAACTCTGGTTCTTCAATTAATAAAGCAAATGGAATTAAAGTTATCCAAATGACCAAAATCATTGAACAAAGATTGGAAACCAGTAATTAGTAAAATATCATGCAACATTACAGGCTAAAGCTAAGAATTTAGGACTGAAACTGCCTAAGGTGATAAAAATTCTTTGGGGAAGTGCATAACCACTGACTCCAAAACATTACACCTTGTACAGAAACCGATTTAAGCTTGCTAGAGTGGAAAAGATTAAGAATGATTCTCCACAGGTCTTGATCGTTATGTGCAACTGTGGGCCGGGATCCAGGATTGCACTATAAGAATAGAATTAAACGCTCTCTAAACTTTTTTGACCCACTTTGCAAACATGTTTAGATGCTAAACACGTGTGTCTTATTCCTAAACATTTCGTGTTAAAACACGCGTTTAATTACTAAACATTTGGTGCATAATTGCTAAACATGTTTAGATTTTAAACGTACTGACAAAGTGGGTGCAAAAAGGGTTTATTGCTAAACACTTTTTTAGAGTGGAGTATGGGGGTCATATACAAGGAGCCTTTAAAAAAGAAAAAACATTAAAGCTTTCTTTGTACACATTTTAACCCTTTACCGTTGTTTGGGTCCTTTTGGACCCAGACGCCAGAGAGCGCGGCTGTCACCCATCTTTACTGTTTCACGCGGAGCTTGAAACTGCGAGTAGCTACCCGAAAATTCAGCCACAACAACGAGAGAGAGACAATCGTTCAAGGTCACGGGGTCAATAGCCTACGGAAGCTGATGCGGGGCGTGCTACGTCCGCTTTTCCACCTACTCCCGCGGCGCGCAAATCTGCCCCGATTGGAGCACAACGGTAAAGGGTTGAACTAATCTGCATTCTTATAAAAATTCTCATTATCTGAAAAAAAAAAGTTCAGTGTATCGTAATCAGGGAGTTCGGTAATTCGTTTTGATGGCTGTGCACTTGCGCGCATCCTCCAAATTATGGGGATAAACCAACCAATCCCACACCCACTACACGTGTTCCAAAATTTGAATGTACATAAAAATTTGGTGACATTATTTTTTCTTAATCCAACCATAACATAAGGAGGAATCAAAATGTGGTTCTGTGCAGTGGACTTTGTTTAAATTGCCTTTTTGGTGTAAAAATGTGCATTTTAACCTGCTGTAAAGTCGGGCTGAGTTCCTATTTTCGTTCGGGTTGGCTATTCAGATTTGTATATGTTAAGCGCTGTATGCATGTGGGCTTACTGCACGAAATCAAGGAAACGCCGTATGCTACGTACTAAGCTCGGATGGTGTATCCTACGTTGAGTCCCACAAATCTATGCTCCAACGAAATACGGTACCAAAATAGTTTATTCTGTTGTCCGATAGGGCATAGGGAGGTTAAACCCCTCCCACCTTAAACTGATTATCTATTTATATAACCTAGCTCAATTAAATTGAAAATAGTGCTACATTGGAACTATACTCTAGAACATGCACTGCTTATAAATTAATTCAATCACATTATTAAATATGGTCGTGAGTAATGGTTACTCCATCCTGAGATATGCATGTCTGTATGCACATTTGCCCGTCATTATCTACAATAGGAAAAGTTCAGCTATGCGCTTGAGCTATTTACATTTTTCAAACCATAATGAACAATCTGTGTACATTTATTTCTACGTAAATTACACACTTTTTACAATGCTAGAAATAGCTTAGTCGTTCAAAGAAACCTTAGCAACTCTTCTTAAAATCAAAATATACAATCCAGTTTTAATGAAAGACTTTAACATTAAACACTATGTTTGTAAACTTTTGTGAAGTAATAACTCAAAATGCAATGTATTCCTTGTCGGTGCAATCCTGTCGCGAGTGTCACTTTATGTTGGTTTTGCAGTTACTCATCGAAGCGGTAGTGGAAAACCCAAACGTAGTCAAACCCTACATCCGACAAGGTAACTTGAATTCTTGAATTAACCAATAATTTATTTTTACATTTTATCAAAGCTAAAATTCACGTCTCTTTCAGACAGAGTTTGTCTTGTATACGTAAGTAAAATAAAATCTTTCCCATTCGTCGTGAACTGTAGGATTGTGACCTTTCCTCGTCCCAGCCTCTTAACTTTTTGAAAGTACACTTGTAACCTGGCTATAGCCTGGTCTTGTCCTTTTAAGAACTCAAGCAGTAAAAAGGGAAACTCAAGATGACACAATAATCTGGTATTCGAATCACTCACTCCTTTTATCGTAGTCTTCATTTTAATGAATCCAGGAACACTCGAAACTCTCTTAAAATTCATCTGCAAATAGTTTCAATTTTACTAATTTATTTTAGTTTTTACACTTATCGGAAACACCGTGGTTTGTGTGCATATTGGATTTCCCATATAAATCATCAGTGTTTTCCCAAATGTCCCTGTTTTAAATATATCTTTTTCAAGATTTTAATGCGAGTACAAGGTTGCCACAGTAAGATCGGCGAAAACAATGTTTCCAATTGAGAGATGACGCTTTTTTAAAGAGAGCTTTTAAGGGCTTGCGTGATAAAAATGATTAAGTAATAAGTTACACGAAAGAAATTGCTTCTTAGAATGAATGGAGGAGATGGAAGGAAAAATAAAAATAATAAAATATACAAAGGGGAAAAGAATGAAGATTCGGGTGACCATTTGACAAAGGGCTTTTTAATTGAACTCTGAAAGCATTGGGGGTAAATTAAAGAAAATTCGTATAAAAACTCCCTTCTGCTCATAGCTGACGAATTGGAAGGGCCTTGCTCTCAGGGAATTTATGAAAATATTTTTTAACAAAAAAGAGAGAGGGCGATATGGCCTAAGTCTAACAGGTAACTCACGATATCAATCACCATTTAAAAACGACACACGCTTTTAGCGGGAGCTTTGTTCTAAAAAAAATTATCAAGTTGAAGACATTTGGGGCCTACAGTTTGAAGGTGTAAGATTTGGTATTTATTTATGGTATGTCCACATTTTGAGACGGATAGATAAGATGATTGGCTAATAGCAATATTCGTTTTACCACTTCAAACGAGTTACAGTTTAGCATTAAAGGCCTAATCTTCTCACCCAAAACAGTTCCGAATCTTCTATACTGAAACCCCTTCCAAAACTGACTAAAATCATCCTCGCCCAGACACAGTCTCTGTTTATTGCTTCGGTATCAGTATACGTGCATCACTCAAGTCTGTAATCAAAACACTATCAGTACAGCACAAGTTGGGTAGGCCTAATATGAGCTTATTTTTCTGCGTTTTTTGAACTTGCTGTCAACCAGAGAGCTGTGATAATTGATAATTTCTGAGAACTACAAAAATTGTAGTCTGGGTGATAGGATTAGGCATTTAAGGGCCTATAGTTTTAAGCAGTAATGTTTATGGTTTTTCTTGGTATCTACATCTTGCGACAGATTGCTCAGATGGTTAGCTAATAAATTCAAACAAGTCACATTTTATGATGAATCAACTTTGCGCTTGAAACAATTAAAATGCGAGAATTCCCTTGTAATCGCAAGATGCATTTTATTCCACTGTTAAAAAGACGATTAATTTTTATTGAACGGAGTTTAGTAGTTTGACCGACCGACGGCTGAATATTCCTCCGTATTTCTTACACAACCAGTTCTGTGAATAATTCACTAGTCAAATCAATTAACTAGTAAGCAATGCACTACGTCTATATCCACGTATTGTACAGAATTTCAACTTTATATATGAGGGCAGCCTCAAAGTATATACAAAGATATCTTTACACAATTTAAAATGGGCCTAATTGTAAAGTTGCTATAATTCCACTGCAAGTCGGAACAGTGAATGCAATCTTCGCCATGTGATAAATTGACTCTTTTTTGCGATTAGACCGTTGTAAAACTCGATTGTCGGTCTATTGCGACATGTCAACTCCCAGCGGACCACAGGGACCAGAGGGACCACGGGGGGGGGGGGGGGGGGTTACGGCCTTCTAGGTCTTTTTCAGTTATGAGCACTTGAGGTCCTAATGCCTTAAAGTGGGATCTGGGGCTCTATTTTCTTGAACGTGTTTTGGGTCCGCGCAGAATTAGCTCCGCCGTCTCTGTTCACTGGTTGCACATTTCCCTAGATATTAACTTGCTATGAGCCTGTGTGAGTGTTTATTGTCTTTCGAATGGAAATATGTAGTTCACTGAAGAAATCATATCCAGGTTCAGCGTACGAATCGGAGAGAAAAAAATGTTGAAACATGCTAGCGAACTTTAAAATATACTATGCAATGGTTTAGACCTTGTAAAACATTTGGTATTGACTATTCCATCTAGATAATAAAAATTATTGTAAAGACAACTTTCTCGTAGTAATGAAAATTATATAATACTTGTGATTTGTAACAATAATATTGATAAATTGAAAGTTAGTTTGACTCCAAATATTTCTAATCATATGAAAAAAGAACAATAACAATAAATTATAAAGGCTAATACGTAAACAATCAATTTGAATGTAAAGATAGAAAAGAACCAACAAGAACAGAACTATATATCTATGCTATTACACAATACTTATCGCATTAGTTTTTACAAAACTCAAACTCAAAAATAAAGATAAATTAAACAATTAGTCTCAAATACATTTCTTGAATCATTCACCAGTCCACATTAAAAGTTGTCTTGACACGAAAAGTCTCTGTTACTAAAAACAATAATTTCATTTTTGTGACAATTTAGTGAAAGGCTTCAAATTTCTAAGTTGTAGATCGCACATATCCATTCAAATAATTGATTTTCAAATAACGGCAATAGATAAGGTAGATACGTAGCCAATTGGAAACGAGAATAAATAAGTGGACAGCCAATGAGGATCTATAAAACATACATGTGTTAATGATGTGTTGAAAACGGACATTGCTTTGCAATTCAGGTCTCGCATCATTACGACTTCAATGAGATAATCAATTATATAGTTGACATCCCATTTTAATAATGACTAATAACAGTTGTAGACATTAGCTAATGCGTAATTGTTTTCTCTTCAACTCCATTTTGACAAACAATCGGCATATTTTTTCGACATTTTCATGCTTAACCCATGCATGAGATATGGAATATATATTTTTCTGGACTTCTGTTTGAATAAATGTGAAAAATGTTTCTTGTGGACGTAAAAGGAGGCTTCACCATTCCGTACAGAGACGGTACTCATTTTTGACCTTCGAGTTTCCTAAGTTTGGTGGGTAACCTAAGTAATGAACCAGTGGTCGGGTAGGGCGGGGTGCTCGTAAGGTAGGAGGCTCAACTACATGCATCGGCAGAATTGTATGCAAAAATTGACAAATTGGGCAAAAGGACGAAAAATGAACCAATGCATATTAATGAGATGGATTTCAAACGAAAATTGTGAATATGGGTTGTAAAAAGTATTTTTGACCAACTGCTGACAGAATATGTATCAAATTACAGAAAAATTTGAACAAGTTTGAACGGATGCATTGTTCAATCAATTGATCGATCGATTGTTTTATTGATTAATGGACCAATTTCAAACACTCGTGGCACCGTTCACTGATGTTGATCGAGTTTCACATACAACATTGGTACCATATTTGGCATCCTTACAGCGTAAGGTAGCCCATACTGCCCGTCTAAACCTCTTTGACATGAGGTTGTACAAAATAGGATTAACGACGGAACTCGTGTAGAGGAGTAGGATTGAAAGGTGGTAGAGCCATTTGTGGTAGAACTCGGAAAAGCCCTCCGACCAATTGTGGGAGCCGAAGTGAGGCATCAATCGAATCACGTGGAACGGAAACCAGCAGGCGAAGAAGCAGAAAGCAATAAAAGCTGAAAAGAAAAAGATAAAAAGAAAAGAATACGTCATCAACTGTTAAAGTTTACAGATTAGACGGCATCCACACTGGAACTCGGTTTACCCTGAAAATAGACAATTCTTCAAATTGCATGCAATTGTGGAACAGATTTTTGGTACCCGTCTTTTTTTGTCAAAGTCATTACCGTTGCCGAAAACGCCGCGCACCAAAACGCTATCCCACAATCCTTTGTAATTATTATGTGCACTAACTGCAATGCTGCAGTGGGTGGCCTGGCGGGAATGTATTTTGCGCCCCTATACCTACCGGAAACTGTTTGTTAACTGGTTACAAAAAGAGATCATTAATTCGTTGGATGAGATACACCAACTCGAATGTGATATAATAGTGTCAGTCAACTCGATAAAAAATACAAAGTGTAAGCTTATTTTCAAGTATCGTTCAAGTGCAAGGTTGGTTTCCCTTAAGTCGCCTCTTAGGCGGGAAATATCTTGGGCATATTCTACAACCCCCAGTCCCAGGGGACAAGAGCGGAAGAAGGGTTCTCCTGAAATTAATATTTATTTTGGTAGACGGGTACTATTGAGCAGTCATGTCAAAATTGAATTTAGTTTCTGTTTGTGATTCTGCGGTTATTTTCAGAAGAAAATGGTCATTCTCAAGGCTTAAGTGAACTTGAAGCAATTGATAGACCATTTCCGAATGGAAAGTACAAAGTATTGTGGGTTTGAGCTTTGAGAAGAACCATTTTCGTAAATGCCACTTTACTGTGGCAGAAACCTACGCACACGATGCTGTGCAAATGCTGTGCCAAAATTCTTTATACTAGTTTACTATTTGGAAAAAGATCTGTCATACGTGACATTCATAATGTCACGTCCATCAACGCGATGTTGTTCTTGATAAATTGTATGTTTTCAATTAGTGTCTTCAATGCCATGCTTCAGTCATGTCAAAAAGTACCGAGCATGGAATTTTTGCAAACATTTTGTTCACTGAAAGGTCTGCTGCTTTCCAAAGATCCAAAAATACATTGAAAAACAAAGGAAAACAAATTATTGTTCTACGATTGGGGAGATGACCTCAGTCTGCCTGCTTCAAATTCACTCAAAGGGCGAAGAACAGTCACCTTATTTTAAAGCAACATCTGAATCTTACAATGTTCTTTTTTATTTCTTTTCAAGGTATCTTTCATAATATTTTATGACTTCAGTATTGAATGCTCAAGGAAAACCAAGCATGTATTGAAATGCCACAATTGAGGAAATAGCATAATGTCACATGACTCTCAAGAAACGATCATGAAACAGGGCAGTGTACACTCCTTCAGGTTAGGGTGACTTCATTTCTTCTTTTAATATTCGGAGGTACAAACTTCTGAGAACTTTTCAGTCCTATTAAAATTTCTCTGAACTTTCAAGGTTTTACCCCGACGACTGGGGCAAAGACTACCAAACATAATTTTTGACTAAACTCTTAATATAAGATATCGTCAGCTGGTCAGGGAACGTGCAGATAAATGCTTTGTTTTTTATATGAATTCCACTGACCGATATAAAAGTACTATGGGTTCATTTGATGGATACTTTATTTAAAAAATTAGGGTTCATTTTAAAGGACTGCAATTGCTGACAAGTTAGGCGATTCTGGAACCGGACTACCCCTCAGAGCGGACTCTGTTTTACAGCTCCTCAGGTTCCAAAACCACCACTGAAAAGGGAATATACCGCACAGCCTGCTGCGCAGATAAGATCCGGACTGGATCTACGTACCAAACGCTAAACATGTTCGAATCGTATATAGAAAACCCAGTAAACTTTGGCTTATCCGTATACAGTTTAAGCAGTTTGTACGCGCTTGAGTCAACTCTAACACCTATCTGCACGTACATAGTACCGTATTTTACACCAGATATACCGTACTGACTATCACGGTGCTGTAGTAACACAGTGGCGTAGCTAGGATTTTTTCCAGGGGGGGGGCAAAGGTATGAAATTTCCCCAAAACTTTTCCTGGTCAATGTGTATGTATTTCATATAAAACATGCAAACTTACAAGTATAACAACATTACCATGTCATTTTGTAATATTACCTGCATTTTAATCTTAAAGTAAAACATAGAGCAATCGGAAATAACAAAGTATATTATTTTGGTAAACAATTTCTGTTTTATTTGTATGTACTAACGCAGTGGCGCACGCAGGATTTCTCTGAAGGGGGGGGGGGGCATGCAGTATGGTCTAAGGGGAGAGGTGTCCGGAAAATGTTTTGACGTTTTCAAGGAGCCTAGATGCAAAATGGCGTAAGATTTTCGATTTTGACAGGAACAGTGTATAAGTTGTATCGTGGTGGTTCATGAGGATAAAACTTGAAACTTTTGTGTCTTGACATGCATTTCCTTATGCCATTTTATGCTACCTTGCGAAGAAAAACTTGTCATTAAATTTGCACAATTTTAGGAGTCAAAATAAGAGAGCATTGATCGGTATTTGTGGTTTTTCTTGGCCACAAAATGTTATTTTGTCATAAAGATTATCTAAGCGGAGCGCCACCATTGGTTGGCGCGGAGCGTAAAGAAAATTTCGAAAAATCAGACCCCTCAGATGGTCAAAATAGCGTACTTATGCTTGTAAAGAGAATCTAAACATGTAGTCTTTTTTATCGATGCCATCAGTGGGAAACAGATTCTTCCTTTTTAAGTAAAATTTGGAATTTGACAGAAGTTGCCTAGGTCTACTTGTAGGAATTAAAAAAAAGTTGGCATCACTGAAAGACCTTGCAGGGACAATCCTTCCCCTTGAAAATATCTGAACATTGAGTGTCCTTATAAGCAATCTGGTGCCACATATGCAATCTTTTGAAGTAAAATCTGTGTTAATAAGGTTAGACTATTTTTAAGAACAAAGAAAAAATGGCATCTGTGAGGGGGGTGGGGGATGGCCCAATGGTCTCCCTTTGGCACGCCACTAACGAGGCCTAATAGTGGCTCGATCACACAGGATATCCTTTTAGAAAAGCAGTCTGTTAAGTGTAGTAGGCTACAAGGTACTCATTGTCCATTTATTGTTACACTCAAAGTGAGCAGAAAGCTATTTTCCCGAACTAACTTGTAAACCTCCAAGTCTAAGTAACAAAATCTAAGTGTGCCAACGGATCCCGCTAATTCTAATTTCTAGTTTATCGGTGGCCATGGAATGTTTCAGCTCCATCCATCGTTATGTACCCAGAGTAAAATCGTACAGCTACTGCTAGCTTGTAGAAGAACATAACAACCTCGGGGTCTACGTTAGTGACTTGTCAGTTTTCATATCCTTTTACTGAATTCCCAAAGTATCACCTGAATAACAGCTTCCTGTGCACTGAAATGCACTGATCATAACCCCCGTGCGAATACAAGCACAAGAGAACATTCAATCTGCTACGCGGAGAGGACTTTTCTGTGGAACGCAAATTGGGCCGGTTCATGCGACACTGACGAAATCTGAGTTAATTTGTTGCATGAAAATACGAATTATGTATGAGAAATGTCTCACAATTTCTTATTCTACCAAAAATTTTAAGAAATTTTTGTAATAATAAGAAGATTCATCAAATTTCCCCAAAAATTTTTCCAGGGGGGAGGGGCATCTTGCCCCCCTGCCCCCCTCCCCAGTAGCTACGCCACTGAGTAACACCACACTACATGATTAAAACACAAGGTAATTTGTCTTATGAAATATGTCTTAGTCATGCATGGTCAGCTATGCAAACAATTTGAAGATGAGAAGTGTAAATATATTACAATTTAAAACATCGCTACTAAAACCACCCGATTCATCTCTTTGGTCCACTTATTTAAAAGAGCTCACAAAATTGAGAATAAAAGCTCTTTGCTCCTTCCGGAACAGGTGTAACACGTAGCCGCCCTCCAAACCCGTCTCTGATCTTCAAATGTACCGAAGCTTTTCGCCGTAGGTCATGCTTTTGATCTTTCAGTGAAAATTCTACAAACATGCTTAATCAATAACACAATTAAAACTATCTAAATTTATAGTCATATATATCTGATATCGAAAAATTAATATGTACGTCCTTTGAGTGAACTTTGGTGATGAAATTGTATAAACCTTTCATACTTATTTCCCGTAAGACTGTAAGGATGCTTCATAAATCATGACATGCATGCACTGTTTGTGGATACATTAAAGATTGTATTGTAGTCCGGCTAAATGGATATCATTCAAAGTGCAATCATCAGTTCTTATAGAGATATGATAATATTCCTAAAAACGTTGGAGTCATGATATAACCGCCCCTTTAATTATCAATCATTTTGAGACTTTTTGGTTTAATTTACCAGGGAGCAGTAACATCTAACTGATATAGGGTTCTTCCTTTGATCTTTAAAGAGACCGCCTCTCCAGCAATGCTTTGTTGACTTCCTTTATTTGACTTTATCCAAGAACTCTGCAAATATGCCTTCAAAAGGCGGTAGCGGTGCCGAAAAATAGCGAAAAGGCGAATCAAGTTTTTAACCTATTAAGTGCAACGAAACGTGATACAAACGAGAACATCGCGCAATAATTAGTACGGTATCGTCTTTTTCTTCTCCAAAGAAAAGACCGTAAGATACGACTTATCTTCATTTTACCGTTCCCAAAAGAGTAACTTTTCTACTTGAGTGTTTTCAATGACGTCACAAGCCCCGCCCCTTTTAGTTTAGTACGTAGTGCAGTACGATGGCTAGTGTAAGTAGCTGGGAAGCAGCTGACGACCCACGTGTGACTGTTAATTGCACTAAATCACTGATGATTTTTGCCAGGCAGTGAGCGTGGCTTATCAATTTCCACGTCATGTGAAAGCACTCTGTAAGGAGATACGGCATTCCCATTAAATGGTTTACTCTCTGCTGAAACACATTTAGGAAATAATTTTAAAAGAATGAAATATGAACAAAATACAGTTTGCTGAAATTGCTGGTCAAGTTTATCAAGGATATATATCCGTGAGGCAGAAAGAGAACCGGGGAATATGAAATGTTTGCGTGTTAATGCAATGGTGAACGACTACGTGCAGATTAATTTTCAGACTTTCAGAGTAATTGTAGGCCACTGTACGTTGATATTTTTTTGGAGGGGACAGTAACTTGCGTACTGTAAGGAGAAGACGGACATAGAAAAGTGCATCCAGGGTGTGGCTTCTGTTCTATTCAGCCAGTTTAGAGCAGAACCACACAAGTTTGCCCTTAAGAGGGCGCACTTGTCCATTTGGGACGTTTAGCTCCTTAAGGGAGCAGAACTCCCCCGGGAGTAAATGTTTAGTTTTCGCCCCTTGGCTCTTCACCAGAGAGTCGAGGGGACTTTTAGAAAAAAGACGGACATAGAAAAGTCAAGGCTGTGCGAATTCTTGTAATCACTGTAACCAGTTAGAATTATGAGCTGTCGTTTAAAAAGAATATAAAGGGAGATTTTGAATTAAACCAAATTCCATGAACTAGTTTGAAGGCATATTCCAGTGGTTTTCACAGGGATCTTGTATAGAAGAAAAATCCAGACCATTTTTCTCAAACCCTGTAGCAATACTTTTCCGCTAACTGAACTCATATCCCTCTAAAGATTGGTTATTTTTGTTAGAAATATATCCTTTTCTTATCAAGTCCTAAATAATGCAGTGTAAAATGTGCACATTTTCTCAGCTTTCTTTTCATTTTGTTTATAATTGAATGTCAAGTTTGTCCTTAAAATGTTTTACAATTGGAATCTTTTCCTGTAGGGTATAACAAACAAGCTCTTTAGTATATCCTCCGGCGGCATCAGTTTCATAAACAAAAAAATTGAATGCAAAGTCAAATTATTGTGCCGCAGTGACATGACATTACAGATTTTCCATAACCTTTTTTCTTTCAAGAATAAACTGTGGTATTTCTTTGGAAGTTATTATGCTCCGAACGATATTCTTTATTACGATGCAGTTTCCACATTCCAAAGAAAAAATATTTCTGTATATTTTGAAATCAATAAATGTTGTCTCTGGCAAATCCGAGCAATGGGGTTTGTTGCTTTGAAAGTGCAGAAACATAACACAAATGACAAAAATTTATATCATCTTTGTTGTTGACCGACTGCATGGTCAAGTGGTTAGAGCATCAGATTTGCAGTCAGGAGGTTGGGGGTTAGTTTCCTGGCCGGGTGATTACGAGGATTTTAAAAGAAGGGCTTAAGGTCATATCAAGTTTTGATATGTTAGAGGGGTACTTGTTCCAAGAATTTTGGTGAAATTTGCATTGCAATCCGATGTGTGGTTCTCAAGATATGAGCAAGTAAAGGGTCACATTTTCAACACACAGTGAACTTGAAGCAAGCACACGTGACATCATATCCCCACATTAATGGACAGTTTTGTTTTTCTTCAAAATTTACAGCCTATTCTCTCCTCAACAATCCCATATTATTAAAATGTGATTTGCATAAGTGGCATGAGAACTTTTCGAACTTTGAAATCCCCATGAGGATGTCCTATTCCTATTATATTCAGTGTCAACACAACCAAAACACAACAAAAACAAAGGGAAACAAAAGCATTCCTTGTCAATGTGAGGAAGTTATATAATATCTGCTGCCCTCAGTTTCACTTTGGAACACAAACCTAGTAACTCCATTTGCTGATATCTCAGGAAATACATGTCCGATTTGAATAAAAATTACACCACATTTAGTAGATTTATTCCTTTTTTCACATGTGAAAAAAAAGTTTTTTCTGCAACGTCCCCTTTAAAAACGGAACCTGCTGACATTGTGCTTGGTGCTCAGCATAAGCAATGGAGTAGGGAAAACACCACATTTAGTAGATTTATTCCTTTTTTCACATGTGAAAAAAAAGTTTTTTCTGCAACGTCCCCTTTAAAAACGGAACCTGCTGACATTGTGCTTGGTGCTCAGCATAAGCAATGGAGTAGGGAAAACAACACATTGAGCCGCAACTGGAAAAAAGGCTGTGGCCGGCTCGACTTGAACTAATTGTTTGGAGACTGGGCCTTTAAAATCTAACTAAATTACAAATCATTTTTGTTGTTAAATCCATTCATTAGCACGGAAAACCATTTCAATTATCATCTAAAAATGCCCTTTTAGGAAATCAGAATCATCTGGGAAATTCGATTTTCTAAAAAAAAAACTTAAAAATTATTCAAAAGCTACGCATTGAAAATCTCTCTCCATGAGACTTTTTTGTGTAAATAGTTACGGAGCAGTAACATTATTTTGAATTGCCTATAATTCTTTATTATCTATCATCTGATGATTAACGATTTTAAATTAACAAATTTAGTATCACAAACATCCTCTTTCCTTTTACATAGAGATGAAAATATGTTTGAACTATTCGCGACTTTTCTTCCTAACACAATTATCGATTTGTTATCGGGGTTTTCAGCATTTGGGTGTACAATTATGTCAAAGTCCCGTGGTATGAAACTGGGATAAACGTGGAATGAAACTTAAGCCCGGTACACACTGCCACGACAACTAACGACACCAAGCGACAAGACGTCGTGTCGGCTGTAGTCCTGGCGGTGTGACCAGTTACACCACTAGTGTTCCGTTCCGTCGTGTCGTAAGCCGTCGGTTCAATTGAACATGTTCAATCGTATTTGGATGCAATCGGTGCGTTATAATTCCGGGTCACAAGGCCACGAATATCAAGGTAGTGTCTACGGTTTATGCAAATTGTCTACGACGGAGAGTCTTCGGTAGTCGTGGTGATGTGTACTGGGCTTAACAACAAGTAGAAAATTGGACGTTTGCGGACTCTTTCTGAGCTTGTATCAAGAAAATTTTCCACTAAAATGAGCCTGTCTGGATTCGCAGTAGATGCCTCTTCCCATCTATACCGGCATTCATTCAGTATTGTTGGAAAGTTGATATTCGATAAATACAGGCATGTTGCAGTGCCTTTGTATGCTGTGATGTTGCTTTTTGAAAATTCAACACAGAAACCCCAGTAGATCAATGGTCGCATGGGGTGTAACTGGTATCTGAGTTTGTTACATGATTTGATCTATGCTTTCCTTGTGTTCTAAACTGAAAAAAAAAAAAAAACAATTAACACATGCTTGACTGGCCTGTTAGCTAACCCCAAATGTTACGTAACTTTTTCTGTATTTTACTACTTTTGTAACTGTCAATCAATTAATCAAAGTTAAAATGACACTACATAAAGTGTGCGTGTAACGAGCTTCATTTCCTCCCTGAAGCGATGAGAGATAATCCGGCAGAGGAAGAAGATGTAACAAAAAGTAAGATGGAACGTTTCATCATGTGGACTTTGGTCTCGCCAGAAAGACAAAAATGTTCCACGCCATGTCCACCGGGAAACTCTGTTGTAATACCTTTTCCGTAACTCAAGATATCTCACATTAAAGATTGGTTATTTTGTTACAAAAAAATCTTTTTTCCACAAAGCCACAGAAAGTTATGTAGTATGGGTGCATTGTGTAAAATTCCTTTTGTATTTCTTTTTTTACTGACAGTTCTGTTTATCCTTGAAATTTCATACTGTCGGAATGTTTCAATATTTTAGGCTGTAGATCTAGCATTACTCTTCACCTTGTGTAGGGCATAACTCACATGTCGCTTAATTTTCCCTTCAACGGCATCAAAATTATAAATAAATTGGAAAGCAATGTCAAATTTATGTACCGCGATAACGTTACATATTTCCATAATACGCTAAATCTCAAGAAAAAAATTGCATTACTTTGCAAATTAGTATCTTCGGAACGGTATGTGCTATTGAGATGCAGTTTTCACCTTTTGAAAGAGAAAGCTGTTCTGCATGTTTAGATGTCATTTTTGCCTCCGGCAAATCCTTTTAATGGTACGTCGATATTCATGGAGCCGTCTACCGCGATATTTGTCAGTCATATTTTAAGATTCTTAACTCCAATCAAGAGGGCTGTGGGTTCATCGTTCTCCCCCTAAAAACTCGGTAATCAATGAAGAGCCGGATAATGAAATAGGATCCGTCTCGTCAGAATTTCTTCATTGCTTCAAAAAATATGTTTCATTCTTTCTCGATGCATCTAAAAAACAGGGCAGTGCCTCCAATAAATTAGATTTTCTTCATTGCAAACCCCTTTTGAAGTTTTCAATGACGATTCTAGTCGCCACATATACCAAATCTCTTTCCGAGAAGTCATAAAACATGTGTTCTGGTACTATAATTTACAAAGCTTTATGTCATAATGTTAATATAAAAATAATCCCCGAAGAAATGAAACAGGAACCCCCTTTAGGAAATTTCAGATTAGAAACACATTTCGGAACAGGCTTACAAACCACAATTATAATTACTGAGTACAGGAGCATTTTAATTATAGGTTACCGTTTTACAAAGGGGACATTAACCTAACATGTTGGGTCGTTTGCATGGAACTCGGTGACCTAATTATAAGACTCAAAAATGAACTGGAATAGATTAGGAGTTCGGCCAATTTTAGGAGCCACAATTATGCCCCTAAAAGAATGAAGTTAAACAGTTGTCTGGTCGTTGTACCCCAAATAATTAATTTCACTACCGAGAAACAAGGATATATTTAGGTCCCTGTCGACCATCAAATTTGTGTTCAGCTACATAAATTTATCACGTACTGTCCTATAAACAAATTGCAATCCTCTCTCAAAGGCGTAAAGGGCGATTTTTAATCAACAATTGACTGATTGTATAAATGCGGGCATCATCTGGTTTCGAAGGGGACATTCACCCTGCCTCCCGGGCCTTGCTATGTGGAAGCTCAGTGACCTCCTTTTGTAAGTTGGAATGACCAAAGGCAATGAAAAGTATTCATTCAGGAGGAATAGGGAGCCCCATCTGTTACAGCACCCTGTTGAACTCAGGCTGACTGCATGGCCAATCGGTTAGATCATCAGACTTGCAGATAGGAGATCGGGAGTTCCAGTCCTGGTCGGGTCATACGGAAGTCTTTGAAAACGGAACCTGCAGCTTAGTGCTCAGCATAAGCAATGGAGAGGGGAAAAGAAGCCAATGAGCCACAACTAGAAAAAACTGAGATGGTTATCCAGATTAAAGCTAGTTGGTTAGAAACAGCCGTAAATTCTCATCTTACTAACCAGCTATCACCGGATGCACTCAGGCTGCATCCTCTGGCATAACTTGCATTAGCTCTGTGCGTTCTCCTGTGCAAATGAAAGGGTCCATCATCGTTGTTTTTAAAACCTTTAAATTTTCGAAGAATATGCAGGCAAGCAGGTCACACCGATGATTAAATTATTATATTAAACAGTTATCAATCTTATCAAACCTCATCAATTTAGTTGCTTTTATACAGAAATATATAAGAGTTCACCGTAGTTCAACAAACTCAAAACACACTCTTAACATAAACCAGAGTGAATTTGACACCAAAATTAGTTGCTGAGAGGCGCCATTGTTACGTGGTTTCCGTCAAAGTTGATAAGTCATAAATTTCAACACTGGAAAGATTCCCTCTTAGAAATTGATCATTTTGTGCAGCGAAATGATTTTTAAAAGTTTATGTTTATTTGCCTACTCTCCATCGTACCAGAAGAACCCCTACTTCTGCTGACGACAGGGTAGTAATACATATACAATGTTATCAAGAAGACGTTTACCGTATTGCATGGGGCAGGGAGCTCGAGTTATTTAGTAAGATGGAGTTTTACGGTCCAGTTTCCAACCAATTTGTTCAAGTCAAGTCGGCTAAGACCCCTTTCCAGTTTTGGCTCACTGGCTTGTTTTCTCTACTCCATCGCTTATGCTGACCACCAAGCAGGTTCCGTTTTTAAACTCTTTCGGTATGCCTCCCTCCTCCCGAATGCAAGTCTGATTCTCTAACCATTTGACAATTCAGTTCGACAGGAAGCTGGAAGAGGTCACTGGACTTTGGAGGAAAGAGATTTTCATTAAACGTAAAGGCAACTAAACGTCAAACAACCAGAACAAAGTGGCCTTTCAATCAAATTTCGTTCAGTACTACTTTAAGAAATTAAGAGGATTAAATTATTTCCAAGTACACATTTTCTGACAGATTCGATCGAGATCTCTCTATCTCTTCCAGCTTCCCGAGTAACCTTTTTCGGGTTTTGATACCTTCAAAGAGGGCAACAAGTCTGAAGAGGAAGGATGTAAAAAATGTTCAAGAGGAAAGAGTGACAGGAGAAAAGGGAAAAACTTGAAAAAAGCTGTCAAGAAGCTTAGTCTGTTGAAAAATTCAGAAGGAAATCACCTGCGTAATTTTGTTTTTTTTTTTAAATTTAAGTTCCTGCAATCTGACAAACAGAAAATTTGAAACAACTTTCCTTTTTTTAAGTTTTAGGATGTTCAGACGCAGACACTAGAAGAGTGTCGCATTATGTCTTCTTTGTAGAATTTTTCCTCTCCCTTCTTCGTTTTTGTAACACTTGGCACGCCATGTTTCCTACTAGCTTTATGCAGAATTCCTTCAAATTGGATAATGAAACATTACTACAGATTGACTTAAAAGCATAAAGTAAAACTCATGTACCCCAGGGTCTATTAACGTAATGACACTTGGAACTTCAACCTGAATGTGATAGGCTACATTACAAGTTACAATTACGACATCAGCAATAATTTGCGGATGCAATGCACTATATTACACTGTAGGCATTTCAAGGATATTCGAACCACTCATGTATTTGTGATTTCAACACTGAACAAAACGACTGGCGCCATATGTCAGTATGTTAAGGATATTGATACCTGGGTATGCGATTCTCTATTGAACGGATGTGAAGTCGATATGAATATACCACTGTTATATGAGTCAATAACACGTGGTATCAATTAGATGCACACTAGGAATAGTCATTTGAACGCACATAAAATAACAGGGAGTATGGTGATATAATCCTCACAATATTAACTGTTTTCAATTAAAGGACGTTTAGGCATCTTACCGTCCCTTCAACTGTACAAGGGATATGTGTTTTTTCTCTCTCAAACGTCCTCGTTGGATTTGTTTAAAGTATTAAAAAACGAGTTAAAATCAACTAAGTGAATACTTCAGACACAGGAATATATCTACTAGTACTTCACACTATTTCACTTAATAAGAGCGCGAAAAGTTTGTAAAAACGCAATGAATGATGTAGTCATTGCAGACTTTCTTAAAATTTTATGGAATAAATTTGAATTAAAATTTCAACGTGAAAAACATATTTTACGCGTTTAAGGATTTCAATCTGACCCAGACTGTAATAATTTTCCTTTCAAAAAGAACTATGCTCTCCCCTTCAATTTAAAGTAGAAACAGTCACTCCAATTTGAAGTAGTGTCGTAGACTATCCTGTTTCATGATTGGCTCTTGAGAGTCATGTGACAAACGCTGTCCTCCTCAATTGTGAAATTAACTAGAAGCAACTGCTTAGAGTACCTTGAATATGCAATATTCAAATCCTAAAAATATTATTAAAGATACTTGAAGAGAAATGAGAAGAAATTTGTGAGATTTAGCTGTTTCTTCCAAATAAGTTTGGACGACTGTTTTTGCCTTTTAAACAGAACCATACGAAAACACTTAAGAAGAGATCCCCCACAGGTCCAAAAGTAAACAATTTCTACCCCTCCATTATATGTATCTCCCCAAGACGGCGACCAACCAGACCGGCCGTGTTCCCCATCTCATTGAAACTTCCTGGATATGCCATCGAAGGAACCAATTTATTTAGCTTGAATACTCCCAGATCAATCCTTCATTTGTTTCTAGTCGGTTTCTGTCCTAACTTGGTTGATGGAGTATCGAAAGGTAATGAGCCTACCTACCTAAATAATATAACTTTCACCAGTGCTGTTAAGGTAACAGCTTCCTGCTTTCTCAAATTGTGGCAGAGATTTCCAATTACTGGAAGTGATAGATTTCGCTTCGCTCAATTACGAAGCAAAATATGAAGGAATTCGACTAATAGCTTTTATTTTGCGGCTTTGCATTTTTCAACGTTAATACCTTAGATCACCTTGATAAATATATCAAGCGAACGTCTGATATCAGAAGGAGATGACTGGAATGCTACATATTTGACCAAAAGGGTAAGAGGAGAGGGTCATGTGCTGTTCCAATTCGTGCAAAATATTTAGATCTATAGACCTTGTGCATTGACGACACACTGACGTCATCCGTGAGGGCAAAACGATGGAACACGAGGCCGCAAGCATAAGAATTCGTTCTGCACGTGTAGCAAACTATGCGCGTATTCTACGGGTTGACAAATCAGCTGTCTGCATTTGTCAGTTTGTCGGTGTTGGTTTGTTTTGCCCCCAAAGGAGGGCGTACTTTCCGCTCTGCGACACCATATGCATAAGGTCTATTCAGGTAAACGAGAAAGCTTAGAATATATACTACTCCCTTTGCTGGGCAAATTGATCCAAATTTGGGCAACAGTTACCTCTGCATTTAGACATATTGACCCCGATATGCGCATGGATTTGACTGGACACAGAGTATGTACATAACATGTGTAGGGTATATAGTGACCTCAGCATATATATCCACAGATGCATGTATGTATTATACCCCTGCTTGTTCACTTCGGTATGTTTGTATATGTTTTGAAAATATGCCGTCTTTTATAGTTGCTACTTAAATGTAATTTAAAGGGCTTGACCAAACAAAATCTCGACAAAACAAATCAAAATGAATTGATGAATACACAATAGGCTACAAATAGCTAAAACAAAAGATTTCATGAAGAAAAGACAACTTGTCTTCCTAAAATTGGGTTCTCAGGGATGACCACTTTGTCATGGTCAATAGTATGTGAGGCTGTTATTTATTAATATTTGAATAAATACTTTTGTAACAGCTGCATATTATCAAGCTGTTTAAAGGTATCATTAGTTCTCCATCACATATAAACAATTTCATTCGTCATGTCATCGTCATGTCTGAGTTGTTTGTCCGGTAATTTATCAGATCTTCTGAAAACTGAAATTGAAGTAAATGCATGACAATCGACCCATGTATCAAAGAAACTTGATAAACTCTGTTTACATAATTCCTTAGAGTCACACAAGATATAGTCACATGATTTATGTAGTCTCGAGATATCGATGCTAAAAACGAACCACAGCTTCTTGCGAGGAGTAATTTTAAAAGATTCCCAAAAGATGAACAGATCTAGTGTGGTTAAGCTTACATATCATACGTCATGTAGTTATTTTAGTTAGTTCGTTAAGTATAAACGTAGTTAGTGAAGTCAATTCTTTTGAAGAAATGTTTATGTAATGTTTAATTGCAAATCTTTAAGTGGTTTAAAGTCAAACATGTTGAAAATTTTAACGTGTTTACAAAGTGAGGGCAAAACAAATGTTTAATTGCTAGACACGTATTTTAGACTTCAAGTCTTGATACCTGCATTTTATGCTGCAATTGTTTGACGTTAGGAAGCACACAGAAATATTGAATAAACACAACGACCTTTATAATGTAAGGATTTGTGAGGATTTGAGGGTAATAAAAGGCAGGTATAGCTCTGTTGCATGAGACCGCTACGCAGGCTATACAAAACCAATGAATAACATAAATAATATCCTTTCTATGGCAAATGTTAACTAATGCGGGTTTGAAGCTACGAAGAGAGTAGTTTGGTGTTTAAAAAAAATTCATACAAATTGTTTGTTATGGTCTGAGCGGGGCGACTGTGCTATCGGATCCCATTGTAAAAGAAATATCGAAAATGGGCAGAATTTGTTTGTCTTAAAAATAGCCATAGCCTCAAGACGTTAACACAGGTTTTCCTGCTAGGGAGAAAAATTGTTACTTGAAATTTACAGTAAGACTTGCTTCAGAAATAACGTAGGGTGCGTTTTATCTTATCTTAAAGTTAAATTTGGATTGCCAGGTCGATTGCAATTTCGCCCAAATTACGTGATCGTCAATCGTCATTACAATCAAATCAATCATGTGATCATTTTCAACACAGCTAACAACCTCTGAAGGCTGTTAATTCTGTTAGAATTAACTCACACCTATCTTAAACTTACAGAAGAAAGAAACAAAGTCTCACTACAGATGTTAGAATTTCTGGGGAAAATTTAGAGGGCGTACTCGCAGATGTTGTGCTTAACCTTTTGGATGAGACAGTCGTTGAAAATGACCTTCTTCCAGTCCCAGTGGGCTGTGGATCACACCTTTTTTAAAGTTGGACTGGGTTGCTCCGGTTCTTTCTTTATGGTATTAAATCCATTCAGGTGAGACTGGCCTCTAAAGCGATACGTTCGATATTTGAGAGGCCTTGCATGAAGTATCATTCTCATTCTAATATACCGTCTCATTTCGTTCAACGTTACAAACTAAGATAACGTAAACCAGGTAAAATATGTTTTATTCGTGAATGCATACGGGAACTTCGTTACATGTGGATGGTGATGATTTTGTGTAAAGATATCAGAAAGGGCGACAAAGCACTGGAACGGAATTTTAAGTAGCAGCTTTTTTCCATCGTTCCGTAACATTGGCTATGGAAACCTCTCATTACCTTCAGAAGGTATATACATGTAATTTTAAAAGTACGACATGTTTTATACATAGATGCTCTTCATCCGGCACTTGAAAGATTAAAAATGAAAATAAAGAAAAAATAAAACCATTGGTTAACAAGAAAGTGTGTTAATGATGGTGATAGTCGCCTGTTCAAAGTTGTTGAAAATTTTCAATATAGGCTTATAAAAGCAATGACCGACAAAAAAGCAACTAAGCCTGGAATATTTTATGATTTAAAATTTCAACAACCAAGCAATATTCATCATCAAAGTACTTAAAAGGTGTGTATCGCAATTTAGGGTTGTTACTCTACAAAGAAATAAAATTTAATTATACTTCGCTTTATGCAGGCGATTTGTTTCGTGCTATAGGCTTCCGTGGTTCACAGTGATGTGTACTTATATTTCCATGCAATGGCACGTGAAATTTTCAAAGTGCGTTCATAAAAGTGAACAGAAACAGATATATACTACATAATGGCCGTATTAATAAGTTTGAAATAAGAAAATCCTTGCTTGCCATTGTTGACGTCTTAATAATTAAAAAGCAGTTATGTACTAGTCGATCATCACTTTCTTAGTATGTACTAGTCCTTACTTTCTAAGTACAAAATAGTGGAATCAGAAATGGCTCAAAAATTGAAAGAAGAAACTACATAGACTAATCCAATCAGCGCTTGTGTTAAGTGACTGTAGGCAGCCATTAGTGGTGTCCATCAGCCTTAAAACGTCTTAATTTATTGTCTACATGAATTTCAAACCTTCATATTCAGTGAAATTGAGAGAATCAAGATACAGTTTATTGTACAAACATTCATGATACAGGTAAGCAAGGAAATTGAAAGATTAAACGGTCCAGTTGTGGCCGACTGAAATCAGACCACCACTGGCTGTCCGAATTCGTCTATAGGGTGGCCTCGAATTGTAAAATTGACTTTTTGTTTCTGTGAACATGTGAACATTTTTGTTTCCGCCATCTTGGTTTATCTGGATCAGCAATAAAATGTCCAGAATATTATATTTAGATATTTTACTCTCACCTTTGTGGGATATTTTTCAGGTTAAAATAAGCCTATGTTACAAATATATTTATGGATTACTTTCTTTCCGTTATTGTTTATTGCACTCAAATACAACTAACAACCGCTTTGCTTTACAAATATCTTGAAGTTGACCTGAATTTCAACGAAATATTTTTTAGATAGATGATGATGGAATATAAAAGAACATCTCTGTAAATACATTTTAAAGGATCACTCCAAATTTTAACATTATTTCTACAAATATTTTAATATAACGTAGACCCAACGAACAATCATAGTTTGTTTTTACAACTTTGCTCAGGATTACTCTCCACAGTAGAATATTTACTTATACGTAAGAAAAAAAGTGATCTGTCATCACGATCTAATGATGTCATCGGTCATCACGTTAAGGAGGCTGTCTACAACTGCCGATGTAAACATGGATATTAGAAAATTGTCATTCGACAAAGCTAACACAGGAATTAACGTTTTTTTCTTTTTTAGAATCCCTTTAATGTCTCTTTTTTGGTGAACAAATGGCTTTGAAAGAAAAACCCAGGTGTTGAATTAAAAGGTAAACTTTCTCTGTCTAACACTAATAGTTCTCTAAATATTGGCGGCGATTTTATTCTTGGGCCTTCTTGTTTAACGGAAATCTCCCTAAATAGTTCAAAAATTGAGTGTAAAGTTTTTTTTCAATACAATAAAAACTAACTTTAAGAACAGACACCTTGAACCATTTTTCAAAGAGTACTTTCTTCACGACTTTTTTTGCCAAGAAGGGTTAAAACTGTAATCCTAACCACGAATCAGTGCTGGACTGAGGTCAGTTATAGGACACCACAACTGAAATTTACATGATCTTCGTATCAATAAGCAATCTTCATATTATATAATTAAAGTGTTCCTCACTAAAAAAAAAATCAAAAATATATATTAAACAGCATGAAAAACGAATTTTACACTTCAAAACCCATCTTCATAGGATACGTGAGCCGGGATATAAATATGGATGTATGAACCATATTTTGGTCGGCTAAGAAAACCAGTACACTAAAAGGTTTAAAAATGTTGGCACCTGTCACGTGGGCCGCAAAGTAACGGTAAGGTTATATAACGTTTCAATGATAGAAGTAGTTGATCAAATGTAACGTATATATCAGCGCAGTGTATGCCTTGTCATTGATTTATGTTCACCAGATGGCATTTTGTCTCGTAGCATATAACGATGATACACTAATGTTACAACATGTTTTAAGTTTTGAAAACGTTCCTCTTCGATTCAATATATCAAGAGGCTATTCATAAATATGTATATGTATATTATTTATGGACCATTCCGTAAATATGGGTAGCAATGGCTTTAGTGTCCCATTTACATTGTGATATTTTCTTACGAGAGATTTTGTATGAATATTCACATTTAATCTTCTAATAATAACTTAAAACACATCAATCTCTTTTTTCCTTTCAAACAATAAACAACAAATCATTTTTAATTTTTGCATGTGGATTTTATGTTACAATATACTGTCATGTTTTACGTGAAAACGGGACTCCAGGGATTTGACATGAAAAAAAATCAACTGGCACTATGTCTTTGTTTTAAAGTGTATGGGAAGCTTTGATTTGCCTGATTTAATGTTCTGTATTACTGCAATGTACTAGGTACTTGATGTAATTTTCAGACTTGTAGTCGGGAGGTTGCAAGGGAGTTCCGGTCCTGGCCGGGTCATTCCGAGGACTTTAAAGACGGAACTTGCTGCCATTGTGTTTGGTACTCGGCATAAGCAATGGAGTAGGGAAAACAAGCAAGTGTCCCACAACTGGAAAAAAGGCCGTTGAGCGGCTCGACTTGAACCAATTGGTTGGAAACTGGACCATGAAACTCCATCTAACTGACCGACCGACCGACGGACCCACTGACTGACTGCTTACTATCTAAATCACTGGCTAGCTAGCTAGCTAACTAACTAACTTATTAACTAACTGATGTTATTTTCTCGTAAAACGTTTGGCATTGTTAAAATGCTTCGAATTCATGGATTTTACGTGTGAACAAAAGCCGAAGGTGTCCCACTAACGTGTCCCACTTTATAATTTACACGTGAACCATATTGTGCGTTTATGGCAAACTGTAAAATGTGTAACAAACAATTCTGTGTTGCTACATTTTATCTTGTCACTACCTATTTCGTGCCGAGATTCAGAAAAAAAATGAATGACTTAAACATGTATAATTTTTGGAAAGTGTCTAGTTCCCAAATATTTTACCTGGAAAACCAAAACGGCTTCCCGTTATACAAGACCGTAAAAATTGCAACAACCAAAATGCACACAATTTTCGCAACTGACTTAAATGTGCCAATGGTTATGAACAAAATATAAGCTTGGAAGAACATGTATTCCACCAGCTGCATGATATATGGAATAAAATTCTAAAAATTACCTTTGGTGTTCCGTTTACACGAGAAACACAAAATGTTATTTCATGTCAATATTTTTATTTTCGTGATGCAATAAGGCTTTAATTTCATTGTATTTTCTGGGGAGTGATGTAATCTCTCAATTGGCATATTTACTTCCTTTGCCTTTCGTTTTTGATGCAATATCCAATATTTACCCAAAAGCCATAAATTGAACCCCTTGTTCATGAAAGTAGCCATATATATGATCCCACTAAATGTGAGGGATAGACTACATTAAATTTATAAAATTTTTGCCATTCTTAAAGTTGCCGACACGACCCTATGTCAGTAGGTGGATCGAAAATTTTCACAATAAATTCGTCTACCAGCATTCCTATTTCGTCAATTTTCTTATGTTTGATTTGTACTTCGTATGCTTTCCTTACAAACGGTATATAATATATATGTAAAATATATGCCCACGTATTTTATTATTTTTTCGCCTTAAAGCAGCTTATGCTGTTATTTTTACGTTTCCAGTGTTCATCAAATGTATGGGCTGTACTCCATACAAATGTAAAAAGCTTTAAAAACTAACATACTTTAGTCTTTTCTCCGAAAATGAGCAAATATTCGAAAAAAATTGAAAAGATTTCAACGGTTTCCAAACGCTATTCTGCCTTATTATCTTGCTTTAGCTCCGCCCAATGAATTTGATGCATATTCAGAAGGTCATTTTGAGAAGGAGTCAAGCAAAACGTAAACAAAACAGACAGTGAAATTTCGTTCAATTGATACATACGTTACATAAATGGCCTTTACGTGTCCAATTTGCACATCGCATCGAACCGGCTGCGCAATTCGTTTGTTTCATTTGTGAACCCAGATTCAGTGACAAATTCCTACTCACTTGTTTCGGCTCCATCGTTCAGTTTTTAATTTTGTCGCTGATTGTGCTATTTGAATCCGTCCCAAGTTTCAAGATAATGTTCATTTTCTCTTTGATTTGATGCTGTGGCTTGGCATTCAAAAACAATCTTTGACATACGTGTGAAACTAACTGTCATTCTGTGTTGGGCCCGAACTGTTGTGAAAGGACTCCTGTAATGCATGTACACAACATGTGTGATATATTGGCAATACGTACATCGTTGTGTCAAAAGGTAGACATAATTTTACGTCATTCATTTCTTGCATTGTGATTGGTCAAATTGAGATAAGAGCCCGTTGTCTTTGCATGAGAGTTTAGCCGAAAAAAGTAGATGAAGTTTTTTTCTATTGTAATTAGCGCTCTAATTAGTGAAATTTCACCGGAAAAAAACCTGGCGTGAAAGATTTCTATCGGGTTGGTATCAAATGGAAGAGCAAGATTGAAGATTAACGATGAAGGTCATTTTTTTTCCATCAAACAGCATAAGCTGCTTTAAGGCCAGGTCACACTACAGCGATATGAACAGCTATCCGAAACTCTTGGGGTTTCGTCGAAAGCTTCTCACGTACCGTGTGGCTTTTGTTCTATTCAGCCAGTCTAGAGCAGGACCACACATGTTTGCCCTTGAGAGGGCGTACTTGTCCAATTGGGACGTTTAGCTCCTTAAGGGAGCAGAACTCCTCCTGGAGCAAATGTTTGGTTTTCGCCCCTTGGCTCTTCGCCAGAGAGTCTAGGGGACTTTTAGAAAAAAACACTACAGCGATATCGGACAGGATTTCGCCCCCATTTTTGTCAGTTTTAACTAATATCTCCTCCATCTTTGGTCGAAAAGAAACAAAAATTTTCCAACCTGAGTAGATATATATGAATTGTATCGCAGGACTGCGAAATGCTAATTATACCGATTTTTCCGTGACGTGACATCCGTAGACAGCTTTTATAGGATACGCGTAGTTCGATAAAAGCTATTTGCAATGTGACGTCACGAAACAAGTAGTTAATATTTCATTTCCGTGGTCCTCTCATACCGGTCATATTTTTCCACAGAATGGCTAATTTTTGGTTCTTTGCGACAATAGGTGGATGAGATTTTAACTAAAACTCTCAAAAATCGGACAGTAATCCGGTCCGAGACTTGAGGTAGGAAAATATAAACCTTTCGCGAATATGAAGCGCCATGATGCACCTATTCGGCTGCTTTGACGCAATATTTTGGGAACTTTGATACACCCTTGCGTGGCAAATAGAAATAACGTGACGTACAATTGACTCACCACTGTCTGGTGGTCATGAATGCGTCTTATACAAGCAATCGATGAGTGCATAACGCCTAGAAAACGTTGATTATTTGCAATGATGAACTAGCTAGACGCTTCAGGGCTACAAAGTATGATAATATCCAATGAATTAAACATTTGCAGTCTTTTTATTTAGCCTTTTTATTATTCGCACCAGATGGTAGGCCTATCTTTTTCTTCGGTCATAAAAACAAAGAAGTCAATAAAACATTGTACAAATGAAACAAATGTTGCAATGATCAGATGAAGTTCTCTAAAACCAGGACTTTTCCAGAGTCGAATTGACAATTTTCTGAAGACACTGAGTAATGGTAACCCTTTTTAAAACTTACACGACAACATGACTTAAACAAATCGCTCGCTCTTTAAAACCTTAAAGAAAGCCTGACTTAACTTGGCAACTATGGAGTAAGGTTTGCGATGGAAAAATCAAATGGAATCACGTCAATCTTTTACGGTTCTGAGGATATACCTCATTAAAGTTTGAATGTTTCTGAAGTAACTTGTTGCTTATGAAAAAATAATGATGTGGATTGTTGCTTAGTGTTGAAATTTCTTGTTTAACCTCTCGTAATTACTCACCAGAAAAGTTATCGTTTGGTAATTGATACTGATGATTTTCAAGGAAACAATTGAAACTTTCAAAATAAAACCCCAAGACCTACTATGTTACAGTTCTCCTTTAAATGAATGATGTGAAGATTGCAAAAACAGAGAAAAGCATTAGCAGTATACGACATGTCCCTTCCTAGACATCACAAGATTTGCATATTGAACTCATGTTTATGCATGATTACATGAAAATCAGATGTAACCCTGTAAAATGATCAATTTTAACGGATTTTTAAGAGAATTGCTTCTTATACATCAAATGCCCAACTTTTTCATTTTCATGTCACACGACCTTTAGGAGCGAAGAAGACACTTTTAAGAGGGGAAATGCAGTCCCCCAAGTCGAATAAGTGTCTGCCATAATTTATGATTGGCTCTTAGGAGTCACGTGACAGTATTCTTTCACAAAATTATGGCATTTAGAAGATGAAGTCATTGGTTTAGTCAGGAATGTGTAATATGTTTTAGTTATTAATATTAAGAAAGATACTTGGAGGCAAGCCAAGAAGAAATCTATGAGATGTGGCTGTTGTTACAAAGTAAGTTTAGAATGGCTACTTTCGCCCTTTAAAATTTTACCTAGGTCCAAATCTAAACTTTGAGTCGAATCTTTCACCCTCAGTTTTTTATTCTTTCCTAATTTCAAGCTTTCGAATCTAGTTAGTTGCAAGCTACACTCGTTTTTTTTAAATTAAAAAGAATCTCGACCAGACCTTATTCAATCATTTCTCGACAAATATAAGAAGGGATTTTGTGTCGTAATTAATACTTCCGAAGTGAAACTGATATTTTAAAGATGATATAATCACAATCCGCATCAATTCAAACCGCAATGTGCTAAGAGTAAAGCGGTGGGGCATTTTTCCAACAGCCGGTCGAACCCTGAATTGTATCCCGGACCAGAATTGTCTATTACCAATAGACCTTGTGCATTGACGACACACTGACGTCATCCGTGGGGGCAAAACAACAAAACACGTGTCCGCGCGCGTTAAAATTCGCCCTGCGCGTGCAGCAGACTATGCGCGTATTCGACTGGTCGACAAAACAGTTGTCTGCATTTGTCTGTGTTGGTTTGTTTTGCCCCCCAAGGAGGGCGTACTTTCCGCTCTGTGACATCATATGCAATAGGTCTATAGGTCATGCACCGAAGTCACTGCTTTGCTCGTCTTTATATTTTGCCATCCAGGCGTGCACTGTACAACAATTGTTACTAAGGTGCTGTGGTACGCCGGTATACCCCGGTATACCAAATTGAGACGAGTTGACGTTGAGTGCACGGATACTTTTTTCTAACCGTTATTGTTGTTTTTTCAGACTGCCTGAATTATATGCCTGAATTATATATATATATATATATATTCTAAGCACGTGAGCAAGGGGAGTGTATCTCCCCGAAACGTAGTGCGTTTTTAACAATTGAGCTTTGCTTCAGTATTTTATTAAAATTTCAGATCGTTTTAACAGTATGCCGTGTGTTTTGTGCATGTTTCTTGTTACCGTTTATATATATATATATTGAAAAGGTTGCAATAAGTTCTTACAACATAGCTTTACAGAACTGTTTCGTAAGGGCCAATAAAGAAGGTCCAGAAGCCTGAAGTAGAATGATGTCAATAACGTTAACTACGTATGTGTTCGCTGCTTTTGAACGTGTCCGTTTTAAAGCACGTGTTCGTTCCATGTTCGTTGTGAAGAGGCAAAACGGTGAACAGCGAACCAAGATACATTACCTATTAGAATAATTACACAGTAGATGTTTATTCCTGTGTCTACAAGAGCTTATCAGTTCGTTTCTTTTATTTAGAGTTGCTAAGGAAGGTTTGAGTATAATGAAGAACTTTTCTTCCAGACAGAGATTACAAGTTTTAGAGGATGTGGAGTATGCTCGGGCTTTGTTCATGAGTTTCCATTTTACGGAGTGTTCTACATTTGAATCCTTTAGTTTCCAGATGTATTCACTGAGTGCAGTTGCGTTTCTTTTGTCTTTGTTTTTAAAGCTAGACTTGTGGGCGGTGTATCTTGTTTTGAATGTGTTCTCTGTTAGACCAATGTATGTTTCTTCGTTGTGGTTGTCGTGGCGTGTTACAGTTGCTTGGTACACAATGTTGTTCGTGAGGCAGTTGCCTTCCAATGGGCACTCGCTTTGCTTTCTGCAATTGCAGTTGCTTCGCGTTTCTAGTTGTACTTCCTGTTTCGCCAGTATGTATTTGTTGTGCGCTGATATAATTTGGTTTATGTTTGCCATGCAGCTGTAACTCAGTTTCACCGTGTTTCTGTTGAGTAAAGTATGTAGTTTGTGCCCAGGTGGGAAGCAGCTGTCCAAGAGGTTAAAGAATTTCTTGCCAATGTTGGTTGTGACACTATCACTATACGGGGGGTTGAACCAGGTTATGTTCCTATTTCGTCTTCGTTTCGGGGCTCCCTTGGAATGACTGGTGCTAGGGGATTGGGTCTCGTACTTTGGGTTGTACCCATAGCCACTTCTTTGTAATGCTTCTTGGTATACGGGCGATGATGTGTTGAATGTGTTTTCGTCGGAAGAAATGTTGGATAGTCTCCTGTTGATGCTTTCTGGGATGTTCTTTATGATAAGTGGGGGCTGGTTGCTCTGTTTGTGCACATAGAGAGGGGTGTTGTTGGGTTTCATGTATGGCTTGTATGTGCTTGTGCTAAGATCAAGGGTAAGGTCTGAGAAGTTCACTAGTTTTTTGTTTGCTTCAATTTCTATTTTAAGCTTGTTTTTTGAGAATATCTTGCATATTTCTTTCTTTAATTTTTCTGTCTGCCTTGGTGTTGCTTTGCAAACAGCCAAACCGTCGTCTCTGTATAGGCCGACATTCATGTTAATGTGCTGGAGTTGTGATAGGAGGTACAATCCTATTAGTTCACAAGTTTCAGCACCGTCAAAACTACCCATGGTGACATCGAATAAAGATTCGGTACGCTTGCACCATGGTGTTTCAACGTTGAACAGCATAGTTTTCTTTGTGTGGAAGATAATATGCCTTTCGAATGCTGGTATGTCTGTGTAGTTTGATGCAAAGTCTAAAGCCTCGTTGAAGAGGTCGGCAGTAATTGAGGGGTAAAACTCACAAATGTCTAAAGCAATGAACGATTGTTGGTGTTTGTCGTGTATTTCACTAAACCAGTCTATGACTTCACTTGTGTTCTTCCATTGGTTGTAACCTGTAAATTGTTTGATTTTTGAATTTATCCGTTCTAGTATTTGTTTGCTAATCTTCCCTAGTTCTGATTTTGATGGGTTGATTAGTCTGCAGGTGGGTTTGTTGTTGAAGTTCGGTTTGTGGTCTTTTAGTGTAATAAATGCTCGTTTTTCGCTTGTGATGTCGACTCTGTCACTAATTTCAAGTTTTGAAGCTATAATTTTGTCAGCTGCAGTGACTTGATTGCGTGTGTTGGGCGGTGCTTTTTTGTATGCTTTGTTTACGTTTTGTTGTACCAGCTTGTTATACTGTTCAGGTTCTAATTTGTAAAAGTTGTTGGTTTTGTCAGCCGCAACGTATACTTTACTGTCCGCTTTGATTTTGGTCGTGTCGGTTTTTAACTGTGCTTGGAAGGGCTTGCGATTGTTGTTAAACTTAATATTCTGTACAAGGCTCATCATGCCGTCCTCGAACTCTTTTAGTTCGGGTATCTGGGGCGGGGCCTTTGTCGATCGGAAGCCGTAATGTTTTTTTTTTGTTTACTCCGGTTTGGGGGTTGAGAAAGAAATGAGTTCTCCATCTTACGTTCCTTAGAAATGATTCAGTTTTAGAGATGAATCTTTTCAAATAGCTCTTGTTTGACGGTATAGGTATGTTCTTTGTAGAATATCCGAAATTGACTTGGTCGAACCTATTGTCCATTATGGTTTACAAAGTGCTCAACAGAAAACTGGAGCTATATAACCGTAATAGTAAAAAATAAATTAATGTCAACCAGGCAATGGTAAAGTGCTCAACCCTATGAAGGGAGCTGTAATATTGAAAAGGTTGCAATAAGTTCTTACAACATAGCTTTACAGAACTGTTTCGTAAGGGTCAATAAAGAAGGTCCTCACTCCTCAGAAGCTTGAAGTAGAATGATGGCAATAACGTTAACTACGTGTGTGTTCGCTGCTTTTGAACGTGTCCGTTTTAAAGCACGTGTTCGTTCCGTGTTCGTTGTGAAGAGGCAAAACGGTGAACAGCGAACCAAGATACATTACCTATTAGAATAATTACACAGTAAATGTTTATTCCTGTGTCTACAAGAGCTTATCAGTTCGTTCCTTTTATTTAGAGTTGCTAAGGAAGGTTTGAGTACAATGAAGAACTTTTCTTCCAGACAGAGATTACAAGTTTTAGAGGATGTGGAGTATGCTCGGGCTTTGTTCATGAGTTTCCATTTTACGGAGTGTTCTACATTTGAATCCTTTAGTTTCCAGATGTATTCACTGAGTGCAGTTGCGTTTCTTTTGTCTTTGTTTTTAAAGCTAGACTTGTGGGCGGTGTATCTTGTTTTGAATGTGTTCTCTGTTAGACCAATGTATGTTTCTTCGTTGTGGTTGTCGTGGCGTGTTACAGTTGCTTGGTACACAATGTTGTTCGTGAGGCAGTTGCCTTCCAATGGGCACTCGCTTTGCTTTTTGCCTGGTTGACATTAATTTATTTTTTACTATTACGGTTATATATATATATATATATATATATATATATATATATATATATATATATATATATATATATATATATATATATATATATATATATATATATATATATATATATATATATATATATATATATATTTGCAAGGGGGGGTCAAACGATATGTTTGCCTTCAATATTTTCATTGGGGTGGCAAGAGCTCCTTGCCCCCAAGATCGATGTTCCTGAAAGCGTATGGTACTTACCCAGTATCTTTACAACTTGTCTTCTGCTCTTCTCTATTCCATCTTCTTTTTCTTTCAGCTTCTTGGTTCCTTTCGATTTCCTTTTCTGCATGCTTGCGCTCCGCCGCATAGACACCTTAACATTGTAACCGAACATGACTCTTGCAATCAGAGAGTAGAGGGCAATAATGAGGAACATAGGAATAAAAAATAGAATTATTGAAGAAAAAATGTAGAAACTTTGGACTCGCGCTTCCCAGTCGTCGGTTTTTATTTCACAGATTGTCGATTCTGGTATGCCTTCACAACCTACCAATAGATCGTAAGCAAAGAAAATCGGAAATGCTATCACGAATGATAAAACCCAGATAAAACAGATGATCTTTTTCGTTCGAGTTGCGCTGACGAGGGATTTGGCTTTCATCGGATGACAAACTACAAAGTATCTTTCGATAGTAAAAGCGGCGATATGGAGGACTGTGGTAAACGCACAGGCTTCGATCAAAAAGTATCTTAACCGACACAAAATTCGTGTATAATTCCAGGGCCAGTAGTGGACGTTAGCAGCAATTTCCGTGGGTCCTGTCAACACTAACAGTAACATATCGGAAACGGCCAGACTCACAAGATAGTGGGACGATGCTTGGAGTACTCTGTTTTTAACGATGACAATTATAGCCAAAAAGTTACCGAATATGCCAAAAAGGAGAAGGTAGGCGATTATCAGTACGAAAGGTATGATAAAGGAATAGCTAAAGTGGTCTGCTGGCATAAACACAGAGAGACGTTCTTTGACAAGTTCAGAGTCGTTTGCAACGCTGTATATATACTTAGGACAAGTATAATCACAGCTCGAGAAACAGAACGCTGTGACTTCTGACATCAAATCGAAGGGGCCTGCGTCCGTGGTCAACGTGTCATTGAGGCTGCTTGAAAACTTCGCAAAAGTTTGATCGTCCATTTCACAGATTTTGCTCATCGGTGTATCAAATATCTCATCGTCCGTTGCAAAGTCGGCTGTCACGTTAATCAACGTGGCACCTTGACACACATCCATTATGCCTGTGGAGACAAGAATAACAAATTTAAGATGCATCAATTTCAAAACGCCTTTTATTTCAGGAAACTATTGTTACTGTTCCACATGATAAAATATTTTCTGAATAATGTTGATTGTGGATATTCCCTTTCAACTTCACCAATCAAACTCAAGTTTCATTAGCTTTCAAATCCCACAAAATAAATCCACAGATAACTGGTTTCGTTTGGTTTGTTGAAGCGTTTACCGGCTCAATGTCTAAATTCTGCTTTAATTAATCCAGCGACTCCAACGGCCTTTTTCAGGTGTGGGTCAATAAATTATTTTCCTATTTAGTTAGTTAGTTAGATGGAGTTTACAGGCCCAGTTTCCAACCTATTGTTTCAAGTCACGGCCACGGTCTTTTTTCCAGTTGTGGCTCACTGGCTTGTTTTCTCTACTCCATTGCTTATGCGGAACATCACGCACAACGGCAGTAGGTTCTGTTTTTAGAGTCTTTGGTATGACCCGACCTACGAATAGAACCCGGGCCTTCCGAGTGAGAGGCGGATGCTCTTACCGTTTTACCAAACACGCTGTCCGGTTACTCCATCGGTTGGGCGAAGCACCACCCTTAAGTTCCAGTTTAAAGGGCAAGAGCAGTGTCCCTAAACTCATTTTGAAGCAGCAGCCAGATTCCATAGAATTCTTCTCATTTCGCTTTCAGGTATTTAAGACGTGATTTGAGGACATAAATATTTGCACATTCAAGATAAACTAGCGTGTTACTCTCCTGAATTTCATAACTTTATGACTAGTCACGTGAATCTCAAGAGCCAATCACGAAACACTGGAGACCACAACCCTAATCCAAATTGGGATGACTAAAATTCCCCTTTAAAAGAAGGGGTAAGATCTCATCAATAAGATCACCTCGAGTTTTTATATGCTAGAGGTTTACTTATTTTAAGAATTTCCGTGAAATTTGCACTGAAATCTGATGCGTTGTTCTCAAGATATGAGCAGGTAGAGTTGAAACATTTTCAACAAAGAGTGAACTTGAAACAAGCACATATGATATCATATCCTCACTTTAATGGATAGTCTTTTGTTTTTCTTTAAAGGGATGCCGTGAGATTGCAAAAAGGAAAATATATTAAAAATTTAAGTTTAAAATTTAAGTCACTTGTCTGAGACGACCATTTGAACAATAAATGAGAAAAAGTTAGGTCTATGCTGAAAAATCCGGCATCAGCCTTTAAATTCTCGTAGAAATAACGTCTAAACTTGAGGAATTAGAAAATGTGCTCCACACAAACATTATTCAAACTCTCATGGGCCATCTGTTGAACAGACCAATCAGAACGAAGGTGTAAACAGCTGATCGAGTTGGGACAACGAACACAAGTGAACAAGACAAGCGTTAGTGTGTGTCGTTTATACCACAGCTCCCTGTATGTACACACTGCCGTCATACTTTCTCACAATGGCTGTGCAATGAGAGTTCACGTAAACGACATAGTAAGAGAATCAGGGGTTTGTGGCTACACGAAGGCTAGAAGAGTGTTAGCAGTAAGTACCAAAGAGTGGAAGACAGTGACATTTTCAGTAGTAAAGTAAAGCAATTTTGCGAGTACACAAGTAAGTTAGTGTTATTGAGCGCCTGATGCACAGTGAGGATAGCCAAGTCTGAGTGGTATGGAATGTTTTTAACCATGTGGCACCTTGATACTAATGCATATTCAATACCAGGTTAGTTATTTAACGGTCTATAATGAGGGCTGTTTTTGAAAAAGGGCCTTCAAAAATTTACCGATTTAAGCTGTTTAGGTTAGTTCCAGACATTATAACTATCAGTTCTCAGTTTTGATTTGTATTCTTCAATACATCGATGCACTCGCTGCAATTTCATGGATAAAGAGAAACATAGGATGAAGTATAATTTTAATGTTTTTCCTTTTTGTAAACTCACAACATCGCTTTAAGTTTTACAGTCAATTTTCTCCTCATCAATCCCATATTATCATATAGCTGTCATGCATAAGTGGCATGGCAACTTTACAAATTGTACATCCCCCACAGGGAGGTCCTATTTCTATTAACTTCAAGGCTAACACAACAGTCTGAAGAACCAAGGTAAGCAAACATTCCTTGATAGTGTGAGGAAGTGATACAATTTCTGCTGCCGTCAAGCTCACTTTACAAGACAAATTTAGTGACTGAATATACTGATATCTCAAGAAATACATATCCCATTGGAATGGAACTTTTCAGTATACTTTTTACATTGTATTCACCTTTCATATGTGGAAATAAAATTTTTTGCTTAAACTTCCCCTTTGAAGTCTTAAGTGTGACCTGGTCTGGGGTTTTTATGAGAAGTCACGCACTTATTGCGAAAAGAAAAAAAAACTTGAAATGTCTACAAAACGTTTAAAGAAATACCTTCTTATCCCATATATTTCCAATGCTCTCAACTAAGATAGTTATGCCCCTTTTTAAACGTGCCTCGTACAGACACAAACATTGTTTATTGCTCAAGGCCATATCCTGGCGAGCAGCAGTGAATTAATGTAGAACCACCTGTCGATGCATGCTGTGTAATATGACATTAGAGAATTAGACGTCATGATTTGGCCGATAGCATAACGACTTCGCCGATACAAAAATAGAGAGCCACAGATAACAATAGACGGTCGCTGGACCATATAATCTGCAACAATGTGACTTTTTGTCAGTTATTTAACAGGCAAGGACTTCAAGGACAGGATCAGTTTGTCCAAGTTTCAAGGGAGTGGGAGCTACTCTGCATGTTTTGAAAGGTCAAATCTTTTTTCAGCCGAGACAGTTCCAATTCTCCTAACCTACTTTCTTAAGCCCCTCCCACAAATGTCTTAATCTCTTCCGCATCCAGACACAATATCAGCTAATTGCTTAAAGGGCAGGACCAGTCATCCCAAATTGAAGTAGTGTAGTAGACTGTCCAGTTGGCTGTTGGGAGTCACGGGACAATGTTTTTTCTCTTGAAATGTGAAATTTACTTGAAATAACTGCTTGGTTTACCTTGAATATGCATTTAGTTAAAAAATAAAAATGTAATGAAATATACTTTGAAGAGAAGTAAGACGCAAATTGCGCTATTTAGCTTTTTCTTAAAAATAAGTTTGGGGACTGCTCTTTACCTTTAAGGGTGAATATACAAGACACAATTTGAAATCAGAACTCTATCAGTACCGTTACAGTACATGATGAGTAATGTGATCTACAGTACTCAGTGCATTTTTTTAATTTGCTGTCAATCAAAGAAATGTGGCAATTGAAATTTATGTATACGACAGAAATCGTAGTTTGGGGTGAGAATCAGCTGCCCTTAAAGGCTTAATTCTCTCACCCCAAACAGTACCATTTCCTTTAACCTTCTTACTTAAGTCCCTCCCTAAATGTTATATTTATCCTTATCTGGATACAGTCTCAGTTTATTGCTTCAGGGAGAGTATAGAAAAGCCCAATGGGTATAATCAAAATATTCTCAGCACAGTTCATGCTGTGTAATATAAGCTTTAGTACTCTGCATTGTTTGAATAAGCTGTCAATCAAAGAGCTGAGCTAATTGATAATTTCTGTGTACTACTTCAAAAATTGTAGTTTGGTGTGAAAGAGCAAGCCCTTTAAATTTGATGTCAAGAACCAACATTCCGATGGGGAGTTTGCTTTCCCCTATCACCCTCACTTGATGTGGTTGATATCTTGTAAAGCACATTTATTGTCAGCAGGAGACAGTGTATACCAACGTTGCAAACTTAAGCACTAATAGCAGCTATACACTATTAAAATGTCTGTTGAATTACAAAACAAAAAATAAAGGAATACTAAAAGATGACAGAATAGGTGCTGGCAATACTTGAAATTTAATTGCCAGTACCTTTTCTGTAGACTTTGTGTATCTCTTTATTTTTGTACTTTTTATTCATAGGAACTTTTAACATTGTACGCATATTGATACTATCTCACACAATACGAAAGTCTTGCACTCAAGCAAAAAATGTATCTGATATAAAGTACGCTATAAACTAATACTTCTATCAGCTGGTATTTAGCAGGGGAATAGAACTCGTCCACATTGCAGTTACAAAGAATTGTGGGATTAAGTTTCGGTGTGGGCTGTAGTCTGCCATAGTAAAAAAGGCCATTTTCAAGATAACATATAGACGAATAGGATCACCGCTTGTTTTTTGTGACTGTAGGAAGCAATTAGTGGGGTCCGTCAGCCTGAAATAGCTAGTCTTCATTTATTGTCTACATGAATTTAAAACCCTTATATTGAGCAAAATTGAAGAATCAAGATACAGTTTAGTGTACAACCATCCATGGCACAGGTAATCAAGAAAATCATAAGATTAGAAGGTGATACACCCCTAATGTCCGAGAAATCAGACCATCACTTGCTGTTCCGAATGCGTCTATACTGCTTTCAAACTAAGCATCCCAGGTCATGCCACCTTTATTGCTGTCCTTGGAATGCGAGTTAAACAACAAAAAATGACGTAAACACGCCTTAGGGGTCCCTCTGTTTTGTAACAAATTTGCATTTTGTAGCTCATGTTTATTCATGATATAAGAACAGAAACAATAATTTTCTTGTACAATGGTCAATTTATGATGAATGGAAATTGCGATTACACGTTTTAAGGTTGTTAGTGTTTTATACATCGAAAAAACAGCTGTAACATTTACATGTTCATAAACTTTTTCAGTATTAAAAATGATTGGCTAACTTGCGGACAGTTTGAAGAATTTGATGCGATGTTGAAGGCGACCAATATAGAGGCTGTACAATTACGTCACGGATCCTCAACAACGATGCGCTAATGCCAAGTACACAGGGCTTTTTCGCACTGTACAGTGGGCACTGTGGTATGAGCGGGGAGTACATACTGATCGAGCAAGCGTTTGGAGTTTCGTCGTACTGTAGTATGTAGTTTCATGTACTCCAACATGGCTGCCAGGGAGTATTATGACGTCTGATATGAAATTAGATGATCAGGGGCCCGTTCCACAAAGAGTTACGCACGATCTTAAGTATGATTTTCTGTTGGCTTTAGTATGGTGAATCAATCTTAAGATTGTGCGTAACTCTTTGTGGAACGGCCCCCAGACGTTTCCATTTTCTGGTTTTTAGAAAAAAAAAAGGAAGCTTAAAACTGATCTCTCGAAATGATTGATGTCAACAATGTAACTGTCCAACTTGGTGACACTATATAACACATACGTGTTGGTGTGACGTAAAGCTCCATCTAACTAACTACTGACAACTCCCTGCTAACACACACACGGATACACACAAAACACGACATCTGGTCAGACTGCTTCGTTTAGCCAAGAAGAGTGTCTCACACGTGTTACTAATGGCAATTTTGTCATTGACGTTACATCGCGAGCGAGAAGCCATAAACGCGTGTGATCCGAAACCGCTATCAGTGTCCCTGCCGAAACCAACTGGAAACCAGGCTCTAGAGAGCATGAGTACATGAATTATGCATGATAAAAAGCACATCTTATTCCTTTTTCTTTTCAACTGTTTTTCATTTTTCCTTGTAATTTTTACTTTCTCCATTATATATACATATACATTTCGGCCGTTTTCAGCCTTCCTACAAATTAGGAAGAAATGTATCCCACATTAAGCAGCATGTACTGTACTGCGAGCATTTTGAAACTCAAAATGGGGGGAGGAGATTGGGCCTTTAAGGCTTTTTACGAGAAGTAACATTTATCTATAAGCCGGTATCCCTGACCTGCGTCCGCCTAGCTGCAAATTTGTCAGAACTAAGTTGGACCGATGTCGTGCCATGGGAATGAGATCGGTATATCGGTTTATCACTTCACGATTATAGATAATGCAAAATGCATTTATTCATGCTACGAAAAAGTGTTTTAAATCTAAATGTACCCAGCGAAGGCTGTCCGGCAGGTGTGTGCTGATATCAATAAAAAGGTTGCTACAAATGAAAATAAATATTTACTGAGAGAAAAAAATTTTTGCTATGTCATTAGAAAACGTACCTAGTTGCCTAGAAGATATCTTCAACTCATAAAAACTCCTATGAGAAGAAATATTTCCAATCTTACGAGGCTTACAACTTCGGTTTAAATACCGTTACGTTGTATTCCTTTTAGTCCAACTTTCTCGAAAAGCCAAGAGGTTAGGTTAGGTTAGATGGATGGAGTTTTTACGGCCCAGTTTCCAACCAACTGACTAAAGTCGAGCCGGCCACGGTCTTTTTCCAGTTGTAGCTCACTGGCTTGTTTTCCATTGCTTATGCAAGTTAGCACCAAGCATAATGGCAGTAGGTTCCGTTTTTGAAGTCTTCGTAAAACGACGAGAACGTCTTGGGGAGATCATTATCATCTCTCGAAACAAATTTCGGGCAAACTGTATGTCTCTTATATCGGTGTTTAAGTACATAGCTTTACAGAAAATTCAACTAATAGCAAATTATTACAATTAAAAAAGGCTAATATTATCTGCCGCTCATGTAACGTCCAATTATTAATGTAACTTAATGCCAATGAATATGGAGTAGGCAAGCTTCATACTTTTTACAATTTAAACTGTATGCGATAAAAACTGCATCAAATTAAGTAAGACTATCTTCTATCCCAAATAATAGTTTACTACATTATAACAGTCTTTATGCTTATTTCTCGGTGTAAATATGATATCCTCTCTTACGTTATAAATCACTTGACAATATCAAGAGAGAAAACGATATCTGCTTTCTTCATGTCTCAAATTTTAAAACTGACTTCTTCCAGTCTTCAGACTTGAAAAATCTTCTGTTCTCAATTAGATTTGGCAATTGAAACGAATCCCAACCCACATCGTGGTGAAATTCTCTTATCATCTGAACATTTCATTACGTCACCAGATGATGCTACTGTGAAGGGGATGCCCAATGGTAATACGCGGACAAGGAGTAATGCCCTAACGGGGAATAATAAGCACTGCAGACGAGGTAGGAACGCACTTTCTCCTTTCTTTTAGATCCATAGGTCCACGAATTGAATTAAAAAACGAAATTAACTTGGTACTTGTTCCTAGTCGGTAGGCTGAAGGAAACGAAAATATTTACAATGCCTCAAAAGAAGGGTTTAAAGGACAAGAGCGATCATCCAAAATATTTCTTGAAGCAACAGCTAAATCTCACACAATTTTCTCCACATTTCAGAAGAGCCAATCATGGCAATAACAGTTAGTTAAGTTAGCCTATAGTTAGTTAGTAAGATAGAGTTTTGCGGCTCAGTTTCCAACCTATTGGTTCCAGTCGAGCCGGCCACGGTCTTTTTTTTTTCCAGTTGTGGCTCACTGGCTTGTTTTGCCTACTCCATTGCTTATGCGGAGCATCACGCACAATGGCAGTAGGTTCCATTTTTGAGTCATTGTTGAAAATGAACAGTGTTCTACACTACTTCAAGTTGGCGTGACTACTCTTGCCCTTTAAGGTCACATCAAATTTGGGTATGTAAGAGGGGTCCTTATAGAGGCTTTTCACATGACGTCATAATTCTCTCCGGCGGCCATGTTGGAGTACATGTAACTACGTAGTAAACCATACGGGACGCGCTTGCTCGTTGAATTTGTACACACCGTGCATATCACAGTGCACACTGTGCAGTGCGTTTGGCACAAAGCCACATGTATTTGGCATGAATGTCCTCCAGCATGGCGGTTCCGTGACGTAATTGCAAAGCCTCTATTCTAAGCATTTTTTTTTTTTGAAATTTTGTTATTCTCCTCCACAATCCCAACTTATGAGAATGTGGTTGCACTGTTGTTACTGTCGTTTTGTTGATGATTTTATTTTAATTATACTTACTAACCATTTAAGCAGTAATTCTGAAATGTATTAAGCTAGCGAAATTTTACTTTTCATTCCTATAAAATATCACAAAAATGTCAGAAAGTTTTGCGAGTGGGATTCACTGTTATGGCTTACATCAAAATCACTGTCCTGAAAACTTGAGCCCATTTTGTATTTGGGGGTTGGAATTCTGTTGCGGAATTTTGCCTCCTCTGACATGTTAGCTGAGCAGTTCGGGAGATAACCGTTTTCGGGTGAAAATGAGAATTCACCCGATCGGGAGAAAATTTGCAGCATGAATATTCATGAGAACTTAGTGTGTACCTCTTCACAGGCGTCGCTTTGTTCTATAAATGTGGATATGTTCATATACAAGGTAATTATTCACCACCACAGACAGAAATCTTAAGAAACTTTCAACAACGTATTAATGAGCTCAATTGCTAGCACGAGTAAGTTCTGCAGAAAAAACTGAACAAATACTGCGGCTGTGTCGAGTCTATAATTTAAGCTTAGGACACAGAACGTGACAAAATTGCTCGATATCTCAAAATTTGCGCGGTGAACTACCAAACATGATCCGGCTTTTTTGTTCCCCTAGCAACAAAGTTTCTAAATATTCCAAAATTTCTCTTTCCTAAGACCGATTAAATTTTCCAGGTGTTTTGAACGTTTGTTTCCGTTTAAATTGCGCGGTAGGATCGCAAAGCATCAAGGGAGAAATTTGAAAATGGCGCCACCCATGGCCGTATTTTCTCCCGATCGGGTGAAAGACCATTTTCCCCCGAAAGAGGTTATCTCCCGAACTGCTGAGAGGGCAAGAAGAAATTAAACCTTAAAACGTCGTTCCTTCTTTTAACCTGCCTTTGTTCCTAATATTACATCACACGGATTTCAGTCCCCGCGAAAGGTAAGTGTTTACATGTCATTTCCAACATCGGTTCAAAGAGAAATTTAATCGGATCTTAGATGGACAGGACTGTAGTTATGTTACACGCCGACCACTTGTTTTTTGTCGAATTCGCTGCACACTGGGTGGTGAAATCTTTTGATCGTATCTTACTCACTTAATTTTAAACGATGGGATTATTAGGCACTTCTTGCTCTGCTACTCAAAGGACAAATTTTGTTGTTGACGAAAAAAATTATCATGAAGAGAATCTCAATATGTCTAAGTTTTTTGTTTTGAAAAAAAAGGGGGTACCAGAATTTGATCTACTTTTCTCGAACACTACTGTTGAAAATTTAACAGCCAGTATTCTCATAAACCATGAAAACTCAATATTTGACTGCATGATTTTCTATGAGAGAGTTCAGCAATTCGTTTTAGTGGCTATTCACATGCGCACATTCTCCAAATCATCTGGATAAACAAACCAATCCCGCACCTACAACACGTATTTCGTACTTTGAGTTTTCGTAAAAAATTCGTGAAATCATTCTTTCTTATTAATCCATCCATAACATAAAGAAGGATCTCAATGCATACACAATACCGTATGAAGTATGCATCAAAATCGCATGTTTGCTCAAAAAACAAACTCCCGCACACCCTACTCTCGCGCACATGCACGCTGAAATTCGGTCGCTTTGCACTCTCGAAAAAGCTTCCATTTCAACCCTTCCTTGGCAAAGATCAATTACTACACTTTATCGCATATTTCACCCAAGAAAGCAAACGATTTCACACCGTGGGAGGGGATACCTCCACCTCCTACCGTCCCACACCCTCCCATCCCCGTGGTACACTCGGGGCCGGTAGCGTCTCTTCCTTGCAAAAACTTCCATTTCGCCCACTGACAAATTCCTGTCTACGCGTCTGGCGTGACCCTTTGCCAGTGGATGCAAAGAACAGTTAATACACGTTATCTTAACCAGACTAGAAATGAAACAGTTTATCAACCTCTATGGCGTTTAATCCCTTACTCTTATCACCAGGTTCTTTCAATTTTATACACTAAATGTCAAAGTGTTCAGTAGCCGTGGGGTATGACATTTGAAAGAAAAGAGTCCATATGTATTTTATAACCATAGTAAATGCCAAGCTTTTGTGATAAACATTCTGGGTAACATGCAGAAATTTTCTTTCCTCCCAACCTTGTCAATTCTTTTGCAAAAATCGGCTCAGTCTTTTCTCGTTATATTAATTTGCTAATGTTTCACGGTTCGTCACGAAAATATCTAGTTCGGGGGTCATGGAAAGGAGAGTCCCTAATTCATCAACAACACCACTTTTCTTCAAAGAGTATCTTCATTTTGGAGTTACTTAACTCGAAAGCATCTCTTCCTAACCAATCAAATGAAAGCACTTTTATATAGCACAAAATGACGTCATAGATTACGATCTGATCGCACTTAGCACAATGCTATCAAATCCCTAATCATTTCGTTGAGTGCCCTTTTATTTTGGGTTATATATCTTCTTTTAGCCGAAGCTTCTCTAAAGATCACGTTGGATACTTTTATTTGCTTGCGTCATAACTCGTATTCCCCGGACGGTTCCTGAAAGCCTACTTCGGAAAGCTGCTAAAGATTGATGGGTTATGCCACACATTGACATTATTGAACCCGTTAGGGAGCAAACACTGACAAGGTCTTCAAATAGTTTGTTTTGTATCAAAACACTCTCGCCGACCAGTTTGAAAACACCTTTGGATGCGATAAACATTGCAGAAGTGCGAAATCGCCTCACTAATGTACATTGTAAAAAAATACGATGAATTTACAAAAAAAAATGAAAACAAAGAAAGTTTAAAAACAAGTTCTGGAAACTTTTCACCATATTTTTTTGTAATATTTATATAGGTCTTTATCTTTGCTCAGTAAATTTACGGCAACTTTGAGCCATTTTTACAGTGTATGTTCTGAAATCTACAGGCATGGTGTATGACAACTTTCTTCATTTGCCTGTAACGTTTCCTTGAGAAGCTGGTACATTTCGATTAGTAAAGTTTTTCGGACTTTTTATTTTTCTGAGGGAGAATGCCGTCGGTATCATGATTTTTAGAGCAGTTATAGACAAATCCCAGCAACGAGTGAAGTAGTAGGGTCCTTCAGACTAAAAACGTCTTAACTCTGTTGTCTCTATACAATTCTAAGCCCTAATATCCAAAGAAATTGAGAAAATCAAGTATTTTAATATGGAATCATTCATGATAATACAGTAAAGCAAACTGATCGTAAGATTAAAGTGTACCCCAAGTCAAAAAAAGTCAAAGGGACATGGGACATTCTTGACCCAAGATATTAAATATTTAACTTTATTCACTCAAGTTAAAGTAGTATATTGCGCAATAATTTGTGATGTCATTGTTGTACTACTCAAATTACACTCTTTGTTTTTCTTTCTTTTTTCTGAAAGTTACTGCTCGTACTGTACCAAGGTGGGATAGCAATCTTACACTTATACGGGTTGATGTGATTAATTAAGCCCTCTCTGTGCAACATGCCATGGAAACAAATAGGAATTGTTCAAACTCATAAAAACATTTTTAATTTAAAGGACAACAAAACAGGTACTGTGAGTTGAACAACAAGAAAGTCACAAATTATTGCCCAATAAACTTATTTGATTTAATAACTTTCAATATTTTATATCTTGGCTTATGAATGTTTCATGAATATGGGAGTTAGACTGTTAGATTTCAATGTTTATGCTGTGTAACACATATTTTGAATTTTTTGACTTGAGGTACACGTTAATGTCGATGGACCCATTCATGTCCTACAAAATCAGACAATCAAATGACTATGAGGATTCGTCTATAGCAAACCCTACCCGGCAGTATGACGATTTTCACCACAAGTTCCATTCCCGGATCGAGTTACTCCAGAATTTGTTAGAAACAACCACTCAATGGTCATGCCAAGGACTTTCAAGTGATTTTATCTGTTTCAAATATTTAGATGGGGTTCAAGTAAAGCCAACCACGGATGTTTTTCCAGTTGTGGCTCACTGGCTAGTTTTTCCGGCCCCATTGTTTATGCCGAGCGCCAAACACAATGGCAGAAGCTTCCATTTTTTAAGTCTTCTAGTATGACCCACCTCACGACTGCAATCATAGTATAAACTTAAGGGATAACTGTGCTTTTCATGAACGAAATCCTTACTGACTTTTTTTAAATATGACTTGAAGAGTTTCTTAAATTTAGAGAAAATACTGCAAAACAAAATATACTGATATTTTGCAAGCTTTTTTGAATAAAAAAAAAGCACTCCCCGATTATAAGCTGCTTCAAAACCAAACCTAGTACAAACGAATATTCAATATGTTACTGAAGAACTACGTTTCGAGCTTACGAAGTATAAAGTAAGTACGGTTTATGTTTACTGTACGAACGTGGATGATTGAATTCGAAGTATTACCGTTCGTAATTTGTTAATTTCATATAGTAAGTGGACATTTCCGCTTTCGGCTGTGAAAGATGTGATATAGGTTGAATAAAACCGACCAAGACTACGGTCTGGGTTTTAATTGAAGTGTTACTCACTTGTGATGGTCTTTACAGGTCGCTTGAATAACTATCCTTACTTTAACGTTGGCTAGTTGATACACAGTAATGTTTTCAAATGCAACACATATATCATGGATGTACTTGGATGCACAAACACGAAAAAAAAAGAAAAAAAAAAACCCTTTACTGTTCAGTAACCGTGACGACACTTTAAAACAACAGTCCAAATGTAACATTTCACAATTCAAACCGTTTAGAGCTAAGTATGACCGTGAGAATTTGAATCAACCTGACTGACACAAACCGCGGTGCGGTTTGTGTTATAAGAAGTAGTCTTGTTAGTAGGCCCATCTAGTGCTTGGGTGCTTAGTACAACGATGAACAGTATACAGGGCTATACACTCTAAAAACAGCTGGGTAAACTTTTACCCATGGTTGGGTCCATATGCCACCATCTAAACTGTTGGGTAAAAAAATTCTCAACGTTGGTCACAAGGTATCCATGTTGGGTTAATTTTTCAGACGAAAAAGTTGATTGTATAACCAACTTGGGTAGTTTTTTACCCAACAATTTAGGTGGTGGCATACGGACCCAACCATGGGTAAAAGTTTACCCAACTGTTTTTAGAGTGTAGCATTCCATAGGGCATTCTATTGGATATATTTTAAAAAGTTTGAAAATATTGCTCCATTTTGTTATCGCATAAGAGCCAGTGAAGTCCCAGGAGGATTGAAAGTTTGCGTAACAGGGGGGAGGGGTGGGAGTATGGTAGCAACTACCACCGTTGATGATCACGTTGGCCCATGCGTGGTTTTGGCGTATTGAAAATTAATAAATGAGTGAGGGCATTCAGGGATATGATGAAAGTCAACCAAACATCTTACGTCGAAACTAGTTTATTGACGCATGTTGGAAGTCAGTATGGACCATCAGCTGACTTCAAGACAAGTAAGGTACAGGCATCGTTCCTGATGTCACTTTTTACATCATTTCATAGTAGTCTTAAAGAACAGTCCTTTGGTGTCTATATCTTCTGCCCTCCTTCCACAGGACGCCGATGGGTTTAAAAAATTCCTGTTTAATGTCAGATGGCCGGCTGACAAGCAAAGTATTTAAAATCAAACTATGATTCTTTTCACTGTATGATCAAGTGGTTAGAGAATCCGACTTGCAGCAGGAAGGTCTCTAGAATCCGACTCTTGGCAATACCAAAGACTTTAAAAATGGAACCCGCTGCCACTTTCCCGCGGAGAGGACTGTTTTCTCAGCTCCTCAGTTTCCAAAAGGGGTATGGCTGAATCAGGAATATGCCGTACAGCCTGCTACACAGGTTAACGGGCGCTGAGATTGGTGCTCAGCCACAACAATGAAGTAGGGAAAACAAGCCAGTCATCTATGGCCAACTGAAAAAATGACGTGACCGTACCGGATTATTTGTCTGAAACTACGCCGTAAAACTTCATCTAACTTATTTTTAACTTAGTCCGCACGGGAATCAAGGTATATAATTGCTTATTTTTCTATATACACTCTACACACGTGTTTAAAGATATTACACACTTATTGTCCCCCCACTTTGTAAACGCGTTTAAAGTCTAAACATGTTTTACTCCTAAACACATTTTTAGCTCACCACGGGGAGGAAAATGAATGCATTTTATTCGTTCTCCTACCTTCTGCAAGGGTACTATAAAACTAAGAATCAGCTTATTTCCCAAACTACCATTGCCAAGTTTAACATCATTCCCATACCAGTAAGTATGGTATCAAATACACCCCAAATGGAACTTCATCTCATCACAAAGTAGACACATTCAAATCTAAGGTAGCATGATGGACAATAAGGAAATATATACCCGTGGGTGATTGTCATATGGAAATAAACACATCGCTATAATATTTGTTTTTAAAAATTTCCCGACAAGATATAAAAGAGACAATTGGCGGGCCTTACGCCTGCTGTATGTGAATGAAATTTATCAATGAAAGTATACGAAGCATGACGGCAACTCTACACCGACTCATTACGAAGCTGTCGTGGTGATAATTACATCATTGAATGATTTTCATTCCCCTTACTTGACGGCTTGAGGGAATGCAATAATTTTGACGCCACCTGGTTTTTAAAGGTAAATTCTACAGTAACTCATCAAAATGATAATGCTGAGATGTGATGCTTCCACAATGGTACAAAATATTCACGAGAGCACCTTTGGGTAAAACATTTAAGTCTTAAAAGAATCTAAGACAAGCGTTGTCTTGGGATATATTGACAAACCTTGAATGTATTAATAGAACGAGAAAAGGTTAACCTGTGGAGAACTCGGATTCAGCGTTATCGTGGAAAAACAAATGCCTGCCTACAACTCTGGGTGTACTGAAAGTAGTCAGAATACAAAATTGCCTAAGTCGCGAAATTTTCGTAAAAAAGTACTATGTGTATGTTGATGTATATTTGATTCATTTTTCGGATGAGTGTTTGTGTCTGCGCGCGCGTGTGTGTGGTGGGGGGGGGGGCGGAGACGGCTTTAGACCCGCAAGAAAAGGGGGTTAACGGTATGTTTATCCCTGCCCTCAATAGTTTCAATATTTGCAAAATGCCGCCCAAAGAGTGGATACATGAAGCTTTGAACACTTGGCTTGGGAATTGCCTTTTCATGCCACTAGAAGGGTTTGTAAAGCTTAAAAAGTCCTCGCATGCTTCGCGCCAAACGAGGCGGGTCTCGGTTTGGATAGTCTTACTGGCGCTTAACCTCCATTTTTTTTCTTCTTCTTCTTCCTTTCATTTCGTTCCGCCGGGCCTTCCAGTGGAGAGGCTCGGCTAAAATTGTGTTAATGGGAGGGGGTTGAAACGTGGATACTAATGCCTCCAAAGACATATTAAATATCAATATGCTAAGCCTTTATCAGTTTGGTGTTTATGAATTTGGGGGATGGGGAGCTGGCCCTCATGTCCCCGTAGCTACCCTTGGATGACACCGAGTGCACCCATATTAAAATGCCTCTTTCAGTCTCCCGTTAAGCCTGTAATTTATTACCGCCACGGAAGAGTCTCTCTTTGAAAATGGCTGTATATTTTGATGCATTTCTGTATGTAGTCTACAAACCTCTCCACGGCAGATTTATGACGAATATCGGAGTTTAAAGACACACAGACACTATAATTTGGATAAGTAGAGAAGTCTGTAGTCTCTCATAATTGGCTCTTGCGAGTCTTGTGACAATATTTGTCTCACGTAATTATGGTATTTAGGAAAGTAACTCTCTGGTTTAACTTGAATATACAAAGTTCACTCATTAAAATATCGAGAAAGATACTGCTTGGAAGTGAAATAAAAACGAGCCTGGGATTTAGCTTTTGATTCAAAATGATTTTGTGACGACTGCTGCCGTGCTCTTTAAGACTGATGAAGAATTAGTTGGGAGGATCATGAAGACGTCTTATTGAGAAGCATTTGATCATGAAAGAATAAACAAAGGTAAAATGGCGGTGCCTTGAATTTTGTTTGATGGTTTTACATCGTTAATCAATCACTGCTTGTACAAATATATTATTATTATTTGGAACCATGTCAAAAGAAATCTCAGATCAATCTCAAAAATACACTCGTATTACATTCAGGGTATTCATTCATTTGATTTCAAAATTTATGTTGCATAGACAAGGTGAACCACAGTTCCTCTGAGTGAATTTCAAAGTTAAGTAAGAGAAATATTGTCACATAATTATCATGGGCCATTCTTGACATAAGAAAGAAAGGTTGAATAATCTAAAGTGGATAGAATTTCATCTAACGAGTGAAGCTTTTCACTTTAGTTATCAAAATGATTTAATCAAAGTTGGATTGCATAAGCAGGATGCTTTATTTGAAAATGACTTTGAGTAGTTTAGGTGTCAGTTTAGAGTGTTAAGTTGATCTAACTTTAGTTTAGCTTAGGTTAGTTAGTTACATGTGGTTTACGGCTTTATCTCTAACTAATAGATTTTAGTAGGGCAGACCACGTACAGATTTTCCCATTTGTGGCTCATTTGCTTATTTACCCTGCTCCAGTTCTTATGCTGCGCACCAAGCACAATTACCGTAGGTTCAACTTTTAAAGTCTTCGTTGTCATCCAGTCACAAATCGAGCTTCAGACTTTCTGCCTTCAAGTCGAATACTCTACCAACTTGACGTTGAACAACTTGACTTGAAGAACATATCGGGATTTTGAACAATAAGGGGCACAACTAGAAAATGTAGCAAACCGTTTTTGGCAGCTGTAGCTTCCAATGCGGGGGCCTTTGTTAAGCATGAAGAATGACACTGGCATTGAAAAGGAGGGGATAGAAATTGTTTTGTTAGGTCAATAGAGTGTCTTCACTGACGTCACAAGCCCCTCCCCTTTTGTTGTAGTAAGCTAGCTGGTGTAGCTAGCCGAGAAGTAGCTGACGACCTATGTTTGACTGTTGCACTAAAACACACTGTTGATTTTTGTCCAGCAGTAGTGTAGATTACCCATTGTGACGTCACACGAAGCAATCTATACAAAGTAAAATATGGTCATGCAGTAAGGAAATATTTTTCCAGTTTTTATCAAACACAGCTCATTGATTGGTTGTAACCGGCTAAATTGAATAGAGCGAACTTGATCATCGCCTACGCTCAATGACAACTCCTTTATCGAGTGGAAATCGACTGAAATTCTACTCAGCTCGGAATGGTAATTAACTATGAATGAGTGGAACTATCACTCGAGAGAGAGTGGTGCCTTTTATCTATCATTTTGGTACATTTTTCACTCTTTTCCATGCAGAAATAACACCAAAATTCCCTTTGGAAGAGTTGCAACATTCCTTTTTACTTTCTGTAAACGACCAACTAGATGAAACTAAAGTTTGGAAGATTTAAAACAGAAGCGAACGACACGTATATAAATTTTAATGTAAATTATGTATATTACGTCACTAGCGTAGCTGATGACGAAAAACTTCACAAAAGTACATTGTTCTCCCCTTCCCCTCACTAAATGAAAAACTTTCTTTCCAAAGTATAAAAGCTTTATGGTAATCGACTAGAAAGTACGACAGTGGTGTTAACATTTCTTCTAATTTTCTCTCAGCAATAGGAGACGAAAGAATAACCTTCGAAAAGTATCCTCAAAATTAAGAAATTTTAAGAGCTTGCAAAGCTACCTAGCTTCTATACAAGTGAAGAGATATGTTAATGCAATTTCACCGACTACAGGCTATTAACACTTCGTTGCCTGGATATAAAACGTTGCTTAGAACTGTTTTATGACGGTCGTAACTTTTGGTTGAGAGAGTGGTCCCATCATCTTGCTTTCAAAGATGCATGGAATGTACATATTCAGGGATGGGAGTATCTAGGATGAAGTTGCCGTAAGCGAGTCACTACAAAGGCAAGTTAACTCCATAACCTTGCCCTGCATATTTCCTTGGGCGCTACGTGATTGTTCAAACACTTGTCCCATCCTTTTAAAGCATTCAGTCAAATTTTGAATAAGCTGAACAAATTTTTGAAACGCATTTTGAACAGTTTAGGAGTTTCATATAAAGTATCCGCTTAACTTTGTTAAAACGGTCGTTTTGTTTGAAGAGTCTGTCATTAAATGTTGTCATCGTCACTCCGAGTGGACTTTTCTCTCTGTCGTTAAAAAAAGTATGATTTAATCTCGAAAGTGTAATCAAACGCGCACTTTCTGTGAAACAGTTACTAATGTGTATTTTGCTTTGGAAAATTTAAAGTAACAGTCGTGTCCTACATCAATAATTTGCATGCATACATGCATTTGGCGTAAGTATGCCGATTCTTGCTAGGTTGAGCTATGAGCCTATTTCTTTTTCGAAGCTGGAGAAGTGAACTTTTTCCGATGTTTGTATCTTATCAAATTTTCACTTACAAATCTTTCAACAGTGTTTCATTTCGCACGAGGTCTGTCATTACTTCGGTTTCTGCTCCTCCCAGAATAAAACATTTTGTCATTTTATTATGTACAGCATGTGGGACAATGATCTAACAAAGGTGTCATTAAATATTTAGTGAGTTAGGCAGCCTGTGGAGCCAAATGGAAAATATCATTTTCAACGACATTAGCAAATGTACGTGGGTTTTACATGTCAACCTGTAACAAGGAACATAAACGTTGAAATCGTTTGAAACTAAACAGTCCACGTAGATGAACCTATATCCATGCAATTCCGAGAAGCCTTTTGAAATTGCGGCATAAATCACAGAGTACGTATTCTCAACGTGTAATGTTCACTACAATGAATTAAAGGCCACATGCTGCATAACCAAAGAAATGGGGGAAAAATTTAACTAACACAACGGCGTGCTTGAGAACAAACCACCACACGCTAGGTCATGTTCTAAAAAGGAAAGTGGTTCGTGGCTCTGTGTCCTTAACAATGGCCACTTCGTCCACCGAATTTCATCTGTTGACCTTTCGCTCAAGTTTCGTATAGCTTTGTTCTCAGTGACGTCACAGATTGGCATTGACAACCACCTTTTTAGGGCAAGCCTGCCTGTAAGAGCATGCCGGGTTGTCCTCAGACATGGCTGGAATAAAACACGTGAAAAAGATCTATACGTCACATGAAAACTGCAGATTGACCTTTGATACTTCCCTTTGAGTGACATAAACTCAATTGATACAAGGCATACCTTTGATTCGTCAAACGTAGTCCCGCTTAGGCTACTGAAGCAGAAACCTATCACACAAAATATATATAATGTGACCATGGCATTGAACAATTAAACTGAGATAAACCTTCGAAGCTTTGTTCAAGAGATGGAGTGACCACTGCATTTTCAGATTGGATGAGAGACAAAGGGAGTATTTGAAATGGCAATTTTTTTTACCTGTCAAAATATTTTACTTACTGTACGAGTGCATCCAATTAGAATGTGTAGATAATGAGTCACTGAAAATATGAACAAAGCCACGTACACTAATGCTTACATACTTGTGTGTAAATATCCACGTTTAACCAGTGAGGTGTCATTTATTTTAGGGGGATTGGGTGACAAATCTGAAATTTCATCTGTCCGTTTGGACTGATCTTCAACATAGCCGGCGGAAGCCGGGGGGGGGGGGCAGAGGGGCCTGACCCCAAATATTTTTTCATGAGATTTTGGGGGGCATGCCACCATACTGAATGTCGCAAAATAAATTTTAAGAGGCTTTATTACATTTCGGCTATTCTTTGGCTCAACTAATAATTTTTTATTTTTCCGCCCCCTGGACCCCCACATTAACGATAATCTGTAGGAGAGTTAACTTTCGCCCTTCAAACAGTTAAAACAAAATTTTGGCAAGCTATCTTTCTTTTTCAAAATTATCTTTCTTCTTATCAAATCAGGGCCTTTAAAACATACTAAGCGAGGGACATGTCCCCAGTCCCCTTATTGGCCCCAGTGACACACATTTGCCCCAGTAATAATATCCCTTTCAGGGTTATTAATAATATCTACACAAAGGTACTTTTTTGCTTCCATTAAGTCCACAGAAAAGTGAAAAATGTCAGAGCTTTAGGGGTCCTGTTGCGGGCCCCTGGACTCCACGCATATTGCCTCGGGTTTTTAAGTAGGAATCCCTATTGATAAAATGCCCTAAAATACTCTGGATCTCTTAAAAATACCCTGTCTCAAATTATCAATCACATGTTCAATTTGAGTAGCTTCAACATTTTGGCTTTGCCCCCTAAAATAACTGTAAAGTGTGTTTCTCTTATCAAATGCCATAGTAATTTACGATTCCACTCTCGTCCCTTACCTCACCCCACTTCTGAATTGAATTCATAGTTAAGATACCTTAATTTGAATATGATTTTCCACCATTTTGAGCCTCTCAAATCACTAAAGTCGCTGAGCTTCCAGGGGGCTTTGCCCCTGAACCCCACCAGGGGCCTTAAGCGGGCCCTCGGACCTCACGCCGATGGGGTTTTGCGCTTCGCGCAAAACCGGGCGCCTTACGGTGTCACCATTGTGTCGACTGAGAAAACTTGTGGTCCCCCCAATAAAAACCATCTTCCGCCGCCTACGTTGACAAGCTGCATTGTTCCGTCCTCTCAAGGTGAGTACTGCATTTTAATTCGAATGATCGCAGTCATTAATTCTTATACAAAACAACTTTTCCCTAGGAATGTGTGACACCAGAAAGAACTTTCTCGAAAAGATAATATTTGAACGTCACAGAGAATCATTGGGAAATTTGCTGCATCACTTCATAGTATTTGAGAGCAACTTTTTATGGATGGAACTGATGCAGATCCAGAGGGAGATAAACTCTATCTTTAGAAACTTGTCCTTCAGTCTGAATAGCGTGAAACTAAAATCTATGACCCTTCTTCTTTAAGCGTTTAGGTCAGAATAGTTGCCCTAGTAGAAATGCTTTTCGTGAAATGTACTTATGCAAAGTTCGTACGTAGGACCCCAAGCTCCTACAGTGAGAGGTAGCTCTCAAGGTAATTAGTTGGAAGATTTCATCCCAGGTGTGACAAAATTCTGGTTGCCGGATTGCTTTCTTTGTGACTCGTTCGACTTGTATTTTCCTTGAGTGGGAAAGTTCCTCTTGCGTATATTTTATATTTCGTCCAGCTGGTATCAAAGAAACCATAGCCATAAAAAAGATTACGTAACGGCCATTACATACTGCATGTAGTAGAAGAGTAGAACTTCACAAAATAAATTCAACAAAACCTGTCCCTCTTGTTTTCCGTTGCAGTGCGAACCCATTACTGTGTGGGAAACGTCGGTGTCACTGCCGGGAAGGATCGCGCGGTTTTGCTTTGAACGGTACTTGACTGATTCAAAGCGGGAACCGCTCGATATTTGTTAGGAGAAAATTGCAGTTCCCCATATATTATAAGTGTGATTTGCACATAGGGCGAACATCTCCGTTGGAGTTTTGGGAGTCAACTCCCATCAATCAATCACCAAATTAATGCTTGCAAGTGATAAACTTGGCCATGGCTGATTAGGCAATTATTTACCTGAATTCCCCAGTTGCGACCATAAGCCCTGCTCTTTTCTTCCATATAATATTGCTCAAGATACTTGAGGTGCTAAGCAGCCGACCAACCAAACAAATCAATTAGCACGCGTGAATTGAGACATAGATGAGACAAGATAAGCTCCCCGTGATTTCATAGGAAATCCTGGCAGGGCTTCTTCATTTTCCTTACGGAGTTGTACACGCCATGACTACCTCAAAGGTGTTTAAGTTTTCATGCACCGACAGGGTGTCACACGATAGCCGAGAAGGGACATATGAGAACACGCGATACCAGAGATTGCAAAACTCGAAACTTCTATTTTGTATGAACAATCAAAATTTGGATGATAAATGAAATTATGTCAAGGAAGGCATCGTTTAACCTAGATGGCACTGTATAACACGTTCGTGTTGGTCTGTCGTTAAATCGCATCTAACTAACTTCAAGGGAGATGGAATTAAATAACAAACCGTAGCAAACAATGTCCGGAGAAGAGATGGATATGCAATTTTAAAGTAAACAGAAATGTGCCCATCAGCTGACCGTCAGAGAGTCACTGGACATTTCCTCGACGGACCGCCTAAAGGGCCGACATTGTGCCGTCAGAGGACCTACCAAATTTTGCTGACATGGGATCGATTGGCAGTTGAAAATCTGTTTTTCACACAGCTAAATATTTTATGCATTTTGTACTCACACCTGGAGAAAAGCAAAGAAAAGTCATTGCTGAAACTCCTTGAAGTAAGTACAAGAAAATAAACGCAGATTAAAACCAACCCAATCTTTATAGACCCGAATAAGGACACATTTTAGTTGTCCTAACGATACATTTTTCTGTCCAGACGTAGCGTAGCCAGGATTGTGTCATGGAGGGGGGGGGGGGTTCAGGAACGACATGAGGAAAATTTCTAAGCACAGAGACAAAAAACGAAAACCCGTTTTTAGGTGTGTTTTTTTTTCATTGCAAGGTTGGGTCATAGGGGTGGGTTCTAACTCCCAAAACCACCCCGTGGCTACGCCAATGGACTCCAGACAATCCAAAACTCAACAGCAGGAACCGTAGCGTTTTCCCACTGTAGGGTGAACCTACAGTGTGTGGTGCTAGAAACGCCGCGAGTTTCCTCGCGGCCGGAATCGCCGGGTTTTGGTGTAAACGCAGCTTTAAATCGTTCATAACTTTGAAATAACAGGTAGTGATTACTTAAAATTTGTCAAAATTAGAACCTCAGAATGTGATAGAAGTAGCCATTCAGGGCAAAAAATGTTGTTGAACTAGTGGAAAGGGTAAATACAGAAAGTGATGGTCTGATTTCAGTCGGCGATAACTGATTGGGTCTATTACCTTTTAAATCTTTCAATTTCCTTGGTTACCTGTATCAGGGTGGTTGTACACTTAATTGTATCTTAATTACGTCAGTTTCACTGAATATGAGGGTTTGAAATACATGTATACAATAAATGAAGGAGATTTAAGGCTGATGGACCCCACCAATGGTTGCGCACAGTCACTAAACGCAATCAATTATCGGATTCCTCTATAAGATTTAAAAACCGTTCTTCAGAGAGCATAAGGTGAAATACCCCGTGATAAGGAAATTCTCAAAAGAAAGGCTACGTGTAGCTGAAGCCTCGAAGGAGATATTTGTAAAAACTCATTTATCACAACAAAGCAACCAAACTCACATTCTGATTTTCATATTTTGGGCGAAAACTTTAAAAATGGAACCCATTGCCATTGTGGTAGCAGTGGAGTGCGAAAAACACAATCGGGAAGAAGGCTGTGACCCGGCCCAACTCGAGCCGATTACGTAGAAACTGGGCTGTAAATCTCCATCTAACCTAATCAGTGTTTTCCCTCCAACATAGTGTTGTCATGGGAAACAGATTCGGGGGGGGGGGGGGGGTGCACACTGCGATATCGGATACGATTACGATCTGATTTTGGTGAGTTTTGTTAAAATCTCCTCCATCTTATAGGACGGAAAGAACCCCAAATTTGCCAAGTTGAACCTGTGTAAATAAATGATTTGTGTCAAAGGATTACAAAAGACATTTTTTTTAACTAATGATATCATGACTTCACACCAACAGATAGGTTTTGTATCTACAGATTTTAACGTAAAATAACAAAACTTGGACTGTAAACGGATCCGATATCGCTGCAATGTTGCCCAGCGTTAAAGTGACTATGGCACCAACCAACACCATACGGGAAGTGAGTAACTAAAGTAGCTGAATATGGCAGAACCGGTATGTTGTTTGCATTTGAAATAAAATTTATTAAAGGTGTAATCCTCTCACCACACGCTACATTTTTTTTAAGTAGTCCACAGAAATTCTCAGTCGGCGAAGCTCTTTGATTAAATTTCAAATTATGCAGAGTACCAAAGATCATATTACACAGCATGTACTGAACTGGGAGTGCTTTGATTACAAACTGGGGTCTTGTACATTTACCTGGTAGCAATAAAGCGATATTGTGACCGGATAAGGGTGAATATTAGACGGTTGTGGGAGGGGTTGAATTAGGTATGTCAGGAGAGTTGGAACGTTTGTGGTGAGAAGATTAGGCCTTTAAAGACTTATTTTATTTTTTAAAAATATTCGTTTTGCCCTTTTCCAGTATGTGATTGAAAAATACTGAAGCAAGCATCTATTTTTTGCAGTTCTGTATGCGAAATCCGTAGAATTAAAGTTGGCTTCGGGAGAGAAATTAAAATGATGGTTAGCAAGCATAGGATTACCCTAGATCAACGTGACATTTAAATGTTAAAATGGGGAAAAACTATCCTTTGAAGGCCCATTTGAAATGTCATATAATGCGTGTTGTTGCAGTTGATGAGTTCTTCTGGCTTTTGACAAAGATGAATAATAAGACGGCCAAAAGAGCTAAGGAAACCAAAAGAATCTTCAATTGGTCAAGTAATCTTCTCAGGAAATATGATCTATTTAAGACAATTTTTCATGTAATGAAATTGTTCATGGTAAGGGTTTTTCATGTGGTTTATCATGGAGTCAAGACTTAATAAAGCATTGGATTGCAACTCGGGGTCCCCCTCCTCTCTTCAAAAAATGTAAGTCAGTGTGATACCCTTGAAGTTTCGACGGAAATCCTTAAAACTGTTCAAGGGCCTTAATCAAGGATTACGAAATGTCCGTTTCTAGGTTTCAATTCCTGCAAGGGACTTCAGACTTAAGTGTGAAGCTTTCGATAGATTTTTTAAATAGCATGGAGTAATGGCCTTAGTACGTAGAAGATTCATTGGCAATACTGAGTGCTGCAGACGGACACACCGACAGACCGAGAGGACTGACTGAATGATCTTTTCGTGCGTTTATTCAATTCGTGTCGTTTGTTCATGGAACCATTTGAACTTTGCAAGTGTAATATACGCTCGCTATTCGATCAGCCCACTTCTTTGTAAAGGCGTAGCTTTCCATAAAACTTTACATAGAAATGGCTTGGGCGGTCTACGTTTCTGCCCCATTTTTTATAGATTTCTTCGAGACATGAACCTTGTTCCATCAGAAAACCAAAAAGGTAAGCATATTCATATATCATATCTAAATAAATATAGAAAGGAACTCCTTGAAGTGAACTTTTAAACGTTTATGGAGCAAATAACCTCATTTCTGCAAGTCATTTAAATCTAAACTTTTGAATTTTGCAGTTCCGGAGTACTGCCCCTTAATACATACACGTTACAGCTTGAATCTACTTCTAACATTAGGGTGCATCGATCAAAGAGTCATCACCTGCACAAGGTAAGGGATGAGCTTATTAAATTGTTAAATTATTTATTTCAGTATTGGACATAGCGAAACGAGGAACATGATCATGCGCTTTATACAAAAATTAAAGGTCTTCTGTTTGCAGTCATAATTTCATTTAACAAAGGCATTTTTCGGAGTATAATCTCACGGTATTGTCTGACATTCACATCAACCCTATAAAAGCCTTCTGTACGAACACAGTTACTCGGGGGCTTAGGAGTTAGGAAAATCCTTCAGAGTATTAAAAGTTTGAATAGTACAACGTAACAGTATTTCAAGTGAAAGAGAATTAATATAAATCACAAGTACTTCAACCCAACACCCATGGTTGCTTTACAGTCTGATGGCGCGTCCGTATGACCAAGGGCTGACCGCCTTCCTTAAAATTCCCAAAATTGTCTGCCGACGCCCGTTTTCATTTTTTTTAACAGCCTGCCTTAAATCGCCCCTTTTGACTCTTTTCGCCCTGACCATTGAAAACCCCTATCTCCGCTAACTCAACCTGAGGGTATTCTTAAATGGGTTCAGTTTATGTTTTGTAAAAACAGGCATCCAGTAGCTTAAAACGGTTATAAAAGCTAATTGCAAACAGTTAGTTAGTATTCAGGTTCAGTTGCTAACCAATTGGCCAAAGTTAGACTGGCCACGGCCTTTTTTCCAGTCGTGGCTTACTGGCTTGTTTTACCTTCTGCATTGCTTATGCTGAGCACTAAACACAATATCAGTAGTCAGTCAGTCGGTCGGTCGGTCGGTCGGTCGGTCGGTCGGTCGGTCGGTCGGTCGGTCGGTCGGTCGGTCGGTCGGTCGGTCGGTCGGTCGGTCGGTCGGTCGGTCGGTCGGTCGATCGGTCAGTCAGTCAGTCAGACAGTCAGGCAGTCAGACAGTCAGTTAGTTAGATGGAGTTTTACGGCGCCCTTTTAAACCGATTGGCTCAAGTCGAGCCGGGCACGGCCTTTTTCCAGTTGTGGCTCACTGGCTTGTTTTCCTGACTCCACTGTTTATACTGAGCACCAAGCACAATGGCAGCAGGTTCTGTGTTTAAAGTCTTCGGTATGACACAGCCGGGACTTGAACTCCCAACCCCCCGGCTACAAGTATGCTCTAACCACTTGACCATGCAATGCCAGTAGGTCATCGGCATGATCATACTAGGAATCTAACTCCAGATCTCCCGGTCAGCCGATTGTGTAAGAGTTTAGTCAGATGGTTTCCGAATTGTTTTTCTGGTAGTTTTTACCATGACTCCTACCACCTGGAAAACTGAATGATATGTCCTCAAGATTGAGTTTCGCATCCTTACTTGTCCCCTTAGGCTTTATAGGAAGAAAAACTCCGATTTCCGCAGTTCTTTAAAATCTTTCGGTATCTACAGGAAAATCTATTGGCTTTTCACACTTCCGTTTTAGTAAACGAGGTGTAAATTAAGTCTTCTAGCAGGTCTAGTTGGTCGAAGCATCACATCAAAATTTATAATTTTTATATTTACTCAAAAAACGTTTTTAGCAGTTAAAAATTTATTAAGCCCCAGCTTTGTGAACTCACTTCTGAACATCTTCATCTATTAAAGAATGTATGTTTAGCATCTAATCGTGTCACAAAGTGGGATAAAAAGTGTTTAGGATACGCTTAATTCCTAGAAACTATTTACAGTGTATATTACCTCATAGTTGACACAAAAGCATGCATTTCCAAACTGAAGTACATTTGAACATTGTTTCAAAATTTTCTATTTTAATTCAAATAACAATTTTTAGCAGCTAACAAATTCTGACTCCCATTTTGTCATTATTTTTGCCAAAAGAAACAATTTTATTATATGTGATATGTATTTGGACTCGTAATCATTTATGAGTTTGCTGCATTAGCATTTATCAGCAGGAGTCTAATTATTTATGCAGACTCTTCTGCATGCGATAATAATTGAATCGTACATAATTAAATGTTTGGGAAGGTATATAATAGAAAATATTATATCACTTAAATTTCTTCTTTATCACTATGCTTTCACGCCTACCAAAGGGGGAAGGAATCCCAGTGACGTCATCTGTACAATCAACGTCTGCATTTGTTGTAATTTAGAAATATACACAAATCGATTACTTACGAGTTATGTAAATATCAGGTTTGGTGTCATCGCTACAGCAGATGCATGTGAGCCTAGGATATCAAAGTGGTGCGCAGTGCATGAATCTTACAGTAAACGTTGTTTCCCATTGATCTTAGAGGGTGTAATGAACTTTCAAAGTAGTTTGTGACGAAAAAAAAAGAATGGACTAGATGGGGATTACAGACTTAAGCATGGACGACGCGGTGACGTCATCCTTGGGGGCAAAACAATAGAACACGTGACGGCACGCCAAAGAATTCGCCCCGCAAGTGTAGCAGACTATGCGCGTGTACGAATGGTTGACAAATCAGATGTCTGCATTTGTCGGTGTTGGTTGTTTTGCCCCAAAAGGAGAGCGCACTTTCCGCTCTGTAACATCTTATGCGTAAGGTTTATAAGCGATCATAGTCTTATCTTTTTCTTCAGTTACGATCTAATTTAAACAACTTCAGTATTAACAAATATAAGCAAAGTGCTTTTCTTCATACTGCTCGCATACAACTCGTCTTAGGTTTCACCACGTTGCGACATTCTCGAAAGACAGTTTAACTTTCCAAGTGTTGGAGCCGAAATTTTGTTTTCGTAGTGTATTCATATCCCGATTATCTTATTTAAGTGGACTCTATTTAAAGCGCGTTTGTTTACATAAGCTTTGCGGTCGTATTTGGCAAATTGTGTAGGGGCTACTTCCTGCTTGTTACTTCTATAATGTATTTATTCCAAACACAAGAGTAATAGAGCCCCCTGTGGCCTGTGGGTTGTAGAATATACCCCGGTATTTCCCGCCTGTCGTAAGAGGCGACTAAAGGAAAACTAAATTGGAACTTGAACCATACTGGAAAATACATTACAACTGAAGTTTTTACGAGTTGACCGACACTATACAACACATTCGCGTTGTTGTGTGGTTAAATCTCATATAACTAACACGAGTCATAGAAAGAGACCACTTTGTGGACTCGAGACTTGAGCAATGTGGACCTTATGCATATAATGTCACACAGCTGAAGGTGTTACGTCGTTTGGAGGAAAACGTGTATCATTTCGAGGTTCAACAACAAATGTATACACCCCATTTATCAACAAATCAAATATCCGCGTAATTTTGTTACAAAAGTAGTACGCGAAGTGTGTGGAGACTTTGCAATAACGTCACAAATCCGACATGCTGGAGGACACGCAAACCATGCCAAGACACAGTGAGCGCTGTGGAATACGCGGTGTGCACATGTTCATCGAGCAAGAGTGTCGACAGGGAGTATTATAACGTCATATGAAAAAGCCACTTTATTAATGCGTGCCACCACGCGCTTCTTTTCTTCAAAATTACACCGACATGACGTCAATGAATAAAGCCTTGTGATGTGTAGAAGGCACGGAAGAACACTCTCTGTTCAACGATATCTGTAAGCAAAGATAAAATATCGCCATGACTCGAGCTGCGTCAAATATCTAGGCTGTTGATCACCACAAAAACGAGGCACAGGTTATTTGGGATAATTACACTCCAAAAAGGCTGTAGAATATTAACGGACAGATAGTGTGAAACTGTTGACGTGTCCGTCATATCAAAAAGTGAACAGAAAAAGATCAAGTATAAGCTTAAAGAACTTTATTGATTCATTATAAGGCACCATTCAAGGACTTAACACTTTGCAAATTTCAGTCACATAAGAGATTGTAAACAAACAATTAAAACAGGTGTTGTGTGCTTAAGACGGTGCAAAAGTTACTGCTAAAAGAAGCTTCTCCTTTAAAAAGAGATGCGACAGAGGAATCCGTAGACTTGGATTATGGGAAGAGACTGAATATAAATTCTTAAAAGTACCGCATGTCTCAGGAGTTTATTCTAACATATAAAATTAATGAGATAAAAAAACTGAAGGGTAGGCAAATAGAGGGAACTTTACCCGATGGGTATAAATTCTGGGACGCTGCCACTTGGGAAAGCAACGAACAAACCTCGGGGGTGATTTATCACTTCAAACAGTCAAGAAGTAGCTTTAAGGCGCTCCAGTTCAGAATAAAAAAATCTCAATTTCTCCAAACATAAATAAAACTGTAGCAAAACTGTAACCTGAATTTGCAGGAATCACGAAAGCATCGTTGGTAGTTTTGAACATGTTCAAAGTCTTCTGGATTCAAGATTTCGCGAAAATCAAAATGTTAACGAAGTGTAATCAATAGGTAGTCTTGCTAATTTGTGGCACTAATCTGCTAATTCAGAACCACGGGCCTCCTATTAACATGGACAAAGCATGTAACGCATACGTCCTGTGCGTAGATTGTTGTCACCGCCTGGGGCCTCTGTGAAGCTATAGTTTGCATGACGACCACTTTGTAATATTTTCAACAAAATTTAAACTTGAATGGGGCAACAATATCGTAGTCCTGCAATACGTGAAGTGATTTTGACCTTACCTGGCATTATTTCGAAAATATTTCAACTTTCTTGAAATATCTCTTGATTTGAACCACCGGTACTTGAGCAAGTCCAAACTTTCACAAGCAAAACCAGAGCAGACAACCATCTTGCTACGCCTATACACACACGTACGGTAGCAACAATCGGCCTTGAAGTGAGCTCTGTCCATGTATATAGGAAGTGCGTGTGCAAAACTAACGTCGTCCGTTTTGGAGAATTTCGCCTAGGCTGAATGGCACATGGTTCTTTGTGTTGTTTTCACGGCATTAATGTCAAGTTAGTGCGACGTTAGTGTAAATGTTGTGCGACTGTCACTTTGGCTTTTCACCTTCAAGTGAAACATTGCCAAAGCACATTTATTTTTAGACTTTTACGTTTATGAAAATGCAAATTTACATGTTTAACTTCACTTATTTTGCGTTCAAAAAGCGCAATTATCGCAAAACGTATACGTGGAAATTTGTCTTCATGGGAAACTTACTTGAAATCCTCAGCGAGCGCCTTAAGCCGTGTTCCCATTTGATCCAGGGAGGTGGATCTTGATCTACCGAGGTGGATCAAACACAGATCAACAACACTCACTCAAGATCAAGATCAGATCCACCGCGCTGGATCAAAGTTTGTAATGGGAACACATCGGTAGATCAAGTGACCCTGGATCTCCGGTTACACTCATGTATGTTTTTGTGATACATCGATACGAAATGCATACAGGCCGACTTGTAAACATTGGTGACCTTTTCGCGCTTGCGCAATGTGTTCATAAAACACGTTTGATCTACCGCGCTCACTCAAATGGGAACGCGGATCTCGATCAAGGTAACTGATGTTGATCCACCTCGGTAGATCAAGATCCACCTCCCTGGATCAAATGGGAACACGGCTTTAGAAGCCATGAGTGAACCCTAGTTGAAGAGAAAGTTAAGAGGAACAACGAAGGTATGGAGCCAACACACTGAAGATATACAGGAGGATTAAGTACCGTAACTCCATCAACTAGTTCTCTTCTGTGTTCATAGATAACTTTCTGTTTTTCCTAACGCGAACAACAAACAAAATTATTATTTGCCTGTATTGAGTTTGTGTGTTCTATGTGACTTTAAATTCAGCCTCAGTAAGCGAGCTCGGTGATTCGTTTTGGTGGCTATGCACATGTGCACATTCTGCGAACCATCTGAGCTCGGTTTGTGCGTTTCACGCTGTGCCCCACAATTCCATGCCGAAACGAATTACCGAAGTCGCATATTGTTAAGGTATTTTTTGTATTATTGATATTTTTATTAGTGTGAGAATGAAATGAGAAGGTTGATTTTGCATTTTGAATACCCAGCTTTACTTTAAAATGATTCAGAGCTTGAAAAAGTTTTTTCTTTTGGTGATATTTTAAGCAAGTGGTGGAGACAGATAATAGAAATTGTGCCTCTGTATGAAGTTATTCAAATACATACTATGCGTTATCATTTCGTACATCGTGGCAGCTCGCTATAACAAATATATAGCAACATCTCGAAAACGATGACAAGATGTAAATTGCTAAGTGTTCCTACATTATGAGGTGGCTGTTTGATAAAAGCGGACTTGCGATCAACGAATTGCGGGTTTTTATCCTATTGAAATCGTCATGTTGTGCCTCTGAGCAGGAAGCTGTACGTCCGTTTTGAGCAAAATGCGGTATTAAATTACTTTTCTTCACCTCAAGGTAAATTAAATGCAACTTTGAGGTTGCTGACTCTCTAAACTGAGAGTGCTCAGAAAAATCCCAAGCTTTAGCTGGGAGACGGGTCCTATAATAACAAAATGGATAACGCACAAAGGGTCAGGTGTGTTAAATGTGCCAACAGTCTACAGAACTTGTACGAAAAGCAAAACAAAATGTGAAACTTGAATAGCTCTCCACCTTAAAGCCGCTAGTGTTTTAACAATATCTCTTCGGTAATCGATAAGGCGTAACATCTATAACAAACATTTTAAAGAAAATATATATGAGAACATGGTATGGTCCACTGCACTTAAAAACCATTTGAGTGTAAAGTTACTCCAAGACGAGTGCAACTCATTCCCAGATGAGTGAAATTTACTCCAAGAAATTCACTCTTTCCCGAGTGCCTGACGGGACCACTTGTTTTTTTAGTTAGGAGTAGTCCTTGCAGACACTCCATGAAGAGTGAAATCTCGCTCTTTTGAAGTGAATTTTGGAAAAAAATCTTTGTAAACGTCACTCCTGTAACGAGTAAAAGCTTCCCTTTTTTTCTATTTTTAGAGTGTGTAAACATTTAACCTTTATATTATTTTTCTCCTTTCTATTTTAGAGTGTGTAAACATTTAACCTTTATCTTATTTACTAACAGTTCGCGTTAACACGCTAAGCTCGATTTTACGAAGTAAACAAGTGGTAATTTCTAGGAAATTCTGATAAGTTCATAACCTAAAGTTGGTCTAGGATAGGATCTTGACCTGTCTTTTACGACTTATTTATGATCTCTCTTGTCATGATCGTAACACTCTTGAACTATTTATAAAAGATATTTTTGAAACTTATCTACTGTACAGACGTCATTGTAATGTGAATGCACGAACTGCCACTGATAACAGAAAAAGGTGGCAAATGTCGTATATCAGGACACTGATTCACAACGCAATCTTTTTCGACAAGTATCAAAGTTGTTTTTATACTTAAGTCTTCAAGTAGCATTTATGCTCGTGTGTTTGCTTCCAAATAACATCATCATCAATTTTTCTGCTCCATTCAGAGCTAAAACACAGTTCTAGTTGGAGGTTTTACTCTCCAGCCAGCAGCAGTGCTGTCGCACACTGCACGAAAGAGAGCACAATAGTCTGCACGCAGCTACAATCCTCGACAAAAATACATGAGACAAAACCCCGCTCCCCGTATCAATGTTGAAGTTTCAGGACGCCTTGGGCTGCCGCAACATTGAATGGGGGAGTGGGGGGATGATGTGCCGTTCATTGCTTGTTTTGTCCCATCATTTTTGTCGAAGATTGTAGATTTATTACATATCGTGCCTTTATATACGCTGAACGCATGAAAAGTCTATTGTCGTTACACATGTACGTGCCCATTGCAATGAGTGTACAATGTGCTGCGCTAGTACATAGATAGTGTAAGATTAATGTATTTCTGTCGGGAGGAAGCAACTAACGAACAGCCATTGTTGTTGTGTTATGCTCGCGCCAGATTACGATACACGTCAGACGACAATACGGAAAGTTCAAATGTGGAACCGTCTTCCCATGTTACGATACCCGAAGCCCTTTCATTTCATTCAAAACCTCAAAATGATGAAGCATTTAAACACACGTCACGGATGATCTGTCGTCTCATGAATATGCAATATTACGAATCGATTCGACGGATACACAATCGATAATGTCACATCAGTAACAGCGTAGTAGCGTATTTTTAAGGTTTACATTATCCACGGTGCACCTAAATGAAAGGGTGTTCTGTGACGTCATTCGAAAAAGGTTAGATGGAGTTTTAACGCCCAGTTAAAACCAATGGCTTTCAGTCAGGCCCACCATTATTTTTTCCAGTTGTAGTTCACTGGTTTGTTTTCCTCACCCCAATGCTAATGCTGAGCACCAAGCTAAGCACAAAGCCATTTTGATGAGACTGCAGGCCATGTTCAAAAAATTCTTCTCGAAACTCGGGTTAAAGTCTTCTGCAAGATCCAGAATTGATAAACAAAAATGCAGAATCTCTCTAAACCAGAATTCGAAAAGGCTGGTTGTTGTTTGTGACTTGGATACAAGGTAACTGCAGATTTTCAAGTTGACAGCTTCAATTTAAAGTCACTATGCTTCGATAAAGAAAGTTTAGAGCCCTTGGGCACAGATCCTGCACGTTTTCGTCATGGGAACGTGATCATACTAAAACAAAAGATTCAAAGTTTTCAGATTAGCGTGTTAAATGTCATATGTTAGATGCATGCATGTTCCATTCGTAGTAGAGATTCATAATATGGGATTTGAAAAGGTATCCTACTTGAGAGATCGCGTTTTAAAGGTTTGCACTTTGACCTGAAATGACCCCAAATGACCTTTTACCTCCACCGAAAAAAAACTAGTCATCTACTTTTTATACTTCTATACTTCTACTCTACTATACCAATAGGTAATTACTCTAACTGAAAAACAATGCAAAGTGTAACATACACGTATAAAAAGTCGTATAGATAACTTTTGCCTTTCCAAGGAATCGAATTAGTTAGATGGAGTTTTACGGCCCAGTTCCCAACCTACGAACCGAGTTGGTTTGTGAGCTAGTTAATTATTGGTTTAAGTTGAGCCAGTCACGTCCTTTTTTGCAGTTGTGACTCACTGGCTTGTTTTCCCTGCTTCATTGCTTATGTCGAGCATCATGCACAACGACAGTAGCATCCATTTTTAGAGTCTTTAGTATAAGACTCGACCTGGGAATCAAACCCGGGCCTTCCTCGTGAGAGGTGGATTCCCTACCGTTAGACGAAACATGCGATCTCCAAGGAATCCAAAACTTTTGAATTCCCTACAATAATTAAAACAATGAAAACTTGTATAGAACAAAAGTAAGACAACAAAACCCTCATTTCAGTTTTAAATAGATATTCTAAAGTAGGAAAGATCACTTCAATTTTTTAAAGTTAACCTTGCATTCATGTTTGTGTTTTGTTTGTTTTATGTTTGTTTTTGTTTCATCCGATAAATGGCTCATAGCAGCAAAGGCAAACACATATCATAATCAACCTTCCACCCATTTTTGTTGTCACCTGTAGATTCAAGAGCGGTAATGTTTGACGGATACCTACGAAAGATTTACGAGCACTGCTACATCTGCAACAATTAACGTTGCCAAACGGCAACACAGATTTAAAGATATATTAAAGGTAAATAAAAGGTCTAATGCTGGTGAATTTCGTGAGGTGCAAAGAAGATTTTTTTTTTTTTTATAAAAAAGGAAACCAAAATGTAATTTCGGTATCCCTGTTAAATTTCATTTTCTGATAAAAGCTCTTCCACTAAAAAGATTACCATTCAGTTTTGCTTTCTTCGAATTCAGTTTTGCAGAACTGATGTCTCTGCAGTGTCATCTTACCATATTTCGAAAATACCGATTCGTATTTTACTAGTTGCAGTCTCACTGGTCTTAAGTATCAGAAGAACTAAAGGAATGATCGTTAAGGAATGGATATTAAACTTTGATATATGCCAAAATTACAAAACTCACGTGATTCTTCTACTGCACATCTATCTGCTAAAGGAGGCTTATGGACTTCAAAAGTGGCATTTAGTTGGAGTCAGGATGTCCACAGATTTGAATAAGCGAACCAAGTGAATATATTGACCAGAGCCTTCGCAGAGAGTCTGGAAACATTTTATGTAAAAAAGTGCAAGCTGGAAAACGTTTAGGTACTGTGTTTTGAATCAGTGGTGAAGCTAAGGATTTTGTTAGGAGGGTGCAATAATGGTCTGCGAGGACACGTTCAAGCAGGATTTTACAAGCTTTTAAAGGGTGTATGGAGAGCATTTTTTCCTTCAGGTGGAGGTCGCCGACTGACCACTCAGGCGCCTCGCTCTGATTTGAATTGAGTATTATTTGATACCGTTTTATCTTACCGAGTTATGTCATTGACTTCGTTTTGGTCGCCTTTATATCGTCTTTAAGTTTACAGTCTTATAGTGAACGAAAGAAAATGAATCATGCTGGAACTTTCCTTTTTACTCTTTGAAACATCGTTCTTCTTTGCCTGATTACATTTTATCGCCTCTGGGAGGACATGAAGCACAATACATTCACACTTTGTAAAGTCAGGTTTTATACATGATTATTTGATTGGCAGTGCAAGTTTACAAAAATACACAACAAATTACGTAACATATGGGATTAGCTGATAGACAAGTCAAGTATGTGGTAATTTCTTTTCACGCAATATGATCACAATGGAAGCATGTCTCACTTAAGGACACAGATCATGTAACAAACTCAGATATCAGGTACACCTCATACCGCCTTTGACGTAACTGGGTGTTTCATTCTAAAGAAGAAACGTCACTTCATGATAACAACCCTCTTCAGATAACACAATCACTCATCATCTGGAGAACACCAACAAAAATATTTGCTTTCTACTTTCAACACGTTATTCTGTTCAGAAAAGTATTTCATGATATGGTTCTCCTCCACAGCGTGCAAAGAATAATTTTGAAAATGCATGTCATCATATACGAACAAACTTTCTGGTGAGTTCTCTACTGATGCACTGAACAGTTACACCTTAATTAATTTATGTTCAACTTGTTTGACCTCATGACCTCATGGGTCCTTAAAGAAATAAACTAATAACTTCGCCTCAACTTCACCTAAAGAACGTAACATAGACATTCGACATTTGATCTAATAGTTTTTTAGTTTTTTTTTTTTTAGATGGACTTGGGATGATTTGAAATTAGAAGTATACGATGAAAATGACCCCATTATCTGACATATCGAGCACTTTGATTGCTCTTATACATTTGAACAACAATTTCCAGACAACGAGCTGTGAAAATGGGATTCTCTGGTGTGCGTTCCCCCAAAGCAATCTTACGCAGCGGAAGTATGCCTTAAAAATGTTCTTAGAAGAACTTGGAAACTCCAGACCTTTTTTCTTCCGGGCAAAACGATTGCTTCAATTAGTTGCTGTTATGCCCACGTCGAAAATTGAGAGCACATCTCCGGCAAAGTAGCCCACATTCTGAATGAGGCTCCTTTCCTTCAAAATGAGGAATATTAGGGACTTCATTTGTCAATCAACAACCTTTGCTGAGTGTGGTTTTGTAAATAGTCCACCCTGAATGGCAATCAACATATCAGTTTCTCTTGGATTCTTGAACTAGCTATTATCAGTCAATATTTCCCCCTGTCAATATTTCCATTATTAGAGGGACTTTGATTATATTTACTAATCTCGATAAGCCAGACATATGGGGTGATTGAAAGGCTGATTTTAATCTAATTGACGGTGGATTCCAGGGAGTACGCAATTAACTGAAAAGGGGGATTCATTGCTGCAAAACGAAGTCCAAATTGACACTGCCCTTGGTCATATTTAAAAGGGGGTTCAAGGGGGCAAAAGTGTGCTAGCTTCAACTTGAAGGCAACTATATGGTACAATCTGAGGGGTCTGAAGATCTGTACATTTATGTAAGTTCAAATACTGCTGCAATGTATCCTCTCCTTAAATAAGAAACCAAGAAACCAAATCAAGTGATATGTTTTAGTTTTCAAGAAATTGGTAAAATGGGATTTTCCCTCCTTCTTCTGAAAAATCCCACTTGCTCATTGGCAGAAACCTTAGATGATTACAAAGAGTAGTTTGCGTTCTTGTTTGCAAGACTTATCAATCATGTGATATAGAAACCTCTGGGACGCTGAAAACAAAGTTCAACGCATACAGACTTGAAAACTGGAATGGATATTGGCCAGGTGTATAGCCAGAATCGTTTCCCGGAAGAGGTTTCTCAACATAAGGAAGGATATACAAATCCCCTTTTCAGACAAATATTATTTGGTATCTAGATGCAAAATGGTGCAATATTTGTGCCTTAAACGTAAAAAAATTTAAAGTAATCACCTTTTGCCATTTTCTGCATTGTTTTATGCATTTTTATGCATTTTATGCATGGTTAACACGCCTGACCATGGCACTTTACTTTTACGAATACTTGACTAAATTTAGCACAATCCCGCAATCTTCAAATACCACGTCTTTCAATGGCATAGTGACATTACATATGACACACACAGAAAAATAGTTTTTCCACTTGACCTGAACTTAACACATTGTAAGTGAAAGCTTGCCATATATATTATTCTGAAAAAAAAAAAAAACAGATTAATATATCTATAAATTTTTCAACTCTTGTCAGAAAACATGATAATTTACCTTATTATAAAAGTGTCCCTTCTGTATTGGAATGCGGACTGTTCCCCTCATGTATACAGTAATATGCCACACAACCACATTTCCCTTTTTTGGACCTTATCATTATTATTAATTGAAGGGACTCGTTGGTATATTTAAACGTTGTCAGTTCTACTGACTTTAATCCGAATTAAAGTTCTTCATATGCCAAATGCTTTTCTTAACAAGAGAAAGATAACTCGAATCAGAGTCAATGAATTTGGTATCTGCACCAAGTGACAATTTGTCATTTAAAGTGGCGCCGTTTTTCTGGAAGAAAAAGAAATGAGAAATAAATGTCTTGAATTGCAGCAATAATTTTTGTAAGATGCTGGCCCATGAATGAGAATGATCTTAATCGACTAACCCACATATTAGATAATGCGACATCAAATATATTTGAATCCAATATTTTTCAAAACCAGAAAAACAGACCAGGAAATTTCAAATAAAAGTCTCCGCTTCCTTCATGATGATCATTAATGTTTGCACTTCTTTTTTACCCAGGTGTTAAAAACTGGCAAGTAATGTGTCGTTTTGGTAACAGGCACTGTCTAAACAAACTGACGCACTCGGATAAAACGTTTATGATCCTCGCACCAATCTTTCGAAAAGAAAAAGCAAATACACTAAATGTCAGTAAATAAATTATAAATTATCATTCGAAGTCCCAATTGTTTTCTTCAGAGAAAACAGCCACCAAGACTGCATTTACCGGCCAATAAAACGACCTGGATCTACTTTTCAAGATAGTCGTTCACATCTCCCTTAGTCTATTTTTGGATAACTGGCCTGACAATTATTAACAAGTCTCTGCATTAACAACGCGAATTAACCGACAAGCATTGAAATCAACACCGATCTGACACGCTTTACTTTCAAATGAAACTTTAAAGAACACCTTTTGTATGTGTCGTTCTACTTAAACAACTTAAAACGCAAGGTAAATTACAAATGCCCCATGATTTCATTGGTACATCAGAAATCGACATCGCAAAGGAACAAAAGGCTTTCTAGAGAACGTTTATATATTTGCAATCATAATTAATAGGAATGGGTACTTCTGTCAAAGCTCCCTACTTACAATTGACAAAGAGCAATGAGATATTATATCAGTGTCTCTCAAAGGGGTCCGCCCCTGGGTAGCCTCTTTCCAGTCTTCCGTCTAAATATTGTCCCCCTGTTCCCCACTCTGGAAAAGCACTGGCTGTGTTATCTTCAATGCGTTATACCCAGAAGAAATCATTTAAGACCCAGCACCTGTCAGGGCAAACATGTATGAGATGCCATGCAGATCCAACATGAGGGTTAAAGGTGTACGTAGCCAATTATCCTAGCAGGGAGAACAGTGTAAATGAAATAAGAGATAATTCGTGGTCGCAAAGCCTTATAAAGGCTACCCTTCCTGGAGTTGTGAAGTCTTAGGTAGGCGTATATAGAGTATGTGGGTAATGAATAGGGGCGTTGGTACTGATTTTGGTGGTCTCTGTCAAATAACAACTGGATAAAGAGCCGTGGTCGGCCCGATTCCAACCAGTTAGTTAGACACTGAGCGGTAAAACCCCATCTAATCACAAACCTATAGACATGGTAAGATGGAGGCGCACAGAATGTCACCTCTGTCTTCTCTTGATCAATGATCAATGGGAATATGCATTATTTGCGTGTCTTCAAGTTCAAACATGACGACTTTTTGTTTTCAAGCAAACATACGGAGGGAATGGGTTTATTTATATTAATACGCATTGGCAAGTTCTAAGTGAGACCACTGTTTTTGGAATCCTAAACTAATCTGTCTATTATTGATGGTCCTCCGAGGGGCAATGTACCATGACAGTGTAGCTGTAAACATGCATCGCCTTCTAAGAGTTCTGGTCCATTAAACTCAATGAAAATTCGAAACAAACAGTCAAGTATTATTCAAAACCCCATTCATTGAGCTATCTTTTAAATTCTTAATGATCAATGTGTTCAAGAAATCATAAAAGTTAATTGCAGTTGAAAGAAGAAACAAATTGCTTTCATAAGTGCTGTATGTTGTTCTTCTATCTTAAGAACTGAACTACAGAACTCCCTGCTGGGGCAGATACTTCGCAGAACTTGGTTAGATAAGAGAATTGCTAACAATTCCCAAGGAGATGTCGGTAAAAGATTATTTGCATTGATGCAGCTGAAAGCGGCTTTCTTCTGTATTACGGCTCATTAATCCAGTGACAGTCCAACTTGCTTGTAACAGACAGTATTCTTACAGCAGTATTTGAGAAAAGCGGAACCTACCTAAACGTTTAAAGACCATCGAATAAACCGGAAGGCCAAGGGAAAGGCGATCACATTGTAAATGGGTTTCAATATGTTACGTCGCTATACTCTGTATCAAAACTCACCTCTGATAAGACCGTGCTTCATGTAAAAAAAAAAAATTCTTTGCCCTCTCATTAATCTAATAAAACATACATCACAAATACAAAACAACATGCAAATCATATCTGCATTTCAAATAAGAACAATAAGAATGCCTCTTAAAGATTCTAACAACGCTAGGAATAATGTACCACGCGCTGTCTCGCAAACGTTCAATAAATATTCATAACTTTCGTTAAGTTCTTATTCACGTAGATACTTTTTCCTTACAGTTTTCAGTAAATTTATTGCATAATTCAAATTGTACCTAAAAACAATGTGATGACTTTTATTAATCTAGTTAGCGCAGCTTTATTCTTTTGTTACCTCCCCTGGGACATACGGAAAAACGTCTTCCCATCCTTGGTATTAGCACCTCAACAATTCAGTTGAAACATTTTTGGGGGATTGAAGCATTAATTTACAGAGAGGCAAACCTCACAGGATAAAGAGTCAAATTTCTTTCTCTCAAGAGACTTATTATAATTTAAGAGTAGCTGTCAAAAGATATTTGGGGGACGAATCATAAAAATTTCTGGGCGTACAAATGAAGGAAAAACACCTGCTCTTTGAATATAAGGTCGACCTATCATTAAGTTTTATAATGCTTGCCAGATGTCAAGCACAAAGTAAAAAAATAATCTTGATGTCGTATGCAATTGATTGTGGGCCCAGCTAGACATGCTGAGAAAGTATCGTTTGTCCTCTGAAATTGCATTAGTGAGTAATTTGAAGCGGTGATTGCATATGGTGATTTCCATATCGAATGTAGAATCAGCTCAAGTTGTGTCGACTAAAACATTCGAGACGAGAGGGGACCCTCACTTTTCCGCAGTGACACGCCTGTTATCTGCTCAATCGCACAATTGGGCACAAACGCGCAGGGGGAGATTCTGTGGCTTTACATGAAAATTAGTTGCCGTGTGCCCTGGACAACTTGTGGCCTTCTCGTCCCAGCTTTGTCGTTGCTCCCTTTTGAAAATAAATATTTCATTGGTGGAAGAAAATGGTGTTGGTGTTGAAGTTGCGTGTGCGTCACCTCAGTTATGGCCAACTTTAAGAATCCCACAAATATCTCTGATTTTCAACTGAAGACTACACTACAGTACATCTTGACGAAAATAAGTCAAGAGTGTGTACTGTCTTACGTCTAATGGGCCAGTGATAACTGTAGCAGATAAACGTTGTTGGTGTACTGTAGCAAAACATGATTTATGTGAGAATGTGTGTATGTAGATGGGTTAGATTTTGGAGCCTGACTAGGAGAAACGAATTCCAGACAGTAATGATGGATACGTCTTGTATTTGGCAAATGGATTTGTAATAGTAATGGTAAATTCATATCATAAAACATAATATGGTTTGCGGAAGGGTCTGATGTCGTGTTACCTCACCTCAGGTCGAACACTCAACAAATGTACACATGTCTAAAAAGCCCAATTCTCTCACCCAAACGGTACCAATTTATTCTCCTAATCTTCTCACTTAAGTCCCTCCCACAATTATGTGAAATTCATCCTCATTTAGACACATTCTCAGTGTCTTGCTTCAGGTGATTATAAAAAAAACTCAGTGTGTATAATCAAAACACTTTCAGTACAGTTCATGCTGTGTAATATAACTTGCTTTGGTACTCTGCAATTTAAGAATTAGCTTTCAATCAACGAACTGATCCAGTTGAGAATTTCAGTAAATCCCTAAAAGAATTGTGTTTTGGGATGAGAGGATTGGTCCTTTTAAGTAGAAAGAGTGAATATATTTCATGTATGGCATACGCGTGGGCTTTAGGGTCAGAAAACGAAACCTATCTACTGTTTTGGTGGATGTTCATTACATGAGGTTTTCGGAGAATAGATGAGATTAAAGAAATCTTTAAAAATGCTTGAAACACGATACCTTCGTGCCTTCCTACCTTCGTGAAATGATGGAAAATTATCATACTTGGTCTAAAAGTTCATTGTTTTAAGGTTCAGGTAAGAGGCCATCTGTGGTCAACGTGGGTCAAAACACCTATATATCAAGGCAGGGACAATGAATAGTTTTCGTATACTTGTGTATAAAAACTTGTTATGGAACTTAACTTAAAAGCAACTGAACTTAAAGACTAAGAAGAGGTTTCACTACTCAGTTTGGTTTAAGTAGTACCGGAAAAGGTCTCTTTTCCAGTTGTGACTCTCTGGCTTGATTTTCCTCCTCCATGGCCTACGTAGAGCACCAAACACAATGATAGTAGGTTGTATGTTTAAAGTCCTTGGTATGACTTACCCCGCGGAGTGAACTTTGTTTTCTCTGTTTTCCCAGCCCTTGCAGATTGCAAAACAACATGACTGAACAAGGGGAATTCCGCACAGTCTGCTACGCAGGAAAGGTATGACCCGGCCAGGAGTCGAACTCCAAACCTTTTGGCTGCAACTTCGGATGCTCTAACCACTGGACCATGTAGTCGTTGAAGATAAAATGTCATTTGAAGTCACCAAAGGTCAAAAGCGAGAAACGTTTAAATGCAGTACTTTTGAGACATAAATGACGCACGACACTAACTAAAACGGTCTTATATCACGCGGGCAAAGAGAGACATATTTTGCATTGACGAGCTCACGGAATCATAAAGCAGACGTCTTAGTTGTAATTTTGGGATGTAGGGGCAAGGAAATTGATCATTACAGAGCTGTATGTAAATTGAATCAATTCATTCACTGCAATTGCACATGACCTGTTCTACCCACCTAAAACATTACTAGCTCCAATCTCTACAAGGATTCCTGCAATTTTTGTAAAAACGTCAGATACAAACTCATCTTGACATTGCCGTTACCATATATAGCAAAGAAAGTTCGAATTTTTATTTACAATAATTGCCCCTAACTGACTATTTACGTTTATTTTACTGCTCGCCATAAACAAAATCCTCCACTTATTGCAATATTTATCACAAAGAAAATAACCGACGGTGATAATCTAACATAAAGAAAACCACAATGTCATCAAGTCGATGCTTGCACTCAATGGCAGCCTCAGAAACCTGTCAAGTCCAATTCCCAGTCTGCTCATAATAAGAATAGTTAACTGTTAAACAGCGATGACCGTGCATTAGCAAAGGCTAATCCAAGTTCGAACGGTTCATGCAAGTTATGGGCGATGACGCAGTCCGAATGCATCCTGGGGTATCATTATCTACCGAATGTCTTATTTTAACGCCCATGAACATAGCTGGTTGACCATTTTCGTTCATACAAAACAAGATTTTATTCACTTAAAACCCCAAAGCGAAAGACAATTTAGCTACTAAGTAGAACATTTAAAACAGCAAAATCCATAGTAGAATGGAGTAGCCGAAGATAAACGCGTTCCTCAATGCCGTAGGGATTATCGCGGAATAACGCATGGTCACTTGACAATAACGAGCCAATAGAAGTTGAAAATCATTACCAAGTACGAATGAACTGGAAAGAAAGGATAAATAATTTAGTTCGACAAAAATAATATTGTATGACTATAGTACCCACAAGGGTTGAGAGCTACCAGTGTTTAAATAGTTATGTGCTTTGAAGTGACTTAAGTGCTACAGTAAATGTTGTGCAGATTCGTTTTGAGTCTCTGTTGTAGAGACACTCAAACAGACAATTTTGTACACAACATTGAAAAAGGTTTGTGGGACAAAATAGTTGTAAGCATACTTTTTCTCTACAGTAAAATGCCATTGCCAAAAAGTAGCATGGCGATTTCTATCCAACGATCGTTTGTAACTGCTATTTGGTTAATTCAAAGTGGGTCCTTTTCCATAATTACAAAGAATTGTGGGACAGCAATTTGAAGTGCGTCGCTTTTGCCAACGCTAAATTGACATTAACAAAAACGACTCGTACCAACTATCTGTCCCATAATCATTTGTGATTGCTATTTGGAAAATGGTCTATGGGAATATTTTTGTGAAGGAGTCGTTGACGTCGGTTCGTACCAACCTCTCCCTAAAGGCCTATATCAAAATTGTACTTGTCGAGTGAAAGAGGGGTAATTTGAATCTCATTGATCCTAAAACTCCACTTACTAAAACATTAATAAATTGAAAAACAATTGCCTTCTCTCTATCATTGTGCCATAATTTCTTATTCCGCCCAATTACACAAGATCAAGTAGGCCTGTGTGCAAATGTTACGGATGAATCACACTGGTTACCCTTTTCCAATTTCTGCTCTCAGTGAGTAAGACGGCAGGGCAAAATATTTTCCTCTCAAAAGAGGCAGTAACTAGAAAGTCAAGATGGTGTAAAGACGTGTCCACACTATGCGACTCGGTGCGACGCACCTCATTGAAACGAAATTTTTCAGACGCGTTGCAAAGTGTGAAATGCATTGCAACAAGCGGACGCGCAGCCCGTGTTCAGTCACATAAGACTGAAACGTGTAACTGACTTCGATGACGGGCTTCTGGAATGAAGCAAGCGAAGATCAGTTAATCGAAATGGACAGAACACATTCCTGCCTCCTCAACGTAACAAGTAAAGCGTATGTTAAACATTATAGAATTTTGCGTGAGTCGCTTCGTGGACCTAACTGCGACTTGTTGCATAATGTGGACACTATGCTTGAAACTAGTTTAGTCGTTAGTCACGCATGATTGCAACAAGACATTCTTGTTGCAACAGTCGCGTCGCAAATTAGGGACGGCCTAAAATAGCGATAAACATTCATCAACATCTCAACATCTTCTCATTCCCTTAAAGTTATGTTTCTTTGATCTATCCGCTTTTTATTGCCAAATTTGTTGCCACGCTTCATGAACTTTCGTATTAACTGTCCTAGTTTTGCCAATAATCTGAAAATGGTTTCATAATTGGCTTTTGTGTTATAATGTGGTGATCGATGTTTCCAAAGTTGGCGGGAGCATTGAAGGGTAATGAAAGTTTTTCCAGTTATATTTTATCGCCGAACAATTAATTTCAATCTTTAAATATACACCTTGAAGTCCCGCCTTCCAACAATTTGGAATAAATGTTGCATGGTAGTTTTCTAATTGATTTTATATATGATATAAGCATTATGTGTTTAATCATTTGTGAACTGTTGGTCTTAGCAATTCTACATGTAACATAGCGTTTTGAAATCTAATCATACCCCACACTTTCTGTCCCATACTTTCAGTAAGAGGAAACGAGAATTAGTTTAATACGAAAAAATATCTTCACAATGTCATATCTAAAGTGCTGAAGAAACAAATAACCAAAATAACGGATGCAATCGACGAAGAACTGTTACAAGTGACGTTTTTAGCGTTATAAGTCTTGTTGCTTGAATTGCCCTTTGAGTCCTTTTCTCATAGCTGTGAGGAGTCACTTAATTTTGCAGACGAGTAGAGTACTTGACAACCGTCATGGTCATTCTATTGTTTCTATGTGGAAAACTCTCTTTTAAAAATGGAAACAGTAATTCGACTGATGACACGAAACAGTTCTGCCTTTTGCTTAAACAAGACTGTCACATAATCATAGTTTGGAAGCTTCTTAAGAGGTAAACCGAAAAACATTCACTAGAGATATGTCTTGCACGGTGTCAGTGGCAAAATTTTCAAAACAGAAAGTGCGCCCTCGCAGTCGCTGAAGTAGTCTTCTAGTCTTTGCACTTACACCCCTAGTGCAGGAAGCTAATCTGCATCTACCTGTACTGAATATGCGGGTTCATCTGCAAGATGTGCGTATATATGCAGTCTACGTCGTTCGTGCCTTGTGAACATTTTTTCTCTACAAAATGACGTCGCGTGAAGCTACTTGTTTAGGCATATGGGTAACTACTTGTCATTAAATACTCCCTAAAATACCAACAAGTTCAATTAATACTGTGCTTTATAGACTTGCCCACCCGTATCGATAAAACGAATAATTGAACCCCAGCAAAAAATTTCATTAAAGTATTGCCTCGATCTAAACAGGATTTCCCTGGGTAAATTCGTTCGAAATTATCATCACCTGAGGTAGAACGTGACCACTGTTACAGGGAAGTTAAACTAGCGGGATGTTATTGGAATCACAGAGTTGCTTCTCGTAGAACGCGACAATAGAATCTAGAACTCTAAAATAGCAAATGCAATTCCAGTAAAGTAAATCACTTCGGGAAACAAGTTTTTATATTTACACATACTGTAGAAAACGTCACATAGTATAGATTTACACCCTACGCACTAAAGACAGGGTTGTGTCACGAGTATACAACCTGTCTTGAACAAAAACTTCTTAACCCCTGCAAAATCTCCCCAGGTATATAAATCCTTGAGGTGCTATAGAAAGCAATGCGTCGATTATAATTTTTTTAGCTTTTGGGGATGCAACTCCCTGGTGAGTTCTTGATCACTCTTTTGCAACTCATATGTATTTATCCTGTTAAATGTATCAATATCTGTGATCTTAATCATACTCAAAGAATATCAAAAATAAAACTCTTGATGTTTCAATGGAGATTTCATGACCCGTGCAATAAAATAGCATCGTGTACACTTTACACTTTCCAAATGCGTTGAGATGCTAAACACAATTACATTTCAAGTGATATTCATGGATGTGGGTCTAATTGTATTCTCCTGGGTAATATTACTTGATTAAAAATATTTAATTTTTCGTTCTGGTGTATATTCTCTGTTAAAAAAGATTAGAAAGAACGAAGTCCCATCAAAATCTAACAAAATATTGACCAATTTACAGGATAGCTCCTCTTTACTCTTATACCATGAGTCGGTTTGATCGACAATTTGTGTAATAAAATGATTGTTCTTCCAATTACACCGAATATTAGCCTAGTTGTCAACATCCAAGGACACTTGATTACGGTTTACCCTGAAGCATTTATTTTGAAAGTTATCAGACTGAGGTAGTATAAAACTTGTTTAGCAATTAAACACTTTATAAACTTCCAAACTCGTTTACATTTTAAACATGTTTAGAATTAAAACTCTTATTGTTTAGGCATTAAACGAATCTTATCGAAATGTGTAGAAATACGACACGCCTGTCACTGGTTTAAGAGCTCAACATTTTAGAATTTAAACATTTTTCCAGAGTGTGAACAAAAAAGCATTTAATTCTTAGACACCTTCTTCATGAGTGTAAACTTATCCATATGACTGAAAAAAATCAATATCATTTTCCAAACTATTACATATTTGATCAGTAATCAAGGGATATTTCTAAGGGTTTGTGAAAGTAATGCTATATTTTGCAACTTAAGACATCATGAATTTTGCGTGGGAAAGAAAATTCTTCGGGAACCATCGAATTAGTAGGCCCATAACTTGAAAAGACTGCAGTTCCAGTGTTAGGTTGATTCTGGGACAAATTTCTTCAAGATGTACCTTAAGTTTGAAATTTTCAATAATGTGTGCTTCAAAGGCAAAAATAATCCAAATGGCCCCAGCCTACCATCTCCGTTAGACGCTTGTGGGGAACTGAAATAAAAAATGCTAAAGATTATTTACTAAATTAAAACATGGAGATTTGGGAATAATTTTTGATGTAAACATTGTTTAGTTCAAAATGGAAACAAACTTCTGTGGATTGTTCAAGATGAATTATTTTGATTCAAGTCAATTCAGGGGTGGAACAAGCTATGGCATTAGGAATTTAATGAGTACTTTGTACTTTACATCCTTCAAAAAGGTACATTATTGTTTCACTAGGCTTAAAGGGGAAATGTAAGCAAACAATTACTTTTCACATGAGAAGGATGAACCAATTCTACAAATTGTAGTGAAATTTCCATTCAAATCAGATGTGTATTTTACGAGATATCAGTAAATTTGGTCAGTAGATTTGTGTTCCAAAGTGGGTTTGAAGGCAGCAGGTTTTATTTGACGTCCTCACATTGACCAGGCCTACTTTACTTTCCTTTGGTTTTTCAGACTGTTGTATTGACCTTTGGGCTTATAGAGAATCTCCCTAAGGGGAATACAAAGTTTGCAAAGTCCGCTTACGCAATAACAACACACAAGGAGGAGAAATTAGGCTGTGAAGTTTAAAGAAAAATAAAAGGCTGTCCACTAATCTGAGAATATGATGTGATCCGTGCTTGATTCAAATTCAATTTTTGTTGAAAATGTGACAACTTTAGTCATATTTTGAGAACCACACATCATATTTTAATGCAGATTTCAATAAAACACTTAGAATAAGTAATCTCTAATAACATATCCAAACTTGATGTGACCTTAAACTGTTAAAACCTTCCTTTCATGAGTACTATGAATTTTACACCTATTAAAATACACCATTGTTTCCCAAGACTTTAGGTAAACTGTAATTGCCGAGTAAACGGCTTTTTTGTGGAATGCCACCACACCTGGCAAATACTGACAATACATGTCTAGCGTTAGACAGATATCATGTGTCTTGTTCGTAACCTCTGTGACAGAATTCCACACCTACCAGCAGTTGGTGTCTTTTGCAAATCCGTGTAAAAAACAGTGTCAGTTTGATGTCTGAAGACATTCTAGATTCAAGCAAATGGTCCACAGTATACGTAGATTTAATATTGGTGAACACCTCGTCTTCTTGCTACAGTATGTAGCAATTAGTGAACATTCGGGTTAGATACATTTATTTGGAAAGCTGTAATGGTGTACACTGATCTAGAAAAAGTAAAAACTGCATAGATCTATACGGACACACTTTTTGTTCAACACTCTCCCCTACTTCCTTATTCGAAAAATCGGATGAAGAAAAAAATGGTTGAAAGTCTAGCTCCGATATTGAAGAGGTGCGCCAGGTGTTGTAACCGCGTAGATAAATATGATGGTATTCGAGTTTACCAACCGGGAGTTCAGAGGTTCAATTCAGCACAGAAGGTTCATCCAAAAGCAATGCATTACGGTTTGAAATGGCAATGTACGTCATCTCAAATGGCTCTGCAAATGATACTAAATTTGGTGATAGATGTTAAATTATATTGTGTGTACACGACGTGGGTAATTACGGTTTTTATTCACATTCATGGTCACTTAGCGTCCTAAAACAAGGGTCCTCCAAGGCCTAATTAAAATTTAACCGTTGAACAAGGCATTTGTAGTGTATAAAATAGTGTATTACGTAAATTGATTGGTGTACGCCGCTTGGTAAATACTTTTGAAATAGGTAGCGGGGCAGACAATTGGTTGCGGCATCGGGACTGAAATCCAAAGATTTTCTTGCATGTGTTACTAAGATGTCGTTAGGCAAGACACCTTATCAATGCCTTTCTCCAATGTAGACCTATTTCTCCATTTGTCACTGTCCGCCTTCCGCTCGGTACGATATGAGTGATAAGTCCTATGTAAAATAAATTTTCAACCGTATGACTATTTTAAAAAACAGAATGGAAAAACCTCAGGATATTTATTGCATAATCTGTTTCAGCTACTCCATTTTGAACAAGCCTAATGACCGAATCCCTACCCTACTGCAATGCCTTATTAATTTAACATATTAATGGCGGTAAAAAAGAATTCCGAAATCAGTGTATATGGGTCTATTGTAACTTGTTTTGTCTATCACAAGTGATATACGTCTAAATAAGAATGTAGAAACACACAGCTAACCAAGCATTATGTCAGTAGGTAAATGATAAAATTATTGATGAGCTACCAGTAATAATATTCGCTCTCTAAAACTGTAATATTTCATGTAGATTTGTATCCAACTATTGCGACTATCTCTGATGGTATTTTCTTTTTCTGCCGTGTTCTCCTCATATATATGTTGAACAGCTGATAATATTTGCAATAATATTTGCGGACAGATTGTGATGGTCTGGTTTTAGTCGGCCATTACTGGGGCCCATCACCTTTAATCTTTAAGTTTCCCTCCTTACCTGTTCCATAGATGGTTGTGCACTAAAGTGTATCTTGATTTTCTCAACTTCACTGAATATGAGGATTTGAAAATGTAGACTATGAATGTACACGGTTAAAGGCTGGTGGACCCCACTAATGGCTGGATAAAGTCACAAAACCCAAGCGCTAATCGGATTCGTCTATACCACAACTCTTTGTTATTCCTATTTGGAAAATTCTCAAACATGAACCCCGCGGGGACTGGAAAAACTCAGTTTTAGTCTAAAAAGAATATGAGCTTATTTTTGTGATATTATGACGTCATATGTACTTGTTTCAAGTTCGACAGAGTTTGAAAATACGGCGACGTCATCTGATAATATCACATAAAAGATTTGCATGCAAATTCCACAAGATTCTTTCAATTAATCCACGCATTGATCAATTGCGCACATGTTCAAAACCTTGACCTGTTTTCAGTTTTTCGTTATCACTAAATATCTATGACATTTAAACGTTTTTATTGAGCAAAACTTAAAGTGAACCTCAAGTCAAAACATTCAAATATGTATATATTTCACAGCATGAAAAATGAATTCAAACAGTGCAATTTCCATTTTCATAGCACATTCTTGAGCCGAGATACAAAATAATGAAATTTAATAAATTAGTCCATTGCGCAAAAATTTGTGACTTTCTTTTTGTAAAACTCACATACCTGCTTTGTTTCCCTTAAAACTTAAAAAAATGTTTTGATGATTAACACTTACTGTTTGCTTGCACAGCATGTTTCACAGTGAGGGCTTTATTAATTACATGTACGCGTAAGAGTAAGAGTGCTTTCACATACCTTCGTACTAGAAGCAGTTAATTTCAGAAAAACAAAACAAAAAAAAAACCAGGGAACGGAGTAGTACAACAATGACATCGCAAATTATTGAGCCATGCACCGTACCATTTTAATTTTGTGAATAAACTTCAACATTTCATATCTAAGCTCAAGGATGTCCTATGATGACAGTTGGACTGTTCGAATTTATCTTTTATACTATGTAATATATTTTTATGAATTCTGTGGCTTGTGGTACCTTGAAAGTCGGTAATTAGATTATAAAGAATCTTCCCCATAATAAAGTGCAAAGGTAAATGTGATATAAAATGAAACATGTATACTTTATCCAATAAAAAGGAAGGTGGTTTTATATGCCTAACCTCAAGAAATACAATTTTCATGAAACACTTCTTAATGTTCGGGTTAGATTAGGGGTTTTCATCCCAGCTGCAAACCAATTGGTTCAATTCGAGCATAAGTGTTCGAGAGATGACCGCTTTCGAGGGGAAATGAAAATTCATCTGATTGGGGAAATTTTTTTACCATCAATATGATGGGTACTTAGTATTTACCCCTGCACATTCATCGCTTTATTTTATAAATGCGTTTGTAATCAAATGCGGGGTAATTGCTCACCCCATAGAACGAGATCACAAGCAACTTTTAGCAAGTTATGAACAAAAGGACTTGCGCGTTTAACTCGCACACCTATCAGCAGAAAACATTGTACAAATCTTGCGACTATGTCGAGTTTATATTTTAAGCTTAGTACACAAAACGTGGCAAAATTGTTCCAGTCTCTAGGTGGTGACCTATAAAACATGATCCAGTCTTTTTGTTCTCAAAGTTCACAAACAGACAAAGTTCCTTTTGATATGCCAGAATTTATCTTTCCTATAGCTGACTAACATTTTCAGGTGTTTTGGAATTGGGTCTAATTTACCCGGTAAAATCGCATCCTATCATGCAAAAGATTGAAAAGGGCGTCAGCCAAAGCAGAATCCCCCCCCGAACGGTAAAAAACCATTTTCCTTCGAAAGAAGTAATCTTCCGAACTGTCCTACCTACATTCAAAACGTTTAATTGAGAGGAATAAACATCATGGATGAAACCTTTACTCACTAAAATATTAGTTAGCATGCACTTGGAATAATAAGTCCACTATGAGGGTGATACTTTGTTTGAAAAGTTTGGCATTTTTCTCGCTTCATTTCTGGAGAAATGCATATTATGCACCGATCAAAGACGTGCAATGCATTCCGTGAATTTTGGATCAGTGCAAGCAGGAAGCTGTTGCGAGTGAGTTGCAATAGCACGTATTGTAAGTTATTTTTGTTGGTATTTGTTTTGGTTTGTGTTATTGGGGCGTTTGCAAACGAAATTTCAATTTATATTTTTCCTAACATCTTTTTAATAGGTTTTATTGGTGCCTTTCTGTGCCTGTTGACAAAGGGGTGTGGATCTCTCCACACACCTTTGACTGATTAACATGTAGACGTTGCCTTTATTCAAAGCCTAACAGACAATAAAATGCACCATCTGCCTATATAGTAAAATAGACTCATTTAATTTTTAACTATTACTGCAAAATATAGTTCCTATAACAAGGGAGTTGTCAGAGACAACCATCTGACGTACGTCGGAGTAGCTTTCCTCTTGCAGTTTGTCAACCATCGCATAGGCAACTCCGGTATGTTGGTACAAGGTTGTCTTACTTTATGGCTGTTGCTTACCCCAACTGTAACATCAAAGGGGAACCATCTATTCCCATCATATACTAACTATTTACAAGATGTTTTCTTCTTTTGCACACAATTCATACGGTGGGACATGTGTTCTCTCAGCTTGGCACCGTCAAATACGAAACATTCCTAAAGGTACAAAGCTTAAACGGCACAAATCACGATTTAGAAATACATTTTTTCCAACCACGAAATGTGAAATTCGCACGCATAAAGTAACTTTTGCATTTGTCATTTATGAATACACATGAACAATTACCTTTTTTTACTTGCCCAGTGTAAATTTCATTTTGGACCATTTGCAAAATGACAGGCTCGAATGGATTTAAATGGTTTCAAGTGGTTTATGAGTGGTGTCAACTAGTCATGAACATGCAAAGGTGATCTCAAATGGCTTTCTAACTGGTTAGTAATGGTAAAAAAATGGTATTGAATGTAAAATGTCTTTACCATTTGAAATGTGAGTGGTTTTAAATGGTTTCTGTCAAATGGGATCCCAAAGTTTACACCGTAGGTCAAATAATTTTTGAAAGCATGAACACTGAGCACCAAACACAACTGTTGAAAAGCTTTGCAACAATTGTAAACAATTTATTTTAGCAAAGCTATATCTTAATAACTGTAACAGATATTCAGGTGATCACGAAGGATTTTACATCAACAAATGTTAGTCTACCACGGATGACAAAAGCAACTGTATTGGATACATGCCCACATTTATTTAAAAAGACTGTACTCGTATAGTGTAGTAGATACAAGTCTCCGTTACGGCTGTTTAAAATCTCCGTTGCTTGACCGAAGAATTTTACTTTTACCCTTGCATAATGTCGAGTCTTGTTAGTTTCCAATTCTTCTTCATCTGGCAGCAAAAATGAAGAAATGAATAACGCAAGGAACTGATTGTTTGTTCAGTTCCTTGCAAAAACAATTGACAAAGACTACTTTCAAAACGATCCACACGTTCCAGCTGCAAGGTTTGAAGCAATCTCGCTTATGGCTGTCAAATTATCACAATCGTTTGACAACGTGAACTAGATGATACAGCAATGGGCAAAATATTTCAGATGGATAGCAATCATCCTATTTTTTGATTGCTAACTGTTGGTCACTTGGCATTTCAATGATAAGGATTTGTATTGTTCAAATAAACTTTTGAAATGTTTTTATGTCCTTAAAATTTTTCCAAAGATTGGAATATTACAGCCGTCTAACATGTAAGATATGAATGGACATCGATGGAAAAAATGTAATGGATAGTTAAGTTTAATACTGATTTTTTAACTGCACCACTTACTCTTATTCAATCAAAACTTTACCATAAGCTTCACACCGTTTACAACATAATGTTCACTCTATCCCCCACTGAAAATGTTGATAGACGGAATGATCGATACAGAAATGAACCGCTTTTATAGAACACAGCTATCACATATTGCAATCATGTACAAGGTGTGCGTCTAACTTAGAGAGGCTGTGTTCTTTACAAATATACTCTCGAATGTATTACTTAGGGATTAGTGGTTATTCTTACGTCGTTCAAATAGCTTTTCCTATTTTTACAATATTGATGTACTTCTGTGCGGTAGGTTAGTAATGAACATTGATATTACCGTGCAGTACATAGTAAAACTAAAAGCAATTATTGGTGTTCTATGGGGCTGATAATTCAATGGGCAATTCAGAATGGCATTCAGCTAACATATGTAAAATTAATTAAGGAAATGGCTCCGATGGAAATATCAAGGAGCTCTTATTCAAACTGTAGAGGGATGATAGACTCCGTTTGAGAAATGCTGTTTATGAAGTTAGAGGCATAACATTCATGATATTTTAATACTCAATCGGGACAGTAGATCAGCACCCGTTGGTAGTTTGTATCTTATTACTGGCTCGTTGCAAGCTGTTAATAGCCGGAGATTTTTGAACCGTTTACCCAGATTTTGGGTCCACTCACCTTTGGAATACTCTGTAGAATAATTTAATATACACGAAGGAAGTTCGATGTCACATTATATAGCCGTGTTCCCATTTGATCCAGGGAGGTGGATCTTGATCAACCGAGGTGGATCAACATCAGTTACCTTGATCGAGATCCGCGTTCCCATTTGAGTGAGCGCGGTAGATCAAACGTGTTTTATGAACACATTGGCAAGCGCGAAAAGGTCACCAATGTTTACAAGTCGGCCTGCCATCCATTTCGTATTGATGTATCACAAAAACATACATGAGTGTAACCGGAGATCCAGGGTCACTTGATCTACCGATGTGTTCCCATTACAAACTTTGATCCAGCGCGGTGGATCTGATCTACCCCGAACGGTCGATCAAAATCGGTGGATCTTGATCTTGAGTGAGTGTTGTTGATCTGCGTTCCCATTAGTGTTTGATCCACCTCGGTAGATCAAGATCCACCTCCCTGGATCAAATGGGAACACGGCTTTGGTTGCATTCACTTATTCTAAACGTTTGATACGTCATGGATGTACAATTTACCCAGGCAGGAGACTAATATGGACTAATAGCCCTTAAGAAGTGGAAGGCGAGCATTCCTTAGTCTTCACTTATCTTGTCAGGGATAACGCTGCATGGTCTCTGTGGCCTTGGAGTTCTCTGTGTTTTCATCAGAACAAAACAGACACCGTAGATATTTTATCCATTTTAATAAAAAGTTGGAAGCTTTTTACGAGAAAGCGTAAGGGATTCAACATGGAATAAGCCTTTCTCATTACTTCTGCAACAAGCAAACCGAGTGATACGGCTTTTGGGGTCCCCCTTCTTTTATGAGTACAGGATAAGCTAGTTCAGTAATTTGTTGAAGCATGGAATCGTGGGACACAGAATGGGATATCAAACCCGAAAGAAAATAGGGGTTTCCCTCCTACTTTCCGGAAGATACAAATGCAAATTTTAACTACCAAAAGGGCAATTTAGACACAAACTACTGCATAAAAACACACTTCAGACCGTATGTTGAATGGATTAAGAAAGAATGATGTCAGTACGTTTCCACGTATACTCAAATTTTGGAACACGCGTTTTAGGTGCGGGATTGGTTTGTTTATCCCGACGAGTTGCAGAATCTGTTCATGGACATAGCCCCTAAAACGATTTACCGAACTCGCTTATTGGCAAACACCGCTTATGGAAAAGGGTGTTTCTTGTTTCGAACTCCCAAAAGTACTCTCAGTTGAAGGTTCATCTGCGTAATTAAGGACTTTACATTTCTATTTCGTATTATGCAAAACATATTGCAGTGTCATCTCGACTTTTTGTCAACTTTAAATAAACATATTAGGGGTAAGATAACATCCGTCCCGTGTAACAATCAACAAATGAAAGCATTCGTAACTACTCCTAAATGATCAGTTAGGTATATTCGTCGCCATGCCGTTTGACCACTTGTCAGTGCGGACAACGAATACCAACATATTTAGCAAATCGGAGAACCTAAAACGTCCACTATTTAGGGTTAATAAGTAGAATGCTGGTAGTTTTTGGCAAATGTGACTACGGGCTTGTCAGGCTTGGGGTATGTCTTCACGATTCATTTCAGATATTTGTTGATCGTTAATATGGATGACACAAACATAAAATCTATGTTAATGGTGTAAGTATGATTGGATTTACAGACTGGTAATCACAACTACCCTGCAATTGTTCTCGTCTGCAATAAGCTTAACGACTGTTTTTGCTTATAGGTTTTTAAATTTACCAGCTGCAGACCAGCTGCATTCTCAAAACGGTTGGGCGCAGATGCCTCTTACTAAACTGTTGGGTACAAATTTAACCTGCGTTGGTCAATAATTTTCCTCTCTAGGAAAATTATTGAGCAATTGCTACTTTCATAACCAACTTGAGCCATGATTTTACCCAGCTAATGGGCAAGTGACATGTTGACCCAACCAGGGTAAAAGTTCACCTACGTTTTTTTTGGAGTTTATCAACTTCGCCACCGCCACAATCACCACAGTGTTGATATTTTTAATAGTTACAGTACATCCCGCAATACGAATTAAATACGACTTAAATGACATATGAAACATTGCACCCTGATGTGCCAGGTAAAGTTGCAGTAGCTAAACCCTTAATCCACATACGAAATTGCAGCCACCCTTACCCGTCTTTATTTGTTAGTCTAAGAGATTAATGGGAAATAGAAAGAGCTACGTCATGGCCTCCACTGTTCCTAAGAGGGGTTCAAAACCAATTTCACGTATAGACGAATTCGTGCAGCAAGTGATGGTCTGATTTCAGTCGGCCATAACTGGGGTCTATCATCTTTCAATCTTTCAATTTCTTTGCTTACCTGTTTCGTGGGTGGTTTTACGCTTAATTGTATCTGCATTCCCTCAATTTCGCTGAATATGAATGTTTTAAATTCATGTAGACATTAAATGAAGACGATTTAAGGCTAATGGACCCCACTTATGGCTTCCTACAGTCACCAAAGCGAAGCACTGATCTAATTCGTCATTAACCTCGGACGTTTTATCTGTCAACTTTGAATCTTATTGAACTGCCATGGATTTCGCTGTTAGAGTGGCGGTTAGTATACAACACCACCGTTAACTAAATGTTCACCAACCGAAAAAACGGAAGTTTATTACTATGATATATTGTTAGTAGGACATTATCATGAACCGTCGGTTTTAATATAAAATTGAACGGAAGCAACGATCTAAACGTGCTCTATGGAGGTGTCAAAACTTAATCGGATCGAAAGTGACTCAGACGATGTAGATTTTCCTAGAAACTTTGTGCCAAATTAGGTTGTGAATCACTCGCAGGTGGTATTTCAAGTAGTTCATTTTAACTTTACTATGCTGATTATCTTTACAGGGGGGTGTTATTTCAAGGAACCTGCCTTGTTCATTTCTGGGTACGATGTCACTTCAATGACCTCACGACAGGATCCATTGAAGATTGCATTTTATTTGGAGGCCGGGAAACTTTCAATGGAAGCAACAGACTGATACGAAATCAAGTTTGGAAAACAAATATGCAGCTGGACATTAACAAGTAATTGTCATAGATAGCATTCAAAAGATAATTACTTAAATCTTGATCATGATGTGGGAGAGAAGACCCGAAATGCCTGTGTTGCATACATTGAACGTAATAAGGATGAGAACAATCTGAAAATTTAAAAGCACATTGTTTAACACATGCATGAAAGGCTGGTACACCAACATAATGTAAATGGTCTTCGAATGCAATTTTTATAACGCAAAAACCGGTAGAACATAACGACTGGAGCCTTGTTCTAGAGTTGTCATGGCAGTTGTAAAGTTTATTTCAGACTTGCAGGTAGGCTATACTCTAGGCTACTGGTCTAGAGTGTGTGGTAGTAAATGCGCCCTACCCTAGCGAGGAACAAATTGTGTGATAAAGGTTTGAACAACGATTGAATAATGAACTTTGTTTATTTTGGGATTCAATATTGAACTGCTGCGAGTGCGCTCATGCCTATTAGCCTATCTGGCACTGGTACTGTGGGTGTTTTATTACGGAGGACAAAGCAATCATTGGCTCTGTACAAACCAGAACACAGAACACATTAATGAGGGTTTTGGGCAAAATGGCATCCAGGAGGGAGTTTTTTAGGGGGTAAATACGTATAGAGTCAACAGCTTTCTGAGACGTACCTCGTATGGTTACGGGTTTTGCTCGTTCACGTCAGCGTGACTTCAAGAATATAATATTCAACACAAGTTCTACACAGCATTCAAAGTAATCTCTCGTAAGGGTACTTCCAAGTTTTTTTTTTTTTGCTGCAACAACTGAACAACGAGGAGCTCAGTTGTGTTAACAGTGCAATTAGAACACGACCTTTAAGCCCCGTCCACACTATGCGAAGCGACTTATTGCAGCAAGACTGTCTTGTCGTGGTGAGCGACTGTCGACTAAGTAGGATTAAGAGCATAGTGTCCACATTATGCAACAAATCGCAAGTCGATGAAGTAATTCACGGAAAATTCTAACGTTTAACATTTTGTTACGTTGAAGAGACGGGAGGTGTTCTGTCCATTTCGATTAGCTGAACTTCCCAGGCTTCATTTCAGAAGCCTATTGTTGAAGTATATTGTTGTCAGTTGCACGCCTTCAGTTTAACTTTTCATGTTCTGTCGCATGAAACTGGGTTGCACGTCTGCTTGCAACTAGTTGCAAAGCATTCCACACTCTGCAATGTGTCTTAACAATCTCGTTGCAATGCGTTGCATTGCGTCGCATCGAGTCACTTAGTGTGGACGGGGCTTAACTTCACTTCCATAAACCGCTTTATACCGTCCAACGTAGACTACTCTGCAATCTACAAGAGAAAAATTAGGGGCGGACCTTAATTTAAGACTAAACATCCACTCTAAATTATAGTAAAAGACTCTTTCCCGAGTGATCACCTCCTTCCCCCCCCCCCACAATTAGATTAGTCCCTATATTCATTACTTTTCATTCTAAATATTTTAGAAAGAACGCCTTTCACCTGATGATTGAGGTTTCTTGTCCCATTAGTGACTTTGGACAAAACAATTTATTGTTTCACACCGCAACCAATCCGTTGTCGTAGTGGGGTATATAATGTTATTATTCACCTACACACCTGTGATTTGTTTTGTTCTTTTTACATCATGCCGTGACGTTGCTTCTTGTGAATACAACATAGCCCCAGTAGATCAAAGGCGGCGTGGGTGTGACTAGTATCTAAGTTTGCTACATGATCTGGGCCCTGCAGTGATCTTTGCTTGTGTTGTGTTCACACTGCGTTAAAAGCAATTAAGCATTCTTGAATGACCTGTTAACCCGCCCAAAATGTTACGTAAACTTTTTTGTGTATTTTAACATATCCGTCACTGTCAATCAAGTTTTCAGATGCGAAAAACCTGATTATGTCAAGTTTGTATGTTGCGTGCTTCATCATTCTTCTAAGATGCGATACGATGTATTTTTGAACAAAAGTAGGAAAAAGGTTCAGCATGATGAAATATTGCAGGATTATGTTTCACGATTTATGCAGGTCGCAACTTAATCAAACAGCAACTTGAAGACTTTACATCTTACTAGTGGAGATTCCATCAATGGTTAAAACGACTTACACTGTTTACGGTATCTCAAACATTTATATACTGATAAAACAGATTGAGGCTGCTGACATAACTTTGGCATTTTTGTTCCTGGTGCCTGTCTGTAAGGAAAGATAGGCTATGGGAAGTACCAACAGTCTTTGAAGAGAAACCCTTTCTTTTCATCAATCGATCACAGGAGTTTTGACTAAAAGTATTTTTGCAAACGGTTTTGCATCGCGATGTGTACATTTAGTTTTACAGAAAACGTTGTTGGTTTTACTTCTTTACCAACCCCTATACTTAAAGGGCAAGAGCAGTCACCCCAAATTGAAGTAGTGTAGTAGACTGTCCTGTTTTATGATTGGATATTGAGAGTTATGTGATAACGTTTTTCCTCTTCAAATGTGAAACTTAGTAGAAGTCACTGCTTGGTTATTTGCATATGCAATAGTGAAGTCGTAAAATATGATACTTCAAAAAGAAATAAGATGAAAGTTGTGTTATCTAGCTATTGCTTCAAAGTAAGTTTGGGAAGACTGCTCTTGACCTTAAAAGACCCACCGTGCTAATATGGCAGTAAAATAAGTACCTTCATCTTGTTACCTCACTGTGGTTCAAGAAATCACATTTAAAGTTAAAAACAGTTAAGGAACTACCCATGTTGGTAACAAAATGACCCGTTTCTTCGGAAGAATTCATCCCCACAGGTACCTGGTATTTACCCAAGTATTTAAGTGGCAGCGTACAGACCCAACCATTGGTAAAAGTTTATCCAAACGGTTTTTAGGCTACTCCGGTATCCCCCTGATACCTTCATTCTCACCATGCAAATGGGAATCTGGTAGTACGGAACGAAAAAGTAATTCCCATCTAGTCAAAAGATGGACAATTACTTTGAAGTTAAATAATCGTGATTAATGTAGTCTCAAAACCACAGTCCAAACAACAGTTTCCTGCAATTCTCTGCTTTTCCTCATTGAGAAGTAAGATCATGTTCTTCTGGTACCAGGACAATTCGTTTTCCTTATCTTAATTTGTGCTTGAGTGACTTTTTTATGCATGTGGTAATTGATACTAATCAAGGGTCACCGCCCAAACGCCCGATTTGTGGGGTATGTGGTTAAAATATAAATTCTAAAGCAACTGTCTTCCTTATTTATTCTAATTATTTGTTGAAGTTAAAGTGAAGTTAGCCTTGTTTTAGAAAATCCACCACCGTGGCTGGCTGTTCATATCCTCCCATTTTTTTCTACCATGGAAACACTTTCCCAACTTTTATATAGGCAAAGCAACTAGTTGAAGTGATAGCTTTTGCAAAAATTTGGAAACTTTCTGAAAACTTACCGGTTGTTGACGTCAAATAAGTCAAAAAGGTGATTATCCTTCAAACAGTGATTCCGCAAACGTCACAGAAAACGAAGAAGAAACGGGAGATTGAAATACGATAAAATGTATCCAAATTCTCAAAATAAACGAGCACTTGACGTCAAACGTGTTTTATTTATACAAATAGGCTTTATTAAACGAGACAGGCAAATACAATCCTGCTTACACAAGAAATATCCCTTCGCTTCCCGGTTATTATGAAGGATTATTTTTACGTCCGCGTTGCTTCACAGCCACGGAGGTGTGTGTAACTCCAACAATATGAGCTGGTTTATAATAGTATGATGTGCGATGTGGAAACGAGCAACAACGTTGAAAACTATGCTGTTGTAACCGCCAATCAAATCTCATAAAGTGACTTACGCAATTTGGGATTAGTGTGTACGTTTAGTGAAGACCAAGAGAGAAATTTGGTAGCGATCGTGGAGAACATGGAGAAATGATTCCTCATTTTGCGACAACAGCTGTAGACGAGATTTTCTTGTCTTCCTTTTTTGTTTACGGACAAGGAAAGAAGAATAAAAAGCAGTGTAGTTTTCTCTCACTATAGTGTGAATTGATTTTGCCTTTGTGTTTATCGTCAATTCCTGCTTTTGTTAGGGACTTGATGTCGTTCGACAGCCTGTTGTTTCCAAGCACTCAGAGAGCTCCCGAACACAATACTTAAGGGAAGAACTTTGTAAAGTACAGAAGCTACATACAAAGATAAACTGATTAACCCTAAACTCTTGTAATCTGATGCTTTTGATGGGATATCAGCCATTCCACAGATATCCTCCGAATGGTAGCGGATAGTTAGATTTTCAAGGACACCTTTTTTCAAGTGTTCTGTCACAATTTTAGCAGATTGATACTTGTTTCCGCTAATCATGACACCTTTCAAATTTTACAATGTTTGTTGAAGCATGTGATTACTATTTCGGACTTCCATTGTGAAAGGAATACTAGGAAGAAGTTTCAGCAGGGGTTCCCAACAATTTTCTGTTTCCAGGTATCTAAATTTTGTTTGTAAGGCTGTCTTTACGCAAGTGTAGCCTGCATCGCCTTCTTTTATAAATTTGAGTTCATATGTCCACGTTGGACCGGTACCGTACAAAGGTATTAATCAAGATCCTGGGCTATTTTGTAGTTCCATGGTCAGATATAGCGGCAAAGCACTTGCAATTGCCGGCAAACTTAAATTATATCTCCCTTTAATAGGCATTAGCTAATCGTAGGTAAATTCAAAAACTGCCGGTCTTTTAAGGACTTGGTAGATCTTTTACTAGTTGTTAAGTAGTTAATCAATACATGTAAATAAAAGTTAGATGAACGAACTGTATTTCTTTAAAACTTGTGGTAAAGTTATTCATTATAACCAACGTGTGACTCACGTGGTAATTATGCCATAGCGTAACTTTTAACAATTAACAGTGTCTTCAAACCTACCTTTGAACGCCGCCCTTGGACTTTGGTCCAATGGTCTGAGGGTCGTGAGGTTGGTCAAGTATTGTCCGTCAGTGGACGTAAATTGCTTCTTCGAGAAGCAGTGAAAGTTTTGGATTCGCCGAAGGGCCCTTTGCCAGAGGGTCGGGAAGACTTAAGAAAAAGTGGACTGTGGTTCTCAAGCCCGAGACACTAGGGGACATAAGAATGGGTAAATGTTCAATTGAGTGCGACCAAACAATCATAATGCAAACATATCTTTTGTTTTTCTGTACTCCTACAAAGTACAGCTGAAAAATGTTTGCTGTAAAATTTACAACTACTGTATTGTAAATTCTACAGGGTTTGCGTTCATTCCTTTACAATTGAGTGTAAAAATGACGCGTTTTGTTGGAAATATAGATGACGGTGATTTCACTGTACGTAAAATGTACTCCTTTTTTAACAGTGCATGAGTAATGTCACTCTTAAACTGACTTATTACCCTCTGAATATCTTCTTATAATATGAAATTAAGGTCTACAGTTACATTAGTTTGTAAACACAAACGTTTTAGTCATGACCTTATTCTAAATCCTTTTCTACGCTGAAGTCCCTTTCACAATTGTGCCAACGTTAGCGACCATTTGGTCCCATGATCACAAAGGGTGAATATCACACTTTCCATATGCAATAGTGGTTGATCAACGACAGAAGCGAGTGGAAGCAAGTTAAAGACACATATCCTAGTGCGATTGGTCTATTTTGCAGTGCGTTTGAAACTGAGTGTTGCGCAAATAATCGTAATTGGTGTGACATCAATCGTGAAACGGTGCGATGGCTCGGTTGGCTGTGCGATATGTGCTATTGATCTTGAAGGAAGTCGCGCGAGCAGCAAAGGGTATATATACTGTCTTAAAAATTGGATCCCCACATCAGATCAACACGTAACTTCGATGAAAGCAAAGATGCCGCCCAAAAGATTACCGGTACAACTATTAAAGACGACATACTGGGCTTGATCACATTTTTTATATCGGGCCAGTGTCAAATATGTTAAAGATTCTGACACGACCTCTCACGACCACTTGAGATCTTTCACTGACTACCACAGTCCCCAAGACAGAAAGCAAGTGCTAGTGCAACACCCGCAACAGTGTTTTTGACAGGGGCGTTGACCGTGGAGGCAGGTGGGCAATTGCCACGCCAATGACAGTATCGGAGAGCAAATAAATCGTTTTGTCCCTCCCCAAATAGTTCAGGCAGATTGGAAAAGCAATAGGCAGAATAAACACAATGTAACATTGTCATATGAAGATGACTTTAGAGCTTTGCGAGAACGCCAATTTCAGTGCCTTGACTACACCATCACAACCAGGACTTGAACTTGATAACACACCTGCCTGCCGAGGACTTTTTGTTGTCCGAGGACCTAAAAAGGCATCCTCGAAGGGGAATGCGTTCAAACGTTGTTAAAGAGTCCCCTCTTTCCCGCAGAGTATGTTTGGAGACGTCTCCGGAAGAGCATTCAAAGTGTTACTTTAAAAAATCACGCAAGCAACTGATTCCATTATTTTTTCGAGGACGTGGGCTTTGATAACAAACTTGTCTTCAGAGAACTAACACACCTACCAAGGACCTGCACACAGAGTGTTTACCGACTTAGTTTTTTGCGAAAAGTTGGGTCCTCGGTCAGTATGTGTGTATGTGTGTCTGGGTGAGTGTATGTGTGTTTTGTGCGTGTATACGTGGACGCTTGCTTTTCTGTTGGTGGATTGCTTTAGGTTATAGCCGAAACCGGACAGGAAACTATGCTATGATTTCAGTCGGGCACAACTGGGGTCTATCACCTTTTAGTCTTTCAGTTTCATAGCTTATTCGTACCTCGGATGATTGAACACTAAATTATCTTGTTTCCTTCAATATCATTGAATACAAGGTTTGATATTGACGTAGACAATAAATGAAGACGATTTAACACTGCTAGACCCCCTTAATGGCTGCCTACAGTCACTAAAACAAGCGCTGGTCGGATTCGCCTATAGGCGGTTATTGGGCCACAAAACTAAATTTAACTAACTAACAAACTAACTATGTAGGTGATTCTTTCCAGGACACGATCCAGGGTTCGACAGGCTGTTGGAAAAGTTTTTCCCCCAGTCCCCAAACCAAATCAACGCCACTGGCTACACGCGGTCAATGGAGGCTGATCGCACTACAGTCGTAGAAATGCTTTCACCTAACCATGTAGGGACACATTTTAGAGAAGGAAGCCTTTTCCGGCCGCAAGTTTCCTTCTTAAAGAGTTAGTTTAAATAAGTCCAGAGCAAAGACCTAACGTCGCCTCTGAACAAGAATGATAAAATGCTGAAGACTAAAAACAATGTAAAAAAAGAACTATATAAGTAAGGTCAAGGTGTTGTAGAGGGCTTAAAAAGTGTGAACATTGAATAAGGTAGTAATTACGGATTTAAAGTTTACGGAAAACTTCAAAACGTTTAGGATAGTAACAATTCATCAAGTGGAAAAAACTGAACAACTAACTGACTAAAAGGAAGTGGCGCAAGAAACATAATTAACAGCAAGAAGAAAGTCTCTTCAAAAAGTCTGCAGATTTCGAGATATACAGTACAAGTGGTAAGAGGAAAGTAAAATGATGCAAAAGACAAATTACGTCAAAAGGTATAAAAGTTGAGAAACTTTAAAGGATAAATTCATAACTTAAAATCGCTCTACGTTTCGGAAAGATAAGATTACCTTTTAAATATGCTAAAAAATATTGTCTGTGGACAAAAAACAAGCTACTTTTTCTTAAGTCCTGCCGACTCTTTGGCGAAGAGTCTTTGAGGGAAATCAAACGATACCGTATCACCGGGGATAGTTTATGATTCCATGGGACCCTATACGTCCCATGGAGAACACAATACTAAACTGATTCACCTCATGGTCTTCAGATCACTCACATCATTTATCTGCAATATAACCATGGCTCCGTTCTGGACTGCCTTTAAAGAACAGATACCAATTATCAGATTATTGGTAATAGTTTCAAACGTGCCCAGGTGTTGATCACTATTTAACCAAACTGCTCTCGAGTGAACACGCAATTTTTCCAGGAATGAATTTCTTGTGATATGAATTATATGTTTAAGTAGGTATAAGGTATGACGAAAAGGTCCGTATCAGCAAAACCCTGGGACAAATCCAGAAATGGTGGATGATAATAAGTACAAACTGAAATGGAGCTCACTCGGATAAAAACATTTTAAGAATCTTCAAAACTTTTTTAAGAACATCTGTGTAGACCAATCTGCCAAAGACCTAAGATATCATCAAAATAATGGTACCGCGCTACATGATTATGTGTACACTTTTTCATTCTTCATTCTCAACAATAACCATACAAAAACATGCGTGTTATTACATCTTCAACCGTTCAAGTGTCCTCGTTACATATTTAAACTTAAAAAACTTAATCAATTGGTTAGAAACTGAACCGTAAAACTCCTAACCTAACCTAACCTAACCTAACTTAACCTAACCTAACCTAACTAACCTAACATAATCTTTACACTTACACAAGCATAAGCTGATAAGAAGTCAAATGATAATTTACAAAAATTAAAAGAAACACGGGCATGGTGAAACACTGCACACCATGGGATGTTACAGGAAATCTCACAAACTGTCAAATATTGAAGGGATTTTGAAAATCTTGAGAATTCCATTTCATTTTTTGTTTCTTTTCACAACAGTGTGTAGTAAATGTAAAAAAGATCACTTGTATCATATACGAGAAAAATGTTGTAAAAAGGGAAGTGTCTTAAAAAAAAACCTTGAGGGTTTGTCTAGAACACACTCCTCGCAAAGCATTTAACCAAAATGATGTTTTAAGTAAAACTACATAAGTGATAAAACAGTACACTTATGTCTTACTTAATTTCGGTCCACCTCCCTTCTCCTCCCCCTCCCTCCCCAATTACCCTCGTTATCTTTGGAAGTATATCAAAGGATACTTTCTATAGGTCTATCAAGTAACGCCATTAGGCACTTCTAACAGATTTTTTCTGAAGGTCCACGGGCAAGAGAAGTTGACCTGGAAGGCATTTCCATACTTTCACAGAACGGTATCTCAAATTGTATCTAGTGAGGTTTCTCTCACGCACAAATCGATGATTCAATGATTTAAAAAAGTCGTTGGTATGATCACGAGGGCGAGTAGAACATATCTGTCGAGAGCTCGTTTTCCAAAAACAGTTAATTTGTTTAAATGACGAATAGTGATACCAGACCAGACAATACAGCAATAAGACAAATGAGGATCTAAGTCTGCTCTGATGAGTTATAAAGGGCCCCTTGGTACATTTCGATATGAAAGGCTTACAAACTATACGCAAGTTTTGCCAATATGTCGAGTTACACAATTTTAAGTTAATCCAAATGGCCAGTTGACTGAAAACTTAGTGCCACAAATGGTGACCTTTAGCGCCCTATAATAATGCCCTGTGTGCCAGTTGGTGTATATTGGGGCCAATGGACATTGTCTGATTGCTCATCCCTGTCAACTACGATTGGAAACCTCCATGCTTGTGACAGTTATGTATAAGGGTAGAACTGAAGAGGATTCTCACGTAACGTCATTATTGGTAAACAACGCCTACTGACGAGCAATCAATCACCAGTCGTAACAGACGCTCGTCATCTGTTTCTCAACTAGCTATACGTACTACACTACAGATTTTGTACGGTAAGTGAAGGGTGGGACTTGTGACGGCAGTGGGACACTCTGTTGAAAGTAACTTAGCGAATAATTGGGTGATACGTGTTGGAATTTAGAGATGGGGATTTTAAAATTGCTCCATACCCTGGACTGCTACCCTCTAAAAACACCGAGGTAAAATTTAACCAGGATCGGTGTTTTATTTACTCCATCACAATCCTGATTAAATTTTAACGCAAATCCTGGTTAAACCAATTCAAGTCCTAGTCGTTTTTACCAGCATTTGTGTTAGTTTAATCGGGATTTGTGTTAATAAAAATTTAACCAGGATTTTGCTGGAGTAAATAGAACACCGATCCTGATTTTACCCCTGTGTTTTAAGAGTGTAGATACAACTTCTATAAATTAAAATTACCGGATATAATGCATTGAAAAAGTACGCAGAACTGTGTCAAAACAGATTTCAGATTATGTACAAAATATTTAACGAAACATCGCATCCTTCTTAAGCAAGAAGTTCAATAGCATCAAAATATGAAGAACTTTCAATGCTTGCAGTGAGTAGAATGCACTTAAACTTAAAATTTGGGAAGATTTGAGGAAATTTAGGTAACTTGTTCCATGGACGTTTTAAACTTCACTTCAGTTTCTCCTTATAATGAGATACATTATCAAAGACTTTGTAAGTTGACCCAATTTTTAAAATAGTCTTCCTGGAGCAAGAAATCTAAATAACGTTAGTTGCTACAAAAATTTTGGTTTTGCATTGTACCTTCGAACAGTGCCCCCTTTCCTCAGTAAGCATGTCCATCCATTAAAAATGGTTTTATGTCAAGTGGATATCACGGTATTGACGCCTGGGTTGACTTGTCCCAAACGTCGGTCAGGAGAGAACCAACAACAATAATTGGGTCACATTATGACCCAAATTGGATTACATTTGACCCAATTTGATTTACAGTTTGACCCAAAATAATTGCTCAGTTCCCTCGTGACTCAAGTCTTTTTTAAGAGACGGAGGAGTAGCGACACCTGTCTTCACCTACGGGCATTCAGTCACACAATATACTAATTTGGAAAATAATTTTGTTTTACCAACAGATAAAGTCCTCAAAAATTCCGGATAGTCACAAAATTGAAATGTTACGTTATTCAACACTTCCCTAAAAATTGAGGCTTCTTTAAAGTGTACCTCTATAGTAACAACTTTCAACAATATATATTAAGCGACATGAAAAATAATAATTTTAACAGTCTAACTTCCATCTTAATAGGGTATTCTTGAACCGAGACATAAAATATTGAAGTTTTTTCACTCAAATTAAATAGGCTACATTGCTCAATAATGTGTGACTTATTGCTGTTGTACTCAAATTAAAATCTTTTTATTTCTTTGACTGGAGAGACATTTCGACATCTGGAAGCGTATTCCTTTCAAAATGATCTGTCGCATTCGCTTTTGATGTCATAGGAATATTGCTGTACTAAGAACACGAAATCACTACCGTATGTGCATATCTGTGGTGGTACACTTTTCTTCCCAGAATACCTTGTAGGTTGTAACATACTCCGATGATCCCCAACTGGTCTATTATTGTGTCACATCAGCTACTGTGGCTTTTGATAAACTTTTATTCGGCTATACATTAAGTGTTTTGGAATATTGTCCACAGTTCCTTACTCCATTTCTATAGTGGTATTGATACAGTGTCAATACGGCACTACAAACATGCATGCAAGTCTTTTCAAATGTCAAGTAAAAAGGCCGCCCAAGAAATGAAGGAAACAGAAAAATTGGCTGAAAGACCAATAGCTTGCCTCTCAAATCTCCCAAATGTTGTGCATTTCATATGCCGATTAGTTAGTACAATATGATTACTGTTAGCCTCCTAGGAATTGCCAGCCGCCATTGACTGGACAATTCATGCTGGATATTGCCTTCCACAGATAAATGATTAATTCACATAAAACTATAGGTAAATCTCCATGGCAACACATCCAGTGTGGCCGGGACTAAAAGGCAAAAGATAGAACCACATCCTAACTAGTTCTGACAGTCTGATGTAGGCAAGATGTATAGGAGATATAGTTCTAGCATGGGACCATTGGTACAACGAATGGACTAGATAAGCTACTAACTTTAATTTATTCAGCAGAAAAGGCAAAATTTGAGTTTTATGGATTGCAATTTAACGGAAAAGTCACTCCAATTTGGATAAATATAGCGGACTATCCTGTTTCATAAATTACTTTCGAGAATAACGAGACGATATTTTTTCACTCAATTGTGATATTTACAAGGTAGTCTCTGCTTTAATTACCCTGAATGTGCAATATCTATCAGTCTATGGGAGGAAATCGTTGAGATGTTGTTTCAAAACTTTGAAGAGATTGTTTTTGTCCATTGAAACAATGAAGTTCAGTAAGAAGAGATGAAAATTGTTCGGAGGTTACCTTTACTGGGTCATTCAGGGTGAAGCATACCGCATTACACCAATTAGACCTATTGTATTGTTTATACTTAAGAGTGTCCTTTGACTATTTTCAGTACTACTTGGACAGACTACCAACATGAGGGATGAAAACGTTGACTCATAGATTCAAGTTTCCGAATCTTCCAGCGCCACTGAGATAAAAGTACCTAACAAAACCTGTGACCATATGGCGATCAGAGTGTACGACGTTTCCCATGACTATAACGGACCGGGGTTCCTAACTCTTTTGGTTGTGCATTTGCAAGTTTTTTCCCAATAAGGCATCTCACAGTTCTCAAGCTTCTGTACCATGAGCTCTAAAAAATTGGGTTTTGAATATTCTTAAGGGTTCCATAGTTCACTTTAACTTGAACAATTATCTGGTTCTTATTGGAATACTATGCGTCATTTGAAACAATTTACCCCCCAATAGCATGACCTATCTCTTAGCTGGTTCTTATTGGAATACTATGCGTCATTTTAAACAATGTATCTCTCAATAGCATGACCTATACTGCCCCTTTCCTCACCTTCAAACAATATTGTTATGAGCGATTTTATTCTTCAAACTCTTAAAATGGTGTTTAAGAATTAAACATTTTTCTAAACAGTTTTTACCCCCACTTTGTAAAACATGTTCAGGTGCTAAATGCGCTTGTCTTATTCCGTCCTAAACATTTCATTTCAAACAAACGTTTAATTGATAAAACGTTAATGTTTAGAATATGTTTAGAATCTAAAAGTGTTTCCCAAGTGGGGTAAGATAAATGTCTAACTGATAAACACGAGTGTAGAGTGCACACATTTGAAAAATTAACTCAGGTTGGAACTATGCTTTGCCCCTTACTACACACATACACACACTTTGAAAATTTTTGAAAACCTAGTTGGACTCTTTTGTGCGTTTTCTTCCTTCCCATCACGGACTTCCTATATACATGGACAGAACATGTAACGCATACGTCCTGTCTGTAGATTGTCGCCACCGACTGGGTCAAAAAAGGCGCACCAAGATGGTGGCCGTGAAACTTTAATTTGCATGATTTGAAGATGTAATATTTTAAAGAAACTTTTAACCTGAATGGGAAACAATACAATATTCTTGCAATACGTACAGTGATTTTGGCCTTACAGTACCTTGCACAATGTCGAAAATATTACAAGTTTCTTTCGAATCCTGTTGTTTTGAGCTACCTGAGCAAGTCCAAACTTTCCCACACAAAACCATAGCAGACAGCCATCTTGCCACGACTTTACTCACACGTACGGTACCGACGAAAAACGAACATACAGTATGCTCTGTCCATGTATAGGAAGTTCGTGCTTCACATATTTCTTAACGTGTACCTCAAGTCAAAAAAATTTAAAAGCATATATATTAAACAACATGAAAAATGAATTGTAACATTTTAACCCCAATCTACTTAGGACATTCCTGACTTGCTGTATAAAATGTTGAAGTTTATTCAGTTACAGCAACTTGGTTTATTGTCCAATAATTTGTGACTTTCTTGTTGTACAACTCACAACTTACCTGCTTTGTTTCCCTTTAAAATTAAACATGATTTTATGACCTTGGACAATTCCTGTTGCTTGCACAGCATGTTGCGCAGATGGTGCTTAATTACTTATACCACCCCATAAGAGTAAGGATGCTATCACACCTTGGTACAAAGTGCAGTAGCTTTCAGAAAAACAAAGAAATACAAAGTTTGCAATTTCCGTAATACAACAAAGACATCACAAATTATTGCGCAATATACCATTTTAAGTGGAGTGATTAAACTCAGCTCAGCAATGTCCTATGAGGATGGGAGCTGGACTTCTAGAGTTCTTTTTCATGCTCATTAATATATATTTTTGTTAAAATTTTGACTTGAGGTACACTTTAACATCAGACTGTCTATCGTTGCACTCTTGAGGACATGAGAATTCTGTTTAGTTTCCTTGAAATCACAATGATATCAATTTGATAGGTCTTTCAAAATGCAAAGCCGGTATTCGCACTCACGCAAAGCGAGTGGAAAGTGCTTTCAAGTTTTTCAAGAGTTATGAATTGTACTATTGTAAAAAAGAGGTTACTACATCTTACAACTTTTGGGCCGATGCGCTCTGTTTAAGCTGATTATGAAGAAATTTCCAAAATGGCTATCAACAGAGCAAATTGCTAACCGAATCCCTAACCCTAGCAAAAATAGAATTCATACAATGCAATGACTACAACCAATCAAGAAATTCCTTGTTAAACAGTGCGTATCAGCCGAACTTTTAAACTTCTCAAGAAAGCATTCCTCCAGTTTGTCCACTTTGTCACTACGTCACCCAGGTCATTTTTATTTCGGAAGATAAAATACAGCTACAGAAGTTCTGCTGCAGATCTAGAATGAAAGACGCAGACAGCTTTCTTCTACTCTTTTCTCAATTACATGAATTAGTACAAGTTTAAATTGTTTAAAAATTCCGAAACAAAAATTTATTGCTCTTAATCTGCGATGTTAACTGAAGTATCTTCCCGATTATTGCTAATTATCCTAATTTAGAGGAACTTAATTCAATTTTCTTCCGTTTTATTCAATATATTTCAATAATTTCTCTATATACGAGTTTCAATCGCATTTTAAAAATCGATTATTTACCTTATCCATCGGCCGTGCTTGATTAAACTCCCCGAGTCTGACGCAATGTGGGTTTGCCTTCCTTCGGAATCATTCTTATGATTGTCAAAGTGTTAGTGCAAGTTTATTTTTGAAAAAAATATCTCTTTTACATTTGGAAGTTTATCCATGCTTTCGATCATAAGACCCTCCCATTGTGCTTTCCAACAAAATCATGTTACGTTTTCAGAATCAATCTTTCAACGTATCCTGTGCACGGCCCAGAGACTGTTCAAACAGAAACACGACTAAACAAACATGAACCCCCAACACTGTTTGGTAAATTTGACCCAAAAGTAAAGGGGAAACCGAATAAAATATAAATGAGGCTGTAGATAACCCAAATTGGTTTAAGATTTCACCCAACATGTGATTTTCATGACTCAACTGCTCAAGTGTGTAGTGTATTTACTACCGTTAGACAAATGAACTAAACTCGAGGTCACTTTGTTAATTGGAAACATGATATGAGGAGGAAAGTTTCTTAAGGAGAATTCGGCGGTTGTAAAAATGACAAGTTGCTGGGATTTTCTAAAATTCTGATCTGAAGAACCACTGTCGATAATACCAGTTAATTTAATTCAAATACCGAACTAGAAAGTTTTTCCATCATTGCGTCCCTGGAATGATCCGCTAAGCGTGTATGTCTTAAGCGAGTATAAAATAACAGTGCACAGTGTTTAGCAATTAAATACTTATTTTGACCCCAATTTGTTAACATGGTTAAATGCCAAATATGAACACTAAACGTTTAGCAGTTAAACGTGTTTAAAAGCAAAATGTTTAACCAGTAGACACGTATGTTTACCATCAAAACGTATTTTCAAAAGGCACAAAACCTGCGGCTCTGTCGAGTCTATTAATAAAGCTTACGACAAAGAACGTAGCAAAATTTCTCGATATCTCAAAATCGGCACGGTGAACAACCAAAGATGACAAAGCTTTTCTATGCCCTTTCAAACAGAGGTTTTAAAAATGCCGTTTTTCCAGTTGTGGCCCACTGGCTTGTTCTCTCTACTACTCCATTTCTTGTACTGAGTACCAAGCACAATGGCAGTTGATTCCATTTTTAAAGTCTTGACCCGGCCATGACTCGAACTCCCAACCTCCCGACTCAAGTCCAATGCTCTTGTTATGTGGAAATTGGATTAAGAGAGCGGTAGCGGACACGCTGAGTCGCATAATAAGCCAGTTCGGTAATTCGTTTTGGTGGCTCTGCACATGCGCACATCGTCCAAATCGTCGGGGTCAAAAAACCAATCCCCCACCTACACATTCCAAAATTTGAGTTTACATGAAATTTGGTGACATTCTTTCTTAATCCATCCATAACGTAAAAGTGTACCCCACGTGTGGTTTTGTGTCTAAATTAGCTTTTCCATGTAAAAATTTGTATTTTCATCTACCGTAAACTAACACTGAGGCCCCTATTTTCATTCGACTCGGTTAGACACATAGAGTTGTATGCACTTACCAAAACAAAGGAACGCGCTGTACGCTTCGTGCTGAGTTCGCTTTGTATATCACACGCTGTGCCCCACAATTCCATGCGGCAACGAATTACCGAACTCGCTTACTTTTGAAACTTTTTAGAGTTGACGCACAGTGTTCAATGTCACCTCCACATACACTTGTGTTAACAGCTATGTACGCATGTTGACATTCATTGAAGTCAGTTTTGTGTTCACTGGATACTGGATACACTTCAGGGCACATGTGTCCCAACATGTTGTGTCGGCAACATGTTGTGAGCACGTGTTCTGAAACGTGTCCATTGTACACAGAACTTATTCCACGTACTTTTCTTCAATTTTCACTTAACGTCCGCTGTTTTTCATTCGGTTTGTCCCACGGGAAAATTAAGGAAACTTGAATATATCCTTCATTTTAAAGCATTAAATAAAATAATAAAATACATTTTCGTTTTTCAACTTTAAAAAATGATTCTTGAGTAGCATGGTGACAAAATTTATCCGTTGCATTGATTTAACTTTAAATCGAAATCTGTTTTCGAGGAAATATGTCAAAATGCAAGGATCATCTCCGAGTCATTTTTAAAAGCTGAATTTTTAAATGCACTCATTGACATTTGAAGTCGACATACGGTGGCATGTTTTAGTACATGTTCAGGAACAACAGTAATACCACAAATACACGTGAGAAACTGACTCTTAACATTCTAGTGAGGTGGTTTTTCACTTCCACTGTGTACAGTTCCATCAAGAATGATTTCATTTGTGATATACATTTGTGACCCGATGAGAGCATGATGTATTGACGAATGCGGACCACAAGTGATGGTCTGATTTCAGTCGGCCATAAGTGGGGTCTATCACCTTTTCTTCTTTCAATTTCCTTGCTTACCTGTAAAAGGGATGGTTGTACACTAAATTGTATCTTGATATCTTCAATTTTACTGAATACGAAGGCTTCAAATTCATTTAGATAATAAATGAAGACGGTTTAAGGCCGATGGACCCCACTAATGACTGCCCACAGTCACTATCAACAAACGCTGATCGGATTCGTCTATACCGAGCGGTCTTAGCGGGGTTACATCTTCTGTATGCACGCAATGATGAGCAATCATATTCTTCATACTGTACGTTGACCTTGATATAAAGAGGGATATAAATTTCCCACGGGTTTTATGCAGATTGTAAATTTACCATGTCCTTCATGCATTCACATTACAATAATTTAAAATCATACAGGAAAATTGGTTGTCAGAATGTTTAGATACTCCTGGTACTTTTCAAAACCTCTTATGACAAGGAACCCTTCAATTCTTTTGAGAGGATAAGCTAAAACTAGGAACAGTCTGTCATTTGAAGTGTAAAATCAATGGTAACTGCTGGTGTCTAAGCAGTTCTGGGAGTCACGTACTTTTGCTATCCTCAAAACACTCTTTAAAAATAGGAAAGTAATGCTGATGTTTAGCAAACCATTCTCACGGTGACGTGAAAGCGTCTTAAATGCGACCACTTAAGTGTAAAGCGTTTTTTATTACCTTTTGCACTACATTTACAATACACAATAAATATCGATGATCTAACCCAGAGTAATTTGTAGGCATAGAACTATTTTGAAACAGCTCCATGGTCTAATGAACCTTTGGTTAAGCGACGGTTCCTTGTATGTACTCTAACACTATTATAAAAACCAAACTTGTGTAGACTTTGTTTGCTGGTTAACAAAAACGCATAACCTCAGGACGGCAGTTTGCACATTCCAAATCCACCTCGAGAAAATTTTGAAATTTATTTCGTCATTTTACTCTCATTGCTTAGTAGTTGTTTCACTTGAATTTTGAATGAATTGATGAGAGTGTGCACGAGGCTCGTAGTGAGAACTTTCACCTTCTTTGAAAGTTACCACATTTTAAAAACAGAAAGAGCCACACAAAGTAGCGGTTCCAAATACATTATGGCATACGAATGGGGATGATGCCCTGACGTAGTATGTGCAATCTCTGCAAAGTGAATTAACCCATTAGGCCTGATAAAATCTGAGCTAGTACCCAGCAAATATTCAAATTTATAGAAAATATAAAGTTAAGTTTCTCCCTTACCGCCTTTCATTAGCTGAACCATAAAGATGGCAATGCACTAAGTGGGAATTCCTTACACCATTCACCAAATACGTGGAGCGTCGATAGGGGAGGGGGGTTGCAGGGGGAAATTTTCAACCAAGTTAAAGTATAGGGACAAACATATCGTTTTGTCCCCCAATAATTCAGGCAGTTGAAAAACATTTGGCAAAATAAACACAGTATAGGCTACCATCATGGTATGTTTATGAGTTTATAAGCTTCAGGAGAAAGTCAATTTGAGTGTATGCGCTTGAGCTTGACAGTGTGAGTGTGTATACATATTGCTTGCGTGTGTAAACGTGTGTCCTCTAGCTTTCGTATGAACGGAGTGCTTACAGACGATTCCGGTCCGGGACACGATCCAGCTTTCGACCTACTGTTGAAAATTTGTTGCCCCCTAATCCACCAACCGGATCAGCTCTCCCGGCAAATACCGTCCCTTCTCATCTTAGAGACCCCAACCAATAAACAATACATATGTAACGAATCCAAGTAGGCAATATCCCGCGGTGCGGACTCTGATTTCTCGGCTCCTCGGCTTCCAAAAACATGACTCGGCAAGGAATATGCTATACAACCTGCTGCGCAGGTAAAATATACAAGTAATGATGAGACTTTTCAACAATAACCGAAGTCCATGAGCTTTACAATTTCCTAATCTTTGTAACTTGTATTATGTATGATGTTATATTGAAAATCTCCCTTAAAGGAAAAATGAAACAACTACTAAAATCGGAATCGGGGTGGTAGTTTGCCCTGTGTTTTGATTGGCTCTTGAAAGTAATTTGATAAAGTTTTTTTTTCAATAAATTGTAAAATTTACTAGGAGAAACTCAATGGTCCAGAGTACCTTGCATATGCAATATTAAAGTCAAAATAGATTCTTGGAGAAAGATAGGAAGAATTTTGTCTGATTCAGAATTTGTTTCAAAATAAGTTTGGGGCGACATATCAACCCCCCCCCCCTTAAACCTCCTGGGTATGAGGATTTGGAATAGCATATAGCCAATAAAATGAAGAAGATAAGAAGATATCAGACTAATGGATGGATCCCATTACTCCATTAGACAGGTCGTGTTAGTGTATAGGCTTCTCTGATTGAATGACCTTGGCCTTCCAGGAAAAAAGTCCAGTTGAAACCTTTTGATCAGAATTTAAGTACAAAAGGTAACTGGAAACAAAACCAACAGGTTTCAACAGGATTTCACCAGGTTTCAACAGGAACCTGTAACCTTCTTCGGTCTAACCTGTTGATACCTGTAGACTTCCATCACCCCAAAAGGTTATTGTGACATTGCCTGTTCATGCTTGTTAATATCTGTTCAAACCTGTTGGAATGTCAAAAGGTCTCAAAAGGAATTTTCAGCTGGGTTTCGAAGGAGGGACTTATAAATCGGCGCACTGTTTGAGAACATAAATGTTTGGCGATTCTTTCACAAGTAAAACATTGTTAATGGATCATAACAGACGATTTCTATTCAGTCTTAGACTAAATAAGCCAAATATGAAATAGCATTCGTTTGTAGAAATAAAATAAACTTTTTTATCAACTGTGGAGTTAAAATAACCACAATAAATTAGAAATGTTTTAGGGCCATTTTCTCATTACAGTATATTCATAAAAGAATGAGATTAAAAGTAAACACCATTTAAGCGTCGTATATATTGATGTTTTAAGGCAGCCAAAAGCCCTACCAATAAACAATATATAGACGAATCCAAGTAGACAATATCCTGAGACTCGGACTCTGCTTTCTCAGTTCCTTGGCTTCCAAAACTATGAATGAGCAAGGGATATGCCTTACAACCTGCTACGGAGTGAATTGCCGTCCTTTAGACCTTTCGGCAATCTGGTAAAGATTGGACGTAATAAACTGAGTTGCATAACTTGAAAAGTTTTAACTAGTTAATTATCATCTATCTTCTTCTGTGTGGAGACCGATTTCATCGCTCTATGAAGTGCGATTTTTGACCTCCATTTTCTTTCACACTCGGACATTCTCCTTCTGAAATCCATCATACTTTCATATCAGCGGCAAATATTGTTTACATCACATTTGCGGCCTTGCGGATTAGTATACGTGACTACAGGGAATGGACGCATTTAACACATGGATACTGTCCAGACATAGTAAAGTAAGAAATATAATATTCTATGTAACAGTTCTGGTATCGCTTTTACGTCCCAAAAGACTATATCTTGAAAGTGTCTTGAATTGCAATTAGTCGTTGGGAGATGAGACCAGAATATTTCACTTTCAAAATTTTCCAGTCGAATGGTCCAGTCTCAGGTTTCAATAAATGAGCGCCGATCACTATAATTGTACAAAGGGTAGACACGCAATATTTCATGTGTCACTTCTGTGTTGGTATTACACATATTCGCATGATACGCATATACATGATACTTCACAAAAGACGATGCAGGTCAGAAAGATATAAACAAAGCCCACCGTGCATTTTTATTCCCAAGCGTTACCAAGACATTGGAACTACGCAATCACCCTGCTTCTAAAAAGAACGTGATCAGTAGTACGGAGTTTCATCACCAATGGCAAGGACAACGCTATCTTAAATTCTCAACAATTTCCCTATTGGTTTAAACAATAAAATAGCTATGTTTAGAAGCCCAAGCAGCCTTTTCAAAATATATAGCAATTTGAAGCTACCCCTTACATAAAAGCTGAGAAGCCTTCCAATCATGGCATCACATTTTTTGTCTATGTCCGTGTGGATTTTGAGTAAGAACGAGTTGGGGTTTCTATTGAGTACACCTAATACAGCCCCTAGTCCTCTTCGACATGCCCATTAAATCACACCAAATTGTGGACGTATGCAGTTTGACATGTATCCCTTTGGGATTCATCGAGTTCTAATACCCACTGGGTGGGTTATTATGAAAAAACCCAAAGCTAAAGGAATTGTGCAAAAAAAAAATTTACGTTTAACATGTTAAAAAAGCGTGTTCTTAACATTCTTGTGAAAGTTTTTATGCAGTTTCAATGTTCGATTCTCAAGGAATTGGCAAGAGAAGTTGACGTACTTCCTATAAAAAGTAAACTTGAAGCAAGGAAGTGTGACGTCATGGATTCATATTGTTAGCGATGTTTTGTTTCCCTTTTGTTTGTTTTGTATCCTTGTAGTTTACCTTGATTTGATTAGGGGTGCTATCTTGCCCCTAAGGCATACTATATATATATTTTCAATTCCATTGCTCAGAATGCATTTATGGTATCAATATTTCAGAGTTTACGTGCATAAAATTGGTGATAGAGTAGAAACAGCAACAAAAAATTTGCCAATAAAGTGAATCCATAATATCACGCCTGCTTGCTTGAAGTTTCATCTATGAAGAAAATCTTACAAATATTGTTAATATCTAAAGGATCGAATTTGGGAAATGAATTAAACTTTCAGCAGAATGCTTGGAATATAGTCATCCTTAAAATATCAAAATATATTTTACTCTGGACTATTCATTTCAACGTACTTTATCAGGGTGTGCATTTTATGTGCATGATGTGTATCATCTAAATTACTCTGAATTCTGCACCAGTTTGTTGCTTTCCCTCAATCTTACCTCCTACCTCCACTTGAGCTGAAAATGGCCCCAAATGAAAAACTGGATTCTTTAAGGTCAGTAAGGCTATCTTGATTTTCCCCAAGACGTAAATAAAAGCTTGCATAAAGATCCCCACTGTCGCAGTGATAATATGTTTTTTGTCATGTAATATTGTTAATCTTACGTCTTCACTAAGTTGCCTCCCACTTAGCCCCTTGATTTTATTCAGCGTCTTATAATTACCAGGACCAATTGATCTTCTGAGACCATTATAAACGGCAAAGTTCCCGGTGTGGTGGTATAAAGTTAACGTTTTTCTTATGTCAGATTGTTCAATTGAAACCCCCAGATTGATCAATTAAACAGTTTTATAGGGACAAAATTACCTAATCGGCCAAGTTGTTTTCAGTGGAGTTGTGAGTTGATGTCATAGCCCTACTCCCGTCGACCTGTTAAACGCATCCTAAAAAGAAAAATAAGCCCTTTCGAATTTCATTTGAATGTAATATTTACTCGTTGAAGCAAAATGAAAGGCATTTGTAAGGTTTATAAAATACTGAAATTTCAGGATTTGGCTAATGCTTCTAAACTTGTGAAGGACTACTGTTCATCCACTGTAAACAACCGTAATCCCCAGAGCAACATTCAAAACCGATAGCTGTGCACGTCCGTCTCGTAAATCTCTGAACTATCTTGAAAGAATACGAGTTTTTATCTGTACACGTCCATTATCCATCTATTTCTGAGCCTGTTGTGCTCATTGGCTTACAACTTAGCTCAAGCGAAGAAAAATTTCTCAATAATACATCTTAGTTTCCTCATGTGCACACTTACAAACAATTACAAAACAGACTTCAAACAGGTTTTTTGAATAAAGTATGCAAATGGTACAATAACGGTGGTTTTCTAACCTCCACATTTATTTCCATATGAACAACATATAAAAGGGACAAGCAGGGTTTAACAGCGAATATTTACATTTTGTTCTGGCACTTCGTTTCTCCATTTTGACTGGTTCTGCCAGGATAAACAGACATCGAAGAGGTCTTTCAAGTGCGAAGAAACGTGATTTCTCTGTTAATAACCGTGACCGTTCAATGGTGATCTTCTGTTTGGGGGGGGGGGGGGAGTGGGGGATACAAAATGCCACACAGATGCAAGACTACGCAGTTTCATCCTTATCCCAATCACAACGTTAGACAAATAATGATAGTCCATATTTTATTAGTTTTAACCTTATGTTTGATTGTGGTGCAGAATGAAGGTGGAGGCAAAGTTGTCTCTGACTGATCCGTTACACTACTGTGCTAATATTTACGAGAAAATTCAAATACCCTTTAACATGAATCAAACAGTTTGATATTATTCTGCTGTGTTACGTCTCAGATCTATTAGCTCTCATGTGGGTTTGGTTCCGTTTGGTTTGTAGGGGATTCACGTCTCAACCTGCTTGTAGCCTCCTGGTTTAATCTACTAGAGCCCACATGCATCCCCTTTCCGCAGGTAAGGATCCACCGGACTGTTTTCCAACTTGATCGCTTAAGCGGAGCATCAAGCACGATGACAATGAGTTCTGTTTTAAAGTACCTTGGTATATGACTCTTCCTGATATTGAGCTCAAACCTCATAGTTAGAGTCTTTCTCGCCTAAGATTTCTAGAAACTCGCAAGAGGTATAATTTAGTTTTAAATGGCATTTTACATGAACAAACGCTTAATTTCCACTTGACACAAAACGGTCATTATCCCCCACAAAGACGAGACACGTGTAGTAATCAATGTGGCACATCTCCATATTAAGCCTAAGTTTCTTTAAATTCCCTTATTTGAAACAAAATGTTTACAAGATATAATTTTTCATCACGGGTGGTCTCAAACAACCTTTGAAATCTACCAAAAGCATGTTTCCCTTACAGTGAAAGATCTCAATACCAAGCATAAAATAACCATCCTCGTTGTCTTTATGTTTTGCGTTCATTGTTGAAGTTTTTATATTTGGTGACCTCGAAAGCTAGATCGTTTGCTTTTATGATTGCTTGTAAGTTTTTCTGCTTCCATTTGTTGAACTTTTGTTTCAGTTTTTTTTTTTATATTATTTGTTTATATTATTTGTGTCTCCTATTATGTTAATTTGTCTGTCGGTAGACCAGGGAGGTGTTACTAGACCTAATAACACCTACCTGGGGAGACCTCTTGAACAAACCACGATTTTCTCCGTCCTCCTTCAACTCCTTGTTGTAATCGTATAGAGGCTTTTCACATGACGTCATAATACTCTCCGGCGGCCATGTTGGAGTACATGTAACTACGCAGTAAACCGTACGGGACGCGCGTGCTCGTTGAATTTGTACACACCGTGCATATCACAGTGCACACTGTGCAGTGCGTTCGGCACAAAACCACGTGTATTTGGCGTAAATGTCCTCCAGCATGGCGGTTCCGTGACGTTATTGCAAAGCCTCTATTGTTTAACTTCAAATTGATATGGAAATAAACTTAACTGGATGACCGGTTATCCCAAAACTCTCTTTCTCTTTATTGGATAAGTTAATATAAAACATGAAAATAAAAGTTCATCATTCCTGCTTCTGAGATTTCGGGTTCTTGACCTCTGGTTACCTTCAGTGACCTAGAGATCAATACGGACTTTCCTCTTAAAGTGTACTTAAAGTATTAAAAGTTAGTGCATGTTTCAAACTTTTAAATGATCCATTACCTGAGTCGAGACATTACATCTTGAACAGTGGCGTAGCTACTTGGGGGCAAGTTGCCCCCCTCCCCCCACCCCTTGAAAATATTTTGGGGAAATTTGTGGTATTTGGGGAAATTTCAAGTTGACGAAATAATACGTCCTCTTCCTGTTTCTTTAAATTTTTCCTCACTACAAGTAATCGTGAAACATTTCTTATGCATAACTCGAATTTCCATGCAACGTATTTCCCCAGATCTCATCTGTGTCACTGCAGCATGAAGCGTGCTTGACTCACATTCCGCAGAAATGCCCTCTCTGCAGCAGCTTGAATGTTCTCTGGTACATATGCAGGGTATTTTGATCAGTTCAGCGTATACTGCGCAATACTGAACGGCTATAAGACGGGAGCATAGGATACCATCATCGAGCTATAGTTCCCTATGTATTGTTGAGCTTATGTTATATTCGTCAAGTTGATGCACTATTGGATAATACGTTGCTAATAAATAGTAACATTAATCATAGCCTCGTGAACGAAATATTCCCTCATTTAATTATCACAATTTCCGTTGGTTTTCGTTCCACAACCATTATATTTATATTCAGTTTGAGGCTGTCAGCAATACATACCGGTAGGCTTCAGAGTTTCCCATTTTTCCTTTATATATATATATATCTTGGATCGGTATAAAATTCATGATCGAATTTATTACTACAACACTTTCGACCTACACATTCTAACTTCGATCTACCAACTTCGACCTACTGATTATTCATCCCGCTTGGGAGTACCATGGTAACAAAGAGAGAAAATTGATTCACGCGGGGTATTTATAGCCTGTTGTCGCTTCTGTGAATCACGAGCTGTTCTAGCATAGTGGTCATAGACTTCGCCCGGAAAGCGGAGGATGGTGGGTTCGGTCCCCCGTGCGGCTCAATTTTTCTCTCCGGTGTTTTTCTTCAACCGTTCCTTCTTTGATAAGAGTTTATACTCTATCTTGGATCGGTATAAAATTCATGATCGAATTTATTACTACAACACTTTCGACCTACACATTCTAACTTCGATCTACCAACTTCGACCTACTGATTATTCATCCCGCTTGGGAGTACCATGGTAACAAAGAGAGAAAATTGATTCACGCGGGGTATTTATAGCCTGTTGTCGCTTCTGTGAATCACGAGCTGTTCTAGCATAGTGGTCATAGACTTTGCCCGGAAAGCGGAGGATGGTGGGTTCGGTCCCCCGTGCGGCTCAATTTTTCTCTCTGGTGTTTTTCTTCAACCGTTCCTTCTTTGATAAGAGTTTATACTCTATCTTGGATCGGTATAAAATTCATGATCGAATTTATTACTACAACACTTTCGACCTATATATAGATATAGATATAGATATATATATATATATATATATATATATATATATATATATATATATATATATATATATATATATATATATATATATATATATATATATATATATATATATATATATATATATATATATATATATATATATATATATATATATATATATATATATATATATATATATATATATATATATATATATATATATATTGTGAAAAAATTGTCTCCTTAAAAGTTTTCCGGTTTAGAAAAATATGACATTCTAAGCATGCAGTAATTAGGCCCAGGGGGTGTCATTTCCTGCAATCTAGGGGTGTTTTTAGCGAAATTTCCCCTGGCGGGACGCTCCGCGCGAACCAATGGTCGCGCCCTGCGTATCACTCTCACCCGTCACTAAAGTTGACAAGGCCCTGGGTTAGGTTAGGTTAGGCGAGGTTAAACAGCCCAGTTTCCAACCTATTGGTTGACAGCGCCCTGGGTTAAGTTTAACCCTTTACTGTTGTGCTCCAATCGGGGCATATTTGCGCGCCTCGGGAGCGGGCGGAAAAGCGGACGTAGCACGCCCTGCATAAGCTTCCGTAGGGTATTAACATCGTGACCTTACACTATTGTCTCTCTCGTTGTTGTGGCCGAATTTTCGGGTAGCTACTGGAAGTTTCGAGCTCCGCGTGAAACAGCAAAGATGGGTGACAGCCGCGCTCTCCTCATGGGTCCAAAAGGACCCAAACAACGGTAAAGGGTTAAGCATTAATGGCCTCTCATCCTACAAGCTAGAACCGGGCAGGTTATAGACTGATCTTACTCTGTGTTTAACCATGGATGGAGCTACAAACAATAGCTTACCGTTGTCTAGACATAATAACCCTGCAAACCTCGAAAAACGTACGATGTTTACCTTATTTTTAAAGGACTGGTTCGGAAAATTAATCTATTTAATCTGTTCGGAAAATTAATCTAGTTAATCACTGGGGATAGGGGTGACAACGGGCCCATATGACATTGTCTTAATCCTATGTATAGGCTATAGTAGGCAGCTTCAGGATCTTGTAGGCCATGTATTAACGTAGGTTACATTACATGACGTATTTTGTATGTAATACATGCATCTTGACCTTGAAAATATACTGAAACTGAAAATATACTAAAACTGAAACTGAAAAGTTTGGGGGAAATTTTCGAGCTTTGCCCCCCCCCCCCCGGAAAATATCCTAGCTACGCCACTGATCTTGAGGTTCTTTTCACTTGACATAGAACGGTAGAATGTGCAATAATTTGTGACGTCATTCTTGTACTACTCAAGTGATTACCTTTACTATTTTATTTTTTTAATTTGCGGAGGCCACCGCATTTTATGTCAAAATGACAAAATGTTCCAATTCTAGGGAGACTTTACCATAAAAACCCACTCTGTGCACCTGTACAACATGTTGTGCAGAAAAAAAGGCAAGCTTTCCAAAGCCGTGTTAAAATTTTAGCTTCAAGTGAAAAAGGCAGATAATGTTCAAGCATGTCATCATAATTTATTGTGCAGTGGACTTTTTCAAATCAAATCGGTACATTGACCGAGTTGGTCCATGAAATTCACCAAATCTTTCCAAACCTCTAAATTTTCCTCCACACACTGACGACAATTGATCAGACTTAGACAATCTTCAATATCCTTCATTTAAATAATAGTTTCATGCGTGAGAAATTAAGGCTTAATGACGTTCTCCAACTGTGACAAACCACTTTTTTGTTCAAATTATACACACACAAGCTGGGGTACACGAAAATCAATAATTCCACTTTTTGGGTAACTTTTGGATGTGAAACGTGACTTATTATGCTAATTGTAAGCATTGTCATGTGGTAGTAACCTTCAATATCCCCTAAAAATATTGATATTAACTCAGTACCTCCCTTTACGTGAATAATTTTCAATATTTTTCATTGCAGCAAGCGAACAGCTACAACAATGGGAGTTAGATGAATGGCTTTTACTTTCCAAACTCAACAATAGATTGCTTGCAATTCTATAGACTTCAGGTGCACATGAAATGATTAATCCACAAAAAGAATGTGAGAAATACCTGAAAGGCTATATTTCGTGAGATTCATTTTAACAGATACACGCACACCTACACCAACAGGCATGCATTTGGCGTTATTGAATTTCTTTTAATATTAGACAAGAAATTGCAGATTCATTTTGTAATGAACCGTCACGTACAATCATTTGTAGTACATGATCACACGGCATATTTCTTTAACCGTATAATCTCTAAAGTTTAATGACACAAAACACAGGCCTTCTTCTTAAATAAATATCCGAGAAATCGTTGACTATTTTCTCATCTGTTTTTGTGTGTTGCACACCTTCAAGCTATCTCATGCTTTTCTGGCACTATAGATTCAAGATATATGCCTAATAACGGTAATTCTTTGCATTATTTCAAAGACACAATTCAATGGTTGTTTTGTCAGAGTATTCGAGTGGTAGAATTCTACTCACGTCACGATCTGAATGTTTACAAAACCATGAACCTGAAATCAATTTCGTTAAAAAATGAGTATAATAAAAGTTTTGCCAGAAATAACATAAACTTAGGGAAATGGTTTAAGGCTGTTACGGAGCGACGTTTACGCCAAAAAATGTTTACACCTAAAACAAGCATTGCTTTTGGACTATCAGAAAGCATTAAACACAAGAGTAAATAGTTCACTCGAGTTCAATGACGAGTTGATCGACGAAAAAATATTTAGGTACTCCAATACAGTTGAAAAAACAAGGAATATTTGTATTTAAATTATTGATCTATTTGAATACAGTTTGTTATTTTCATTTTTCTTTTGTTCTTATAACAACAGAAAAGTAATTGCAAACAAAAGTTATTCAAAAAAAAAACTTTTAAAGAGTTGAAAAATCCCATGCAGAGTCAATGAGCTTAACAGGGTGACGGAACAACTTTATAGTGAGTATAGGGCTGCAGGTGAACACAGATCTGTGTTGGATGTGGCCTTTCACAGGTTTACAGAACAACTTAATGGTAAGTATAGGCTTAAAAACTGAAAAATAAGAGGACAATAAATGTCTGGTGACATGGAAATGACAAAGTTTGTATTCGATATGAAGAACATTGTAAACCTGGAACACACGGCAATCCCTATTAGAAACCATAAAGCTTGTCATTTACAGGATAGTTTGGATTTGCAATTTATCATGAGCTAAATACGCAAATGGGGTGTGTCGAGAGAAAGACATGCTATTTTTATATGTGGTATATTATATTTTATATGTGGTGTATTCATACCACAAATTTTATCCTCCGTTTTTTAAACCTTCTCTTTAATGACAGTTGTTACAGGATTCCCCAAGGATTTTATTTTTGAAGTTTAATTCGTGTCCTGAAAAACCATCAGCATCACTTACCAAACAAAGAACTATCTGATGAGTAATTAAGAGATAATCGATATAAAATTAACAAAAGAATTGTCAACACTCAACAACACCCAACATCGCAATATTTGAACAGGCAACGGATTGCCCCAGAAGCGTTTAAATTTTAAAGAGGTAGGGATATAACTTGAGACCGTTAAAGATATCAAAATATTCCCAACTGACTTTTCCTTAAGAAAGTTACCCTTAATCTACCAAGTGAGATCAGGCCACTTTGCTGATGTATCAATATTTCTTTTAAAATCCGTATTTCCAGAAAAGATATGACACAAAATATTAAACATTTCTGTCAAATAAACCCCAAAATAACTTTTTCTGTTCTTCTGTTTTCTAAGTCTTTTCATTGCAAATGTTAAAACTGACCAATGATCAGCCGCCTAGACATTCAAAAGAAGCATTATAATGGCTTTAAGCTAGCCTTGAACACAATGCAGTATCATTAATTTTCTCGTCCTATAGTCTTTACAATTTAAATCTAAAGACTGACCAGTAATTATCAAAATAGACATTTCAATTAACCGATATCAATATCAGTCTTTAACAAAGAAAGGATCTTGGATAAATAACAATATGCTTGTTCAAATATATGGTTGGTTTGTATGTCCTTGAATAGAGGTCAACAACATGAAAGTTCATCATGTGATTTAGAAGTCTTCCTTTTATTCAGGACCATGATATTAATATGATTGATGCCACATTTGGATGTCACATTTGGTTCCTGGTTTTAGGCAAGCTTTGACCTGCATGGAAAGTTAACTTAAAGTTTCCCCAAAGTAACATTCAAAAACGTATATTACAGAGCATGAAAAATGAATTCAACCGGTAAAGCTCCCATCGTTTTATAATAATAAGTAAAGATACAATATTGTAATAATATTCATGCATGTATATAATATACTTTAGTGAGCTAGTGAGCCACGAAATGAAAAATGGTGCCGTGGCCGGCTAGACTTAAACCAATTGGTTAGAAACTGGGCTGTAAAACTCCATCTAACCTAACCTTAATTGAAAATTTTAGACTAAAGTTACACTTCATATTTTTATAATTTCAAACAGGAAAAATCACGATTAGAGACTCATTACCATTGCTACCAAATGTTAGCAGAGAATGTTGTGCTAAATATATTTTCTCGGCAGCCAGACTAGAGATTCCAAAACCCCTTTTTCGTGCCCTTCACTGGCTACCTTTTCATGAAAGAATCCAATTCAAAATTTGCTTGTATGTTTACAAATGTTTGAATAATTTTGCTCCGGTTTATCTCTCTAACGTGCTTCATAGGAAAACCTTACCCTTTTCTGGTCCTGTTACCAGGTCTGCAATGAATGGGACCATACTCTGTATACTTTCTTCCAAAAAGAAATTGGTGGTTCTGTACTGTGGAATTCTCTTCCTTCTCACAGGAGGAATTCTAAATCGGTTGAACTTCTCAAAAAACGGCTTAAGATTTACCTATTTAATTGACTCTATAGTTTTTTGGCCTTATTTTTCTTGTTTCGAAAGCGCATTGACCATATGGACTTTGCGCTATATAAAAGTATGTTATGTATGTATGAATATAACGTTTTGCCTGGTATATTTCACAAATAAGCTCTCAAAATATTGTCCGGGACACGTTTTTCTTTCTAAAACAAAAATCTGCCCCAATATCTTAAAATGTTGAAAAGTTCATTAGACGAATCTAAATTAGACGAGTTTAATTTCTAAACTGTTTCTCTTGAAACAAGTTTAATAAATAAACATTTAGTGTTAAATAGTAAACTATGTTAAGAAGTTCATCAACATTGTTTAAGCATGTGTCAAACAATTTTTCAAGAATATAGCCAGCAACCTTGACGTCAAGTTTCCAATCCATAGTCAAGCAGCCTGTGCATGTCTTTCTAAAATGACAACTTTTTTTTAACTTTTCATGAGTGACTTTCATACAATCAAATGCCTTTTTGGTAGTGTTTTTCAACGAGACTAATTAACGCTACACTAAATTAAACTAAATATACATGGGTTCAGAGTTTAAAGACTTTGTTCTTCATAGCTTTTTTCAGTTTATTATGTATCATACTAATTTGAATAAATAAGCTGTTGGCACTTCATTCCAGCCCACGAAGCGCTTAAAACATGAACAAGTTTTGGGGTACGTTCAAATTTAACGTGCACAGCAAAATGTGACGATGAAGACAATCTGTTAAGCATGTGCCCATATATGACTGATAAATAAATACCGAGTGACAAAATGAATTGGCGGAAAATTTAAGTAAATTTAGGTAAATTGCATGTAACAAATGCATAAGTGGATACACTGTAGAAAGGACACTGAAAGACTGCACTGATGTCAAGGACGGACGTCAATTGACCTATTATGATATTGCAAAAGCGTTTCATGCAGTTCAAGTTCTTATAACTCCCTTATCGGTCCAGCATTTACAAGTCTATAACACCAAATAATTTCCTTTCGTATTGTTTCATGTGGCCAGACTTGCATTGTTTTAGGCACGGCATCCCCACCTCTTCAATTTTCTTGAGTAAGGTAGTAAGTTGGTTTATATATTGACTGGTAGCTGTAACAGGTATGAATATGACTCTGCGCAAATCGCTCTTTACCCACGGAATGGCATGAAACAACTCCATGCTGGGTCAATCGCTCTCTGCGCATCCCGATCCCCCTTTTGCAGGAAGCCCTTTTACCTTACGAATATAGTCACGTTGCTGCCCTGCAGTGTAAAAGGTATTTGCATCGAGTGGAATATTTTGGGGATACTGATGCCGTTGTAGCTTCGACTGTTGCTTGCAGCTGGACGGTGCATGACTGTTTTGTTTCAAGTCTAAAATAACGTCAAAGCGCACTATTATACTGTGCTTGCTCTTGTTCAATCAATTATGTTCTCTTTCCATAGAGAAGTATGCAAATTGGCGATACAAGAACTGATTTCACAGATACATAATACATCGCAAAAGATCGCACTGTGACGTTGCCTCTTAAGAAGCAACATATACCCAACCCAGTAGATCAAAAACGGTGTGAGTGTAACCGATATCTGAAAGTTTGTTACATGGACTGTCCCCTTCAGTGATCAGTTCTTTCCCAGGCAATTAAAACATACTTGACTGGCCTGTTAGTGACCAAAAATGTTAAACAACTTTTAATGTATTTTAATCTGTCGTTATCAATCAATTAATCAAATGTAAACCCTGACTATATTAAGTGTACATGAATTGTGCATCATTTCCTCGGTGAAATGTGATCAGGCAGACTAGGAGGATGTGTAAAAAAGTAAGAAGGAAAGTTTCACCATGATTATGTTGAAGTTGTTCATGGTTTTCGTGCGTCGAGAGAAAGTGTCAAGAGGTAAAATTTCAGCGAAAAGTTCGGGTAGTCACAACAAATGAATTGAATATAAAGTTCCCTGAATAGGTTTGACTCCGTTAACTTGTTTAAGTCTTCCAAGCTAGATTTTTTTCACATGCGGGTACTTCAAACTTCTACGAAGAAAATACTGTCGTGTTCGATATATGATCCACCTGCTAAGGTGTTTTTTGTGAAGAGAAAATCACATCTTAAATTTTCTTTATTGATACCGGATTTTAATAAATGCGTTTTATCACAACCAAAGAAACATTCCTACATGGGACCACTATGGGTCCTATATCTAGGCCCATATAGGCCCATATGATTTTACACCAGGAATTAAGAAGGGGCCCCTATGGACTAGCCAACGTGCACATTTGAACCATACAGGGTAATTCTGGAGCCAGTGTAAACGACTGATATGTGGGGAAAATAAAGACTCACCCTATATTATTCCTTATGCATGTGCACAGTCAATATGGGCCTTTATTAATTTTGGATGCAACATAAAATGGTCCCCATATGGGTTTACCCATATTGAGTGATATAGATTTGGCACCTGCATGGGAAAAGCACCTTAACAACTATTACTCCGATTTCAACGGTAAAAGGCCAGTGAACAGGTGGAGCAACCGCTCAAGTGAGGTATGAACGCCAATTATGACCCTATGACCCTTTACCTCACGAGTAACCGTGTATCTCCCTCTGGGTTAAGAGAACTAAACTAGATAGAGTATTTTCCCAAAGGATGCAATGTTATGAACAAGGCACTACAGACCAGTAACCGTAACTGGACGCTGGTCCGTCGCCTTAGATGTTAGTCCTCGACACTATTAAAATCAGAATATACTTAATGACGGTTTGGTATTAAGTTGAGCACAGTTACATATATGGGCGGGGAAGCGATCACAGAGTAAATGATTTATCGTAAAGCTGGCTATAAATGTGTCACACATCGGTTGTGTAAAGAATTATGGACACACCTCTGATGATACCACCCTACAGTTTTAGACGGGGGAACTTTAATGATACCAGTAGCTCCACGAAATATTTTACACAGACACACACATTATTAATTTATGATAAACCTACTTATATCGTAAACTGAAACTTTAGAACATCGACGTTTTTTTGACGATCGACGGTCAACTGTAAAATTGGTCAAAATACAACTGGACAAGGAAGACGGGCTGTTAGACTGTGCACATAGTATTTGCTACCGTGAATTAAACACAATAGCGTGCTAAGGGAACTTCATTTTTGGTAGTAAGCAATGACAGTTCCTGCACCTGTACGGTTTTATTAATAAAAAAAAAACCGGATAATTTGTAAAGAACAGAAAAAATAGCTTCCAAGAGTAATGATGCTTTAAAGTTCAAAAAAAGAAGTACAAATTACCACATTATCACCAAGCGGATTCCTATAGGCCTATATTTTTGTTGTTTATTCATTGTCGTTTTCATGCGAATGTTTTGAACATACCTAACGCACTGGCGTATCTGACAATGGAAACTCGTTCCCCAAATCATTCCACTGGTGGTAAGTCGAAATTTAAATTTTCAGATTCCTTCTCATAATTATGCAATCATTCATTTTTGTACGGGATTTGAAATACTTTGGGCTTTGAACTTCTTATACCCGGGGCATATTATTCATTCGTATAAACATCCGGCAAAATGGCCATGAAACTTGTTTCACACTTCGGCTAAAATCTTTGACGTCCCTTGTACCTGCCTAACTGAATCACAAATTGATAACATGGCCCATGGGATGACAACTTCTAAACACTTTTTAGGTTACGAACCAAGTAGCAATTATAATATACACTGCTGTCGCTGAGAGCTAGATATATTCGTTTAATTTATACCAGTGCTGAATTTCCCTGTCTTTAAAAGAGCCTCATAAAACTGACTTCTCAAATAAATAATTCATCACACCTACAAAATTTGACAAAAAATCTCTTTCTGCATTGAAAGTAGATTTTAACGAGCCTAGTATTCTGATACCTCCGAGTGACTTGTTGATGAGTCTACATGCTTCCATCTAGAAATTAATTGCTGATTTTGACGTTTGTGTTTATGTATCGGATTTGTACTGTTACAGATTGTTAGTCCATAAATTCTACGGTATTCATATAAACGTATTTTTGCCTGGTGCATCAAAGGATTGTTATTAATAGCAATGTATGCATGTTAAGACAAAATGCAAAAGACAGATGAGGGGCTTTCAGAAAGGAATGCCGTAATACTGTTTCAATTTATGTAGTGTTATGACCAGCAAATCAAACAAGTGGACTTTTTTGGGCCCATAGACAAATTAAGTTTCTTTCACGGAATCAGAGGACATAGAAGAACCTTTGACTTTTAAAAGGCAAAAAACAGTTCCTCAAAATTATTGAAGAACAGATAAATCCCAAGATTTACTTTTTATTCTTATCCAAGTATCTTACTCGATATTTCAGGAATTATATATTGTATTCAAAATACATTAAAAGACGATTTAAAGATACTCTAAGCGGCAAAAGAAAGTTTGCAATAGATTGCTCGTTTTAAAGCAATTTCTTCATTTTTATGCAAAGCGCCAAATGCATTTTCTTTGAACTGCATGGTTAGTTTGTTAGATGGAGTTTTACGGCTCAGCTTTTCTAAACAACTGGTTAAAGTTGGTCCGACCACGGCCTTTTTCCAGTTTTAGCCCACAGGCTTTGAAGTGGGAAACAGACACTTTTACATTGGGTCCTTGTCATTTCGTTTTTCTTTATTTTGTTTGTTTTTTCTCTCTTTAGTATGGCACCAATGTGATTTCTAGCTGCATTGAAGGTCGACGTTTCCAGATCGAAGTTAGAATGTGTAGGTTTAAAGTCTTGTAGTAATTCACTCGATCATGAGTTTTATACTGATTCGGGATAGAGTATTGACCCTTTTCAAACAAGGAACGGTATTTAAAAGAAAATAACAGAGAGAAAAATTTAGCGGCTAATTCATTTCCTGGTTAACTTGAATACAAGGAGAAAAAAATTGATTCACCCGGGGTATATGTAGCCTGTTGTCACTTCTGTGAATCACGAGCTGTTAAAGCCTAGTGGTTACAGACTCTGCCCCTTAAGCGAAGGAAGGTAGGTAAGGTCACATTGCAGCTCAGTTTTTCTCTCTGGCATTTTCTTTAAAATACCGTTCCTTCTTTGTTAAGGGTCCATACTCCATCTTGATCTTGGATCGGTATAAAGTTCATGATCGAATGTATTACTACAACACTTTCGACCAACACATTCTTAACTTCGATGCACCATATATATATATATATATATATATATATATATATATATATATATATATATATATATATATATATATATATATATATATATATATATATATATATATATATATATATATATATATATATATATATATATATATATATATATATATATATATATATATATATATATATATATATATATATATATATATAAATCGAATTGGTAAAGCTGGAAAATCTGGGTGAGGTGAAAAAAACGATGTTGACTCCACCGGGATTCGAACTCGCGACCTCCCGCTTTCTAGTGCTCTAACCACTGAGCCATGAAGGCAAGTTGGTTTGGCCGTTGTTCAAATAACAGATGAAGCAACTCCCAATTCACCTCCTGAGCAGGCGCCTAAATTTGGAACAGCACTAGTTTTCGTTTGACGCAAGCCCAACCAGAGATCAAAGTTGATGCTATCCAGCTGAACACAACCGGTTATTCGCCAGCGGATCTCCGAAGAGATATGGAAACCTGTGGAAGCAGAGATGAAGTGGAAATAAACGCTGACGACAACTGCGTGGAATATATAAATCAAATTGGTAAAGCTGGAAAATCTGGCTGAGGTGAAAAAACGAAGTTGACTCCAACGGGATTCGAACTCAGGACCTCCCGCTTTCTAGTGCGGACGCTCTAACCACTGAGCCATGAAGGCAATTTGGTTTGGCCCTTGTTCAAATTAATAATTGTTTTTCATTTCACCTAAACGTATCAAGATATACATATTTCCCCCTAATATTCAGTCTAGTGGTAAATATATATAAATATATATATATATATATATAGATATATATATATACATGTATATATATATATATATATATACCACTAGATTGAACATTAGGGGGAAATTTGTATATCTTGATACGTTTAGGCGAAATGAAAAAACAATAAAATACATTACTGTATATTTCGCCTTTAAGGAAAAACATATACATGTACGTAAATTCAATAGTCCATTAGTTGTACGTGTTAACAGATAGGCGTCCGTAATTTGGTCAACATTGAAGTAATTAGGTATATTACGTACCCCCGTTTGTATTTTACTATACACTAACGTATTCCCATTAAAACAGTGTGTGAAAACGTAAAGGGGAACGTCGATTTTCCCCCTAACGGTAATTTCCCCCTAACGTTGATATTTTGCCCAAAAATTTCCCCTTATTCCACAGTTAGGTATATAAATATATATATATATATATAGTGAAAAGAATAAATGAAATCAACCTCAGCGAAAAATTGACCACCTCCACTGGTCCCAGTGGAGGTGGTCAATTTTTCGCTGAGGTTGATTTCATTTATTCTTTTCACTTTATACGATGCTCAGGGAAAAGCAATCGTTTCCTATTTATTTCTAATTATTTACATATTTATTTTATATATATATATATATATATATATATATATATATATATATATATATATATATATATATATATATATATATATATATATATATATATATATATATATATATATATATATATATATATATATATATATATATTTATATATATATATATATATATGGGGTCGAAATGCTGCGGAGCACTGTTGAAATGTGTAGGTCGAAAAGAGGTAGTAAAAAGTGTTGAAAAGTTTGCGGAAAACTCCACAACGTTTCGGGTATAAACCCTTCATCAGGTGGCAAAAACCAAACTGAACAACCAACAGTAACAATTGGACACGACCTGGATGAAAAATTGCACGCAAAAATCGAACGTGGTCGGAAAAAAGGGGAAAGAAGTAGACAAAAACTAGGTCCGGAAAAAAGAATAATAATCAGGTCTATATACACATTAAAAAAATGAGCACGAACGGGTAAGTGTAAAAGGAGTTAAAACTGGCTCAAAAGAGGGGTGAATATTACAAAAGGTCAATTCTAACGTTAAGGCCGTGTGGAGCGAGAGTACCTAGCCTCATGATCAGTCGGTTTTCAGCACTAAGGCGGTCACGATCGGAGCCTCGGCATATTACAGATGCCGTAACGGTTAAATGCTCTATGGAACAAGGTGAAGGGTGATTGAAATGTGCAGCCACCGGGTATCTGTTTGATGGACCTAAGGTGCTCGGTGACTCGATCCGCGAGGCGGCGCTTGATCTCTCCCACATACAACAAGTTACATCTCCCACAAGCTAAAATATAATCTACATTAGAGGAAATGCAGGACAATCTTTGTTTGACAATGAAGCTATTGCCGTTGGGGCCTGAAATGTTGACGAGGTCGTGTTTGCCAACATCTGGACATGTTTTACAGCTCGGACGGTTACATGGAAAGGTACCAGCCGTGTCGTTGAAAGAAGTTTGTGGGTGAGAAGCCCGAACTAAATGGTTGGCTAAATTTTTCTCAGCTCTAATAGCAGTGATGGGGGGTTCCGGGAAAACATCACGGGTTGAAGGGTCTCGTCGGAGCAACTCTACATTTTTGTAGATAGCGCGCAAAGTAGGACGGACCGAAGGGTGATATGAAATAACTAAAGGAATACGTAGATTGGTACCAGATTTGTTCTTTTTCTCCGAGGCTTCCTCTCTGCTGGTTCCTTGAATTCTGCGCATGGCATTAGAGAGGATTTTGGCAGGGTACTGGCGTTTTTCAAAAAAGGATAAAATTTCTTTAGAGGCAGTGGAAAAGTCAGAATCCTCCGAACAAATTCGTCTGGCTCGCAAGAGCTGGGAATAAGGGATAGATTTAGTGCAAGATTTGGGGTGGTTGGAAGGGTACAAAAGGTAGTTATGCGAGTCGGTTGGCTTAAAGTGTAGGTTAGAGGTAATTGCACGGTTGTTGATGGACAGTTTAAGGTCGAGAAAAACAACAGATGAGTCCGAGATACAATGGTTAAATTTCAAAAAGGGGCAAAAGGAATTAACAAAGCCGATAAAAGTTTCTTAATCACGACGGGTTCCAGTGGCAACTCCTACAATATCATCAATATACCTTTTGTAAAGTATAGGTCGGGGCCCGGTATACTGAGAAAAAAGTTGTTCTTCAAAGTGACCCATAGTCAAACAGGCAACAGAAGTACCCATTTTGGTTCCCATGGCCACTCCTTTAACTTGACGGAAAAAACGCCCATTAAACTGAAAAAAATTTTTGCGTGAGAACAAGTTCCATTAAACGTAGGAAGGTGTCAGTCGGTATTAGAGGATCACGCCGTTTGGGTAGGTAGTAACGGATAGCTGTTAAGGCAGCATTATAAGGAATGGACGTGTACAGGCTGGACACATCCATGGTGAATAAAAGACGTTCTCCGCAATTTTCAGGAAACTCAAAGTCACGAATGAGTCTCAAGAAATGTGGCGTGTCTTGAACAAAGGACGGCAAAGCTGAAACTAAAGGGGGAGAGCACGGAATCCACATACTCAGAAATAAGTACGGTGGGGCAGCTGTGTGAAGAGACGATAGGTCTTCCAGGGTTATTGGCTTTGTGGATTTTGGGAAGCAGGTAGAAGTTAGAAATCTGTGGACAAGGGTGGAGTAGAGAAGTAGCGTTTTGAGGTAGTTGTGTATTGTCCATGAGTTGGGTCGAAGTGTTTTTAACCAACTTTTGGCACTCAGGAGAGGGGTCAGCGGGAAGTTCTAAATAAGGACTTTGGTCGGATAGCTGTTTGTTGGCCTCAGCAACATACAGGTCCTTCCGCCAAACCACAACAGCACCACCCTTGTCAGCTGGTTTAATAATGATATCCCTGTTACTTTAAAGGGATAAAATGGCATCTCGTTCTTCAGGACGAAGGTTACGGAGTGAGGTCATTTTAGGGGGAAGGAGATCGTTGACATCTTTGTTAATGGTATTGATTACATTATCAAATTATCAAGGGTGGTATTTTCCCCTGGCTCGGGCGTTCAGGAGAAACGGACAGGGTTGGCGGGGTTGGGAACTCCCTCTGAGGGGGTGTCATCCTGATGGTCTGTTATCCCGAAATGGTAGCGAAGGCGGAGTTTCCTACAGAAAGATGAAACGTCTCTGCGCATGAAAAACTCATCAGGAAAGGGGTTCAGTGGATATAATTCTACTTCAGGCTTCGGAGGAGTGAGGATCTACATTATTGGCCCTTACGAAACAGTTCTGTAAAGCTATGTTGTAAGACCTTATTGCAACCTTTTCAATATTTCAGCTCCCTTCACAGGTTGCGCACTTTACCATTGCCTGGTTGACATTATTAATTATTTTTTACGCTTATATATATATATATATATATATATATATATATATATATATATATATATATATATATATATATATATATATATATATATATATATATATATATATATATATATATATATATATATATATATATATATATATATATATATATAGTGTCAATACGAAGTATAACGCTGTATTGACACTATTTAGTTTATTTTCCAACACACGGTATATGTTTATTCATATAACTTTGTTATATATATATATATATATTTATCGCCTCATATCATACAAGTTGGATCGACCCACGTACATTTCAGAGAAAAATACAAACAAGACTGATAAAGAGATCAATCTCATAATTGACAAGAAAGAGCACAGATTCAAAATAACTTTTATTGAAATTTTTAGCCTCTAAGAACTTTTGTTATGAGTTCATTCTGCGAGTGCGATATTTAGACTTCAATGTACAAGGACAGATAGTCAGATACTGTTAAAAATTTCACGTATCGACTTTTGGTGATTATTAATATCGATACGTGTGCACATAGGCCTTGGAATGAATATCAAGTTGAAAACGCATATCAGTTTTCTGGAGTTGTTGAAGACGATTTTCATGATTCCTGAAGTCATTAATTTCGTAGGTTAAGTTTGTCTGTCATTACATAGTCAGTGCAGAACAAATAAGAAAATCAATCATTGTAAAATAGTTTTATGTGCCAGTTACTCTTCTGCTGGCTATAACAATGCGTCTAACTGCATTGTGCCGGCACTGCTCTAAGAAACCATAAAGCTTAGCCTGAGTGCAATGGAAATACTAACGGTTTGCCATGCAGAGCTTAAAATTGTCCTGGCAATTCCAGCTAAACATTCTCATGACAATCAAAAGTTGAAGTTTATGTCCAGAATCTGTATTAATATACAATTAAGAAGTAAAAAAAAGAGTTTTCAACTTTTGTTTTAATGAAGCCGTTTTGTTATCGTGACGCTACATTAAAAATGCCCCTGGGAGTCATATTGCACTTATTCCAACTCAGTTTCGGCTACGCATTGTTTCCACACAAGAAGCTAGTTACATGGCATTTTACACACCAAACCCGAAGTGCTGTATAGTGTTTCCTAGGAAAGAAAAAGGGGGGCGGGGGGAATGGAGAAGATCACTTATTAAACTAATCAGAATTCAGATAGTACCGTCTTACTTCATTATAAGAAAATGATTTTTAATCACGATTTCTACCAAGTAATCACACTGTGTGCATGATAAAAAGAAAACTGAAATCACCTACCGTCTTATAACTACGGGAAAGTTAAAGTCTATCACGAAAGTAACGCGTAACATAAGTAACGCAAACTAAGGGTGTTTGTAACGTAAATAAGGTAACATCTTCACCTCTTCATTGGAAAAAGGGACAATACTGCTCTTTAATCAAATTATAAGTGTATACTGCAACTTCCAGTACTGTTCATAGAATGCTTTAATACCTTCTAGCTTCCAAAGGACATTTTAAATTATTAATTAATTAATTGATTAAGTAAATAATTAACTGAGTCCTTAATTGCTTGAATAATCGGTAAAGTTAAGTAGTGTGATTAGTTGCTGGTAGACATGAGTATGTTGCAAGTTAGATGTGTATTACTGCAGTGGATTGTGACTGTTCGAATTCGTTCCTTGGTATCTGTAATGAATATGTCAAATCTTTATGGTGTTGCTGTTTTACCAGTTTTGCAATTCAACTTTGTTCTATCTCTCTGGGTTGTTCTTCGTGTGTGTCTTTTTTTTTTCATAAGAGAACTAATAGAAGCAGACCTGTATGCATTTTTTTTTTATCAGTTGCCACTAAGCCTATGTACTATTTCACAGTATACAGGTTTTGAGTTAGAGTTTTTCAGGTGTATATACTACAAATCACACTCCTGAGAAGATTTATGAGTATTTTACTCTATGTTGTGCCGTTTAATTATATTTTAATGCATTTATATGTGTTCACATCCATTACGTAGGTGTGCAAACAATTGTACTCCTCACAGTGATTTGAGGTGAGTGATGGTGTGCAATCTTACTAGCCTATGCATGCCATAAAATTCAGTATCTTTTTACATTAGTTAAGGTTCCTATGCAGTTTGATATGAAATTAAAGTTAATCATGCACAATGGACTAATGTTTCATTGTTGTTGCAATTTGTGGTCTGCTGAAATCATAAAAGTTGTTTTCTCTGCACTAATCCCATATTGAAGGCTCTCCAAATTTATATAATAATTGCACAAAGTACTGTAAGTAAAATGGGTCTTTCCAGCCATCTACCAATAATCCAAACAAGAACTCAATGCATTCCACTGTATTGGCCAAAGTAGATGATGAATACGTCATATCTACCGCAGTTTTTAAGGAAATATTGCGGTTGCCAGTTATAGTACTCGACCCCTGGTTCATTGGTTCATGGCCATTTTCAAAACGTTAAATGGTCATATAATTGGTTCTGAGAGCAGTTCTTGAAGAGATTGAGCGTAGGGCATTTTTTCGAATTGTAATTTCTCAAAGTTGAACCCATGCTGTGAATTTGGTCACTCTACGGATTGTTCAAGAAAATTAAAGGAAACTGGGAAGACTAATGAATTTCCCATACGTAATGCACAATTAAAATATCTGTGACGTAAGTGACTCGACTTTTTAATTTCCTGCTGGTAAAACAACAATTCAATACTTAAAGTCCAACTATTTGGTGTTGCTGTAAAACTAACAAATGCAGCTTCATGTGTAATAAATATAGTTGCTGAAGCATCCATGGTTCAACAAAGATACGAATTCAAACATTTTGCGAGAAAAGCTGTGCGATTTTTCCGTAACGTAAGTAAAATAGACATCAGGTACCCCAGAAGAATAACCACACAGGTTGTTATGTTTTTTTCTGGTGGAAAAAGTAGTAATCTTGGATTGTTATATCCTATCAGCAACAGTATTAGTTACATCCACAAAACTAATACAGAGGTTATTTCAAAACATATTGGCAGTACATGTTACGGAAGTAATGCTGGAATTGTTCACATGTTGGGTGCAATTATTGTTAAAGCTGAGATTTGTTCATCATATCAGCCTTTCATGTGTGATGCATTCATCGAAGCGACGACAAAAACCACCGTGGTAATAGGATCGTCAAATTTTCTTTTGTATGCTGAGGATAATGGACGGGTAGTGAAAGATCCCCAGCATTGTTGTACGTCAGTTTAGCTGTTTCAGGTGGGTGGGTTATTGGTCCCTAATACGTAAAATGAAAGTCTGAATTTAGTAAAAAGGTTCGGTTCCAGTGGGCAAAATCTTCACATGCTGAATCTAGCCTACTTTAAATGCTGATTCCCAAACCCCACTTTTCCATTGCCTCTGTGTGGTATATAAATATTCTGATCTTACTGCCAGGGGTCTTTTTTGTAATCACACCAATTTCCATTTCCACTTGGGTTCCAAACAATGACACTGAGGATAGTAAACAATAATCCATCTTTTTGTTCTGCATTGTATGTGTAAGTTTTCCTGACGTTGGATTAAATGTCTATGTATGAAATATCTTGCCTGTCATTAAATTGTGTAACTGGGGAACCTGGATAGACAATTTAAATATGATTAACTCATCATGCATGGTATAAGTGGCACAAACGGAGAAATGACAGGAAAGAGTCATTCGACTGCAAAGGGTAGGATAGAGGGCATAAATGAACATTGCGGTATCGATTTCGGCCAAAGCTTTAATTTTTATGCAACTAAAGGCATCTGCTATTTTAAGGGCAAATTTCCATAGTTTGTGTAATTAATTGTTGCCCCAAATAACTGCTTATCCCCTCCCTTATTGAGAATTATTCCTAATGCTTGTGATATTGTGTGTATAATTAAATACTGTATTAAAATACCATGCAAATCTTTTCGGCACAGTATATATCTGCTGAGGTGTTTACGTTTTACTACTTTCTACTGAATAAGAAAGTTCTAACGCCATTCACGCAACTGGGAAAAGCATAACTTAGAATGGACTTAACGGCATATTTTACAACGGGAAGGTTTCGAAACAAACTTTTTTGAAAAAAGGATATTGCCTTTGTTGCCCAAAAGGTGTTCATAAACTGATACTTAGGTAGTAATGCAGAAATATGGGTAATTCAAACCGGGTAGCTAACAAGATTCGGTAAATTTTGCATTAAGCGACCGTCATTGGTTGCTTCAACCTAGGTTTCTCACTTTCAAAATTCGTAAGTGATCCAACATGCATAAGTAGAATAATGCATATTACTCTAGGCGTTACTGTCGTTGCTGAAGCTCATCGGTGAGAATGGATGGTTCAATTATGAGAACAACTACTTTTACTGCCTGCCATGCTGATCCATGTTAAAAGCAATTTACCCCTTTTAGATGTAATGTTAGTAATTCTCACAAAGCAACTTAACAATGAACTTGAAAAATTATAAAATGTGTCAGTTTTTTTTTCTCGTTTAGTAACACCTTTGTATGCTTTATCGCGAAATGATTTAAGTACCATGCATCAAGAAGATATGACGACCAGCCGTAAACTCCATTTACTAATTAAAATTTAACGAACGATAGACCGTGCATTAGTTCATGATAATGTGCGATTGTAGGGTGATACACGAGAACGTAACTATAACCATCGAGCAGGGAGCTGCCACTCTGGCAGCTCCCAGCGGCAGCTCCCTGCCTCTAGTTCGCATTATCCTGCTTGTACAGATTTGCTTAACCTGTTCACCTTGTTCATTCATACACGGCAATTTTTTTGTCAAAACGACGAAAGTTAAGTGTCATTTTTTTTAAAACAATCACTGCTAAACACCAAAACCCGGAGTAAAAGGGTAGACCAAATGAGGGCGTTATTCGTAACCAACTGATATGGAAGCATGAGCTTTCACTCAGCGGACGTCAGCTACGATGAAATGACGTCATTTTCGTCTGTGCTGTTTCGAGCGCAACGTGGTATAACGCTACACCAAGTTGTCAAATGGCAGTGGCATCGCAGAAGGTGACGTCATAACGTTGCAGATGGGGTCCTCGTCGTCCAATCTAAAGCTCGCTATTTTGGTGGGATAAAGCACGTTCACCTGACCGTAATAGACCAAAAGGAGTTGAAGATAACTACCAAGTATGAATGAACAATATCACCTTTAACAGGAATGTTACCATGCACCAAACCTCAGTTCCCTACCAGACAAAGCTTAATGGCAACAGTTGTTGTACAGAAATGTTTTGCAATGCGTTCCACTAAGCGTGTAGATGCTATAGTTTCAGCTCAGTTTTTGTTCATCTCATTACAAAAGATAGAGAACAACCACCGGCTGCACAGTTAACTTATGATGCAAGGCTAACAGGGCCGCTACACAGGCTATAATTTCACAAACACACAAGACTAAAGCAGGCATATCATGCTTGTGCATATTTTGTCTTCGATAAATTTGAGCTGAGGCGCCAAAATATACTTTTGGAATTGCTCGTAACAAATGGAGCATCTAGAGTTTGACTTCAAAAGTGCACTACCCTTTGGCAACACTTAAATAAATAGTTATAACTAATGTTAGCACCTCCTAACTTTCTTTTTTATTCGAACATAAAAAGCAAGTTTTTGTAAAGTTTCCGTTTAATTGAAGTAGGTTTTCTGAGTTGAAGATAGATTAGTTATGCACTGCAGCTCGTGTGATCAACATATTTACTTTATTGATCCAAAGGCTATTTTTGTGTACGTACTTGATGCAGTATATGCATTGTTTACAACAGAAAAACAAACTGGAGGGCGTTTTATGACAATTTTCTTTGTGTCTGATCGCTACGAAAAGTGAAATATTTTTTTTTTTATTAAAGGCTATGAAAAGTACCACGAAATTATTCTGCAACTCGCTCGCATAATAGCAATATGCTTTGTCTGAATATTTTGAAATATTAGTACACTACGTTAAGTTCGTTTTGTGCTGGTTATGGTGAAAGCTAAAAGAGCGAAGTAGAAAGTACCGCGACCTGAATGAAACAGAAGAAGCGACTACAGTAACACTGAAAAGGAAAAAACTAGAAATGTAAGTAGCAAAAACTATAAGTGCAGAAGTAGAGAAAAACAATAGAGACAGAAGTAGGCTAGGACTGGAGTAGAGGGACAGAACTTGTAAGGGACGAACAGAGACTGTAGTGGGAAAATCCAGAGAAACAGAAGTAAAGAAGGTGAGAGACGGGAGAAGTGAAAGATTTAAGAGGTTGTAGGAAGAAAAGACAAGAAAACTGGAGTAGAAAACTGCTAAAGGACTGAAGGAGGAAAGATCCAAGGAGAAAAGACTACAATACTGTATTTGAGAAAGACCAGAGAGCCACAAGTGAAGAAAATATAAAGAAGTAGCTAAAGGCTAAAGAGACTGCGGCATCGGGAGATAGAGAGACCGAAATGGGAAGAGGCTACAAAGACAAAAGTAGGGGGAAATTGGAACTACAGAATTAGAAAAAGACTGGAGAGACTTTAGTTGTGAAATCCACAGAGCGAGACTCAAAGAGGGACAAAGAAGGTGAAGGCTACATATAAACGGCAGTAGGGAAAGTCTAGAGAGATCGATGAGGAAAGACTAAAGAAACTGAAGTAGGAAAAGACTACGGAGACTGTAGGTGGGAAAAATTTGAAGATCCGGGGGTACAGAAAGACGGAGGGACAGAAGTAGGAAAAGGCTAAAGTGACCTTATTTGGAAAAATCCATGGAGCCAGAATAAAAGAAAGATGGAGGCACAAAAGTAGGAAAAGGCTACAGGGGGATCCTAGTTCAGGACAAAAGAGTCTATATCAGGGAAAGACTACAGAAACTGTAGCTGAAAAAATCCAGAGAGCCAGAATTGAAGAAAGATGGGGGAAACGAAGTAGGGAAAGACCACAGGAACCGTTAGTGGAAAAGTTTAGAGATACATAAGTAAGGAAAGACAGAGGTACTGAAGTAAAAAAGACTAGCGTGGGGCAGTCATGCAGAGAAGGTAGTAAGGAAAGCCTAGAGAGACTGTACTACAAAAATAACCTATCAAAATGCCACAATCTTGTAAGTAAAATGTTAAATTACCTACATTATCCATATAACTACACTCTAAATCGGAAGAAGTGAAATTTAGGTTGTATCTAAAGTTAAGGCTGAATTAACACCTCAATGGAATAATAATGACACTTCCTTTCTTAAAGTATATTATCTTTCGAATGTGTTCTGGTCCATAACTTCATTCCAAAAGAGTAATTGCTCCATCGAAATTATTTAGGAAATAAATTCTAAAAGCTTATCGTAATAACTCTTAAAAACCAAAAATAATTCATTGTCAGTTTATGCGGTGGGTCACAAATACACTTCCGTATATTATGCCATAAACAGAATGAATGTGAAGACGTTTTCCAACAAAATGACTGAATGTCATTCGCCGCCAAAGCTGTTCAGAAACCTCGTTTTCCCCACTCTCACTTAATGAGATGAGGACTCTAACTCGTCTATACCAACTTTTCTTTCAGATGTATCATGACTATTTCTGGAGTAATCCCCATTTAAGGATTAAACCATTGAATCAATGTAAGGTTTTTAAAAACAAACGGTCTCCTCGTTTTATTTTCCTTCTTAATAGCAAAACCTTTTTGTCGGATGAAGCACCATAAAAACGGACGTTTGTCATAGCTCTTAAGTTATCAACAACATCACTCCTTATTTCCCCTTCAGTCTTGATCAGAATTGCTATGGCTCTATACCGTGGTTTAATCTCGCTAACAGATAAAGACTGAACCTAAACTTAGAAGTTAAGTTGTTTAGTCTAACAATAAATTGAAAATATATAGCCCTCCACTCTGCTAATTTTTGTCTATGCTTGGAAGAGGGGGCTTAAATATTTCATAGGCTCTTCAAGCATATTACTCTTTTCGTTTAACTTTAATCTATTTGGAATCCAGGAGACAATTCAATAGCAATCTTCTGTACTTTATTTCCTGATTACTTCCTAGAGGCTTCGGCAACAAACCTGCGGTCCATAGCTTAATTTTCCTTCACATTATAATCCTGACATTTTAAAAGACGGCAATGCCTATGACTAAAAGAAAGGGTTTATGCAATGTTCATATTTTGGAAAAAACTATTTCTCCACAATATGGTGAAGACGCCATCCTAATCGAACTTTTATTTCGCAAGATATCGTCAAATCAGTTCACTAGATTGGTGTTCCAGTGATTTCTTCACATTGGCAAAGAAAACGTTTTTTGTTTTCCTTTTTTACATACCGGTGGTTAACGTTGAAGTTAAAAGGAATAGAACCTCCTCGAGGGATCGCAAATTTGTGAAGTTTCTATGTCACTTATGAAATTACATTCAGATACCAACGAACGTATCGGATTTCAACTAAGGCAAATTTCAAAAGAATGCTGGGAACGAGTACCTCTCCAAAAAAACAAAACTTGATTTTTCTTTGCGCCCTTCCTTTTGAGATGTTCCTGAAATGCAATACAAACTCTGCCGGAATTTGGATGACGTCACAGAATAGCCTTGAATAACTTCTGCTGTGAACTGATTCGATGCACCATCAATAATGCGAACGGTATCGAAACTTTTTCGCTGATGTGACACTGTCAACATTCGGTAACGTATCGAATCGGTTTGGAATCGAAGTGAGACCAGTGCATTCTGTGATGTCATCCACAATCCAGCATAAATTTTATGGCATTTTCAAAGGACGCCAGATGATCTTTAAGATATGAAATTTTGATATCGTAATTCTATAAACACATAAACTACCGTCATTTTTGCACATTTTTGTCCATACATATCTTCAGTGCATGTCACAAAGATGACATAAGTATGGAGTAGTAAAGGGCCATTGAGACATTTCCACCTCTGAAAAAAACAACTCATTATTGACGAAATAGGGATACTGGTTAAAACATTTATTGTTGAAATTTTCGATCCACCTAGGATCGTCCTCGGCAACTTATAGACTGGCAAAATTTATAAAGTGACTGTCAAAGGGGCAGTAGCAGCATTGAAAGATTTAAAACCCTAAAAGAATTCAAAATGGACTACAACCAGTACAGCATTAAAAGAATAAAAAACATTCATAAAGGAACTGCTAAGATAAAAGAAAGCAGAAATGTACAGTAAAAAGTGCAGTGACAAAACTTCCCAGGTTGCAGTAAAAACTATATACACCTGGGGGATTAAGGACGCTGACCGACCCAGGTCAGGAGGTCGGTCAGTCATTGCAAAATTGGTAAGGAGTTAGAAATCCTAAGTCTTTGTTAATACCCTGAACAAAGGAATTAATCTTCAAAATCCATTCGATTTCTTTACGTTTACGTAATGCTTGGGAACGGAAATTTGACTCTACAAGAATACACTTTAGGTTAGCAAGAGAGTGACCGGGAAGGTTAAAATGTTCCGCTACTGGAAAGCCAGGCAAATTATCCCGAACAGTTTTTTTGTGATTATTGAATCTTAAACGGAAAGTGGTACCTGTTTCCCCTACATAATTACCCAAATTAGAAACATTACAATACAAAATGTAAACTACGTTGCTGGAATCACATGTGAGGGTCGGGAGGTGTATGGGCCACGTGACATTGGGGAGGAAAACTTTGGAGCCAGAAGTGATGTGGGAGCAGATTTGGCATCTAGGTTTCTTACAACCAGTGTTGCCCCCAAAGGTTTTCCGATCTACCGGGAGTCTCGAGGAGGTGAGCAACATTTTCATATTAGGGGGTTGGCGGAAGGCCAGAAGGGGCGGCTGGTTGAAAGTGGTCAAAAGGGAAACATCTTCTTTTACGAATTCGGAGTCCTTTTTAAGGGTACCCATTAATCTTTTAACAGTGGGGTGGTAACTCGTCACTAAGAGAATGCGAGTACTTGGGGATTTGATACGACACTCGAGAAGCTCTGAACGGTTACGTTTCTTGGCTCTGTTGATCTGTCTTTTGATAATGGAGAGGGGGTAACCAGCTGAGAGGAAGTAGCCCGTGAGCTTGGAAATATGCTCATCAAAGTCACTGGGGTCTGAACAAATACGTTTGATTCGTAGGCATTGACTATATACAATGGAATGCTTAATGCTCTTAGGATGAAAACTGTTATAATTTAGATATAAGTGTGTATCTGTCGGTTTGGAATAGACCGAGGTAGAGAGGTTATTGAACTCACGATTAACACGAACGTCCAGGAATGCTATAGCAGTCAAAGATTGTTGAAAAGTAAACTTAATGGAATGATGGAAGTTATTAGCATGTTCTTTAAAACGACCTAACTAATCTAAACCATGGGTCCAAATAAAGAAAATGTCATCAATATAACGACAATACTGTAGGGGTTTAAAGGGAAAAGAGGATAACAGACCCTGTTCAACTTTGTGCATAAAAATATTGGCAAAACTAGGCGCCATCTTGGTACCCATCGCAGTGCCATTTACTTGCAGATAAATTTATCGTTAAAAGAAAAATTGTTATTACACAGGATGAAATTCAAAATGGGACCCAAATCGTCCACAGTCTGTTGATCCACAGAAAGTTCCCGAAGGAATTCCTTACAAGCTCGAATACCTCCCTGCTGGGGTATATTAGTGTAAAGGGACGACACGTCCATGGTTACAAGGTATGCGTCTTGGGGGAGGTCACGTACAGACCTAATGCGTTTCAGAAAATGGGTAGTGTCCTGTACGTAACTGGGTATATGTTTCAGAAGTGGGTTCATGATAGAATCAACGTACCCTAATAAATGTTCTGTAAGGGTCCCTATAGACGAAATAATGGGTCTGCTGGGAGGCAAAATTCTATGCTCTACGGCTAGGGTACGTATTTGTTCTTTAGACAAATTCTCTATATCTAAAGCTGAAAAAATTGGGGGGGGGGGGGGTAAATGAGTAGCAAGTAATTGAGTTAACTTATGGATTTTAGGTGACGTGTAAAAAATACCTAGTCTGGGGTTGCTAGGAATAAGTTCCTTCACAATATCAGCTCCATCCTCGGATAGAAGGTTACATAATGTCCCGACTTTATTGGAAAAGGATCCCGAGGGATCATCATGCAACAATTTATAGAAGTGATCATTACTGAGCTGCTGTTCGGCTTCCTTAATGTAATCTGCCGTATTGAGAATAGTAGTGGCCCCTCCTTTGTCGGCCGGTCGAATAACGATGTTGGTATCCCTTCGTAGTTTCTTGATAGCCTGCGCTTGAGCTAAAGGGCGATTAAGTGTTGTTCTCTGTTTACTTTGTTCGGTCAAGAAAGAGTCCAGATGAGACCGTGCTGTCTTGACAAACTTATCAATATGATAGTTACGGCCTCCCAGGGGTGTCCATTCTGATCGTTTATGGATCGGGAGATTGTTGAGTGCCTGTGGTGGAAGGTCCTCATTGAAGTATTCCTTTAATCGGATACGGCGAACTATATATATAAATATATATATATATATATATATATATATATATATATATATATATATATATATATATATATATATATATATATATATATATATATATATATATATATATATATATATATATATATATATATATATATATATATATATATATATATATATAAATACATATTCATCCTTCGCACTCATGTTTTCTGACAGTAACTTTCGTCCGGTTCTGTTTTTACAGCGATCCCTTCGGATTTGATTTTTGTCGTGTCCAATTGTTTCTGTAAGTTGTTCAGTTTGGCTTTTGCCACCTGATGAAGGGTTTATACCCGAAACGTCGTGGAGTTTTCCGCAAACTTTTCAGCACTTCTACTACCTCTTTTCGACCTACACATTTCCACAGTGCTCCGCAGCATTTCGACCTTACATGTATATATATATATATATATATATATATGTATATATTTATATATTTATTTATTTATATATATATATATATATATATATATATATATATATATATATAAATATATACATATATATATATATATATATATATGTATATATTTATATATTTATTTATTTATTTATTTCATGAAAAGACTACCTCTTGTGCCCGTGACGTCACAAAATCATAAAAAATGAGACCGAGAGCTTGCATTTATAAGCTTTCTGCGCATACATTGTATCTGATATCATCAGTAGAAGGCAGTTCTACCTGGGATATCTCTATAAGCAGACATATACGAAGAGATGTAGTTAGGTTGATGCATTCATAGCACAAGGTCTATACATTACACATACGCTACGGCCAACAATTGCTTCAAACTGAAGGTCCCAGGCATAAGCGTAACCACGAGGAAGGGGTAACTCTCCCTCGTAAACTCATCCCACAGGCTGACGATCAGGCCCTGTAGTTGGTAGCCGTAAAAAATCGTGGCTAGGCCAGTGACCGCAGGACAGTAAGTTAGATGAGGAACCCTTCTCGACATAATTCAACCAAATGATCGGTCGGGCAGCAGATCAAAATGACAGATAGTACGACATCATTCATGCAGTTTGAATGTAGGCTTGAAGGCTAGTTCAGTGCTTCAGGGCATACCCGGATAAGCATACAAGGCTTGGTATAGCCAAACCATTCTCAGTACGTGCTGCACTGTAAAAATGTGCTGTAACTTTTACAGTAATTTACGGCATCCTCTTATAGTAAGATACTCAAGTAGTTTCTATAAAGTAATTAACTGTAAACAGTGAGCAACAGCATGTGGATTTACTTTGTGTTGATTGCTTCAATCGTATTTACAGTGCTTCACGTAAAACTAGTACAACGTTCGCCTATACACGTATCCTATAGATACACGTTTACGTTTTGACGCAAAGAATATTAGTGTTCATGAATTTTCAGTTTCTTTCAGGTGAAATAGTTAATTATCAAGTGTTTGTTAATCGAAGCCTACAGCTTCGATTATTGGATTTGATCAGTTTGTTAAATGAACTCGTGCCTTCTTTCTTGGCTCGGCGTATGAATATCTTCAGTGTGATGCCTGTCTATCTACACACGAACAATACTAACGTTATACAGCATTTCATCTGCCACGCAGTTATTTTGACTTTTTCATGAAGTGGAAATTTCGACTTCTTCCCCGATTGCACCGACTTGACCGTGTTCCAATAGAATAATCAGCCTATTTGAAGCAAGTAGGAAGTCTGCTTTTCGAAGGACGAAAAGTCGTTACGCAGTTCTATTGAATTTCTTTATATACTTGATTTCATCACTCATAAAATAGTCCCAGACTTGAACGCCGCTACACAGACTAATGCTAGTACTTACTCCACCATCGAAAATCCCCGCTTGTTTAACACTCTTGTCAACCGCTAAAAGTCCGTTGGCACGTTTCGGCTTAATTTGGGCAAATGCAAATGGCGAATCTGAGGTAGAAACATCGTACAGCCCATCTGCTGCCTGCGTGAAAGGTACGTTCCTGACACAATGGTTAAAGTTGTGTTGGCGGCAGAACATTTTTCTCTGAGAATGTGAGCATGGTAGGCCGTTTGCTCATTTTTGTGCAGCACTTAATATTTACTCGCTCGAGGCTTTGAATCAAGTGGTGCAATATTGGGCTTTTTCGTTTGGTTTCAGACCATTTTCAGTGGCTTCTATCAGTACTTGCCTGCAAGTACAAACCGTCTAGTTCTCTGATGTTTTGCTCGATCTTTTTCTTCCTTCTTCATTTCATTGCACTTACAAACAAAGACTATGAATGTGTGAACCTTAAATTTGACTGTATTCGTTATCTGCAAGTGTATAAAATACAGTAATTAAATCCATTATTGTTCACCATAACGTTACTTCCGTGAGACTGTAAAAAATAGTTTTGTTACTGTAAAATTAGTTTTACGGGACACTGCGTGATTCTGTAAATTTTACAATGATTTTTTTACAGCGTAAATAATATCAGCTACTTTACATGATATGACTTTGATTTAAATCAAAGAGCTATTCCGAACACGAATTTTGGTCTCAGTACTCCGGGTAAAATTGTAGTTTGTGATGCCACATGCATGCCTTTAAGCTATCAGTCAACAACAACTATACACTTAAAGGAGAGAGCCATAAATTTGGGTTTAGAAAATGATGAAAATTGATAAAAACGATCGGAGCAAAAATAGGGAAATATTTCCATTCTCCCCTTCTGAAGTAAAATGTGTGAATTTATAGCGTAGTATTCCATAAAATACGCTCTACTCAACATATTACCCACCTTCAGAAACTACTCGCAAATGATAATACGAATCGTATTCTCAAACAAACAAACAACCAATCATATTCCGAAAACTTATACCTCCCCTTGGACCCTCTAATTTCATACCTCGTAAATCAAACATACATTTATGTAGTTAAAGACTTTTTATTCTCTAGACGGGGAAAATTCATCAGTCTACAAATTTATGACTTCCAAACAAATGTATTCACTTTGAACTATCACATTCTTTAATTTTTTATAAGTCCCCTAGACTTTTTCTCCATTTTCGAGACAAGATGAGATTTCGAAGCACATATAATGGCACTAGACACGTTGTCACTTCTATGTATTTATTCACTTACATTTGTTTTACACTGAATCACCGAGATAAACCAAAATGTGGATTTGCTTTTAGTTCACACATTTTAAACTAAGGTTTGTTTATGGCTGGAGGTTATTTTTCCTTAAATGGGATAGGAATTGCCCCAAGCTTATTTCCAAAAATGTGCTAAATCCAATAAAACCACTCTTATAACTTTCACAATACTTTTCACAATGATTCAGGGTAAATACTCTGAACATTGACGGGAAATTTGGAAATTGTTCTTCTTAGACTTTGTAAATGTATACGAAAAATGATTGTGTAAGAAAATGATTGCAAAACGTTATTAGTGAAAGAGGATCACGGGGTACACAAATTCAACATTTTGAAATCGCAGTTTTCTTTAAAGGGGCAATCAGAGTTTAACAGAGAATAAAATTGTTTCAGCCAGTGTTGTAACAAGTCCCGACTCGAGTCCCTTCCTCCCAAAATGATAGCGACTCGACAGAATCCAGGAGTAATTTCCCCATTGAAAAAGTACAGTGACTCGAGTCAATGACTCCACTCTAGTCACTTAAAAGTTTGAAAACTGGTGACTAGTGACTCGACTACAACACACTACAACACTGTTTCAGCACCTCGTTTTCTCTTCTGAACTGATTATTTACCAGAATATAGAAACAAAGAAGAGGTCTTTCAAATTACGAGAAACATTAACTTAGTGCTAAATACCGCTGGATAAAAATTTCTCGATATTTGTCGGGTGAAAAAATCCAGACAGATACAACACTAGACAGCCTTCACTGCACTGCAACCAATCACGACGATAGACACACCGTGATAACGGATCATTGCTTGTTACAATTTTAAGTCAATGTGCAAATGTAGTGCAGAATTAAAGTTGTTAAAATTTGATAGCTGCTTTAATTCAACAAATTTTATTGCGTTCATATTTTTTTCGAATGTGACTATGTTGCAGCAGTCACGTATATGTACTGTAACAATAATATATATTTAAACCTCTCAAATATTGCTTTAGCAATACCATAAAAAAATTAAAAATCTCCCTTGGTAAGGTGCTAACGATTTATAAATGAAAATGCTTAATAAATGTTGAAGGGCAACGGAACTAACCCCTTCGTAAGTTAGTACATCCCGATATTAAAGATCATGCATGTTTCCTTTAAAGCACGTAATGTATTTTCCAATCAAAAAGGTAAATTTATTCAGAGTATTTCTTGAACACCTTCACTAGTGCCTAAGAAATTGGGAGGAGAGGGATCTATGTACCATCAGGGAGGGATTTAAAATAGCACTCATAGTACGATTTAGCTGATGCTTAAATGTTAGTTGCGGTTGCTGATTTATTTACTTAAAATAATCCTCCTCGTGGGTTCCTGTTACCAGTTCGGAAGATAACCTCTTTAGAGGAAATCAATTTTCACCCGATCGGGGGATTATTTTGCCATGGGTGGCGCCATTTTCAAATATCTCCCACGATGCATTGCGATCCTACCGATAAAATTCAACGGAGATAACGTTTAAAACAGCCTTGCAATTTTTAACGATTTTAGGAAAGAGAAATTCGGGCATTTTAAAAACTCTGTTGACAGGGGAATAAAGAGAGGCTTCGTCATGTTTGGTTGTTCCTCACGCCGATTTTGAGAAATCGAACATTTTTGCTACGTTCTTTGTCCTAAGCTTAATTTACAGACTCCACGCAGCCGCAAGTTTTGTGCACCATTTTTCACTTAAAGGTGTGCAAGTGGGTCGAGCCAACACGTATGTTTGTAAATACGTAGTTGAAGGTCCATGGTAATTTCGTTTTTAATGTCTAAACTATTACCTCACAATTGAATAAACACATATTTATTTAACAATTCGACAACTGTGGAGAGGTAGACACTATAAGTGCTCATAAATATTCATACCGTTGAGACAGGCAAACTTTCCTCCAATCGGGGTAATACTCATTTTCTCCCGAAAGTGGTTATCTCCCGAACTGGTTACATTTCCGCTTGGTCAAGAATTTGTGGTATAATATCTCGTAGTTTTCTTTTCTTCCCTTTTTAATTCACAGTTTTCATTAAAATATCATACACTATTAAAAAACCCGGGTTAAATCTGTCTCTTGATTGAAAGTAATTTGTTGAGTCTTTATTAAAGGGAAAACTCCATCAGTCTACGAGAAAGAAACGAGTGCAAGACTTCACCTTCCTTTCGTCATTTTGATCCAAACGTGTCAAAATTAATTCATAATAATTTTTTTCAACAGAAAACTAACATCTCAACTACTCGTCAACAGCTGTATAAATACACTGTAAACTCTAATTATTCACTGGTATAACTGCAATGCTGTGAAAAGGAACATCTCTTCCCTACCATCTCCTTGACTTGAACCAATTTGTTTAAAACTGGGCGATAAAACACCATATAACCTGACCTGCCATCCCCAATTCCTAGGGAGAAAGTAGGACAGTGCGGTTTGGTGATAAAGCAAACATTGGATTTGGTTTTTGAACATTTAAAAGCCCATGTCGGTATTTTAAATCAGTTAAAAAAATTTTGGTGAGAATAGAGCAAATTCAGACGTCGATTGCCTCATTTAATTAAATATCTATACCATCACTTGTCACACCTCCTTTCAAGCCCTTGTCCGGGGAACGTGCTTTTTGCAGATAAATCAGCAAAGTGAAATTCTTTGATCAATTATTTTTAAGGAAAACAGAATCAAGGCTTCTTGAAAAGGGCACCATTTTTTCCAAAGGAAAGAGGAACGCCCCCTCCCTTGAGGCGAAAGTAAATTTCAGTTTGTCGTTTGGGTCACACTTTGTTAAGTCTTTGTTGAACGAATTACTATGCAAAAAGAAAACGAGAGAAAAGCTTAACCTTCTTTTTGACACTTTGAAGCATTTGTTTTTCTCTTTTGTCAAAAACGCAAATTCATGATCATTTTGTCAACGGAAACCAACCATCACCTTGACTACTCGTCAGCAGCTGTCCAAACACACAACAAATTTTAATTATTCACTGACAAGGATAGAGAATTATAAGAGAATTAATGGTGATAGAATAATTAATTTTGTGTTCATTATGTTTAGTCCCTAGAGTCCAAGATGGCTGAAACTAAAGTCAATACTAGTGGGACGACTTTGTCTCTGTCCTTGCTTTGAATCATGGCCTGCCTATATACATGGGCATTGGTCATATAGCATACTGCACTAACGTCCTGCGTAGATGGCGATATACCGTACGGGTGAGTAAAGCTTAGCAATATGGCTGCCTGCAATGGTTTTGTGTGTGAAAGTTTGGACTTGCTCAAGTAGTAAAAGATCGACAGATTTCGCAGCAAACTTGATTTTCTTTTTTTTAGAAATAATGCAAGATAAGGTCAAAACCACTACACATTGAGAGAAAACTTATTTTACACTGCAAGTCTAAAATTGCATGAAATGTTACAGAGTCCATAGCGGAGACCACTTAGGTCACATGATCCTCTGTCCATGTATAGGAAGACCGTGGTTTGAACAAATGAGTTCTCACAGAATGAAATTTATCTGGACGCTTCTCAAGAATCAATTTTTCACCCAAAGATTCAAAGTCCAAATGCGGCAAGTTCCATCATTTGTACATAATGTATTAACGAGAAAAAGCTGCAAGTGCTACTTTGGTGGCGGGTGCAGAAGCACACTATACATACCAACCAAAAGCATAAGTTTATAAAATACCACCTTAACTGGGAGAATTTGGCACTTTTGCCAAATCTAAGTAGGCGAGCAAAACAGAGAAATTGCCCAAATTTTGCCGAAAACAGAAAATGTAGTGCTCTCGATTGGAGGAAAAGGGTGTGGGTGTGCATCCCCTCATCCACCCTGTCTTATTCCATTTATCCGTTTATCCTCTATAATGTACAATTCTGCAAAATAGAAAAGTTTGTACAGTAACAAAAAGCAGATAGCTTGACAAAGTAGCAGGAGGAAGTCGGAACTTCAATACCCTAAAATTTCCAATGGAAGTTTTCTCGTTGTGTAGACGCGGTGAACAGTTCAGGAGAAAACCACTTTCGGCGGAAATGAGGTTTCCCCAGATCGGGAGAAAATTTGCCTGTCTGAATAGTATGAATATCTATGAGTATTTCAGTGTCAACCTCTCCACAGACGTCATAAGTTTAACAAATGTGTGTTTTTTCAAATGTGATACCATTATAAAGACGCAAAGGGCGAATCCACAAGGGATCTTCAAGGACGTATTTACAAACACCAATGCTAGCACGATCTTTTTGTACATCTTTATGCGGAAAAGGTGCACAAAACTTACGGCTGTGTCGAGACCATGAAATAAGCTTAGGGCAAGGACAGAGCAAAGTTGCTCGATATCTCAAAATCGGCCCGGTGAACTAGCAAAGAGGACAAAGCTTTTTTATTCCTCTTCAAACAGAGATTTTAAATATGACCAAATATCTCTTTCCAAAAGTCGACAAAAATTGCAAGGTTGTTTTGAACGTTATCACCGTTGAATTTGCGCGGTAGGATCGGAATGCATCATGGGAGATATTTGAAAATGACCCCACCCATGACAACATATTCCCCCCATCGGGTGAAAATTGATATCCCCCGAAAACGGTTACCTCCCGAACTGGTGAACAAGCGTGAATGGAGTTTAGTAATCATTGTCCATGCTTTAAGCAGGGAGCTGTTAATTTAACTACACTGTCCTTTTCCCTCTTACTGTGTTTGGAAAAAACAAAAGCGGAAAAGTGACAATTTCAATCTTGAGCAGTCCCTGTGTTTACAGACATTAAACTGTGCTATGTAACACGTCTATGACACGTTAGTTATTACGAAAAATTTTACATGTTTTGTACAGGTATAAAATCCATACATCTTCAGTGAGATTCTATTCTTAAACTATTTGTCTTTTTTCACCCATAAAGTGTGTTTTGTTACAGAAACAAACAAAAAAATGAAATTTTCAACAGAAAATTATGCTGAAAGGCTCGTAAGTAACGCTATCCTTCGAAGCGATTCTGTGGCTGTACCCTTTATATGTTTCGTAACAATGAGGGGAAAAAAGAAACTTCGTGGGATGAGGAAACGCTGACTCTGTGACACAATTATCGTACATCAGTCAAAGCACGGAGTTTCCGTCGTTAACAGAAAAGAAAAATAGACAGCGATTTATTGCCTGCAACTGTACAATAGGCAATGGAGACTATATTCGTTTTCTCGTCATTTAAAGGATGTCTTCACAGTGTAAAAACAGTAATCTGTGCAGCTCAAAACCTTTTAAAGGTGCATTGATCCTAATTTATTTTGTAAAGCTGCACGCTCTGACAATTTCCTCTTCGTCAAACTCACTTTTCGCGTAACAAGCACCCCTGAGAATTTTCTAAATATAAGCATTTTAAAGAAACGCCGAAGGAATTACTTTCGTTGAATCCGTCAAGTAACAACATATTGAAATATTGCTGCATGATGGGAAGGAGCATACATGAATTAGCGTACCAGAGTACACTTATTTTATTTTGGGTATTATTGTATTTCCCCAAGTTCACCACACATATGTGTAATGCATGCGAGATGATGAGGATTGTGGAAATTGCGTCTGGGGAAAGAGGACCCATCTTTACACCAAACAAGAGGGCAATACACGGAGTTGCATATCTCATCGCTAACATGTGCGCAAGTTGGTTATAGAACTGGAAATATTTATGTGCTAGAAGTTTAATCGTTTAATCTGTGCTGTTTTTATGCTACAGTAGAATGTCATTGACAAAAATTACCATACTAAAACTTTTTGCCACAATCCTTTGTAATTCCTATTTGAAGTCCAAGGGAAGCGATTTTTTTTTTTCGTTCCAAGGGACGGAAGATTTTTTTCGTAAGATAGCGAGGTGAAAGAAGAATATGGCACAGACCAATCAAGTTGTTGGAACTATAGACCCACCTCTTATTGTAAAACAACATCTTTTGGATACATTTAAATTCTGAAACTGAATCATGAAAGAACTGGAGAAATAGGCTACCCAATCTTTGTAACGTTTGCCCTTTTAATCCAGTAGGCCTATCTAAGATTTTGGAACAAATTTATTTTTTAAGATGCTGTTATCCCCTTGCAACACTTTGAAAAACAACGAGCTTGGCTGTTACTTTAAAGTAATTTGTGGTGGTCAAGTTAATCGGGCAATGTACTTTGTGATGTGTTCAGTTCACACGGTCATGTTGATTCTTTATAGACTAATCCAAGCGCGCAGCCTATAGAGATGACCGTCAGTGGCGGCCACAAGCCTGAGGGTTCATATTCCTAATTATTTACACATACATATGAAAATGGTGGTAAGACCGGCAGTCCTGATATGAAAGATGGTTGAAATTGAAGTTCTTGCTCGCAGGGTACAGTTTTGAAGCGCCCTCTCTTTGATTGGTCTCCTAGCTTACACGAAAGACCGAAACTATGTAGGCCTAGGCATAGTAGCATGATTACGTTGAATGTTTTAAATTATAATGATAACAACTTAACCAAAATCGCCGGCATGTTTTATTGGTATGAGGAATCTCCGTACTAAAAGGTGGAATCTTAAATTTGCATCAAAATTTATCCCAAAACCGTCTTCCAAAATAGCTGGCAAATCAAATGAGTACAAAAAGTCTTACCTAAATACTATGGTCTACTATGCTCTAAATACTATGGTCTATGGTCTAAATACTACGGATTGGAAATGATCATACGAAATAGCTATACGTACGTACGTGCGTATATAGCATGCACTGTATAGGCAAGGCTACATGTATTAAGTGACATTGCAATATAAGATATGTCCACTCTGCATGCTGTCTCCCAGAAAGTCAGAACCGTTCGATTTCCCGAAGGAAAAGTGTCGGATACAGGACAGCACAGATCCTTCAGTTAGTTTGTTAGAAGTTAACATGATCGGAAGGGATGGCTCACTAAACTGATATGGATATGGACGCAACGATTGAAAGTAAAGCCGCTTTGGGGGACGCTTTAGACAAGTGCGTAATTATTCACGAGCTATCTGGGTGTTTTCTCCAGTTTGACGCGACGGCAAACTTCATGTGTTTCGAGCCTGCTGATACGCACATCAAGTGCGTCTCAATTAAGAAACTTGGCGTGTGCGCCATGTTGAACGCGTGGTGTTATATATCCGGCCGACGCACAAACCTTTTCTGCGGGCTGGCCTGTGGCGAATCCTAGCCCGTGGCAAAGAAATCATCACGTACGTTTTATGGCGACGCTTCAGAACCGCCAAGTTTTAAGGGCACTAATATTTAAGATAGGCAGACCCTATGCCTAACCTAATGTTTGTCACCCACAGTTTCATATCTTGGGTTATAACTCAAGCCTATAAATGGCGTGGGTTTAGCCATGCCTAAGCCCCAAACCTAGCCTACATACCGGCAACCAGCTTCAGATTTCAAGTCTAGCCCTAGGTTAGACTTTAACTGTCATACTACTGGGCCTAACAGTTGCAGCCCTTTGTCAAAATTCCAGTTGAACCCAGTTCAACTGGGTTCAACTGGATCTCCCCAGTTTAACTGGGTTCAACTGGATCTAGTTAAAACCCAGTTAAAAACCAGTTAATGGGAATTGGAACAAATTCATCTGGGTTGAATTTAGTCAATCCAGTTGAAAGCTGGTAACCCAGTTTAACCCAGTTGGATTATATGGGATTTGGAACAAGACCAGCTGGGTTCAACTGGGTCCCAGTTGAACCCAGTTGAATTGGGCAACTGGGTTCAACTGGAATTTTTACCGGGGGCAACTTTGGAGTGAAAACAACTGTCTGCATTGACCATATGGGAACACTCTAGATAAAAGGGCTATCAAAGTGAAGTGCAAGCAGGAATTCAAAGATCTCACTGAAGCATACAAGCTAGTGAAATAAAAATTTGAGTTTTGAAGACGAGACTGCCACTACGAGGTACTGGACTTGGCATGAGGCTCAGTCTAGCTTATCTATATTAATTGATGAAAAATAGGCTAGTTACAAAACATTAACCTTTGACCCTCTGTAACGTGAACTATGTCCTTGTCGAGTAGGGAAAACAAGCCAGTGAGCCACAACTGGAAAAAAGGCCGTGGTTGGCTCGACTTGAACCAATAGGTTGGAAACTGGGCCTTAAAATTCTATCTAACTAAGTAACTAACTAATCAACCAACCCACCGACCGACCGACCGACCGACCGACAGACTGACTGACTGACTAACTAACTAACGAACTAACTTACTAACTAACTAACTAACTAAATGACAAAATAACTAACTAAGTAACTAACTATGTCCTTGGTTGCCATGACAATCACACATATCGGTACAACTTGTCATGCCTAGGCTATTACACTTAAGCTTTCACATTTTGGGGATCCTTCCATTTAAAGTTATAGTAAATACAAACAAAATATTTGACCCCTGTCACGTGACCGTTGACCTTGGTTGCCATGGAAACTACATATTTTGGTAGAACTAGTCTACCCTATTATACTTGTGAAGTTTCATGTAAAATGAATGGTTTCCTATGAAGTTTTAGTACAAAAAAGTAAAACAGTGGTCTTTTTCAAAACGTGACCTTTGTCCTTTACTTCCGAGGTCTGGTGGACATAAGTTCCCACCCTGGGGTACCCACCTACCAATTTCGAAAAGAATCGGTCCCGCCCACTAGGATGAGTTTAAAAGACGAAAAGGTTGATTTACGAACAAATTATCACTTGAAAAATTTTTGTTCCACTCTACCACTTGACCTTTGACCTCTGTTGCTATGGCAACCACATATTTTGGTAGGTTTCGATGCAATCATCATATATGTGAAGTTTCGTGTCAGGAGGACGTTTTGTTTTGGAAATATATCACAAAAGATGATTTCACTAAATTTGACCTTTGACCTGTAACCTTTGACCTTCACTTCCGGATGTGTGTTAAAATGCAATTGTTTCACCAAAGGTACCATACTACCAAATTTAAAGAAAATCGGCCCAGCCGTTACAAGATATAAGGAAAACAAAATTGGACACACACATACACCTACGCACCCACCAACACACAGACACACACGGACAGGTTTTGACCCCTCTCTCAGCGCTGGACCTTCAGTCACCCCGGGGTACCCAACCATGGGTTAGACCTTCAGACTAGTAACCTGGGAAAATTTACCGTTACCATGGTAACCATTGCGATTTAGACTGGCATTGCTATATATAGCCCCATAGGTAAAGTGACTACAATATCTCATCCTCCTCACGGAGCGATGAGATAAAAATGTAATCGTCTTGTGGTCTATCCTATTACAAGGATCATGGACATTGGTTCATGAGAATCAAGGGGAAAATTTTCTGAATTTTGAAATTTATGGGCTGTAACTCACTGTTTTACCGTATATAAAAACAATACTTCTGTCTTGAAATATAAGGGGATGGTGAGTGGAAGAGAACTTAGGGCATATTTGTGAGAATTTGTCGTTGTTTAAAAACAAGTTTGGGTCGTACGTTCCTGCCATTTAAATATACTTCTAGCTTTGGGAGATGAACGCATAATAAGCTGAATGAAAAAGTAAGCTATATTTGAGACACTACGCGAGAAAATGAAATCCCATACGCCAAAAGCTAATTTGTGATGTGAGCTAGGTCGAGGTAGTAGTACTGGGAGCACGTTGAATCATAATCTATTACTAATGGTTGAATGAATTGCCTGTCGAAAATGAAATATGAAACCTTGCATATTGCCCTCTCGGTTCGAATTTCACAAACATATGAATTTTTAAATCACCGATAGAGTCGAAATGAATATTACCGTTGATGCCTTTTCTTGTTGCAAAGATTCTCTGTAACCCCTTTTCTCTCCCTCTCTCATTTTATTCTCATACGGTCACATTAGTTACAGCAATGCCCTGCAGTCAGTTTTTTTGTGACTGAACGTTCTTTTTGATCTGTGGTAATATCTGATGCTTTTTAATGAAAACTAGCGAAGGGATATTCCATCTCAGACAAAAAGCTGAAAAATTATTCAAATGGATATGATGCCGAAGCAAGCCAAAGTTAACCGACGCCTATGTATGTATTCACGTATTCTTTACAAGTGCCGTGTAGGATCTACAGCAAGTTATCAGAGTTCCATACATGTTATAATATACAGCAGTATCACAAAATCCTCTTCCAAATAGTAACTACGGAGGATGGTGGGATAGAATGATATTGTGCGTTATTTTTGGCTAAAGGAAACTGCCGACCACAAATATGACACATACAAAAATCCCATCCCACAATCCCTTGTAATTTTTATTTGGAAAAATGTCCATACATTGTTCTTCCATTAACCCCCCCCCCCCCCGTGGGCTGGGGGTTTTAAAGAGTGGAATTAGATAGAGTTTAACGGCCCAGTTTCCAACCTATTTGTTCAAGTCGAGCCGACCACGGCCTTTTTTCCAGTTTTGGCTCACTGGATTGTTTTCCCTACTCCATTGCTTATGACGTGGGGTTGTAAAATACGCCCGCGGTATTTCCCGCCTGTCGTAAGAGGCGACCAAAGGGAAACCAAAACCTGCACTTGGACCATAATTGAAAATATATTTGAACTTTGATTTTTTTATTGTGTCGACTGACACTATATAACACTTCCGTGTTGGTGTGTCGTTAAATCTCATCTAAGTAACTAACTACCGGCCGGCCGGCCGGACGGCCGGCCGACCGACCGACCGACCGACCGACCGACCGACCGACCGACCGACCGACCGACCGACCGACCGACCGACCGACCGACCGACCGACTAACTAACCAACCAACCAACCAACTAAATAACTACGGTTATTCACTAACTAACTTACTAACTAACTAGCCAACTAAGTAACTGACAAACTAACTCTTTCATACAGACAAATGTTCATATTTGTACACACATAACACCAAGGTTTTTCAAGGTAACCATACATTTACATCCCCGTGGCACGCGTGACCCTTGCGCGTGATCCGTTTTGTTTTTGTGGAACGCTGCTTTCAGCTGAAGGTTAGGATTTCTATGCTAGAGAAAAACATACATGACGCGCCTCTCATTAGCAGGAGTTACCCTGATTACAGCAACCACATCCCATCTACACATCAGCTTAAGTCATTTCTGATCATTTGCGATTTGTTTATCATTGATATGCTTGTCATACCGATTCAGTCTTTTCTGAGTGATTGATACCTTCTATGGTTCTTGCCTCTTTCATCATTTTATCCTCTCAGGAAAAAAATTAAGCTCATTTAGTATATACTTCTCCTCAATTGAAGTGGCAGTTATCAGAGCGTGTAATCCCTATGCGGACACTTTCTATGATATTGGAGACAGGCGTAACACATTGAAACAGACCTTTGAAGATCCATTACATCTATGATGACTCGGTTGCATCATTTTAACCCTTATGGGACTCGGTAAAATCAAAAGCATATCTTTGCTTATAGGGGGCGACAAAGACGAAGACGTACATTTAGAACTTTCAGTAAACAAATAGCACTTTGCATCTAAGGGTTTCTCTATAAAATGGGAATGTGCGCCATCTTTGTATGGTCTTAGTAAATAATTATAAGTTAAATAACGATGGAACTTGCATTATCTAGGAATATTACACGAGCGCATGCTAATAACGGTTCTCACCTCTTCCATCTTGAAGAGCGCACGGGCAGGCAAGGTAGTGACACACTGAAACGGAACTTTTCAAGATTTGTAACATCTGTAACGACTCGATTATAGTATTCCTTCACAAAAATGCATGGGACAAACCCTACTCCCATGCAACATCAACTCCTTGAGGTTTCAGCTTGGAAGTACTACCTCCGAAGTAGTACTTCCATGGTTTCAGGAAGCCTTTCACTGCTACAATGTTAAATAAGAAGGGTAAGTTTTCGATGGTGCTTCATTCATTGCTTCCTTTGCTTGCATTGTACCATTACTTTGGTCAAGGATCGCAGATTGGTTTAACCTTGTCCATTCCACGGACTTCCTATACATGGACAGAGCATACTGCACGGTAGATTATCGCTACCGTACATGTGAGAAAAAGCGCACCAAGATGGCCGTCTGCCATGGTTTTGTGTGAAAGTTTGGACTTGCTCAAGGGTATCCTCATATTTTGCAAGACTAAAGTTGAAATACAGTCACATCGCAACTGCTCGAAAAGAGCTTCCTTCTCTTACATTTTATGCATGACGTTTCGTGACGTCATAAGGATTTTAATACTAATTAGCTAAAAGTCATAACTTTTAAAGTCAATTATCTCAGAAAGTAGGAACCCAAAAATCTTTAAAACCGTGAAAATCAATGAATAAGGTGTAAAAAATACTTTCGGTGCCTGGTTCTGAGTGAACTTACGGGCAAAAGGGATTATTTTAGTCCATTTTATGAAACGTCTAAAATGGGTTTCAAATGCTCTGCAAAATCGTTCAGCATTTATTCGTTGTTGTTTTAAACTACTCAGTTTTTCCTTCAATAGAGAGAAAATTTTGTTTTCTATCTAGTGGTACCATTTTTGCACTATAAAATATTCTCAATGAGTCAGGTACTCGGTAAATTCCACCACGAATCGATTGTGGCGCCCAGAGTATATACACAGTATAGTGAGCTTACTTTCGCGAAATGAACGTTAATGCAGGTCGCCCTATGTAAAACGTCACAACAGCAGCCTAATTCATCCTCACCAATATTGTTCCCATTTCGGAGAAAATGGTGCGATACTTGCTCCTTCGACATTTTTGCAACATATTGTTAGTTGTAATGCCATTTACAAATTAAACTAATCAGTAGTGTTGCACTAGAAGGCTATTTATACTTGTTTGAATGTGATATGCCTGGATACACATACAATGTCATAGTCATGATGGCAAGCTCTGTTGACACAGAGCAAAACTGCATCTTGTTTGCACCAAAACAGTGAAAATTACCTCACTTTAAAAAAAGTTGGGCTAACTAAAAAGCTGGTTTAAAAATCTTTATACTAGGAAACTCTATCAACTTCAATCAAATGTTCATTCTTTGAAAAAATATTAAAAAAATTCTGTGCATCATGTAGTACACTCAGTCAGCATAATACATTGAGCAAGAAAATGAATGAGACTGAGAGACCTTCTAAACAGGCCTGCTTAGACAGGAAGGGCCTTGCAGGAAAGATCATCAGTACAATGTTTAACAAGTGCTATTGATTTTCCTCATTTACTCTGGGTAAAAATGAAAAGTACTGAAGGCAAAGGCAAATACCAATAAGGTTGCAAGGGAAGGAGTATATCAGCTGAGGTTTGGCAAATGGGATATCTTACTTTGAATTCCTTGCAATTGTGAATTTCTTTTCACATGAAATACTGGTCCTAAAAATAACATGATGATAGCTGGACTGCTAGGATAATAAATCATCACTATCCTGTCCTCTTGTGAGGTGACGGAATGTTCCAGGCTCATTTCTACCGTTGGCAGTAGGACAGTTTGATATGCCTATAGTTTCTCCAACAGTCAATGTAACAATACAGTTTTTTTTGCAGGAAACTACCTAAATGTTGCCCAACATAGTTCTCCTTTATGTGACCTCCTTAAAGATCAGAAATATGTAATTAATGTAAAAAAATCTAGGAATGAATTTACAGTTTTCATTTTATTGAGTGCCACACTGATGAGAATTCATTTTAAGACAAAGCTGGGTATAGCTAAAGAGTGTGACAAAACTGACCACTGCCAGTGAACATATCATGGCTGTCATAACCACTGTCTGTTAATCAGTAGTAGGCTTACTGTACTGCAGTTTACAGGCCGTCAGATTTCACGGGAAACGATTGTTCCCCATCGCGTGGTGGACCTCTGATGATTAAATCACGGAACCCAAAAACTGGTTACCACCAATCAGTTACCACCCATGCATTTTGCAACAGAACCCAAAAGTGGGTTCCCATGAGTTACCATGCTGAAAAATGACACAACCCACAAATGCGTTCCTGTGATTTTTGAAATCCAAGGGCTTGAATTAAGCACCACATTGAGGTGAGCTTTTGGGACAATTCAAGTCAGCCAGGATAAGATTGAGTTTGAGGGATGGTAATTCTTGTTACTGAATAAAAATTATATAAGCTAGGTATATGCCATACAGCCAGTACTCACAGCACTAATTTCTGTTTCCACTGACACCGCACTCCTTCATTAAAGTTAACCAGTAGTTTTAAAATGCAAGTCACAGTTTAGATGGTAGTACGTAATTGCCTATGGGGTAAGGTTTTGAAATGATATAAGCTTATAAAGGGCTAGAAATTGTATAAATTGCAAAGCTGCAGCTTTGCAATTTATAGGCTACCTATGGGACTTTATAGAAATAGACAACTTGAACTTAATTACAGAACAGTATACCACTAAACTGTAGGTCGATCTATTATGAAAAATGATGGAAAGGACTGAGTTTTTCTGTTTGTCGCACAGTAACTATCAGGTAGGAAAGAATAATAACCCGTGAATATGTCCAGACTGAAGCTGAACCCTCTAAATTTGGAGTTTGTTTACTTAATCCAGGCTGACTTGATCATGATTCATACGAGTCCCAGGTTTACCGACTTACAACAAAGTTACATCTTATTGTAAGCCCCCCACTAGCCAACATTGCAATGTTACTGAATATGCCATGAAAACTGAAGCTTCAAATTTCATAGACTACAAGTCTACAAACAACACTGGAAGTTTTTAAGAATGTAAATGCAATGGGTACCTGTCCTGCAAATCCCACAGTATAATAGTCGTTCATTATTTTGTTATGACCGACGTTATCCGAGCCATACTGGAATAGTACTAACTAGTAACAGTAACGTTGTAGAATATACAACGTTAACTGTGTACATTTACCAACACCATATGTACTATAGTACATACTACATACATGCTGTACGCTAAATGCCCCTTCGAGTTTAGCAGTTGTTTACAAAATAATTTATAAATTAAACTACGTAATTTTGGTATCAACAGAAAGCCTATACTATAATCTTCAAACGTCGATACAAAAGAATCGTTTTACATCCCTCAATGAGTCAGGTACTCGCAAAGTTTGAGGTCCTAATTTGAGACATAAGAATCGACTGCCTCTTTTTGGGAGCGTATTTTTGCAGTAAATGTTTGGAAAAACCTAAAAAATCTTTGATTTCTAAGAGAAGGAAAGATCAAAATGTCCACTTACCGTTTCGTTGCATCAATTTATACGCCTACTTATACATTATTCAACATATAGGGGGAGACCCCTTGTCAGTCACAGTTCCGCGAAATCTCATTTGCGCAGACCTAAAAAAGGCGGGAATGCTAGAGAAGTGGTCACTTGGCTTCATTAACTGTACAGCTGCGTGTTGACTGAATATTTTTGAAATATAGCAAGGTAAGGTCAAAATCACTTCAAATATTGAAGGAATATAATATTGTTTTCCATTCAAGTTTAACTTTTGTTTAAAATGTTACAGAGTCGTCGTCAAATCAGACAATTAAGGGCTTCGCGGCCGCTTTCTTGGTGCACTTTTTTGTTCCAGTCGGTGGCGACTATTTACGGATAGGACGTACTCTTTATATGCTCTGTTCATGTATTTAAGTCCGTGGTCCAATCATACACAGTAATTTTCTGATGTTAAAAACAGTAAAGAAGTGTTACCCGTTTGTAGGTAACCACACTAAAATAACTTTGAGTAAAATGAAATAGTTCAGGATAAGTTTATGCTTGGATAATTCACCGTCACCGGACCGTTTTGGAACAATAGAACTTGAGGATTACATCCCTTTTTTAAGTCCTCCCGACTCCCTGGCCGTTCGGCGAAACCAACCTTTAAACTGCTTCTCAAAGAAGCTATACGCATAAGGGCCCTCGGACTATTTACATCACCATTTACAAAATATTTCGGTATAAGTAGATAGAGCTAGCTCAGAAGCAACTGACATCCAACGTCATTTGAGGGAGGACTTTAGAAGAAGTTTTTGCACAGTCCTCCATACTCTCTAGCAAAGCTGAAAACAAACATATCGGCAGAGCCAAACCATCATCTCCTTCCCGAAGAAGCTATACGTTCACTGAACGACAACACTTTGACCAACCTCGAGGCCCTCAGACCACTTATATCACCGATCTGTCATGTATGGCTCCATTCTAGACTGGATGAAAAAACAAATACTACACAATTTCTTAGCCAAAAGGTCGAGAAGGCCAAGAAGTGTTTGTTTTAGAAAAAACACCGAAGTTTTTTGTTCGACTATCTAGCCAGTGAGCCACAAATGAAAAAAAAAGCGTGGCAAGGTCGAATTAAACCAAATGGTCGGTAACTAGGCTGTAAAATCTGTCTATCTAACTAACCAACCGACAGTAAAAAAGGGGCGGGCTTTCAAAGTCACTGAACACACTTTATAGGTGATTTTCTTCTTTACCTGTGTGTATGTTTCTGTAATTGAACATGAAATTGGATGACCATTGTTGATTAGTAGTATTTCCTTCCGTCATGGTAACACATATTGAGTTTCTCATACGCATTTAGAGTTCAAATCATCCCACGATATAAGACCCTGGTCCGAGTGCATTCTCTACGCATGATTACACCAACATGAAAATTTTAACACCCTACGGTGTCAAAGCAGACCACCGCGCGTCCACAACTATATAAGAAAGGATTAGTTACAACATGAAATTGATTTTAATTTTGAGGTGGAGTACTAATTAGACGGTGTGAGTAAATTTCTTGCGATATTTTGATTAACCCGCTGAGCGGATGCCCCTCTTTCGTTCAGCTCATCTTTAAGAAAAACTCGGGTCGACAGCATAAGGAAAAGGCAGCAGGCTGCCTTTTCGTATCGGTAACTAATAATATTGCATGTCCAATCGGGAACTTAAAGTGGCACAATCAGTTCGCCCATAAAATTCTAAAATTCACCTTTTTTCCAGCAAATCTTCCTTCAGTACTAATGACAAATGATCACACTCAGGAAAGCTCTATATCTTACACAAATACACAAATAATTGTATTATAAGTAAGGCATCGGCCCTTCACGTCGTTACCAAAACTGTGTTGACCCTGTTGTGTTTTTTTTTTTTTGCAAATAAATATGTAAATAATTGTCACAACACAGGGTAAAAAACATTCCACATTTAAAAAGAAACTATTGGATGTGAAACTTGACTTAGTATGCTAATAATAAGCATTGTCATGCACCAGTGCCCTCCATCACCCTTGTAAAGATATCCGTTTCAACTCAATTAATGAGTCTATTTAAGGTTTTTTTGTGAGTTAATCGGGGTTTTAAAATGCACGGACCTGCGGAAATATTTTCAACTAGCTGTCGATCAAAGAGCTAAGCCAATTAAGAATTTCTGTTGACTACCACAAAAATTGTAGTTTGGGATGAGATGACAAACCCTTTAAGCATAGGCCTAGCTGGAAAATTTGTCAAAGTACGCCAGACAATTTACCTTCGTAGCAGCCAAAATCGTGCCATCAGTAAAAATGAAGATGTCATTATCAAATGCCAAATGTTACCAAAAACGTCAACCTATTTGTCAAGTAATTTTCGGAAAAGTAAAAAGAAAATTGAATTACCCTTTCTACAGACCCCGTGGTACGTTTTTAGAGAAGACACCCTGAAGAAAGAAAATGAAACCCTGGTCTGTGTTCGCCAAAAATGCAAAGTTTAGAGACTTTCAAATTTTGTCGAGACATGCGCTTAATTTTAGTTACGAGTGAACTATTTTTACTGTGCAATTGGTCTCAAATAGTTGCAGTCATATGTTCTGGTAGCAGACGAAAGAAATACGAACCGTTTATTCATTAAATTTAAGAGATACTTAAAATAAGCATGTGGAGCGTGTTCACTGCAAAGCTGATGCCACTGTCTCTGCGTGAGTGCACGCAATCCTTTAGCCGACTGGTGCAGATATTTTAGGTTAAGCGCGTAGCCGAACATGCTACTGAAGGGGGTGAACATAGTGCTGAGGGAGATGCGAGTTAACCTTCAGAGCAAAAAACGATGTTATAAGTTTTAATCTTGTAAGGGGTGAATTTTCACCTCCACACTTGGTTATAGACTTGTGGAAACTCTTTTTCCACAAAACGCTTATAAAGAATTAGAGGATAGAGTTTTTTGTATGAGCATTGTTTTTCCACAATTAAAAGAAGCGTTTAAGGTCACATCAAGTTTCTGTAGGTTAAAAGGGTACTTATTTTAAGCATTTTTGTGAAATTGACATTGAAATTCGATCAGTGGTTCTCAAGATAAAAGCATATAAATTTTTCCATTCCAACAAAAAGTCAACTTTAAGCAAGAACATATGACATCCTATCCCTCCTATTAATGGACAATTTTTTTCCTTCAAACTTTACAGCCTATTTTCTATCCAACAATTATAAAAGTATTATCAAAATGTGATTGCATAACTGGCATGAGTACTGTTCAAACTTTGCATTCCCCGCAGGGAAGTCCCATCCCTGTTAATTTCAAGGTCACCTCAACAGTCTGAAAAAATAGTAGGAAACATGAAAGTTATCCCTGTCAATGTGGTAAGAACACGGACTTCCTATACATGGACAGAGCATACTGCACGGTACATTGTCGCTGCCGAAGTGTGAGAAAAGGCGCACCAAGATGGCCGTCTGCTACGGTTTTGTGTGAAAGCTTTGACTTGCTCAAGTATATCCCCATATTTTGCAAGAAAGTTGAAATATTTTTGAAATATGGCATGGCAAGGTCAAAACCACTTCACGTATTGCAGGAATGTTATATTTTTTTCTATTCAAGTTTAACTTTTGTCGTCAAATCAAACGATTTATAGCTTCAAAGCGGCCATCTTGGTGCGCCTTTTTGTCCCAGTCGGAGGTGACAATCTACGGATAGCCTGCGTACACGTTACATGCTCTGTCCACACTCTTAAAAAGTTGGTTAAAAACATTCACCAACACTGGTCACGTATGTCAAATACCTGAAATTGGTTAAAGTTTACCCAATAATTGTTGATTAATGGGTTATCCAAGAGGTTTTTTACCACTTTATTGGGTAATCAGCCTGTGTGGTAACCAAATAAACAACACATATTGGGGAAAGCGTAACCAATTTCAGGTATTTGACATACGTGACCAGTGTTGGTGAATGTTTTAACCAACTTTTTAAGAGTGCATGTAAGTCCGTGGGTAAGTGATATAAGCTCTGCTGCCCTAACCTCACTTTGAAACACATATCTTGTGACTTAATTTTCTGATATCGCAAGAAATACAAGTCCAATTTGGAGTAGGAGTTTCACCACACTGTGAAGATTTGGTTCCTCTCTCGTATATGAAAATTACATTGTTGTTTAAACTTCCCCTGTAAAAGACGTTGACAAAATATTAAGAGTAACAAAACTGCCGAGCTCATTATCCTTTGTAATTTTGAATTTTGAAAAGGTTTTCTGGTCATGGTGGATGAAATCAGAAATTCGCAGGACTCTACTATTCAAAAAAAAATTACCTGATTTAGTTAAGAACGATGCAACCAGGGAGCTGTTATTTCAAATAACAGCTACCTGATGCAACTACATACGTTATTACTCCAGCTGTGTGTATGAGTTATATCAGTGATGCCCCTTTTGTCTAGTGTCCCCTAAATGGCTAACTAAAAAGCAGTGGGACCACTCGATTGAACCAGAAGGTCATAATGAGGCTTAAAATCCTATCCTTTCCTAAGCCCATGAAGGTATGGGAAATTAACATCTACTTATATCTACGTAGTTTCGTGTTAGTGGCTGACGGCAAGTGATTATCATTTTTGTTTTCAAAAGTGACAGGATAATTACGGTTGACAGTGTTTGATAACACGTTAACAATTTTAGAATGGTCTGGTTGCTCAGCTTGTGTCTAGTTTCAAAAGCAATTCTGAAATTTTATACTTGGTGAACAGTAGGCATATGCTGTCAGAAATTCCATATTAATTTAATTAAGCTGCAACCCCACGTGTGTTTGCAAAAGTTCGTTGTTGAAGAAATCGGAAATAGATAATCAATCCTCGTTTAGTTGACAGGGAAAGAAAAACATGTATCAAGATCTTGAGGAGAGGTTTACCTCACATGCGATTGAAGATATTTGCTTGTTTGTTTAGCTCAAACGGACACATATACCTCTTATCCATCACGGGGTATTATATACACATGTGTAGCACACCAAACAGTGCAAGAAACGTCCGTGTCCCAACAATTTGCATATGCATGTATTTATGAAACGGTCACTTAAAAATAATTACCGTGAGTTTTTCTCCATGAACACTCCACAAACAACAGAGGGAACTCTATGACAAATAACATGCGAAGAAGATCATGAAAGCGTTATAATTTTGTGAAAATGTATGTTTACACATATACACCTTCATAAAATATATGTATCATACCCATTTATTCCATTCCAACACATGCATATGCATCCCGTTGTGTATAGGACAGGTGACGTCATAACTGATATTATTTACAATTTCTTCTTTATAATCAATCAGTTAAGATTACTCCCATTTTGTCTCCTCATTTGCATAAAATATTACTGTAAAAATTGATTTAGATTTACAGAACAAAAAATGAGATATGTAAAGATAACAGAAAAAGGACTGGCAAAATAGTTTCAAAAGTTGCCGGCACTTCAAGTTTTCTGTAACTTCTTTGCATTTCTTTGTTCTTTGGTCCTGTAATTTTACAGACACTACAATTTTACCCCCTTTTAACTCTTGACAATCTTAAAATGTCTTTGAAATCCCTTGTTAAATAACTGACAAAACGCCACATTGTTGGCGATTACATAGTTCGGTGAGCACCTATTGTCTGATTGTTGTCTGCGGGTTACTTTTATGTAAAAATCGGCCAAGTTATCACGTCCACGTTCAAGGGGCAGAATTCTCTAATAACTTTTTTACAGTATAGAAGTATACGATTAATGTGGGTAGTTTCGTTTTAATTAAAACGTACTTTGTATTTAAATATCTGTTATGCTCGACAGGGTAAGTGACTATAATTGGGTCTCTTTGCTAAGACAGAGTAAGAATCAAAATGCCTAGGACCTGTATATGGAGTTCAATGGCCTAAAATCCAATGATCCCACAGTGCAAAGTTATCTCCGATTCACTAACTTGGATTAAACAGGATAGGTTCTGTATGCATTTGATAAAAAAAAAACCCGATTTGTAATAGCCCGTGTACCAGGAACTGTTTCTAGACATGAGGTATAATGACATTGGTATAATTTATGCTAATTCTTTCTCAATTAATTAACTACCGTACGTCGAGAGAAAGATTGCGTGGCGACTAGTTTTTCAAATTCTTCAACCCCTCTTATCTACTCGATGTTTCTCAAACTGGGTAACTCTTAGTCAAGACAGTAAGTGAAACAGGGCTGTCATGTAAAACCGATTTTCATTTAATCAAAATGTACGCCTTTTGTAATGAATCACCAACGAGCTGACAGTCAGTACTTCCTTAAAATACAAGTACCTTATGGAAATGAGCACATGTATAGAAGACTGAAGATCCGGATAGCATACTTAAGATTGATTAAGATTCAGATTTATTTATAAAACCACTCTGATGTTCTCAAATCAGAGAGCATACGATAAATAACTTCTATTCTATGACGATTAGCAAAGTGGAAGCAGAAGACACACCCTACCGAGTTCGATGAGCCAATGCGTAAGATGGAAGAAATACGGATTTTCATCATGCCAATCACCGGACGTCTGGATATAACTAAGAGTCCAAAAGTGTTCAACTTTCATAGCTTTATGGCGCTACATTCTAGAGTATGGATCGGCCTTGTAGGTAGGAGGCAGGTTCATAAACTACCAAGTTTTCACGCGCGATAATAAAGTTATAAGAAGTGGGCCGGGAATGGTCAACCTCTTTTCTCTAGTCCCCAGCCAATCACGGATCAGAGAGTTTCAACAAGTGACAGACAACTCAATGTACAGACATAGCATTAGAATGAGGTGCTTGAGCAGCGTTCGGATTTCACGGTTTTACAAATTTCACGGCTTAACGGTCATACTGAAAGAGAAAGTGCAATCGTTCCGATTTGGATAAGAGGCCATACTATTCTATGAATTATATTATAAAAACATTTTTTCTCGCTGAATTGGGAAAATTGTGGGGGAGTAATTAGCTTGGTTTACCTTGAATATGCAATTTTTAAGTTCTGCGAGATCATATGATCATACTTGTGAGACCAAAGTAAGAAATGTGTGAGATTTGCCTGCTGTTTTATGAAGTTTTTTTTGGGGGGGAGGGGGTAATTCATTCGTAGGCAACAATATTTTGCTTAAAACCGCGGTAACACTACAACAACGAATTTGGATTAGATTCCGACTTTTTCGGGTTTTGTGAGAATCTTCTCCATCTCTGGTCGGAAGGAGCCAAAATTGTCAACACGTGTAAATATATCAAGATCTGCATCTTTAGTCTATGGGAAAATGCCAACTGTTCTTTTTCATGACATAACACAACATGGATTTTTTTTATTGGACAGCGTAGTTCGATAAACCCGTCTATCGATGTGACGTCATGAAAAAATTGGCATGAATTTTCATGGTGATGTGGTGCAACTCATTTATTTACACAGGTTGGTAAACTTTTGGCTGTTTCTGACCAGAGATGGAGAATGTTTTAGCAAAAATTTGCAAAAAATGGATCGGAATCCGATATGAAATCGTTGAAGTGTAACCTCGGCTTTAAACAGACCAAAGGGGGTTAATGCCTCTGAATGTAATCACATCCATAAACAGCACAACCCCGAATAAAATGGATAAATCCAAGATGAGGGTGGTATTCATTATGGAGATACGTGGGACTACGCGTGCGCGCGGTCACCTGACCGAAATGGCCAAAAAGAAGTTGAGGATTATAACCAAGTATGAATGAATATGGCTGCATGAATCCTTCAAAGCTCTGAATCTCTGTCGTCTATACTCTTCCGGTATGCCAGTTGCGTAGCACTGGAAAATATTGGGCGATGCGCACTGTTTAACAAGAAATTTCCTAACCTGCTAACGGTAGCGCTCATTCCTAACCTCTTGCCTATCCGTAACAAAGAAAACAATCGATACAAAACAAAAGCAACAGCTTCTTATCAAGAAACACCTTGTTAAACGGTGCGCATCTGCCTGAAAATATGTAGGTAAACAGGATGAATGATAAAGAATGCTAAAATTTAGGAGAAAACTCCGCAACTTTCCGGGTAAGTACCGTTCATGTATACAAAACAGACAAGGTCATAAAACTTCAAATTGTTCCGTTTCCTGTAACTAGAGAAAGTGATACACAACACTTGAGACTAATTAAAAAACATTGTTCTGCAATGATTGACGTTGCCATAAATCCTTGATACCTCGTAGAATCTCCTTAGTTTATTCATAAAACTTTGCAGAACTTTGTCCTACGATGTCGGACCGAGAAATGACAACAAAAACGATAATTTGTAAATGCAAGTTAGTAGGCCTAGCGCAAAACAATTTTTTTATTTCGGTTGAATAACTAAAGTGACTCATTTTTCCTAACACATTTTGTAAATATAATAATCCGTTACTCAAAAACTTTATTGAATAAGATAATTAATGGTTATTTAAAGTAATTACTTCAAGTGACGTCCTAAATATTAGCCAAAATGCTTTTGAAACCGCAAAGGAGAGGCTAATTAGCACACTTTACGATTGTCTTATTTCCAGTTATACACATACTTCATCAATGAAGCATTCTATCGCTTTGCTTTTAGCTTACTGAGAAGACTTCGCTTGCCATGCAAACGACTAAATTTAGAGGTTCTTAAACTCACCAATTTGTGAAATAACTAACATTGTAAGTAACGGATCGATTTCCCATGGGAGGAGTTTTCCTCTAATGAAGGGCCGTGAGAGTGAAACCAACGACTTTTAAATCAATTTGTCCCAATTAGTTCATTCAAGAGGCTTAATCGAGGTACTCACCTAATGAAAACACGGAGTTGTTTAAAGTTTGTAGAAGGATTCTTTCTTTTATATTCTAGAGAGCTTGCCGGAAAGGGCATTTTAAAACGACCAAACAATGGCAAGTTCGAAGTAAGAGATGGGAAAACAAGCAGAAAGGTCGATAAACTGTTTAACATCTGACGATATCTTTAAATGAAACATTGCATTTAAAATGTGCCATTATGGCTTCATCCAAGTCAACAGCTTCATCGCTATTTAACGACATGATTTAGTCTATACAACTTTTTCAGCCACAGCTTTATATCATCAAATATATTATTCACTTAAAGATTTAAAAAGGTTATATCATTTGACTTTCTTAAATGTTGTGTAAAGAAACAATTCATGAGAAACAATGAGTAAATTTCTACCTTACAAAACTACATTTTCTGAAGAAATTCTTCAACACTTGTCGATTTTGAATTAGCTATTACTTTGAACATAAAAAGATTGGTTTTAAAAATATGAAAATTTCTGTCAAACAAATGCATCGTTTCCCTTTCGAGCCAGGATGTTACACAAGGCTCATAGTTATGCTACAAGTTACCGATATGGTTTAAGGCCACGAAATAACCATTCTTTTGTTTTTATTTTCTCACTAACAGACACATCATCGAAGTTTCCTTTGCGGGGGAGGGCAAATACAATGCCGTTCAGCTTTGAATTTATCCGCTGTCTATAGTTTGCGTATTGTTGGGTTTACTTTTTTCGCGTGATGTTAAAACTTGTCTACTTGAGGGCAGTTTCTTTCCTAAATGATTAACGCCCTGAAGTACGATCCCGTAAACCGACGCAGCCCAACGCCTGGCTACGTAATAACTTTGATAATGATTTTCGATTCTGAACGTGGCTGTAATACTGTCGTGAACGTCCGACTTTTTGTCTCACGAACATTGTTGAGCAGTGTTCGTGCTTCATGCTTGGTCAGGGTAATGTGTTCAACAATGTTAAAAAGGTGATAACTTTTAGGTCTTGGGAAAACTCATGTGCTATTTATGGAAAACGAACAAGTTTTTTACCTCAAGCTAACTTGTACAAAAGGCAGATAAAACATTACGTCATACCATGCTGTGATAAGGTCCAGTAAAGACGTTTTTACTGACGCCAGTTGCAATAGACATCCTTAGTCTAATCATTAAAGCAAAATTTTACATCGCGCCGTTGAAATTTAAAACTTTGTATCAGTCACACCTTATCCACATCTTAAGAACACCCAAACTTGCGAGTACGTGAGTAACTGACGACTAACTAGTTTCAAGACCATAGTGTCCATATTATGCAACAAGTCTAGGTCCATGAAACGATTCACACAGAATTCTAACGTTTAACATATTTTTTATTTGTTACGTAGAAGAGATAGGAATGTGTTCTGTCCATTTCGATTAACTGAACTTCGCGGGCTCCATTCCAGAAGTCCGTCATAGTTGCCAGTTGCACGTTTCAGTTTCATGCGACCGAACATATTCGGTCGCATGAAACACGGTTGCGCGTCTGCTGGCAACTAGTTGCAAAACATTCCACAGTTTGCAACGCGTCTAATGCGTTGCGTCGCATCGAGTCGCATAGTGTGGACGAGGCCTTATAGGCTAGAGCATAACAACCCGATTGCATGCAATAGTCATTGAGAACAGATGATTACCAGCAATCATTGTCTAAAAAGGATCGAAAAAACTGATAAGTGACTTTCAGTTTTACACTATGAATAAATCACATTAAAAAGCTTCTTAAAATAATATTTCAGAAATGCTAGTTTTAACTGAAAGGCGCACTTTTTAAAATATTCAACCGAATTTTCTGAACTTCGTCTTGGTATTTGAGAAGCCCTCATTATCGCAAAGTTCTCTGGCAGGACAATACACGGGAACAGTTTTAATAATATCTTCTGGAGCTCAGTTAGTCTTTTCTTCAAAACTGGCATATTTATGGTAACTACTTTATCGGTCTTTTGCAAGTCACAAATTTCAAAATGAGACTTTCATTATCCTTTAAGGTCACAGGAAGTGATACATATAACCTATGCCGATAACCAATCGGAACGTTTTTAACCTACTAAGCTTATCATTTTTGCTGCTCGGCAGCCTGGTAAGGTGGCATTAGAGGTTTAGATAAAACATCATTTATTTTGTAAATGTCTGTGAAAAACATTTCCTCTTTCAAATTAACTATTTCAAATTTCAATTCTTTACATAGTATTAAATGAATACACTTTCCGCTCGATTTCACTCGCTATAACATTAACTTGCGCAAGACCGTTAAGGTGTGCGCTGCGATCAATGTTCCGCTTGTCTAAGTTTTGTTTGTAATATTATCACGCTTCGTCGCTCTTCAGTTTTTATTGCCTCCTCAAAACAAGCAATGTCCCCGGGAAGCATGGCTAACATCTTTAGCAGTCATATTTTACCCATAACGCACTGCTTGTCTCCTCTTCAGTCTGTTCCCTCAGGACGATGTTTATCAACAGTAAATTGCTTTCAAACGTAATGGTTATTTCAAAAGTGACAGTAATTTTGTTTCCACTCTCTTTTACAAGCCTATATAGTATCTTTACATCTGATTTTTTTTTTCATTGGCAATGTTTGCCTTTTCAGACGGCTTTCGATTGAAGAAACACTCAATATTCTGTCCCATATAATATTGGCGGCAGCTAAAGGCATGCATTCACCAAGGACCACACTCTAAGTGAATTTATCAAGAACATGTGGTTTAGAGCTAATAATATTAAGTATCCGACGTATTGTGCTGCGCCAGTATTCTGTTGGAAACATGCATATATTCCTAATAGTTATTGACTAACCACTGTAAATAGAGTTATACAGGAAGATTAATTTGTTCAGATCGATCTTCAGGTTAGCCATACCTATTACTTTATATGGCTTCCAAATTGTTCACCTACACATATACAACGTCCCGGCAGCAATTCATAATTTTAAACAAGATTGAGTTCTTCGAGAAGACATGCATGGGTTTTCGTTAAAACAAACAACCTTTGATAGGCTAAGGACCAAGGCTGTGGAAGACAAAAGGGGCGGCGCCCGTATTAACACTTTATTTGTAATAATAAATATTTTTAAGGTTATATTACTTTAGAATATCTCTTCCCCTAGAGGCTCCCTCTCTGACCCATTACTCATTGTCTGACTTGATATAGCTTGATAAAAGTCCTAAAAGCTCTCTGAATCAATCATGCTCTGAGCAGCAAACTGGAAACTAAAAACGTAGCTTTCGAAACACTCTATACTGCAAGCAATTGGGCTAGTGTACCATTCATCGGACTTCAGTGCCCCATAGAAAATGTTCAAAAAATATGAGAATTTTACCTTTATAGACTTATTGCATCTTCCTAGATGACACGGAGGGAGGATTTACAGGCAACGGCTTCGCTAATGTATTGAATTACTATAGAACATTATTTTCAGCTCACAGGTTGGAAAAAATGATCTTTTACACAGCACTCCAACTAGGCAACTACACTTCTTGCAAAAATCAATACAGACTTTTACACTTTACAATGTGAATGAGCTTGATATACAAGATAGTTTTGGAATAGTTCTGTATAGGACCGGTTACAAATAACAGACTTGAGCAGGTTTAGACGAATCACTATACGTCTGTTTGAATGTATATGGCAAGAAAGATTTAAGGAATGTAAATTCAAAATAGTAAACATGTGTATAAGTGTAAGACTGTATTACTTGGCCTTCAAAGTGTTCCTGTGCCCCAAGTCAAAAGGATCAAAATATCTGTTAAACAGTATAAGAAATGAATTCAGTTCAACTCATATCTTCATATAACATTTAAATATATATATATATATATATATATATGTGTGTATATATATATATATATATATATATATATATATATATTTAAATGTTATATGAAGATATGAGTATATATATACACAAGGAGCAAACGCCTAATGCTACAAAACGGACACGATCAAAGCGGAGGAAAGGGCTGGATCTGGATAAAAAAAACGTACCGTTTGCTCCTTGTGTTGAAACTGGTCACTTTTTGTATTTTTTAGTACTTTTTCACTCCAGCTGTACCTTTTTACCCCTTGTTCCCATCCCTTGCTCTGTAGAACCCTCCCTTCTTAGTTAATAATCATTATTTGTTTTTTTTTCCCTTATGTTTTGGTCTCCTGTCGTACAGTTTACAGTTTCCTCGTGTCCATTTTCAAGCACGTGTACAGAACCTAACTTTCATTTTATTCACGGCCTCATGCCTAGCCTAAAACATTTCGTTTCGAATCTCCGCAGGAGATTTACGGAGGAAGTTTCCTACTACCCAGCCCAAAGTTTTCCCATTATTTATTCTCTCGCCATGGCCACCTTTGGTAAAACCAGATTTGCCAGCCACATTAATTTTTTGGGAACTTGTCTTCGTAGACATGTAATTCCTAGAGGTTTCAGACTTAATTTTCACGTTCAGTCCGAGTACGATTTTCATTTTAGACGGGACACCTCACGATACTTACGTTCGTGTTCTTTTAGTCTGATACGTTCTACCATTCGTAGCATGGAAAGGAAGAAGGCTTCTTTTGACACTACCATTGAGGAAAAAAAGTCACTTCTTTTTGAAACCTTACCCCAAGCTGCAGAGGTTCGCTTCCTTATTCATATTTACAATCGTAGACTACATAACTTCCTACAAGACTCCAAAGCCAGGACCTTGGCTAGCCTGTTGCCCAAATCCCCGTCCACCGAATTCGAACCTAACATTAATAACCAGCCAGACACCAAGCTTGTAGTCACTATTCCGCCCGATCTGGAACTCTCTTCCTCTGAGCGCTCAGTTTTAGCGAAAGGTCTCAACTTTGTTCCACTGAACCCCCTTCCTGATGAGTTTTCCATACGCAGAGACGTTTCGTCTTTCTGTAGGAAACTCCGCCTTCGCTACCATTTCGGGATAACAGACCATCAGGATGATACACCCTCAGAGGAAGTTCCCAACCCCGCCAACCCTGTCCGTTCCTCCTGGACACCCAAGCCAGGAGAAAATCCCACCCTTGACAATGTAATCAATACCATTTACAAAGATGTCAACGATCTCCTCCCCCCTAAAATGACCGCACTGCGGAACCTTCGTCCTGAAGAACGAGATGCCATTTTATCCCTCAAAAGTAACAGGGATATCATTATTAAACCAGCTGACAAGGGTGGTGCTGTCGTGGTGTGGCGGAAGGACCTGTATATTGCTGAGGCCAACAAACAGCTATCCGACCAAAGTGCTTATTTAGAACTTCCCGCTGACCCCACTCCTGAGTGCCAAAAGTTAGTTAAAAACACTTTGACCCAACTCATGGACAATAAACAACTACCCCAAAACGCTACTTCTCTACTCCACCCTTGCCCACAGATTTCTAACTTCTACCTGCTTCCCAAAATCCACAAAGCCAACAACCCTGGCAGACTTATCGTCTCTTCACACAGCTGCCCCACCGTACTTATTTCTGAGTATGTGGATTCTGTGCTCTCCCCTTTAGTTTCAGCTTTGCCGTCGTTTGTTCAAGACACGCCACATTTCTTGAGACTTATTCGTGACTTTGAGTTTCCTGAAAATTGTGGAGAACGTCTTTTATTCACCATGGATGTGTCCAGCCTCTACACGTCAATTCCTCATAATGCTGCCTTAACAGCTATCCGTTACTACCTAGACAAACGGCGTGATCCCCTTGTACCGACTGACACCTTCCTACGTTTAACGGAACTTGTTCTCAAGCAAAATTGTTTTCAGTTTAATGGGCGTTTTTTCCGTCAAGTTAAAGGAGTGGCCATGGGAACCAAAATGGGTCCCTCTGTTGCCTGTTTGACCATGGGCCACTTTGAAGAACAACTTTTTTCTCAGTATACCGGGCCACGACCTATACTTTACAAAAGGTATATTGATGATATTGTAGGAGTTGCCTCTGGATCCCGTCGTGATTTAGAAACTTTTATCGACTTTGTTAATTCCTTTTGCCCCTTTTTGAAATTTACCCATTGTATCTCGGACTCATCTGTTGTTTTTCTCGACCTTAAACTGTCCATCAACAACCATACAATTACCTCTAACCTACACTTTCAGCCAACCGACTCGCATAACTACCTTTTGTACCCTTCCAATCACCCCAAATCTTGCACTAAATCTATCCCTTATTCCCAGCTCTTGCGAGCCAGACGAATTTGTTCGGAGGATTCTGACTTCTCTACTGCCTCTGAAGAAATTTTGTCCTTTTTTGAAAAACGCCAGTACCCTGCCAAAATTCTCTCTAATGCCCTACGCAGAATTCAAGGAACCAGCAGAAAGGAAGCCTTGGAGAAAAAGAGCAAATCTGGTACCAATCTACGTATTCCTTTAGTTATTTCTTATCACCCTTCGATCCGTCCTATTTTACACGCTATCCACAAAAATGTAAAGTTGCTCCGACAAGACCCCTCAACCCGTGATGTTTTCCCGGAACCCCCCATCACTGCCTTTAGAGTTGAGAAAAATTTAGCCAACCATTTAGTTCGGGCTTCCCACCCACAAACTTCTTTCGACGACACGGCTGGTACCTTTCCATGTAACCGTCCGAGGTGTAATACATGTCCAGTTGTCGGCAAACACGACCTCGTCAACATTTCTGGCCCCAACGGCAATAGCTTTATTGTCAAACAAAGATTCTCCTGCATTTCCTCAAATGTAGTGTATATTTTAGCTTGTGGGAGATGTAACTCGTTGTATGTGGGAGAGACCAAGCGCCGCCTCGCGGATCGAGTCACCGAGCACCTTAGGTCCATCAAACAGAATCTCCATGGATACCCGGTGGCTGCACATTTCAATCCCCCTTCACCTTGTTCAATACAGCATTTAACCGTTACGGCAGCTGTAATGTGCCGAGGCTCCGATCGTGACCGCCTTAGTGCTGAAAACCGACTGATCATGAGGCTAGGTACTCTCGCTCCACACGGGCTTAACGTTAGAATTGACCTTTTGTAATTTTCACCCCCTTTTTGTACCAGTTTTTACTCCTTTTACACTTACCCGTTCGTGCTCGTTTTTTTCTGTGTAGGCCTTATTTACAAGTTTTTCTTTTTTTTCCGGAGCTAGTTTTTGTCTCCTGTTTTCCCTTTTTTAAGAACCTGTTCGATTTTTCCGTGCATTTTTTCATCCAGGACGCTCTTTTTCTTTTTTTGATTTGTGTTTCATCCTTCGCACTCATGTTTTCTGACAGTCACTTTCGTCCGGTTCTGTTTTTACAGCGATCGCTTCGAATTTGATGTTTGTCGTGTCCAATTGTTACTGTTGGTTGTTCAGTTTGGTTTTTGCCACCTGATGAAGGGTTTATACCCGAAACGTCGTGGAGTTTTCCGCAAACTTTTAAGCACTTTTTACTACCTCTTTTCGACCTATATATATATATATATATATATATATATATATATATATATATATATATATATATATATATATATATATATATATATATATATATATATATATATATATATATATATATATATATATATATATATATATATATATATATATATATATATATATATATATATATATATATATATATATATATATATATATATATATATATATATATATATATATATATATATATATATTGACAGGTGCTTTTTCCTTGACTTTGACTACTCGTTTGTGTGACTTCAGTTGACTTTCTGTTACCGTGTTGAAGGGTATGTAACCCGAAACGTCGTAATATCTATTTTTCGTTCAACTCCATTTTTTGTTTAACTCCATTTTTGGTTCAATTATATTGCTCTGTATATATATATATATATATATATATATATATATATATATATATATATATATATATATATATATATATATATATATATATATATATATATATATATATTGACAGGTGCTTTTTCCTTGACTTTGACTACTCGTTTGTGTGACTTCAGTTGACTTTCTGTTACCGTGTTGAAGGGTATGTAACCCGAAACGTCGTAATATCTATTTTTCGTTCAACTCCATTTTTTGTTTAACTCCATTTTTGGTTCAATTATATTGCTCTGTATATATATATATATATATATATATATATATATATATATATATATATATATATATATATATATATATATATATATATATATATATATATATATATATATATATTGAAAAGGTTGCAATAAGTTCTTACAACATAGCTTTACAGAACTGTTTCGTAAGGGCCAATAATGTAGGTCCTCACTCCTCAGAAGCCTGAAGTAGAATGATGTCAATAACGTTAAATACGTATATGTTCGCTGCTTTTGAACGTGTCCGTTTTTAAGCACGTGTTCGTTCCGTATTCGATGTGAACAGGCACGAACGGTGTACAGCGAGCCAAGTTACATTACCTATTAGAATAATTACACAGTAGATGTTTGTTCCTGTGTCTACAAGAGCTTACCAGTTCGTTTCTTTTATTTAGAGTTGCTAAGGAAGGTTTGAGTATAATGAAGAACTTTTCTTCCAGACAGAGATTACAAGTTTTAGATGAAGTGGAGTATGCTCGAGCTTTGTTCATTAGTTTCCATTTTACGGAGTGTCCTACATTTGTATCCTTTAGTTTCCAGATGTATTCACTGAGTGCAGTTGCGTTTCTTTTGTCTTTGTGTTTAAAGCTAGACTTGTGGGCGGTGTATCTTGTTTTAAATGTGTTCTCTGTTAGACCAATGTATGTTTCTTCGTTGTTGTTGTCGTGGCGTGTTACAGTTGCTTGGTACACAATGTTGTTCCTGAGGCAGTTGCCTTCCAATGGGCACTCACTTTGCTTTCTGCAATTGCAGTTGCTTCGCGTTGCTGGTTGTACTTCCTGTTTCGCCAGTATGTATTTGTTGTGCGCTGATATAATTTGGTCTATGTTTGCCATGTAGCTGTAACTCAGTTTCACCGTGTACCAGTCATTCCAAGGGAGCCCCGAAACGAAGACGAAATAGGAACATAACCTGGTTCATCCCCCCGTTTAGTGACAGTGTCACAACCAACATTGGCAAGAAATTCTTTAACCTCTTGGACAGCTGCTTCCCACCTGGGCACAAACTACATACTTTACTCAACAGGAACACGGTGAAACTGAGTTATAGCTGCATGGCATATATATATATTTCATCCCCCCAACTTAAACTGCGACTCTAAGAATGTAGTTTATCTCCTGTTTTGCAACAGCTGTGACAATGGCATATACATAGGAGAAACATGTATATATATATATATGTATATATATATATGTATGTATATATGTATATATATATATTTGGACTTGAGGTACACTTTACGTGAGTATGATAGTGAGTAAACAATGAATCTTTCGTGCTCGACCTACATCGTCCGGGAGCTGTCCTCTAAGTATCTACATATAATCTTTTTAGGCTATTGGTTAAACAAAAAAAGCTGCGTAGATTAGAAGCGGAGGCAGGTTTTCAAGCGTAGCTTCTGTTTCTTGCATCCAGTCTAGAATAGAGCCACGCATGACAGACCAATGATGTAAATGGTCTGAAGAAGTACAAGTTGATGTTGGTCAATTTTAAGTGTTGTCCTTTTAGATGTATAGCTTCCTTGGAAAGCAGAGCTCCTTCGGGAGTAAACGTTTGGTTTCGCCCAACGGCCAATTGCCATAGAGTCGGCAAGAGTTTAGAAAAGGGGTTCAAGCGTGACAACTTGGCAACTCCATGGTTTCAGCTTAAAGCCACGTATTGCGTTAGTTAGTTTGATTGAGTTTTACGGCCCAGGTTCCAACCAATTGGTTCCAGTAAATCCGGCTACGGCCTTTTTTCCATAGATGCGGCCCTGTGGCTTGTTCGAGTTGGTATCAATTAAATGGAGGGGATGGGCTTAGTGAACTTCAAAAATGGCAAAAATTATTATTACTGATTTAAGTCAGGTTTCAACTCGCCGAAATTTTTTTATTCATTTATTTTTATTATGAACAGTATCTTTCCTGGACTTGTTACTAATGACTGGTGTGTGTTTAACTTGAAAAAGTATCTGGTCACAAAGTTTCTGAAACTATTTGATTTGCTAACTGCTCATTTATTATTTGTAGGTAGGACATAGAGGTTTCTTAAGTTTGACCATTTTTATAAGAATGTGATGGAAACTTTACAGGTTTGTAAAAATGGTGACTTTTATGAACCTAATCAATGTGCTGATTTAACAACTTTTTTGATGTAAGCCTACAATGCTAGGTTTAATCTGTAAAGAATAATATTGGTAGTTTCGGCTTTCAAATAGAACAGACTTTTTCGTTTCGCTTGCTGTACGAAAAAGAAACTAATGAAGATTTATGTGACTACATATTTATACAACGCGGTTGGCCTAAGCCGCCGATAACTACCATTAATTCTCACTATATAAACCACATAGTCGTTGGTTCACTCCGAAGTTGTTTTTCAAAACAGATTAACACAGATATGTTCACTCTTACTGTTGACCAACACTTGGTACCTGTTTGTCCAACCAACTGTTGAATAAAAGGTGCCCAACAGTTGGTCTCTTACAATGTACGTATTGTGGCCTCCAAGAGACATGCGAGATGTAAAGTTACCTTGTAGACATAAAATGTTATGTCGACATTTTTTGTCGATATACAGACTTAGGCACTGGCCGATATCACGGTAAAATGTCAAATTATCGCGATGTCGTGTTTTGTCAAAATTCTTATTTTTGTAGAGATGTCGCGTTCCGTGAAACTCAATATCTCGGTAAAACTGTACTTTTCGTCGTGATACCGATTTGGGCAAACTCCACATCTCGGAAAGGTTTGTCGAATTTTCCACATGTCTTGTTTCATAAAACTTGCCAACCTGACAAAAATTTCGCATTTTGTCGCTCGAGATACAGACTTACGCAAACTCGACATAATTGTAAAATTTGCACGGAATGGACGAAATTGATCTTTACAAATATCAGAATTTTTGTCGAGTTCCCGGATTTAACGAAACACGAAATCTCGACAATTTGACACATTTTACCATGATATCGGGTATGCGTAAGTCAGTAGCTCAACCAAAATCAGAATTTTGTCAGCTTACCGACTTCTAAGAAACACGAACTCTAAACTAACTTGGAGTTTGAGTAGATTGGTTTCTTGAAAAAAATAAGAACTTTGTGGTGTTACCGATTTTGATAAAACACAACATCTCAACAATTTCACAAATTTTGCTATAATGTTGAAGCCTGTTTCTCGATTAAAGTCAGAATATTGTTGTGTGTACCGAGTCTCATAAAGTACGACATCTCGACAATTTGACAATTTTGACGTGATGCCAAGTTTGCCTAAGTATTGGAATATTAACGTGTTACCGAGCTTTGCGATATATTGACAATTTGATAAATTTTACAGTGATGTCGAGTATCCGAAAGTTTTCATCTCAACAAAAATTAAAATTTTGTCCTATTTCTGAGTTTAACATCTTACATGGCATTTCGACAGTTTGAAATTTTGTACCTTGATGTGGAGTTTCAGAAAGTAGTCATCTTAACAAAATGGGGAATTTTGCCAGATAAAAAGATGGTAACCTAATTTCTCGCATGTTCTCTTATGGTCACCATACATAGGGATCCAACTTATTACAACTTAGTATGATATTTTCACAAATATGGCAAATTTACTAGTTTTCACAGCATGGCAAAATGATGGTTTTTATTCAAATGACAGCATTAGTAGCGCTAGTCGGAAACAAGCAACAGTCTGAAGACAAGGTGTAATGGCATTAAACATTGTCAAATTGCTAAGATAATGTCATTTTGTAACTACGTAAAGTTTTTTCTGTACATAAGACACGTTGAATATAGGCAATTAGTAAATTTTGCATTCAGTCCCATTATTTTGGTATACTATTTCTGTGAATCTTTCAATGGCTATGCCTTCTTTTAATTGGCTATGATTTTTTTGACCTAGGTCGAATTTTTCGATGAGAGTACTATCTGCTATTTGAAAGAAATGTACCGAATCGGGTTATAATTACATTTTTTCACATCTGTAACACCATGGCTCAACAGTTGGTTAAAGTCGTTCTAAGAGTATAATCTCCTTGAAGCTCGAATTGTTAACCGTTATGGAATAATGAATTATGAAGAATCGATAGTCTAATGAATTATGAAGAATCTTTAGTCTAATGAAGCTTTCATCCGGGGGAGGCCTATCTGTGAAGTCTGTGAGCTTTGATACGTCATAATGTCGTAATGTACCAATATGAGCCAATGCAAAACTTACCTGAGAATCCAATCTTTCAACACACAGTCATCTGCATACATCTTTTGTAATGCGTGTCTCTGGTCTAGTTTTGATGAAAGAAGGGACACAGAAAATTATCATTCAAATTTATTAAAAAACGACATATGACTGTCACGATTAAAGTGCACTGACAGTGATATTTACAAATAGGTCATGCGTCTCCGATCATTAATAAGAGGTGCCCGATTTATAATAATCTAGCATAGTTTCCAAAATAAGTTTACAAATAGGACCTATTTAATAGTCATGATTTTATGTCAACCCAAATTTGATGCTCCACATGCCTCCTCTCCGAGCATAAAGGGTTGTAGAACAGGACTGTGGATAAAGTTGTCACTTCTTCCCCGCCCATTCAAACCGTAAATTAGATATAGCTGCCACAGTCAAATTTGTTTGATTTTGGACAGACTCTCTATAGTCCTTGGAAAAGGAAATTAGGCTCTTTTCAAAATACCAGTTGCAGAGGATTGTGGGACAGCGTCTTGGTTTACATCATTTTTGACCACGGTTAAATGACAAATTGCAAAAGTCTGTCCCATAATCATTTGTACGTTTGTAACCGTTATTAAGAAAAGTGTCAATTCGCTATCTTCTGTTGATATAATCAACGGTATCATCCATATTGTATTCTTTCAAACTGCAACTGCAAAAATATTTTGTCTTCATATATAATCTTATAAAGTTCAATGACAATTACAAATTCTGTTTATTCATTTATTTCCTTCAGCATTCTGTTATTTGAATCACAGCTTCCAGCTAACGTCACGTCTGAATAATACTACTTGCTCTAAACAGTTCGAGTGGCACAATTTTCACGGGCCTAAAATAGGGTAAACTGCCGAAACTCTGCAAGTGCTCGATTTCCAGAACACTTTGCACTAGCTGTAAATCTCAAAGCGCGTACTCAAATATTGCGGAGCTTCGTAAACGATAGCATGACCCATAGAGAGTTATTTCACGACTTAACCAATTACAAGTTATCGCAACGTCCTTAAATACACATTACTTCAAAGTGAGTAGATAAACCCTACATGAGGGCATGTCCATAGGATTTCACAAAGGGATAGGATTGATCCTGTGAGGACACTGGAAGAGACTTCGAGCGTCTAAAACAGTAGAATCGAAGGGGAACGGTGAGGAGAGGTGCAAAAAATTTGAAAAAAGTCACTCCGCAAATTTCCTGTTACCATGCAATCAGGTAGTAATAAGAAAATATACTTGTACATAAATTCTGTTGGCAATTTAGCTTCGAAACAGTCTCATAAAAATTGAGTAAAGCCATGTCTACACGATCATACATTTGTTCACGAACATCGTCATGCAAATGTTTGAACATTTTTACGGAAGATGAAAAATGCATCTAAATATTTGAATGACTTCATACACGTTGGATGTAGTTCAAATTTGTCGATGAATCTGTCTATATTGATCATACGTCTGTCTGTTAGCATCGTACAAATGCATGATGATGTTTTTTAACAAATGTGTGATTGTGTAGACAAGGCTTACCGCTGGCGGGGTGGACTGAACTCGGGAAATTCATAGTCTGTATCTGCCCTACTGTCATAATTTACAGAGGAACAACATATTTGAATAATTGTATTTGTTGTCACCGTTGTTAGGGTAGATTAGGGGAGTCGATCATGGGGAAAGGGGGCAATTTCCACTCCCAACGAAAGCAATGAGGGAAAGAATATCGCTTTGCCTCAATAATACAGGCAGATTAAAAACAATAGGCAGAATAAACAAAATTTAACATTGTGGTATACAGATGAATTTAGAGCTTCGAGAAAACGTTAATCTCAGTGGTCTGTTTGAGGTTTTCCGCGTGTTTGTTTGTATGTGTTTACGTGTGCGCTCGAGTTCAGGTTGGTAGATTGCTTATAGACGAGTCCGATCCGGGACACAATCCAGTTTCCGACTGCTGAAAAAAATCCCCACCCCCCTTAATCAACAAACCAAATCGACGCCCTGAAGCAGATGTCTTCCTGCCTCCCTAATGCCCGTGTCTTCATGAATTTGTCCAAACTGATCGTGAATTAAGTTGTTACCATACCGACGATTAGCAGGCTCTTCTGTAACATTATTCGCTTCAAAAGCTGAATCAATCAGGGCACAGGCGTACGAGGAAAATTTTTCTGGGGAGGAAAAGAGCAAACTTTTCCCGAATAATAGCACCCTTTATCTGCTTTGCCCGAATGGACCAACTGTTTTGTCTGAATCTGGGGGCGAGTGCCCCCACCCCCTCACCACCGCAGCCCCGCACCCCCGCCTCGTAAGCTTATAACGAATCAGGCTGAACGAACTCTTTTAGCTCTACCACTCACCTGTAGAGGTGGCAAGCCATTTTCGGGGAAATTTTCTGACTTTTCTCGAAATTTCCATTGGTTGGGCTCCTTTGGTGGCTCCGGATGTAAATTTCTTTGGCACTCTAACGTAGATCAACAGGTTTGGTCCAGTAACCTGTTTGTCATATCTTACCTCTAAACAGGTTCCAATTTCAAAATGGATTTCCAAAATCCATGTCTTCTCACAATTTTTATCAAATATACCTGTTTTCTTTGGGATTAATGTTGACAACACCCAGAAAAAAAATACCACTTGTGGCTATAACCCGTCACTCTTTGTCGCGCTTGCGACAAGTATTTAGTCCGTTCATCCTACTGTAACTACTTGTCACACGTGCAACAAGGAGTCCGTCGTTGTCACTGGTAAATGCAATTTTTCGGAAACAGTCTTCGACTCCTAGTCGCATGTGTGACAAGACGTCGGTCCTTTTCCCATGGAATAACGTATGAGAATCTCATATTGGACTACAATGTAGCCAAAAAAGAGGAAAAGTTATGCAAAATGAGCTGTTCAGATAGAGTTGGAAAATCCATTTTAAAAATGGAACTTGTTTCTAGTTTTGGGGTTGTTTGGTGTTTACAAATGTCTCCTCAACACATGTCAGTTAATCGAATTATATATCATGCATGAATAGATCGTTTCAACAGCTTTGATTCAAAACCTCGTTGACCAAGCTTTTGATATGTTTGTTACGTTCCGACAGTTCCACTCGCCACTTCTCATAAAAATGTCACTCTGGATCAAACACAAACGTTATGTTAAGTTGAGATACCTCTCTCCAGAGAGACAAGAATGTGCGAGTCGTGACTTGGACGATAACCACTCATAAGGTTTTCACACCTGGACGTTTCCTACTGACCGATTTTCGCTGCCACACCCCACAGCAAATCACAACTGGACATTCCAAACCTGGCAAATACCCTTTAACCATCCCCGCCCCACCGAAATATTTGGGATTGTCCTGGTCTGAGATTGTTGGGCTGGCCTTTGGATGATGAAACCAAGTGAGTTGCTCCATCGAGGTTTATGTATAGTTCTTAAAGGTGAAACTTAAGTCTAGAATTACAAATTAATTAAATTAGGAGAATCCATCACATGGTTCGCTTGTCTCTGAAATAGATCTTGTTCATATGATGCCACAGAGCGGAAAGTACGCCCCCCCCCCTTAGGGGCAAACCAAACCAACACAGACAAATGCAGAAAGCTGATTTGTCAGGCAGTCGAATGCGCGCATAGTCGACTATACGTGCAGGGCAAATTCTTCTGCGTGTGGGCTCGTGTTCCTTTGTTCTGCTCAAAGGATGACGTCAGTATGTCGTCAATGCACAAGGTCTATTAAAAATGTGTATGTGGTCTTAAACGCTTGACATTGTCTTGCACATTGTGTTTAAAGAAGCTCATTGAGTTGATATCGATAACTTAATTGGAGTGTTCGGCATAATGAGTCAAGTTTCATATCCAATGTTACATAAAAAAAAAAGTTAAAATTTTGAATTTTGTGGTGTCCTCACCTGTAACGGTTTTGTGTCTAACGTAGAGTAATTTGAAAAAGTTTCCAATTCACAAACCGAATTGACTCATTAAGTAATCACTCATAAAACAGTTATTTGTATGAATGATATGGGGATTGTCTAAGTTTGATCATTTGTCATTGATATGTGAGAAAATTTAACAGGTTTGGAAAAATTTGTTGAATTACATGGACCAACTCAATGAGCTGTTTCAAACTGAAGGGAACTATGTAGTAAAAATATCCCATAACAACATAAGGGTGATGACATATTGGCAAAAGGCGCAGAAGCGTTCGGAAAAAAGCAAATAAATACAAAATCTTAAATGGACTAGTACAAACATGACATCACCAATTTTTCAGCATTCCACAAATTGAAATTGAATAGATGAACTTCAACAAACTTATTTTTAAGCAAGAGCTAAATATCACAATATTCTTCTCATTTTTCTTCGAAGTATCTTTCATCGTATTTTAAGATTTCAATATTGCATATTCAAGGTAATCAAAGCAGAAAGATTTCACATTGGCAAGGAAAATTTGTTGTCACATGACTCTCAACAGCCAATCATGGAACAGGACAGTTTAATACACTTCTTCAGGTTGGGGTGACTGCTCTTTGCCTTTAATATCTGAGCCCAGAAACATGCTGTGTTGGTGGATAAAGGTGGATTCAAGGTGGACCATTTGGATTTAAGTTTCTCACTTTGTAAAATATGTGGTGGAATGTTAGACCTAAACTTACTCTTTAAACAACCAGATTAAGTTTTCTTGAAGAATGGCAAAAGTTAAGCATTGCCAAATACCCTAAGGAATTATGGGAACTGGAAATACATATAAAAGTGATAACGTCACAATTCGTATTATTTATTCACACAGTTCCCATAAATCTTTACAATATTTACCATTGATTTAATAAGTCTATTCGAGCCTTTAGGGAAGGAGTGGGGCAAGGGCGCCCGCCGTCGAAAAGTTTACCGCCTTACCTAGAATTTTTCGGGGTAAGGAAAAAACGACATTAATTCGTGTATGCGTAAGGATGGAAATAAGGGAATTTAGTACTTAGGTATTTATCAGTGGACGACCCACTGTTGAGGTTGCGGCTCGAGACCCTCTCCCCCTAACCAGGACCATTTTCTATTTCTATCCCATAACTCAACAGGGAAAAAATACCACCGAACACTGACTCACACTGGTATGCCAGAGGATCTGCATCACTCTCTAGAAATCTGACCTGGCAAAGGGCCTGAGTCTATTCTTTCTTATCCCTCACTTGCTTCACTCATTCAAGTGCCTAAACAGTTCAACGCTCATCTTCACAGGACATTCTTGAGTCGAGATGTAAAATGTTGAAGTTTACTCACCATAATTAAAATGGGACATTGCGCAATAATTTGTGATGTCATTGCTGTACTTCTCAAATAACAGTCTTTGTATTTCTTTATTTTTTTTCTGAAAGTTACTGCGCCTTGTACCCAGGTGTGATATCACTCTTACTCTTATGGGATGATGTAATTGATTAAAACCTATCAGTGCAACGTTTTTTGCAAGCAAACAGGAAGTGTTCAAGGTCATTAATACATTTTTTATTTTGAAGGGGAACAAAGCAGGTAACGTGAGTTTTACAACAAGAAAGTCACAGATGATTGCGTAATGGACTAATTCGTTTTAAGTGAATAAATATCAACATTTTATACCTCGACTCAAGAACTTCCTATGAAGATGAGAGTTGGACCGTTAGAATTCAGTTTTCATGCTTTAAGATAGATATATATTTTGAATTTTGACTTCAGGTGCACTTTAAAGTGAATGATCTTTTGAGAAGTTTGCTAAAGATTCTGGAATCCTATTTACGAGAAACTTGCTGCCAATTAAATGTCGCAGCCTGCTCCAAATCAATTAAATTAAAAATACTTGCTCCTTCTCTGAAAGATAAACAAGATATTTTAATTTTGATTTTCCGTGTCTGGCGAATTTAAACTATTCTCGTAACTGTCTTAAATCTTTTGTGGAATCTTGAAGATCAATTCAACCCCATGCGAAACACGTAAAGTGACAACGTGATAATGATCTATGGCCGTATCGCTGCAAGATATGAAAGAAACTAGCATATGTTGTACTTTTTGAAGGATCATACTTTGTAACTTTAAAGTTCATGTGCGAAAGTAAACCTAGGGGCATTTTGTGCGTCATTTTATCCATGAAATAAACACATCAGGCATACTCAGACGTATTGTTACCGTTTGTTGCCCAGTGACGGATTGAATACCTTTAAATTATCTCAACATTATGTCCTAACTTCTGTATTAAACCCATCAGACCAAATAGCGTAGCTGTCAAATTTTATCATGACCCAAAGTCATGGATGTTCAAAGTTAAAACCATTAAACTGTGACAAGATAATCATGTGGTACAATTTAGTTTGTATGGATGAATGAAGCAGCCGTTAACAGTTGACCTAGAATGCCTAACTATTCTAAAAGCGGATGTCCTTTTGACACATTTTTGTGGAAAGCTATTTTTGTCGTTATAAAGTTACATTTTCCTTTTTAATAAAGTGGAAGGAAAAAATGTAAAAGAATGTTTCACACATCCATGGCTTCAAGTTGTTTTGAATCAAGACATTTTTTGCCAGGGATATTATTGTAACTGTCAATATGTCATGTATATTGCTAAAGGGCGTGCAGTCGCTAGTCCATAAACAAAATTGAAGGTCATAGCGAGTGACGTTAATTAAAGAGGCACGATGCATAGTTCATGACACTAAGTATACGTACCCAATGAGCCCCAACGTATATCACAGTCTGTGTATACCCTTGCTGTTATATGTGTCTGAGCAGGGAGGTGATAAGCCTTATCACCTCCCTCGTCTGAGACGCCATCTTCACGTCATCATACGTCATCGATCAATGATATCGCCTAAACACAAAAACATTTGACTGTCCCTCCTTAAACTGTCTTGCATTTGTCTGCCTTTTACTCCCGGGGTATCATGCTCCCTAAGGGCAGTAATTCCCGGTAAGTACAACAAAGGTAGCGGACCGACCTTTCAACTCTTACGCAGACATGCGCATCAAGGATTTGTAATGCGTGGTCACGTTCATGACTGAATGAAAAGGGCAATACGACACTGCAAACAAAGTCACGACCGTACCCTGAGCAAGAATCTTAGGGGCAGTTCACACACTATGTAAAGCGTCGCCATCTTCCAGTCTTGAAGGGTTAGGTTAGGTTAGATGGAGTTTTACGGCCCAGTTTCAACCAGTTTCCAGTCTTGAAGGAAGCCACGCATGACAGCCCAAAGATTTAAATGGTCTGAGGGCCGTGATGTTGGTCAGTCGTTAAGTGTTGTTCTTTTGAGGACAAAAATAGGCGAAAGTAGACCTACTTCGGAAGTAACGTTTCGCTTCGCCAAATGGCACTTTGCTAGAGAGTTGGGGGGGGGGGGGGGAGGGGTGGCTTCAGAAAAAATCGTTAGTTATCAAGTGGTGTATTGAGATTTGGAATTATCTAAGCTGGTGAAGCAGATGTTCCCTGCCTGCCCCTTCCCGTAGACTACTGCCCTGAATTTGATCTGATCCAAAGGACCACGAAGCGCAAACCCCACCTCGGCTTTTAATCCAAACTTTTTGTATCTATAGCTCCTCCAACGTGTCGTCATGCTTGTCTTTTAAATTAAAATTGAAGGAATACAGTCATGTTACTTTTGAACATGTTGAAAAATGATTTTAGCAAAATTAAAAGAATGCTCTTAAATGTTGGAGAATAGAGTTTATTTGCGCCTCGCGGAAATCATCTGATTCGACTAAGTTGAAGCCAGTGAGCCACAACTGGAAAAAGGGCGGTGGCCGTCTCGACTTGAACCATTGCAATAGGCTGAAAACTGGGCCGTAAAACTCCATCTAACTAACTAACTTACGAGAGGCTGTGATTTCTTAAAATGTTAAATCTTAGTTTTTTTTTTTTTTTTTTTTTTTTTTGCTCAGCACTCATGGCATATCCTTGTGAGTTGCCATAACCTTAATGAAATCTAAGTTATACTATGCAATATGTTCCATTGTGTGAGTGATTTCAGTATATAAAGATTAACTTACTTGTAACTTGACTATTAGTAAAGACTCATTAAGAAACTGATTTTAAAAGAACCTACTGCGGTTGTGCGTGATACTCCAGATTACTATTAGCAATGACGAATAGATAGCAATAATCCAGTGCTTCACAACTAAATGGAAAAAGGCGCGGGAGACGCTAGGTTAGAACACAAGGTTACAAGTTGATGCTCAAAACTCTACCTTACCTAACCTAATGTATAATGAGTATGCACCAAAACATGCTCGGCTTTTCTGCATATTTTGGATTTGATATCAATCAAAAAGCAGTAACCAACTGAGAAATTTGGCCCCAAGTCCTATGTCCCAATAACAAGTCGACCCTTACAGATTTCGACAGAAATATGCATCCTTGCATCCTTGATGTTTATTTCCTGTGTGCCGGGCTCTGACCAGTCACCCTAATATCATGTCTGCACTTCTTATCTCTTCTAAGCGGATTATCTTTCCCAGTGAATCTAAATTCTAAACAGCCATACATAACCATGCAGCTTGGGTACACATGCCTGGCGAGCATCTCTGATGAGTACTGGAAGAACACTCTTGAATAAAAGTTTTGCCGAAAACCCGATCAAAAGCCCGGGTTTAGGAAGTGTGCAGTTCTGTAAAGGGCCATTTAATGTCATGACTCAAAAATGGTACTTTGGGTGATGCCGAGTGTATGTCTTTCGATAGACCTATTTCCAAATAGCAATTACAAAGGATTGTGGGATATAGGTTTGGTGTTTGTCGTTTTTGTCAATGGCATTTTACTGTGGTGAAAATTGACGCACACCCAAAACTCTATCCCACAATTCATTGTAATTGCTATTTGGAAATAGGTCTATGGACGCACTTACTAAAGGTGAAATCTATTCCTCGTCATTCGTTTGTCAAAGATGCGACGTTTTCCAAACACATGTGTAACGTTATCGGTGATTTCCATCATCGATCGTCAATCTAGACGAAAGAGGAAATTGAACTAAATACATGAATGATTTTTAGTTGTGTCCTTCTGTGCCCCGTTTTAATAACATTATAATTTATCTTCAAGAATGTCTGCAAACCAAGGTCATAACTTCACGTTCAAATTCATCTCTCCAGATAGGCTCCGTGTACTTTGTAGTCTGTTGTTACCCTTTCGGCTGCCTCTCTGCAGGCTGAATTTCCACGAATCTGTTAACTTTACTCCTTGACTGTCTAGTATAGGCGACCAATTAATAAGAGAGATCGATTATTTGTCTGCGCAAGAGCATATCCTCCGAACCACCTAGATAAACAATAGATCATTCTTACCTGTATAAAAAAAAAAATCTGGACGAATTTGTCTAATCCCACTTTTTAAACCAAACGCAAATACAGGGAGGGTTCCGTCAGATGCCTGAATTGTGTCCGACATGGACTGCGCATTGGAAGAAACTGCAACTTAATCCTTGAAACTTGTAGTGTTTCTATGAAACTATAGTAAAATGGACGAGGCCCCCTATTTCAAGCAGTTAAGAAGGCCACTCTCAGATTAGGGTACATCATATACTTAAGGCACGAAAAAATTGGACGTTCGATATATAGGGGAACAGAGTACGCTATATAAGGTTATGGTAGATGAAGTTTTACGTTCCATTTTCTAACCGATTGGTTTTAGTCAGGCCAGCAACGGCATTTTTTCAGTTGTGACTCACTGTCACTGCTTGTTTTCCCTACTCCAGACAGTCCGGGAGATTCTCCAAAAACGGAGAACTTCAAATTCTCCGTTTTCGGAGAATATTTAAGCGCCATTTTGAAATTTACCCACAATGCTGCACTATTTACACAATAAAAAACATAAGGTTCAACCTTTGAAACCCTTCTGGAAAATTAGTACCCGCCTACGAAAGGTTAAAAACTGAATATTTGTGTCGCTGAAATTGTTACCTACAACTTTTCCGTGCACTAAATGGAAGTCCACCGTGCCACTTTTGAGAAAATATCGATTAAAGTAATGACACTTTCCGATGACCCTCATTAACAGACGCAGTACAGTCGTCGCTGCCGTTGCACATATCGTTATTGCAGGATCGTTAGTTGGTGTCCGCACAAAGAGAACGCGTTCCTTCATAGCCCTTTGTTTGACAGCTCAGTATATTACACGAACTTGCTTTAAACTTTCAATTTGAGTACTGCTAATTTCCTCAGTCTTCATGAATTATTTTAGGTGTAAGGAACTCGACCCTAGAATAAAGCACGTTGACGAGTGTAAACAGTACTAATCCTACACACTAAACAGTTCAGACTACTGTTCCCAGTTCACGTTACTCTAAACTGCAGCTGTGCGGCATTTGAATGAAACACGAGATAAACTTACAACAATAAGAATGAATCACTGCTGAGGATGAGTTCTTGTTACCCGTTCTAGTTATCTTTTCACACCTTACTGTATAAAAAACGGTCCTACGAAATATCACAGTGTGCGTTCGCTTCGTTAGTTGTATACTGTTACAGGATGCATCATATGTGTTTGTCTGAGAAGCAACGGCTGTTACGAGAATAAGGCTCTAAATATTTATACAACACTTTGCATAAAAATTCTCCATTTTTGGAGAAAGTGAAGTTCTCCGATAACGGAGAATCTCCCGGACTGCCAGAGCACACCATTGTGCTGCGCTCGGTAAGCAGGTAAGCAAATGTGTTAAATTAATGTAGAACGTCTTTAATGCCTACGTGGAATGGAGGTGGGGATATGTAACACTCATCAGTTATAAAGTGGTAGAGGAAACTAAAAACATACGCTCTTAAATTGGACTTACCCATCGCACGTCGCATACTTCCAGCTACTTGTTAAGTAGCCAGTGGCTTTTGAAAACCTACTTGCCCTTAAGGATGAGAGAAACAAGTCATCTCTAAATGTCATCTGTGAACTTATCCTATAGGGGAAACAGCATGTCCAAGTGGACAAGTGTAAGAAACATGACAACTGGTCCAAATGATGGATGAAGGATACACAAATCAAGCACGTATAATCGGCCAACTCGGTCACGAGAGAATTTCGCCATCTGTCCCATAATTCCGGTAGGATTCTGGATATGTATAGATGACTGATAACCAGTCATATCTATTTAATTACCATGGGACCTTCTTTCCATTTTTCGACGCTGCTTCTGGGAATTCGCTTATGTTCCTTCTGACAGTTCGAAGTGACACCGACTTAACACCTTCCATCTGTCTCAACCTTTACTCATAATGCAACTAACAGGTACATAATATGGGAAATTAATTAGCCTGCGTATCGTACAATGTGATAATATAAGTGTTCTGTTTAGTTCCTAGAAAAGTCTGCCACCCAAAAAGTTTATCCTGGCCTGCAAGTGTTATGTCTGAGTCAAGCGTCATTTCTGGGTTAAGTCGGGTTAACCCTTGCTGGAGAACCTTTTCTATATAACTGGTATAGAGAAATACAGAGAGAATAGTACCTAGCTCCGCTTTGTTTTTCACATTGAAATGCCATTAGCAAGGAATTTATCCAGTAATCCTATGTAGCCTAATTGCTGTTTAGTAAAAGACATATAGACCTCGAGCGAGGGTTCCCGTTTTCCCCTGCATAGACCTATTTCCAAATAGCAATTACAATGGATTGTGGATAGAGTTTTGGTGTTTGTCATTTTTGTCAATGGCATTTTACTGTGGTGAAAATTGACGTACACCCAAAACTCTATCCCACAATTCATTGTAATTGCTATTTGGAAATAGGTCTATGGATTATCCTCTTTACGATGTTTTAGAATCTTTCTTTTTCAATATCATGATTTGGGTTAAATTTTAGGTTAGGGTTACATCAATAAAGGTGTCATTAATTTAAGAAAAAAATGCGGAAATGTTGAAATTTTGGAATTAGGAGGGTGGCCAATTTCAAAGAGGCCGATCCGTCCATTTTCAGGATTCGTTTATTACCTTGTGAAAAAAAAAGCACAAGCGGATGACATCACGAGACACCATTTTGGGTGGTGAACACTATAACGTAAACCACTGCGCACACAACATACTCTTGCGGTCAAAGCGCGTAGCAGACTAAGGTATATAGGGAACAAAAATCAGTTTGGAACTTGTCTACATGCATTTGTTGTATTGTAGGCCAAGAAGCAGTGATACGTGGATACCTCCACCAGGCCGGGGGGTGCTTTATGTGTTATGACGTCATATGCATAATTCTAAGTTGACGGATATGTGTATTGCTAACTAAGAGTATAATAAGAGCTAATTCCAAAATTTTAAATTCTAAACGCCAAAGGGTAATATATACAGAACGACAAGCACGACCGAATTTTGAACCTGTACCTATGATAATGTAATCAATAATACCCGTTAAAAAGCGCGGTAACCATAAACATCTGTCCCTCTTTTGGAGATAATTTTCTTTTTTGAACATAAGTGACTGTCATCCTCTATGACTCGTTGCAAATGGAATCCTAAAAAATTTGACAGAGTATTTATTGTACCGTTTTCTTCACCAAATGCTTTGATATTTATTTCAATACAGGTGCGCTCTAAAAAAAAAGGTTAAATTTAACTCGTCAGAAGAATGGCAGTGATAAAATTCACCCCAAAAGAACGGAAATTCACTCTAAGAAGAATAAAATTCACTCTCGATGCGGTGCATGCAGGGATCAATATTAAAAAAGAGTGATCCATGCAGGCACTCATTAAAGAGTGAATTTTCACTCTTACTGGAGTGAATTCAACTCTTCTTGGAATGAGTTTCACTCTTCTGGCAGTGACTTTACACCCTAATCGAGTGAGTCAATCCTTTTCACTCTTTAAAAGAGTGACTTAGTTCACTCTTAGCTTTTAGACTGTAGAAGAGTGATGAACAGTGGCGCATCTTTCTGGGGAGGTAGAAAGATAGATGAGAGAAGGAGGAAAATCCAAACGTCCTGACATTATCTGAGAGAAGCGCCACGATCAGCTTACGAAGAACATTTGCCGTACAGATAAAGCGCTGAAAATGGCGCGTTCCTGGCCGCGTGCTACTGTACGTAAAACCGGGAAAACCTCATTTCTCAATTGAGTAAATATAGATTAAACGCATTTTAACAACTTAAAAAGTTTTTCAGGGAATTCATATGGGGGAATGGACTACTCAATGAACAAAATCTATAGCAATGCAGCTCTTTGAGAAGATCAGTTTGAAATAAAGACGGCCAAGTTAATACGGGACGACTTTTGAGAAGGCTAAACAATGCTAGACACTGCACTCTAAAATCAAAAGAGTTAACTTAGTCACTCTTTGATAGAGTGAAAAGTGTGAATTCACTCCGTTAGAGTAATAATTCACTCCTAGAAGATTGAAATTCACTCCAAAAAGAGCGAAATTCCCTTAAAACGAGCGAAGTTTCACTCTTGAAGAAGTACCTCCAGTGATCACTCTTAAAAAAAAAAAAAAGAGTGATCATTGTAGGCACTTGTGGAAGAGTGAACTTCCCCTCTTCCTGTAATGAATTTCACTCTTTTTTGGAGTGAGTTTCCCTCCCTTTGGAGTGAATTATTACTCTAATAGAGTGAATTTACATTTTTCACTCTGTCAAAGAGTGACTAAGTTCACTCTTTTACTTTTAGAGTGTGGTTTCCTAAACGACACACGGACATACGATATGGCGGATTAATGTAATTATGTTCCGACGTTTCTGTGTTCCCAAGCCCGTAGCCTCTCACCTTAATCCCAAACCTAATCCACTCTTAACTGACCTATAATGATTGTATCCGACAACTTTCGTAATACGCAAATGTAGCGACGTTTCCCGATATCGAGCTATTGAGAATAATTCAGAACTCACAGTCGTTTTGAGTCATATTTATCCTAGTAAAGCAAACATAGGTGTAGGTGATTATTTTGCATTTGAGGAACCATACAGAAAACTCTTTTCAGAAAATTTTGAACGCAACATGAAACGCAAGTGTGACTGGCTCGTTTCAAATATCCAATAGTGGAGACCCTCAAATCTGATGAATTTTGGCTCAGGTCCTGGATCCTCCAAAGTTCTCATTTTGAGAGAAAGTCAATTCCAATGATTTAAAATCAGACAGGCGATGACAGCAGCTGAATGATTCGACCTGTGGAATTATGAATCAGTAGTAAAGGTTTTTGGCTGCCGGGGTAGTTTGACGTTGCTGCTCCATAAAGGAAATAAATGTCCTCTTCTTAACAGGGAGGTGTTATTAGACCTCCCTGTTCTTTACTGCTTCTCCCGCGCTCACCTCATAACAAGCAAAACAGGATGCTTCAGGGCTGTAGCCCTCAACTGGGTTGGAGCAGAGGGGTTACTGCCGCCTGAGATTTCCAAATCAAACTAAATCACTTGCTTACAAAGTTATCACTCTACATATGCTGTGTAACTGCTACCCCTAAAATTTTGCCCACAGTTAAAAAAAAAATGTTTTTTATCAAAACTTAAATACTTAGCCTGATTTGCCCTGCTCAGTAAACAAGTTTAAATTCTAAACATGTTTAGCAATGGAACACTGCAATTGTTCAGTAATTAAACCTGTATGAAAACGAAATATATAGACACGTGTGTTTAGCATTTAAAATGTGTTAACAAAGCGAAAATAGTTTTCACAAAAACGTTTCATTCCTAAACACAGTTTTTAGAGGGCAGCCTACGGCTCTGTACTTCGGAACCGTTTGTTAGTATTTGTTGAAGCATGTATTTTTCAGTCTAAAAATAATATCGGAGACCTCTTGCATTTTGGAAATCTTTTTGTTCGCCAAGATAGGATTTCAGATAGGAAATATCTACTGACATGTTCTTCTCGTTTTTTGATGAGGTTGTCTATATTCGAACGTGTCGCAACATATTAGTCACATTCGTTTTCAGATACCTTTGCTGGGCCAATGAAATGAGATCCCGATATTTAACAGTGACATTTCTACAAGTTGCAGCAGTTTACATGCATGAGTGACAATTACCAAACTTTCCCTTGTTATCGTTCTTGAACTCTTAAGTAAATTCTTATATATCTCTACTTTTGACACCTACCTCTACTTGTCGAATGAGCTAAAAAGATCACGAATATTCTTTCCTAGTCTGTGTCGCCCTAATTCTTAAGGGGCTCAAAGATTTTTGCATCCTGGTTTATCCTCATTTATTCAATTTTATGAGAACATGATGTTAAAATCCTTTCCTTCTCTTTGTTTCTTTCTTGTATTTAAAAGGATTCGTTTCCCCCCGACTGAAACTTCGGGTTCAGCATTTTCTGCTAACATTATACTTAACTAGAATATTTCATTTCACATCACGAACTTCATTTTATTTAATGTAAGCGCTTCCTCCTGGCTCTGTCATGCAATCTCCACAAGGATTTTATTTTTGACAAATTACAAATCCCTTCTCATATGGGGAGCTTCTAAAGACCTGTTTTTGGTATGTATGGAACGCTTAGTAAGCCCACAGACCCCGGCAAACAGAGATAATGCATACAGTGCGGTATCAGTTCACCTGCGAGAATTGACAGAAATGAATGGATGTTCGCAGTCACGCCTTAGGAGGTTCATGAAGTCTTATAACTTTTATACAGCTTGCTGACGGCAAGCTCATGAGGAAGCTAATCAATTAATTAACGAAGGATTCGAATTAAATTCCGGGTTCAAGGTTGCACCCCACTTTCAATCAAATTCTTACGTCTTCACTCACAAAGCATATCCCTTTGATGTTCTTTAATGATTAATTAAGATGTCGTTCCCCATGTCTCCGCAACACGATGACATTGTAAAAAAACCCAATTAACCAGTTCGAAGTTTCTTCATGGAGCAGTATTGCGCAATAGGTCAAAGGTCAAAGGGTAACGCTTTTATGTATGTTTACAGAAGATGGCGGTATGTTAAAAAACCTAAAAACAGCTATGAGGCTAAGCTCGGACGGCGCAGCGCTCAGATGTTTTGTTACGGTACCAGATGACGTGAACAGAAAGGTCACGCATGCATGCGCAAATTCCAAATTACGAACTCCTCTATTCGCCTGGCTGTCAGAGATACGTGTAAAAGAAATCAAAGAAGAAAGAATTAGTTGGCTGCTCTCAGTTGGATGGAAGGGTGTACTTGAGATAAGAGGGGGGATTTTTTTGAACTGTCGTCTCGGAAGGCAAGTGTACATAGAGTACATACCCCAAATCCGTTTGAAAAAATGTTTGCTTTTGTTTGAAGTTTCCCAGTCTGACATATCCTGCAACTTTTTTAGTTAAATCATTTGCAAATATTTTGGATATTTTTTCACTATTAAATAAGGATGTTTCTTTCTTGAACAGTTGGTGTGGAAGCATAGTTCCGCACTCCTCGTGTTTAAATACGGACTTCAAGCTAATTTAACACTTCAAGTGTTACCCTGCTTTCATGTTTGTCGTATAAATTGATCAGAAGTCTAAAATGTCAAGCTGTAAACAGACCATGCAACCTATTGTTACGTTTAGGAAGAGTCCTTCCTTCGTTTCACTGAACGGCCCTTTGCCAGAGGGTCGGGAGAACTTGAGAAAAGCAAGAATCCTTTTCTTTCGCCAAGCATGGAAGTACTATACGCCAAGGGACAATGGAAGTCTGGATTAGCTCCGTCTCGGGAATTCGTATCCTTTCGTTTTGTGTTTGGAAAGTGAACTTTGAACAGAACTCGAAGACTAGGTGAATTTTAAATAGTCTAACCTATGAACGCACCCCTCGAGTTAGTGCCTTTATGGACCACCCACCATTAGCAAGAAAGAGTGACCGCTTTTAGAATTCCCTTGTCTCATCACCGGTAGATCAATAACCTATCCATCTCGTAACTTCCCGGCCTCCAGCCAGAGATCATTCAAAAACAGTCAACTTGTTGACTTGTTATGTGTGCACTTTAACGTAGAGATTACGTTATCCTTATGTTTGTGCAAAACACCTTTGGGAGGTTAATGTACAGCAGTAAACATGATGGGCCGACTGGACCTCACTATTTAAGGTAACTTTAACATACAGAACGTTTTTCCAACCCCAAGAAATTCACTAATGGAATAATTAAACGTTTTACCCCAAATAATTGATTAGGACTATAGCGCTGGCTCTTGTTATGCGTGTAATACTGGCCCGGTAAACGTGGAACATGCATCACGCCATTTACGGTGATGATTGAAGAAAGTTTATGGCTGTAAGTTAAAGACAGTCTCCCGTCCCCAAACTTCAATTTGTTAAGATTCTACCGAAGTCCGCAATTTGCACACCTCTTGGATTAAAATCAAACTCATTTAACATCAAATTTATTATATTGAAAGGACCAATCCTCTCACCCCAAACTTCAAATTTTTGTAGGGGTTTACCGAAATTACCACTTGGTTCAGCTCTTTGATTGACAGCTTATTCAAACAACGCAGAGTACCAAAGCTTTTATTACCCAACATGACCTGTACCGAGAGTGTTATGATTGTACACATTAAGCTTTTTGTACACGCCCTGAAGCAATAATCTGAGATTGTGTCTGGATGAGGATGAATTTCAGACCATTGTGGAAGGGACGCCAGGATGTCAAAATGAGGGGGGAATGGGCAACTCAGGGCAAAGGGAAATGTTGGGGGACAAACTTATTGGGGGCAGCTGGAAATGGAGCCCGAAGTGCTCACTCCTTTGTGGGAATTCTCACGGGCACCCCCCCCCCCCCACCACCCCTTAAAGCTCTTACTCAGGTTTTACCATACCTCTTGATGAAACTTAAGTCTCGAATTTTATTGTTTATATTTAAGATTAACTTAATTTCTATTGACCTAACTTTGTTCTGGTTAATGCATCTTGCCCCCTTGTAGCTGGAAAAGTCGAAGTTAAAATGAAAATGTAAGGGGATTGTATAAGTAAGGATGCTGCTCTGAGGTCTTTGATTTTTTTATAATTTAACTTTATTTTGAAAAGTAGTAGCACATCTAGAACATGAAGAAACATTCATTGACGTCAGAAGGTAGAATCAGTTTTTCTTCATTACCTGTGACTTCTTGACATTTAACATTTTTTGACGGCATCCCTATGGGAAGAAAAATTAAGCGAATATATTATATTGAGATCACATTTGATACAAAAAGCACGGGTATATGTTGGTATAGATGTAACATTAAGTTAAACGGCCAAACCTCTCACCCCAAACTACAGTTTTGGTACGGGGGTACCGAAATTCTCAATTGGCTCAATGAGGCGCAAGTCGATCGTGCCAGTGTTTGTGTGTGTTTTTAAATAAGTTGTTATAGCTTCCTTGTGGTTTCGTTCTTTGTGTCTATACTATCACCTTTCACTGAACACACACATTAATTTAGCAAATCGAAGACTGTGAAAAGGTAGATACCAAGTGCTCATGAATATTCAAACTTCAATATAACACGATTAAAACTACTTCCCAAAAATAATATTTGGAAAATATCACTTTTTTTCTAAAAATAATCAATTTTTTTCGCTTATTTTTTGCATTTTTGCATTTTTCAGTGATATTTTGCCGAATTTGTAAAGAGCACAGGTTTTGAACGTTACATTTTGGAGATTTTTTTGTATTTCTTCAAAGCAGATGCAGATATTTAGATAAATCACGAAAAAAAAGTTAAATTCGCAACAACCACATCGCTTAAAAATCTCTCATTTTCGTTAATTTTTTTCATAAATGACCTTAAAAACGCACTTTTGGCTTTTTTTTAGGAAAAAAGCAAAATTTTAATCATGACAAACAACAAAGGAAGAAAATAAACGGCACTTTACAAGAAAAAATTCACGTTTCCCTGCATTTCTCGTATATTTGACTTTTTTTTTAAGATTTCAGGTTATTTATCAGTTAAAACTACTTTTATTTACCAAATTGTTTAAAAAAAAGTGAAATTTTCAGAAATGGAAGGAAAAGGTGCAAAATCTTTTGAAATTTGCAAAAAAAAAAGAACGAGATATATGAATAATTGTTTTCATTAAAGGTGAAATATTTTCTACCCTGTATAATTCTACTCGTACAATTACTTAAACAGATATTTCGCTTCATTACGCAAACCGAAAGTTCAATTATTGTTTGATTGCAGACAATACGTTCCATAATGTAAGTGTCTCCATTCACAGTAAATTATTTTATATCCCTTATACTTCCCCTACTAACGTAATTACATCACAAAAGTTTAAGAGGCAACATTTCCTTTCCATTGAAAGTTAAAACACATTTCACACATATGATTCAATTTTTGAAATAGCATGAAAACAGACAATGGGAAAATAAGTGTTTCCATTGAAGGCAAAAATATTTATACCCTGTATACCTTCGCTACAAATATAATCATATCACAGCATACTAGAAGGCAAAATGCTCTTTCAATTTGGGTAAAATACTTTTACCTTCTTAATAAAATGAAATTAGACTAGAGGAGGCACAAGCATTTCCATCTTTAGTAAATTATTTTAAAGCCCGTATATACTACAGCCCTAACACGATCGAACGACAACAGACTAAGAAGTTAAATACTGTTGCCATTGGTGTTAAAATATTTTTACCTTGTATGGCTAAGATTTTGAAATAGCAATAAACAATCTGAGGAAGAAATGTTCCCACTATACGAAAATTATTTTATGCCCCCATATATACTACCGGTACGATTATAATCACACGACATTATACTAATGGGCAAAATAAAGTTCAACTCTTTACATTGGAGGTAAAATTGTTTTTACCTTGCATCTCACAGTTGCCGGCACACTGGAAACAAACTAAGGGAGTAATCAGGTAATAAGTGCTTCTATTGAAGGTAATTTATTTTATGCCCCGTATACTACAACGCTACTGATATAAGTTAGAATAACAGCCAAACTGCTAAAGTAAACTTTCCATTGAAGGTGAAATATTTGTACCTTGTATCGCACCGGTTTAGAAATAACAGTAAACAGTTCGAGGATGAATTGTTTCCAGTAAGGGTAAATCACTTTATGCCCCATACATTACCGCTACGATTGTAATCACACAACATCAGACTGAGGGGCAAAACATACTCCAACTCTTCACATTGAAGGTTAAATATTCTTACCTTTTATCGCACTGCTTCCAAAAAAGCAAGAAAAAAACCAAGGGAATAGTAAAAGTTTTCATTAAAGGTAATTTATTTTATGCCCCGTATAGTACGACTAATGTAAGAAAGACTACTTCAAGAGCCAAAGAACATGGAGATAGAAGAAATTATTTTGTTTTGCACTGGCTTTGAATGAGAGGAAACAGTATGAGGAAAAATATTTCCATTGAGGGTTACTTTAAATATCTTTATGCTCCAAATACTTCCGCTACCACATCAGACTAGTGGGCAAAAATACTCCTATCCTCTTCACGATGGAGGTAAAATATGTTTTACCTTGTATCGCATCGCTTCCGAAGTAACGGGAAACAAATTAAGGGGTAATAAGTCTTTTTATTGAAGGAAAATTATTTTATACCCCGTATACTATCATGTAGATATAATTACGTAATATCATATTAAGCCGAACAAAAGTACCCTTTCCATTGGTGGTAAAATATTTTTAATCATGTGTAGCACAACATTTTTATACCTGGAAACAGAATAATGGAGAAATAAGTGCCTCCAGTAAGGGTGAAATACTTTATACCCCGTATATTACCGATATTAAAGTAATCGTACGACAAAGTGCTCTTTGGAGGTAAAATACTTTTTCCTTGTATGGAAATAACAGGAAACAGACTAGGGGAGAAATAGGTGATTCCATTAAAGGTAAATTATTTTATACTACATATCCTACCGCTAAATATATGACATGATATCAGCCTGTATAAAGGGGCATTTCCATTGAAGGTAAAATATTGTATACTATGTTTAAAGGGCCAAACCTCTCAACCCAAACTACAGTTTTGGAACAGGGGTACCAAAATTCTCAATTGGCTCAACTCTTTGATTGACAACTTATTCAAACAGGGCAGATAATCAAAGCTTGTATTGCACAGCATGAACGGCACTGAGAGTGTTTTGATTATATAAATTGAGTTTTTCTTTTCTCACCTTGAAGCAATAAACTGAGATTGTATCTGGATGAGCATAGATTTCAGACAATTGTGGGAGGGGCTTAAGTAAGAAGGTTAGGAGAATTGGTACTGTTTGGGGTGAGAGAATTGGGCCTTTAATGAATAATACCACTTTTGAAATGACCAGAAATACCTTTGCAGAAAAATTACCCTCTGAAAATAAAAAGAGTTAATATTTTCTCGTTAAAAAGATTAAATGCATCCTCTCCATTCGAGTAGAAATTCACTCCAAGAAGAGTACAATCCTCTTCAGAAAGGTCAAGTTTTACTATTAATGAGAGCTTACAGGGACGGTCACAACTCTTGAAAAGGGTGTGCCTTGAGGACTCTCTTGAAAGAGTGAATTTTCACTCTCTGAAGTGAAGTTACTCTCCAGGGGTGTGAATTCACACTTCTCACTCTATTAGAGAGTGGCTAAATTCACTATTCTGTTTTTAGAGTGAAGATAAATATTTTTAAACTTCGTATCCTCCTTCCACTGCGATAATGAAGTGACAGTATACTCTAGTATTATGCATAGTAATCAATCAGTATAAGGTAAAACATTTTTTACACGGGTGTAAAATTATCTACTTTCAAATCCCTGACAGACAAAAATACTGTTATTACGCGTGTGAGATAAATTCTTAATTTTTCCGAACAGCGCTGTAAAACCAACCCGAACTTACTCAGTACAATTGAGGTAACGTGCTGCATGGTCATTTTAAGCCCATCAATTAAGTGTCTTCGATTATACGTTTCATTACAATGAAAAAAAAACTGAGAAAAAGTCCAAGCAGTTACCTCAGTTGTGGACATCAGTGTTACATCATATACCGCCACTACTGTATAACGGGAAAAATAAACAGTGAAAATTCCCTTCAGATGTAAAATATTTTACCGTGGAAAACAGCCTATACCACCTTTCAAAGGACCCGAAACAGGCTGACAAGCGACTATTCCATCGATAGGTATTCACAAATTAGCCAGTAGATTTGAGCCCCTGTTCACTGGGGAAGGAGGGGGTGGGGCTGCTGGGTCGTTTCTTGGATCTGAATTTTGGATATACGGACGTCAGAAAAAAGTCAGTTGGTGGACTTTTCTTAGGAGAAAAAACGGCAACAATCAGCAAAAATTCGCTCCAACCCCACCCCCTTCCCGAAGTTTTCAGCAGTACAATTGAAACGATGGACATGCAACCACCGAACTGCGCAGTTTGCCCAATGCACGTGGCTTCCACATAAATACACTTTGCTTTGAAGATCATCGTCGATTCTAGTGAGGTTTAAAACATCTGACAGTCTGAGACTTCTGTGAGTCCCTCTTTATTGCCGACTGCAAAACCATTGGGTCAATCTTGCGTACACTGGCTTTAAAGTTGCAGAACTGTCAACATTTCTAGTACTGAGAATATTCACGGCGGCGATCGATGGTACGAGCTCTTGTTGTACAAAAAAGAACAATTTAGTACCCTGAATGATCGTTGTAGCTTCGAATTCCTTTCCCGTGCATTTTCATAGATTGAGGGGAGGCTCTAAAGTACCACGGCTGCGAAAAAGACAGGCGTATATATGATATGAAACATAATGAACAATGCATTTATTTCTGTTGCATTTTTTACTGTTTTATTATTTGGATCCAACATCTTTAGAGGGCGTACTTGTCCATTTGGGACGTATAGCTCCTAAAGGGAGCAGAACTCCCCCGGTAGTAAATGTTTGGTTTTCACCCCTTGGCTCTTCGCCAGAGAGTCGAGGGGACTTTTAGAAAAAAAAAAAGGATCAAACATCCTAGGCATGACGTTGAACTGCATCCAGGGTTTGGCTTCTGCTCTATTCAGCCAGTCTAGAACAGGACCACTCAGTGTTTGCCCTTAAGAGGGCGTAATTGTCCATTTGGGACGTTTAGCTCCTTAAGGGAGCAGGACTCCTCCGGGAGTAAATGTTTGGTTTTCGCCCCTTGGCTCTTCGCCAGAGAGTCGAGGGGACTTTTAGAAAAAAGAAAAATTAAACAGCCTGGGCAATATTCCACCCTCACAACATTGTCTCCACCGCAAATACGCTGAAGAGGGGAATGGGAGACGACTATCATCTTTTTCTTTTTTCGTTCCAATTAGGAAAATAGAGTATAAACATTGCAAATATCCCAGCCTAGTGACATTAACGGTTGAAGGGAGACCGACATGACTTTAAAACTCAAAAGCAATACAGAATAGTATAGTATTATGCTGGCAGTGGCTTCATCGTAAGTGTAAACACGACAAATTTATCAACAAATAATTTGAAAATTTCAGGTTTTAACAAGAAAGCAAATATTTCTCCAACAGAAGGTACATTGTTGAAAGCAGATGATGAAAGGAAAATTCCAACAAAGTGTATCAATATCTAAAGCCTTATCCAAATTTAAATGAGGAAAAAAACGGAAAACACACTACGTAGGCCTATATATTGCACCGCACAGGCTCTAAAACTAAAAACTCAAGAGTTGGTCCTACACTGAGTTCACAATACAGTCAGTAAACGAGACACCAAGTTTGATAATTGCTAGCATGCTTGAATTGCTAGGAAATACAGTGGGCCTATAGTAGATGTCACTCAGGAACATCATTGTTAGCAGATTTGTATATACCACTGGCGTTCATTTCCATAACTTTCGTATTTTAAGAGGCAACCGCCATCTACAAATATTTGAACCAAAACGTAAAACTTACCTTGAGCAACAAGCTAAATATTTGCAAACACCGAATTCGCTTCAGTTAACCTGGTCATACAGGAACCTTGCTTGTGAATAATCCAGTCTTGTTTTGTGTCACGATGCATGCTCAATATGCTGTTTCATCTGTTGGAACTCCTTGGTTTCATTTGGCACTACTCCATCAGAATAAACTGGAACTGAGAATATAACTCTCTCAGTGTTGTCTTATTGAAGTGAAGTCCATCAACAACAGCATTGTCTGATTGTACAGCACAGTACTGTCATTCAATGAATATTGCTCTCACGAGATTCGGTTACTCGTCCGGTGATTGCGTAATAGAACACCTTGTTCGTCCGCCTACGTAAACAATCTTCCTGCGGCTGTAACTGCAATTAGCGTTAAAAATGCCGCGAAAACTTGTTTCGCAAGATAGGAATTAATAAACGCCCTCTTATATGAGTCACTCATTGTATCAATAACATACGGTACAAGTACCAAATAGGAATATACAACTTTAATTGTATTAATCAATATACTCGCCTGTACCTCTGTTAGAAATATTTTAAATTCATAATAATGACCTTCGTTTTGACAGTAATATGGTGATTTTCAAATGTTTTGAAAACGCTTTGCAGTGGAAAAGTTCAGGGGTGTACGGGCGTGTCAGGCAATGATTTGAAAAATTCGTGTTATAGTTTTATTTACATCAGTGTTAAGTGGTATCACTATGTTTGGAACTATTTGTTCTACAAAGTAAACCTGCTTAGCAGGTCCGTACCCATGGCGCGGCGGTGGGGGGGGGGGGGGGGGACAACGGATTAATGATCAATCTCCTGGGAGAGAGGACTGAGAGGGGATTACCCCCTCCCCTTTGGATAATTTTTGCCTGTCTGAGAGGGGTAAGATGCAAAAAGGTGGACTTTCTGACTTAATTCACTGTCATGTGAAAGTCACCATTTGTCCTAAAACAGTGAAAGTTTTAGTTATTTATGAATTATAAGTTCAGTTTTTTTTAACAGTCGCATTTCAGCACAACAAAGGTTAACTGGTATGTACGTCCTTGCACACTTTTATTGTGAATCCTTAAGCTCGCTTTTACAATTCATGAATCGGGCATCATGTTACATAATACCCGCGAATCTACAGTCAAGATAGCCTATACGATCTCACCTGTTGGTTTTGTTGACCCGCTGCTCAACCCATACTTTGAAATTTCTGGGTAGTGGGGGAGGGGGGCACGACCGTTCGGTGAAGGGGAAAGGAGGGTGAAGAGGGAAAAGGGCATATTTCTTCGCAGAAATTTCACCTCACATACGGTTGGGAAAGTCTCGACGTATATAAATAATTTGCTTTGGTATGAAAAAGTTATTTGAACCTAGGCTATAAGGTACAAACATACATTGGCTGGCATCACGGGGTGGGGATATGTGTCCCAATATTCTTTGGGGTAGCATCATTGTTATTAAATGTCTCCCAATATTTGAGGCTCAAAGAAAAAAAGATTCGGGACATTTCTCCCGATATTTTCTTTGGTGGCATCATTTATGTGAAATGCCTCCCTATATTTGATGCAGGGGAAGGAATATAAATCCGAATCACTTTTTTCATAGTAATAGTTGTTCCAATTTAAGTCAATACCGGCCCCCGTTACCAATTGATGCGACATTTTTTTTTTCCAATTTCTGAAGCATTTTGTTCTTTAATACGTACTTTTAGCTACAGTTACAATTGCTTTAGAGGGGAAGTTTAAGCAAAAATTAAATTTTCATATGTGAAAGAGGAACGAATCACATCTACACACTGTGGTGAAATGTCCATTCAAATCGGAAATACATTTCTTGAAGATATTACTAAATGAAGTTACTAGATTTGTCTTCCAAAGTGAACTTGAGGGCAGCAGAGGTTATATCACTTCCTCACATTGACAAGGAATGCTTTGTTTCCCTTTGTTTTTTAGACTGCTGTGTTCACCTTGGAGTATTTAGGAATACGACCTCCATGTGGGGAACGCAAAGTTTGGGAAGTTCTCATGCCACTTATGCATCACATTTTGAAAATATGGGATCGTTGAGGAGAAAATGGGCTGTAAATTTTAAAGAAAAACAAAAGGCTGTACATTAATGTGGGGATATGATGTCATATATGCTTGCTTCAAGTTTACTTTTTGTTGAAAATGTGACAACTTAACTTGCTCATATCTTGAGAACCACACATCAGATTTTGATGCAAATTTCACCAAAATGCTTGGAATATGTATACCGCTCCAACATATCGAAATCTGATTTGACCTCAACCCCTTCTTTTAAAGTATAACACGAGCCGCAGATACGTTGCTTTGATGTCGGTTTAATTTTCCCAAATATCCTATTAGTAGCCCATGCGGACTCTATTCTGCAGCTACAAAAAATATATCACGCTAGGCTGACACACATCATATTGTGAATAAAGCTTTAAGTGCCTCAAATAATTTTAGAAGGAAGGGAACTACTTAACTGCTGAACGATCTTTTATTATCATACTTCAAAATGTTCAGGTTAGCTGGCATTATTTAAATGATACAGAGACATGAAGTTCACTGATTAGTGATTACGGGCTTGCATGCCACATCAGACTTGCGGTTGGGATGTTGGGGGTTCGAGTCCTGGCCGTGTCATACCGAAAACTTTAAAAAGGAATATACTACCTTTGTACATGTTGTTTAGCATAAGCAATGGAGTAGGGAAAACAACCCAGTGAACCACAACCACGAAAAAGGCCGTTGCCGGCCCTGGCTCGACTTAAACCAATTGGTTAGAAACTGGGCCGTGAAACTCCATCTCACCCAATCCATGAGGATAATTTGTGAACCATGTAAAGGAATTTGCACCTTCACAAGGAACTTGGAGCCCAAGACGGGTGTAGGATGGGCTATAAGAAGAAGTTCGTCGGAGAAATTGGAATTGCTTGGTATGAGAGCTGTTGGCGTTCTTCCCTTTCCTTATAAGTGGTCAACTCTCACCAAAATGTATAATTTTTGTTGTAAGTTTACAGAAATTTTCATTTGGCACAGCTCTTTGATTGACATCAAATTAAAAATGTAGAAAATTGTAGTTCAAATTAGACAGCAGGTATACTGAGAGTGAAGAGTGTTTCGATTACACATTCAGGTCTTGTATTTTCACCCTGGAGCAATACCATGATTATGTGTGGGTGAGAAAGAGTTTTACTCAGTTGGGGGACGGCCCACATGGTTGTACAATTGAAACTTTTTGATGTGAGGGGTTTCCAGGTCTTAAACATATAAAAATATTTTCAGTAATCCTTGAGTAAAAAAGAAACTAATTTTTTTGACCCTCTATGCCTATTCAAACTGCATAATTTTGAACATTGTTTCGGAAAGCCCCACTTCTGGCGCATTTTCGGGTTCTTAACGGGATAGAGCTGCCTTGCCAATTTGTCGCGTACGGTATATTCTTCCATGACCCCTTGTTGGGTGCTGCCAGCTGGATTTGACTGTATGGCTAATGAATTGCTTGCAAAATGTCGGCATTTGTCGAATGTATATAAAGGCAGTTGAACCAACTTATATCCTAGCGGCATCAGTAACTTTTAGCAGTGACGTTTTCGAGGGGTTAGAAAAACGCTCAAAGTTAGAGCACGTTTCATCACCACTAGGGGTTTCATGTAGCAGCCTCCGTGAGTCATACTAGACTAACATGCCAAACTCTCTCACTTGAATACTTGATTTTGAAGTCATGCTTGTACCAAAAATTTATTTTAAAATATACTTTACTCAAGACTGACTTTGCCATTCAATGTCCTGCTCAAAGTCCCACGGTGTCTCAAAAGGATGTCGAAGTTCTCACAAGATGAGAAAAACTTGAACACCGTGAGCAGTATCGTGACCACTAGGCGATCTATCTGTTTATAGCAAGCTTAAGATATCTCGTTATTTTCTTATAACTAAGTGATTTTCACATGGTGGTACCAGTATTAACTACAAGTTACCCTTCAACGATGACCCTCCCCCTTATCAGAGTTTTTGGTAACTCGCCTGTCGTCAGGTCCCTCGTGAAAATGTCTCCCAATACATGAAATAGCCTCACTTGTGCACTTGGGAATATTACAGTTGGGGGGGAGAGGATTTTCTGGAAGAAAAATGACTATCTAAGCGAATTAGCGCCAAACTTTGTTCACATGCATAGCGAAATGGCGAAGATGCGGATTTTGATCAGAGAGGGGGCGAGAATGATCTGCCAGTTAGGGCATGTTAAAGCAGGCTTTAAAACTAAAGTACTAAAAAGTGGCAGGCAGGTACTTTTGTTCTTCCAGGAGCGGTCGACCCCACCCTCTCATACGGACACTCCGTCATTAGCTAGGCAGAGCGACGTATCGTCGAAAATGTTAAAAATCGCCAACTTGTCAGAAAAGGGGCATTCTCACTTCACAGGCCTGTTAGTAGAATTTCTGGAATCAGTCGTTATTTTGAGTTCGTCTGAGATTTGATAGAACTACGGGTAATAAAAAGTGTGAAAAACAAATCATTAACTAACTACTAAATAAAATGAGCACTACCAGTACCAATGAGAGGGGATAAAATTTTTAGGCACTACACATCATCCCGCCTGCCTGTATTTACTGGCAACTTAACTTTAATCATATATCCTATATTTGTGTTCTAACAAAGAAATGCTTCGGCAAGGGTAAGAGGGGAGGTTGGGAATATAGTCTGTCCGACCGTCCCGATTTTGGTCTGTTTTATTTTTTAATGAAAAAATTATGTTGACTATACGATGATTTTGTACACTTCGAAAGCATTCGTGCTTCCCAAGTTATCCCTGTTTGCCACATATCGCGTCATACTCATACGTTGCCTATTTTATTTGGCAAGGAACGTAATATTTTCGTTATTTAAGCCTTTAAATTTCTCGGACACCGCTTTGTATAAAACATGGGGGGAGTTGGATCGATTAAAGGCTATTTCACAATTATATGTATGGAGGAAAAGATTAATTCTTAACTTTAACTATCAAATAATATCGGATATTTCTTAGTTGGATCCCGGTTTATAACCTGAGTGCCAATGGGTGACGTTCACAATTAAAACCTTCCATTCTTCTCCTAGGAAGTGTCTACCTGTCATCGAACCAACAGGTTTACCATATTCATCTGCCCCATCTTTGATACAACTCTGGCTCCACATTTATTTTTGTCCCCTTTACAGGGGCCACGGGGTGAATTTTGAAGTGGCGGTGGGGAGCTAATCACTAAAGTGGCCCATATGTACACAGGCTTTGTACCGTACTATGTCAGCAATAAATCAGAACTCAGATAGGCCTATAAATAAAAACATGAATATGAATAAATAAAAATATTAAATTCGTACAATACGAAACAGCATCTCATGAAAGGCGCGTACGTATAGGCCTACTTTGGCTTAATTTTGAAAAAAAAAACCTTAGATATTATGCATGTCTATTAAAAGGTACCGTAGTTATTGCCTTTTAACTTTCCGCGCAGTAAGAACTAAAATAAAACCGGATGTGAATACAGTGTTAAACCTAGTGAAAGAAAATTAATACGGTAGCTTTGAAATGACCTTACAGCAAGCTAAAGTTGTGTCGGTGTATTGTAACTTCAATTCACATTGATTTCCGTCGGAAGAAATTGCATCTTTTAGTCTGTTTCTTCTGTATCTGTAATACATCATCTAATTTGTACTTATATCATCGCTGGCTGGAGAGGCACCTGAAGCGTTTTTTTTTTTCAATTATTCAGTGTATCCAAAAGATCGCACAGAAACCGCACTACGGAAACGCGAACACTAGTTCTACAGGCCAATGGGTATGGACCAGGGCCATGGTCATAGAATTTAGGATTATGGTTGATAGGAGGGGCAGGGGTGCACAATAAACACTCAGGATATCACACAGAAAGATATTACCAATAGGTCTAAGAGAGGCTATTTTGGAACCAATTACATTTTTGGCTTGAAATACACGAACGGCTATCCCAGCTGTAGATTGTCCTGTTTTATGACTGGCTGAGGGTCATGTGACAACAACTTTTCTCTTCATGTGTAACATTTACTACAAATAAGTGTTTGGTTTATTTTGAATAGCAATAGTGATAAAATATGATGAAATTTACTTAGAAGAGCAATTATGACAAAATGTAATATTTAGCTTTTTTCTTCAAAACAAGTTTGGGGTAGGCTGCTCTTGACCTTTAAAAGGGGTCCATCCTTTACGTCGGCGAATAAGTGACATGTCAAAATCAAAAAGTACCCATGACCTTGTTTGGACCGTATTGGCAGCTTCATGTATTTTTATGGGAGTAGACAGCTGTTGTTTTATATTTACAACCTCTAGAGATGTTTTGAACATTAAAACAATTAGAACTATCCGAAACGAGGGCAATGCATTGAGCTGTTACCCCTGAAATAAGTTAAGAAATCAGCAACAAAAACATTGTTCTGAAATAATGTGGTTGTAGGACCTTTAACCCTTTACCGTTGTTTGGATCCTTTTGGACCCATGCGGAGAGCTCGGCTGTCACCCGTCTTTACTGTTTCACGCAGAGCTCGAAACTGCGAGTAGCTTTCCGAAAATTCGGCCACAACAACGAGAGAGACAATAGCTTAAGGTCACGTGGTCAATGGCCTACGGAAGCCGATACGGGGCGGGCTACGTCCGATTTTCCGCCCACTCACGAGGCGCGCAAATATGCCCCGATCGGAGCACAACGGTAAAGGGTTAAAAAAGTATCTACTCAAGTCATTCAACAGAATGGACCATCTAATAAGTGGGGGTGATAATCATAATTAGCCAGGAGGTTCTTTTTGAGACACATCTGTGGTCTTGTGGCATAAATAAAGTAGTTTGACCATAGGCTATGGTACCAAACGACACATTTGTTTCCTTCTTGGGTGAAGTAGTGTTATAGACTAGCGCTTCAATCGTTTCCATAAAATGAGATGTGTGGTGCGCACCTAGTTTGAACAAAGGGGCCCGGTACTTGTGTGGAAACTTTCTGGGCTATACAGACGCCTGAGACAAGTGGAAATTTTCTGATTGCTAGTGTTATGGAAAGAGCAATTGGCTCTTTCCCCTTCTTTCCTTGGAAAACTGAAACACTAACAAGAAACTCAGACACCATTCGGCATAAAGTTAGACCCCCGGATAAGTCACTTAGTAAGTACAATCGTCGTAAATAATCCGACGTTCAAGAAAGCCTAGAAAAGACCATGATACGTTTGCAAGTGCAGATCCAGGGGGGGGGCTGTTATGGCCTCAGCCCTACCATTTTTGCCAGATCAATAATAAAACATAGGAAAATTAGCACCTCACCTCCCTGCTTCCTTAAGTTAGTCCCCTTTTGAATTTCTGGATGTGCGCCTACTTTGAATACGGTTTTCTTTTCTCAGAGACCCTCTCACCCACGGCCTTAATCACTCACACAAATTTCTCTTACTCCCAGAGTCGCTGGTAGAATATCACCGTATGCCAGTAATGTATAGTAAAACTAAAAGATATATTCGGGACAGGCATTAAAATCATTCGAATATGAGTTTAAGAAAACACCATATAGGCCTACAAAATCTCTAAAAACCCCGCTATCCACAACTTGTACAGGTTGGGTATGGTGGCGTGAAAACGGAGCGCCGAATTTTTTGTCTTCTTAAACGACTAACTGAAAATATGGAACTCATATAGCAGAAAATTTTGGATTCCGCAAACTTTTTGGGGAAATTTGAACGTTTGGGGATTATTTGAGAATCTTCACTTTCGAATTTAGCAATATTGCATTGCAACTGAAAATTATGATTGTTATTGGACAAATTTTATTCAAGACTGGCCGATTGAGACTCTCCAACGACATCAGAAAAGTTAAAATCAAATTCACCAACTCCGTGAATTTCAAACGATTTTGCCGACCCTGTACTAATTTTGTAACGCATGACCAAGCCAAAGAGCCTCGCTGTGTTTCATTGACATTTGCATTTGTCCAAAAATACTGCATCAACATGCCTTCTATCCTGCCAGTGGTCAGTTGACCGTTTTTACGTGTACATTGTGTTTTTACAATTCTTAACTTTTTGATGTTGTTGTTATATGCAGTGGCGTCACAAGGGGGTGGGGGTCAGGGAGGGGCAGTTGCACCCCCTACGTTTTCAGGGGACGCAAAATATGGGTTTGCTTGGAGAGAAATTTTGTGGCCAAAATAGGAGATGTCAGATATTTGAGAGAAAGTGGAGGAAAAAATAACGAGTAGCATTAGACCCTTCGACAAATTGGGCGTAGAATGACATCAAAGACGGGGAATTCTTCCCCATGGGCGCAAGTTGAGTCTTCTGCACCCCCTACACCCACCTGTTGTGACGCCACTGATTATATGCATACAAGTCAGAGAAAGACTGCTCCACTGCCAAAATCCGCATGACCCGAATTTCAACAAGGGTCCGGAAAATTTAATGTAGCATTTTGGGTAGTAAAAAATCCAGCATGATTTTAATTACACAGATAGCTCCCAGGCTGCCTGGCTGGCCTGAATTCTATCGAAATTTTGCCAGGTATAATAAAAGCAACATGGCAAATCAAAAAGATTGCAGGGCGTATGATTAGCTAACTTTACGTTCAGCAAATGGTAATAAGTGTACTCACTTGCCAGTTTTCTAATCATTTTGAAATTTACTCATCATTTTCAATGAAGTGAAAATTTTATTCCAAAAGAAAGCTGAAAATAACGTTTGCTTAGCCGCTTTCCAAGGCTGGGAAATGCCATTTTCGGTTGTCTGCTTGTTCATGATTATTTC